>CM059196.1:80033405-81471758 GCA_030323885.1 Branchipolynoe longqiensis
GGCGGGGGCGGGCGGGGGCGGGCGGGGGCGGGCGGGGGCGGGCGGGCGGGCGAGCTGGCGGGGCGGCCGAGCGGCCCGCTGATTGGCCGGGACACCCGCCATCATTACTGCCCCATAACAAGTGGAAACCTAGTCAATACTCATCCGGTCTGTTCCCCGTCCCCCCACCCCCCGCTCCTCCTCCCTCGTCCCCCAGCACCACTCCGCTCCTTCTCTCCCGCACCCCAGCCCCTTCTCCCCCGTCCCTCCTCCCCCGTCCCTCTTCGCCCGTTCCCCGTCCCCCCGCCTCCCCATCCACTCCTCCTCCCCGTCCCCCTTTCCCCCCCCGTCCCCCCGCCCCCTCGCCCCCTCGCCCCCTCGCGCCCCGGCCACCGCTCCTCCTCCCCGATCCCCTACTCCCCCCATTCCCCTTCTCCTCCTCCCCCGCCCTCCCACCCATCGCTCCTCCTCCCCCATTCCCACGTCACCAGCCCAGTGCGTCCCCTCCCCAGTACCCTCTCCCCCATCCCCCATTCCCTCATCACGCAATGCGGCGCCCGTCTCCCGGCCTCGTCTGCCTTTTGTCTCAAGTCCTCCTGCAACCCTTCCTTCGTGCGTCGGGAAAACAAGCCAGTCCCGCTACACAAACCCTCCCGGCGAACGAGGTTGGGATGCTGGTGGGGGTGGGGTTTGGGGGGATGGGGGAGAGGGGCGCTGTCTCACAAAAGAAAGCAAACTAAACAACAGGAAATAAACAACGAAAACTAAACAAGTCCAAGACCATAGGAACCAAACCTAATCAACAATTTAGCAATAATAACAATAACAACAATAATATGAATGATGTAGAATCCTTACATATATGTATTCATACAGAGGCATATCTGATTCTATGTAGAAATAAAATTTGCTGATTTGGTGTAACATTATATCTAGTATAATTATGAACTTTAATGTAATGTATAATTAGTATCTTGACTGGATGATCACCCCTTGGGGAAGCCATACATTTGTGGCATAGTACATGTGTACTCAGACAGACAGAGATCGTGTCATTAGGAACAGGGACAAGTTTAAGGCGATATATAATAAAGGTACACCAGGACACATTTACAAACCGGTTACAAATGCTGAAGCAACTCGCATTTATCAGACAACTGTTGAACCATAAACTGGGGAGTCTAAAGAGCATATAAAATTAATGCAATACACTCATTTGATATCCGGACCGCACTTCGGTCACACCTTTCTATATGTCCTCTCTGCTGGCCTTGCTCCTCCTTGATCATGTCTGAAAAGAGTTCCAGGAGGGGGAGCCCGCCAACATTTCACTTTCTACTCTTACTCTGTCCGTGTCTGTGGCTCACTGGCTGGTCAGCATAGACCAAATAGACACAGTCTTTGACTCAACTCTCCTCATTTCTCTTTCCTATCCTCTACCCTTTTTTTTTTACTCCCAGGCTTACTTTTCGCCCCCGGATCAACGGAGTTGTTTGCTTGGGTGGGGCCCTTTACCTTATCGTTTCTCTTGCTTTGTTCTTTTTGCTGGAACCGCTGGACCCACCTTTGCCTGTCCCTTCCTCATGAACCCTTGCTACTCTCTACTGGATAGAAATGCTGTGCTACCACCGGAACGGAGTGATTCGGGGCTGCCCTAATGACTCGTCATTTAATTGTTGTAAAGACATCCCCCAGCTTCTACAACCATCCCACCAGAAAATTAATCTTCAACCAAAGATTGAACCGATTTATCGGTGCCTCTCTATATTGCTGCAGTTCTGCAGCCAGTAACCGTTGTAAGGTTACAAACACCCCAGAAGTCAAGTCATGCAATAGGGTCAATGCCTGATACATTTATTACAAGGTATAGTACATTTCTTATGGATAATAACATAAATAAGTGCCTAATATTACAGTAACACTGATAATAGGTACTTATTTACACACACATAATGTACACGACATAGCGCATATACAATTCGTATTATTCCAAGTGCCTGCATATATTACATTGCACTTAGGGTTCTGCATAGAGTAAAGCCTTTCTATGACGACTTGCATTTTCTTTTAGTGAGGGGAAACTGATTGGTGTTGGTTTTGTACAAGGTTCTCTTGAAGTCAAGGTAACTCTCTGTATTTATTTGACTAACGCCGACCCCGCGTTTCCTCAGGCGTCTACCCGCCCCTCTCCGTCCATCTCCGCCCCTCCCCAACCTTGCCCGCCAATCCCCGCCCTTCCCCGCCCTTCTCCGATCCTTCCTCGCCAATCCCTGCCCCTCCCCGACCCGGCCCTCCTCTCCTCGCCCCTCCGACTCACCAGGCCTCTTCTCTCCCATCTCACTACGGCCCTCCCCTCTCGCCTCCGGGTTTACCCACCTCCCCACTTCGACCCTCCCACTCAGCACGACTCTTCTCTCCCCGCCTCCCTACCCCCCGCCCCCCTCTCGCCTCCGGCTCTCCCCGTCTCTTCTCTCCCCGCCTCCCTACCCCTCTCTCACCTCTGGGTCTACCCGACTCCCCACTCCGATCCTTCGACTCACCACCACTCTTCTCTCCCCGCCTCACTACCCTCCCCCTCCTCGCCCGCGGGCCTCCCACCTCCCACCTATCCGCCTCCCACCCCCAGCTGTCCGCCCCCCCCCCCCCCACGCCTCCATAGTCCTCCCATACAACGACTCCCATCTCCGCATACGTACATCTCCACCTCTCCAGCTTCCCACCCTTCACATCCCCACCCTATACCTCCCCCCCCCCCCAATAACAAAAAAAAACACCCAGCGCCTATCCCACCTCCCATATCTTCCTACCACACACACCCAATACCCAACACACATTCAACACACACACGCCGTGCCAACCAATCTCCCGTACTCATACTGACAGTTGATGGCATCTCTGATTTTCAATTTCGGAAATTTTCATGATTAAATCGATTACAAAAAGAGCGTAATTATTCAACTTTTTGCTTGGATACGCCGGGTTGTATGATGGATTCGGGCACGCGCGTGTTTCCCGCCCAGTCAACACCGTTCTTTCCATCCGCAATCTGCAGTACAAATCGGGGGGAGTCGCGCCCGATTTGACCCATTCTCACAACCTTATCTAGAGCCCCAGTTACATAGCCGTTAGTGGACCTAGTTGAACGTAGTGGAGGCTAGCGTAGTTGAAAGTAGATGAACGTAGTTGAATATAGTTGAACATAGTTGAACGTACCGGCATCCATACTTGTCCGTGATGTTAACTTGGTAATAATGTGGCTGAGCCGTGATTTCCAATTTAATTTTTGGACATGTTCAAAAGAGCGGTACGTTAGAGGCTGAATTTGCATCCCTTTTGCTAATGTACTCTAGCATACTCTAGCATAATCTAGCATACTCTAGCATGATCTAGCGTGATCTAGCATACTCTAGCATACTCTAGTGTACTTGGACGGACTTCTGGTCACATAGCTGTTAGTGGACATAGGTGAATGTAGTGGAGGCTAACATAGTTGAACATAGTTGAACACAGTTGAATGTAGTTGAACGTAGTTGAACGTACTGGCATCCGTACCATAACATATTTATCCATACCATAAGGTATTTATCCATTCCAAAACCTGCCGTACCTTAACATATTTCAACGTAGTTTAACATACTTCCACCATGTTTGACCCACATTAATCTATCCTACGGATCACTACGTCCACTAACGGCAATGTGAGCAGGCCTTAAGGCAGATAAAGCATACACTAGTCAGTGCATTAAATTTGCCTTGTCCGATGGTTTTGAGTTTCTGTCATTTCCTGAGATAAATACATTAGATTAATTGTTGTAATCTACCTTATTGGTACTCTACATGAATAAGCTAATTTGAACAGTTATAAACAACTCTCCATTGGATATGTAAAATCAAATCTTGATGATTGTTTTGGTTTTTGACAATTTGATGCTTCTATCAAACTATGCATGCATCTTTAAGCAGCATTCGCGAATGTGGTTAGGGGTTTAAAATCCGACCGTCTGAGCGGGTCTGGCAGCAGTAGTGACCAGACGCAGCTGGTGTCAGGGAGGTCAGGAGCCACACACAGGAGGCAGACTAGTGGGGGATGTAGGAACTAGACTAGGCAGCAGCTTAGGCAGTACTAACTCAATGACTCTAGCACAGTAGGAGTAACTAATAACATGACAGTACAGGGTGTAGTAACTAATATATGGGAAGGTAGTTGGTCGTGTCCTTGTTTATATTGCCATAATAGATTATAGAGCACATATATACCGATGTATATACTATGTATATGCGGATGTAGGCGGCGCATGGGGGAGACCCCCCCCCCCCCACTCTGGTTCGGCGAGCCGGGTGGGGGGGGACCAGCTATTGTAATAGCCGCGGCACCCACTCGTACACAGCCCACTTGCCGCTCGCCGGATGCCTCACTCTGTGCTCTGATGCCGGACTGTACAAATTTTATTTTTTATTCCGGTAGGGCACTATGCGCCCAGCCAGATACTGACTTGACTTATTATGTGAAATAAAGTTGTATCCTCCATTCCGTTTCCGTCTCAGTGGATAGCTCACATATATATATACACACATATATATACACACACACATATATATATATACATACACACGCTCTCCACTTCACCACCATCTGCCACAACTAGCCACCCGCCGGGCTTCCCTACGCATACAACCTATACTGTATGCATAGTCATGGTGCTGGCGGCCTGTTTTTCCAGTGGGGCAGCACTATAACGTTGCTATGAGCGCATACTGTCACAAGGCTGTACCTGTCCTGATATGACCATAGTTGTTGCTAGGAGTTAACGCCGCAACAATCACACATATACAGACAGACAGACACACATACACGGATTCTGTCATACACACTTGTATATTCACGCATATACACATACGCATATATATATACACATTCACATACACATGCACATGTACATTTACATACACATGCACATACACATGCACATGCACATACCCATACACATACACATGCGCATACACATATGCATACGCATACACATACACATACACATACACATGCCCACCTACGTGCACCTACACATACACAGGCACATGCACATGCACATACACATAACCACATACACACATACCGATACACATGCACACACATACATATGCACATACACATACACATACACATGCATATGTACACACATGTATATATATATATATACAAATAGACACACTCCAGGTGGTCGAGTGCTGCAGATGGCGGTCAGGCTATAATACTAATAGTATAAGTAGGTATCCCAAGTGTCTTGCCAATCCACCAATAAGCTGTGTGTGGAGCCTTAAAATTCACCATTTTCAATATGTTGGTGTGTTTTGAGTTGTTCAAATAGTGCCATCCACATTAGGATATGACTTTGCTCAGCTACAGAAAACCAACGCTTTGTCAAGTCCATTTATGTAGAAAAACACCTTTTGTTTCAACTAACTTATGCATGAAATTTTACACTGCTTCTTCAAACCTGCAGTGCCCATTCACCTGAGATAGCATCATCATGCCAATGGAATCATTTTGTTACCTATACTACAGGCCATAGATTCATATTTTGTTCTTGAATATATTCTTTGTCTATCTATTTTAAATTTTCAATTAAAATCTTCAATTAACCACCATTTCTGAACCGAATAATCGACTTAGGTTTTTACATGAAAATAAAGATTTTGTTCTCTAAATTTGTAGATGAAAACACAGGAAGTCTGATTGGGTGGTTCTTTTAATTTTTGAGAGCATCAACAATGCTATCTTTTTAGTTGTGGGTGGGACCAATTAAGTAACAACCTACAACAATCCATATCTTCTTTAATATTATTACTATTATTAGAGCAATTTTCACAAATGAAGTGTCATTTTATTTCAAATTCAATATACTAACAGGTGAAATCCATTAAATCAAACTCAAAACTATTTGGGGAAAATCAGTTGGCATACCTGCTATAAGCGGGCGGGGGTGGACGAGTGGGGGGGGGGGGGCAGTGGGAGGGTGCCAGATTTAATGTATTTCCACTCATTGAACTCTCGTACAAATTGCACCTTTATGGCGGCGCGTTGTAGCAATTTTGAAAACGTAATCAGGAGGATCTACCCAGAGGGAAGGGGATGAGGAGGGAAGCGGATGGGGGAGGGGAGGGGAGCAGGAGAGGAGAGGGAGGGAGAGGAGGGGAGAGGGAAGGGGGAAGGGGAGGGCGGAGGGGGAAGGGAAGGGGAAATGGAGGGCGGGGGGGATGGGGAGAGGAGAGGGGGATGCGTGTGTGTTTATCTATACAACCTCATGCTAGAACCTACCTCCCCCCTCACCACACACACACTACACACACACACAAAACTCACACACACCACACAGTTCAGCCTCAGTCTTTACCGGAATGAGCGGAAAGCGGCCATTGCCCTGTGGGCCCTGCCTGGCTGTTCTTTAGAGGGTGTTCAGTGGCCATGATATTCAATTAGCGTCCAGCCCCGGGTCTCACTTATGACACACCATCCTGCTTACCCACACACGTGGTCTGACCCCGTTTTGGTGGTGCTTTTTTGTTTAGTTTTTTTGTTTAGTTTTTGTTGTCGTCGTGTTTGGAGTTAGGAAGACGCCTTAGGCTATATTGGATATTCAGCTAGGCACGAGAGCGTGGTTCGGACATTTGCATTTTATGAGGAGAGGGTAAGGGGAGGGAGGATGGGGAGGTGGGTGAGGGGTGAAAGGGGGAGGGGGTGGGGCAGGGGAGGGGGAAGGCGGATGGGGGGAGGGGAAGGCCGAGGGGGAGGGGGGAAGAGATAGGATGAGGGAGAATAGTGTAGGAGAGGGGGAACGGGAGGGGAATGGGGGAGGGGAGTGGGGAGATAATATGTAAGGGTTGGGGTGTGGTGGGGAAGTAGAGGAGGGGGAGGGGGAGGTGGTGTGTTTGTGGCGCTAGTGGTGGTGGTTTGGGTAATGTTTATTATGGGTGGTGTGACTAGGAGTGAGGTAATACCCCCATCCCCTTCTTTTTTTCTCACTCCCACCTACTCCTCCCCCCCCTCATCACCCTAACCGCCACGCGCAAGCATATATCCCCCCCCCCTCTCCCCTCCACGCAAACACTCATTAAGTCACCCCTCATCCAGCTACTGCCTAAGGGCTCAGCTTCTGCGCATGCGCCGGCTGCGCCCTTATCAGATGGGGAGCGGGGGAAAGCCCCTCCCCCCTCCCCCCTTCCCCCTCCCAACCACCCTCCCAACCACCCTCCTACCCACCCACACTTCCCCCTGCTGCATGCCGGCGACTCCCTACTGTACACGCCGGGAACCTGCCCTGTGGGACAGCAGCCAACTGTACCTGGGAACACGCCGGGTACCAGTGAACCAGCAGTTGAAATGCAAATTGGGAAATTAAATCTCAAGCTAAAGTTTTCTCATTGACAACAGACCAAACAGGATGGCTGAATGAGTTGAGCATTCATCTCCCGTCTTTGGTAGATTGTGGGACCATTGTCGAGTCAAACGAATGACTTAAAAATGGATAATTGCCGCCTCCTAGCCAGGTGCTCCGCATTGATAGAATATGGCAATAACTGGTTGGCTCAGTCTCATGATAATGTGACTGAGTAGTAGATTATGGGAGACGAACCCACCGGTTCGAACCCTGGACGAGTCAAAGCAATGACTTACAGATTAATACTTGCCGCTGCCTAGCCAGCTGCTTAGCATTATCAGGATAGGGCAAGGACTGGTTGGCTCAGTGTCAGGACAATGTGACTTGAGTGGGATATCAGTGGGATATCAGGTCATGGTGCTGGCAACCTGGTCTTCCAGTGGAGAAACCCAATAAAGTTGCCATGAGTGTGCACTGTCACAAGTCGGTACCTGTCCTGATATGATATTAGATGTTGCCAGGACATAAAACTCCAAAATATATCTAGCCTATTGGAAAATTCAATCTTAAGCAAAAGTGTTCTCATTGTCAACAAGTTTAACAAAAGACTCATGACTTTAACCAGTTTTCTCACAAGAAACCCCGTCATTATATGACTTTGGATGTTGCCAGGAAGCAAAACTCCAACAAGCAACCCAGCAATGTTCGAAGAATAGATTCCGTTATATAGACCATTTATATCCAAAACATTAAATGAACTATATTTTATATCAACCATCTTAAGGTATTACAAAAAGTCATGTACTATTTAAGTTATATATAACACATAACACACAACACAGGGTGTCACCTAGAAATACAGATGATGTTTAAATGGATTAACACAAATTATAGTGAAAGCTGGATTTTGGACTGTTTGCAATTCACAAACAGTCACAAAACATAAACAAGAAGCAAGAAAACCTAAATCAAAACTAAATTCCAACGATTTGAACCAAATTGGACTAGTGCTGCCCAGCGGTGAACACAAGTATTAACACACTTATCCGTTATGAGCAGGGTAAATAAATTCCTCACACACACACAAAAAAGAAGAACAAATTCAAGTATTAACATCATTTCCTGCACTAAAGCGCCCCCTGGTGGCTGCTGGGAAAGACTGCAGCGAAGCCATCTTGTTGTAGAATCTCTACCTGCATGTCCTTGGACATAAATATCAATGCTTTTCAGAATCCAAACAATGGTTGGTTGGTTTTGGTGTTGGAGCTTTACGTCCTGGCACCATCTAAGGTCATACATAACAGGATAGATACCAACTTGTGATAGTGTGCACTCATGGCAACTTTATAGTGCTGCCCCACTGGGAAATCAGACCTCTGGCACCATGACCTGATGTCCCACTGAGTCACATTATCCTGACACTGAGCTAATCAGTGTTTGCCCTATCCTTTTAATGCCGAGCACCAGGCTAGTAAGCGCAAACTATCAATTGTATAAGTCATTGGTGTGACTAGACCAGGAACCGAACTCCCGATCTCCCGCACACGAGGTCCGCGCTCCACCGATTCAGCCACCATGGCTGGTGTCACGGTTTCAGACATCCGACCGTTTCAGATGTCCACATCGCTTCTGCGCATGCGTCAAAATCGAACAGCATCGTCTACGCATGTGTCAACATGGAGCCAAATTCAAACCGTCACCGATCGCCGCAAATCGCTGCACTCATACTTTCACTATAGTGTCAGTGTCACTAACATTATCAATTTAATCTTTTTGCTAAACATGTTTTCTAAATGTGTACCAAGCGATTTGTTTCTAGGTGGTGTGGTTTTAGAGATATTTCACTTTTTCTGTATGAAGATTGCTCATGACCATTGACAATGCCTTGAGTTTGCCGGTACGCGCAGTGCAAAACACGGAGCCAGATTCAAACCATTGCTGAGTGCAAAACATTAGTTTTATTCAAAATTAATAGAAATCCAGAACCGTAACCTTATCAATTTAATATAATGTTTTTGGTAAACATGTTTTCTATATGTGTACCAAGCGATTTGTTTCTAGATATCTGAAACAATAATTAAAATAATATAAAAGCATGTAGGGTTGAAACTGATGGATATCTGAAACTGTTACACTCTGCAGTTTGAAGGCGTCGGTCGATGAAACTGGCGGAGGTCTGAAACCCCCGACACCGGTCCAAACAATATTAGAATTAGGCTTGACTCTCCCCCCCCCGCCCTTGCCCCACCTGTCTCCACCCCCTAATTCTAAAACAAAGTCAGTGCTAAAATGTGACCGATCTTATAGGCTGAAATGTAATGCGAACATGGCTTTTAAACGCCTGCCCACCTTTGAACATTGCTTAGATTTTGAAGAAAATAAATATTTATGGACAATCCTTAATTAAACCTAGACGCACCCACTCACCCTTTTTAGTTTCCTTACGCAGACCCCACAAATTAGACATGATGCCATATCATTAGATCCACAATTTACAGATGAAGCATCACATCTTCAAAACCAAAGCAAGTATCTAGATTTGAATCTTCACATCTCTATTAGATATTAATGAACTTATTAAGTATTTGGTGCGAAATAAATTGGGATACTGCGTCAATTTAACAGAACCTGTTACTGTAGAAGCCTAGGGTATCATCAGAGTGTAGGTGTGCTTGCTAAAATCAATTTAAATGTTTGAACTTCAAATATCTCTCGAACTTAGCCATTTGAAATAAAAGATACTTCAAACTAAAGTGATGTCGATTACAAAAAAATAATTTAACATATTTATATCACGAAAAAGAGAGAAACTCAATAATATCGGACGATGTTACTTTAAAAGGAGATGTATTTTGAAGTGACTGTTTTTAACCCCCCCCCCCCGACCCCCCCGCCACCCCCCCCCCCCCCCACCCCCCCCGCACCCGCCCACACATACACATGTTTGTTCATAGCGATGTCATCTCGCGAGAATAATTAGTTAACCGCGCCCACTCCATCCATTCCACACGCAGAACACAGCGATCTGCCTCAGCAACACAGCTTTGACATGAACATATTTTTTTTGCAGACTGTGGCCCATGCGCTTACAAAAGGAGAACAACAAAAAATCTTCCCCTTTTTTCTTACCCGTTAAACTGTCAGGACTAAAGCGAATATTTAAAAGACCATTTGGCATGGTCACAAAACAAAATGACTGCCTCTTAGTTATGTTTTTTTGTCTGTGTCTCTCTGCATCCTTTCATTCTTAAAGACAGATTCACAACCGCTGAAAGACTTTTATTTTAAATAGTTTTTGTGTGATGGAGGGTGAGGTGTTGGGTGAGGGGGGCGGATGTTGAATCAAGATGGATATTTTCGCTACATCCATAATTAGTGAATTAATTCATCAACTTTGCTGGTTGTAGTAATCTGGCTGAATTGTGTGTAGTTTCCAAAGCAGGCATTGGTTGGTCGCTGTGATCTGCGAGTTGATTGTCTAGGTTTACGTAGGCTTGTGTAGATTTATCTAGGCTTATACAGGCTTATACATGATTGTGTAGGCTTATGTAGGATTATGTAGGATTATGTAGGCTTGTGTAGGTTTATGCAGGCTCGTATAGGCCGTTGGAGGTTTGTGCAGGGCTGAACAGGTTTGGGTAGGCTTGTGTAGGCTTATGTATGAGTATGTAGGCTTGTGTAGGTTTATGCAGGCTCGTGTAGGCTGTTGAAGGCTTGTGCGGAGCTGAACAGGTTTGGGTAGGCTTGTGTAGGCTTATTCAGTCTCGCGTAGCGTTGTGCATGCTTGTGAAAGATTGTGCAGGCAGATGTAGGCGAGTGTAGGCTTGAATAGGCTTATGTAGGCTTATGTAGGCTTATGTAGGCTTGTGTAGGCTAAGACAGGCTTGTGTTGGCTTGTGCAGGCTGTATAAACTTATGTCAGTGTCTGTAAGCTTGTGTAGGCTTATGCATGCTCATGACGGGTTGTGCAGGCTTGTGTAGGCTTTATATATTGATGTAGGCTTGTGTAGGCTTGCATAGGCTTGCATAGGCTTGTGTAGGCCCAAACATACTTGTGTAGGCTTGTGTAGGCTTGTGTAGGCTTAATTGACTTGTGTAGGTTTGTGTAGGTTTGTGTAGGCTTGTGTAGGCTTAATATACTTTTGTAGCCTTGTGTAGACTAATGTAGGCTTATATGGGCATGTGTAGGCTTTATATGCTTGTGTAGACTTGTGTAGGCTTGTTTACGCTTGTTTAGGCTTGTTTAGGCTTTATGAATTAATGTAGGCTTGTGTAGGCTTCTGTAGGCTTGTGTTGGTTTGCATAAGCTTATGCAGGCTTGTACATGCTCGTGTAAGCCTTGCAGGGAGATATTCATCACTTGACTCACAGTACAATAGGATTGATTACGCACAATGCAAACTTCACCTGACTAGCAACAAATGCAGTCCCAGGGGTCACTAAACCGAGGACATTTAATTTAATTGTAGGTTCAGTTTACGGATTCACCGATCAGGTTGGGGTGGGGGTGGGTGTGGGTGGGTGTGTGTGTAGGGTGGGTCGGGGGAGTCGTGGGAGGAGAGTGCAGGTGTTGGCTGGGGACCAGCGTCTGGTGCCAGCAAGCCGACCTTCCGGCCACCAGCGAATCGGGTACAGAGAGACGCTCAGGAACCAGCGAGATTCGGCTCTGGGTGTGTGGGGTGGGGGGGGGGGGCAGGTGTTGCTTGGTTGTTGAAGTTTTGCGTCCTGGAAACATCTAAGGTCATATCAGGAAGAGTACCGACTTGTGAGAGTGTACACTCATGGCAACCTTTATTGTGCTGCCGCACTGGTTTGGTTGGTTTGTTGTTGTTTTACGTCTTGTCAACATCTAAGGTCATATCATGATGGGTGCCAACTTGTTGCAGTGCACACTCATGGCAACCTTTATAGTTCTGCCCCATTGGAAGACCATGCCACCAGCACCATGACCTAAGTCACATTATCCTGACACTGAACCAACCAGTCCTTGTCCTATCCTAATAATGCTGTGCATCAGGCTAGGGAGTGACACGTATCAATTGTTAAGTCAGTGGCTTAACTCGATCAGGGTTCGAACCTGTGGGTTCGAATCCCACGATTTACCAAAAAGCTCAACGCATTCGGCCATCCCGTCGGGGGGGGGGCGGGCAGGTGTAGCGAAACCTATTATATAATAATCACTAAAATATCAAGGTGAAGGTAGTCAGGGAAAGTAACTATTGGTAACCAATCAACTAACCAATTGTATAACTAACAAACTCTTTGGGTTTAGGGAAATGTGGGAACATACTCGTCCACAGAGAAAAAATGCACGGAAGTACTAAGTAGATATCTGAGCCCGTCTCAAAATATGATAACTCTTCTTTTTTTTTGTCCATTGTAATGATTGACACAAAACAGCACAGAAACGGTTACTCTGAAAACAGAAGGACATTTGCTTCAAATTAATATGTATTCTATTGGGATTATGAAACACCATGTAAAACACAAATCAGTTTATCCTGAGCAAATGCATAAGCAGATAGTATTTTGATCGTTACAATGGACAGTTTTGTCCCATATTGCTTATGGCCGGTACACACCTACCGTTTACGATTCGCGCACTAAAACTTGCGACTCGACCCGACCCGCTTAAAACTGAAAACGGGCCGATTCGTTTTTCGAATCGCGAATCGCAATCGTAAACGGCCGCTTTTTAGCACTAAAAAGTTAGTTTTATGCGCGAATCGCAATCGCTAGGTGTGCGCGGGGGGCACACACCTAGCGATTTTTGTGCGCGAAACGGGCAGTTTTCGATCGTAAACGGGAGGTGTGCGCGCACAAACGGTAGGTGTGTACCGGCCATTAGCTAGCACCTTTTGAGACAGTCTCATCTACGTAACAGAGTGACACAACACAGGGATTAACGAGGCTATTACTGTCCAGCAGTGAAAACAGCTGGGCCCGTATGCATGACGCAGTGTTAGCTTACACTCGGTGTGTTTGCGCTCCTTGCGTACTGAGTTTTCGCCGCTAACCTAGAAATCCCTGGCAAAACCAGTTTTGGCTCGCTAACACTGTGTCATGCATACGGGCCTGGAGGTCATTATATTTAACTGTTATGGGCAGCATAAATACACTGGCATAAAAAACATCCTAGAACCCCCCTAAAACAACCCGAGCCGCTCTGGTATCTGATACACTATTGCCAGTACTAGCAGCTCGCGTCATGGAAACAGTTTTTGCTATTTGAGCATTTGTTTATCATCGTTGCATAATCCAGCAGATTTGTGTTTTTACTTAAAGTTGCATAGTCCGATGATTTTGAATTTCTGTATTTATTCTGAGATAAATATATTAGATCGATCACTAGTATCTACTTTACATTAGTTCAAAGTTACTTTTATTTTAAATGGTAAACTTTTGAGATATTTTGAGTGCAAACATGGAAAATTAGTTTTGACAAGCTTGCCAAAACTCTGACACCATAGAGTTCTCCAGTAACAGGTTCTGTTAAATCGACTCGTTATTGACTTCTAAGCAGAAACAAATGCTTAATAAGTGCATCAGTATCTAAGTTAGATATGTAAAATCAAATCTAGATAATTGGTTTGGTTTTGAAAATTTAATATTTCATCGGACTATGCAGCTTTAAGTTTTAGATAAAAGAAATATATAGACAATGTTGACACTGATTGCTTTTAGGGCTTTAAGTTGGAATGGTCTGTACAATTAGGAATGGTTAAAGTTGTATAGTCCGATGGTTTGGGATTTCTATAATTTTTCTGAGATAAATATGTTAGATTGATCGATATAATCTATCTTACTTGAGTTTGAAGGAACTTTTATTTTAAGTGGTTAGGTTTTGAGATATTTGAAGTGGAAACATGTCACATTAGTTTTGGCAAGCATGTCAAAACACTGACACCATCGGTGTTAGTAGTAACAGGTTATTTTAAATTGCTGCAGTATTCCTTTCTATTTAGCAACAAAATGAGTGCATCAGTATCTATGTCAGATATGTTGACCCTATTCTAGATAATTTTTTTGGTTTGGAAATTTGATACTGCATCGGACTATGCTACTTTATCTTTGATGACAATTTAAGTAAATATATGTCTCAATTTAAGTAAATATTTGGTGTGCACAGAACGCATCATCCAAGTGATTTTCTTCTATATATTGTTGGTGTTATTTTGTTGAAGGGGGGCGCAGAATGGTCAGAAGTAAACTGAGAGCTAGAAGAGGACCTGCAAACCTTGAAACATTAGACTGCATGGTAGAGTAGCACATGCACACCAGTGTCAGAACTACACTGGCACCCGATACTTTGTTCACGGATTTCTGGTGTGTGACTCGCTGTTGTGTAAATGACAGGATCAATTCAATTGATTTAATATTTCTTTTGTTCAGCTTCAAATTCTTATTGTATGCGCCGGTGTATGAGATGACTAGGTAGAATACAATCTAGAATCTAGAATTTAGAGAACTATTTTGGTTTTTGAAAAATATTAAGCTTTACTTGAATTATGTACACTGGTGCGGGCAATAGCTCTCAATTTACATAATTGATCTCGCTCTGTTTGTTCCTCTCACATTTTTGGGTGTACACATATATATATCTGTTAGATATACAGTAAAACCTCTCTAAATCGATCGACCGTGTGACCGATTTTAAGTGGTCCATTTAGGGAGGTGGGCGGGTTAGAGAGTTATAATATCCTTACAATGGTATTGTTGGGACCTAAATGAAGCCATCGATATAGGGGAGGCGTCGATCTGTGGATGGGTCATTATAGAGAGGTTTCAGTGTATATTGTATATATATATATATACAATATACAGTGAAACCTCTCTATACAATGTATATACATAGGATGTATATGGGTATGGATATAAAGGGGCTGCTACAGTACAAAAGACACACGACAGTAATAGTGGGATGAGAGTATATTCTCTGGCTAGGGGATAGTGGCCCCTGTCTAAAAAAACAAGTCCACTCCGTTGATAATGGCGGTTTGGCGCGCCCGGTAGTGACAATGGGAACCGGCGGCGGCGCCACCGTCGAACAGAGGATTATATATCTGCTGCATAAGCAATTATACAAGTATAATTATCCGTAAACTGATTACCCATGGACTGTCTCTGTAGTTGGCACCTGAATGACACTACACAACTAATGACACTCAACTACTCAAGCGACTGGTCAAGTCCTCTGTCTCGCCTGGAGCTGCCACCTGACCTATTCAGCTGTTCTGGCTCTGCACAGAGAGCATGTATATAAACAGATGAGAGGGACAACTCTCATACTAGACCATGTAACACCTGCCGACTCTGGCGCTCCAAGTGGTGGTTGTTGAACAGTTTACGCATATGGGCAAACTCAAGGCATTGTCAATGGCAGTGAGCAATCTTCAGAGACAAAAAGTTAAATATCTCTAAAACTACAACACCTAGAAACAAACTGATTGGAATACACATAGAAAACATGTTTACCAAAAACATTATATTAAATTGATATGGTTAGGGTTCTGGATTTCTATTAATTTGGAATATAACTGACATTTTTCATATCGCGTACGGCAAAACTCAATGCATTGTCAATGGCGGTGAGCAATCTTCACACAGTAAAAGTGAAATATCTCTAAAACACACACCATCTAGAACAAATCGCTTGAAACAAATCGTTTGTACACATATAGAAAACATACTCAACGAATAGATTATATTAAATTTATAAGGTTAGGGTTCTGGATTTCTATTAATTTTGAATAAAACAAATGTTTTGCACTGCACGTACTGTCAAACTCAAAACTTGTTCAACAATAACCGCCAGGATCGCCACTGTAGCCTATGTTACCGATTTTCGTGGGAGTTGTCCCTCTCATCTGTTTATATACACGCTCTCTGCTCTGCATCACGCCTGTACCACTTGCTCACATATAAGGGATTTTATGAGCAAAGATAATTAGTTACCTGTAAATACTAAACACACACATTCTAACAATATGAATTCATTTTCTGATTAACTGTTTCGCGCAGGGACTGGTCTTAACAATGTTGCCATGGTAACAGTAACATCCGGTTACTGTGTTCAACACGAAAACTCACCTTCCGGTAATTGGGAAAACAAAAATCAAAGCGAGACATAGGACAAGAGCGATAAAAACTTGATTATCCGTTATTGATTTGGCCTGGTGTTGTATGCCCCAGGGCAAACGCCGTACACAATGCGCATGTGCATGCGCACTGCGTGCTGACAGACGGTGTAAGGGGAACCCACGTGACCAGTCAGTCACATGCGCACGCGCATGCCTTATATGTGCTGTAATTTAGTAAATGCCCAATTGGTGCTCATGATGCATTATCTACGGTGTTAGTCAAATGAAATCCAAATTGACACTCTCAAGTCCCATATAACTTATAAGCTCATAGCGGAAGAGCTATTTAAACAATTATTTCAAGTTGCATAGTGCGATTGTTTTGAGTTATTATAACTTTCCAGAGATACATATATTACATTGACTCGTATGATCTACCTTACTTGAGTTTGAAGTAACATTTATTTTCAACGTCTAACTTTTGGGTTATTTGAAGTGCAAACATGCATAATTAATGTTGGCAAGCTTGCCAAAACTCTGATCCCATAGGCTTATTCTGTAACATGTTTGATTAAATTGACCCAGTATGTCCTTCTATGTGGCAACAAATGCTTAAAAACTGGATCAGTATCAAAGTTTGATATGTATCATACAATCTAACCCTTAACCCCACCCCACAACCCACCCCCACTACCACCCCACACAACCCAACTCCCACTCCCATCCCTTACGCACTACCCCATCCTCACCGCCCACAACCCCCCCCCCCACACACACACACCCTCACAAGCCCCTACCCCCACCCCCACCCACACCACCCCACCCAATCACCCTATCCCTTTCCCCCCACCACCCCTTTCTCCCCACCCCACCGACCGCAAGCGTAACTCCACCCACACAACCCGCCATCCCTTAACCCACCCCCACCCCAACCCCCACAACCCCCTATCCATTAGTACTACCGCTACCACCCCCCACTACCCCACCGCAATCTAACCCGCCGACCCCCCCCCCCCCCCCCCACACACACACACCCCCCCCCCCCCCACACCCACAACCACCGTCCGGTACCCCAACCCCAACAACCACAACCACACGCCCCCCACCCTCCACCCCACGAGTCACCCACCCCCCCCCCACCCAACCGTCTTCGTATTGAGGATTCGGGCAGGTATCTCTAGCAAGAATCACTCTCAATCTCATGAAGTATTCACGCGTTGATATCAGTTATATCTTTAAGCACCATCCAGTAAGCCTAGATAGTCAGTCACGTGATCTTCCTCTCATAGCATCACACCCTGCCCGGCAAAGGTCTGCAAAGTGTGAAGCCGATCGGCGGGCACGATTTCTGTCTGATTCCGACCCGATTTTGTCGGCGCGTTTTGCTTGCAGACATGTCAACGATTTCGATTTTTATTTCTATGGAATTATATCCGACTTGCAGGCTCTGATTTTGCCGTTCCAAGTGTAATCTCAATCAGTCCATACAAATGCATGCCTTTCGAGAAAATTCCAAATATTTAGTTCTCATTATTTATCTGGTTATACTACATACTTCCATTATCCTGAGTTCATAGTAGGATGGGTTCTGATTTGTGACCCTTGTGCATTCATGCTGGCTTTACCCTCTTGCACACTTACTAACTGGTTGTCATGCTTTTAGCATGACTGCCTGATATCCTACTCAGTAGCAATATCGTGACTCTGAGCAAACCTAACCGATCCTGGAAATGTTGCACAGGAGGCCAGCTTTCTACGTCTTTGGTCTGACTGCTGCATTGGAAGTCATGCACTCTAACCATTTAGTGCCAGGATGCGGTGGTCGAATAGGGTAGAGCGCAGGCTTCCTGTGCGGAAGATTGGGAGGTCAAGTGCCAGCTGAGTCAAACCAATGACTTACAGAATTGATACTTGTCACTACCTAGCCCGTGGTGTTCTCTGTGGTGGAGAGGTTAGAGTGTCTGACTTTTTTCTAGGTCGGATGCCTGATCTGAGGGTCGGCAGTTCGATTCCCTGTGCCCCCCACCCCCACCTCTGCCAATTTGGATTTTCACCACTGTGTATAACTTACAGCTTCATCAAAGGCTGGTTGCTCACATACCATGTCTATGTGGTGTGGGAGGTGAAACATCCCTTGGGTCGGTAAAATTGTAGGCCCAGGCTTTCTATCACTAAACTGGCCACAGAAGGAGCGTCCACATCACTGCCCTGGGAATCAGCTATCTGATTGCAAATCCTGCTACCACCATCCACCACCGAGAGCGCGTCCCAATCATACCTCTGCTCGAAAATCCCTTGAGATAACTGGTGGAAGGACACGATGAAGAAGAACTACCTAGCCCGGTACTCTGCATTATTAGGACAGGGCAAGGGTGGTTATGTCAGTATGAGGATAAATGTGACTCAGTGAAATATCGGGTCATGGTGTCAGCTGTCTGATCTCCTAGTGGCACACCACTATGTAGTCCCTGTGAGTGCGCACTGTCCCAAATCGGTGCTCATCCTAATATGGCCATATATGTGTGTAGGACGTAAAACCCTAATAACATAACCATTCGGCCATCCCTTCTCATTATGAGGTATTTCAGATTTCAACTTGTAATATTTTATTAAATGTGACGCAGTGAAATATCGGGTCATGGTGTCAGCTGTCTGATCTCCTAGTGGGACAGCACTATGAAGTCCCTGTGAGTGCACACTGTCCCAAATCGGTACTCATCCTGATATGGCCATATATGTGGGTAGGACGTAAAACCCCAACAAAATAACCATTTAGTCATCCCTTCTCATTATGAGGTATTTCAGATTTCAACTTGTAATATTTTATTAAATGTGACTCAGTGAAATATCGGGTCATGGTGTCAGCTATGTGATCGCCTAGTGGGGCAGCACTATGAAGTCCCTGTGAGTGCACACTGTCCCAAATCGGTGCTCATCCTAGTATGGCCATAGATGTGTGTAGGACGTAAAACCCCAACCAAATAACTATTCGGCCATCCCTTTTCATTATGAGGTATTTCAGATTTCAACTTGTAATATTTTATTATATTTGTATTATATTTGTCCAATAATATGAAAGAATCAAGAAATGTGTGGATCTCAGGAGAACAAGAAAACAGACAAATAAATCTCTCTTGAAAATAGCCACTTCGCTTCCCATATTCCCAATTGCCAAATGAGGCTATCTCTGAAATAATAATCTTACTGCTGGATGGTCTAGATGGGAATTCGCGATCCCAGATTGATACACATTATCGCATAGGATCCGCCAGGCATCATAGCCTTGTGAACTTTGACCTTTCTGCGAACCAAGCCTCTCTTTTGACTGACATTGAGCGTAAATCTGCAGTTGAATTCAATCTAATTAAATGTCTACTTGAAGGGTCAGAAGGAGCTTGTGTTAATCCTGCTCGCGCATGCGCACACCAGAAGGAGGTGGGTGGGAGGGTGGCCGGCGCCCGGTGGAGAGAGTTACTAACAAACTACATATATATACTTGAAGAATTCAGGCGCAAATCCCCGTAAACGCCAATCTAAAAATGTAATTTAAATTAAAAAAATAATATCTGAAAATAATTAGAATTCTTACTATTTCCACTTTTCTTATGTTCATATGGAGCAATTAAAAACAAGTAGGAATTATAAAAAAGAGACTAAATTGACGGTTCGATTCCAATGTTTACATGGTTTTGCACCTGAACTCGTCATATGATTAAAATCGAGCAAAATATATGAAATCGAATAAATCATCATCAAGTTTTCCACCGGAGCAATGACTGAATCAGTAGTGGGCATGTGCAGAAGCTCGTGGGATCAAATCCCGGCCGAGTCAAAAGAAAGACTTACAACATTAATGTGTATGGTTACCTTAGCCCGGCACTTAGCGTTTTATACCCTTGTCACACTACGACGTAACGATCCAACTTGAGCCTAACGTGGTCATTTTTCGTCATTACCTTGACGTACGTTGGGGTACGTTATGATGATGTCAGAATGACATCAGAATGACGTCGAGCTACATCACATTACGTCGTGTTACGTCGAGTTACGTCAAGGTTTTGGACATGTTCAAAACTTTTGACGTAGCTCGAACGTAAGGGTTTATGTTCGCCCTATGTTCTGTTCATGTTCAGAGAATGTCAATGATGTTAAACGGACATTATTTCAACGCTGCTCACTACGTTCAACTACGTTCCACTATGTTCCACTACGTTCCACTACGTTGACCCACATTAAACCGAGTGCAAATGCACATGTGGCGTAATGGGAACGTCAGGAGAACATCAGGAGAATGTCAGGAGAACGTCAGGAGAACGTGCATTCAACGTACGTTCAAAGTCTCATGACGTCTATTACATCACGTAATGTTCCTGTGGTGATGGAATAACGTTCATAATGTTCCATGAGCGTAATGACATTGTCCTCTCTCGTTGAATGATGGTATCACTATGCTTTACCGACGTTACGCTCTCATCCACTAGGCTGCATCCACGTTCAACTTGTGGCCAAATTTGCATACTACGCAATGTTCTTCATGTTCTCCCTACGTTGACGTTGTTACATCGTAGTGTGACAGGGCCATAAAGCATAGGGCAAGGACTGCTAGACTTAGTGTCAGGAGAATGTGACCTACTCTATTAATGCTGAACACCAGGCTAGGTAGCGACAAGAATCAATTTTCGATGTCATTGGTTGAGTTTCAAACTCCCACCTGGTTTGGTTGAGATGGGGAAGGGATAGAGCGAGGGAGAGAGAGGGAGGGAGGGAGGATGAGAGAGGGTGAGATAGGGAGAAAGGGAGGGAGAGAGGGAGGGAGGGATAACGGAAGGAAGAGAGGGAAAATAATAGGGAGGAAGAGGGGAAGAGAGAGGGGGAGAGAGAGGGAGAGAGAGGGAGAGAGAGGAAGAGAGAGGGAGAGAGAGGGAGATGGGGGTGATAGGGGGAGAGAGCGGGAGAGAGGGGGAAGAGGGGAGAGAGAGGGAGAGAGAGGGAGACAGAGGGAGACAGAGGGAGAGAGAGAGGGAGAGAGAGGGAGAGAGAGGGAGAGAGAGGGAGAGAGAGGGAGAGAGAGGGAGAGAGAGGGTGAGAGAGGGAGATGGGGTGACAGGGGGAGAGGGAGGGAGAGAGGGAAAGGGACAGAGGAAGGAAGAGAGAGAAGAAAAGAGGGAAGAAGAGAGGGACGGCAAGAGGAGAGAGGGAGGGAGGGAGAGAGAGGGAGAGAGGGGGTAGAGAGAAAGAGGGCGATACCCAGATTTTGGATTACTATTCTTTGGAGAAATGTAGGTGAACTGTTACTAGTCAGTGCTCCTACTGAGGATGGTCCCAGTGGGGCACATAGTGTCAGATACGATCTTCAGACCATGGACGCGCCAACCACTGATGGATGAAATCCCCGAAGCATGATTAAAATATGGCGCCGCTTCTGTCACGCATGCGCCAGACCAGCAGCCAACTAACTAAACATCTTAATTTCTCACAGCACTTTCGTGAGAAAATCAGTTTTATACACTGATATTTCCACAGCTAGTTTAGCTGTGTAAATGTACCAACTTTCCTTCTTCACTGCCAGAAATGGAAACTTGAATTATTCTGCTGAGCAGGAATGATATATTGAGCTGGAACCAAACTGCGCCCTGGGGGATTGCTATATTGGTACTATTTACCCTATTCACACAGACAAAATAGGCGATGGCCGAATGAGTTAGAGCGCCCGTCTCCCGTGTTGGTAGATTGTGGGATAGTGGGTTCGAATCCTGGTCGAGTCAAAGCAATGACTTAAAAATTGATACCTGTTGCTTCCTAGCCAGACGCTCGGCATTACTAGGATAGGGTAAGGAGCAATGGAATGAGGAAGACCAGTCATCTGCGACTGAAATTTCCCTTGCTTAAACAACTAATGTCCCCCCCCCCCCAAGCAAAAATGCAACAGTATAAAGTATAGTTTCTGAAGAAAGTTTCAGCTGTGCCTGGCTTCTAAACTGCATATCTTTATTTATAATTAAGTGAGCAGCCGGCGGTGGGCAGTCAGCAGCATACTGACCAGCACAGATTGCTCCTACCTTATTGCAACCCACACGCCAACCAGGCAGCTCCAACTGGACCATTAGATCATTCTAGAACAGCCTATGAACACAATCATAGCAAAAGCTCCGTTCACATAATAATCGAATACTTTGCTGAGGTGTGAGGTATGACTTGTGAGGTATCTGGTATGTGGTGTGAGATATGAGATGTGATATATATATAACTTCTATTGCTTGACTTGTGAGGTGTGAGGTAAAAGCATGAAGTATGTGATATGAGGTTTAAGGTGTGAGGTATGTTATATGAGGAATAATATGTTACATTTGAGGTGTGCTATATGATGTATAAGGTGTGAGGTATAAGGTGTTAGGTGTGATGTACGTTATATGAGGTATAAGGTGTGAGGTGTGAGGTATGTTATATGAGGTATACAGTGTGAGGTGTGAGGTATGTTATATGAGGTATAACGTGTGAGGTATGTTATATTAGGTATACTGTATTAGGTGTATGGTATATTATATGAGGTATAATGTCTGAGGTGTGAGGTATGTTATATGAGGTATACTGTATTAGGTGTATGGTATAGTATATGAGGTATAAGGTGTGAGGTATGTTATGGGATATATAATTTATTATATGAGTATAAAGGGGCGGAGCTATATTTCCTATATCCTGCAGGATCCTAGCATTTAATGCTGCCTTTATTATTAACCCACAATATATTATGGTTATATTCGCTGCGGGCTGGTTCCTGCTGCACTATCCTGGCGCCCCACCATGTTGTCATATGCCAGTCAGACCTTGTCAGGGTCACATCGGCGGTTATTGCTCAGCCAGATGGGCCTCAGCAAATGGGTAGAATGTGTGAGGTGTGAGGTACGTTATATGATATATAAGGTGTGAGGTGTGAGGTATGTTATATGAGGTGCGAGATGTGAGGTATGTGGAGTAATGTATGAGGCATGGAGTCTGAGGTATGGGGCATAAGCCATAAGTAAATATGGGAGGTGTGTAGAGTCAGGTGAGGTGAGTGTAATTAATACTCAGCTAACACCTTCTCCAACACTATGATTGATATTCTCAGTAACCCAATAGTCTTAAACCCAGCAGCATTTCCAAGCAATGCTAGGCCCAGCGCTGTTTGTGATTAACACTAGGCACAATACCGCATTGGCTTAATGCTATGGGGCAATCATAAACACTAGAAGCAGCCTTATATCCTTCAAACAGTTGTATATCGTAGAATATTGCAAGTGGAAGGCATAATTATACTAACAGTAGTACCATCACACTGACACATTTTAATAACACGGCTGCACAATGTTAGTCCAATCGCATTTTCCGAACACGTTAGTAGAATATAATTAATTATTTAACCTTCACTGAAGTAATAAAACAAAATGATAAAAGTAATTATTTTAATAATCTGGCAGTAGAATTGCATTAATCATTTGATAATATTTAATTAAGTTTGTACGTACTTGGATTTTAATACAATGATAATACACGCCATGCAAATATTATTGGCAATTGGCTGCACTGACATCACATGTAAGGAAGTGCATGCAGAGGTAGGTGTGGGTAGGGTGAGTGCATGGATTAGGCCCACCTCACCAGGTAAAGTACCACATATACAGGTAATGTATAGGGAGCTGCACTCGCCTCCCCAGGTAAACTGTTACACAGACAGGTAGGTGTGTAGTGGGCTGCACTCACCTCACCAGGTAAAGTACCGCACAGACAGGTAGTGTGTAATGAGCTCCATTCAGCTCACCTGGGAAAGTGGCACATAGACAGGTAGTGTGTAGTGGGCTGCACTCACCTCACTAGGAAAAGTGGCACATAGACAGGTAGTGTGTAGTGAGCTGCACTCACCTCACTAGGAAAAGTGGCACATAGACAGGTAGTGTGTAGTGGGCTGCACTCACCTCACCACGTAAAGTACCACATAGAGAGGTAGTGTGTAGTGGGCTGCACTCACGTCACTAGGAAATGTGGCACATAGACAGGTAGTGTGTAGTGGGCTGCACTCACCTCACTACGAAAAGAGTCTCATAGACAGCTAGTGTGTAGTGGGCTGCACTCACCTCACTAGGAGGCCTACAGTGTGTGAGTGGCTGCACTATCACTAGAAAGGCCATAACAGTAGTGTGTAGTGGGCTGCACTCACGTCACTAGGAAATGTGGCACATATACAGGTAGTGTGTAGTGGGCTGCACTCACGTCACTAGGAAAGTGCACATAGACAGGTAGTGTTGGTAGTGGGGCTACAGCTACGTGTATGCTGCTCACGTCACTAGGAAAGTGGCACATATACAGGTAGTGTGTAGTGGGCTGCACTCACCTCACTACGAAAAGAGTCTCATAGACAGGTAGTGTGTAGTGGGCTACACTCACCTCACTAAGGAAAGTGGCACATATACAGGTAGTGTGTAGTGGGCTGCACTCACGTCACTAGGAAATGTGGCACATACACAGGTAGTGTGTAGTGGGCTGCACTCACCTCACTACGAAAAGAGACAGGTAGTGTGTAGTGGGCTACACTCACCTCACTAAGGAAAGTGGCACATATACAGGTAGTGTGTAGTAGGGTGCACTCACCTCACTAAGTAAAGGACACATATGCAGGTAGTGTGTAGTGGGCTGCACTCGCCGCACCAAGTAAAGTGTGATATAGCTAGGTAGTGTGTAGTGGACTGCACTCACCTCACCAGGTAAAGTGTCAGATAGACAGGTATGAACGTCGTGGGCTGCACTCACTTCACAAGACAAAATACCACATATGTAATGTAGATATGTCCTGGGCAGGCAAATCTGACAGAATTTGTATTCTCTTAAAAAGAACACACCTGACAATGTGGGACGTTGACTGAATTTGACAGCTGAAATAGGAAAACCGAAAGCTTGTCGATATTTGTCATCATTTTCCGGGTGGTATTCTGCGAATTAAATTGACTTTGCTCAATTAGCAGTTCATTAAGATGTTGTTATCCACTCTTTTAGGATGGGTTGCGTGTATTTGACTAACCCACTATCGGTTAGTTTAGTGGCGGGCAATCAAATGTAAAATTAACAACACTAATAATAACAATACCTTTTAGAAACCCATCAGCAATCCACCACAATAATAATAATAATTATAATAATACCTAACAAATACATTCAGAAACCACCAACCAAAGGATTACAAAAAGTATATAGATGTTTTACCCCAAAAAAGAAAAAAAAGTAGGTGGCTATTATAACCAGCCGACCTGTTTTAAAATGGCGGACCCTGGATGATGGTCGTCACGTGACCGGTGCCACCTGACCCTGTAATCGCGTGGCGTCGCGAAAGGCAAACGAGATTTGGGCGTTTTCCACGAGCGGGCCGGTAACGGCGGTTACAGTAGCCGCGGGCTACTAGTGGTGTGTGATCGGGGATCTGGCAGATTGATACCTTCAGAGCACCCTACACTCACACCCACACCCACACCCACACCCACACCCACACCCACACCCACACCCACACCCACACCCACACCCACACACACACACATACATCCTACACCCACCCACACCCACACCCACACCCACACCCACACCCACACCCACACCCACAAGCAGCCACTACCCCACCCACTGCCACCACCCACAGCCAGCACTGCCTGCAACCACTACCCCACGCACAAACCCCACCAACTACCACCACACACTACCACTGGTAGTACCAGCCACTGCCTGCAACCACTACCCCACACACTACTCCCAACCACTACCCCCACCCACTACCAGCCACTACCCACACCCACTACGAGCCACTGCCTTCAACCACTACCCCCACCCACTACCAGCCACTACCCCCACCCACTGCCTCCAACCACTACCCCACACACTACTCCCAGCCACTACCCCCACCCACTGCACCTACCCACTACCAGCCACTGACTCCAACCACTACCACCCACACTACTCCCAGCCACTACCCCCACCCACTACCAGCCACTGCCTCCAACCACTACCCCACACACTACTCCCAGCCACTACCCCTACCAACCACTACCACCACCCACTACCAGCCACATCCCCCACCCACAATTCCCACACTACTCCCAACCACTACCCCCACCCACTACCACCCCACTACCAGCCACTGCCCCCACCCACAACCCCCACACTACTCCCAACCACTACCCCCACCCACTACCGGCTCACAACCAGCTACTGCCCCCACCCCAACTCCCACCCACCTCATACCCACAACCAGCAACTACCCCCACCCACTACAACCACACTACTCCCAACCACTAACCACCACACTACCGCCCCACAACCAGCCACTGCCCCCACCCATAACCCCGACACTACTCCCAACCACTACTCCCACCCACCCCCACCCACAACCAGCCACTGCCCCCACCCATAACCCAGACACTACTCCCAACCACTACCCCCACCCATACCACACCCACAACCAGGGACTGCCCCCACCCACTACCCCTAGCCAATATATTTCAATTCTTTCTCTTTGTTGTTCTTGTCTTACCCATCCCCAAAGCACCCCCCCCCCCCCCCCTCACTCCGCCTCCAACTCCGGCCCTACACCCACATCTACTCCACACCCACACCCACGTCTACGCGCACACAACCATCCCTTGGCCCGCTACGCATGGCTGGTTATTGAAGTAGATTGGGTGATATCCCCACACACTACCCACACCCACTACCCCCTCCCACTACCCCCTCCCACTACCACCACCCACTACCACCACCCACTACCCTAATCCACTACCCCCACCCACTAGTGTCACCCACTACCACCCCCAACCACCCTGCCACACCCCGGCAATTTCTCCTCCCTAATGACAGGAGTGCGAACCTGTCCACCCACTCCTCCCACCTCACCCAATCTACATCAATAACCAGCCATGCATAGCGGGCCGAGGGATGGTTGTGTGCGCGTAGACGTGGGTGTGGGTGTGGAGTAGATGTGGGTGTAGGGCCGGAGTTGGAGGCGGAGTGAGGGGGGGGTGCTTTGGGGATGGGTAAGACAAGAACAACAAAGAGAAAGAATTGAAATATATAGCTCCGATTTTCTGCGGAGTTCTTCAGTACACATCGAATCCCATAAGTCAATACAGATCATCCTAGATAGAAAATAGGTGCATTATAATTTGTAATTGAATGGAATTAAATCTGGACAATGTCTATCTGATATATGGGATTCATAATGAATTATGGGAGGAAACACAAGGGCTTTCTTCACTGCATTTATATTCCATCTTGGCGCAGATACTATTTCTTTCCATATATGTATATGTTATATATACCAATTATACGAATATAATAGCCCTGAATCTTCTCCTGCTCATCAGCATTCTCCTCAGTGATCGGGTGATGGAGCCTGGGTTTGTCATATACTGCTACAACCTACTCAACCTCAGCTCCACTCGTGGTGCCACCTGCCCATTAACACTGTAATGGCTGCGCATCCTCATTCACTGAACCTCTGAAACTATATATATATATATATAGTATTAAGGAGTTAGTTCACCATTCTCTCAGATGGCGCCACCAGTGAGTGTTCAATTGCCACCTAATGATATAATTATCCCAATAGTAACGTTCTCCAGGGAGAACAACAACAGAGAAAAAACCTTAAATATATCAAACTGAGAATAATGTACATGTGTTTTCCCATGTGAGAAGTCACAGAAGGCGGAAGACTAATTATACCCAATTGAAATCCCCCTGTTTAATTAAAGAATACATTGATTAACAAAATAGCAACAAAAATACCCACAAATTAACACTGTATATCTTGTATAATTAGGTGTTTCATAATGAATTATGGGAGGCTTATACTCTTCCAACTTAAAGTTGCATAGTCCGATGGTTTTGAGTTTCTCTCATTTTCGAAGATAAGCATATTAGGTTGATCATTATTATCTACCTCAGTTTAGTTTGAAGTAACTTTTATTTTAAATGGCAAACTTTTGAGATATTTGAAATGCAAACATGCTAAATAAATGTTGGCAAGCTTGCCAAAACTCTAACAACATAGGCTTATGCAATAACAGGTTATATTCAATTGCCTCAATATTCACTTATATGTGACATCAAATGTTTAATAAGTGCACCAGTATCTAAGTTAGATATGTAGAATCAAATCTAGATAATTATTTTTGTTTTGAAAATTTGATGTTGTCATCGGACCATGCAGCTTTAAACGCCATTGGAACAGCTTTGTTGGAGTTTTCTTCCCTCCTTTTCTCCCCGTTTCTTCTTCTTGTGGGGCTCTTGGCAGACACCCTGGTGGTGATTGTGGCGTTTGTACAGGAGGTGCTCGAGGTTCCTCCGTGGGGAAATGGGCTGTAATGTAGCGCCGGCCACTTATCACTCCCCTTACACACATTGGTTCTGGAACCGGCTAATGTTTTTGATATATATACATATATATATATATATTCTATGTATAAGCATTATGTGAGTATAAAGCCACGGAAGGGAGTTTCCATATATTTATTATATTAAAAGATGGCGGGTAACCTTTATAAATTTGACCACAGTTTGAAAGGTGACCCATAACTCCAAAGGTCACTGGTGTGAACCTTGTTTATACATTTAAATTTACAAAAAGAAGGCTTCCCAAGCATCCCCTGCCCCTGGCCCTGCCCTTGCCCCTGTTCCTGCCCCTGCCGCTGCCCCTACCCCTTTCCCTGCCCCTGCCCCTGCCCTTGCCCCTATGGCCCTGATCCTATGTCCAGCACCACTAACTTCCTAAAAGTGATGGACTCCCAAATTATCATGATATCTCTCCATTATATAGCCCCATATCTCAAGCCTTTGTAATGTGGATTGACCTTGACTTCGGCTCTCCAAATTCTCTTCCCAGAAGCCTTTGGGCGTCACCTTCCTGTTAGACAGATAGCCACACCCACAACCAGCCACTAGCCCCACCGAATACCACCACCCACTGCCAGCCACTGCCTCCAACCGCTACTCTCACACTACTCCCAACCACTACCACCACCCACTGCCAGCCACTGCCTCCGACCACTACTCTCACACTACTCCCAACCACTACCACCACCCACTGCCAGCCACTGCCTCCAACCACTACTCTCAAACTACTCCCATCCACTACCCCCACCCACTACCAGCCACTGCCTCCAAGCACTACTCCAACACTACTCCCAACCACTACCTCCACCCACTACCGGCCCACATACTTGTTAATAAATTCCCATCCCGGTGTTACTAACTCATTAACTGTGACAGCCATTGTAATGTCTGGTGAGTGGTCTGTAGCAGGGAAGCTGGTATTGAACTTGCCAGTCTCATCCCAATTCATGGCATTTTATTTGGGTTAATTATTTGAATTAAAGTTGCATAGTCCGATGGTTTTGAGTTTCTCTTCTTTTCTGAGATAAACATATTAGGTTGATTGTAATAATCAACCGTACTTATCTTTGGGGTATTTTTTTATTGTAAATGGTTAGGTTTGGAGAGATTTGAAGTGCAAATATGCACAATTAATTTTGGCAAGCACATCAAAACTCTGACTACATAGACTTCTGCAGGAAGAGTTCAGGTGCAAAACTACGTAAACCCCAAACCAAATATCTAGTTTAAATAAAATATGTTTACCTGAAAATAATTTGAATTCTCACTAATTACACTTTTCATATGCTCACATGCTCATGGAGCAATGAACCAAAGAGAAGGAATACACATTTTAAAAAGTTGTTGAGGGTTTGATTCCAATGTTTATCTTCATTTTTGGATTTGCGTTTACGTGCTTTTGTGCCTGAACTCTTCAAATGTTTAACAACTGCACCAATATCTAAGTCAGATATGTGCGTTGAATGTAGATACCTGCTTTGGTTTTGAAAAATGTATGTTTTCATCAGTTTGCATCCAAATTTCGCTTTCTAATAAATGAACAAAATTGCTAAGAATTGAGCACTCAAACAACTTATGGCCCTGTCACACTACGACGTAACGACGTCAGCATAGGGAGAACGTGAAGAATGTTGAACTTCTGGGCATAGTATGCAAATTTGGGCAGAAGTTGAACGTGGATGCAGCGTAGTGGACGAGAGCGTAACGTCGGTAAAGCGTAGTGATACTGTCATTCAACGAGAGAGGAAAACGTCATTACGCTCACGGAACGTTATGAACGTTATTCCATCGCCAGAAGAACGTTACATGACGTTACCTACGTCATGAGACGTTGAACGTACATTGAATACATGTTCTCCTGACGTTCTCCCGACGTTCTCCTGACGTTCCCATTACACCACGTAGGCATTTGCACTCGGTTTAATGTGGGTCAACGTAGTGGAACGTAGTTGAACGTAGTGAGCAGCGTTGGAAAAACGTCGGTTTAACGTCATTGACGTTCACTGAACGTGAACAGAACGTAAACCCTTACGTTCGAGCTACGTCAACATTTTTGAACATGTCCAAAACCTCGACGTAACTCGACGTAACACGACGTAATGTGACGTAGCTCGACGTCATTCTAACGTCATTCTGACGTCATCATGACGTAACCCAACGTAATGACGAAAACTGACCACGTTAGGCTCACGTTGGCTCCTTACATCGTAGTGTGACAGGGGTATTACAGCATCATCAAAGGCCAATTGCTCTCATACCATGTCTATGTGGTGTGGGAGATTAAAAATCCCTTGGGTCAGTAAAAGTGTAGGCTCCAGCTTTCTATCGACAAACTGTCTAATGCTGAAAACAAGTCTATTTAGGCTTATCTATGATAGGCAATATAAATATTCAAGACAAAGAAGCAGAACAAATTTAAGACAAACATCAACAACAACAACAGACATGTATATGTAGTTTTAGCACGAGTTCTTCTGTTTTTTACCTACTCTTGAATGATTATTTTTCATGTATCTATTTCATTTCAATTGCAATTTATTTGTTCAACTTATTTCGTAACCGGAAACCTAATCTTTCCGCGCAGACCCTAGATTTACTTGGTGAATGATCGATTTTACAACAGCAACAACAACGAGGACGACCCTAAACAAGCTTCATCAACTACTACATAACAAAACCCACACAAAAGCAACAGCATCATATATATGGGGTTCGTGTCCGAGCGGGATTCTGAATAACGGAGGACCTTCGCGCCTCAAGCTCCATATCCATCAATAACTGTTTATCGCCAGTACGATCCCGGAGGGTGGAATATTCCAGGGGTGCTTCCATGCATCAGAGACCCCTGTTGGCGAATCGGTTAATCAATTATGATTGTCTGGACTGCATCCACAATAAAAAGCATACACACACACCCACACACTCACATCTGCACATGCACGTACATAACAACGCACACCCGCACACACATACATATACGCACACACGCACGTGCACGCACATGTACACGTGTAGATCCACACACACACCCACACACCCACACACTCACATCTGCACATACACGTATGTAACGATGTAAACATGCACATGCACATACATATATGCACGCACACTCGCACCCGCACGCAAATGTACACGCATAGATGCACCCACGCACATACCCACACACTCACATCTGCACATACACGTATGTAATGATGTAAACATGCACATGCACATACATATATGCACACACACTCGCACCCGCATGCAAATGTACACGCATATATGCACCCACGCACATACCCACACACTCACATCTGCACATACACACACATAACAATGCAAACCCGCACACACATACATATATGCATGCACACACACATGTACATACATACATGCAAACACACCCACACACTCACATCTGCACATACACGTACATAGCAACGCACCCACGCACGCGCACACATATGTACACGCGTACATGCACATATACACACGCCCACACACTCATATCTGCACATACACATACACAACAATGCAAACCCTCACACACATACATATATGTATGCACACATGCATGCGCGCACACATGTACACACACATACACACACACCCGCACGCTCACAATCACATCTGCACATACACATACATAACAACGTAAACCCCATCACATACATATACACATGCACACATGCATGCACATGCACATGTACACATGTACATGCACACGCATACACACCTACTTGCACAGGTGTACATGCACACATATGCACACCCGCAGGCACACACACAGGCGGACACACACACGGACACACATGCACACACGCATACACGGACACACATGCACACCACACTCACATACGCACATGCACACGCATACACGGACACACACATGCACACACGCGACCAGGCACACACACAAGCACACACACGTACACAAGCACACACGTGCACATACGCACACGCAAGCACACACGCACACGCACGCACACGCACGCACATATAACCTTCAGGAGATGTGAGTGAGTGCCTCCGATAATGATTCAGTATTAGTTCAAACGTGTACTTACAATTCCCAAGTGATTATCTCCACTCAAACATAAATCATATCCAGTGGGCGTTTTTTTGTTCCTTCGGTGTTATCTGAGCAGCCATTCTGCTGTATCGCCATTGTAACTACTCTGTCAAAGTGTCCCATTAACCTAAACACAAATCTTATTTTTAATAGCCGGAGAACACTTAGGGAGAAGGGTTACTTGTTGATTTTGGTGGTTTACATTTTTTTTTAACGTGTTGAATATACTCCGGGTGGATATTGTAAAAGTAAACTTTCATTATCTCATAATTTTGTGTGATGAATTTATTTACCATTCCCATAACGGATAAATTTGTCAATACTTGTCTTCACCGCTGGGCAGCACTAGTCTGATTTGCTTCAAATCTTATACTTTTTGATTGAGTAATACTTTTGTTGTTCTTGATCTTTCTTCTTCATGTGTTTGGGGCTATTTGTAGATTTAAAACAGCACAAAATTCCGGCTTTTACCCTATTTTTTCATTTAGCTATTTAATTTTTGTGCATTTCTATTGTAACTTTTGAATTTCATTAGTTGCTAGAAAGACCATTCTATATGAAACAGAAATATACACACAGCTTGACACTTATGCATTACTCTTTCAAATGAATAGGAATGCTTTGCGGAATTCACAACGTATTCACTATCGGATATAGTATCACATTAAAGGGGCAGAATTGGCCCCAAAACAACTTCATGTGTTCACAATTATTGGGATCATTTTGCAATAGTTTCGGGAGAATTCCCGCCAAACCGGAAGAATTGGCGTCTCCACTTATTTTTAAGTTCATGTGACACTATGGCAGATTGAGCAACGGACAGAACCAGGCAAAGAATACTCTAGTCTGGTGTTTTTCGGACTTGAAATATATTGCTTATGTAACGGACGGGTAACAAATGGGTAACGGATGGGTAAAGGAGGGTAACGGAGGGTAATGGATTGGTCATCATCATCATCATGCTGTCGGTCGCGATGCGACAAAGACTGCTTTCATTACTTGACTGCCGCTCTCCGCTTTGTGCGGTTGTACATTTCATGAAAGCTGCCTGCAAAAGTGTTGAAGTGCTGCTGGCTTTTGCAAGTTACCAGCGGCACTCTCTCGGGGAGCAAATAGAGGTTTCACACCGGCAAGAACATGTCAAGACAGGCGCAAAACTATTTGTCCCTGCAGTGGCAGGTCGGGAGATGTTGGGAGTTCCATACATCAACCGCCCTTAATGCTGCCACAGTGACATGGTTTTCTGTTTAGGGTTTGCTCCCTTAGCCTTCGGTTCTGTCAAGGACCTGTACCACAAGGCAGTGGTTTACAACTCTGCAAGGCAGGGGCGTCAAACTCCCTGAGGTATTGCTAACGGATGGATTGGTAACGGATGGGTAACGGACATGTAATGGATATGTAACAGACAGGAATGGACAGGAACGGACGAGGAACGGACGAGGAATGGATGGGGAATGGACGGGGAATGGACTGGGAATGAACGGGGAATGGACGGTAATGGATAATAACTGCATAGGTCTGTCCAGCACAATCCGTTACAAGTTTTGTGCATGCTCAAAACTTGTAACGGATCGGGCCGGATATCAACGGATATCAACAAATATCAACGGATATGCAATGGATATGCAATGGATATGCAATGGATATGCAATGGACACAAACCAGACTTTGCTGGATATGAACAGACTTTGTTCGGTTTCTTTCAGTTTCCCCAATCTGGTGATGTGTGACAGAGCCCTTACTACGCACAATCTCACCGGAACCGGAAGCTCACCTCCGCTTGTCACCAGAATGTGCATGCGCTAAATGCAGACTTGTTTGACCACTTCCCGAAAGGTCAGCATTCATGGAATGTGGGGAATGTGTGCTTTATTTACACTGTCCGTGCCACAATAACGACGAGTGCCTGACAGTGTTTTGATGATGGCCACGTTGCAACTGTCGCTAATTTATTCACTCCCGTGTCTGCGATTTTGGTGATCCTCTGTAGGGATCTCTTTGTTTGAATATTGTTATTTTACGCAATAGCAACATCTAATATCATATCAGTACAGGTACCGACTTGTGACAGTGCATAATCATGGAGATTTTATAGTGCTGCTCGACTGGGTGACCAGGCTGCCAGCACCATGACCTGATAACCCACTCAATCACATTATCCTGACACTGAGCCAACCAGTCCTTGCCTTATGCTAATAATGCTGAGCGCCAGGCTAGGAAGCGACTAGTATACAATTTTAACTCATTGGTTTGACTCCACCAGGGTTCAAACCCACAATCCCATGGGTTTGGATCCCCTGATCTCCCAAAACAGGAGACAGATTCTCAACTCATTCGGCCACTCTGTCTGGTCTGTAGGGATCTCGCGAGAGTGTGAGTGTGACTATAGATGCGTGCATGCCGCCGCTCAATGCACACAATGCCTAATTAATCCCGCCCCATTCCACTTCCGGTCCACAGGTCTGTGTGTGGGTGTGGGGGGGGGGGTACCATAATGTCCCCAAATATCGCCTAGCAGTTGGTAAAGCTGCGTTGTCCGATGCAAGCAACACTCTTCTTTTAAAGCAAAAAACAGACAGGATGTGGCCGATTGAGTTGAACGGTGAGAGTGTGCATTCACGGTGAATTTATAGTGATGCCGCACTAGGATACCGTGCCGAAAAAGCACCTTGACTCGATATCATACTCAGCCACATTAACAATCATTTATTGCAGTTTTAATGAGACTTTGCCGATAGACTGGAAGCTCACCCCTTGGGGAACCCATACGGTCACCTTACTATATATGACCGGACGCAGTGGCCTAATCGGTGTAGCGCAGGCTCCCTGTGCGGAACGTCGGGATTTCCATTCCCAGTCGAGTCAAATCAATGACTTACAAAATTGATACTTGTCACTTCCTAGCCTGGCACTAGGCATTATTAGGACATGCCAAGGATTGGTTAGCTCAGTGTCAGGATAGTGTGACTGAGTGGGATGCTGGTAGGCTGGTCTCCTAATGCGGTAGCACTGTAAAGCCGTCATAAGTGCGCACTTTCAGAAGTCGGTACCCGTCCTGATATGACCTTCGATGATACCAAGATGTAAAACTGCAACAAACAAACACGCCTCACTACATGTCTGTGGTTAAATTATACTCCAAACTCAACACTGAACTTACTTCTCTGTTGTATATTACTGTGGTTGCTTAGAATCTTCTGTCAGTATTGACCTATGAGTATGAGCCTTAAGAGATGTACAGGCTATTGATCTTTCTGAGTGTTCCCTGGACTATCTCACTTTGCAAGGTTGCTTCACTGAGACGAGTCTTTAGTACAGACTGATCCCAATAGGTGATTTCTATCGCCAACCTGCCAACACCCACACATCAGGGGCAAGAACTATAACGTTGTGACGAGATGGTCACCGTGCAGTGTTCACTGTGCAAAGGGCCTCATAGAGGCTTTCTACAAGCAAGCTGCCTTCTGATGGCATCAGCAGGAACTACTTCTCTGGATAGCAGATCTTGCCCCTGATGTGTGGGTGTTGGCAGGTTGGCGATAGAAATCATCTATTGGGATCAGTCTGTACTAAAGGCTCGTCTCAGTGAAGCAATCTCGCAAAGTGAGATAGTCCAGGGAACACTCAGAAAGATCAATAGCCTTTACATGTCTTAAGGCTCATACTCATAGGTCAATACTGACAGTGCTGCATATTCAGTGGTGTCATAGAGGTTTTCCAGGCCATCAACCTGTCGTGTGGAGAATCACTGGATTATGCTCATTGGGAAAGATCGTTATGGGGATTACCAACACCTGCCCTCTGTTGGCAGTTGCAAGAACTATTGTGGGATTAGTAGCTCACTGTGAAATATGTTCATTGGTAAAGACTTGTTATAGGATTTCCAACACGCACCTGCCCTCTGGTGGCAGTGGCAAGAACTATTGCTGTGAAGTTAGTAGCTGAGTGTGGAACATGCACGTTGATAACTGTTTTTATCAGGATCTCCACCATCTACCTGCCCTCTTGTGGCAATGATAAGAACATGTGTTATCTGGCTAGTAGCTATCTGTGGAATATGCTTATTGATAAAAGTTGTTTTAAAGGATTTCCACTATCCACCATCCCTCTGGTGCCACTTCGAAGAACTCACTTAAAGTTCCATAGTCCGAGGCGTTTTGAGTTTCTGTCATTTTCTGAGATAAACATATTAGGCTGATCATTATAATCTACCCTACTTTCACTTGACCAAACTTTTATTTTAAATGGCTAACTTTTGAGATATTTGAAGTGCAAACAAGGAAAATTAGTTTTGGCAGGCTTGCCAAAACCCTGACACCATAGGTTTCTGCAGTAATAGGTTCTATTAAATTGCATCAGTATTCCCTTCTATGGGGTGACAAATGTTTAACAAGTGCACCCGTAGTTAATGCTAGGTACACACCTACCGTATACAATTCACGCACTAAAACTAGCGACCTGACCCAACTGCTTATAATGGGCGTTCTTTTGAATGCGAATCGAAGCGTATAGGACATGCAGCTTTAACCTAAAGCCAATGCAGTAGGTAGTGCATAGGACATGACGATTGGGAGTTTCTTGATAGATAGGGTAGTGGGAAAGATAGTGGTTAGGCCTGTGTCCTCGCATGAGTTGATATTTGAATCAAATGAGAACGATATGGTTTGACAAATGAGCATGGAATATGTATGTTTACACCACAGTATATCGTATAATCGATAGCTTCTGCACATATATGGCATCAGATAGTTTACTGCGAAAAGCAGTACCCTGGTCTGCATGAGCACATCCAAAGAAGTGCAAAGGATGATCCTTACGATACCTCCACGCATCTAAAGGGGAGCCACTAGCCTGCCCTCAGGCAGTAGGGGGACTAGCGGACAGTAGGAGCAGTCCATATGGGGACCTGCCCCCCAGCAAGCTTGCCACCACCTGATGCAGAACAACAGCCACCGTAGACGGTGTAGTCTCTGCTGCCAGAGCTTGGTGGTGGTCATGTACATACTACTACAATATCATAGGTACCTTCCAGATAATACACTGTCTCAACATGCAGAGGTATATAATGATGTAGTCATATTGGATTCTAATAGTTGTTAATTTGCAAATTTGCGCCGATCATGTCAGTGTACCTCTAAGCTGAGAGCAGTGTTAAGGCCCTATCCATTATGGCCCATCCAGGATTAATCGATTAAGAATTGATGTGGCGCAAATGAGGCGCCCGCGTTGAATCCTGACTTAATTTGTGTAACGAACCCTTAATGATCGAATCCTTAATTGAATTGAACGTCATTAGACTTGTCGGGTTGTGTTTGCCCACCGAGATTTTAAAATGTTTGCACATTCCACGATGTGTCCATGAAGCAAGCACACGGGACCACGGCATGGAACGATTTAATTAAAAATGATTTCAACCAATATCAGTGAGTCAATATTGACAATCCAGGGGCGGGTGGTGTGGAGGGTGAGGGGTGGAGGGGGCAGGACAATGGTCAGGAGATAGGAAGTATACTCAGTTTGTGTTAGGATATGAATTTGATGTGTGTAAATACAATCTAATCTGTTCTTGCCAATTACAAATGACAATAACTAGGACACTCATTATATTTGGACAATCTGTATTGTTCTACATGGATTTGATAAACTCCGCAACACAATCTCACTTTTTGCAATTTGTGCAACTGGGTAACAATCCTGGTGCGCTCAGACCGGACGGCCGAATGAGTTGAGCGTCCGTCTCCTGTCTTGGTAGCTCGCTGGATTCGAACCCTCATGTTAGAGCCCTGATCGAGGCAAATCAGTGACATACCAAGTTATACTTGTTGCTTCCTAGTCAGACACTCATCACTATTAGCATATAACCAGGAGTGGTTGGCTCAGTGTCAGGATAATGCGACTGAGGGGCTGCTAGCAGCTGGGTCTCCCAGTGGGGAAGCACTATAATATCACCATGAGTGCACACTGTCACAAGTCTGTACCAATCCTGAGATGCTGCCAAGACGTAAAACTCCAACAACCAACTGACCGTACCGATTCGGCCACCTCATCCATATGTCTGCGCGCATTCAGGCTTCGTGATCTAGGCTAAGTCTGGGTGATTTCTATATGATTGCAGACATTGCCAAACTGACTTCATGCCTATGTGTGGCTTCAGAATCTGACTACTATGTTGGGCAGGCAGAGTGCTATCTACTCCCGTTTCTCCTTCCCTTTGCCTGCTATTTCCCGCTGGTTTGCTGCTCGACATCTCAACTGCTCCACCTGGTGAGTAAGCAGGCAGACGAATATGTTTGTTTTATGAAATGACATATTGATCTATAAGTGCTGGCAGTAAGTCTATCCACTTTAACCCTTTCCCACAAGAATACCAACACCCAAACCCTCCACTCACCAATTTGTGTAACAACTCACCTATTTGCTTACACCATCGTCTGCTGCCACCGAATGTCGTCTGCAACAACCAGACGCGGTCTCCCAATATGTAGAGCTCAGGCATACCGTCGGGAGTTCGAATCCCATCCGAGTCAATCCAATGCCTTGTAAAAATTGATACCTTTTTCAACGTAGACTGGCGCTCTGTGTTAATAGTTGATAGTACAGTTTTCAGAATAATGTGACTATGTGGGATATCAGGTTATGTTGCTTGCAGCCTGGTCTACCAGTGGGGCAGCACTATGAAGTCATCATGATTGTGTCCTGTGACAAGTCATGATATGACCTTAGATGTTGCTAGGACGTAAAACAACAAGCACACACGCTCGTCTCCAACCAAACAGTATTCGACAATAGTCCACATATATTAATCCATTTACTGAATGCAGCCGGTATTCTGTTCTACAAAATCGGGAGCCGATGAAGATTATTGCGAAAACCAGACGACAAATAATTAAGTTCGCGGCGGCGTTCCCGTGGCCTCGTTTCGGCTGGCGTCTGATTCCGCCTCCAGCTCCTGAGGGGTTGGGCCTCCCTCCCCCCTCGGACTCAACCCTCCTCATCCCCCTCAATCACCGGACGCGATGGCTGAATTGGTAGAGCGCGGGGCTCCTGTGTGGGAGATCGGGAGTTCGATTCCCGGTCCAGTCAAACAAAATATCTTACAAAAATTGATTCTTGCCGTTTCCTAGCTTGGTTCTCAGCATTAATAGGATAAGGTAAGGACTGGTTAGCTCAGCCTCAGGATAATGTGACTGAGTGGGATAGCAGGCGACCTGACACTATAAAGTCACCATGAGTGTGCACTGTCCCAATTTGGTAGTCTTCGTAATATGAGCTAGGCTGTTGCCATGATGTAAAACTCGAACAACCAACAATCCCCCATCAAACACGCACACCTGTCCTGCCCCCCCCCCATTCCCCACAACTTGGGCAACAGCCTGCTAAGAACTCCGGCTTAAAGCCTGGCAATTGAAATTCTGTTAAAACGATGAAAGCTAATTGAATTCTGCCTTCGCCTTTTTGTGATAATTACATTTTTTCCTGTTCTCCCCTTCCCCATCCTCCCCGCTTGCACCCCCCCCCCCTTCCCACCGGCTGTGCAAACATGACCGTTATCTCCCAGTGGCAGCGTCATCGCACGGCAGGCCTCGGAGTAGTGGAGGTAAGGGGGGGGGGTAGGGGAGAAAGTTGGTTGGTTGTTGGAGTTTGACATCCTGGAAAACATCTAAGGTCATATCAGGATGGGTACCGACTTGTAACAGTGCACACTTATAGTGATTTCATAGTGTGGCCTTACTGGGAGACCGGGCCGCCGGCTCCATGCGCCAATGTCCAACTCAGTCACATTATCCTGACACTGAGCTAACCAGTTCTTGGCCTATCCTATTAATGCCGAGCGTAAGGCTAGGCAGTGACACTTATACATTTTGTTAGCCATTGGTTTGATGACTCAACCAGGATTCGAAGCCAGCAGGAGGTTAGGGGGAGGAAGGGGAGGGAGCTGGCTAGAGGAGATGTAGCTTGGCTAAGGAAAGACCTGGGGAGGAATTGAATGGGGATGATGGAAGACAGTAGTAAGGTTGGGGGTAAGGAAACCTATTAATATTCATTATGGAGAAAGGTTCTGAGGAAACTCAACAGGAAGTAGACGAAAAAGCATGAAAACAGAAAACAAAAACAAAAAATCCCACAGGAATTCTCCATCCACGAAAAAGGAGGCGAGAAAAGGTTGGCTTCGTCATTAAATGCACGGCTCCATTTAGAGCTCACAAAGATACGTGTGCCGCTACTCCTGCCTCGCCCGTTGCATCGGGGTGCATGAATTGTTCATGGCCTTGGATTCGCATGCCAGTGGCGGCGAGCACGGACTATTAACAGCTTGGCTGGTTGTCAGCCGCCTCGGAAGTTAATGAATCAAACACGGTCCGCCCACCCACCCTCTATTCTCAATTAACAGAAGCATGGTGGACTGATCGCATTGATTCACGCCGAACAGTAATGACACACCACTCTCCTCCTCCTCCTCCTTCCACACTCTTCCTCCCTCCCTCCCTCCCCCCTCCCATCCTTCATGCCTGCCCGCCCTTCCCCCTACCAACCTCCCTCCCATGTCGCACTGCCTTCCTCCCTGCCGCCCCGTGTCGCTGCCTTCTAGCCTCCTTCCAAACCTCTCCTTGCCTCCTCCTCCCCTCCTCCCCTCGTTCCCTCCTTACCTTCTTCCCCCTTTTCTCGTTCCCTACTTCCCCTTTCTCCCCTTCCTTACTTCCCTCCTTCCCCACTTCATTACTTCCCTCCTTCCTCCGTCCTACATTCCTTCCCCCCTTTCTCCTTCCCTCTTTCCCCTCCCTTTTGTCCCTCCCCTCCTCCCCTCCTTCCCTCGGTTCCTCCTCCTCTCCTTCCCCCCTTTCCTCCTCCTCTCCTTTCCTCCTCCTCCTCCCCCTCCCTCCTTCCCTCCCTCCTTCCCTCCTTTCTCCTTCCCTCCCCCTCTCCTCCCTTCCTTCCCTCCTTCCCTCCCTCCTTCCCTCCTTTATCCTTCCCTCCTCCTCTCCTCCCCTCCTTTCCTCCTTCCCTCCTTCCTTCCCCTCCTTCCCCTCCCTCCTTCCCTCCTTCTCTCCTCCCCTCCTTCCCTCCCTCCTTCCCTCCTTTCTCCTTCCCTCCTCCTCTACTCCCCTCCTTTCCTCCTTCCCTCCTTCCCTCCTTCCTTCCCTCCATCCCTCTTCCCCTCCTTTCCTCCTTCCCTCCTTCTCTCCTCCTCCCCTCCTTCCACCCTTCCATCGGTCCATCCTCCCTCCTTCCACCCGTCCTTCCTTCCCTCCGTCGCTCCTTCCCTCCCGCTCCTGTTCTCCCTCCCTGCCTCCACCCTACCCTCCCTGCTTCCTTCCCTGCATCCATGCTTCCCTCCCCTCTCGCTTCTTCCCTGCCCTACCCCTGCCCTCCTTCCACCCCCCTCCCCCCCCCCGTCCCTTCCTCCCTCTCCCTATCCCTCTCCATCCCGCCACACACGCCCCCTTTCCTTCCTGTCCCTTCCCTCCCCTTTTTTCTGCTATACGCTCGTCTCGCCATTATATATTGACACTTCGATAGAGTAATCATTACCTACCACCCCGGTCTTTAATTAAAATGACATCCTCACCGGATTCAAGTGAACACAAAAAAACCAAGTATATCGATTTGAATAGTTGCCTTGCTGGGTGCTTCCTTTTTTAATCTACCCTTTTTAAGTACGCCATAGTGACGTGATGGGTAATTGCTAACTGTCAGTTTCCTATCTGGCAGAGACATGTGTCAAGCTTGAAGAGCTGGGATTATAAAGGTGTAATTGGATCCTGCCTCCTAATCATTCCGTGTATGTCAGTCGGTTCTTCTGTTCATTGTCACTCAAAAGGGGATTTAACAGCGATCATAATGCATTGTTTCAGATCCCACCCTAAATATACCTTTTTCGCGTTGCTACTGTCACCCAACGCAATGGTTCTTTCAGTCATAGAGCGGGTACTGGACGTGGTAGCCGAATCGGGAGAGCACAGGATTCCCGTGTGGAAGGTCGGGAGTTCGATTCCTGGTCGAGTCAAACCAATGACTTACACAATTGATACTTGTCGCTTTGGAGTCTGGCACTCAGCATGATTAGGATAGGGCAATGACTGATCCACTCACTGTCAAGCTAATGTGCTTGACTGAGACATTGGGTCATACTAGTGCTGGTGGCATGATTTCCAAGTAGGGCAGCACTATTAAGTCGCCATGAGTGTGCACTGTCACACGTGGGTACCCGTCCTGATATTACCTTATATGTTGCCAGGATGTAAAACTCCAACAACCAACCAAGCATCTTTCTCTTGCGGTCACGGGGCTGGCTGGTGAAATCGTGTATTGTCTGTGAGTTCTGCTCAGCCGGATAGAAGTGATATCCAACTGGCCAGTCCTCTATCACCTTTTGGTATAACTTAAAGAATATACTAATCGATTGAAACGGATAAAGTTTGAGAGATTTAAGGCATTTATTGAGGCCAATTCTTAAAGGTGTGTCCTAATTACTTCATCCTCCTAATATGGGGTTTGAGGCCTTCGTTCTGATGGAATGCCTATCGATCCTCACTCCACCTGTGGCAAAGCACATCCCAGAGACACTCATAGCTCAAACTGCAGATTGCGTAATTGCTGCTTAAAATTGCTGTGTATTTCCTAAATCTGCCAATGAGGCATAACTGATCCTCTATCAGATGTTTGTGCAAAATAGGTACATTATATGTGGTAGTCACCAGGTGAATGCTTTTGTAGCCAGACGACAGGTCGCATAGATATTAAACTGTATCATAACTACTCTCATAAATCGCCCACAGAGTCTTATTTCTGCTTAAAGAGAAGTTGCATGGTCCAATGGTTTTGAGTTTCTGATATTTCTTTAGATAAATACATTAGTTGATCAGTAAAATCTATTTCAAATTGCTAAATTGTTACACATTTGAAGGGCAACCATTAATTTTGGCAAGATTCCAAAATCGCTAACCCCATACGCTTCGACAGTACGAGTTTCTCTTCAACTGCCTCAGTATTGCCCTTCTGTGAAGCGACACATCTTTAATAAGTGCACCAGTATGTCAAATCAAATTTAGATAATTGCTTTGGTTTTGAAAATTTGATGTTTTCATAGGACTATGCGGCTTTAAGCTATCTCTAATATTCACTTAAGCGTAAAACCTCTTCATCATGGTAATATAGCTAAGTATCAGACCCCCAGGTGGGAGGGGAGGGGAGGGGGCTCCCGTGCACCAGCCTCGTTTTGAGTGTCCATAAACACCCCCCTACCCCACGCCCATCATAATTCAAATTCAGCCTATAAATATGCATGAGAAATACCGACCAGCGCGTCCGTGTGCGCATGTGCACATGCGCGTTTATGGTGGCGACATTGACTGTCATTAGGCTCTTGTCACCTAAACCCCTTTAACAAACACGTCCATGTGCCCCCTAAGCACCCCCTCCGCCCCACCATCCCACCCCTCAGCCCACCCCACCCAGGTCTAAATGTTAATGGCACCGCCCTTTCTCCTGATCCCAATTGATTTAATTTAAGCGCACCACTTCTCGCAAGGCGACTACAGACGATGTGATTCTCTCCAAAGTCCCGCTCAGAGCGCTGCGAACAATGGGTAGACTTTAGGATCCTGGGCCGCGTTCAGGGTCTGTCTCGGAGGCACCTCGGAGATGGCCGTGATGTCATGCTAGTCTGAACTGCAAAGGCAGGTTGTTGTCTCGAAAATGGCCGCCACCTATGGGGGTGGCCATTTGCAATGGAAAAGCTGCGCTGTGATTGGCTGAAACCACTGAATATGGTGGCCATTTTCGAGGTCCTTTTTATTTCCAGTCTGAAAAGGGAGGCGTCTCTGAGACGTCGTCGAGACGCACCCTGAACGCAAATAGGCCAAAATGCATCGCTGAGATGTCTTTGTAGCGCCTCCGAGATGGACCCTGAATGTGGCCCAGATGATATATCTAACAGGTGTGATATATGTACGTCGTTGGGGGTTGAGAAATGTGAGAAATGAGAAATATTGTGCATATAGCAGGAACTGAATACACAGTCGGTTCAACAACTGCACAGCACACCGTTTGTGCAATGATAGAGCCAGGGGAGGGTGCGGGTGGAAGTGCGGTGGAGGCCGAGGTGGGAAGAAGTTGGTTGGTTGGTTATTGGAGTTTTATGTCCTGGCAACAACTGATGTCATATCAGGATAGGCATCGACTTGTGACAGTGCACACTCCTGGTGATGTTATAGTGCTGCCCCACTGGGAGACAATGCTGCCAGCACCATTACCTGCTATCCCCATTCAGTCAGATTATCCTGAGACTGAGTGAACCAGTCCTTGCTCTATCCTAATAATACCGAGCGCCAGGTTAGGAAGCAACACATATCAATTTGTACATCATTGGTTTGATTCGATCAGGGTTTGAAACCCATGATCTAGCAACACGGGAGATGGACGCTCAACTCATTCGGCCAAACCGTCTGGTGAAGAGCCTGTGGAGCGGGGCGGTGGAAGGTGGAGGCGGTGGTGGGGGTGGGGATGGGCGGGGTGGGGGGAATAGGTCGGTGTAGAAATGCCCGCTCCAAACCGCCGCCTTCATATACTACTCATCCTTAGCCCGGGGCTGAGGGCACGCCGGCCGCCAGCGCGGCCCGCTCCTCCCGTAGATTAAGCGTTTAAATCAAAACAATGCCGCCACGCAGATCCCGTCTGCCTGTAGCTATGGCTGTGTGCATCGGTGTGTGTGTGTGTTTGTGTGTGCGTGTTTGTTTGCCTGTGAAATTTGTTTCTGCCCTAGTGGATCGGGCTGTAGACCCTACAGTACAGTGCGGTGGTACTACCCCCCCCCCCCCCCGCCCCCAGGGTGAGTTGGCAGTGGTTGGGCGCAGGCGCATGCGCAAGGGAAAGAGGAGCCGTATGTGTATGTGTGTGTGGGGGGGGGGGGGAGAGTTGAGCATGATAGGGTGGGGTGGGGCCGGGAGGCCGCCCACAGCAACTAGGCTGGATTTACGAGCTTGGCTACGCTGACGCGATCTGCACTCGGCCTATTATGCCGCGAGGAGAACTTGATGGTGCCGATGCACACATGACTTAAATAGTGGAGTACACTGGTGCGAGTTAAGTGCACAGGACCGGCACCAGAGGGCACTCTTCTCTTTTTCCTTACACAGTCACTCAAAAACTAAGTGACATCTTTACAAATCATACTGGTTATCCTTGTTCCGGCGGTCCTGATATGACCTCATATGTGGCTAGGACGTAAAATAAGAAACAAGCAAACAATGTTCCAGCGGTTCCATTTAAGGCCATTAGGCAACATTGAACTAGAGGTATATATATTATATATATTATATATAGTTTGTTTTATTTGTTGTGGTGTTTATGTCCTAGCAACATCCAAAGTCAATTTATGGACGAGTACAGACTTGTGACAGTACACACTCATTGCAACATTATAGTGCTGCCCCCACTTGGACACCAGGCTGTGGGAACCATGACACTATATCCCACTCAATTACATTATCCTGGTCATGTGCTAACCAGTCCTTGTCCTATCCTATTAATGCCGGGTGCCAAGGTAGGTAACAGCAAGTATAAATTTGATAAGTTATTGGTTTGACTAGGATGGGATTCGAACTTCCGATGTTTCTCATGGGAAGCCTGCGATGTACGGATTGGTCCACGGTGTCGGGTCATAGTATACGTCTGTATATGTATAGTCGTTACATTGGATTGATGTTTGTATACAGACAATTATATGTGTTTACTTCAACGCACAGATGCGTGAACTGATGTGTGCATGTACTGGTGTTATCTGTGGCAGAGTGGTTAGAGTGTCTGACTTTTCGTTAGGTCGGACTCCTAATCTGACAGTTTGTAGTTCGATTCCCCATGCCCCCACCTCTTCCAATTTGGATTTCCACCATTGTGTATAACTTACAGCAACGTCAAATGCCAGTTGCTCTTATAGCATGTATATGTGGTGTGGGAGGTTTAAAATCCCTTGGGTCAGTAAAAGTGTAGGATCGGGCTTTCTATCAACAAACTGCATAATGGTGAAAACAAGTCTATTCAGACTTATCCATGATAGGCAGTATAAATCTTCAAGAAAAAAACACAAAAAAAACTGTAGAGCGCAAGCCTCCCATGCGGGAGATCGGGAGTTCAGTTCCCGGTCGAGTCAAGCAATGAGCAAGAACAAAAAACATTAAAAAAAACACACACACAACAACTCAGAACAATCCAGGATCGAGCAGACACAGGCAACATCCTTCCTTGATAAAGCTGGTTGGGTCTGTTTGGCCTCCACTCCACCACAAACAGCTCACTGCCCGAGATTTTATCGCCTGACTCCCTTCAAGCAAACAACTATATTAGTCCATTACGCACGTCAAGAAAACACAACCTAGACATCTACGAAATAAGCTCAATAATACACTAGGTTTACCCTTCCCTGGCGTTTGTCTTGGTTTAATACTATATATACATGTATATACACATTTGCATGTATACATATGAGCATATATGTACATATATGCATATATAACACATATACACATATATATATATATACCTGCACATATATACACACATATACATATATATGCATATATATAGAGGAATGTATATGTATGTGTGTATGTATGTGTATGCAGGTATGCAGGTATTGCAGGTATAGCAATACCTCAGGGAGTTTGACGCCCCTGCCCTGCAGAGTTGTAAACCACTGCCTTGTGGTTCAGGTTCTTGACAGAACCGAAGACTAAGGGAGCAAACCCTAAACAGAAAACCATGTCACCGTAGCAGCATTAAGGGTGGTTGATGTATAGAACTCCCAACATCTCCCGACCAGTCACTGCAGGGACAAATAGTTTTGCGTCTGTCTTGACATGTTCTTGCCAGTGTGAAACCTTTATTTGCTCCCCGAGAGAGTGCCGCTGGTAACTTGCAAAAACCAGCAGCACTTCAACACTTTTGCAGGCAGCTTTCATTAAATGTACTAAGTAAATACTCGAACGGACGGGGCTGCCCTCTATGGAAGATCTTCTGATCAAAAAGAATCTCCGGTGGACTGGACACCTCATGAGGATGTCATCAGACAGGCTACCAAAGCAGATCCTCTAATCTCAACTGTCTTCTGGTTACAGAAAGAGAGGGCGCCCTCATCTCCGGTTCAAGCATACCATCAAGAGAAACCTGAAGCTGAGAGACATGGACGCAACTCTCACAACAGAGAGCTAAATGGAGAGCAGCAGTCAAGTAATGAAAGCAGTCTTTGTCGCATCGCGACCGACAGCATGATGATGATCTGTATATATATGTACACATATAAAGACATATATACACATATATTAGATAATCATACATATATACCTATGTATATTTACAAACCATAGATAGCTCTAGTTCATCATATCAAGAGAAACCTGAAGCTGAGAGACATTAAGACCGACTCATGGACATCACTCTCACACTAAATGGAGGCAGTCAATTAATGAAAGCAGTCTTTGTCGCATCGCGACCGACAGCATGATAATGATGATGATTTACATATACATACATATATATATACAATGTTTAATCACATATGCATTATACATATGTATATATACAAGAATGCAGCTGGGTGAGAGGGCGAAATCGGCAAAAGTGCTGACTCGGCATTACTGGATAGGGCAAGGACTGGTTTGCTCAGTATCAGGATAATGTGACTGATAGGGATATCAGCGTATGCGGCCGGTGGAGCAACACTATGAAACAACTGAGTGCCTACTATCACACTATCACACTATCATACTAACTGAGCTCGTATGTTGGTAGTACGTAAAACACCAGCAAACAAATGCATGGATGTGAATATTTGTATTTAATTGATATCATTATACTGGATTACATACGACACGGTATACATCTCCATACCTAGAAGCACACATACATACACATACACATACATACACATACACAAGGATACACATACATGCATATATATAAGGATACACGTACATACACATATATAAGGATACACATACACACCTACATAAGGATACACATACATACACATATATAAGGATACACATACATACACATATATAAGGATACACATACATACACATATATAAGGATACACATGGACACTAGTAATTGGTTTGAATTCATAGACACGCATTGAACTCTAACAATTTAATGCACATGTGCTACTTTGATAAAGAAATGCTTTCTGTTAGAGAGAATGACATTAGTGCCGTATGACATCACTCGAATATGTGTCGATTCAAGTCAATGCCTCCTGCTTCGGGCCAATAAATGAATAAAATTCGAAGACTTCTCGCTCTGATTATGGCCTTTGCTGCCGACACGGCGTTAAACAATGAGCAGTACCTAATTAGCCAGCCTTGTCCCTCGTACACACACAACCTGATTGGTTTATAAGATTTGTTCTATCAATTATCTCAGACAAGCTAGTGCCAACTGACATCGTGTGTATATCACTGCTGACCCGTCTCGAACCTCCCTGACAGATAGTCTGTTGTTCCCAACCATCATTTATTCGGATTATTTTAACTGGTGACAATTTGATTCATCCTCCATTTTGTTTCGTCCTCCATTTTCCTAATCTGTTCAGGCACCCTTTCCACCCCAATATCTCCCAACTACTCCTTCCCACCTCCTCCCCCCCCCCCCTCACCGCCCACACTCCAGCCCAATCGCCACCACGTCACGGCCATCACGCACCTCCCCCCCCCCACCCACCACCGCACCGCCCTCACCATCTCCCACTCACCCCAACCACGTCACCGCCATCACGGCCCCCCCACCCCACCACCCCACCGCACTCACCACCTCCCACTCACCCACCACGTCACCGCCATAACCGCCCCCCCCCCCACCTCACCACGCCACCGCCCTCACCATCTCCCACTCACCACTTCACCATCACACCATCTCACCACCACACCACCACACCACCACACCACCGACCACCACCACCCACCACCCACCACCACCACCCCCCACCCACACCACCACCACCACCACCACATCCACCCACCCCACACCCACCACACCACACCACACCCCCACACCACCACACCACACCACCACACCAAACCACCACACCACCACACCTCCGCACCACCCCACCACACCACCACACCACCACACCACCACACCACCACACCACCACCACCCTCACGGTCCCGGCCCCGGCCCCGACACCACACTGCCTCCCTCACACCACAGCTCCCACCCACCACCCCACATCGCGCTGCACTCCCCATCACCCACCACCCACACCACCCCTCTCCCCACATTCCACACCACAACGCATGTCTCACGCCACGCCCTTACTTCCTCTACTCTACACACCACCGTCATTCTGCCTCCATCCCTTCATCCACCTCCCCTCTCTCCCACACCCTCTCGCCACCACGTCCTTACACGCCACACAACCCCAGGCAACGCTACACCTACCCTCATTACATACCATCTCCACCCGCACCCCCACCCCACCCACACCCACCCACACCCCACGTGATACCTCTTTCCCTTACATGCACTTCCCTTTCTCCCCGACCAAGAACCCCAGGCAACGCTACACGGACCCTCACTACATATCACTTCCACCTCGACTTCCACCCTCAACCCCACCTCGACTTCCACCCCTACCCGACACCCCTACCCCCACACCCTCCCCCACACCCCATCCTACATGATACCTCTTCCCCTTTACATCCACTTCCCTTCATACCCCACCAACAACCCTATACAACACTGCACTTATACTTACTACGTACCCACCCACCCCTCCCTCCTCCCACCACACCCCACCACACATGATACCTCTACCGCGCACATCGACTCCCCCCCCCCCATCCCCCCTCTCCCCTCCACCTCACTTCCCCGCTTTGTCTCCAGCGCATCGTTCCTGTCATATGCACTTACCTCGTCTCCCCCGGCGGTCCCCGGGCCTCCGCACCCCGGTGAATCCCCCAGCTCCCCCCTCCCGCGTCCGTGCCCTACCCCCCGCTTCCCCCGGTACCCTGTCCCCGCTGCTGCCGCCGTCTCCCCCGGTATCCCCCTGTCTCCCCCTATCTCCTCCGCCCGGTCCCTCGCCTCTGCCGCCGTCTCCCCCAGTCTTCCCCGGTCCCCCCCCCCCCCACCCCCGGCCCCGCACGGTCCCCCGTTCCCCCTCCGCTGCCGGGTTCTCCCCCGATTTCCCCGCCCTGTGCCCTGTCCCCCGCCACTGCCACAGTCTGCCCGGTCTCCTCTCCCCTGGCCCCGTCGACCCCCCCCCCCCCCCCCCCCCAACGCTGCCGCCGTCTTCCCCGGTCTCCCCCGTCCCCCCGTCCCCGGTCCGCCGCATCCACCGCTGTCTCTTTCAGTCTCCCCCCCCCCCCCCCCCCGGCCCCACATATCCCTCTCCGCCTCTGTCACCGTGTCCCCCGCCTTCCCTGCCGCCTCCCCTGGTCTCCTCGCCCGCGCGTCTGCCACCGTCTCCCCCGCCGCTGCCGCCGTCTCCCCCGGGCGGCTCCCTTAAGCCCTAACGTTGCTCGTTATGGGAGCCCCTGTGTTTTATGCCAGGGAGGCCCGAGGGCTTACAGTTAAATCTGGCCAGCGAGCACACAGAAAGCTTAGCTAGTTAAGTCGCCCACAATCCCCCACGTCAGCACCCCAGCCCCAGATCCTGCCTCCCTCCCCGCCTCCCTCCCCGCCTCCCTCCCTCCCGTCCCCGTCAAACACAGAGCCTCCCTCCCACCCCTCCCTGCCACACCCCCAGCCCACCTCCCTCCGGGCCTCTCCTCGTCACACACCACCGGGGGTCCAATCCCTGTCAGATAACGCTATCGGAATCCAGCTCTGTGATTCAACGCTATAACATCCGCAGGCGTTCGCCCACAAGCCCGACACACACCACGCGACAATTCGTCCCGGCTCAATTCGATCGGGATTTAGAAATTCAATGTGCGATATCGATGAGTCCTCGTATCTGTTTTGTTCTTCCCTACCTCCCCCAATCAATCCCTCGTTTTACCATTCTCATTATAAGCCAATATTCTAGTTGTCTGCTCTGGAGATATATACATTTCCTGTTCCCGAGTGCAGCCCGCTGATCATCACAGAGTGTACGCCGGGCTCTACGCTGGATTAGCTGCATGCAGACCGCTTCAGCGTATCTATATCTGGAGGCACCGATTCCTCCCTGTCATCCCACGCCGCCTCTTCCCTGCCTCCAGCCAATTTGGAGCACCCCCCACCCCCACCTTCCCCTCCCACCCCCACCCCCGCACGCCCACACACCGCCATGCATGCGCCTAGGGACTGGTCCTGGGAGGGGCGGCGCATTAGGCAGTCGATAGGTAGCCGCTGGCGTACTTATGTAACACATTGCCTCCAGGTAGGTGGATGGAGGCCGGGTGGAGGCCGGGTGGGGGCCGGGTGGGGGAGGCTTGCGTCTTCCTTTAGCTTCCTGTCCCCTTCCCCGCCCCTTCGCATCCCCCCGCCCCGGCCCTCGGCTCGACTCTTCCCGGTAGCCGCATCGCATCTACCTGGTACCCACCCGGCACCCACCTGGTACCCACCCGGCACCCATCCCGGGACTCACACGGCCGTGATTCGGCATCACCCAGCATCCATCAGCCACTCAACCGGCACCCACCCGGCCATCACCCGGCATTACCCGGTACACCTCCCATCCGGCACCCCTCCCACCCACCGGCGGAGAAACCCGGCACCCTCCACCACCCGCCACCCGCCCGCAATGTTCGCACCATCCCTCACATTTCACGCACCTTGCAGCCGTGAGATAAGCCTGACCACTGACCCATGTCACTGCTTTCCTGCCTTTAAAATCAAACTCATACTATAAATGCAATCTCTATTCAATATTGATGTCGCAGTAGAGAACTGCCATATTAAAGGACATTAGTTTTGATGAAGAAAGGCAATTTGAATATAGACATCCAGAACCTTTTTAACTTAGGTTAACAGATAAACCACTATATTCACCCTTCTTCGCATTCTATGGAGTCCCAAGCAACCAGTGGCAAATTCTTCATATTTTAGCCTAATATAAATTATAATGTCACAAAGGGATTTTATATATGCTGTATAAGAATTATATGAGTGTAATAACCCGGAATTCCATACTTGCTCCTCACACCCACCCACCAGTAATCGGATGCTGGAGCCTCAGGCTGGTCATCTACTGCGCCAACCTACTTTCCTCAGCTCTGACGGTGGTGGCAGCATTGGCCTTGCTCATTATCCCAACTCATTTACCGCCGACAATTTATATGCACACACATACATAATATATATGTGATGTATAACGCATTATATGAAGATAAATGCTAGGGAAACATAATACTATTTTATTATTGATCCATAGCGCCGTGGGGGAGTGCCCCCCCCCCCCCCCCCCGTTGTGTGGGTAATGTATTCGGGTGGTTAGGGCTAGGGCTAGGGCTAGGGCTATTACTCCCTATCCCAGTGAATTAACCTCACACCCAACTCATTGACTTCCTTATAGTAGTTGTGTACCGCTAAGTTATATATATATACACATATATTTATAAAGGCCCGGGACACACAGACAAATATATATATATATATATATATATTATATATATGTACATATAATATACTATATAGTTACAGAGGAGATTCCCAACAATGCAAGGTCTACTGTTTGTACAATTGTAGTGTAGTAGGCTGCACTGACCTCTCAGGCAAGTAGCCACATACACAGGTAGGCGTAGGTAGTGTGTTGATATCAGGGAGCCTAGGTGGTGTAATGGTTAGCACACTATTTCCCATTTTCATCACCCCCAAGACACTGGTGCCGTGACCATGATTATGTACAAGCTACACGCTGTATGGTTGTTAAACCTACCCTGCATATGTATGTGTAACTGTAAGTGCATCGCCTGTATGTATGTAATTGTAAGCATTAAATGACCATTTAAAGGACTTACAATTCCAGGGGGACGAGTGTAGTAGGCTGCACTGACCTCTCAGGCCAGTAGCCACATAGACAGGTAGGCGGGGGTAGTGTGTTGATATCAGGGAGCCTAGTTGGTGTAATGGTTAGCACACTGGCCTGGAACGCAAAGAGATGTGGGTTCGAGTCCCACTCTAGGCGCAATATTTCCTATTTTCATCACCCCCATGACAGTATCATTAAGACTAACCATAAAGGGATACCGGATTCTACTGACTGCTGTCTCTCTTTGCTGGAGCCATATATAATGGCTGTAGTGAATAACGGCCTCAAACAAATCCTGTCATAATATATATATATATAATGACATATTCGGTGGTACAGTGAATGAGGTTAGGAGCCAATAGCTAGTGGCGGGAGATGGCACAACCGTCGGAGCTGAGGTTGAGTAGGTTGGAACAGTAGATGACCAGCTCCAGCCTCCATCACCCAATTACTGGTCGGTGAGCTGAGGAGCAAGTAGAGAATTCTGGGTTGTTATACTCATATAATTCTTATACAACATATACATAATATTAATAGATAACATACACATATGTATTATTTTTCAGTGGCGTGTGATATCACACCGCATCATCTGGAGGTGTTGCTAGTATCGGACTAATCTACAGAACACTTAACGTTTCTTTGTTGGGGTTTTACACCCTGGTATCATTAAGGTCATTTCAGGATGGCCGAGCAAGTTGCATAGTCGGTCATGTACAATGGTGAAAGGATCATCATATTTATTTATATTCGCATAGGTCGATATATATTTATATATTTATATATATATATATTATATATGTACATATAATATACTATATAGTATACATTTATATGTACACATATATAATATATAAATTCCTCCAGTGTGTGTGGTGCGAGGGGGGCCTGCCCAACAATTACCCCGACAGCTGGGGGGGGGCACCACCAATGTGCCAAGGAGGAATAGATGTATACAGTATATGTCCCCCTTGCATTTATACTCGTATAATGCGTTATACATCACACATGAATATATCAGAGAGCGAGACTCCACCGCCCTCAACCCTCCGCCCCCTACACCCTACCACCTCACCACCCCACCCATCACCCATATATCACGATCCCATCGATATTCCATCACTTATCCACCATGCCCATATCCAGTCAGCTCATCGTAAATATATATATATATATATATATATATATATATATATACAGAGAGAGACAGACAGACAGGCGTATATGCACATCCAGAAACCTGTCAAACATTAATGGGCGATAATATGTGCAGACACCCACTACTCAGTGATTAATGCCTGTATCAACAGATCACAGCCCATTTTATGGCCGGCACCCCAAAGTAACAATTCGCCGATGTCTTTCCTAAAAAAATAAACCTCAATTATCGTCTCCCTATTCACCAAACGGCTAAGAGACCAGAGCATAACATCCTCATATTAATCTCTTCTTTTCCACTAAAAGGAATATACTTATAGCGATTTTATTAAAGACACACTTACACCATCGGTATTTTTGATGGATGTGGCATGTGCAGGTGGATATTTTGTTTGCCCAGCTGTCAGATGCTGGTGGGAGTGGCATCAGGTGTGGCTGACTATGGACCCTGGTGCTGTGATGTGCGGCAGTTGCGTCAGACAGAGGCTGAGGGATGGCCATGCTCCTGATCCTCATTGTTTGCACCCTCCAGGGTTTTTAATGCGAGGCAACTGTCAGTTACATATACGCATACAAATCACTGCTATATCAGGTAATAGACAGGTGGGGTTGGATAGGGTGGTGATGTAAGGGAACCTGGTTAGCACAATAACCCATAACTCAAGAGTCGTGGGTTCGAATCCTACTCTAGGCGCAATATTTCTCATTTTCATCACCCTCCACAAGACTGGTGTTGTCTCCAAGCTACATGCTGTTTGGTTGTTGAACCTACCTTATGCATGTATATGTAAGGGCAATGCCTCTATGTATTTAATTGTAAGCATTACATTACCATTTAAAAGACTTAGAATTCCAAGGAGACGAGTGTAGTCGTCTGTATTGAACTCTGAGGGAAGAAGCCAAATAGACAGGTGGGTGTGGATAAGGTGATGACATCAGGGAGCATAGATAGGGTAATGGTTTGCACCTTATCTGGAAATGCATGAGGTGTGTCTTCGAATCCTGCTCTAGGCGCAGTATTTCCCACTTTCAACACCAGCATGGCAATAACTATAGTTAGTTCAGCTACTGACCACACAGCAAGGCATTGTAGTCTCTGTAGTCAAGTTGTAGTCTCTGTAGTCAAGTTGTAGTCTCTGTAGTCAAGTTGTAATCTCTGTAGTCAAGTTGTAGTCTCTGTAATCAAGTTGTAGTCTCTGTAGTCAAGTTGTAGTCTCTGTAGTCAAGTTATAGTCTTTGTAGTCGAGTTGTATTCTCTGTAGTCAAGTTGTAGTTTCTGTAGTCAAGTTGTAGTCTCTGTAGTCAAGTTGTAGTCTCTGTAGTCAAGTTGTAGTCTCTGTAGTCAACGTGTAGTCTCTGTAGTCAAGTTGTAGTGTATCTAGTCAAGTTGTAGTCTCTTTACTCAGGTTGTAGTCTCTGTAGTCAAGTTGTATTCTCTGTAGTCAAGTTGTAGTCTCTGTAGTCAAGTTGTAGTCTCTGTAGTCAAGTTTTAGTCTATGTATTCAAGTTGTAGTCTCTGTAGTCAAATTGTAGTGTCTGTAGTCAAGTTGTAGTCTCTGTAGTCAAGTTGTAGTCTCTGTATTCAAGTTGTAGTCTCTGTAGTCAAGTTGTAGTCTCTGTAGTCAAGTTGTAGTCTCTGCCAAGGATACACGTCTTTCCTAATACACATTTTTCGCGTTGTGACTGACAAAGCTTTTAGCAGTAGTGAGGAAGAAAGTCCATCGAAGTGCCACCATTAGAAAATGTGCAGAGTCCGTCGATTTCAGGAGTTGGGATTGGAATAAGAAGTAATTGAACCGTCCGTTGTTGATAGTTGCATAGTGGATTATGCATGTATTCGCAAATGCACTACATGTATATAGTTTGAAACTGATATCTCAATCAAAACGAAAGCGTCAGAAGAGAACAGATTGTCTCGTTCACTTCCCAGACTCTCTGACTACAGCTACACACATGTGTAATGCGCCACTGGATATTCTGAGCACAAATTGGACTCATCCGTCATTGACAACCAAGAAGAAGAAGCGCATTATAACAACATTAGTTTTAAAGGCAACGGGCATATGAAGACAATGTTAATTTCACCGGCCAGTAGTCAACTACTCTGAGGAGTGTCCATCCAGCAGCCACTGATTATACGTAGGAACAGCACTGCAGAATGATTAGACCATCAGCTTGAATTCTTCTCCAACGTATTTTCACGACACCATACGTTGCTTCTTTAAATTGTTTAAAAAAAATGTCTGCCAAGTTTAACTTGTGTTAGCAACGATATGGCGCGATAAAGGTATTAATACGGAACCAATGCCAAAACTTACTTCCACTTCCATTTAGTTAAAGGGGAGATGGGTACATCTCCATCTAATTCACCCGCTCAATGATAATACCTCAGCGCAATGAAGGATTAATTAATTAATTAATCAATTATCCGTGCGCTTACAGTTCTGAATATGTCCATTATGTCTCACAGCCTCATTCTGGGCGTGGCTTTGCTAAAAGCTTGTCAACTGTTGACGACGACCTCGGGCATATTTGTCCATTAATGTTGGACAGGAGTGTGTGTGTGTGGGGGGGGGCCATTAAAAGAAAGTGTGTGTGTGGGGGGGGGGGCCCTGGTTTGTTTTAACGGCGTGTGTGGTGCCTGCACCTGCCCATGTCAAATAGACATTTAAAATCAGACCGTAATGACTGGTCATTTTCAATGAAAATACAAACATTATGATTAGTAAGTAAGTGGTGCCTCGGAACTCAGTAATATGGGCACGCGCAACAACGCGTGAGTGATGGCAGTGATTGAGGACAATCATGGTATTGTTGAGTCAGTAATGCTTGTCAGTTTGCTCTTATATGGAGGTTATACACTTTGGTATCTTGTGGGTTTATTGTGGTGGTTTTTGTGGCATTCGTTGATTAAGCTTGAGTTAAATTTTGGACTTCCAGGCTTCCTTAGTCCCCTGTCGGTTGATATTTGTGTTATCCTCTGACACTAATGTACAACATGGAAAGCATTTTGGAAGTCTTCCAAATAATAATAGCAAACATTCAAAGAATTGAAGATAATGGCAGAATCCTTGTTCATATGAAGGTTTACATGTTGTGCATATATCAGAGTTGAACAAAAAGCTATTGTACTTTTTTTATTTTGACGCCCACCCCAACCCACAAAGCCACACCGACGTTAGCACCCGGAAACATGTTAATAACATTCATTACAAACAGAGTAATATCACCTACAGCTCAACTACACACCGGACCGAAGAGATTCGCTGCCGAACCCAACGCCTCACCGTCACAACATTGTGAAGATGTCCCCAGCTTCTACAACACTCCCCCTATGAAGTTAAGTCTTCAACCACAGATTGGGCCGATTTATCGGAGCCTCTCTACCCAATGTTGCAGTTCTGCAACCGGTAACCATCATAAGGTTACAAACACCCCCAAATCGTCGACAGTAATATCACTCCTGCAACATGGAAATTAAACGCATACCCAGAACATCATGTGAACGTACACAACAAATTTAAGCGATATTCTATTGATTACAATTAAGCAAACAAGATTATGTCTCACAAGAAAACAAGCTGAAAAGAAGTTGAACAAAAATTGGGGAAATGCATGGTGTCAATCTTTAAATGCATGCTGTCAATCAGGATTATCTTAAGCCAATATTTCCTGAACTAGTCAGATTATATAGATTACCAGACGGGCGGCTGATACGGCAGAGCGCAGGCTTGCCGTGCGGTAGGTCTGAAGTTCGAATCCATGTGGGTACATCTCCATCTAATTCACCCGCTCAATGATAATACCTCAGCGCAATGAAGGATTAATTAATTAATTAATCAATTATCCGCGCGCTTACAGTTCTGAATATGTCCATTATGTCTCACAGCCTCATTCTGGGCGTGGCTTTGCTAAAAGCTTGTCAACTGTTGACGACGACCTCGGGCATATTTGTCCATTAATGTTGGATAGGAGTGTGTGTGTGGGGGGGGCCATTAAAAGAAAGTGTGTGTGTGTGGGGGGGCCTGGTTTGTTTTAACGGCGTGTGTGGTGCCTGCACCTGCCCATGTCAAATAGACATTTAAAATCAGACCGTAATGACTGGTCATTTTCAATGAAAATACAAACATTATGATTAGTAAGTAAGTGGTGCCTCGGAACTCAGTAATATGGGCACGCGCAACAACGCGTGAGTGATGGCAGTGATTGAGGACAATCATGGTATTGTTGAGTCAGTAATGCTTGTCAGTTTGCTCTTATATGGAGGTTATACACTTTGGTATCTTGTGGGTTTATTGTGGTGGTTTTTGTGGCATTCGTTGATTAAGCTTGAGTTAAATTTTGGACTTCCAGGCTTCCTTAGTCCCCTGTCGGTTGATATTTGTGTTATCCTCTGAAACTGGACACTAATGTACAACATGGAAAGCATTTTGGAAGTCTTCCAAATAATAATAGCAAACATTCAAAGAATTGAAGATAATGGCAGAATCCTTGTTCATATGAAGGTTTACATGTTGTGCATATATCAGAGTTGAACAAAAAGCTATTGTACTTTTTTTATTTTGACGCCCACCCCAACCCACAAAGCCACACCGACGTTAGCACCCGGAAACATGTTAATAACATTCATTACAAACAGAGTAATATCACCTACAGCTCAACTACACACCGGACCGAAGAGATTCGCTGCCGAACCCAACGCCTCGCCGTCACAACATTGTGAAGATGTCCCCAGCTTCTACAACACTCCCCCTATGAAGTTAAGTCTTCAACCACAGATTGGGCCGATTTATCGGAGCCTCTCTACCCAATGTTGCAGTTCTGCAACCGGTAACCATCATAAGGTTACAAACACCCCCAAATCGTCGACAGTAATATCACTCCTGCAACATGGAAATTAAACGCATACCCAGAACATCATGTGAACGTACACAACAAATTTAAGCGATATTCTATTGATTACAATTAAGCAAACAAGATTATGTCTCACAAGAAAACAAGCTGAAAACAAGTTGAACAAAAATTGGGGAAATGCATGGTGTCAATCTTTAAATGCATGCTGTCAATCAGGATTATCTTAAGCCAATATTTCCTGAACTAGTCAGATTATATAGATTACCAGACGGGCGGCTGATACGGCAGAGCGCAGGCTTGCCGTGCGGTAGGTCTGAAGTTCGAATCCATGTGGCTCATTGCCTGAGAGGGCAGTGCAGACCATTACAGTGATAGCGTGAAGACAGGCCCTCACCCTTGACTGGGCCCTCTCTAGCTTGTAGAGAATAGACTTTAAAATTTACAATTCATGACTAGTCAGTTTTGGATCCTAACAACATCTAATGTAATATCAGATTGGGTACCGACTTGTGACAGTGCGCATTCATGTCGACTTTATAGTGCTCCCCCACGGGGAGAGCAGGCCGCCAGCACTCAGTCGCATTAACAACTGGGTCAATGCATTAATGGAAACTTCAGTTACCACGATGCTGCAGATAGCTCGGTCATTTTAAAGCTCAACTGGCGTTTTCTGTGGTGGAGTGGTTAGAGTGTCTACCTTTTTTCTAGGTCGGACTCCTAATCTGAAGGTTGGTGGTTTGATTACCCGTGCCCCCACATCTGCCAATTTGGAGTTCCACCGCTGTGTAGAACTTACATCATCGTCAAAGGCCAGTTGCTCTCATACCATGTCTATGTGGTGTAGGAGGTAAAAAATCCCTTGGGTCGGTTAAAGTGTAGGCTCAGGCTTTCTATCGACAAACTGCATAATGGTGAAAACAAGTCTATTCAGACTTATCCATGATAAGCAGTATAAATCTTCAAGAAAAAACAACAACTGGGGCCGTATGTATGAACAACATTTTATTGGGTCCGGTGTTACGGGTCACCACCAGGTTAGCTAACACCTGTGTTGGGAAATGGGTCATGGGGTATGTACGGGTCCAAAGCTTGGTGGCATTAGCTAACCTAGCAGTTATTTATAGATTTGGGAAATCCCTCTGAGCCTGTTCCCGGCGAGCACCGCTATTTGACAATATCGCCGCCGATTCGGCATTGGCGGTGGTGGTGGTGTTAATATTGGTTCGATTATTGGTTTAATTTGACCACAATTCGGCGGCTGGGTTAATATTGCTTCGATTCTTGGTTTAATTTGACCAAATTTCACTTATTTTGTATGTTATTCTGTTAAATAAAATTGGTCAAATTAAGCCCAAAATCGAACCAATATTAACGCCGCCACCGCATCGGCGGCCATTTGCTTTGTTTACATTTGACAATATCACATATCGCCACCATTAATATCACTTTGATTTTGGGGTTAATTTGGCCAAATTTGATGTTTTGAGTACGTTATTCTGTCAAATATGATAGATTTGGGCCTAATCGCTACCTAACACTGTCCGTAAACTTGCTACGGAGTGGTGTTAGTGTAGGCGACTTTAAACTTGTGGTGTTTCCGTAACACTGCTCCATACATAGCGACTCTTCGCTGCTAAACCAGAAATCCCCTCCAAGACCAGTGTTGACCGGCTAACACCGCCCCATGCATATAGGCCCAGATGGACATAGACTTAACTCGCAAAGGTGAACACATTGGAATTGCAGGAGGAAACGCGGATGGGTGGAAGTATTGTGAAATGCCGCTGTGCAATTCACTGTAACGATGCTGGAGTTATCTTCCTCAGTCACCATGCACAGTGGCTGAATCGGTAGAGCGCAGGCTTCCTGTGCGGAAGCTCGGGAGTTCGAATCCGCTGAGTGAAACCAATGACTTAAAATTGATACGTGTCACTTCCTAGCCAGGCGCTCGGCATTTTTAGGATATGGCAAGGACTGGTACGCTCAGTCTCAGGATTACATGACTGAGTGGGATATCAGGTCATGGTGCTGGCAGTCTGGTCTGCCAGTGGGGCAGCACTACAAAGTTGCCATCAGTGCACACTGTCACAAGTCGATTGCCATCCTGATATGACCTTAGAGTGTCACCAGGACGTAACATCCCAATAAACAACTGATGTACATATACTTGTAGAGCCCATGATCCCCGTGCGGAAGGGGGGGAGTTCGAATCCATATCCATGCTGAGTAAAACCATTGACTTATCAAAATTGATACTTGTTGCTACCTAGCCTGGTGCTCGGCATAAGTAGAATGGGACAAGGACTGGTTAGCCTGGTATCAGGATAATGTGACTGTGTGAGATATGGGGTAATGGTGCCAGCGGTCGGTCTCCCAGTGGGACAGCATTATCAAGTCACCCTGAGAGCACACTGGCACAAGTCGGTACCTATCCTGATATGACCTTAAATGTTGCCTGGTCATAAACACAACAAACAAATAAACAAAACAAGCAATCTTCCTCAGTATTCCTCATAGAGTAATACATCAATGCAAATGGCGTCCTCAGTGCGTTAAAGCTAAGATCTTTTCAGGTCCCAACACCTGTCGCTGGCCTGGGATTAAATAACAAAGTGAAGGAATGTAAGAAACACCAAACACATTTCCAAGCACACATTCACAGCTGCTAAGCCATTGCCCTATTTAATGTGTCTCTTTGAACCTTCTCCTATTTATCCCATCAGCACCGATAGATGAATCCTTTCAAATACACCACTTTGACCTTCTCTATGTGTACAAGAGCCAGCCCAATATGATACCCTTTCAGTAAATCTCCCCATTCAGCCTTCGTGACCCTCCAGGCGCCCTGTTAATACAGGACATAATTAGGATATGGTAAACGCGACAGGTATGTGCTGTATATTCTGTTATCTGAATATAAATAATGATATGCCATAATACCATGGTAATGGATTCTATTTAGATGCAGCATCTACATATTCAGGTACCGCTGGCGCCACCTTTTAGCACACAACTGCAGCAATAGGCCTACTACAGTAAACCCTCTCTAAATTGACCGACCATGGGACAGACCATGTGTGGTCCATTTAGGGAGATGGTCGGTTTAAGGAGGTTTTTATTCTCATTGTATTGTATGGCCGATCGTTTGGGACCCAAGTAAAGAGATTGATATAGGGGAGTGGTCGATCTGTGGAGGTTGTCGGTTAGAGAGGTTCGCCTGTAGTACTATCCACTATTCCCTTCACCTGATGCCGTGGCCGAGTCCGTAGAGCGCAGGCCTCCCGTGAGGGAGATCGGGAGTTCGATTCCCGGTCCAGTCAAAGCAATGACTTATAACATTGATACTTATCGCTTCCTAGCTTGGCATTCTGTATTAATAGGATATGGCAAGGACTGGTTAGTTCTGTGTCAGGATAATGTGACTGAGTGGGATATCCGTGATGGTGCTGGTTGCCTGATTTCCCAGTGGGCCAGCACTATTAAGTCACCATGAGTGCGCACTGTAAGTGTGACAAGTGGGAAGCCCTCCTGATATGACCCGACCTTAGATGTTGCCAGGATGTGAAATTTCAACAACCTACCAGCCAACTATTCACTACCAGGATATACAGGCCATGGGACTAGAGGCAGGTACACAGCAGCGTACCACATGAGATTGCAATATATTCATTTACTTAAAGCTGCATAGTCCAATGAAATATCAAATTTTCAAAACCAAACCAATTATCTAGAATTGATTTGAAATATCTAACTTAGATACTGATGAACTTATTAAGCATTTGTTTCTGGGTAGAAGGCAATAATGAGTCAATTTAATAGAACCCGTTACTGCAGAAGTCTCTGGTGTCAAGAGTTTTGTCAAGCTTGCCAAAACTAATTTTCCACGTTTGCACTCAAAATATCTCAAAAGTTTACCATTTAAAATAAAAGTACCTTTCAACTAATGTAAAGTAAATGCTCGTGATCGATCTAATATATTTATCTCCGAAAAAATACAGAAATTCAAAACCATCGGACTAGGCAACTTTAAAATAGATGTTGTTTTCTAGAATTGTATTCCAATAGTGTTTTATCCCTTTTGCATACCACCTGAAATTGGCAAGCCAGGACCCGTCTGACTATCATTGTAATGCGAGATTCTCACAGAATTGACTGGCTGCGCTAAGTAGGTCTATTCTTTTTTATACTCCACCCAGGAGAGTTCAAAAGTATATCAAACCGGAAGTTAAACTTCAAATTCCACAGAAGAACTCCGACGGAGTCTTCTTTTCTTTTTGTTAGCGAAGCAGAAGCAGAATGATGACCTGAACAGAGATGATTAAAATAGAAACTATGCCACAGATGAAAGGCTGAACATGACCCGAATTACAAGCGCGTGACCCAATTTCTAGGCCGTGTGTTCCGAGCTGCTCTCGAGTTAGTGAGCCAATTCCAGTCCATCCCGTATCGCAGAAAGACCCTTCCCACAATGCCTCTGAGATTACAAGGTCTACACCGACCCCCGACCCTCTTATCTAGCACCAAGTGATGCCAATCCGGCCGTGCGTCTCCGCCATGTGGCGCCATAAAACGCCATGTGGCGCCACCCACCGAGGTCGTACAAACTAAACGGAAAAATCCCGCCTAAAGAGTCAACACTGGATGGTGTCATTAAAGTTGCAAAGTCCGATGGTTTTGAGTTTCTGTCGTTTTCTGTGATAATTATATTAAATTGATTGTTATGATCTATCATACTTTAATTTGAAGTCATTTAAACAATTTTAAATGGCTAACTTTTGAGATATTTGAAGTGCAAACATATCAGATTATGATACTTATCGCTACCTAGTTTGAGGTAAATTTTATTTTAAATGGCTAACATTTGAGATATTTGAAGTGCAAACATATAAGATTATGATACTTATCGCTACCTAGTTTGAGGTAACTCTTATCTTAAATGTCTAACATTTGAGATATTTGAAATACAAACAAGCAATAATATTATGATACTCATCGCTACCTAGTTTGAAGTAAGTTTTACTTTAAATGGCTAACCTTTGAGATATTTGAAGTGCAAACATACAAGATTATGATACTGTAGTGGTCTGCACTGACCTTATCTCTACCTGGTTTGAAGTAACTTATATTTTAAATGGTTCTCCTTTGAGATAGTTGAATTGCAAACATGTTACATTAATTTACGCAAGCATGCCAAAACTATGTCAACACAGGTGTCTGCGGTAATATGTTATAACTTATATTAGTGGCGTGCTCTTCGGGGCTCTCTTCCTCTTCACAGAAAGAAAACCGCTTTTGTTTGTCCGTCTTCTTCCTCCGCCTCATATGATATTATATTCACTCACTTCCATGTGGGAACAAATGCTTAATAAGTACATTAGTATCGATGTTAGATATGCAGAATTAAATTAAATTTTTTTCTTGAAGATTTATACTGCCTATCATGGATAAGTCTGAATAGACTTGTTTTCACCATTAGACAGTTTGTCGATAGAAAGCCAGAGCCTACACTTTTACCGACCCAAGGGATGTGTAACCTCTCACACCACATAGACATGGTATGAGAGCAACTGGCCTTTGATGGCGCTGTAAGTATAATACACAGCGGTGGAAATCCAAATTGGCAGAGGAAATCCAAATTGACAGGGAATCGAACCACAAACCTTCAGATTAGGAGTCTGACCTAGAAACAAGTCAGACACTCTAACCACCCTGCCAGAGAGAACACCACAAATTTGCTATTTTATCGGACTATGCAGCTTTAAAATTGAAACTCTAATGTAGGAAGCTATCCATTTTATATGATGTTGCGTATTAACAAGGGCATACTATTTGTGTATCATTTCAGTGTTGGTGAGTTTATAGATAACTTTCAGTGAGAGGGTGGATTTTTTTGTTGTTGTCTTTTTTTTTTTTTTTAAATTGAGCATTGAGTTATTGGTCCTGTGGTACCCTTGGCTGATAGTGTCTGTGATATATACGCCTAATGAATGTGGGGTCGATGTGGGGGGGGGGGTGAGTGGGAAGGAGGAGCTCGGAGCTCTGTGTGTGGGTTTGGCTTCTTCACTGAGGGCTGCTCCCCAGGTTAGCTCAGCAGGGGGATCAACAACCCCGTAGTACCGGGACTGCTATGTATTGCGGCAGGGGATAATGAAGGGGGGAGGGGGGAGGGGGAGGGGTGGAGAGGCGGAGGGGTGGAGGGGTGGAGGGGTGGAGGGGTGGAGGGGTGGAGGGGTGGAGGGGCGGAGGGGTGGAGGGGTGGAGGGAGATGGGGAAGGTGATTGGAGAGGGTGAAGGGGGGAGGGGGTGTTGGAGCTAGGTTGTGGGGTAGAGGCTTCTTCGTGTGTTGTTGTTTTACGTCCTAGCAACATCTAAAGTCATAACAGGATGGGTACTGACTTGTGACAGCATGCACTGATGGCAACTTTATAGTGCTGCCCCACTGTGAAACCAGGCCACTGCGCCCATGGCTTTAATATCCCGCTCAGTCACATTATTCTGATGCAGTGCTAACCAGTCCTTTTTTCCATCCTACTAATGCCGACATCTGGGCTAGATACCGACAAGTATCAATTGTATATAAGTCATTGGTTTGACTCGGCCAGGATTCGAAGTTCCGACCTTCCGCGTTGGAAGCTTGCGCTGTACCGATTTCGGTGGGTAGAGCAAGAAGGATGGGAGAAGGAAAGGGATGGGAGGACTGGGGGCGGACTTGATGCAGAACGGGTGGTGGGAATGGGTTGGAAAAGGGAGGCAATGAGGAGTGGATGAGGCAGGGAACTGGGAATGACTCGATATAGCGAATATAGCGAATGGTAGACAGGAAGTGTGAACACTTATTGGTCTCTCTTTTTCTTTTTTTTTTGGTACATTAGTTGTCCCAAGCAGGGGAAATCCCAGTCACAGACTACTGGTCTTCCCCACTCCACTGCTGGTCAATAGAAAGCCTGAGCCTACACTTTTACCGACCCAAGGGATTTTTGACCTCCCACACCACATAGACATGGTATGAGAGCAACCGGCCTTTGATGACACTGTAAGTTATACACAGCGGTGGAAATCCAAATTGGCAGAGCTGGGGGCACGGGGAATCGAACTGCCAACCCTCAGATTAGGAGTCTGACCTAGAAAAAAGTCAGACACCCTAACCACTCCGCCACAGAGAACGCCACTCGGTGAAGATTGGGCGGGGAGGAGTCAGTGATAGGGGGATGTGTGATGGGATGAGGAGGCAGGGTGGCGGACTAGGCTTGAAGTGTGTGGATAGATTCGGAAGCGAGATGAGTGAAGTGTGGTAGTGGCAAGGCGGTGAGGGAGGTGAGCGGGTGTGGGAATGGGTGAGCGGGTGGGAAAGGGGATGCGGGTGGTTGGAGTAGGTGTGTGACATTGTACCTGAGGAAGTAAGGGCAACTCACTCTTCTCATCCACCTCCAGTCGTAGCACTTATAACCTTTATTCCAAATATCCAGGTCCCACATGTCCACAATACTTGAATACCGTACAGTGCCCAGTGGGTACATCATCCTGGACACATCACCAATGTGTATCAGAGGCGTTGTAAGAAACGGGACCATGTTGCCTAGAGTGGGATTCGAACCTACATTTATGCCATGATGAGGCGGACGTCCTAACGACCAGCGCATTTAGAACCCCCGCTGCAATCCATCTACCTGTGTTGATCGCACTTGATGGTGGGTGACTGCTACCCCGACCCACCGTTTACAAATCCATATCCGGCAATTGCGAACACACTCCAGGAACCAGCGTCTCCGATAGAGGGCGCCAGCTGCGTTAAAGCATGCAGGACGGCACTAGCATTAATGAATCCACAAAGCCGTATGCAACTTGCCCAAATTCACTTCCACAGCAGGACATGGTAAGCAGTTTATTCCTTCCAACAGTCGCACACATATATTACCTCCCAACGTTTTACCCCCCGAACCCCCCAACCCCTCCCCCGAAAAGGGAGAAAAAAACATCTAAAGAATTCCAACAAGACCCCAAGCAAAAACCCTCATTTCTAAGAATTATGGATATTAAAACAAAAAAACTAGTTTTCTATTTTGTTGGTTGTTGGAGCTTTACGTCCTGGCAACATCTAAGGGCATATCAGGATAGAGTCTTCTAAGTGAAATAAGACATTAGGTATATATTATCCCAATGATGGTGTGCATAGGAAAGCACATAGATGCCCTATCTATATGTATGTATATATATGTATATATATATATATATATATATATATATATATATATAAAGATATGTATATTGCACCAGAGTGGCGCCCTCTAGGGGAGTGCAGAGAAATAAGTGGCGGCACTAAGGCGGCAGTGAGCCGATAGGTGGCGGTGTAACTGGGTTAAGAGACTGGAGGTGATCCTGCAAAGGTAGATGCCCCGAGAAGGGAGGGGCGAGGTGAATATACTGAAAGAGGTTAAAGCGAGGATACTGGAGGAAGGGGAAATGGGGTCAGGTGAGGAATTATGGGAAATATGGATGCCAAATATAGATAAGAGCATATTCTGGCGGGGTGCAAGATAGCGGTGCTAGGCTTGTGGGTCCGAACTTTGCGTCAAAATGAAGACGCCTCAAAATGAGCACAAATTAAATTAATTTGCAAGGTGACGCCTTAAAAGTTATGGCCGATCCCAGAAGGGAAGGTGGGTAAACTTCACTTCCACCTCATTATTGCATGTGGGTTCGAACCCTAGTTGAGGCAAACCAATGACTTAAAAATTGATACTTGTCACTTCCTAGCCAGGCGCCCGACACTATTAGGATAGCTCAAGTACTGGTTGGCTCAGTGTCATGATAATGTGACTGAGTAGGGTATTAGGTGATGGTGCTATGGAACCAGTGTCTGAGTGTCAGGTCATTGTGCCAGTGGCCTAGTCCCCCACTGCGGCAGCAGTATAACATCGTCATCAGTGTGTACTGTCACAAGTCGGTACCCTTTCTGATATGGCTTCAGATGTTGCCAGAATGTAAAACCCCAACAACAAACCAAGCAACCTTATCTCCTGTGAGTAGATAAGGCTGAAGGGTACCTTGTTTAAGACGTAGGTGTTGGAGAAGTTTCACTATTTGTTGTTTGTGGTTGGTAAGAATGTTAATCTTTGCACACATTAATGAGCCACACAGCCATTATATAGTCTTCTAAGGGCCCGGTCACATACTCGTTATTGAACGTAGTTGAACGTGGTGGAAGCTAACCTAGTTGAATGCAGTTGAACATAGTTCAACATAGTTGAATGTAGTTGAACGTACCAGCATACATACTTCTCCATGATGAGAATGTGATAAGAACATATGTGGGCCATGAGTTCCGATTTAACCTTTGGACATGTTCAAAAGAGAGGTACGTTTGAGGCAGACATAGCCTCTGTGATGATAACATACTCTAGTCTACTCTAGCATACTCTAGCATACTTCTTACTGTACTCTAGCATACTCTAGCATACTCTAGCGTACCATGCCATACTTTGACCTGCACAAAACCTTGGCCGTTCTGCTGTGGTCACATAGTCGTTGGTGGACGTAGTGGAGGATAACATAGTTCAAAGTAGTTCAAAGTAGTTCAACATAGTTGGACATACTGGGATCCGTACCGTATCGTACTGGGATCCATACTACTAGGTGGGTGATCAACCAAACCTGCCGTGCCTTAACGTAGTGATAGAACGTTTAACCCACGTTAATCTATCCTACGTTCAACTACTTTCACTAACATCTATGAGACCAGGGTTAGAAGGGCCGGTCACATACACGTTAGTGAACGTAGTTGAACGTATATAGAATAATGTGGGTGAAACGTGCTGTCACTACCTTCAACTACGTTAAGGTATGGCAGGTTTTGGTTGATCACCCACCTAATAGTATGGATAAATACGTCATGGTGCGGATCCCGGTACTATACGGTACGGATCCTGGTACATCCAACTACATTCAACTATGTTCAACTACATTACCCTCCACTACGTTAAACAACATTCAACTTCATCCACTAACGGCTCTGTGACCACAGCAAAACGGCCACTGTTTTGTGCAGCTCAAAGTATGCTAGGGTATGCTAGAGTATGCTAGAATATGCTAGAGTACGCTAGAGTATGTTATCTGCCTCAAACATAGTGCTCTTTTGAACATGTCCAAAGCTTAAATCGGAACTCACTGCCCCAGACGTTCTTATCATGTTATCATCATGGAGAAGTATGGATGCCTGTACATTCCACTTCATTCAACTATGTTCAACTACATTCAACTAGGTTAGCCTCTACTATGTTCAACTACGTTCACCAACAGGTATGTGACCGGGCCTTCACTGTGTACTCTGCTGAACCAAGGACCTTCAGAAAACATTCATTTCTTTTCCTATGATACTTATTTGATTGTGTTAAGTGGGGTCTCATTTCAAAGCAAAATCCCATCTTTAATGAAAAATGGTATCGACTTCTGACTTAGTGCATGTACGGTGGATTCATAGTGCTGCCCCACTATGACACAATGTCACTGACACCATGACACGATATCTCACTCAGTGGCAGTATCCGGAAATTAAGCCAAGCCCACCTTTGCCATGGGTTACAAAAGTTAAAGGTCAAACAATACATACCACTGAGGTGATCTAGACGCGCAGTGTCTAATTTCCGTGCGAAACATCGTGGGTTCGATCTCGCGTCCAAGTTAGGGACTAAGCTAAATTTGGGGCGTTCAGTTGGACTTTAATAGAAACTGCTAAGAACTGCCGGACCCAATATCATGAAAACATTACTGCGTAGGATTGTATATACTATGATGATGGCAGCGCTGTACTTCGATCGGGCTGCAATATAAAGCCACAATGACTCTGCAATGCCACAGTGTTCCTATAGTCCTCACATGACCTCCTCATATATTTTCTAGGGCATAAAGTGTCTACATTATTCAGTGTTAACTCTGGCCTGAATAAAGGATGGGATTTATACACTAATGCCCGGTACACACCTCCCGTATACGACCTAAAGCTGCCCGTTTCGTGACTAAGTTTGAGTTTGAGTTGTTATGTGTGCAACCCCCTAGCACACCAGAGCCTTGCGATTCGTTACTTAAAACTCAGTTTTAGGGCTTAAAACTCGAATCGCAAGACATTCGAAAAATTAATCGGCCAGTTTTATGTCGCGAAACGGGACGAGTCGGGTTGTGAAACGCAGTCAGTTTTAGCGAGTGAATCGTATACGGGAGGTCTGTACCAGGCATAAGTAAGGACAGATTTAGGTGGCCTGACTATGTTAGGAAGCGGCACGGGGTTATTTCTTGAAACCTCACGGCTGGATCTGACCTTTGGATAATTGTGGCTGGGTCTAGGTGTTTCCATGCAGTGCTCATGAAGTGGAGCTTCCCTTTTGCTGTAACATATGTGGTGGCAAAATTAATTAGAGCACAGGCTTCGCACAGGGAGGGTTGGGAGTACAAATCCCCAACCGCGTAAACTCAAGAACTTACAACATTGATATTGTCACTACCTAGCTTTGCGTTCGGAATTACTAGGATATGAAAAGGATTTGTTAGTGCGGTATCAGTATCCTCTATCCCTCAGTCGATTAGGATTTGGCTTGGTTCGGCTGTTGAATTGAACTCATGACCTCCCGGATGGGAAGCGGGTGGTGGATGCTCGATCTATTCGGGACCATCTCTTCGGGAGGTTGGGTGGGAAAAATGAAACACTGACTATTGTCAGGATAGTGAAAATGGGAAATATTGCGCCTAGAGCGGGAATCGAACTCACATCGCTTTGCATTCAGGGTCAGTGTGCTAAACATTACACAACCTAGACTCCCTGATGTAACCAACATATCCAGGCCTACCTGTGTATGTGCTTACTTGCTTGAGAGATCAGTGCAGACTACTAGTACTACGCTATTCACCATGGAACTATACCCAAATGATTGCTTATATATGTCATTAGTGTGTTTTGTTCAAGAAGGTACCATTGTGTACATTATTGTAAGAAGTTAGTAAGACATGTTCAATCGATCAGACATGTGGATAACGAGCCAGTGCTTACACCTGGTGTCCCTCCTATTATCTCACCGGGCGCGGTGGCCGAATCGGTACAGCGCAGGCCTCCCATGCGGGAGATAGATCGGGAGTTGGATTTACAGTCTAGTCAAACCAATGACTTACAAAAATGTATACTTTCGCTTCCTAGCATGGCGCTCCACATTAACAGGGTAGGAGAAAGATTGGTTAGCTCACTGCCAGGATAATGGGACTGAGTGGGATATTGTGCCATGATGCTGGCGGCCTGGTGTCCCATTGGGGCAACACTATATAGTCACCATGAGTGTGCACTGTCACAAGTCGGTACCCATCCTGATATGACCTTAGATGTTGCCAGGAGGTAAACATCAAACAACCAACCAGCCAGATATCGGTACCAATCATGATATGACCTTAGATGTTGCTAGGACGTAACACTCCAAATACTAACCAACCAACCTCCAACAATGGTCACCTGTCTTCATCCCTTTGTCTCTGTCCGTCTCTGTTTACTTAACCGCAGGCGACTGGTGCAGAGTGATGATGTCATCGTGACGTCATAGCCACCACGCCCCATTGCGCTACAGGAGCATCTGCAGCTTAGATTATCGAGTAGTGAAGCAGATAACATTTCTCTAGCGCTCTCTCCCCCTCCCCCCTCTTGCGCTTTAGATAATTGATATTCTGCCTTCTATCGCTGCCAGAATGCGGACATTTGCGGTTGGCTGAGTAATTACAGTTTCAGCATTTCAGTGGTTAACCACTTTTTCATTAATCAATTGTTGCCCGATATGGGTGTGGAAGTCGGGTAACTTTAAGTTAAACATTAACTGGGGTAAAAGCCGTGGTTCATGCACATCCACCGGGCGTTGTGACCGAATCAGTATAGCGCAGGACTCCCGTGCGGGAGATGGGGAGTTCAATTCCCGAGCGAGTCAAACCAATGACTTATATAATGGATACTGGTTGCTTCCTAGTTGGGCGCTCAGCATTAATAGGGTAGGGCAAAGGATAATGTGACTGAGTGGGATATCGGGTCATGGTGCTGGTGGCCTCAATTCCCAGAGGGGCAGCACTATAAAGTAACCATGAGTGCGCACTGTCACAAGTAGGTACCCGTCCTGATATGACTTTATATATTGCCAGGGCACGCAGGGCGTAACACTCCAACCAACAAAATTATACACATCTTGCAGACCCCAGGCACTTGAACCCTCGTATTGACAGGACGGGGTGGTGATCGGTAAAGGTGGTCGGAGGTTCGATGCCCGCACGCGTCAAACTACTTACATTGTACTTACAAAATATACATTTTCCATCCCTAGCCTGTCACTTTACATTACTAGGATAAGGAAACTACTAGTTTTCTCAGTATCAGCATAATGTGGACTCAACGGGATGTCGGGTTTTAATGCAAATGGGTCGGTCTTATATAGGGGCAGCTCTATAAAGTCGCTATGAATGCGCGCTGGAACACGTCAGTAGTCGTCCTGATATGACAGTTGATGTAGTTAGAACGTGGACTCCAAAAATCAAGCAATAAACCCCATTTCAGAGTGAAATGATATCTATTAAATATAATTCGCTCATGACAATATTTGCAAAGCTGCCAGCCGGTAGCCCATTCACAATACCGTCATCTCTCAGTTCACCACTGGATTATAACCAGAAGTTATTTCACCACACTCCTCCAGATGGCGCAACTATGACTCTTAAAAAGGGGATTTTCTGTTCCCCATGGTTCCAAACTAATTACTCATGTTTACTTTTAATGACCTCTTAATTGATTCTAAATAAGTTTAATTGAGGGGATGTTGCTGTCTGTCTGGTCTCGTACCTGGTCTGCTATTCATAATTCTTGCCAATTTGAGTTTTATTTTAAATATAAATCGAGTGCAGTCAGGCGGCATTGGTCTGGAATAGTCCGGTTTTTACTCCATGGAATTTGTATTTATAACCCAACAGCTGATCTCATTCTAAATCTAGCCTTCTGATATCGATTCACATTCGATATCTTCATGATTGATTGCTTAGCATCTTTAACTTTGCAGTTTAGATATCTGATACACAACTTCAGTGTGTATTTCGTGTCACAAAGTAAACTACCTGACTCTATATTAAGAGTGGGGAACACATCTATATTTGTTCACTAATGAACGTTCCACAGAAATGCCCTAAACCTATCGGTTATTCTGTCAGTTCCTTGTGAGTTAAATAGGGAAATTGCCTATATGTATTGCCATCCACAGTCACTATTGATTTCTCGAGTGAAAAGCCGGATAAATTGCACCACACTTTCCGGCATTATTTATTGATGTGGACAATACACCTAAAGATAAAAAAACATCATTTCTCTGACTATTAAGCTAAGATTCTTTACACGCGGTATGCGGCATGCGGTATGCGAATGCAAATGTGGCAAAAGCTCGAAACACCTTGAAGTCAATGGGCTACATCCCTTACATGCGGTATGCAAATGCGAATGCGGCAACTCGATCGGTCCCTGTAGCGATCGGTGCGGCATGCGGCATGCAAATAGAAACCTCAGTCCTACATGTCCATTAGTTTTAGACGAGGAGAGGCGACTGAGCATTACGGAACGGTCAAACACAAGGGTGCAGAGGGGAAACATATGGTACTATTGGTAGTGGTGGTGGAGGGTTACGGGTTGGTAAAAATGCTACCATAGCCACAGAAATATGAATACTTATCTATAATTTGGTAATTATAAAGGGAGGAAACCCCATGTGCCGTACCAAGAGGTACAAAGATATAAATGCAATATTAGGTCATATACAGTGCAGTATGGAGTGTACTTGTTTATTTTTATTTTTTAAATATAGCCAGTCGTGTCCCGCATGCCGCATGCCACATACCACATAGAAGGAATCCTCCCATTTGTATACCGCATACCACATGCTGAATACCGCGTAGAAGGAATCTTAGCTTTAGGCTGCATGGATAATATCCATAAATATATCAGCCATCCTGCCTCTGAGTAATACACCTAAATATACCAGCCATCCTTGCTCTGAGTAATACACCTAAATATAACAGCTAACCTTCCTCTGGGTAATACACCTACAGATAACAACCATCCTTCCTCTGAGTATTATACCTAAATATAGCAGCCATCCTTCCTCTGAGTATTATACCTAAATATAGCAGCCATCCTTCCTCTAAGTAATATACATACATATAGCAGCCATCCTTCCTCTGAGTAATACCCCTAAATATAGCAACCACCCTTCCTCTGAGTAATACACCTACATATAACAGCCATCCTTCCTCTGAATAATATACCTAAATATAGCAGCCATCCTTCCTCTGAGTAATATACCTAAATATAGCAGCCATCCTTCCTCTGAGTAATACACCTAAATATAACAGTCATCCTTCCTCTGAGTAATATACCTAAATATAGCAGCCATCCTTCCTCTCAGTAATATACCTAAATATAGTGGTCATCCTTGCTCCGAGTAATATACCTAAATATAGCAACCATTCTTCCTCTCAGTAATATACCTAAATATAGCAGCCATCCTTCCTCTGAGTAATACACCTAAATATAGCAGCCATCCTTCCTATGAGTAATATACCTAAATATAGCAGCCATGCTTCCTCTAAGTGATACACCTAAATATAGCAGCTACCCTTCCTATGAGTAATATACCTACATATAACAGCCATCCTTCCTCTGAGTAATATACCTAAATATAACAGCCATCCTTCCTCTGAGTAATATACCTAAATATAGCAGCCATCCTTCCTCTGAGTAATATACCTAAATATAACAGCCATCCTTCCTCTGAGTAATATACCTAAATATAGCAGGCATCCATTTTGTTACTATTGGATTCTATGGATAATATAACTTAAGATAACAATTCTTTATCTAACTATTGGGGTATATTAGGACTATACCTAAATAACACCTTTTCTGACGATTTGGCTGTATGGATAATATGCATGAATAAAACAACAACCCTTTCTAGCACATTAGAGGTTTTAAGGATAAAATACCTAAATTTAACTACCATCCCTTCTGTTTGGGTTATTATTGAGCTTTATGGATAATATACCTAAATATGGCAACCATCCTTTCGCTCTGTATTAGGCTATGCATTTGCCTACATACAAACAAAGGAGAGAAGCATGCTTGATATGGGCTGGACAATCTGTATCGCTCATCTTAGCTAGCAATAGATGCTTACTGGTTAAAGTTCAAAATCAGGGCCAACACTGGTGAAATATGGCGCCGAAGCGACGGAAGCCATCGCTGGCGCCAGTATCGAGTAGTCCTGGGCTCGCAGGCATCGGCCAGCAATTGGACATTATTAGATATTACAAAATATAGTTATGCTCTCAGAGAATATATTCATTATTAGACGTTTACTCTAGCACTTTATATACATATAATATTATTATACTCCTTATAATGATAAGACACCTGGATATAAACAACCATCCTTCAGTTACTATTGACCTCTATGTATATAATACCCAAAGATACTTTCTGTCGTAAGAATGCTCTTTGAAAGAGGATATAAATTGGACAGCCATGCTCTCGTTCTCCCTCTCATTTCTTCCTGAATAATGTACAGTATAACTAGTTATGCACATATTATTTAGGCTGCAGAGCCTCCTTCTATCCACCACCGGCGGGTGGGTGGGCGCTGTGCCGCCTCTACTTCCCCGGCTTAAATTGAACAGCCGACATTTCAGTCAAAACTAAACTCTATGAAGAAAACACTTAGGTCTGACAGTCAAACTCTGGGCCGCTACTCGGGTTTATGGAGGCTGTGTCTAAATCGCAAGGTCACGAATGGCTAAATGTTAATTATTTCCTCGCATGTGAGCTAGGAGTTTAGCGGGTGACAGTCGACTCAGGTTGTATCAAATAGCGTTTCAGTAGTGGTGAATGGATACTAGGTGCCATCAGCAGCCTATTTGCGCATGCGCACTGAAACTGTGGGCCGCTGGTGTTAAATGGCGGACGGAAATGTCTGATTTTGAAGCTGCCTCTTCACCGGCATCCCCGGATTTAATTTTAATTTAAATTCTCCATGAACGAAGACGTGTGTGCTTTTGAAGATTAATTCCTCATACCTGGCAGTGGTGATGTGCACACTTCGCTACATACGCTGCATGAAGCCGATGTCAATCTACACAGGAAGTGTCCACAGGTTCGCCATAATGCGTGACACCTTGCAGTGGTGGTCTGCACACGACGATACTTTCACTGCGTGAAACCGATTTGACTCCACACAGGAACTGTCCACATGATCGCCATGACACGGGACACTTTGGAGTGGTGATATGCACATGTCTCTCCTTATGCTGTATAAAGCCGATAAAACTGCATACCGGAAGTGTCCACTGGCTCGCCATGGCACGTGACACCGTGCAGTGGCGATTTGCACACGTCCCTACTTACACTGCATGAAGCCGATATAACGCCACAGAGGAAGTGTCCACATGCTCATCATGGCATGTGACACCTTGGAGTGGTGATCTGCACACGTCTTTACTTACACTGCATGCAACCGATATAATTCCACACAGGAATTGTCCACAGCCTCACCGTGACACGTTGCCCATTTCTGTGGTGATTTGTTGGGATGTAACATTCGGGAAGCTGCTGGAAGAAAATGGCGACCAGGGAGTTTATGCAACAATCCACCATCTTATGATTATCCCGTAGGAGGGCGCGGACATCCTTGTACTGAGCGCATTGCACCCTAGCAATTATTCCAGGCGGTGAAAACAATGGCAGTCCCAGCATTGAAGCAAATTTGAATAAAAATAACCCCCACAAATCTATTCACTTTTTAAAATTATTTGCAGAATAGAGACCGAAATATCAACATTTTGTACATCTGGTATCAAGGTATCAAGATATAACTTACTCAATAAGTGAAATTCGGTCAAATTAAACCCAAAATTCAAGCAATATTAAGGCCACCGACACATTGGTGGCGTTATTGCGAATGTAAATAAAACAAAAAGCACAAATATATTCACTGCTTTGATCTAATTCTATTGAAATAATGTTATTTAGGAGCATAACCTACTCAATAAGTGAAATTTGGCATAATTTCGAACGTAAATAAAACACAAAAAGCACTGCTGTCATATGTTTGTCTTCAGCGCGTCATCCGGAAGTGACGTGAACATGCGCCCTCCTATAATACTGAAATTACAATAGCGAAAGCACTAACATAGTATAACCTCCTACTTAATCTATTACTATGCCTGACCAAAGTACCAGTTGAGCTACCTATCTACAATGTAATGTAAACGATCGCTAGACTAGTGCCTCGGCACTGAAAATATGTATCTTCTGATGAATAAACTGTTTTTTTCAACAACTACAAAAAAAAACACCACCGGAGCTATGCGACACCAGGAGGCATGAATATTATGATGGTCGTTAAACAAACGAATACAGCTATTATGATATCTCCTAATGCTGCAACAGTGCAATGTTACAAATGTGGTCTGGAATATATGGATGCGACACTGATACAGATTGTTGGTTTCAAATCGGCACTTTAGCCATGTGGGTTTTGAGGGGCAGCAGGGCCAGAACCCTCCTGGGGGGACAGCTGGAGCCTCTCCCCCTCCTCCCTTCTCCTCCCCCCCCCCCCCCCGTCCCACGCGAGCAGATGGGCTCTGTTCAGCTGTCAAATACGCATTCATGCATGATCGCTGGACAACCCAGGCCTGAGGGTTGAGTCTCCCAGGGATATTGTGTGGGTGGTTGTTCGCTGTTTCACCTCTGAGATGGCAATGGTTGATTGGTTGTTGGAGTTTTACGTCCTGGCAACATCAAAGGTCATATCATGATGGGTACCGATTTGTTACAACATTCAGTGACAACTCTGTTATAGTCCTGCCCCACTGGGAGACCAGGCGCCAGCACCATGACCCGATACCCCACCCAGTCACATTATCCTGACAGTGAGCCAATCAATCCTTGCTCCATCCTAATAATGCCGAGTGCCAGGCTAGGAAGCGACAAGTATCAATTTAGTAACTCATTGGTTTCATTCGAATCCCACGATCTACCAAAATGTGAGATGGATGCTCAACTCATTTGGCCATCCCCGTCTTGTCCGGCTCTTCGTTGGTTCACCCCTGAAATGTAGTGCATTGCACTTGGGGGAAATTTGAAGAATCCCCAAAGCCCAGTTAATTCTAAGTGGCTTAGACAAGCCTATTTCAATGCATTAGCCAGGCGTGATTCATCTGCCACTAAACTCCCATTAGTGCTTAGACAAACAGATAACCTATCACCAGCTGCCGACACTTACTGAACACTCCCTGCTGCAGTAAGTGACAATTGTTGTAACAGGAAACGGCAAAGACTGTAGCTTCAAATTGGTGGAGATTGTGAGAGCAATAAGTAGTTTGAAGGATATGGCTTTGAATGGGACAACTCTAAGTGTGCTATATATTATCTGCAGATATGGGAGGACTATTAGCAGTAGCAGCAGGTAGATTAACTAAAACATACATATGTCTCTATATATGTTTATTCATTAAATCAGGGAATTGTTAACTCAGCATATATAATATTTAGAATATTGGATGGAACGGCCAAGTACGTTGAACACATCCTTCCTGTGGTGTGAGATGTAAGCTTTATTGATCCCTGATCGATACAAACAATCACTTACCAACTAACCGATCCTTGGCACACTGCTACCTAGCCACCTTGCCACCTTGCCACCGTTCTAACTTTGGACCCTACCACCCTTCCACTTCCCCCCCCCCCCCTGTCATTCTGTCCAGATTTCCCCTTGTCCCCTTTGTCTCCTTGTCCCCTTACCTCCTTGCCTCATTGCCCGACTGCCGCATTGCTCCCCTGTCCCATTGCCCCATTGCCCCATAGCCCCACTGCCCCATTTTGCGACTTCGCCATCTCGCCAGCTCGCCACCTTGCCTCGCTCAGACCTCGTCACTGAACATGGGTATAATAATGTAACTGAGTGGGATATTGCGTCATGGTGCTGTCGCAGAATAGCGAACCATTGGAATATACTTATCAGTACTCATCGTGATATGTCTCTAACTGCGGCTAGGACATATGACCCCAACAAACAACCTTTATATCCGTATTAGTGTTATCCTATGCTCCTGTGCATTCATATACCGGATGACAAGGCTCGCAGTAGTCGGTTAGTAAGGAAGGAAACCGATGGGGGGCGCCACTTGTACAAAACAGCTAATTTTCTCAGGCATATTTGGTATGAAAGGAAATATCAACTTATGGAGCCTTCCTTTATTTATGTTTGCCGAGCGGAATAAGCATCACAAGTGTATCCATATATATATATATATATATATATATATATATATATATATATATATATACATAAGGAGTATAATATATTATACATATATAAAGGTCGGAATTAACATGTATCTAATAATAATACTTAGGTGGGCATATGGCTCGATATTAGTATTTCGATATTGTCCAATCGCTGTCCGGTGCCTGTGAGCCTGGAACTGCTCTATAGTGGTGCCAAACGGCGGGTTCGGCTACCGGACCGCCATATTTGTTCATTGTTGGCCCAGATTTCAAACTTTAAACGGTAAGCATATAATTGCTAGCCAATACAGCAATAAAGATTGTCCATCCCTTCTCAAGTACGCCTTCGTCCTTTGTTTAGATGTAGACAAATCTATATATATATATATGTATATATCATGTATAACTATGGAAAAAACGGACACTGTGGCCGATTCGCTGGAGTGCGGAAGGTTCGCTTCTCGGTTGACTCAAACCAATGACTTACTAAATTGATAATCATTGCTTCCTAGCCAGGCGGTCGGCGTTATTAGGATTGGGCAATGACTGGTTAGCTCAGTGTCAGGATAATATGACTGAGTGGGATATCAGGTCATGGTGTAGCCTGGTCTCCCAGTGGGACAGCTCTATAAAGTCACCATGAGTGCACACTCTCACAAGTCGGTAGCAGTCCTGACATGACCTTACATGTTGCCAGGATGTAAAACTCCAACGGAAAGGGACAGACTGCATACTGTGGCAACCTGTGAGGTGGTGCCCTACATTCCAAACTGAGGCATTCGGGGACTATACGAACCACATTGGCTCGTTCATTGTTAGATTGTTTGTTTGTTGTTGTTTTACATCCTAGCAACATCTAAGGTCATATCAGGACGGGTACCAACTTGTGACAGTGCGCACTCATGGCAACTTTATAGTGCTGTCCCACTGGGAAACCAGGCCACTGGCACCATGACCTGGTATCCCACTCAGTCACATTATCCTGACACTGAGCACACCAATCCTTGCCCTATCCTAATAATGCCGAGCGCCTGGCTAGGAAGCGACAAGTATCAATTTTAAAGTCATTGGTTTGACTCAACCGGGACTCGAACCCACGACCCCACGATCGACCAGCACGGGAGACGGACGCTCTAACTCATTCGGCCATCCCATCTGGTCGTTCGTTGTTAGAGCTTTACGTCCTGGCAACATCTAAGGCAATATGAGGAAACCCCGTTGACTTGCTACAACATCAAAGGTTGCTGTAATGTAGTGGCGCACATTCGAATTAATCCCCTGGCGGACGGCGTCAAAAGTCGTCTGCGCATTGTTGCACGCACGGCACACACACGAGGCGTTCCTCAAAGCGCGGGAAGGGAGCGACTGTGTGCACGATTAGGGCTTGTTAAATAACATCCGGCCGCAACAGCAGACGACACACAGAGTCAAAGACTCAAATCACCTGCCGCTCGCTCCATTGCATTATTTACTCTAAATGTCGCCTGCGATCGAAACAACTAAATACACATTGAGAATCTCTTTAATTATAATTGTTTTCACTGAAAGGGTAATCTCATTTATGCTAAATGTCGTCTGCGATCGAAGAAACTAAATACAAATTGAGAATCGCCTTGATTTTAATTTTTTTTCACTGAAAGAGTAATCTCGTTTACGCTAAATGTCGTCAGCGATCGAAGAAACTAAATACAAATTGAGAATCGTCTTGATTTAAACTTTTTTCACTGAAAGAGTAATCTCGTTTACGCTAAATGTCGTCTGCGATCGAAGAAACTGAATACAAATTGAGAAAATCTCTTTGTATTGATTTTCTTTTCACTGAAAGAGGAGTCTTACTAGAAGTCAGTTGCAGCCATTGTGGTGGCAGCGGCTAAGATGTGGTAAATGTTGGGGAAATAGTGCCGAGCTAATGCTTCGTTGTTGGGGAAGTGTTAATGGTAGTTGGTGATGAGTGTTACTAATGATGGAGTCCATAAGACACTAGTGGGCTAATTAGAAGAACGCAAATAAAATATCAATAACAATGAGAATTGTCGCGTTTATTTATATTAGAGATATCAGGGCTGACTAAACAGCATACTCAAATATGCATGGATGTGATCTATTATCAATAGAAGACATGGTGGTGTTTTTTTTTTACATGTTTAGATATATCATCGGCATAGTCTCAGTTTTAAATGGGTCAAAGCAGACGACTGAGGGTAATTTGAACTCAGTCATTCCAGTCACAAGGAATATTACATGTACGAACACATACGTGTTCGTACATCAATATAACCATAGATGGCACAAACATAGAACAAGTATCCGAATTCATATATCTCAGACAAAAGATTACAAATGATGGGAGATGTGAGGAAGAAATTAAAAGAAGGATAACAATAGCCCGAACAACATTCTCCAAAATGTATAGAGTGTTAAAATCAAGTAAGATATTAATACAAACAAGGAAGCGTATTCTTCAGTGTTATGTGTGGTCTACTCTAATGTATGGGGCAGAGACATGGACAATCTCTAAGAAAATGTACAAACGTTTAGCAGCATTTGAGATGTGGACTTATCGAAGGATGATGAAAATATCATGGACAAAGAAGATCACCAACAAAGAAGTTCTCAGAAAAATTAAAAATAAGAAAAGCTTGTTTGCCACTATACAGACAAAGAAACTTATTTATTTTGGCCACATCATTCATCAGAGTTCAATATACCGTACATTGTTGGAAGGGAAGGTGAATGGCAGCAGAGGGAGAGGGAGACCAAGAACATCATGGTTTACAAATATTTCACAGTGGACAGGCTTGAATTATTCACAGTCTATCAGAACAGCACAACATCGGGACAAGTGGAGAACCATTGCATCCAACCCTCAACGAGAGGATGGAACTATTGATTGATTGAACACATACGGACATCTATGTCATTATTATATATAATACCGAACGGTGGTAATGTTTTATGGTTGTTCTGATCACTACTCCTGTGTTAATCAGTGCTGGCAATGTGCATCATCATACTCCACACCGATGTTTGCCATATATGGGTTGTAAATAGCATTTGTGTGTGCCTATCATAGACATTTCATATATATTTTGATGTTTTTCTAATTAACTCTGGCCACTTCGACCAGAGTGGCATCCATTTTGAGTCATGTAACCGCGAGTGTTGTTAACTACACCATTAAATAGCCCCACCGATATGGTTTGCCGCATAATGGTACAGATAGATTTCACCACATGGCAGAACTATATTGAAACGGGACTGAGCAAGAGTCCAGAATATAGCAGAGAACGTAGATATATACACGGTTTCTGAATACAGTTCGAGACAGCAAATATATGTATACTGACATTTCAACATAATATTGGTCCAGGGATGGCTCCGGAGCCTAGCTTTAACCCACGTGATAGTATTTGATATTGAACATGTACTACTAGGACATTTCATCATTTACTCTGAAACTCTGTTCTAGTGACGTCATATAGTAGTAATATTGGCATTCCGTGGAGCATTCCATACACTGGTATCATTATAACACGTGAGTAGTAATATAATGAAGCCATGTGCTGGTGTGTCTGTGCTGTACTGAACTACCCTAGTTTATCACACCACTGAGACTACATAGGACCATTTCCTGTACGACAGTGAACAGGCAATCGGTCATTGCTAATGGGCACTAAACATGGGAATTGTCAATGACAAGTGGGTCGGTGTGGTACATTGAAGTTGGGACAAGGCCCGGTAACATTTGGTTGGTTGGTCTGTTGGCGTTTTACGTCCTGTCAACATTTAATGTAATTTCAGTACGAGTACCGACTTGTGGCAGTGTGCACTATTGACGTCGTTGTAGTGCTGCCCCTGTGGGAGACCAGGCTGCCAGGACCAGGACTCAATATCCCACTCAGCCAGAATATCCTGACACCGAGCTAACCCGTCCTGGCCCTATCCTATTAATGCCAAGCACCAGGCTAGGAAGCGACAAGTATCAATTTGATAAATCATTGGTCAGACTCGACCGGGAATTGAACTCCCGACCATCCGTATACCAGCGGTACTGTAACCTTATATAAATGGTGTTTCTATTATATTCTTAGCAAACTCTATGTTGATATGTTTTCTCAGTCAGAGATAATTAAAGATGGACTTTTCTCGGTTTATTCTTTTCCGAAATGTGCTGAAACCTAAATCATAGAACTTGCTTTGCTTCATATCGAGAGATAGTTACCAATGCTAAGGTCAGTCCGAAGTGAAATGTAGGCAAATTAAGGGTCCGTATGGAGCTTTGAAAATTCTCAAACATCATTTACTCCATTTCAAGGCGTTGAAAAACCTTGTATTTAACCTATTTTGGGTAATTAGTCTGAAAGAGCCTTGAATTCCATGAGGGTGTCCCCATTGATCTAAATTCCTCCGAAAATCACCATTCATCATTGGTTTTCTTTCCTGACATCCAAATGAAAATAGTTTTGAATTACTATCAAAAACGTCATTTAAAAGCCTTGAAATAGCCTTGGATTCCATATCTTCACATGTGTACAGAACCTGTATAAGTTACAACTTTTTGTAGAGGAGCATTGAACAGGATGACTGAATTACTAGAGCGCTGGCTGCTTGTAAGTTTGAACCCCGGCCGAGTTAAAAGAATCACACATACAATTGATGTTTGTTGCTACCTAGTCTAACGCTGAACATTAGTACTACGATGGGGAAATGAATTGTTAGTTCAGTACCGGAATAATGTGATTGGGTGGGATATTGTGTCATTAGTGTTGGCGGCCTGGTCTCCTATTGGGGTCAGATCCATGAGTGCAATGTTATTGTTCAATGTCACAAGTTGATCCCAGTCCTTATAGGACATGAGAATCTAGTATCACTTAAAACCATGGCAACCAGACAACCATACCACCCAGCATGTGAGTGTCAGTCTTACATCATAGTCATGATTACCATATTCATATATATTTAGGACCACACGGGATGGCCGAATGAGTTGAGCGTCCGTCTCCAATTTTGGTCGATCGTGGAATTCGAACCTACAGGTTCAAACCCTGGTCAAGTCAAAGAAATGACTAAACAAAATTATACTTATTGATTTCTTTCTACTTCTTTGTCAGGCGCTCAGCATTATTAGGATAGTGCAAGGACTGGTTCTTTCAGTGTCAGGATAATGTGATTGAGTTGGACATCAGGTCAATGTGCTAGCGGCCTGGTCACCCAGTGCTGCAGCACTTTAAATTCGCCATGAGTATGCAATATCACAAGGCGGTAACCATCCTGATATGACCTTAAAGTTGCATAGTCCGATGGTTTTGAATTTCTGCCATTTTTCTGAGGGAAATATATTTAATTGGTTGTTATAACCTACCTTACTTTAGGTTGAATTAACTTTCATTTTGAAAGGCTAACTTTTGAGATATTTGAAGTGCAAACATCCTAAATTGATTTTGGCAAGCATGCCAAAACTCTCACCATAGGCTTATGCAGTAACAGGTTCTGTTAAATTGACTCAATATGCCCTCCTATGTGGCAACACATGTTTAATAAGTGCACCAATATCTAAGTTAGATATGTAGAATAAAATCTAGGTAAATGTTTTTGTTTTGAAAATTGTATGCTTCATTGGACTATGCAGCTTTAAATGTTGTCAGGATGGTAAAATCCAACAACTAACCATATATATTGATATATATATTTACATACATTTGGGTATATTTACATACATGTACATACATTTACATATATTTGCATGCCTTTACATACATGCCCATACATTTACATATCTTTACATACATGTTCATACATTTACATACATTTACATACATGTAAATACATTTACATACACTTACATACATCTACATACATTTACATACATTTACACACATTTACATATATCTACATACACATATTAGCTCTGATTACTTGGTTGTTCAAAGGCGTGTTTACATGCTGACGAATAGTTCACGGAATGTTTTCCACTGGGAACACATCACGTTGTTATAGATACACCCTGACTACACACCACTTGATGTGGGCCGATAGTACCTCCCCAGTCACGTAACGTAAACAGGCTGGGGCCTTTACTCATCTGATAATCGGATGATCATATGATATAGCGATATAGCGAATGGTAGACAGGAAGTGTGAACACTTATTTGTCTCTCATTTTTTGGGGTACATTAGTTGTCCCAAGCAGGGGAAATCCCAGTCACAGACGACTGGTCTTCCCCACTCCCCTGCTGGTCGATAGAAAGCCCAAGCCTACACTTTTACCGACCCAAGTGATTTTTAACCTCCCACACCACATAGACATGGTATGAGAGCAACCAGCCTTTGATGATGCTGTAAGTTATACACAGGGGTGGAAATCCAAATTGGCAGAGCTGGGGGCATGCATTAGATAAGCGATGCGCATGTCAGTGTTCCCGTGTCCCTGCGACCTACTTGAACTTACATCTTATGTATTCCTTACTTTAACAGTGTGTATTGTTCCACATAGCCCAACAGTAGGCAACATGTGACTTAATGAACAAACCATCATGAACAAACCATCAACACACCAAACATCCTACACAACTATCAACCTGTTTAAACACATTTAACACTATATAAGACAAACAAAATGTACTATAAATGTAGCTTGTTTCAGAAGAGAAAAATGTAACCCACAACGATAGTTTGAGTTGGCCCGAATATACACTTTCTACTTGGTGCTGCTCCCCATTTCTGCATGAACTACAGTGACTGGTGCTATACATTATACAGCAGGAGCCACTCCCTTAATTCTACAGGATCGGTGCTGTAACTAATACAGCACTGATCAAACTTAGATTATTTAGACTGTCAACTACAATAGTAAGATGACCGGAAGACCAATGCTCCAGCACTGACAAATGCCATATTCAGATGAATAAATACGTTACCACCCGCCCCCCAACAAAAAATGATGGTGCGTGATTTCCGGTTGCATATATAGTCCAATGGTTTTCTGTTTATGTCATTTTCTGAGATATATGCATCATGTTGATTGTTGTGATGTACCTTACTTTAGTTTGAAGTAACGTTGATTTTAAATGGCACTCAAATGACATGGACTTATTATATATATATATATATATATATATATATATATATATAGCTATGCATATTTATCCATAGGTTTTAATGGCTAAAGATCAAGACCATATGGATATATTCATAAATATATAAATGTGTATAGTCATATATCCATCACCGTCCAATGACAGTTAATAAACGTTCCACCTGTCTCATCTCTTCCCCCCCCCCCCCTCCCTCCCCCCGCAACCAACCACCCACCCATCACATCCCCTTCTGGTGGAGGGCCACATGAAAACCCTCCCGCCTGCAGCCATGCTGCCCTTGGTTGAACAAAGTGAGCTGTGGATAGCGCGTTCAGAGCCATTGCTACTCTTACATCTGATCACACACACAGAGCTGCCCCCCCCCCCCCCCTCTCCCCGCCGCCGCCCTCCACCCTGTCCCCCAGCCCGCTCCCCCTCCCCCAGACTAAGTGTACAGAACTAGCTCACCCTATCGGCATTTGTCGGATAAAGGCACGATGGGGGCGGCCTTGTAAAGAACCACCCCAGGAAATTATCATTACTGAGTGCGACCTGTTTGTAAAACGCACCCAGATGCATACATTGCTTCTGTTGATAGCTTCAACATTAAATTAAAGTTGAAAAGTCTGATGGTTTTGAGTTTATGTAATTTTCGGAGAAATTTGATGTTTCATCGTACTACGCAGCTGTCAAGCTGAATAGTCCGATGCAACATCGGGGATGTTGGCCCGCTAACATCTGTAATTCGCCGACGAGACGCCAGGTGGATCCTGGGTCAAGCCGTGCATTCGTCACTCGCCCTCCGACTCCCGAGCAGGCAACATCTAATTTCACCCTCCCACCCACCCCAAGATAACTACTTGAAGGTTTGAGCGCTGATCGGGAGCTGCTCGTGTAGTTACGTACTATATATATCGTGTTAACATGTTTGTTTTTCAGCCTTGATATTGCACTATGATTTATGTGACTTAACTTGAACTATCTTGACACTGACTTTGATGAACGATATTACCCAAGAGGCCTCTGTCGCCGCACAGCATTGCACACGAATGATCACGAACGATATGCAGCTCATTCAGCGTGAGCAGATTCTTACATGTCTGGCCCTGTGCCTCATAGCTACATGATTATTGTAACTTGAACAGATCATTATATTAAATTCTGTCCAAATAATTTATATGTCGCGTTGTCTTGGTGTCTCGTTGGTGAATTACATCCTCAACATCAAAGCCATTATCTAGATTTGATTCTACATATTACAACTCAGATAGTGATGCTTTCATTATAGCTGCATAGTCTGATGAAATATCAAATTTTCATAACAAAACCAATTATCTAGATTTGATTTCACATATCTAACTTAGATACGGTTGCACTTATTAAGCATTTGTTTCTGTTTAGAAGGCAATACCGAGTCAATTTAACAGATCCTATTACTGCAGAAGTCTATGGTGTAAGCGTTTTAGCAAGCTTGCCAAAACTAATGTTCCATGTTTGCACTCAAAATATCTCAAAGGTTTACTATTTAAAATAAAAGTAACTTTGAACTCATGTAAAGTAGATAATAGTCCTCGATCAAATATATTTATCTCAGAAAAAATACAGAAATTCAAAACCATCGGACTATGCAACTTTAAGCATTTGTTGTAATATAGAAGGAGATACTGAGTCAATTTGATAGAAGATGTTACTGCAGAAGCCTATTTTGTCAAAATGTTGGAGTGCTTGCAAAAAATAATGTCACATGTTACTTCAAACTACACAGTAACGTAGATTATAACGATCAAATTCAAATATTTATCTCAGAAAAATGATAGAAACTCAAAACCATAGGACTAGACACGATTGGTAAGATATATAAAGGTTAACATATTTTCGGTATAGTGTGACTCACTGGGATATCGTATCATGTCACCTCATCATAACTGAACTGGTTACAACTGAGAGAGGCCGGGTTGCCTATATCTGATAGGTAAACCCACCCAGCCCCAGATTCAGTCCTTCCTCAGACGCACCCAGCGGACACTCCTGATATGACCTTAGACATTGCCAGGACATAACTCTTCAACAAACAGCCAAACAATAACTGCAATGGTTACAACTGAGAGAGGCCGGGCTGACCTATCCCTGCCAGGTAAACACACCAAGCCGCAAATTCAGTCCTTCCTTAGACTCCCCTAGCGGACAGTAAACCGGAAGTGACGTATTGGGTACCGGAAACTGTACGGGTGAGCGCCGCTGGGTGCATTGAGGCTAAGAAGTGACGGTCTACTCTAGTCACTGCCTCCAATGTTAATTAAGTACGACGCGCCCAGCCTTTAAATGAGGTATCAGCGGGAGGATGGTCAGTAATCAGGCCACATAGCTTCACCCTCGCACACCTAAAGCCACTCCCACACACACAGACGCACACTCACACATCTACTCTCAAAGGCTCCTCCCACACCCACTCACACACTCACTCACACCTACATTCACACCCTCCCAGCACGCACTCACCCACTCACACCCATCTGCAGGTACACACACAACCACATCCAACTACACATACACACACACTTAACCACACCCACACTCACCCACCCACTCACACGCCTACACCTACTCACACACATACTCAAAGACTCCTCCCCACACCCGCTCCCACACTCACTCACACCTACATTCACACCCTCCCAGCACGCACTCACCCACGCACACCCATCTGCAGGTACACACACAACCACATCCACCTACACCCAAACACACACTCAACCACACCCACACTCACCCACACACTCACACGCCTACACCTACTCACACACATACTCAAAGACTCCTCCCCACACCCGCTCCCACACTCACTCACACCTACATTCACACCCTCCCAGCACGCACTCACCCACTCACACCCATCTGCAGGTACACACACAACCACATCCACCTACATCCAAACACACACTCAACCACACCCACACTCACCCACACACTCACACGTCTACACCTACTCACACACATACTCAAAGAATCCTCCCCTCACCCACTCACACGCCCTCTCACCCCTTCCAAATTCCCCCATTCCTCCCACCCCTCCCACCCCTCCCACCCCTCCCACCCCCACCCCTCGTACCCCACGCACTTCTCCCATCCCTCCCAATCCTCCCGTTCCTCATACCCTTCCTCCACCCCTCCCATCCCTCCCACTCCTCCAATCCATCCCACCCCTACCCTCACCCATCCCACCCTTCCCACCGCTATCCCCTCGCACCTATCCCACCTCTCCCACCCCTACCACTCCTCCCGCCCTCCCCATCCCTCGCACCCCTCGCACCCCTCCCACTCCTACCACCCCTCCCACCTTTACCGCCCCTCCCATCCCTCCCTCCCACCCTTCCCACCCCTCCCACCCCTCCCTCACAATCAAGCTCTAATTACAAGGCGTGTGGGCGAAAAAACATGGCGCCCAATTTAATTAACCATTTGGGGCGCCGCCTAGCGACGACTTGTGAGGCGAATCTCAGTCACGTGGGCTCCGGAGGCGGGAATCACCGCCGCCATGTTTGTTCCTGCAGCGTCTGGTAACGTGATCAAGGAACCAATCAGATCGCTTCCTTTAAAAGATAAAGTAAATGTCCGCTAGGTGGTGGAGTTGGAAGTTGTGGTGTGGGAGGTGGGAGGTGGTGGGATGTGGCTGTGCAGAAGGGGTGGTGGCTGGGGCGGGAAGGGGGGTGGGGAAAGGAATAGGTGGGGGCTGGTCAGAAGAGGGGGGGGGGTGAGCGCTGGGGAGAGGCGGGATTGGGGGCTGGGGAAGGGATGGCGTGGGGACTGGGGAGAAGAGGGATGAGGGCTGGGGAAGGGATGGAGTAGGGACTGGGGAGAGGAGGGTGAGGGCTGCCCAGGGGTCAGAGTGGGGGCTGCGCAGTGGACGGGTTGGGGACTGGGGAGAGGAGGGGTGAGGGCTGGGGAGGGTACGGAGTGGGGGCTGGTCAGTGGACGGGGTGGGGACTGGGGAGAGGAGGGGCGAGGCCTGGGGAGGGGACAGGGTAGGGGCTGGGCAGTGGACGGGGTGGGGACTGGGGAGAGGAGGGGCGAGGGCTGGGGAAGGGACGGAGTGGGGGCTGGGCAGTGGATGGGGTGCGGACTGGGGATAGGAGGGGTGAGGGCTGGGGAGGGGAGAGAGTAGGGGCTGGGCAGTGGACGGGGTGGGGACTGGGGAGAGGAGGGGTGAGAGCTGGGGAGGGGACGGAGTGGGGGCTGGGCAGTGGACGGGGTGGGGACTGGGGAGAGGAGGAGTGAGAGCTGGGGAGGGGACGGAGTGGGGGCTGGGCAGTGGATGGGGTGCGGACTGGGGATAGGAGGGGTGAGGGCTGGGGAGGGGACGGAGTGGGGGCTGGGCAGTGGACGGGGTGGGGACTGGGGAGAGGAGGGGTGAGAGCTGGGGAGGGGACGGAGTGGGGGCTGGGCAGTGTATGGGGTGCGGGCTGGGGAGGGGACAGGCTGGGGAAATAAATAGGGGAGATCGGTACATTGGTTACCCTGTTTATCTGCACACTCTCGATTTTAGACTAGGACACTGTAGAACGCCTGCTAGCTCCATTTGCGTCCGTCTTCCGTTTTGCGAGATCGTGGGATTCGAACACAGGGGTTCGAACCCTGCTTGAGTCAAACCAATGACTTATATAATTAATACTTTTCAATTCCTAGCCAGTCACTCGGCATTATGAGGATAGATTTAGGACTGGTTGGTTCAGTGTCAGGATGGTGTTAATGAGGGCAGATATCAGGTCATGATGCTGGCGGACAAGTCGGTACCCATCCTATTATGACCTTAGATGTTGCCAGGACATAACACTTCGAAAACCAACCAAACTTAGATCATTGCCTGACACGAAATACAATTCGGTGCCAGGATCGTCTTCTCAGACGGAACAAGCGATTTTCACTGAAACAATTTTCTATTTCAAAAGAATTATTTTTGCAACTGTGTTGGGGCTCCTTTGTTGCTCATAGATGTTCACCCAAAACATAAACTGAACAATTTTAATATCGTCTGGTATGATATCAGTAGCAGCAGACTTCACCGGTAGTGATAGTCTACAATGCTATCTGATAGCTTGCTTTGTTATCATATTTAACGCCAGGTATAGAAATGGTTAATTATTTTATATCCTATTTAAATGGTTAATCACTTTGTATAGGTATAGCAATGGTTAATTACTTGGCATCCTATTTAACGCCAGGTACAGCAATAGTTAATCACTTTGTATCCTATTTAATGTCCGGTATACAAATGGTTACTCACTTTGTTTCCTATTTACTGCCAGGAATAAAAATATTTAATCAGTTGGGGTCCTATGTAACAACATGTATAGAAATGGTTAATCACTTTTTACCCTATTTAACACCAGGTATAGAAATGGTTAATCACTTTGTATATTATTTAATGCCAGGTCTGGAAATTGGTAATCACTTTGTATCCTATTTAACACCAGGTATAGACATGGTTAATCACTTTGTATATTATGTAATGCCAGGTCTGGAAATTGTTAATCACTTTGTATCCTATTTAACACCAGGTATAGAAATGGTTAATCACTTTATCTCCTATTTAATGACAGGTATAGAAATGCTTAATCACTTTCTATCCTATTTAGCATCAGGTATAGAAATGGTTTCTGCACATAGCTCTGGCAAGTGATTGTTCTGCCTGATTACAAGGAATTTGAATCAATAGATGAACAGTAAATTACCGGTCGGGGAAGGAAGTATATTTACAGGACCACTTTTATTAATACATGCTGGTCCAATTATGGTCCATTACAGTGGGACAGCTCCAAGCGGAGTTTGTCACTGATGCATTGTATTACGCTGGGAGATTGTGCGCAGTTATAGTAGCAATAAACTGCCAAGAGGTAGAACATTTAAAGCTGCATAGTCCGATGAAGCATCACATTTTCAAGACCAACACAACTATTTCAATTTGATTCTACATACCTAACTTATAAACTGGTGCACTTTTGTCACCACATAGAAGGGAATACTGAGGCAATTTAATAGAACATATTACTGCAGAAACCTATGGTGTCAGAGTTTTGGCAAGCTTGCCAAAACAAATTTTGCTTGTTTACACTTCAAATATCTCAACAGTTAGCTATTTAAAATAAAAGTTACTTCAAATGAAAGTAGGGTAGATTATAACGATCACCCTAATAATATGTTTATCTCAGAAAAAGACAGAAACTCAAAACCCATCGGACTATGCAACTTTAACATTAATACTAAACTGTCATCATTCTACATGTATTTACTAGCCTTTGTATCTGAGGGAAACGTATCTAAGCACCCAGCTCTATAGTCTGCACCTGGTATTAATAACAGGTAATAAAGAGGGGTAGTATTCATAATAAAACAGGCACCATCAAATATGTATGGAATGTATTAATGTGGTAAGGTATTGGCTGGCCTTTGGAATTAGAGAAACAAGTTTCTTGCGAGTTGGGGAAGTTTAGCCATAACCGCATTATCTGGGAATACCTGCCTGCTAGCTCCAAATGCAAATATATCATCATCATCATCATCATGCTTTCAGTTGCGATGCAACAAAGACTGCTTTCATTACTTGAGTCCTGCTCTCTTAGCTCTCTGCTGTGAGAGTGATGTCCATCAGTCGGTTTTAATGTTTCTCAGATTCAGGTTTCTCTTGATGGTATCCTTGAACTGGAGACGAGGGCGCCCTCTCTTTCTGTAACCAGAAGACAGTTGAGAATAAAGGATCTGCTTTGGTAGCCTGTCTGATGACATCCTCATGAGGTGTCCAGTCCACCGGAGATTCTTTTTGATCAGAAGATCTTCAATAGAGGGCAGCCTAGTCCGTTCGAGTAGTTCCTTATTTGTCACTTTGTCCTTTCAGGTTAGCCTCATGATTGAACACAGATGTTGCATCATCAAGGCATGAAGGCATGCAGCTTTTTCACCTGGCCAGGCCTCGGCTCCGTATAGTAGGGTCAATAGCACAATTGCACGGTAGATCTTGCCTTTGACCCGCATGGACACATGGTGGGTGTTTCAGAGTCTCAGGCGTAGTTCGCCGAAAGATGCGCTAGCCTTGGCCATCCTCCTATGTGTTTCAGCATCAATGCGTCCATCACTTGATATAGTGCTTCCGAGGTAGGGGAACAGAGTTCAGCTTGTTTCCGTCAACCATGATATCTTCCTCTCGGGTTCTTGTAGAGTTGGGTTGGTACAGCACCTCCGTCTTCTTGATGTTAATCTTCAGGCCAAACTTCTTTGATGCATCGGAGAAAGCGTCCACTATTTTCTGGGTCTCTTCAGCAGAGCGGGCAACCAGTGCACTGTCATCTGCGAATAGTAGCTCTCTCACACCAGTATCTGAGTAGTCTTGGTCTTCGCTCTGAAGTGTGCGACATTGAATAGGTCAGCGCTCTGTCTGAACTGTATATAGATACCATCTCCCATGTCTCGGAAAGCCTAGTCTAGCATTGCTGATAGGAAGATGGAGAAGAGCGTGGTGGCCAGTACACAACCTTGCTTGACCCCATTGGTAACCCCAAACGATTCCGAGACTTCCCCTCCAGCACTAACGTTCGCCATCATTCCTGTATTAATCCTGTGTTAATCTTCAGGCCGAACTTCTTTGACTCATCGGACAAAGCGTCCACTATTTTTGCAAATATATATATGATGCATAAGGAATTATACGAGTATAAATTCTAAGGGAACCATGTCTTATTTCTAATTCCTCCTTACTGCATACTGGTGGAGCGCCCCCCCCCCCCCACCCTCCCAAGGCGCCGTGAATATATCCGGGTCCCCCCCCCCCCTACAACTCTCAGAAAGGAGGAATTTATTCTTCAGTTTAGGGCTAGGACTGTTTGTTTAACGACCCCCCCCAGCACAAAAAGTAGATATCGGCTATGGAGGGGAGGGGGGGGGGGGGTAGCGCTAGGACTGATAATCCCTATGCCAGAGATCACACTTCTCAAACCATTAACCCTCTTTCTCCTCACCGACAAATTTATATATTTCTCGGCGGTAAGTGAGTAGGACAGTGAGCAGGCGAGCGGTGCCGCCATCGTCGGAGTTGAAGCCTGAACAGTAGATTAGTAGTCCGAGGCTCAACCACCCGATTACTGGTGTGTGGGTGTTAGGATAGTATAATATTCAGGGTTATTATACTCGTATAATTCTTATACAGCATATATTTTTGTTCAAAGGGCAGAAAATAGGGAGAGTAGAATGATAATTGTATATACATCTAGACACACATAATACGTCATTTCCGAAACACCAAAGTTAGTCTTCACCTAGCCACTAACCTAGCTAACCTAGAGTAAGGGGTCAAACACACTACCCCCTACAAGACATACACCCAACCCCTCCACCTAAATAGCGAATCCAACACATCCGTCTCTCCACCTTACGCCCACCCCCTACCCCCACCCCTACCCCCCACCGCCTACCCGTCACTCACCCCCATCGACACAACACGGCCGAATGAGTTGAGTGTCCGTCTCCCGTTTTGGTAGATCGTGGGATTCGAAACTACAGCTTCGAACCCTGGTCGAGTCAAACCAATGAAATAACAATTGATATTTGTCACTTCTTAGCCAGGGGCTCAACATTATTAGGATTTGGCAAGGAGTGGCTGGCTCAGTGTCAGGATAATATGACTGTAGGATATCAGGTCGTGGTGCTGGTGCCCTGGGCTCTCAGTGGGGCAGCACTATAAAGTTGGTGCGTGTGTGCACTGTCACTAGTCTGTAGCCATCCTGATATGAACCTGGAATAGGCATCCACCCAAAATAGTTGAAGCTCCATCTCTAAATGTATTGAAGTGATACATTTTGGACTCAATATCAATATCAGTCTAGTCAGTCCTCGCCGCATGACCACTATAATTATGACATTGACAGGTCATATATAGACATACCAAATCTGTTAACAAGTTATTATGCCAAAATATATCAACAGAAGAGGATAAGTATAAGTAGGTCTGACCTCATGCGTTGCCAAGACGTAAAACTCCAACACTCCATTCAATCTAACCACATCCGATCTACAACTCTCAGCATTCATCCACCTCACACACACTATTCACTCCACATCGTGCTGGCAGCTCAAGGGCATTGGTGGTAAAGTTGCATAGTCCGATGCTTTCGAGTTTCTGCTATTTTCTGAGATAAATATATTATACTAATCGTTATAATCCACTTTACTTTAGTTTGAAGTAACTTTAATTTTAAATGGCTAAGTTTGGAGATATTTAACGTCATAACATGCCAACATAATTTTGGCAAGCACGCCAAAACTCTGACACCATAGAGTTCAGTAGAAATCGTTTCTATTAATTGATTTATTATGCCCTTCTACGCAGCAACACAAGCTTAATAAGTGCACCAGTGTCTAAGTTGAATATATAGAATCAAAGATAGATAACTGTTTTGGTTTTAAAAATTTGATGTTTTCATCGGACTATGCAGCTTTAAATCTGAGAAAAATTCTCAACACTCACTTTTCAAACCAGCTCCAGGTATGCTTCAGCAACAAGAGTACAGCTACCAGAACTTAGATCGGGGCCTCTAATGCCAAGTACACACCTACCGTTTACGATTCGCGCACTAAAACTCGCGACTCGACCCGACCCGCTTAAAACTGAAAATGGGCCGATTCATTTTTCGAATCGCGAATCGCAATTGTAATCGGCCCGTTTTAGCCCTAAAACTGAGATTTTATTGGGGAATCGCAATCGCTAGGTGTGCTAGGAGAGTGCACACCTCACGACTTTTGGGGAGTTTTAGATCGTATACGGTAGGTGGGTGCGGAAAAACGGTAGGTGTGTACCTAGCATTAGGCGTGTGGTTGTAATGTATTTGCTTGTGTTTGTGTCGAACAATGACTCAGGTACTGAACTGACCTGGACTGAAGTTGATTTGTTGCTTGTTGGAGTTTTACATCCTGGTAACAGTTAATGTCATATCTAGACGGGTGGTGAGTTGTGACAGTGTGCGCTCATGACAACGTTATAGTGCTACCCGACAAGGAGACCAGGCCTCCAGCAACCAATGCCTGATATCACAGTCAGTCACATTATCCTGGCACTGAGCCACCAAGACCTTGCCCCATCCTACTAATGCTGAGTGCCTGGCTACGAAGCGACAAGTATCAATTTTGTTAAGTCATTGGTTTGACTCGACCAGAGTTTGAAGCCCTGGGATCAAAACCCTGCGATCTATCAAAATAGGAGTCGGGCGCTCAACTTAATTGGCCATTACATCTCGTTCCTGTACTGAATTACTGTTTCTTAGTAGACACCGGGCCCAGGAGGGTTCGGCTGAGTTATTGGTTTGAAGCAGCCACAAGTCTCTTCTAACCTGGTACCCACACCACCTTTATTTGTCGGATATCAGGTTACCATAGAGCCCGACCTTTAAGCCTCCTATGTCACGGCTTCGCTCCAGTACCCTCCGCTCCTTCATCCCATATCACCCCCTCTCCTCCCCCTCCCCCCCCTCTTCACTCTCCCTCGTTCCCCCACCACCTGCTCACCCCTCATTCTAGGTCACATCCATCTTTCTATTCTCCCTTAGCCCTTCCCCACCCTCCATCCCCTCCAGCCCATTCTGCTCGGCCATATTTCATCATTCACTCCCGCCCCCTCCCCTCTTCCCTCCTCCCCTCCTTCCACCCCGATACCCCCTTCCCCTTCCCTTCCTACCCCTCTTTATTTCCATCTCATACCCTCTTCCTTCTCTCTCCATCCCCCATGCCCTCCCCCTCCCTCCCCTCCTCCCCCTCCGTCTACCTCCTCCCCCCTCATCTCCCTCATCCTCCCCCTCTCCCTCCTCCTCCCCCTCTTCCCCCCTCCCCCCCCCCCTCCCCCTCCCTTCCCCATCCCATCGCCCCCTCCCCTCCTCCCCCCTCCCCTCCTTACTCCCCTCTTTATCTTCAATCTCATACCCTCTTCCTTCTCTCCATCCCCTGCCTCCCCTCCTCCCCTTCCCCTTCCCCCTTACTCTCCCCCTTCCCCCTCTCCCTTCCCCCCCCCCCTTCCCCCTCCCCTCCTCCCCATCCCTGCCTCCCCTTCCCTCCTCCCTTCCTCCCCTCTTTATCTTCAATCTCAGACCCTCTTCCTTCTCTCCTTCCTGTACTGCTCCTGACTTCCCTCCCATTATCCGGTGTCCTCACTCCATCATTCTTCCCATATTCTCCTTCACCTACCCCTCCTTCGTCTCTTATACCGTGTACTAACACTATTTTCTCATCTAAAGACCGCCTCAAACTGCGCGGTAATTTACGACCAGACATATTAACTGCTTACATGAGTAAAAGCAATCCAACCTCAATCCCATGCTTTTTCTGTCTGGCTAAAACTCGCCAGAACCTAGCGTATGATGAGCCTCACGGAAATAATTTCTGACACAAATTTGATCAATCAACGAACTGGAAATACCGGTACCAAATCAAAGAGGCTCAATACAAATTATCGAGTAATATGAGCCCGCTATATATACTGGAACTGCATACTACAAACCATTCTCAAATCTCACACCGGGTTCCTATCAATATCATGCTACTTCACTTGTCAACAGCTATTAACAGTAGAATGATGTATCTAACTGTTCTGAATAAAACGTTCGCGCCAAATTACCGTGTAACATGCGGTGGTCTTTAGCTATCCGCTGACCTAAGCACCCCGGCCAACATAAACACTTTATTGTATACACCCCACACACACACCGATACCGACTTACCGACTGACTCGGATATAAAACCATAATTCCACCAACCGATCGGTGCTTTTACAGCCACTCACTGAAGCCCTTAGAGTCGGGTAACACCTGCCACTGCACCTGCTTCTTCCCACAAACCTACACGCCACCCCCCCCCCCCCTTCCGCCCCCGCTGTAACCTCTCACATTGCCGCCTAAATCAGCAGGCACCCATCAAACCAGTTCACCGGCGCATGCGAGCAAATCGTCCGCGCTCACCGCCCCATCTGGGATTACCACCCCATCTGGGAATACCACCACATCTGGGCATGCACTCATATGGGATCACCACACCATCTGGGAATACCACCCCATATGGGCCTACCAACTCATATGGGCCTACCACCCCATCTGGGCCTACCATCCTATCTGGGGCCTAGATTCGGCAAGTAAACAGCTAGTAACTGTTCACAAGCGCCGGCCATAGGAACAACCACATGGAGACACAACCAAAAGGAGAGACCGCCAAATGGACATATAGACACATGGACACCCACCATTTGGACATGCAACATGGACATATAACCATTTGGGCATACATCCCCATGGGCACACATTCACATGGATACACATGCACATGGACGCACAGCCACATGGGCGGACAGTCACGTGGACACACAATCATGTGGACACACAGTCAAGTGGACACACATCCAAATGGAGAGACGACGACATGGACACCCATTGACATGGACACATACCCACATGGACACACCTCCACATGGACACACAACCACATGGAGACACATCCACATGGATATACATCCACATGGACACATATCCACATGGACATACATCAACATGGACACACCACCACATGGACACACATCAACATGGATGGACATACATCCACATGGACACACGTCCACATGGACACACATCCACAGGGACACACAACCACATCCACAGGGAGATAGCTACATCATCCCGTACAAAAAATAACTGTGCAAAATAAAAACTGGGAACCCCAACTGAACTGCACCACAAGGGGGCAGGTGATATGTCACGGCCCACCAACTGGACAGCCCAGGGCGGGATAACCGGAAATATAAAAGTCAGATAACATATCCACCAACAATATAAATCAAATCAATTTCAAACAAACATAACTCAACCACCTATTACGTACAAGCCTATGGACATGTAAATAAAATAGGCTAGTATAGAATTAAGTAGAAAAAAGTGGAAAACTCTTCCCAAGAAAACCCCAAAACACTAACATAGAACCTTAAGAAAACAAGTAACATAGTAATAAGAATAGAACAAAAATACAATGCCAAGAGGGCCCAACAAAACTAACATAGGCTACTAAACCTACCAACATACTATCTATCTGCTACTGAAATGGAGACAATCAAATAACTTATCAGCAGCTACTGTTTGGTAAGACAACACCAACACTACAGCTGGCCAGCATTGAAAACAAGCCTGGGTACCCAGGCTTACATGCTATGGACAGAATAAATACATCCTCAATACAAAAAAAAAAAAAGAATCCCCCATCCAGTTCCACAGACAAACACACATCCACCTGGACTCACAGCCGCATGGATGGACACACAACCACATGTACACACAACCACATGGACACGCAACCACTGGGATGGACACACAACCACATGTACACACAACCACATGCACATACAACCACATGGATACACATCCACATGGATATACATCCACATGGACACACGTCCACATGGACATACATCAACATGGACATCCCACCACATGGACACACATCCACATGGACACATATCCACATGGACACACATTCACATGGACACACATCCACAGGGACACACACCCACATCCACAGGGAGATAGCTACATCATCCCACATCCAGTTCCACAGACAAACACACATCCAGATGGACACACAACCGCATGGATGGACACAGACCCACATGTACACACACCCACATGGACACACAACCACGTGGATGGACACACATCCACATGGACACACAACCATGTGGACATAAATCCACGTGGACATAAATCCACATGGACACACTGCCACATGGATACACATGCACATGGACAGACATCCACATGGACACACAACCATATCCACAGGGAGATAGCTACACCATTCCACGTCCAGTTCCACAGACAAACACACAACCACATGGACAGACAGCCACAGCCACAGGGAGATAGCTACATCATTCCACATCCAGTTCCACAGACAAACACACAACCACATAGACACACAAACCACAGCCACAGGGAGATAGCTACTGCATCCCACATCCAGTTCCACAGACTAACACACAACCACAGCCACAGGGAGATAGCTACATCATCCCACATCCAGTTCCACAGACAACACACACAACCACAGTACTAAGCACAGAAATATCGAAACCCACATCAACCACCACAACCAGATGCGGTAGTTGAATAGTTAAGCGGTCAGGCTTCCCATGCGGAAGGACGGGAGTTCGAAACCCAGCCGAGTCAAGACCGTGACTTATAAAATTGATACCTGTTGCTACCTAGCCTGGCACTCAGCAGTGCTAGTATAGAGCAAGGGACACCAATTTTCAGTGATTGGAATGTCCCATTCTTAATCAACCAATGTACAACATTGGCTCAACCACCGTCACACCTTCAACCAGACCAACAGTTCCGCATCCGTGCCCACAATAACCAATCCACACCCATTGGAACCGTGTCCAACACTCCCACAATATTCAACTGCTCCCAAAGATCACCCGCACCCACACTCCCACACAGAACACCACCCAAAACACCACCACGTCACGTGGTCACCTTTCCATGGCAACGACATACATGCCCTCAGATTACCACACACACATACATCCACACACATACACCATCATCATCATCATCATGCTGTCGGTCGCGATGCGACAAAGACTGCTTTCATTACTTGACTGCCAATCTCCATTTAGCTCTCTGCTGTGAGAGTAATGTCCATGAGTAAACACACACCACACACACACATACACACATACACCCAAAACCACCCTCACCCACAACACCACACACCACCCAAAACACCACCACATCAAGTGATAACCTCTCCATCGCCACCACACACATGCCCTCAGATTACCACACACACACATACCCTCACACACATACACCACACACCACACACACATACACACATACACACATACACCCAAATCCACCCTCACCCGCAACAACACAACACACAAACCAAAACACCACCACATCATGTGATAACCTCTCCATCTCACACCATACCCTAACACGCATACACCACACACATAAACACACCCAATACCCCCCTCACCCGCAACACCACACACCATCCAAAACACCACCACATCGGGTGAGCACCTCTCCATCACAACCACACACATACCCTCAGATTACCAAACACACACGTGCCCTCACACATACACCACACACACATACACACACACCCAAAACCACCTTCACCCGCAACACCACCCACCACCCAAAACACCACCACATCACGTGATAACCTCTCCATCGCAACCAGACACATACCCACAGATTACCACACACACATACTCTCACACACATACACCACACATACACCACACACATATACACATACACACATACACCCACAACCACCCTCACCCACAACACCAGCACACCAGCCAATACACCACCACATCACGTGATAACCTCTTCATCACAACCACACACATGCCCTCAGATTACCACACACACACATACCCTCACATACATACACCACACACATATACCCATACAGCCAAAACCACCCTCACCCGCAACACCACACACCTCCCAAAACACCACCACATCACGTGATAACCTCTCCATCGCAACCACACACATGGCCTCAGATTACCACACACACATACCCTCACACATACACCACACATACACCACACACATACACACATACACCCACAACCACCCTCACCCACAACATCAGCACACCACCCAAAACACCACCACATCACGTGATAACCTCTTCATCAGAACCACACACATGCCCTCAGATTACCACACACACCTACCCTCACATACATACACCACACACACATACCCATACACCCAAAACCACCCTCACCCTCAACAACACCACACACCACCCAAAACACCACCACATCACGTGATAACCTCTCCATCGCAACCACACACATGGCCTCAGATTACCACACACACATACCCTCACACACATACACCACACATACACACATACACCCACAACCACCCTCACCCACAACATCAGCACACCACCCAAAACACCACCACATCACGTGATAACCTCTTCATCAGAACCACACACATGCCCTCAGATTACCACACACACACATACCCTCACACACATACACCACACACACATACCCATACACCCAAAACCACCCTCACCCACAACAACACCACACACCACCCAATGCACCACCACATCACGTGATAACCTCTCCATCGCAACCACACACATGCCCTCAGATTACCACACACACATACCCTCATACGCATACACCACACACACACACACATACACATACACCCAAAACCACCCTCACCCACAACAACACCACACACCACCCAAATCACCACCACATCACTTGATAACCTTTCCATCGCAACAACACACATGCCCTCAGATTACCACACTCATGTGTACCCTCACACACATAAACGACACACACACATAAACACACATCCAAAACCACCCTCACCCGCAACACCACACACCACCCAACACACCACTACATCACGTGATAACCTCTCCATTTCACATGCATACCCTCACATGCATACATCACACACATACACACATACACCCAAAACCACCCTCACCCGCAACAACACCACACACCACCCAAAACACCACCACATCATGTGATAACCTGTCCATCACAACCAAACACTTGCCTTCAGATTACCACACACACACATACCCTCCCACACATACACCACACACATACACACACACAAAACCACCCTCACCCGCAACACCACACACCTCCCAAAACACCACCACATCACGTGATAACCTCTCAATCTCAACCACACACATGCGCTCAGATTACCCCCTCCCCCCCACACACACACCAACACCCCCTCAGTCCTCCGCCTGTACCCATCAGCTTAGCAGCGGATTGACTGCAGATCTTCATTTCCATTGAGGTAGTGATAAATGCCCACACTGGCTACTTGGGCTGTCTAGCTGGACATGCATCTGTATAAGTGGCCACCCCCGTCCCCCTCCTCATCACCCCCCCCCCCACACACACACCTTACATTCATCACCGGGCCATGACCCCCACAAGCACCGTAATGCGCCCCCAGTGGGAAGCTTCCCCTCCACCCACACTCCCCTCCACCCACACTCCCCCAAATCAAAATAACACCTCCAGCCATTATACTCAAATCACCAGCAGGAATAGTTGGTTGGTTGCTGGAGTTTTACATCCTGGCAACAGCTAAGGCCATATCAGGACGGCTACCGATTTGTGACAGTGCACACTCATGGCAACTTTATAGTGCAGCCCTGCTAAGAGGCCAGGCAACCAGTACAATGACATGATATCGGACTCGATTCACATTATCCTGATACTGAGCCAACCAATCCTTGACCTATCCTAATAATGCCAAGCGCCTGGTTAGGAAGGTACAAGGATAAATTGTTATGTTTTATTTGTATTACTCAGACAGGGTTCGTACCCATGGGATATTCAGGTATCCCGGTTGGTCTGCCCAACAAGAATATGACCAGCAATATCTGCTATATAATTCCACAGGAAAAATCATTTAATTTTTAAGGCCGCATATTTCAATGAAAGCATCAACTTTTCTAAACCAAAATATTAATCTAGATTTGATTCTACGTATGTAACTTAGATACTGGTGGACTTATTAAAGTTGCATAGTCCAATGGTTTTAAGGTTTTGTCATTTTCTGAGATAACAATATTATGTTGATCGCTATTATCTACCTTACTTTAGTGTGAAATAACTTTGATTTTATGAGGCTAACTTTTGAGATATTTGAAGTGTAAACATGCTAAATTAATTTTGGCTGGCATTCCAAAACTCTGACACCATAAGCGTCTTCAGTAACATCTTCCATTAAATTGCCTCAGTATTCCCTTCTAGCTGGCGACAAATATTTAATAAGTGCACCATGATCTAAGTTAGATATGTAGAATAAAATCTAGGTCATGATCTTGGTTTTGAAAATTTGATGTCGACTAGAGCATCAAATATTCGAAACCAAAACATCAATTAATTTTTTTAAATTAATTTTTAATTTTATTTATTTTTCAATCTAGATTTGATTCTACATATCTAACTTTATATACTGGTGCACTTGTTAAGCATGTGTTGCTAAATAGAAGGGGCTGCAAATTCAGTTTGACAGAATCCGTTAATGTTGGAAGTATATCATGTCCGAATGTTGGCAATCTTGCCAACATTGATTTGACTTACACTTCAAATATCTCCAAATTTAGCAATTCAAAATCAAAGTTACTTCAAAAAGGTAGATTATAATGATCAGAACCGTGATGATTAAGAAACTTTAAATAAAACAGTTCTCTTTAGATCTTCGGATGGATGAATTAATTGTAAATGTTGAATATGATTTATCTCACAATGACCCTTGTCTCACCTCTATTCCTAGACCGCCACACAACCAGGATCTCCACTCTATCTCTAAGTCTAAGCACAGACAAACTACATTAGTAATAGTAGTATACAGGTTTATTGTTTTTTTTATAAATTTTAGTCATTTCACATTGGAGCAACAATAGTGGTTTGAAACTGAACTGCTTCTTGGAGTTGTTGAGTTATTTGTAATGCCGAGCGGGCCGAGTCTAGTTAAGTTGAGTAATGTGCCCCGGGCTGGCGCTACGTTAACCCGAGGCACGTGGCAGCCCTAGCCGGCCCCTCCTCCCGCCCTGCCCGCTCCACGCCCCGCCTTACGGGTTTAAGGGCCGGGAAGCCGGGCGCAGACGGCTAGGATGGACGGGGGCGTCGTCGGCGAGGAAGGTGGGGAGAGGGGGGGGGGGCTGGAGCGGAGAGTGGGTGTGGGTGTGAGGGAAGGAGGTGTGGAGACGGGGTGGGGTGGGCGGGAGGGACGGGGAGAGTGAGGCGAGGGGGTATGGGGGTTGAGGGGACCGCCGTGACGGAAGGTGGGTGCGGCGGTGGGTAGGGGGAGTCTGGCTTGGGAGGGGGCTACTGGTGTTGTGTGTGGGGGGGGGGGGGGGGGGGGGGTAGGAGTTACGGTGTTGGAGGCGGAGCGGGGACGAATGGTGGGACGCGGCGGGAGGGGTCTGTGGTGGAGGTGCGGCGGAAGGGGATGTGGGGGGTAGAAGCGGTGTGGTGGGGTTGGGGCGCCGTGACGGAAGGTGGGTGGGGCGGTGGGTAGGGGGAGTCTGGCTTGGGGAGGGGGCTACTGGTGTGTGTGTGGGGGGGGGGGGAGTTGCGGTGTTGGAGGCGGAGTGGGGACGAATGGTGGAGGCGCGGCGGGAGGGGGTTTGGTGGGGGGGGGGGGTAGACGAGGTGTGGTGGGGTTGGGGTTGGGGCGCCAGACATTGGGCGGGGTGGGGGTGAGAGGGTGGGGATCACGGCAGTGGAGTGGCAGGGGTGAGTCTAGGTGGAATGGTGGGGCGGGGTGGCATTTTGACATGAGACGGGGTGGGGCGGCAGGGAGGGCGAGGCGGGGCGGCAGGGGTGGGGTACGGGAGTGTATTTGTGGGCGTAGGGCGTGGTGGGGCGGGGAGGGGAGGTGCGGGGCTGGGCGGGGGGGGGGCGGGAAAGAAAGGTGTGTTGGGGAGGTAAAGGGGTTGTGGCGGGGCGGCAGGAGGTGTGGCTGGGGTTGAGGGACAGAGGGCGGGTGGGGAGGTGGCATGTAGGGGTGGATGAGCTGCAGTGGTGGGTGTGGGAGAGTGGCTCAGGGAGTGGATTGGAGGTGATGTTGTTAAGCGGCAAGAGTGGGGGCGGTGTAGGGGCGGGGCGGTGGGAAGATGGGGGAGGAGACTGGGTAGAGGCGGGATAGGGGCGGACGGCGCGAGGATGGGGGAGGCATGAGGGGGCGGGGCGACACAGGATGTGGGGGGGGGGGGGGCGGGGGTGGACGCGAGCTGGGGTGGGGGCGAGGAGACTCGGAGCTCTCGGGTGATGGGTGTTGTTATGCTGCCGCCTGCATGATGATATCACCATTTATCTTACATGATCAAGATGTACTTTGTGTGCAGATAATCAGGGGGGGGGGGGGGGGCACTGGAGGGAAAGGAAAGGGAGCTGGAGGGATCGGGGTGGGAAGCTGGAGGTGGGGTGGTGGTGGTGAAAGGAAAGGTGAAGGGGAGGGGTGGGAGGGCTGGAGGCGTGGGGGTGGGGTGGGGGGCTGGGTGTTAGCCCCGGGTGGATCAGGGTGTCTGTACACGGTGTAGTAGACTTCAGGGCCACTGGGTGGAAGAAAACACGTGTGTGGTGTGGATGTGGTGTGTGGTGTGTGTGTGCGGGGTTATGTGTATAGGTATGGTATGTGTGGTGTGTTTGGGGGGGATCTACGAGTGTGTAGGTTTGGTATGTGTGGTGTCTGTGGGGGCTACGCATGTGTGGGTGTGGTGTGTCTGGTGTGGGTGTCTGGGGGGGGGGGCTACTTGTGTGTAGGTGTGGTATGTGTGGTGTGGGTGAGGGGGGTTAGGCGTGTTTGGGTGTGGTGTATGTGGTGTGTGGTGTGTGTAGGGGGGGGGGTGCTACGCGTGTGTGTGTGATGGGTGTGGTGTGTGTTTGGAGGGGGGGGGGCAACGCATATGTGGGTGTGATGGGTGTTGTGTGAGGTGTGTGGATTTGAGGGGGGGGGGGGGATACGCCTGTGTGCGTGGTAGGTGTGGGGTGTGGGGTGGAGGAGGGGATGCATTTAGTTGGGTAACGGGGTTATGCTCAAGGTCATCTACGTAATCCTGGAGGGAAGCTGCAGCTGAGAAATTGGGGAGAGAGTTTCGGTGGCGTGAGGGTGTGTGGAATAACGGGGCTTAGGGAAAAGAGTGATTAGTGGTACGGTAGGCAACGGGCGATGCCGGACAGGGCGGATGGATTAGGGTGAGACGGATTAGTGTGAGGTGAATTAAAGATAAGGTGAATTGGGGTACAGTAAATTAGGATGAGGGGAATTGTAGTGAATGTAATTGTGGTGAGGGGGATTGTGGTGAGGTGAATTGGCGTGAGGTGAATTGGTGTGATCTGAATTAGGGTAAAGTGTATTGGAGTGAGCGGAATTAAGGTAAGATGTATTGGGGTGAATTGAATTAGGGTAAATTGTATTAGGGTAAGGTGAAATAGGGTAAGGTGTTTTAGGGGTAGGTGTATTAGGGTAAGGTGAAATAGGGTAATGAGGATTAGGGTAGGATAAATTAGGGTAAGCTTAATTAGGGGGAAGTGATTAGAGTAAGGTGAATTAGGGTCAGGCGGATTAGGACAAGATGAAGTAAGATAAGGTGATAAAGGGTGAGCAGGTTAGGGTTAAGGCAGATTGGGGGTGAGGCAAATTAGAGTATATAGTGTAAATAAATGTACAGTCAAACCTCACTAAATCGACCGACCTCGGGACCGCATTTAAGTGGTCCATTTAGGGAGGTGGTCGGTTTAGAGAGTTAGAATATCCTTGTTGGGATTATATTGTTGAGACCCAAATAAAGCGATCGATATAGGGGAGTCGTCGATCTGTGGAGGGGTCAGTATAGAGAGGCTTTACTTTAATTCGTATTATGGTAAAGCGACACAAGTAGAAGTGTGGATTAGGAGGTTAGCATATTAACGTCGATTAGGATAAGATGAAATAGGGTACATCTAGTTAGAGTAAGGTGATTGCAATAAGATGAAGTCGCGTGAGGTGAATTAACACAATATAACTTAATGTAAGTTGATGTATGGTAATGTGATCTAGGATAAAGCAGATTATTGTTAATACATTAGTCATGAGGTAGAATAGAATAGATAGTGTAAATAAAGGTACAGTGGAGTATAGTAACGTGAAGGAGGTGAAATGTGGATTAGCATAACATGAATTAGGGTAAGCTTAATTAGGGTAAGATGATTCCACTAAGGTGAATTAGGGTGAAGTGAATTAGGACAAAATAGCTTAATATAAGGTTATCTAGGATAGGGTGATGTAGGTTGAGGAAGATTATTGTGAAGACAGATTGGCTGTGAGGTAGTTTAAATTATAATGTAAATAAAGGTCAGTTGGATTATGACAAGGTGAATTATGGAATGTGGATTAGGACGGGGGCCAGTGAATTCGGAGTCAGGTTGTTTATCAATCAATAGTTCCATCTTCTAGTCGAGGGTTGGATGCACTGGTTCTCCACTTGTCCCGATGTTGTGCTGTTCTGATAGACTGTGAATAATTCAAGCCTGTCCACTGTGAAATATTTGTAAACCATGATGTTCTTGGTCTCCCCCTCCCTCTGCTGCCATTCACCTTCCCTTCCAACAATGTACGGTATATTGAACTCTGACGAATGATGTGGCCAATATAAATAAGTTTCTTTGTCTGTATAGTGGCAAACAAGCTTTTCTTATTTTTAATTTTTCTGAGAACTTCTTTGTTGGTGATCTTCTTTGTCCATGATATTTTCATCATCCTTCGATAAGTCCACATCTCAAATGCTGCTAAACGTTTGTACATTTTCTTAGAGATTGTCCATGTCTCTGCCCCATACATTAGAGTAGACCACACATAACACTGAAGAATACGCTTCCTTGTTTGTATTAATATCTTACTTGATGTTAACACTCTATACATTTTGGAGAATGTTGTTCGGGCTATTGTTATCCTTCTTTTAATTTCTTCCTCACATCTCCCATCATTTGTAATCTGTTGTCCGAGATATATGAATTCGGATACTTGTTCTATGTTTGTGCCATCTATGGTTATATTGACATTTGGTTTATCTGTCTTTTTACTTCTAACCATTGTTTTGGTCTTCCTGGCATTCATCTTCATGTTGAATAGTATTCCAGCTTTATTGATTCTATTCACTATATCTTGTAGGTTTTTCTCACTGTCTGCTAGTATTACACTGTCATCGGCATATCTAAGATTGTTGACGTTCATGCCACCTATTGTCACTCCCTTGCAATCTTCAATGTGTCTGAAAATCATCTCTGTGTACAGGTTAAATAGACATGGTGACAATACACACCCCTGTCGAACTCCTCGTTTAATCATAACTTCATCCGATAGGCCCTGCTCCATTTTTATAAATGCACGTTGTGTCCAGTATAAGTTCACAATTAGTTTAATGTCTTTGCCATTGACACCAATATCTTGTAAACATTTGACTAACAGTTCATGATTGACTCGGTCGAAGGCCTTCTCATAGTCAATAAAGCAGGCATAAACATCCTGGTTCACTTCACAATAACGTTCACAAATCATTCTCATATTGAAAATCCCTTCATGTGTACCTCTTCCAGATATAAACCCACTTTGTACGTTACTGATTTGTTCTTCAATTTTCTGTCTGTTTCTCAGTAAAATTATTTTCAGGATCATCTTCAACATATGACTCATCAGGCTTAGTGTTCTGTACTCAGTACACAATGTTGGTTTTAGCTTCTTTGGGAGTCGTACAAATATGGATTCATTCATATTCAATGGTATAAATCCAGTCTCATAGATGTCAGTTACTAGCTTATGAATGATTTGAATCCCCACTTCATCTAGTCCTTTTATCATTTCTGATGTTATCTGGTCACTTCCAGGAGCCTTACCTGACTTTAGATCATTGATAGCCTTCTCAACCTATGATACTAATATAATATTCCCATCTTCTTTCTCAATTGTGGGTGGGTTCCCTCTGTCATCATTGTATAGTTTGTTTACATATTCTTCCCATCTGGACTTTATTTCAATTACCATTGCTTACTATGGGTAAATACTTGGTAGGTTCCCCTTCCTTTCCAAGGTGACTGGCCACTTACTCATCTTTGTCAGAGTGTGCCCTGATGAGCCACATCATCTTGCTGTTACACCTTCAAAGCTATTGATCTTCTAACTCATCTGCTGCTCCAGTCTTCATGCACTTGAAGGGGTGACATCCCCTGACCACACCAACAAAGTTGATGTGCACCGTACTTAGTTTTAGGCCGACAATTGAGTTGGTATGGCCACTGGTGTGCACTACCAACTTCTGGTCTTCCCATAAATGGGACTAGCCGCACGGCAGCGGGGGTTTTAAATCAGAGTTTACCTTCTCCTAGATGAGCAGTCAGCCAAGATTGACGAGCCCCACCTGCCTGAAGCATCTGGTTTTGAGGCGCCAGAGATCCGCCTTTGCCCCTTCTCCCGTCAGTAGAAACAGTTTCGCCTCGTGAAGGCCGGGAGTTGGACTTGGTTATCAGAGGCTGTTTGATACGCATGCCATGAGAAAGTACTTTATAGGTAGTGAGAGGTTGTTTATAGGTCAGATATATTAGAGGTAAGTGACATATTTATAGAGGTGGGAAGGGTTAGCTTGTTGGTGGATTTGAATAATGTGAATTGAAGGTATTGTAGGTTAGAGGGAAGGGGAATTTGGGTTAAAAGGTTTTATCGAGAGATTACAGGTCAGGTATGCAGGTATTGCAGGTATAGCAATACCTCAGGGAGTTTGATGCCCCTGCCTTGCAGAGTTGTAAACCACTGACTTGTGGTTCAGGTTCTTGACAGAACCAAAGGTTAAGGCAGCAAACCCTAAACAGAAACCCATGTCACTGTGGCAGCATTAAGGGTGGTTGATGTATGGAACTCCCAATATCTCCCGACCAGCCACTGCAGGGACAAATAGTTTTCCGCCTGTCTTGACATGTTCTTGCCGGTGTGAAACCTCTATTTGCTCCCCGAGAGAGTGCCACTGGTAACTTGCAAAAGCCAGCAGCATTTCAACACTTTTGCAGGCAGCTTTCATGAAATGTCACTCGAACGGATGGGGCTGCCCTCTATGGAAGATCTTCTGATCAAAAAGAATCTCCGGTGGACTGGACACCTCATGAGGATGTCATGAGACAGGCTACCAAAGCAGACCCTCTATTCTCAACTGTCTTCTGGTTACAGAAAGAGAGGGCGCCCTCATCTCTGGTTCAAGGATACCATCAAGAGAAAGCTGAAGGTGAGAGACATTAAGACCAACTCATGGATGCAACTCTCACAGCAGAGAGCTAAATGGAGAGTGGCAGTCAAGTAATGAAACAGGTGTCCTGTCTTTGTCACATCATGACCGACAGCATGATGATGATGATGACAGGTCAGGATTGATTGATTGATTGGTGGTTTTTTAACCTATCACGGCAGCATATAACATATCTACGGCGAGAATTGTTTGTTTATTTTTCACCCATCGCTTTTACACGGGATGTAAAAGCATGCAATCTATTCTGTGTCAATACGAGAGGTGAATTAGTGAAATGCAGTTTAGTGTAGCAAATATTAAGGTAAAGGGTGGAACATAGTGTAAAAGCTAAGGCTCGAATATGTGGCTGTGTAGGCAGGCTATGGTGAAATCAATACAGACAAAGAGAAAGGAAGAGTATAAAGTGTAAAGAAGAAGAGAGAGTCCAGCCCTCTGGTTTATTATTTATATGGGTACATTGTAGAGTATCACCCCACCCCTTTCCCTCAATGGAAAACAAGCATTCTTGGCCCTACCAATAGGGATCCAGCATGCTTGGTCCCCATGGATACCAGTGGTCTGCCCACCACCACCAAGCTGTATGGCCCCATGGCCACCACCAACCTTGACCTTTGAGTTTGGTGATCCCTATCCCAGCAGAGGGGGAGGGGGTAGGCCTGAGTGCACTCACACCCATACCTGCCAGCACCACTATGTATATTTACATCCCACCCAGGAACCACCAATATATACATACATGTGCCTGGCCACATACAATGATCAGTAATAAAACATTTGCATCCCCCCTATGCCGTATATCAGAATATTTAAAAATAGGTGTGAAGGAATAAAGAACAAAATGGATTAATTGTGTATTGGAGATATGCTATTTGTTTTTGAAAAGAGAACAGAGACAAATAAAGGAAGAAATAAATCTTTAAAGACATTATTCTAGAATCATGCAATCCCATGTGATGCATATTTACCAAATCGATAATATTGTTATTGAACGGGAATTGTATGCAGTTACTATTACAACTAATAGTTCAATTATATTATGCTTCTATTATCAAATGGGATTTGCATGTGGTTATTATTGTAACTGATAGTTTTATTTATGTACCAACAAATTGTGCTGAACGGCCAGAAGACCAGTGCTCTGGTGCTGACAAAAGGCATTATTCACTGAATAAACTACATTTGAGTAAAACCAATATTCAGCTGAGGAAATATTAGGGGTAAACTAAATTAGTGGTAAGATGAATAAAGGGTTTGAAAGATTGCGACTAAAGTGGATTAGTGTTAGGATGATTTAGGATTCTGAAAGGTTATAGCGAAAGTGGGATAGAGTGAGATGGAGTAGAGGTATGGCAGACCTGGCGTTATGGTAAGATGGATTAGGGGTAAAGTACTTCCGTGAGAGATAGGGCTTATTATTTTATCACTATTCACCTCATGACAAGGGAATGGCATTATAGACTTATAAGTGATGTGTCGTGGATTCTGGAGCATTTTAGGAACACTGACTGCTTGGGTTATTTATCATTGTCAGTTATAATAATAATAATATAACATTTATATAGCGCTTGATCCAGCAAGCTGTGCTCAGGCGCTTTACATAACAAACAAATATAGGCGGAACAGCAGCTGGCATAGTAATTCCAGCAGAAACAGCAGCTGGTGCCAGCTGTGTTACTTTGGCTGCAATTGCTGCTTGCAATAGACCTTGTGCAGCAGATGTCTTTGGCATCTTAACATTAACAATAACTGCTGATGGCTCAGTTCTCAGTACCACAGTTCCCTTCCTTGTGGTATCTAGTAGAGGTTTAGGAAATTGTTCTCCAGTCCCACTGCATGGTATTCTATCACCACAGAGGATTCCTCTATGGATAACAAATGGATGTATTCGACTGGGACCTTTCCTTGCAAAAAATTTAGGCTCAGTTATAGCGCTTTTGCTGTATCGTTATGAGTAATGTATCATTATGAGTAATGTTTAATTATCAGTGATGGTATGTGTTGTATCACTATGGGTAATGCATCACAATAAGTATAAGTGATTACATTTGCTGTATCACTGGCTGATGACATTTACTGTATCACTGGCTGATGACATTTGCTGTATCACTGGATGATGACATTTGCTGTATCACTGACTGATGACATTTGCTGTATCACTGGCTGATACCATTTGCTGTATCAGTGGCTGATGACATAATGATGTATCTCACTAGATGATGGTATCGTTCTGTATCAGTACGACTGATATGTCTGTATTAAATATGAATGATGATATATTGTTTTATCACGGGAGGTGACAGCATCGTCCTGATAAGACCCTATATGTTGCCAAGACGCAAAACACCAACACAGATACCCAGCAAGAGTGTTTGTCTAGCGCTCTGAGGTACTTCCTGAAATAGCAGGTGTCTTGTCATCAGAACGACAGCCACATGTGACAACACCAGTGGGTGCATTAGTTTGGCCGATCAAATCGCTCACTGAAGACTTGTATTCCTATATTTGAAGAGCTCTTTGCCAAATCTGATAAGCGCTGATCCAAAAATGAGCTTGTAATGCCAATGCCAAGCTTGTTGCTTGTGCTTTGGAAATGAGCTCTTCAAATGAAGAGTTCAGGCTCAAACCCTGTAAACGCCAATCCAAAAAATGTAGTTTAACTGAAAGATATTTACCTGAAAATAATTATATTTCTCCCTTATTGCACTTTTCGTAGGATCATATGGTTATGGAGCAATGAACAAAAAAGAAGGAATGTAAAAAAGTTACCCTTCTGAGGGTTTCAGTCCCATGTTTATGCCAATTTTTGGATTAGCGTTTAAATGGTTTTGCACCTGAACTCTTCATATATATATAAATAGTTCTTCACATATTGACATATATATATATATATATGAAAAGCTCTTTTCGAAAGCGTGTGCTACAAGCTTTCCATTGGGATTGCAAGCTCATTTTTTGTTATCCCCGCTTATCACGTTTTCGAAAAGAGCTCTTCATTTGCAAATCGATTAATAATGTGATCGGACGCATACATTTCATTTAATTTATCAGGAAGGAAAGAACCCATAACCGTAGGCAAATGAATCTCAAAGAACAGATTAAAACTCCTCAACAGGTAACACACGTACATTTTGTTTGTTCCCATAGAGTTTGCTCGGCCATTGAGGATGGCATGGTGGGGGTTGGGGGTTGGGGGGTGTCGTCGTCATTGGACGTGAGTGGGGAAGGAGGAAGGAGGAAGGTTTCCATTTCACAAAAGTGGTACACAGTTTCTGAGAACGACCCATATATATCCAGTGCGTGTTGCGCGAAGGCGGGGTGGGGGGCACCCACCAATTACCCCGACAGCTAGGGGGGGGGGGGGGGGTTACTCCGCCAACGCTAAACAGAGGAATAGATATAAAGTATATATTCCCTTTGTATTTGTATTCGTAATATGCGGTATACATCACATAATATAACATCCCTAGTTCGGCATGGTCCACCCCAGCGGTATTGTTGCTACATTATGAGCTGTCCCCGCCGTATATTCAGGACCATCCCCCTTGTCGGCGTTGAATCAATGAGCGCCCGCCAGGTCCCTCCTCTCCTGGGCCCCCGGGCGCGCCACACAAACATCTAACCGACCATTTACGACCAACTTACTTCAGATACACCAAGTAGTCACCGACATTTTTTCTCTTTTTGTTTTGGTGGGCATTTTTTATTCATGTGAATACATTATTGTCCCAGCGCCAAGTCACTGGTATTCCTGTCATCTTAGCCTTAGTCATTTACACTATTTAATTATAAGAATAATCTTAATATAATACAAATATTGGTATTTTATTCAGCTAATTAAAAGTTTGTGAAAAAAAGTTTGTCTTATTTAACGACGCCTCTAGAGCATATTGACGATTGGGCGTCAAATTAAGAGGTTATGGTATATCTGATCAGTGCATACGTTCAATTATATGAATTTTAATGTAGGTGGTGTCTTAATTAATTTTCTAGGCAGGACTATAGCCGTGTTCACACACAGGCATTAAGTCGCCTCAAATAATTTGCATTGTCTAGTTCGGCTCACATTCGCCATGTGGACGCGATGCTAAGGCGGTTTATGGCTGATTCACCTCAACTAGTTCACCTCATGTAAACCGTGTCCCGAGGTAGCTTATATTAACCAAACTAGCTTAACTCGGCCCACCTTGCCTGTGTGGACAGTAGTGGTTTACTTGACATGGATTAAGCACGTCACACTATATAATATAATTTGGTCTATGAACCGGCTAGAGGTGCACAGATATTGTTTTCATCATTTATTTTTAGGTTTTCACTGCCCAGCAGAAGTTTTGACCATTCCAAACCAATACGATTCAGTCCATACATATCTAGGTCGAAAACACACTCTCTCATGGCGATGTCAACCAACCGAAACTGGCGCTGGTTAGTATGGACTAGCTCATGCACAGATATCGATTTCCACCTTTAAACAGCGCCGAATACTGCATGTGTGGACACGACACTAGTTCGCCTCATCTAGTTTGCCTTATCTAGTTTGGCCTAAAGTTGTGTGTGTGAACACGGCTTATTTCGGTATAGAATGGGTCTAGGTATGATCCAAATTTAGCTAACTAAATGGGTATGATGGAGCTCATTTGTAGCAACCATTCAATGTGTGAACTACTATAGGACAATCTGTATTTAGGACAGTCTGACGTTCCTCTCAATATCACAATAACACCAGTCTGCGATAAGTGATTGACATCCGCAATTTATTTGGTAAACTTGCTTTGTTTATCGTGAGGACTTTTAACAACAATTCTGTTTCATGGTTTGGTATTTAAAAAAACAACTTATACCACGTATCGGAGCTGTAATTTGTCGGTGAAGCCGGCTCTCCGCTGTTGACCCACTCTCCTATCCCCAACACGTGGCGACGCCTCTTAATAGATCATGACTATATTCCACGCAGACTCCCCCCCCCCCTCCAACCCCCGCCCCCCCCATCGCCCGTCCCTAGTCCACACACACGGGGCCTATGATCGATGCTTGCTAAGGATCCGACACGAACCGGAAGTTGCTCCCTCCAGGCCACTAGGGGGCGTCCGCGAGGGGGCGCTGCGACGGGGTCACGTGTCCTTAACCCCGTGTAGTTAGGTGACTGTCGATAGGTTCTCGTGAGATTTGGGCTGAAAACATCCTAATCGATCTGGCGCCGGGTGGAGTGAAGGCGGTAGATCGGTTCTGGTGAGTGTCGCGAATGTTGCAAGTGTCGCGAGTGTCGCGAGTGTCATGAGTTTCGTAAGTGTAGTAAGTGTAGTGAACGCCATCGCTATATCGAGTGTCCTGAATATGACAGCTATCATGAATGTCATGAATACCATGGTTATCGTGAGCGTAGTCAATACCCCGGTTATTGTGAGTGTCCTGAATACAATGGTTATCATAAGTGTATTCAATATCATGACTATGCCATGGCTATCACAAGTGTCCTGAATACCATTGCTATAGCAAATGTCCTGAATACCATGGCTGTTGTGAATGTCCTGAATACCATGGCTATTGCAAATGTCATGAAGAACATGTATATTGTGAATGTCATGAATACCATGTCTAACAAGAATTTCCTGAATACCATGGTTATCACAAGTGTCCTGACTACCATGGTTATCGCTAGTGTAGTTAATAACTCGATTATAGCGAGTGTCATGAATAACATGGCTATCACAAATGTCATAGATATAATGGATGTTATGAGTGTATGCAATTCATGGGGTCTTGGGTTGTTGTGAATATCATAGCTATGGCAACATTCCTGAATACCATGGTTATCACAATTGTCCTGAATATGATGGCTATCAAGTATCATCCCTTTCCTGAATACCATGGTTATCACCATTGTCCTGAATACCATCGCTATCATAAATATCCTGAATACCATGGGTTTCATGAGTGTCATGAATACCACAGCTATCGTGGGTGTCCGGACTATCACGGTTGCCATGAGTGCAATCAATGCCATGGTTATTGCGAGTGTCATGAATACCACGTCTATCGCAAGCGTTTCCTTCTAGTTCTATCTGGCAACAAATGATTGATAAGTGCACGAGTATATAATGTAGATATGTAGAATCAAATCTGGATAATTGTTTTTGTTTTGATAAATTTGATGTTTTCATCGGACTATGCACCTTTAAGTACCAACATCACGGCAGCCATGATTTCCATGACTCTCATCCCGCTCCTGCATAGTACATGTGGACATGGGTCTCCTGGAAATAACCAGCTGTACGAAGGTTTTATAGGTACAATAACTGGGCTCATTGCGATATCCAACGATGTGTAGTCATAAGGCGCGTCCATTAAATCTAACCTCACTTGACAACACGAGACAACGATTAGTTCTAACACGTGTCTAAATTTCCCAGCAATTGTGTGAGATTTTTCGGAGCGTATTGTTAGCTATACACACGATTTCTTGGCCGAGGCAGCAGCAGGACACCGACGCTGCCACCCACACCCACACCAGACACCCACACAAACACACAGGCAGCCACCCTCACGCCACCAAACACCCACCTACGCACCCACCCACCCAGCCACATACCCTGCCACCAACAAATGCATGCACTCACTCACAGACACACGACCCAACTACACACTCACCACACACCCGTAAACCTAGCATTCCACCCACAGAGCACCGACACACGACCACCTACACAACACACCCACCAGCGACGATGTTGTGTCTCCCGAACCAGGGGACCATCCAGTACACGAGACATCGAAATGTGGGCTGAATGGTGCGTGTTGGCCAACTTTGTAAGCATGGAGCCTCTCCAGTAGCGGATCCACCCGGCCCCCCACGCCCCGCCGCCCCGCCGCCCCGCCGCCCCGCCGCCCCGCCGCCCCGCCGTCCCGCCGCCGCCCCGCCGCCGCCCCGCCGCCTCGCCGCCCCGCCGCCCCGCCGCCCCGCCGCCCCGCCGCCCCGCCGCCCCGCCGCCCCGCCGCCCTGCCGCCCTGCCGCCCCCGCCGCCGCCGCCCCGCCGCCCCGCCGCCCCGCCGCCCCGCTGCCCCGCCGCCGCCCCGCCGCCCCGCCGCCCCGCCGCCCTGCCGCCCGGCCGCCCTGCCGCCCTGCCGCCCCGCCGCCGCCCCGCCGCGCCCGCCGCCCCGCCGCCCCGCCGCCCCCCCGCCGCCCCGCCGCCCCGCCGCCGCGCGCCGCCGCCGCGCCGCCCCGCCGCCGCCCCGCCGCCCCGCCGCCCCGCCGCCGCCGCCGCCGCCGCCGCCGCCCCGCCGCCCCGCCGCCCCGCCGCCCCGCCGCTCCCGCCGCCCCGCCGCCCCGCCGCCGCCGCCGCCCCGCCGCCGCCCGCCGCCCCGCCGCCCCCGCCGCCCCGCCGCCCCGCCGCCTGCGCCGCCCTCGCGCCGCCCTGCGCCGCCCCACCCGCCGCCCCGCTCCGCTGCCTGCCGCTGCCGCCCGCGCGTGCCGCCCCGCCGCCGCCCCGCCGCCCAGTCCCTCCTCACCAAACGTAACCCCGTCTAGTCAATCCTCGGCGTACGCGGACACTTCATTGCCGGTTTCTCTCTCACATAGGTCCGGTACAATTCTGCTAGTGGCGCGGGGCGCGGGACGCGGGGTGTGCGGCGAAGTGGCTCGTTCCTCCCCCCCCCCCCCCCCCCCCCCCCCCCCCCCCCCCCCCCCCCCCAGCCCCCCATGCCTTGTCCCCGGCCCCACCTCCCCGTCCACTCCGCGCCTCCCCGACCTCAGCTTGCCGACGACATATCCCATCACTTTCGCATTTACCTCGCCGTCTCTACTCTCCCCGGCACCAGCCCTAGCTCTCTCCTCCCTCCCCTCTCCTCTCTCCTCCCTCTTCTCTCCTCTCTCCTCCTTCCTCCTTTCTAGCTCCCCCTTCCTCAATCTTCCTCCCGCCCTCCTCCCTCTTCCCTCCTCCCTCAGTCTTCCCCCCTCCTCCCTTACCTTTCCTCTTCCCTTCTCCCTCATTCTTCCCCCCTCCTCCCTTCTCCTCCCTTCTCCTCACTCTTCCCTCCCCCTCCTTCTTCCTCCCTCCTCCCTCCTCCCTACTCCCTCCGCCCTCCTCACACTCACTTCGCTCCTCCCATCTCTCGCCTCCCGCCTCCCTTCTTCTGCCTTCCGTGTCCCGTCTCCCGCCTCCCTCCTCCCTCCTCCCGCCTTTCCACCTACCGCCTACCACCTCCCACCCCATTGCCTATTTATCCTCACCCGCCATCCCAGCCATAGCCACACCCGCCCGTTCCCCATCCCCCGCCCCTAGCCGTGGGTCGGCGCTATGAAACAGCAAAGGCTCAGTCACACTTCGCTGGATTGGGGAAACTGAAAGAAACCGAACAAAGTCCATTGAGACCGCCAAAGTCTGGCTTGTATCTGTTGCATATCCATTGATATCTGTTGATATCCGTTGATATCCATTGATATCCAGCCGATATGTTACAAGTTTTGAGAATGCACAACACTTGTAATGGATTGTGCTGGACTGATGTATGCGGTTATTATCCCTTACCATCAGTTCCTGTCCGTTACCACACATTCCCATTCATTCCCGTCCGTTCCCGTCCATTCCCGTCCATTCCCGTCCATTACATATCCATTACACATCCGTTGCCATGTGTTATTGTTCTTTTTGTATACTGAATTGTCCGTTGATCGTTAGATACATTATCAACCGTTACCGTCAGTACCGTCTGTTACCCATCCGTTACCATCTGTTCCCCATACTTTACCGTCCATTACATAATCGATACATTTCACGTCCGAATCACACTGAACTAGAATATTTTTGTCCGGCTCTATCAGTTTCCTCAATCCGGCGAGGTGGGAGAGGGGCTTTAGGGGTGTATGGGGGGCGACCACTGTTACGGACCACCACGGGCCGGACCATTCTGATGGTCCGGAGGTTAGTGGCGTCCCGCTCCCTTCTGCCTCCTGCACATCTTCTCTTTATGGGTTCTGGAGTGGATGGGGTCATAACGCACCGAACCAGAACAGTGTCCAGTCGGGGTCAAGCCAAGCTGATGGGTACAGGAGAGGGAATAGAGCAAGGCCAGAAACGGATATAGCCCAGGGGAGCATATGGATTGGTTGGTTGTTGTAGTTTTATGTCCCGGCAACATCTAACGTCATATCAGGATGGGTAAAGACTTGTGGCAGTGCACACTCATGGCACCTTTATAGTGCTGCCCCACTGGGAAATCAGGCTTCTGGCACCATGACCCAATATCTCACTCCTGTCACATTATCCTGAAACTGAGCTAACCAGTCCTCACCCTATCCTATTAATGCAGAGCACCAGCCTAGGAAGCGACAAGTATCAATTTTATAAGTCATTGGTTTGACTCGACTGGGAACCAAACTCCCAAACTTCCGCAAGCGAGGCCCATGTTCTACCGATTAGGCCCACCTAGCACGGTTGGGGGGGGGGGGGGGGGGGGGCGGATATGGAGGTTTGGTGTATGCTAATGCTATGGACATATATAGCGAGGAGTCCGGGTTTGGACGGATATAGCAGAGTTAGAGCTAACGAATCTGAGCCGAAGCACAGTGAAGAGAGGAGGAGAGGAGGAGGCGGATTGCATAAAGCACTCTGGCAATTGTCTATATGGAACACCTCGCACTGACATAGGTAAAGTATGTAGGATGCATTACGGATAAGAGGTTTACTTATAAACAAACCCAGACCGAAGTACTATCAACATCTTCTCACAATGCATCCGTTACAAGTGAAGTACAGTAAAACCTCTCGAAACCGACCACCCGCACAGATCGACCACTCTACTATATCGATGGCTTTATTTGGGTCCCAAACGATTGCCCATACAATAACATTGTAACGATAACAAAGAAATTCACGGAACAGACCACCTTCCTAAATGGACCATTTAAAGTCGGGTCCACGGTCGGTCGATTTAGAGAGGTTTTATTGTAGTGTTGATGAATCATGTGGCAATGGCGCATGTATGTCGTGGGGTGGAGGGATTGATGTGTAGTCATACAGTGTGTATGCTTACAAACCACACCCACATGACTTTAAAGCTTGACATCTCTTGAATTCATTCATTATTTTCGTGGCCAGTACTGCCCTGGAAGACTTTCCAATGCAGGTGTTCAAAACAATGATTTAAAAATCTTACCATCTTGCCTGGTGTTCGGCGTTAGTTGTATATGGAAATGTTGTGTTGGCTCAGAGATTGGGTAATGCTGAGTTGTGTTTTATTTAAAGCCGCATAATGCAGTGAAGCATTCCATTTTCAAAACTAATACAATTATCTAGATTTGATTCGACATATATATCTTGGACATTGGTGCATTTATTAATGATTTGTTTCTGAATAGTGAGTCAAATTAACAGAACCTATTGTTGTAGAAGCATATGGTGTCAGAGTTTTGGCATGCTTGCCACAACTAATTTGACATGTTTGCACTTCAAATATCTCAAAAGTTAGCCATTTATAATAAATTACCCTCAAACTAAAGTAACGTAGATTATAATGATTAATCTCACATATATATCTCAAAAAGAATTACCCAAACTTAAAACCTTCAGACTATGGAACTGTAATTACAAACAAGTAGGAGGGTAAACTGAATGGCTTCCCCAAAGGGTGATCTTCCAGCTAAGCAACCAATGTTACATGAAATTAAAGTTCATACTTATTCAAAATACATTGTCGCAACAAATCAGCGATTGAAATCTTTGCCTAAAATCAGACATGTCCCAGTATGTAAGCATTACCCATGCATATATGTGACTTTTGAGGCATAGAGCCACGGTATTCCAGTGGAGCAACACTATGACGTCACTATGAATTCGCACTTCCAAAAGTCAATAATCGGCCTGCAATCACCTTAGCTGTTGCTAGGAGGTTAGCCACCAGTGAAGCAAACCAATTTCAGCACCAGTGCCACTGGAGTCTCAGTCATTAATCTTACCTCGGAGCATATACAAATCGTCGTTATTCTAGCCCGCGTACAGAAGGGCCATCCTTATTACTTCAACACACAGAGAGCAGAGTCATTACTGTACCTATACAGATCCTCAGTACTCTCACACCCAGGAGGCATACACTCACAAACACGCAACCAGTGGTCCACAACTGGTTAAGCAAGGGGGTTTGTGTTGTCCTGTCTGTGGTAAAGTGAATGTTAAAAAACGCTTGCTGCTTATCGGAAAGAGTATCCTATGTGCTGGCAGTGGATTTCCTCCAAATAAATATGTCAGAATGACTATATGTTTGATGTCCAATAGCCAATGATGAAAATAAATGTGCTCTAGAGGTGCCATTAAATGAAACAAATTTTCATGTTTACCCTCACATACACTCATTCACTTTGATTTGAACAACATTGGGAATTCGATTCCTGGTCGATTCAAACCGATGACTTATAAACGTTGCTACCTAGGATGAAGCTCAGCATTAATAGTATAGGAGAAGAGCTGGTTAGCACAGGCTCAGGATAATGTGACTGTAGGATATCAGGTCATGGTGCTGGTGGCCTGGACTCCCAGTGGGGCAGCATTATTGAAAGTCGCCATGAGCGCATGCACACTGTCATAAGTCGGTACACGTTCTGATATGACCTTAGATGGTTCCGGGACATAACAATGAAAGAAAAAAAAAGCAAATTTAACATCAGTTACTTCCAGATCTTATTCAAACCACCATACTCAACCAGACACTCATCACACACCACACAGTGGTCAGAAAACCACTGATTACTCTACCACACACTCAGTGCTCTACCACACAGCGGACATAGAACCACTGATTACTCTACCACACACTCAGTGCTCTACCACACGGTCTACATATAACCACTCCTTACTCTACCACACATACAGTGCTCTACCACACAGTATGCAGAGAACCTCTCCTTACTCTACCACACACTCAGTGATCTACCACACAGTATGCAGATAACACTCCTTAATCTACCACGCACTCAGTGCTCTACCACCCAGTAGACATAGAACCACTGATTACCCTACCACACACTCAGTGCTCTACCACACAATGGACATATAACCACTCCTTACTCTACCACACACTCAGTGCTCTGCCACACATTATACATATACCACTCCTTCCTCTACCACACTCTCACTGCTCTACAACACAGTGTACATATAACAACTCCTTAGTCTACCACACAGTCAGTGCTCTACCACACAGTGTACAGATAACCACTCCTTACTCTACCACACACTCAGTGCTCTACCACACAGTATATATAGAACCACTGACTCTACCGCACACTCAGTGCTCTACCCCACAGTATACAGATACCCACTACTTACTCTATCACACACTCAGTGCTCTACCAAACAATATACAGATAACCACTCCTTACTCTACCACACAGTCAGTGCGGCACCAACCAATATATATAGAACCACTCATTACTCTACCACACACTCACTGCTCTACCACACAGTATTCAGAGTAGCACTCATTACTCTACCACACACTCAGTGATCTACCACACAGTATACAGAGAACCACTCATTACTCCACCACAGTACTAGGCGAGCTACTCATTATTCTCGCCCCAGCAAGCCGACATAAGCAGTCATCACTCTTACCTCGCCGCCTCCCACAGCCCGGGTCAGTCCGCCTTCCTACAGACACTTCGCCTCGTGATTAGGCTGCAGCCCCCGGGCCCGTCCACCTTTATTGCCGGTAGGCGACGCGGGGTGGGGCGGGCCTGGAGCAGGACGGGCCTGGGCGGTGTGGGGTGTGTGAGGTGGAGAACGGAGGAGCGAGGCAGGGCAAGACGGGGCATAGGGGCGAGACTGGGTGATGTGGGTGGGGTGGAGCACGACGGGGAGGGGTGGGACTGGGCGGTACCGGGCGGGACTGGGCGTGGAAGCGAGGGTGGGACAGGCGGTGGACGGGGCGGCGTGGGGCGGGGCGGGGTGACGCGGGATGGGATGGGACGGGTGGGGGTGGTGCGGGGCGTTTCGCATCGTTTTGCTGTGGGACTCGACGAAGTGGGTCAGGGCGGGAGGCGGACGGTTGGGGCGAGGTGAGACGAGCCGGGCGGGGCGGGCGGGGCGGGGCGGGGCGGGGCGGGGCGGGGCGGGGCGGGGCGGGGCGGGGCGGGGCGGGGCGGGGGCGGGGCGGGCGGGGCGGGGCGGGGCGGGACGGGGCGGGGCGGGGCGGGGCGGGGCGGGGCGGGGCGGGGCGGGGCGGGGCGGGCCGGGCCGGAGCGGGGCGGGGCGAGGCGGGGCGGGGCGGGGCGGGGCGGGACGGGGAGGGGAGGGGAGGGGCGGGGTGTGTAATACGGAGTGGTCTGAGTGTTCTTTCAGCTGCAGGCCCCATGCTAACAAGACCCCCGGTGACACCGTCACCACGCCGAGTGGCACGGGGTTACTACGGCCATCACACCGCCGTGACGCAGGTCAGCGCCCCTCCAGTCACTCATCATCACTCACCTACTTGTATCACGCACTCTTCACACTCAGTCAGCCACCCAGTAACTCATATCCGCATATTCAGCCACACTCAGCTACTTCCAACCGTTCAAACCACCTACTCACTAGCACAGACACACGTACTGGTTCACACGCCACACTGGCTCGCTGACTCACTGGTTCCCTGGCTCACTAACTCACTGGCTCAGTAACTCACTTACTCACTGACTCACTGACCCACTGGATCCCTGACTCACTGTCTCACTAACTCACTGACTTACTGACTCACTGTCTCACTGGCTCTCTGACTCACTGACTCACTGGTTCAGTGACTCACTGGCATAGTGACTCACATACCCACTTTCTCAATGCCTCAATGATGCACTGACTCACTAGGCTAATGGCTCACTGACTCACGGACTCACGGACTAACGAACTTACTGACTCACTGGCTCACTGATTCGCTGACTCACTGACTTACTGACTCACTGTCTCGCTGGCTCACTGGCTGTCTGACTCACTGGCTCACGGTTCAGTGACTCACTGGCCACTGACTCACTGACTCACATACCCACTGGCTCAATGAGTCACTGACTCATTAGCCTAATGATTCCCTGATTCCCTGATTCCCTGATTCCCTGATTCACTGACTCACTGACTCACCGACTCACTGATTCGCTGTCTCACTGACTCATTCCCCAACTCACTCACGCACCGACTCATTCATTCACCAGCTCACGATTCCTCTATTACCGCACTCACATCACATACTTACCACCAATATTCACCCCGCACACTATTTAAAATCCACCCACACTATTTACTGCCTGTGATTAGCAGCCTAGTAAGCTCATATATACTACCTCTATACCCACACCCCAACACCCCAACACACCAACAATACCCACCCCACCCGTATATCTATATGCCTCGCATCTACACCTCCAACTCACCAACCCACACGGCATTACTATTAAAGTATTTAAACATCTGCGGCGTCCAACACAATAACTACCCAACCCAAACACCCCCACCCATCCATGTCTATGTCCGCCGCTCCCTCCTCCCATCACTCTCACCCCAACACTCCTCCACTCCCTCTCTACCTCCCCTTTCTCTCAAATCTATTCCTCCCCACCTCCCCCATCCCTATCCCCATCCCCCACCGTACCCTCCCTCCATCCCTTTCAGCCCCCCCCCCCCAATCGCTCTCCTCACCCCTCAATCCATCTCCCCCACACTCCTCCCCATCCCCATCCCCCATTACCCACCCCTGCCCCATCTATCTCTCCCATACCATACCTTCCCCAATCTGTCTCCTCTATCTTCCCCAAATCATTCTCCCATACCTTCCCCAATCGCTCTTCCCCACCCTCCCCAAATCCCTCTCCGCCAGCCCTCCCCCATCGCTCTCTCCCATATCTCCCCCCACCCATCTCCCCCCACCCCTCCCCAACCCATCTCCCCCCACCTTCTGTCTCCGCCCCTCTCCTTTCATCTCGTCCTCAACTCCCAAACATAATCCTGGTATCCAGCATTCAACTAACTGCACCACCTCCTGTCCAATCTCTCCTCGATCCCCCACTAACTCCCCACTCCCCACCCCCCCAACACCACCACCACCACAATTCACCACCCACGCCTAGCGGCTCACAGCCCCGGCCACGTCTCCGCTTCCTCACTGTAGGCTCTTGGTGTAACGCTCGCCCTCCTATAACACTATAAAGAGTGCTAATGTCGGCCATGTTGTTTGGGATAGCGCTGCATGGTTGACTGATGGGTCGTACGGGGGCGCTTAGGTCACTTCCACAGTCCCATAACTCTCCACACCGCCGCCACACTGTTGACGCAGAAGGTCGCCGGGTGTGGGTGTGGGTGCCGGTGTGGGTTGTGGGTGTGGGTGTGGGTGTGGGTGGGTGTGGGTGTGGGTGTGGGTGTGGGCGTGGGTGTGGGTGTGGGTGTGGGTGTGGGTGTGGGTGTGGGTGTGGGTGTGGGTGTGGGTGTGGGTGTGGATGTGGGTATGGGTGTGGGTGTGGGTGTGGGTGTGGGTGTGGGTGTGGGTGTGGGTGTGGGTGTGGGTGTGGGTGTGGGTGTGGGTGTGGGTGTGGGTATGGGTATGGGTGTGGGTGTGGGTGGGGTGACCCTGTTCACTTACATTACAATGATGACGACGGTGTTGTAATGACTGTACTACTAGTGCTGTAGTTGATGGTAGTTTGGTGTATTTTGATCATCTTAATGATGGGTGTAGGCTGATGTTTCTACTGGTCCTAAAGGTACAAATTGTTCATAAAGTGCTAAGCATGTATTAGGTGCTAAGCACAACTAATTAACGTGCTAAGCACAGTAAATGAGTAATAATCACCTATGTTATAAGCAGGTTTATGCACGTATAAGGGGCTAAACATGTATACGCTGATAAACACTATCGTATATTATACGAACCAGGTATAATGTGCTTAAGAGCATTAGATCAGGAGTAGCTCATTAACGAGCAAATTAGGATGAAAGGATCTGATCTATATATGCCCACATGATACTTCGTGCTATACACCGACCCGGGCAAACAACTGGGAATGATGTAGGTGTGGGGTGGCGTTGTGTATGGGGTTCTCTAGCGATGTTTAACGATGCAAAATGGTATGGTTCAACTCCCAGCGCCTCCACTCGGCTATTATATGACATACACAGAACCATCCTCCTCTCAGCCTCCTCAAGTCCCAGCCTGCTCCCCCTTCCCCGCCTCACTCACCTCACCCCGCCTCACTCCCAAGCTCTTCCCCCTGTCCATGCCTTACTCCGCCGTATCCGTCTCGCACCGCCTCCCTCCACCTTATTCCACCTCATCCCGACTCACGCCGCCTCACAGCACCTCACCCTACCTCACCCCACCTCAACCCACATCAACCCACCTCAGCCTACCTCACCTACAAGAGCTGGCTCCGCGATTATATATCCCCCTCTTCGCCTTCTCTTCTCTTCGCATTGCTTTTCTCGCCTCTCCTCGCCTCTCCTCGCCTCTCCTCGCCTCTCCTCGCCTCTCCTCGCCTCTCCTCGCCTCTCCTCGCCTCCCTGCAACCTTTTCCTGCCCAACCGTCCTCCAGTTTGTCCTTCCGCTTCTCCCATCTCCCCACCTCCCCCACCTCCTCGACCTCCGCCATCTCCGACCTCCCCCACCTCCCCCACCTCCCCCACCTCCCCCACCTCCCCGACCTCCCCCACCTCCCCCACCTCCCCCACTTACCCTTCCATTTGGCTGGCTCTCAACTTCATCCCACCTACCTGCCCATGTTCCCCTCTCACCCTCACCTTCTCCGCCGGTCCCTTCACTCACACAGTATCCTCCCTCCTTCCTGCATCCACCCCCCCCCCCCCCTGCTCCTCACCAACTTCCCCCGCCTCTCCCCCTACTTCCACCTCTCACTGGCCGTCAATGGTCGTTGTTCAGGCGGCCACCTTGGGGTCGGAGCCCCTCCAACAGCTTGACTTTTCCCTGCCCTACTGATCAGTGGCACCACGTCCCTACCAACGCGCCCCTCCCCCTTGTCCCCCCCCCCCCCCCCCCCCCCCACCCGAATCCTTCCCCATCTCTTTTCCACCTCGTCCCCTCCTCCTTCCGTCCTCCGCCCCTCCTTCTCCCCTCCTTCTCCCCTCATTCTCCCCCCTCCTACTCCTCTCCGCATCCCAACCTCCTTCCCTCCTCCTCTCATCGTATCCTCGTCTCCTCCTCTCCTCCTTCCCTCCTGCTTTCTACCCCTCCTCCTTCCCTCCCCTCCTCTTTCCCTCCGCCCCCACTCTCATTCCCTCCTCCTCTCCTCGTCTCCATCTCCCGTTCTCCTCATTTCTCCTCCCCTCCTCCTCCCCTCCTCCTCCCCTCCCTCCCCTCCTCACCCACTCCTCCTCCACCCCCCCTCCCCGCCTCCTCCCATGCTCCTCCTGCCATCCTTCTTCTGCCCTACCCCTCCTCTTCCTCCCCTCCTCCCCTCACCGTCCCCTCAGAGCGCCTCCTGCCATGGTCACCGATCCTAGCAGCGACACCCGGCTAGCTATAAACCCTGCCTCAGGTCGGGGGATCGATCACTGACCGAGTCAAACCGAGGGACTTGCCAAAGTGGTACCTGTCACCATCACAACCGACGATCGCCATTACTATGACATGCAAAGAACTGGGTGCCTCAGAGCATAATTAGGATCGAGTGAGGGGACTACATTATGGTGGGTGATTGCATGGTTTCACCCGACAGGCAGCACTATAAAGCCACCAAGGGTGCGCGCCGCCTCCAATCGGTATTCAGCCTGATATGACGGTGAATGTTGCATGAAGGCAAATCTCTACTCACTCAATCACACCCACCTCACTCCGCCCCGCCTGGTGCTTGGTCCAACCTTCCTTCTTCCCCATTCCCTTCATAATCCCTCCTCCTTGTTCCCCAGACTGCCGCCCCCCGCCCCGCCCCCCCCCCCATACCTCACCCCTACCCGCCCACCTGTCCGCCCCCTTACTCTCTTCTCCCCCCATACCCTCCCCCCTCCTCTCCTCCCCCCCCCATCCCCTCCTCTCCCCACCCTTCCCATTCTCCGCTCTCCTCCCCCTACCCTCCCCTCCTCTCCTCTCCTGTCCCATCCCCTCCCCTCCCCTCTTCTCCCCTGTGCTCATCTCCCCTCCCCTCTGATCTCCGCCCATCCCTACCCTCCCCTCCTCTCCTCTCCCCTTCCCGCCCACCTGTCCACCCAACCCCTTCCCGTCGTTAGCTCTGCCGTCGTCACTCACCGATCATCCGTCACTTACTCGCCCCCCCCCCCCCCCATCCCCCCCACCCCCCATCCCCCCCACCACCCCTACCCTCCGCGCACCCTCTCCTCCACAAGAGGTCAAGGTCACCGGCGCTTCAGTTACGGTCTTAGCCGCTAGGTGGGAGGCGAGTCACGAGTCAACGAGACCCCGTTTACACCCACAAATCAGCAAACCCCACGAGATCTAACCCGTGACCCCCCCACACACCTCACCCACACCCATCTCCCCAACCCGTTATAGCGCGTTCTAATCATTGCCGACCCAGCCCTGCCCGCAGTCTGCGCATGCGCAGTTGTGTGTGTGTGTGTGCTTCGGGCATGTCTACTCGCAGGGACCCGTCTACTCACACACGCCCTGCGCGGCGTGTTCGGCGCACGCCAGCACGTGCGCATTCAGACTATCACAGCTACAGGCCCTCATTCACCAATGGGCGCGGTAGCCGAATCGGTAGAGCGCAGGCTTCCCGAGCGGAAGGTCGGGAGTTCGATTCCCAGTCGAGTAAAACCTTACTATAACGGCCACAACCTTACTCACCACCGGACGAGGTGGCCGAATCGGTTGAGCGCAGGATTCCCGTGCGGAAGGTTGCGAGTTCGATTCCCAGTCGAGTCAAACCAATGACTATTACAGCCAAAGATACTCACTCACCATCGGGCGCGGTGGCCGAATCGGTAGAGCGCAGGCTTCCCGAGCGGAAGGTCGGGAAATCGATACGCAATCGAGTCAAATCACTGACTTACAAAATTGATTCTTGTCGCTACATAGCATGGTGCCCGACATTACTAGAATAGGACAATGACTGGTTAGATCAGTGTCAGAATGATGAGAGTCAGTGGGAAATTGGGTCTGTTCTCCTTCTTGGGCAGCACTATAAAGTCGCCATGAGTGCGAACTGGCATAAGTCGGCGGCCATCTTGATATGACCGTATATGTTGCCAGGGCATGAAACTCCATCAACCGACCGACCCACACACAGCCATATCGACACCTAACACTCCTGTTCACCCATATCTACGCACACCAATCTAGATCACCAGGACCAGCAACCCTCACTTGCCTCTTCCAGCATCCCCCTCGCCCATTTACCTCCTTACCTCCCTCTCTCTGCCATATCCCCTCCCCTCACGCCTTCCCATTCCCCATGTCTTCTTCCTCCACACTGTTCCACTATTCCCCATTCCCCATTTCCATAGTCGACTCCCCTTTCCCCCACCTTTCCCTCCCACTCCGTGCCCATCATTCCCGCCCCACCTCTCCTCACTCCTCATCCGCCTCCCCGTCTTGCTATTGACCCTAAATGTTTCTAGGATGTAAAACTGCAACAATTAACCAACCTCCTCCGCCTGTCCCCACCCTCCCTTACCCATCGCCTTCCACTCCTTCCTCCCCCACCCATTAATTCCATTCTATTTTCCACCTCATTTATCTATGCTCCCTTTCCTCCCCACCATCCCTGCTCCCACCTCCTCTCACCCCAGACTCCTCTCCTCACGATCTACTCCTCTAGCCCCTCCACCCACTCCCCTCCCCAGCATCTACCCCCTCGCCCCTTCCCCTTCCTCTCCTCACCACACCACCTACTCCTCACCCCTTCCCCTCCCACTCCTCTTCCCTCCCTCCCTCTCTTCCCTTTCCCCCACTCCTCTCGACACAACCTATCCCTCGCCTGTTCCCCTCCTGCACCTCTCCACACCACACCACCTACCTACTCCCCCCCCCCCCACACACACACCGCCCACCCACCCACTCACCCAGCCGGTAGCGGTGCGCACTTACATTTATATTCACGCGCAATTGTTCTCCATGGGGCAGTTCCGGTTTCACTCGGCAGGGGGCGTGCGCGCTCAGCCCGGCGCTAATGAGTAAAGCGCATCAGTAGTCGCGTCGATCTGCCGGGAATAAATTGGGCGACTCTCGGGCGGGTCATTACGGGGACGCGAGCCGCATGTACAAGTTACCCGGCCTGCCGGGCGACACGCCCGAGATGGCGGGGAAATATGGCCCTGCTCCCGCTTCCTGCTTCCGCCCCCGGCCGGCAACCCCCCGGTCCGACCCCGGCAACGCCTTCCTTCTCCTCCCCGGGCCCCACCCTACTGCAGTCCCTCCACACGTCCGCGGCTCCACCCGACTCTCCTCCCCGGCTCAAACCCAACCCTTTCCTACCCGGGCCCCACCCCTTCAGCAGCCCCTTCCCACGTCCTCGATTCCACCTTTCCCCGGCTACCCCCCGCCCACCCCCCACCCCCCTCATGCCCGTCTCCACCTTCTCCCTCCTACCCGGCCCCCTGTCCTTCTCCTCCCCATCCCCCACCCCTACGCAGCCCCTGAACACGTCCCGACCTACCCTTACCCCTGCACCCCCATCCAGGGTTCCATCCCCTCCCCAACACCTCCCAACGTCCCCGCCCCCCGGCTTCACCCCCCCCCCCCCCCATCCCCGACTCTACCTTCTCCCTCCTTCCCGGCTCCAACTCCACCTTCGCCCGGGCTCCAACCCCACCTTCCCCCCTCCCCAACCCCACCTTCCCGGGCTCCAACCCCACCTTCCCCGGCTCCAACCCCACCTTCCCCCTCCCCAACCCCACCTTCCCGGGCCCCAACTCCACCTTCCCCGGCTCCAACCCCACCTTCCCCCGCCCAACCCCACCTTCTCCCCTCCCGAACTCCACCTTCCGCGGCTCCAACCCATCTTCACAGGCCCCAACCCCACCCTCCCCGGCTCCAACCCCACCTACCCCGGCTCCAACCCCGTCTTCTCCGTCTCCAACCGCTTCCCACGTCCCGGGCTCCACCCCTCCCCCACTCCGCCTCCCCTCCCTCCCGGGGGAGTACTAGAAGGCGGCTTGCAGTTAGCGCTGGCCGCCCTGAATGGCGGTGTTGTATTTTGCAGCACGTCCCACGGCCGGGCAGCTCCCAGTTCCAATTCCAGCCCGTCATTATGGGCGATAATGGGTGCTGGCGGTGTGTCTATGTATACACGCATTGAAGTGTTCTAATTCGGCACCGTGTGGGGTTTTTGTTCTACTTTTTATAATTCGATCAACAATATACGATACGGCTGTGACTGAATACATAAGTGTATTCATTACGGATAAGTTAAGCCATTAGGGACACCACCTGCATTAATGCCCCGCCCCTCACCCAACCAAGAACCTACCTGCATTAGTGATGTGTCATCACTTTTATGATGATGCTTTTTGGGGGGTTCCTTATAGTCCGATAAAGCATCAAATTTCCAAAAATCAAAACAATTATCTAGATTTGATTGTACTGATGTAACTTAGATACCGCTGCACTTAGTATGTATTTATAGCCACATAGAAGGGAATACTGAGTCATTTTTAATAGAACCTGTTGCTGGAGAATCCTCTGGTGTCAGAGTTGTGGGATGCTTTCCCAAACTAATTTGACATATTTACACATATTTCAAATATTTCAAACCGCAGCCATTTAAAATAAAAGTTACTTCGAAATAAAGAAAGGTAGATCATAACATTTAATTCAATATAATTATCTCAGAAAACTGACAGCAACACAACACGATCTGACTATGCAACATTAAATGATTTTATTTCAGGCGCAGAAGAAATCTATTGAATAAATGAAGAATTATACAAGAAGGGACATTTCTCTTTGCGGAATCATCAGAATTCATTTAGTGATCAAAGGCTGTGTGTGTGTTCCATTTTCCGACCCCCCTCCTCCACAGGTAGCTTACCATCAACATTTGGAATACTCACCCGATTCCTATAAGATATAATGAGGCAATACGGAATAATGCTAAGCTCAGTGTTTTCATATGCAGCAGACATCTACCGGGATTAACACAACTGACATATTACTTTCATTTACCTTTCCCATTCTCTCTTAAGCCCTGATCACATACACATTAGTGAACATAGTTGAACGTAGGATAGATTAACGTGGGTCAACATGGTGTAAGTATGTTAAACTACGGTGAAACATATTAAGATATGGCAGGTTTTGGTATGGATAAATATGTTATGGCACAGATGCACTCTGTTCAACTATGTTCAACTACGTTCAACTACGTTCAACTACGTTCAACTATGTTTAACTACATTCAATTAAGATCAACTATGTTCAACGAATGTTAGCCTCCACTATGGTCAACTATGTTCAACTACGTCCAATAATGCTAAATTATGATAAAGTATGCTAGATTGTTTGCCACTATACAGACAAAGAAACTTATTTATTTTGGCCACATCATTCGTCAGAGTTCAATATACCGTACATTGTTGGAAGGGAAGGTGAATGGCAGCAGAGGGAGAGGGAGACCAAGAACATCATGGTTTACAAATATTTCACAGTGGACAGGCTTGAATTATTCACAGTCTATCAGAACAGCACAACATCGGGACAAGTGGAGAACCATTGCATCCAACCCTCGACTAGAGGATGGAACTATTGATTGATTGATGCTAGATTACGCTAGAGTATGCTAGAGTATGCTAGAGTACATTAAGAGTATGGAGACTTCACATAGCACTCATTTGAACATGTCCATATATTAAATCGGAACTCACGGCCCACCCATGTTATTACCAAGTTAGCTTGATGGAGAAGAATGGATGCCGGTATGTTCAACTATGTTCAACTACGTTCAACTAAGTTCAACTACTTTAGCCTCCACTACATTCAACTACGTCCACTAATGTGTATGTGACCGGGCCTTTACTCTCCTGAACCTATGGTATCATTTCATTTGATATGAATACATTTGGCGAAAGCCATCAGTGGCATTAAAAGTATATCTATTATGCTACATAGAACATGCTCAATATTCAGTCGATACATACATTATTTTTCATGAAAGCTGCCTGCAAAAGTGTTGAAGTACTGCTGGCTTTTGCAAGGTACTAGCGGCATTCTCTCGGGGAGCAACTAGAGATTTCACACCGGCAAGAACATGTCCAGACAGGCGCAAAACTATTTGTCCCTGCATTGGCTGGTCGGGATATGTTGGGAGTTCCATACATCAACCACCTTTAATGCTGCCACAGTGACATGATTTTCTGTTTAGGGTTTGCTCCCTTAGCCTTCAGTTCTGTCAAGAACCTGTACCACAAGGCAGTGGTTTACAACTCTGCAGGGCATGGGTGTCAAACTACAGCAGAGAGCTAAATGGAGAGTGGCAGTCAAGTAATGAAGGCAGTCTTTGTCGCATCGCGACCGACAGCATGATGTTGATGACATAAATTATGTATAAATGCCATGTCATTATGCATATTGCATAAATCATGCTATATTATTCGGTGTATACATATATATGATTATGCCTATTACATAACCAGAACTATGTATACTGTCTATTCATGTATACTGTATATATGACGTGTCAAATACAATATGGATATTAGTATATATTTCACAAATTATGTTATATATTGTCTATGCACATACATATAGTGCTTATATAACATTACATGCCGGAGTATAACAATAATATTAATTATCCCTTTACGTATTTTTATACTTGCACAATTCGTTATACATCGTATATATATATATATATATATATAAATAAATCTGTCTATGGTACAATTGACAAGAGAGACAAATAAGGTAGTGCGTTGAGTAATTTAATCTCTGCAAGGGATTATATTTCCATTGCCCATAACAAAAGAAAGAAATCCCCCAGTGCAACTGACACTGGTCAACATCCGCAGGAGGTGAGGTGGGTGAGATGGCGCCACTGGTACATTGTTGTATCTTACGGAGGATAACAATAATAATAATAAGCAATCATACCTTGCAAATCTTTATACTCGCATACTACGCTATACATCACATATATATATATATATATATATATATATATATATATATATATATATATATATATATATATATATATATATATATACATATGTTCCTTGCGTTTTAACGCCGGTGCCTGCCCCGGGAAGGCCTCCCTCCAGTAGCCGGCTACAGAGCCCCGACGGGCCGATCTGTCCACTTATTACCCGGTTACTCGACACCCGAGCCGTCCCCGGCGGGACCAGGTGGCCCGGAGCCGGGCAGTGGTCTCAGCGCATGGCTGTGGGCTGCCAACGGCACCTCACATGCCGCCATCCCGGGCCTCCAGCCGGGCATCCCGACACCGCGCCCCGACACCAACGGCCCGCCCCCCCCCCCCCCCCCCCCCCCCCCCCCCCCCCCCCCCCCCCCCCCCCCCCACCCCCACCCCCACCCCCACCCCCACCCCAAACACACCGTGACCTGACAATCAGTGGGAGTGTGTCTGTGTGATGCGACTTTAGTAATGGGTTGGTTGTTGGAGCTTAAATGTAGCCAAGACGTAAAACTCCATTAACTAACCAATATTATGAATATATATATATATATATATTATATGCCATTGATCTTGCCCATACAACACACAGATAATCCTGCGGTGCGACTGACACTGGTCAACATCCAGGGGATGTGAGGTGGGCGACATGGTGCCACCGGTAAAGTGTTGTATCTTACGGAGGATAACAATAATAATAAGTAATATTCCCTTACGTATCGTTATACTCACATAATAAGTTGTAGGATCGCACTTAACAAGTCAAATGTAGTTGGCCAATTATTATTTTATTCCGGCTAATCAATTAATTGCATAATCCTGGCTGGGCTAACCGCCCTACCAAATTAATAATCAATCCATCAAATTAACAATCAACAATCAAATCAAATATCAATAAACATAAATACAAACAAAATACAAACAAAATCCAATACGTGCACCGCTGTGCACTCAGTGCGAGTTGGGCAGGGAGTGCCTGCTTCCCTTCACCGCTGCTAGCCGGCGGCTCCGCTGCGCCACCCCCTCCCCTGTCGGGGTTTCGATGAACCATAATGGGTATATACACTTTCCCAGCCGCACTCTATCTACATCTGCATACACTGTTGTGTATATGCGCTATACATCACATATATATATACGGTATATATAAGAATACACAGTATGATCGAATGAGTATCACTCATTTCCCATAATGGAGGTTTTGTTTGGTTGTTGTTGATTAATGTCCTAGAAACATCTAAGGTCATATCAGGAGGGGTACCGACTTATGACGGTGCACACTCATGGCAAGTTCATAGTGCTGCTCTACTGGGAGACCAGGCTGCCAGCACCATGACTTGATATTCCACTCAATCACATTATCCTGACATCAAGTCCTAACCAGTTCTGGCCGTATCATAATAATGCCAAGCGCCTGGCTATGTAGCAACAAGTATCAATTGTTAAGTCATTGGTTTGACTCAACCAAGATTCGAACGCATGGGTGTGCTTCGAGTTTGTTTGTGGGTGCATATGCACGCAAGTGTAGGTGTGTAGGTGTGTGGGGTGGAGGGTATGCATGTGTGCGTGTGGGGTGTGATTGTGTATGTATGTGTGTGCTAAAGTGTGTGTGATGGGCGTGTATATATGTATGTGCGATATGGTATTATGTTCTAGCAACATCTAAGGTTATATCAAGGACAGCTACCGAGTTGTGACAATGTGTTCTAATGGTGACGTCATAGACATAGTGCTACCCGACTGGGAGACCGGCACCACTAACCGATGTCCCACTCAGTTACGTTATCCTGATACTGCGCCACCCAGTCATTGTCCTGTCCTAGTAATACCGAGCACCAGCCTAGGTAGAGACAAGTGTCAATTTTGGGGGTGGGGGCAGGGAAATCGAACCACCGACCTTCAGATTAGGAGTCCGATCTAGAAAATAATCAGACACTCAAACACTCAAACCACTCTGCCACAGAGAACACCACATATAATTTAAAAGAAAATAACCCTCCTAACCGATCAGGTACCAGATCGACCCGAGCCGAGCCGAGCAGACCCGAGAGGTCCCGAACAACTGAATATGCGGAGGTTCCGAACAATTCCAAGCAGCTCTGAGCAATTTAGAGCAGCTCCGCCTGACAGGGCAACATGCAGCCGGGCGCCCCGTGGGCAGGGCCCGGGGCTGATGAGGCAGACGACCGGCAGAGATTGCCGGGGCGCCCGGTCCTGATTGCTACGCGCAATTTTTAATTTGGGTCGCACAGATTGGCGGCGTTGTCTTCGATCGAACGCCCCCCTCCCCACACGCTCATGACTCCAGCACCACCAAGTCCTTCCCAGGCAACCCTCAGAAGTTCAGCACTCCCCTCCTTGTGGGAGGGGGGGGGTGTGTGTCTGGCGGGAGGAGAGTCTAGGAGGATGGAATGAGGGGGCGGGAAAGGAAGGTAGAGGGTGGAAGAGAAAGGCGTGTAGATGAGAGAGGGAGAGGAGAGGGGAGAGGGAGAGGGGAAGGGAGAGAGGAGAGGGAATGAGAGGGGAGAAGGATGGTGAAGGGACGGGAGGAGAGGGATTGTGAAAGGGGAGGGGAGAGAGGAGAGGGTCGAAGGGAGGGGAGAGGGATGGTGAAAGGGGAGGGGAGAGAGGAGAGGGTCGAAGGGATGGGAGAGGGATGGTGAAAGCGGAGGGGAGAGAGAAGAGGGTAGAAGGGATGGGAGAGGGATGGTGAAAGGTGAGGGGAGAGGGGACATGGAGGGAATGGGAAGGGGGAAGGAAGGAGGAGTGAGAAGGGAGGGTGTGACGGAGGAATAATGGGAATGGGAAGCAGGGAGGGAGAGGGCCTATGATGGGGAAGAAAGGAGAAGAGAGGGGAAGGAAGAGTAAGGATGGGAAAGATGGAGGAATGAGGAAGGAGGAGGGAGACTTGTGAGGAAGTAAGAGAAGGTGATGGAGATAAGATAATTGAGGAGGGATGAGCAGGGAGGATGGAGGGGGGATGCGCATGGTGGAAATAGAGGGAGGAAGGGGGTGAAGAAAGAATGGAGGAATAAGAAAGGAGGCGGGAGAAGGAGGAGGAAGGAAAGTCGAGGGAGATGGTAGAAAGGAAGAAGGGAGGTGGAGGAAGGAGAATGTGGAAGGGGAGAGGAGGGGGTGATTGAGGACTGGACAATACGCGGAGGGAGTAGAGGAGGTCAGTGAGGAAGCTCAAGTGACGGAAATGGGAACAGGGAGGAGGAAGGAAGGGAGGAAGAGAGGAAGGGAGGAAGAGAGAGAATGACGAGGGAGAAAGGTGAAGGACGGATCGAGCAGGGAGAGCGGAGGGATAAGGGGCGAGATGAGGGAGTGGGGTGATTTGGGAGGAGGGAGGAGAACGGAGGGAGAAGAGCGGAGGGAAAAGGGAGAAGGAAGGAGAGAGGAGAGCGGAGAAAGAAGGGAGGGGAGAGGATGGAGAAGGGAGTGGGGGTGGTTTGGGTGGTTGGAGGACGGAGGAGGTAGGAGGGAGGAGAAAGGAGGGAGAAGGGAGTTGGGGTGCTTTTGGAGGTTGGAGGAGGTAGGAGAGAGGAGGGAGAAGGGAGTGGGGGTGCTTTTGGAGGTTGGAGGAAGGAGGAGAGGGGATAGAGGGAGGAGGGAGAAGGGAGTGAGGGATATTTCGGAGGAGGGAGGAGGCAAGATGCAGAAGGGAGGGGGCCATATTGGATTTATGATTTGATCTCCTAATGAGAGCCGCGCATGCGCAGAATGAAGCGGAAGCGGTTATTAGTGGCACTAAGACAAAGGACTCACCAGCCACCAGCGGGTACCCGGATGAACAAACCGCTGCTGTGTGGTTTTTAGTTTGGATTACATTTTTGAGAAAGTTTTATTTCGCTAATTCCAAACCGATGGATAGATGATGTGCCTCAGCTGATAACTCCAAGGATCAGGCCTTTATGGATCTCTGAACTGTTAGTACGGGGGTGGGGGGTGCTTAGAAAAGAAATACAACCATAACCAAAGGAAACCTTTCGAAATTAAATTGGGAATTGTAATAATTAAAATTGGTAAAAAAAACAAAACTGCGCCTCGGTAGAAAAAGGGTGGCAGAAGGTAAAGATGAATTTGATTGTGTGGTTTTGTCCTTCCTTTAATAAATTTCGATTGGTGGGCATGGGCGTGTTGCCGCTTGGTTTTGAGACTATCTTGCCCCGAAATGCACATGGCAGTAGATTGGTTTTTGTTGTTGTTTTACTTCCTAGCAACAGCTAAGTTCATATCAGGATGGGTACCGACATGTGACAGTGCATACTCATGGCAACTTTATAGTGCTCCCTCACTGGGAGCCCATGCTTCAAGCGCCATGACCTGATAGTGACATTTTCTGGACACTGAGCCAACCAGTCCTTGCCCTATCCTAATAATGCCAAGCGCCTGGCTAGGAAGTGACAAGTATCAAGTTTTAAGTCATCGCTTTGAATCACCCACAAGGCGAACACACAAACCCATGGGATCGGATTACTCAATCTCCCAAACCAAGCGATGGAGGCTCAACTCATTCGGCCATCCCGTGTTGTGCTAGGGCAGTAGAAGCTTGCTGTATCGCAGGGAGGTGGATAACCCCATTGTGTTTGTATTTATCTATATAATTATCATCATGTTGTTGGTCGCGATGCGACAAAGAGTGCTTTCATTACTTGACTGCCGCTCTTCATTTAGCTCTCTGCTGTGAGAGTGATGTCCACGAGTCGGTCTTAATGTCTCTCAGCTTCAGGATTTGATTTCATGAAAGCTGCCTGCAAAAGTATTGAAGTGCTGCTGGCTTTTGCAAGTTACCAGCAGCACTTTCTAGGAGAGCAAATAGAGGTTTCACACTGGCAAGAACATGTCCAGACAGGCGCAAAACTATTTGTCCCTGCAGTGGCTTGTCGGGAGATGTTAGGAGTTCCATATATGAACCGCCGTTAATGCTGCCATAGTGACATGGTTTTCTCTTTAGGGTTTGCTTGCTCCCTTAGCCTTCGATTCTGTCAAGAAACTGTACCACAAGGCAGTGGTTTACAATTCTGCAGGGCAGGAGTGTCAAACTCACTGAGGTATTGCAATACCTGCAATACCTGCAATACCTGCAACACCTGCAATATATATCTATATATATGATGAATATATGTGATATATATAAACTGCGTTGATAACGCCCGTGCTTCCAATTGATATCGGGTTAGTAGATATTCTTCTGCTCTACAAATTCCTGCCTAAAATAAACTAAGGAAAGACATCATCCATACATTTGGGAGGTGCGATATAAATTAGTGATTTTCTTTCTATAAGACCATGTATTAGGATATATACTTCTGTTGCTTTCTTAGCCGGATTTACTAAATGTCATGCTTCCATCAGACTATGCAGCTTTAAATCGGTTGTACATTTCTTTTTTTTCTTGAAGATGTATACTGCCTATCATGGATAAGTCTGAATAGACTTGTTTTCACTATTAGACAGTTTGTCGATAGAAAGCCCCAGCCTACACTATTACCGACCCAAGGGATTTTTAACCTCCCACACCACATAGACATGGTATGAGAGCAACTGGCCTTTGATGACGCTGTAAGTTATACACAGCGGTGGAAATCCAAAGTGGCAGAGGTGGGGGCAGAGGTAATCGAACCACCGACCTTCAGATTAGAAGTCTGACCTAGAAAAAAGTCAGACACTCTAACCACTCCGCCACAAAGAACACCACATATGTAGATACAAATATAACAACGATCATCTAAATATACCTTACTGTAACGCATCAGTGACTATTAACTGAAATTTGATCCCATTCTTTTATACTGACATTTGATGCGCGAAAAGGAAGAGAGGAGGCGGGGGTGGAAATAAGGCGTTTTTATTTACGCCTCAGACAGAGCATACAGGTCAGACAGAGTAACAAGAGGACAAATAGAAGTAAATAGGAATAATCTGGTAAAAGTACATAAGCTCATGAGGAGCGGAGTAATGAAATAAAGCAGTAAGGAGGAGCAGTGAAGAAATGTACATGATAAAATAGTTAATAAAGTTCAGGCAGAGTAGAAAGTCACTAGGTGTTCTGTAAGGGGGTGCCGAGGAGCCCTCCACTGCTGGAAGAGAGGTGTAGGAGGAGTGTAGGGTGGGTGGGTGGTGAAGAATGCAGAGAGCTGGGAGACGGCAGGAGGGCGAGTGCCTGAGGGAGGCCGGCGGGCGACCTTATAAGGGAGGAGGGACGGGCGACAGCAGGTGAGGTGTGAAAGCTGCCGGCCCGGGGGAGGGCGAGAGGTGGCGAGCAGCGGCGTCGGGTGAGGCGCGAGTGCTGCGCGACGCGGAGGGCGGGGGAGGTGGCGGCGCGCAGCGCCGTCTGCCGAGGTGAGAAAGCAGCGCGACAGCGCGGGGCGGCGGAGGGTCTCTTCCTCTCCTCGCATCAAACGCAATGCTCCGCATTACGACCAATTGTCATTCTAGTACAGTTTGTTTATTATATGCCAACAGTGCAAATGACATTCTTTATATTTGATAGGAATGCTTTGGTCTCGACATACTTTTATTTACATTAGTTAAGTCTTTTAAAGCGGCATAATCCGATGAAAACTTCACATTTGCAAAACCAAGATAATTATCTAGATTTGATTCTACATATCTAATTTAGTTACTAGTGCACATATTAAGAATTTGTTGCCACGCAGAAGGGAATGCTAAGGCACTGTAATAGAACCTGGCACTGTTGCTTGCTTGTTGGAGTTTTACATCCTGGCAACATCTAAGGTGATATCAGGTAGATCTTGACTTATGACAATACACACTCATGGCAAATTAATAATGCTAGCCCAACTGGGTAATCAGGCCCCCAGGACCATGACCCAATATCCCACTCAATCATATTATCCTTAAACTGAGCTAACCAATCCTTGCCCTATCCTATTAATGCCAAGCATGAGGCTAGGAAGCGACACATATCAATGTTGTAAGTCATTAGTTTGCCTCGACCGGGAACCGAAGTCCCGATCGCCCGCATCCGAGTCCCGCGCTCTACCGATTCGGCCACCGCGCCCGGCGAACCTAGTAATTCTGAAGCCTTTGGTGTCAGATTAACTTGGTATGTCTGCACTTCAAATATCTCCAAAGTTGGTAATTTAAAATGAAGGTCACTTCAATCTAAAATATGGTAAATTATAACAATCTATTTAATATCTTTATCCCAGAAAAATGACAGAAAATCAAAAGCATCGGACCATGAAACTTTAAAGAAACAAGATGGCGCATACTTGAGGTGTAGTCCTGGTTATGTGACAACTGAAAGACGCCTAATTAGTGGCGAAATACAGTGTGCCTGCCACCATGTTGAATAACAAGATCAAGGTTGCATACAACCTGCAGACAGGTACACTCCCTATGAGCCAATCAGGCCTAGATCATAGATGGCGCAACTGTGCACCGGTAACCATGACAACAGGATAGCTTCAGAAGAAAGCGCCGCATACAGCTACTGAGTCTGCGTCAAAAGAACCACACGAGGATAATAAATGAAACCGAGTCATACAATGGGGGTTATGGTTGCAGCTAATAAAGTGTTGCGCCGCTATTAGAGCTGGTGATCTTTCTTAAAGAAGCCCGATATTTGGGGACTTGTGGAAGTGGCATGGGTGTGGTTTATCGACAATTCACATATGAGTTTCGCAATCTGGTGGGGTTTAATACATGTGAAGAGAGTTGCGGTGAAATCAGGAAGAAAAATACAATATAAGTTTGTATATATATATTACAAGGACAAGAGCTTTATGCCTGTTGTGATATGAATATCTGAATATAATCAAGCATTTTATTATTTTTCCAAGCATTCTTTACAGAGATATAGCATGCGAAATCATAGGCAGTCAGGGACACAACCCAACTAGAGTAGTTCCAAATTCTGCCGATATATGTCACTAGCTTAACTGGCAGGGTCTATTAGTATTAGGTGTAATGTTTGTGTGCCGTCTGTGCGTCTATGTGGGGATGGGGGATTGGAGGGATTATGGAAAGTACCCAGGTCGATAATAGGATTTTACTAGCACCCAATTAGTATTCAGGGAGTTATTTTAAACAAGATGAACAAAATATAATTACAAGAAGATTTGATCCAGTAATTGTTTTCTTTTTTTACTATTTTACACCATATCAGAACGGGTGCAGACTTGTGACAGTTCAAAAGCATGGTAATTATATAGTACTGCTCCACTCCTATATACTACGACTAACAACTCAATGAGATAACCGTCTCAGTCGCCTTATCCTTAAATTAAACAGACCAACCAGTGCCTATGCTAGCTATGCCATCTGGTAGATAACAGTAATTTCAATGACGATCAAGACAGCTGGGTTATCAATGTGTGCCAAAGTCAGGGCGACTTTATAGTGTTTTCTAATTGGGATACCAACCACCGGATTCTGATCCCACTCAGGCGCACTATCCTGGAACCGATCCACCCATCCTTTGCCTTGTATTACCAATGAAAAGTTCCGAGAAAGCCTAATTTCTATCCTGACCAGTATAATTAATTAACATTAGGCTATAGACCTCTTAAGTTTCTTTTGACAGCTTCTGCAAAGTCACTTGTTAGGTTCTGTAATGAGTCGGTGATTAACTGGACTACTTGTGTCCCAGGGGGAGATCATACAGAGTGAACGCATTGGCCGAATGGGCAAAGCGCAGGATTCCCATGCGGAAGGTCAGGACTTTGAAACCCAGCCAAGTTAATCCAATGACATAACAAGTTGATATTTGGCGCAAGCCAGCTGGGTGCTCGGCATTACTATGAGTATGGCAAGGATTGTTTAGCCTCAGTATCAGGATAATGTGACTGAATGGGAAATCGCGTCATAGTGCCGGCACCCTGGTCTCTCAGTGGAACAGCACTATAACGTTGCCATGAGTGCACATTGTCACAAGTTGGAACCCATGGAGATATGACCATACATGTTGCCAGCACGATAAACTCCAACAAGCGCACACACAATGGGAGACATCCCAGGAGGCTTCAACCCCATGACACATGTATGTACTCGTTATTTCTTTGACTGACATTCCTCATTACATCATCGAAGCAATGCCAGGATAATGTGACTCACAGGGGTTTCGACTCATTGTGTTAGTGGGGCGATATAGCAGTGAGACAGCACTATGAATTTGCCCTGGTTGCGCCCGGTCGCAATGCAGTGCCGGTCCTGATATAATAACCCGATGTTGCCAGGAGGTAAAACCCCAATAAACTAAGCTCACCTTGGTAAAATACCTGACCATTAATGTTGGGCTGTTCCAGCCCTACACTCGGCGTGGAGGGAGGGGGCGGGTATGGGGTGGGTGGGGATGGATTCGGGCAACAAAGAGATGACTCAAAAATCCTGACGTGTCCTTCTGTAGCGGACGGGCGTGGGCCGGGGGTGGGGGGGGGGGGGGTGGCGCCGGGTTGACGCGTGTGGGGTGGTAGAGTGAAAGGGAGGGAGGGTGGGAGTGAGGGATGGAGGAATGGAGGGAGAGGGGAGGAAGCTGGAGGGAACGGGTGCGCCAGGTTGATGTGTGTGGGGTGGTATAGTGAAAGGGATGGAGGGTGGGAGTGAGGGCGGGAGGGAGGGGGATGGAGGGGGAGGGGAGGGAGGTGGAGGGAACGGGGGCGCCAGGTTGATGTGTGTGGGGTGGCATAGTGAAACGGTGGGAGGGTGGGAGTGAGGGCGGGAGGGTGAGGGGAGGGAGGGGGGTGGAGGGAGGGAGGGGGAAGGGGACGGAACGGGGGTGGTGGTGGAGGGAGGGACGGACGGGGAGAGGGGGGGAGGGAACGGGGGAGGGGAGGGATGGCAGGGAGGGGGAGGCGGGGGGGGGGGTAGTCGGTGGTGTCAACAACCGGCAGAACAGCCTGGCGAATAACGATTACGTCACAGCTTTGCGTACACGCGATCGAACGGTCGTGCCATTCTATACAACGTGGCCAACTGACATTAAGACGCAGGGACGTAGAAGAGGGGTGATGCAAATGGGAAATGTTGCGCCTAGAAAGGGAATCGAACCCACATCTGTTTCAGTCCGAGGCAGTGTCCTAACCATTACACCACCTAGGCTCCCTGATGTCAGCAAGCTATCCTTGCCTCAGAGGTCAGTGTAGGCTGATATACCTACAGAGGTGGACTGTGTGGTACACATTTGGCTGTAAATGGCCGATTCAGCAGGGGATATACCTGTATATCTAGTTATATATTAATCAGGGTTGGAGCACTGGTGTTCCATCCCTTGAAAGCTGGCTTATTGATATATATATATATATATATATATATATATATATATATGTATATATAGTTATTATATATATCTATGCATCTTTTTATCTATTTATAGAATATTATCTATTTATATAATATGATGTATTATATCTATGAATATATAGATATACAAATATATATAGAGCTAGCTATATACATATAGTTTCTTCATATATTAACCGGGCCCCGGTGACTGGGTGGGATATCGGGTCATGGTGCCGGCCGCCTGATCTTCCAGTGGGGCAGCACTATAAATTTGCCATGAATGGGCACTGTCAGTCACAAGTCGGTAGGTCTTGCCCTGGTGTAGCACCCAAACAGCCAACAATCTTCATATATATAATATATAGGCCTAAATATGTGATGGATAACGCATTATACGAGTATACATGCAAGGGTAGCATGTACACCCTATATTTCCTCTGTGCGCATTGGTGGAGTGCCCCACTACACCACTCCCAGCTGTCGGGAAAATTGCCGGGCGGGCGTCTCCATCGCGTCACACACTGGAAGAAATATATAATATGTGTACGTTTTGTGTTTAACCTAAAAAACACACACACAAAACCAATATACGCAGACACCGCAGGGGGCGCGATTAGAACAGAACGCGCACCGCTCTGTGGTTGCTGTCGCTATGGAAGGTGCGCGCGCAGATGTGGCTTGTAACTGAAGCTTTACCCACAGTCCTTTGCGCCCAGAATACGCTGCTGAACTATGCACGACCATCGCGATAACCGCGTTAACTTAATCCGTTCAGCGCGGCGCCACCATATATGGGCATCGCTTTGCGCATGTTTCTTTGCACTTCCGGTTCCAAGAATCACCTGAATCCTGCCAGCATCAAGCTCGGCTGCTCTCGCTGAGGTGACGGCAATGGCACATTACTGTGCCTATACTAGGCACATTAGTGACTATTTGTGAAGAAAAAAACTAACAAAATACAAGATGTCATTGATGTCATCAGCTGTAATTGATATTGTTGGATGCGACGTTAAAGGTCGTTATCAGCAGTGTTATTTAGCGGTCTAAATGTCGTCAGGGTTAAGTAACGTTTACAACCACTCTGTTGGCCATTAGTAATCGTTATTAGTGTAGTGGGAAACTGTGTCCAAGGAAACTGTGGGTGACATGCACCATCCAGCACCAGGATACTAGTGCCCATTATCCAGTAATATCAGATATGATTACAGCTATGTTATCATACACTATATTATGCTAATGCTAATGTTAATATAGACAAAGACCCTATACTTAGTAGTATTACTACTAAGATGGCTCACTCCCTATCTCTCCCATGGTACCAGTGCCACCTTCTGGTGGGTTTGATCAGCCCGGCTGCTGGTTGTTGTTTCACATGTAAACATATACAAATTATATTATACATGAGATAGGTAAGTATGAATACATATCAATATGAAATTGCTATGAACAAATACACATCATCATCAGCATCATCATCATTGCTGTATTGCTATATTGTCTTCTCCATCCTGTATCTCTATATTGACTTCTCCAACCACCTGTGACCTTTCCTTGTAAGTTGTTGTTTTGGGTAGGTGGTTGCTGGTGGTTGGTGTGTGGCCTGAAGGGCAGGCTGTCTGCTCCAAAGCAGCCCTACTCCCTTCCTTCCCTCCAGGTGGCACCTCTGTCCCCTCCATCTGCCCACTCCTCGAAACTGGGCGAGTGGGCACATACGACTTTATACATAAATATTGGAATCAAACCTTGAAACAGTTACTTTGACATATTCCTACTCTTTTGTTCATTGCTCAATAAGCAATATGATCACATGAAAAGTGGAATTAGTGAGAATTAAATTTATTTTCAGGTAAACATCTGTTATTTAATACCCCTGTCACACTATGACGTAACGAGCTAAAGTGAGCCTAACGTGGTGATTTTTCGTCATTACGTTGATGTACGTTGGATTACGTTATGATGATGTCATAATTACGTTAGACTGACGTCGAGCTACGTCATATTATGTCGTGTTACGTCAAGTTACATCGAGGTTTTGGACATGTTAAAAAATGTTGACGTAGCTCGAACATAAGGGTTTACGTTCACTATACGTTCTGTTCATGTTCAGTGAATGTCAATGACGTTAAACGGACGTTAGGCAAATGCTGCTCACTACGTTCAACTACGTTCCACTACGTTGACCCACATTAAACCGGGTGGAAATGCCCACGCGGCGTAATGGGAACGTCAGGAGAACATCAGGAGAACGTCAGGAGAATGTACATTCAACGTACGTTCAACGTCTCATGACGTATGTAACATCATGTAGCGTTCTTCTGGCGATGGAATAAGGTTCATAACATTCCGTGAACGTTGTCCTCTCTCGTTGAATGACGGTATCACTATGCTTTACCAACGTTATTCTCTCGTCCACTACGCTGCATCCAGGTTCAACTTGTGCCCAAATTTGCATACTACGCCGAGAAGTTCAACGTTCTTCACGTTCTCCCTATGTTGATGTCGTTATGTCATAGTGTGACAGGGCCATAAACTACTTTTTTGGATTGGCGTTTACATGGTTTTGCGCCTGAACTCGTCATATATACATCAGCGAATGGACATTACATTGGAAAGATCACATACACACAAACAAACAAAACAGCATGCGAATCACAAATGCCGGCCAAGTGTCAGTTACCGGCATTGAGTTTTGTGAAGAAACCCCAAGATGTCATAGAAGAGGCAGCGATTAGTAAAACGCAATCATTAACCATGTGTAGACGATCTTTCATAAAAGCAGACAACCTTCAACAAAAGCGAACAAAGAACTGCCCAAACATATGTGTGTTTGAATTAAAGGGGCTGTGTATAGGAGGTGTTGCCTAAGAGACAGACACTCTAAGCCTACATACCCTTTGGCAGGCTTTACCTACTTGTATTTGGCCTCCTCCGCGCCTAATGTATACACTTTATTAGAGATGTGTGGGTAGTGGGAGAGGGTGAGGCGTGGTGGGGCAGGAGGGGGTGGGACGGGGTGGGACGGGGTGGGAGGGGGTGGGAGTGGGTGGGAGGGGGGGGACTGGGCCGGAGGGGAGTGGGAGTGGCGTGGGAGGGGGTGGGATGGGATGGGAAGGGGTGGTGGTTAGAGGGTGTGGGTGGGGTGGGAGGAGGACTCTGGCTGTGGTATAGGGAACCCATATCTCAGCCTACATTCCAGGTCGGCTGCTGGTAAATGGACGCGTTACCCGTCTCCATATATAATAACTTCCTGGTGCCACGCTCTATCAGCCCTTCAGCCTCTTCTCATATAGCGGCAGCTAATAGATCTGACCAATATGTAAGGCGGTTCGTGGGCGCAGGGGAGGTGGGGAGGCTTTGGACCAGGGAGGCGGGGAGGCGGGGAGGTGGGAGGCGTTGGAGCTGGGAGGCGGGTAGGTGTTTGACCAGGGAGGCGGGGATGTGTTGGACCGGGGGGGGGGGCGGGGAGGCATTGGCCTGGGGAGTGAGCCATGGAGGCAGGGGCGGGGGCTTGGGGAGCCATCTGGGGACGGAGGCGGGGACGGAGGCGGGGACGGAGGCGGGGAGGGGTTTGGCCAGGGGGGCGGGGGGGAGTTGGGGAGACGATGGGCCGGGGAGGGAACTGTGGACGCGGGGAGGCGTTGGGCGGGGAGGGAGGCAGGGAGGCAGGGAGGCGTTGGGTGGGGAGGGAGGCAGGGAGGCGGGGAGGCGTTGGTCGGGGAGGGAGGCAGGGAGGCAGGGAGTCGGGAGTAGCGATGCCTAAGCCCCAGTTTATGATTAACTGACTTAGCTCTCCCCCTTCTCTCCGAATGTGCGTTTCTCCCGAGATCTCTAGCTCTGTCTCTCTGTCTGTCTGTTTCTCCAGCTTCACCTCTCTGTCTGTATATTTATTTGTATCTTTCTCTCTGTCTGTATATGGGTCTCAGTGTAATAGTGAAAGAAATAGGGAAATAGCGAAAGAGGGAAAGAGGGAAAGAGGGAAAGAGGGAAAGAGGGAAAGAGGGAAAGAGGTAAAGAGGGAAAGAGGGAAAGAGTGAAAGAGGGAAAGAGGGAAAGAGTGAAAGAGGGAAAGAGGGAGAGAGGGAAAGAGGGAAAGAGGGAAAGAGGGAAAGAGGGAAAGAGGGAAAAAGGGAAAGATGGAAAGAGGGAGAGAGGGAGAGAGGGAAAGAGGGAAAGAGGGAAAGAGGGAAAGAGGGAAAGAGGGAAAGAGGGAAAGAGGGAAAGAGGGAAAGAGGGAAAGAGGGAAAGAGGGAAGGAGGGAAAGAGGGGAAAGAGGGGAGAGAGGGAGAGAGGGAAAGAGGGAAAGAGGAAAGAGGGAAAGAGGGACAGAGGGAAAGAGGGAAAGAGGGAGAGAAGGAAAGAGGGAAAAAGGGAAAGATGGAAAGAAGGAGAGAGCTAAAGAGGGAAAGAGGGAAAGAGTGAAAGAGGGAAAGAGGGAGAGAGGGAGAGAGGGAAAGAGGGAACGAGGGAGAGAGGGAAAGAGGGAAAGAGGGACGGAGGGAAGGAAGGAAATAGGGAAAGAGGGAAATAGGGAAATAGCGAAAGAGTGAAAGAGGGAAAGAGGAAAAGAGGGAAAGAGGGAACGAGGGAAAAAGCGAAAGAGCCGATGAGTGAAAAAGCCGCTCTCCATCATTTGTTTCCTCCTTTCTCTCTCTCCCTTTCGCAATCTTTTCCCCACTACACGTCACGACGTCACGTTTTTTGCTGTCCCTTTTCACTAAAGTTGACACAACATCACAAAGAAAACACCATTTGGAAAGGCAGGGCTGGGGGATTGCGGTTCCCCGGTTTGGGTTGTGTCACTCCTGCTTACGGAAGCACACTTTCCCTCTCATGCTCTCATTAGATATACGGATATCGGTAGGGGTAGCATAAGGGTTAGGGCTAGAATGAGGGTTATGGCTAGGATAAGGGCTAGGGTTAGGATTGGGCTAGCGCTAGGGTTAGGATTGGGCTAGCACTAGGGTTAGGATTGGGCTAGTGCTAGGGTTAGGGTTAGAATAAGGGTTAAAATAGGGGCTAGGACTAGGGCTAGGATTGGGGCTAGGGCTAGGGCTAAGACTAGGGCTAGGGATGGGGATGAAGCTAGGGTTGGGATTGCAGTTTCGGTTGGGGCTAGGGCTAGTGTTAAAATCTCGGTAAACCTGACAAATGGCCTCCTGTATTCAGAGAAATACTAATAGTGCACACGGTCAGTTCTTTCATAACACACATGGCAATCAGTCTCTGACCAGAGAGGTCGCTGCCAATGCGCAGTCAGCTGCAAACTGAGAATCACCAGCAGCGTCCTTAAGGATAGGGCATGTTTAGGAGCCACTAACCACACTCTGGTCTGCTAACAGGGAGCATCAGGCAGTAGGCACGCTGGAGTACCTGCCGGGTTCTCTCACATCAATATGGTTGTTGGAGATTTACGTCCTGGCAACATCTAAGGTCATGTCAGGACATGTACCGACTTGTTACAGTGTGAACTCATCGCGACTTTATAGTCCTGTTCCACTGGGAGACAAGGCTACCAGCATATTCATAGCAACTTTATAGGTTGCCCAACCAGGAGACCAGGCCACTAACAGGATGCCCTGATAGCCCACTCAGTCACATTATCCTGACGCCAAGCCAACCAGTCCTTCCCCTCTCCTAAGAATGCCGAATGCCAGGCTTGAAGCGACAGATATCAATGGTGTATGTCATTGGTTTGACTCGACCGGGAATTGAACTCTCAACCTTCCACACGGGAGGATTCTGCTCTACCGATTTGGTCACCGCGTCCGGACTCTCTCACATCAAGCCATAGATCAGCTAAGACTTGTCTTCTGCGACCCCTGCGGTCAGTGAAACCCTGCCATGTCCAAGCAATTTTTCAAACAACAAACTCTGTAAAGATTATTAGCCATTTGACTCGCTATCCACTGAGAGTGACATAACATCTGCTGTATCAGACCAACATCGGTATGGACACTGTGTTGTCGTTGTAATGAAATACGGATACTACTGTATACTGCAATACATATTTCGCAAATGTTTAATATCCCGGCAGTTGTCTGCATTTGAAGATGCCTACATCTAGTTATTCTCCAACACCCCAATTCCCACTACTGCCTCTCTTCCATCACTCCCCACTTCTACCCGCGTAGCGCTACTCTTGTCAGGTTTACTGACCATCTGTGTCACGGCTGCCGCTGCTGCCACTGCTGCCACTGCTACTGCTTCTGCTGTCGCTACTGCTGCTTCCCCGGATGCTGTTGCTACTGCTGCTGCTGTTGCCGCTGATGCCACTGCCACTGCTGCTGCTGGTATTGCTCCTACTACTCCTGCTGCTGTTGCCACCGCTGCTACCACTACTGTTGCTACTTCTGCTGCTGCTTCTCTAACTGCCATTGTGGGTACTGCTGCTACTGCTGCTACTGCTGCTACTGCTGCTACTGCTGCTACTGCTCTTACTGCTCTTACTGCTGTTTATCTTGATGATACTGCTATTCTTACTACTGCTTTGGCCGTTGCCACTGTCTGGCGCTGTCTGGTGCTGCTGCTACCGCCGCGGCGGCGGCTGTTATTACTGCTGCTGCTGTTACTGCAGCTGCTGCTGGTGCTCTTTCTGCCGCTTCCGCTACTCTTGGTGTGGCTGCTACTGCTGCTGCCACAGTTTGCTGCTATTCGCTGCTGCCCTGCTGTTGCTACTGCTGCTTCTGTTACTGCTGATGTTACTGCTGCTGCTGTTACTGCAGCTGCTGCTGTTACTGCTGCTGATGTTCCTGTGCTGCTGTTACTGCAGCTGCTGCTGCCACTGCTCTTTCTGCCACTTCCGCAACTGTTGTTGTGGCTGCTACTGCTGCTGCCACAGACTGCGGCGGCTGCTGCTGTTGGTACTGCTGCTGCTGTTAGTGCTGCTGCTGTTACTGCAGCTGCTGTTGTTACGTGTATGTGGCATTTCATAGACATCAGGCTTGACGGACGGTAAATAGGGATGGCGATATTAAGGTGTCACATGGGCTCACATTCCAACTCCATCACCCTACATGCGAAATGAGACCAATCATATCCAGGCAACCCCATTATCTTCCAGCAAGAAGCACATACGCAGAAAACCGCCAACCTAAATGGCACGCCTGAATGGGCACCGCCTGGCTAGGCTTGCAGTTAGGTTCTTAACAGCTCGGGCCAGGGTTTGGAAGCATCAGGCAGCGATGCATTGCATTGAAGTGTAATGGCATGATGCAGGAGAGGTGGTGGGGCGGGCAAAAGTAAAAACACGCAGACGCAACCGGAAAGTTCACTGAGCTCGTCATTGCTTACTGTAATAGTGATCCTACGCGATGACTGAATCGGTAAAGAGCAGGCCTCCCGTGCAGAAGGTCGGGGGCTCAATTCCCAGTCAAGTCAAACAAATGACTTACAATATTGACATTTCTCGCTTCCTAGCCACGGACTTGGCATTATTAGGATAGGGCAAGAACTGGTTTGATCGGCATTCGGATAATGTGACAGAGTGGGATATCATGTCATGGTGCTGATGACCTGGTGTCCCACTGCTGAAGCACTATAAACTTGGTGTGAGTGTGCAATGTCACAAGTCAGTACCCATCCTGATATGACCTTAGATGTTGCCAGGACGGAAAACTCCAACAACCAAACCGGCATCTTTCTTGTACAATGGCTAACCTCCATGCATATCCATCATCGTCCCCCAGAGAGCCTGCATCAATCCAGCAACCCTAATGAATGCCTTACTAAGCTGGTGCCCTAGTACTGACTGCAAAGGAAGTCCCTGTTCAGGTTATCAGCCAATAAAGACCCTTCATTGCGGCCAGTTCACCTCAGTGAACCTATATTTGTTGATGCTAACGACATTTCGATAACCATGGCAACATACAGGTATTGTGTTGAAAATGAATCAGCAGTTCTACATGTGGATGGCGACTTAATCCCAGATCTTTTCCATTCTGATTAGTATCACCGAGCCTATTGCCTTGTCTGGGGCAGCAATTGTCTACTAGTTTTCTTGATTGTTGCAGTTTTTACATCCTGGCAACATCTAAAGTAACATCAGGACCGGTACTGACTTGTAACAGCGTGCACTTATGTCAACTTTATAGTGCTGTGCCACTGGGAGACAAGGCCGCCAGTACCATGACCTTATATCCCACTCAGTCACATTTTCCTGACACCTAACCAACCAGTCCTTGCCCTACCCTAATAATGCCGAGCACCTGGCTAGAAAGTGTACATTTTAAAGTCATTGGTTTGACTGGACCGGGAACATTATTTTGTAAGTGATCGTTTTTACTCGACCGGGAATTGAACTCCCGACCTTCCACCTGGGAGGCCTGCGCTGTACCGAATTGGCCACCACGTCAGGCATGATGCAGGAGAGGTGTCTGTTTAACAGTCCTACAGTGTGCTTTAGCCACAGGGAGCGTGACATAGCTCAGGCAATAGAGTGTCCACCTATGAAAGTGTCAGTCATTCTATCGATCCCGCTTACAGGACCCATTTGCAGTGTGGGCTATTTTCCGTTCCAACTAGTGGTCCACAACTGGTTCAGCAAATGCAGCTTTATGTGCTGTACTGCCTGTAGGAAGGTTCATATAAAAGACCCCTTGCCGCTTATCGGAAAGAGTAGCCTATGTGGCAAAAGCAGGTTTCCTCCAAAGAAATATGTCAGAATGACTATATGTTTGATGCTCAATATCTAATGATAAACAAATTAAAGTTCTCGAAAGGCGATGTTAAATAAAACAAGCTTTTTGTGTGTGCATTACGGCCCTGTCACACTACACCCTTTCTCCCGGCACGCTGCCAACACGCAAGATATTTGCTAGGGCTCGAGACACGTCCAACTTTTCGGCGTTGTGGGAGAAAATTCGACGGGTTGCAGCGTGCTAGTAGCGTGTTGGTGGCGCATCCGTAACGCCCCCTCCAATGCGTCGGGGCGCGTCGGGGCGCGCCGAAAGTTTTGTGCAAGCACAAAACGATCGGCGCGACCTGATGCGTGGCGACGCACGGCGATGCGTGGCGACGTGTCCATTCACATGTTGCTATCACTCAACGTGTACCGACGTGTACCGACGTGCCGTTAATGTGCCGGTAATGAGCGCATAATGCTTCCTGACGCATGCCGCCGTTTGGCCCAAAAGGGCAACGCGTCGGCGCACTTTGGTGAGAAACATCATAATGTGACAGGGCCTTTACCCCCACGCTTGTGTTGCCAGGACACCTGGTAGCGACAAATGTTTTGTTATCTCTGAAGTGACCTATTGTAGCACCAATCATAATGCTGTGCTACGTGTGGGTGGAGGCGGGCTTCAAGCTAAGCAGAGGAAATATTAATGTCGATGAGACAAAAGGAGGCGAGGTTCCTCGGAACGTGATACCAGCCAAAGCAAAGGCACGCAAATGTCAGTAATATCGGAAATGATATTAAACAGCCCCACCTGGTGCACATGGCAACATGTAAAGGGTAATTTCTCTTTCAGCGACGGCGACTCACCACACCTGAGACACCTGTCAAGGCGGACAGGACAGGAAGGGGTTGGGGGATGGGGGATGGGGGATGGGGGATAGGGGATGGGGAATGGGTTGGGGGCTGGGGGAGATTGGGGACTCAGGACCATTGCTAGTGGGAGGGGAAGGGGTTAGGTTGACCCCACCAATCCACCAATAAAACCCCAGGACGTAACCTGCATGAAAGGACTGTGGGTTTGGAGGAGCAATGGTAACTAACTCAGGGCCAGAGCTAGAAGAAGGGAGTCTCTCAGGTTGACCCCACCATCCCACCAATAAAACCCCAGATGGGTAACCTCCCTGAAATTGCTGGAAATTACATTTCCGAGTCTCTAGATTTCAACATTTCTGAAGCCGCCATTTACCTTACGATACTCAAATATTGCAAGAATTTATCTGAGAACCCAATCACAAATTCCCGGCTTCGTCCCTGTACCTAATGGTTAGCGAAGTGATGTTGTCAGAATAATCTAAGAAAGCCACCAAGATTTATTGAAACAAAGATTTAACTCAAAGTTGCATAGTCCGAATGTTTCTGCCATTTTCTGAGATAAATATATTAAAATGATTGCTATCATCTACCATACTTTAGCTTAAAGTCACATATATATTAAATGGCTAACTTTGACTTTTCCACTTGAGGAGTAGGGCTGATTATCTGTACCTTCCACTCACAGTCACAGGTGGCGCCTCAGTGTCGACCTACGGAACTAGAATCGACGCATAGTATCAACTACATAGTGATATGGCAGTTAGATATAATATAATAATAACGTCATGTTTATATTCACAAAATGCTTTACATAGCAAAACTATATTCACATCTATATATAGATATATATACCCAATAAGTTGAGAAACATAATCATATACAGATATAGCATTACATTAATTCTAATATAGATAAATATATATATATATATGTAATATGTATATAACACGAATATAACGTGTATGTAACGTGCACAAAATATGTATATATCATGTATATAATATGCATATAACATGTATACACCATCATATAACATGTACTTAGGATGAATATATCATGTTTATAACATACATAAGCCATGCATATAGCATACATATAATGTGTATATATCATGTATATAACATGAATATAACATGTATTGAATATGAGTGTGCATACACAGATAAAAATAGTTTTGTATATATATCCATACATAATTTAATATATGCTGTATAAGAATTATACGAGTATAATAACCTGGAATATCCCTCCTTTCCCTCATCACTCACTATGCTCCATGGACTAATGGAGTCTATCCTAGTCATCTACTGCTCCAGCCTCCCCAACCCCAGCTCCAATGGTGGCGGAACCACCCCTGCACATTGTAACTGCGATTCACTGTACCGCTGAAAATAACATGAATATAAATAAGTAAACATACATAGACATTTCCCGATGAAGTACCCATATCAGTAATATTGTTGAATTGTTAATAAGTACAAGAATAAGAGAAGCACCACAAAAGCATGTGACACTTGTGGCCGGACCGGAAGTGCGGCATGCACGGCCTGCCCACATGCCGGCTCCTGTTCTAGGCGGGGCTGACCTTTCCAGCATCATGCGGTAAGAAGAGAAGATCAGCGTATCAACCACAGACTACTCATTATGGGCGCTGGTGGTGGCTGGTGCACCGGCACAGTGATCATTCACTGATACCCAACATGTACACCTGCTGTTTACTGTTCTAGGCTGGCACAGTTGACACATACACTGGCGTCGCACTGATCAGTCATTGATACCGGCATGTATGTCCGCTGTTTACGGTTCTGCATTGCTACACTTGACACACACACTGGCCCGTTAATCAGTCGCTGATACCCAACATGTATAGTCACTGTTTACTGTCCTACACTGCCACAGTTGACACACAAGGGTGCAGTGATCAGTCACTGATACCCGACATGCACAAACACTGCTTTCTATCGTACCCCACCACAGTTGACACACACCGGCACAGTAATCAGTTACTGATACCCAACATGTACACATGGTCATGACTGTCCTACCCCACCACAGTTGACACACACCAGCACAGTAATCAGTTACTGATACCCAACATGTACACATGGTGTTTACTGTCCTACACTGTCACAGTTGTTATATAGTACAGTGATCAGTTGCTGCCACCTGATATGTGTGCATGCTGGTTACTGTCCTACACTGCCACAGTTGACATACACCGGCACCGTGATCAGTCACTGATGCCCAATATGTACAAACACTATTTACTGTCCTACACTGTCACAGTTGACACATAGCACAGTGATCAGTTACTGCCACCTGATAGCTGTGCGTGCTGGCTTCTGTTCTACACTGACAGTTGCCACACACCGGCTCTGTGATCAGTCACTGATACCTGACATGTAAGCACACAGTTTACAGTTCTACACTGCCACAGTTGACACACACAGGTGCAGTGATCAATCGCTGATACCTGACGTGTATGTACAGTGTATACAGTTCTACACTGCCACATTTGACACACACAGCCACATTGATAAATCGCTGAAACCTGATCTGTGTGCACACTGTTTAGAGTTCTACACTGCCACAGTTGACACACATATTCACAGTGATCACTCGCTGATACCCGACATGTAAGTACACCGTTTACAGTTCTACACTGCCACAGTTGACACACATAGGTACAATGATCAATCACTGATAACTGACATGCGTGCACACAATTTACTCTCCTACACTGTCACAGTTGACACACACAGGCACAGTGATCAATCGCTGATACCTGACGTGTATGTACAGTGTATACAGTTCTACACCGCCGTGGTTGACACACACAGCCACAGTGATCAATCGCTGATACCTGACATGTGTGCACACTGGTTACAGTTCGACACTGCCACAGTTGACACACCCATGCACAGTGATCAATCGCTGATACCTGACATGTGTGCACACTGGTTACAGTTCGACACTGCCACAGTTGACAGACCCAGGCACAGTGATCAATCACTGATACCCAGTATGTAAGCACACCGTTTACAGTTCTACACAGCCACAGTTGACACACACAGGCACAGTGATCAATCGCTGATACCCAACATGTAAACACACTGTTTACAGTTATACACTGCCACAGTTGACACACACAGGCACAGTGATCAATCGCTGATACCTGACATGTAAGCACCTGTTTACAGTTCTACATTACCACAGTTGACACACACAGGCGCAGTGATCAATCACTGGTACCTGACATGTAAGCACCTGTTTACAGTTCTACACTGCCACAGTTGACACACACAGGCACAGTGATCAATCACCGATACCTGACATGTAAGCACACTGCTTACAGTTCTATACTGCCACAGTTGACACACACAGGTACAGTGAACAATCACTGGTACCTGACATGTAAGCACCTGTTTACAGTTCTACACTGCCACAGTTGACACACACAGGCACAGTGATCAATCGCTGATACCTGACATGTATGCACACTGTTTACAGTTCTACACTGCCACAGTTGACACACACAGGCACAGTGATCAATCACTGATACCTGACATGTAAGCACACTGTTTACAGTTCTACACTGCCACAGTTGACACACACAGGCACAGTGCTCAATCACTGGTACCTGACATGTAAGCACCTGTTTACAGTTCTACACTGCCACAGTTGACACACACAGGCACAGTGATCAATCACTGGTACCTGACATGTATGCAAACCGTTTACAGTTCTACACTGCCACATTTGACACACACATGCACAGTGATCAATCTCTGGTACCTGACATGTAAGCACCTGTTTACAGTTCTACACTGCCACAGTTGACACACACAGGCACATTGATCAATCGCTGATACCTGACATGTAGGCACCTGTTTACAGTTCTATACTGCCACAGTTGACACACACATGCACAGTGATCAATCGCTGATACCTGACATGTCCACACCTGTTTACAGTTCTACACTGCCACAGTTGACACACACATGTGCAGTGATCAATCGCTGAAACCTGACATGTAGGCACACTGTTTACAGTTCTACACTGCCACAGTTGACACACACAGGCACAGTGATCAATCGCTGATACCTGACATGTAAGCACCTGTTTACAGTTCTACACTGCCACAGTTGACACACACAGGCACAGTGATCAATCGCTGATACCCGACATGTAAGCACCTGTTTACAGTTCTACACTGCCACAGTTGACACACACAGGCGCAGTGATCAATCGCTGATACCTGACATGTAAGCACACTGTTTACAGTTCTACACTGCCACAGTTGACACACACAGGTACAGTGATAAGTCATTGATACCCAACATCAACGCCTTCTGTTCACTGGCCTACACTGCCACAATTGCCACACACGAGTGCATCACCCTGTGCGTTTACCACCCTGCGTATTCGCCTTCTGTAACTCAACCCTCCCCCACCACCCCTACATGCAAATATCGATGAGCATTATGACCTTTGTGGTGACATAATTATATAAGGCCAACTGACATAAAAGTATATGAGCCTGTCTCAGAAGATGCTAGCTCGTCGTTTTTTTGTCCATAATAACGATTAACACAAGACAGCACAGAAATGGTTACTCTTAAAACACAAGGAAATTTGCTCCAAATCAATATGTATTCTATTCGGATTGTGAAAAAAACATGTAAAAAACAAATCACTTTATCCTGAGCAAATGCATAAGTAGATAGTGTGTTGATCATTACTATGGACAACGTCTTGTCCCATATTGATTAGCACCTTTTGAGACAGTCTCATCATATGAAGGGTTCAAGCACAAATATTCACACATGTCGTTCAACCCAAAATAAAACCGTAACTGTCATGTTTGAGAATAAGATTAAAATGTTCAAGATGTATATAGATATATATGTATACTTTACATCCCCACCAAAATATCCGTAATGTATCATCAGTGTTGTGCAAGAATATTAATACGGCTTAATTATGTTCCTAACATGTTAATTAGTTAATAGCTGATAGGGGAACAGCCTGAAAGTTACAAGCTGTTCGCATTAAATTGGTCACGTGTTCTTACTGTAAATTTAAAAATTGTAAGCACGGATTTAAAAAGTGTACATTATAAGAAAATTAATCTGGACAAATTATGACGCTGAGAGCATTTGTTCACACATGCTTATGGTAGGACAATGTCGCTAGCTCGGTGGGCTACTTGGTTCGACAGTGCTAGCGAGTCCCTGCACACTGGTTCATGGTTCATACCTAATGAACTAATTAGAGAAAATCTGCTGCTTCGACATTAAGAACTGGGAGTGTGTTGCAGTCTCAGGTCTGCGTCTAGATAGTCACGTCCAAAGTTACGAGAAAAAAACTGCATTATGTACATCTAATATATTCTATTCATGGCCGGTGATGAGAAGCCTTCCAAACGTGGATTGGTTGGTTGCTTGTTGCAGTTTTACGTCCTGGCAACATCTCAGGTCATATCAGGATGGGTATCAAATTGCGACAGTGCGCACCTATGGTAACTTTGTAGTGCTGCCCCACTGGGGAATCGGGCTGCCAACACCATGACCTGATATCCCACTCATTCACATTATCCTGATACTGAGCTAACCGATCCTTGCCCTATCCAATTAATGCCGAACCCTAATCTAGGAAGTGACACATGTCAATTGTGTAAGCCATTGGTTTGACTCAACCGGGAATTGGACTCCCGATCTCCCGCATGGGAGGCCTACACTCTACCGATTCGGCAACTTCGCCCGGTCCAGAACGTGGAAGAATGCAGGAAGTTCGTTAGGACGGAATAGCACAATCGAAAACAGACTAACTACAATTACGACAAGTCATTTGTTGGCTTGGTTTATGGAGGTTTTCCACCCTAAAATCATATAAGTCTGGACTGACTTGGAATAATTACTCTTGTAATGGCCTTAGTGAAATATGACTGAGTTGGCTATCGTACTCTACTGATTCGTGTAAGCATGCATAACCTGATTAACTAGTCTTCAATATGGGTTGTTTAATTGCTGATGCTTTAACACCAATTTGATAATAGTGATCATATTCACAGGGACATGCTAGTATTATCTATTCTGCCAGTCTTGTCAATCACATTCACATGCCTATATTGAAATTTACACAAAATTCCAAAAGGGTCTGATCCATATCAAATAATAGCAAATTATGTGATGCAATTTTGAAGTGCTTAGACTTGTGTCAACTGACAGCTATTACTCACTACGCACTATTGCGCTTAAAACTGATAAACGAGTAATGACCATGATCTTGCACTCTCACGAGTGCGAACCCGGTGTAGCAGGAAATCGCAAAACCTGTAAATCGCAAACCCCCACTTGAGATTTCCTAGGAAATCGCAAATCCTGCATGCCATGTATGGGCATGGGGGGTTTGCAATTTCCTACGAAATGACATATCGTCTCTGGACATCACAAACCCCCCATGTTTGGCAGTTTTATCCTAATGAATGCATCTTTGCGATAGTCCAGTTCGGAATTCTGACTGCACATGCGCTGGAAATGGGCTTTCTTCACAGATGTCGCCGCTGTGGCCATTTTAAAGGCCAGGTAAAGAGGTGCGGCAATACCCCGGTATTATCCCCCAGTTTCAGGATCAGCAATGTAAACAGTACCATTAGCAAAATGGCCTTTTTAGTTCCAACTTCAATCACTGCATTCCAACTTCAGTCACTGCATTTTAATATTCCAAATTCTTTTTTATCCTTAGTGTCACAATGATGTGACTTACTGGGATATCAGGCCGTGGTGCATTGTCTCCCAATGTGGCAGCACTATGCAGTCGCTATGACTATGCACTGTCACAAGTCCCTATCCCTCATGATATTACCTCAGATGTTGTCCGGACATGACACTCCAACAAACAAACAAAGTTAATATAATCTCTAACAGGTAAGGTATAATGCATAATGTAATATTTAATGGATCCATAAAATCCTATCTCGTGCATTTCTTTCAATCTTTTTTGACATCAACATTTTGAGGTTTAATTGATAAGAAAATAACCCCGATACAAAATGCTCGAGGTTGCCATGACATCAAATGCTGCCCCTTGGGAACCAACCGGATGCAGAAGTTATCACTATTTACAGCTTAATTACACACCTTATCCGGACCCAGTCATCCGGAACGCGCCCAAATAGCCGAGCCGGGCTAATGGCGCCGTATACTTGGCCAGCAGGCCAGCAAGCAATCCTCCTCCTCATCCCCATCATCCCCCATCCTCCCTATCCTCACCTCAGCCATCTCCACACATCAAGCCTATCAACACTGATTGGCCTCATCAGGCCGCAGCTCAACACAGATCAGCCTATTCCATTGTCTTATATTTACTAGTAAAACACCCACGCATATCCTCCAGGCGAGCTATAAATAGTTCAAGATCACGGCGCTACGGTAGGAACTGGCGTTTACAAAAAAAAGAATTCTTATTTAATTGAACTTTTTCTTTTAATTTTCTTTTTTAATTTTAAATTTTTAAATTTTGTATTATTATTTTTGTTTTACCGAGACGAATTGAAATATAGTGTCGGATAAAATAGCGCCGCCTATTCTCAGTTTTCCAAGATGCTTTTAATCCGGGCTGAGCGATAATGAGGGACTACTCATTCCTATTACGGCTAGACTGTGTTTTACTGGCCGCATCTTTTCCCCTCCCACCATTAGCGAGCGTTGCAGATTGGTGTGCCGCCAGGCGGAGGTTTTTGGAACTGCAATAAATATGGCTGTCATTGTGAGCGATAATCGGATAGGACACGGTTAAGTCGAGCAGCGGAAATAAACTATTATATCACATCTGTGTGTGAGTTTGAAGTTGATGTCCAACTGTTGGTCAGTTTAAAAATAATCGCTCTGTCGTATACATACGGGTCCCTAGATATTATGTATATATCTGTATATATTTATCTATACATATGTTGAGCGAGTGGAGTGTCAAGCCCCGATCAGGATGTGGAGCGGTGCATGCCGGACCCCCCCCCCCCCTCCACCCCCTGAACCAGGGGGTGGATAGGAGAGAAGCACTACAGAGCTTATTACAGGCGATAAGGGGCTCATCACTATACATATATACGGATATATATACGTACGTATATATGTATATGTATGTATACATGAAAATACATATATAAGCATGCATAGTATTGGATGCTGTAATAAACCACAATGGGATGGGATCCTCTCCCACAGGCCTGTATGTCATCTGCGTAGATGTACATAGTAGGCTAAGTTATCATATACAGGTTAGGAAAAAACTTGAAAATTAAAAAAAAACTAATATAGAAACTACTAACACCCAAAACCGCAAAGGTTGGCCTGAGAAAAATCAGGTAAAGACTCCTGAGTGCGGGACCAGACCAATCCAGTACCACAGCTGTCCAGCGTTGAAAACAAGCACCCTCACGGGAGCTTATACGTTATGGGCAGAATAAAAAACTTGTCACAAAAAAAACAAAAATAAAAAAAAATATATATATACATATGTATGTATATATGATATATATAATATATGCATGCTATGTATTTATGCATATACATATACATATATATATATATATATATGCATACATATGTGTAGATACATATATACACATTTTCACAGCAGTGTGATACTGCATAAGCTGACAGGTTAGCGCATGTACATACAGTTGGCACCACGAGCTAGCCTCAGGTTGTCAGAGCATAGACCAATAATATAAAGAACCTTGCAGTAGATTACTGAGGTGGAGAGTAGGAGGAGCTACGGTGGAAAATCTTCGGATTAATCATACTTGTATAATGGTAATGCAGCACATAACTATATGCATATGTATATATATATATATATGTATGTATATATATATATATATATATCATTGTCCCTTATGATTGCTATTCCATGCACTCTCATATGTCTGGCCCCCTTTCAACGTGACCGGTAGCGCCACCACGGGCACAAATCCTATCCAGGGGCGCTCTATGTGTCATGTACCCGTCCTGATATGACCTAAGATGTTGCTAGGACGTAAAACAACAACAACCAAACAAACCTCACTCACCACCTAACTAACCCTCTCCCTGTCTTCATACCCCTCACAAGCATCCTCTCCGCAACACACATCTAACACTCTCGCATCGATCACTTAACCCTCTCTCCAACCACCCGTTATCCCCTCCTCATTTCCCCACCCCTTACAAATGATAGAACAGGTCTCCACTCCCAACCACTACCTAACCCTCTTCTCACCCCTCACCTAACCCTGCCCTCACCCCTCACCTAACCCCTGCACCCAACCCCATAAGCCCACTCCCCACCCACCACATAACCCTACACTCACCCACCACCTAATATTCTCCCCGTCTTCCCATTGTCCCCAATGGTAGAACAGACCTCCTCTGTGCACCCATCACATAACCCATCCAGTCACTAGTCACCTAACCCACTTCCCATCTTCTCATTGCCAACAGTGGTCGAGGAGGTGTGCCAGTGGAACGACTACGAGCCCACATGCGCAGAAGACGAGGTGATCGTCATGCAGCGCGCCATGTACGGGCGCATGCGCACGGGCGGATGCGTGGCCGAGGACCTGGGCTACCTCGGGTGCAAAGCGGATGTGCTCTCCTTGGCGGACCGGAAGTGTTCCGGACGGCGCACCTGTAAGGTGCAAATCCCCGACGGCGACTTCGAGAAGACGCGGCCCTGCTCAGAACGCCAGAGCTACCTGGAGGCGCAGTACAAGTGTGTCAAAGGTGGGTCGCACATCCGGTCACCTGATGTGGGGAGAGCGTATTTTTGTGTTTTTTTAATAATTATTTGGCCGGGGAGCGGGACGTAGCTAAGGCAGTAGAGTTTCCGTCCACCTGTGCAGATGGGGTCATCCTGTCGATCCTGCTCAGTGGACACATTTGCAGTTCGGGCTATGTTCCATTCCAACCAGTGGTCCACAACTGGTTGATGAAAGGCAGTGATTTGTCTGTCCTGTCTGTGGGAAAGTGCATATGAGAGACCCCTTGATGCTTATCGGAAAGAGTAGCTTATGTGGCGGCAACATGCTTCCTCCAAAAGAAATATGTCAGAATGACTATACAGTTGACATCCAATAGCCGATGATATAAACATCACTATGCTCTAAACACTTTAAACAATTAAATTTGTTTAATTTTGGGCTGACCAGACGCTATGGCTGAATCGATAAGAGTGACGGTTTCCTTGTGTGGAAGGTTAGGAGTTTGTTTCCCGGTCGAGTCAAATGAATGACATACACAAGTTATACTTGTCGCTACCCTAGCCTGGGTTTTGATGTTACTCTGATAGGGCAATGACTGGTTAGCTCAGTGTCAGGATTATGTGACTGAGTGGGACATTGGGTCATGGTTCTAGTAGCCTGGTCTCCCAGTGGGGCAGCACTATAAAGTTGGCATGCGTATGCACTGTCACAAGTCAGTACCCGTCCTGATGTGACATTATATGTTGCTAGGACGTAAACCTCAAACAAACAAACTTATTTGGTGTGTGTAATCGTTTTAATGTTAGTAACAATGGGTAGCGCCACTCCTACCACACACATAAGGTATTTTGTTAATTACTATCTTAATAATATACTACTATTTTGTTATAATTTTATTTACCTGTCGAATCATAGCAATGCTTGGCTTTGCATTTTCTTATAGCTACCAATCTATGTTGTTCTAACATTGTTTAGTATGTAGCAGCATCTGTACTTACTTATACTTTAAGTCAGGTATCGAGCTTAGATACCGCTACATTCAGTAATACATTATTGCCACATTAAAAGAATACTAAGTCAATTTAATTTAACAGATTGTTGATTTAGCTCTGAATTTCTAGCATTTCGGTGTTCACAGAAACATTAATTTTGCGTTGTTTTCAATTAATTTAGTTGCACAGTTAAGCCTTTAAAATATATAGATAGTTTATAATGATTACTCTAAAATCTCTATCCAAAAATGTGGCCCAAACTCCAAAACAGGGGATCGTGATATGTTACATACAACACTGTAAAACCTCATAATGTAGCATATATATATATGGGTCGTTCTCAGAAGTTGTATACCAACAGTGTGACATCAGTACCACAAAATCAAAAAGCTGCCAAAGTCCTATAAACAAGTATCCTCAATGTGTATGTCCTTTTGCATCTGAATAATTGAAAATAAACATATTCTGGCATTTTTAAGTAGGTCAAATGATGCCCACACCCAATAAATAGCAGTATAGCATGGAAACCAATCTGACTCCAAAATCAAATATTTTCCACACAAAACTTGACATTTTTAGGACATTTCACATGCCACTTGCTTTAAAAACAGTAGTAATAATAATTTGAAACCTCATTGCTATGGTTTTGTGTTATTTGTGAATATTAAAGAGAAAAGCAAAAAAATATTAGCACGGTAACAGTCAAAGTGGAAACAACAATTTTACACAAATGTTCGGCTCAAATTTCAATGCTATGGGGCAATTTCAGGATTTATCTTTTCCTATTCCATAACTGGGTCCATGCATAGAGTGTCAAATGGTGAAAATAGTTCCTGTACTGTATCTGTACTCAGTGTTTGATACAGAGTTTCATAGTACTTGCAAGTGGAAATGAAATGTTACAATGTTAATGACTCCAGAAAAGGTTAACTATTTCATAATTTAAAAATCTTTTTTAGAAATAAATGTCTTCAACTTAATGAAGACATTGTATATGACCATTTAAAGTGAAATGAGCTGTTGTTCAGAGGTTTTCATTGGTCGTAATGCTCGCATTGCGTTTGATTCGTGGCGGGGGAGGAGGACCCCCCCCCCTCCTTCCTCCCTCCCCTGCCGCGACCGTTGGGTCGCTGACATAACTCTTCCCCCCCCCCCCCCCCTTCTCCCTCGGCCCTTATAACCGGCCGCCCTAGCTGCTCCTAGCCACTCGCCTATCATCACCCTCCAGGCCCGGACCCTATTTTCTCCACCCACCCACCCTACTCTCCCCTTTCCTTTCTTTCTTCCTTTCCTCTTAGGTGGAGGGCTCCTCGGGCCACCTCCCTCCCATCTGAGTTCATACCTCAGAGAACAGTAACCTCAGGCATGGCCCCTGGACATACTGACTCTTCAACTCTGTACCTATGACATTTTATCTTCAGTGATAGAGGTTACCTCATTGACCCTCTTTGTAGTCATACACTTCCTCATATTGCCTTTGTCATCTGAATAAAATATTTTTTATTCCAACTCCTCTCTCCTCTCCGTCCTCGTCACGTATCAAGTTTGTGACACTTTATTTTCAATGCTGTTGACAATGTCACAAATTAGTGATGTAATTTTCTATGTATTTAGCTACATCCATCCCAATAAGATACATAATACACAATACTAACATTTACTTTTGATCTAAAATATCTCCCACATTATTGGGCTAAGTGATGAAATCTAAATATTTACACTCCAATAATGGGTTTCTTTGAAATATGCATTTCAAGTAGACTACCTCAAGTGGTACACAGTTTCTGAGAATGACCCATATATATATATATATATATATATATATATATATTATATATATATATGTATATATATATATATATATATATATATATATGAGCCAGTCTCAAAAGGTGTATAACTCATTTTGTTTTGTCCACACAATGATTGACACAAAATAACACAGAAACGGTTACATGGAAAACACAAGGACATTTGCTTCCTATCAATATGTATTCTATTCGGATTATGAAACACCATAAATCAGTTTATCCTGAGCAAATGCATATGCAGATAGTATGTTGATCGTTACAATGGACAAAGTTTTGTCCCAAATAACTTAGCACCTTTTGAGACAGCCTCATATATATATCTGTGGTATCTACACAATCCATATAAATATGGGTTTATATAGTTTCGGGTTACTTAGCCATACATATGTATACCTATATAATTATACAGATCTAAGTAAACCGATACTATTTTTCTTTGTTACTATGAAAGCTTATTTAACTGAAAATACCCATTAGGCCTGTCTGACCTTACTAGTTGCCGTGTGCCCAGGGGGGTCGGGGTCACATCCGACTTTAGGTCATAAGTAATTCCGAGGGAAAAGTTCCTTTTAAAATATACAAAATATAAAAAGTAGCCATAATCCGTAATATTGCTTTCATTTTTGCTGATATTTCTGTACCCTTTGATATATATTTTAGTACTAGGTGCGGCTCAGTGTAAACCCCTTGGAGAATTGCGGATAAATATATAATTTATTAATATAATTCATATATATATATATATATATAAATAACTAAATATATATAAAGCTATGGCTCACATAAGATAGATAATAATTGATGTCAAGGTAGTTTGTTACAATCGCATGATATATGGATAATATAGCACCCATATGGTACAGGTCATTCATTAACGGACACCATTATCATGCAGACATAATTGATCAATTTCTGTTGGCTGTTACAAAACACATGGTATATATGGATTATATAGCACTAATCTGATACAGTTCATTAATGGACACACTGACCATGGTACAGACAGAAGCGATCCACTTCCGTTGACTGTTACAAACACATGATATATAGAGGATATAACACACTTCTATATACTACCGTTTGTTAGTGGACAGATTCACCATGGTACAGACAGAAGTGATCCACTTCCGTTGACTGTTACAAACAAATGATATATATATATATAGAGTATATAGCACACTTCTATATAATACTGTTTGTTAATGGACACATTCACCATGGTACAGGCAGAAGTGATCCACTTCCGTTGACGGTTACAAATGCATGATATCTAGAGTATATATCACACTTCTATATAATACTGTTTGTTAATGGACACGTTCACCATGGTACAGACAGAAGCGATCCACTTATGTTGGAGGTTACAGCTATGGATACATGATATGTGTATTATAATTGTATATAACACCTATATATGACTGATACGGTTCAATTATGGAAACAATCATTATCATGCAGACAGAAGTAATCCACTTCCAGTGACTGATGTAAACACATGATATATATAGATTATATAGCACCAAAATGATACGATTCATTAATGGTCACCATCATCATGCAGATCTAATTAATCCAATTCCCTTGACTGTTAAAACCGCATGATATAGAGATTATATAACACTTATATATAATAAAGTCCATTAATTAACACCATCGTCATGCACACGCAAACCATCAGGGATGAAAGATCTCCGCGATTTCGCGAATTTCCGGGATTTTTCAATCCCGCAGCACGATTAACATATAGGCCCTTCTGTTTTACACTGTATTACCATTGGTGTATACTACTAATATGTGCTTCAAATGGCACAGCACTATCAGCGTATACTACAAATATGTGTTTCAAACGGCGCAGTTTGATCAGGGTATCCTACTAATATGTGCTTCAAATGGCACAGCACTATCAGCGTATACCAATATATATGAAACCCAACTTTCGGGAATTTTCCACGATTCCCTGACAATGCTAAACCTATGGGAGAATATCTGCATTTCCGCTTTTTTCCCGGAGACCACTTTCATCACTGATCCATCCACCTCCATTATTCAAAGCCCTACATGAGTTTGTCAAGTCCTGCAGATTGTCCTCTCCTCCACCCTTAGTTGAGGGCACAGAACGCCGGCAGTGTGGCACATGCGACTTCGTGAAGCTCACACTGCCCAGCGGCTACATCGCGTCGGCCACGACGGAGGAGACCGGGTGCGGCTCCACCGACTGCCCATGGCTCATCGAGGCAAAGCCCGGCCAGCAGATCAAGATCCGACTCTTCGACTTTGGCTTCCCAACACGGTGAGTAAAGCTTCCCAAATCGCAGCGCAAATGTGAAACTTCGAAAATGAGGCAGGTTGTGATAGTTTTTAGATCTTTTGTACCCATTATTGCCTTCCCATGCCTTCTTATCCTCCACAACCTTCAGCTGTATCTCAACATTTGCTAACTTTATAGTCTTCACATATTTTATATTCTGCATATCCTTACCTGCTGCCTTTTCAATCTTTACAGACATTCCAGCATTTCACCCTTTGCAGCTGTGAATCATTTAAGCCTTGACACCCTTTGCCAGATGTAATCCTATAAGCCTTTAACAAGTTTAAGCCTGTCCAACATTTCCAACATTTCCAACCATCGTGATATTTGTAATATTTGTAACCTTTGCTATCTTTGCAACCTTTACCACTTTTGTAACCATTACAAAATTGTCAGCCTTGGTAACCTCTGCACACTTTGCACCCGTTGTACCATTTGCAACCGTTGCAGCGTTTACATCATTTGCAGCCTTCGCAGTCTTTGCATGTTCTGCATACTTTGCAGCCTTCATGCCCTTCATATATAGCATGTGCATGCTCCCGAGCCTTTAGATTATTTGCAGCACTCACAGCCTTTGCATCTTTGTCATACTTTGCAGCCTTCATGTCCTTCATATGTATCATTTGCATGCCTCCGTGCCTTTAGATTATTTGCAACAATCGCAGCCTTTGCTGATTGCACAGCCCTTTACAACCTTCACACGTAATTTGTTTGCTGGTAGATCGGGGGTCGTGGGTTCGAACCTTGGTCGAGTCAATCCAATGACTTGAAAATTGGTGCTTGTCGCTTCCTAGCCAGGTGCTCGGCATTATTAGGACAGGGCAAGGGCTGGTGTGCTCAGTGTCAGGATAATGTGACTGAGTCGGATACCAGGTCATGGTGCTGGCGGCCTGGTTTCCCAGTGGGACAGCACTATAAAGTCACCATGAGTGTGCACTGTCGCAAGTTGGTACCCGTCCTGATATGACCTTAGATCTTGCTAGGACATAAAATAACAACAAACAAACAAACTTAATTTGTTTACAACGGCATTTGCATTATGTACATGTAGAAGTGTATTATGTACTGGCTTTATGCAGATGTCAACCAAATAAAACACCTCATTCACAAATAGAAGTGGTAGAGGGCCACTTTGACGTGATTATCACTATGATATATATATATATATATATAGATATATAATATGTATGTATATATATATATATATATATATATAAAGGCCGGCTACAGTACAAAGAACAAGGAGCAAGGAGAGTAGTGGTATGAGTTATATATTCTCTGGCTAGGAATATCCTCCGATGCGAGTGATGTTTGTAGGCTATGTAGGTGCTGGGGAGCACTGCAGGTGGCGCCACCAGTCACGAACATGAAGGAGGCAGTACAGTATATAGTGTAATAATAATAATACACACACTAATATTAATAAGGAATTAATTCCCTTCCGTGCCTTTATACTCGCATAATGCGTTATACATCACATAATAGTTACCTACATGAATAAGGAACAAGAAGAACAAGTTCAGCGGTACAACAGTGAGTGAGGGTAATGGTCGCTAAGGTGTGGGCGAGTAGGTGGCACCACATGGAGAGCTGAGGTTTTATCAGTAGATGGCCTAATGGATAGAGTTAGCCAGCCGATGCCTGAGGGCTGGGGAAGAGAAAGGATTTCTTACTTATTATATGAGTAAAGCATACGGGATGGCCAAATGAGTATAATGGCTCATACAGCCTATATATATATACACATATCATACTATCTGGGTACATATCACACAATCTGCTGTACATAGAACATTCTCTACCAGCTAAGATCATCATTCTCAACCGGAAATTCGAGTATCTGTCTCTGGTGTCTACTCCAGACGCAGTTATTGGATTCATCACGAGACTACGAGACAATTAGCTTGGCTTCTCACATGCAACTGCTATGCATTCTGGTCAGGGCCTGACAAGTAGTAATGTACTTATCTAGGCTCTACGGATAATTTATTATTTTTTTGGTGACTAGTTATTTATTCTGTCCATAGCGTATAAGCTCCTGTGAGGGTGCTTGTTTTCAATGCTGGGCAGCTGTGATTCTGTTTTGGTTTGGTCCCACATTCAAGAGTGTTTACCTGGTCTTGCTTGGGCCAATCGTTTGGAGCTTTGGGTGTTAGTAGTTTCTATATTAGTTGGTTTGTATTTTTCAAAGTTTGTTTCCTAATTGGTATGTTATATTACATTCGTCGGAAATCACACTAATTCAGAGTCATGCGACCCTCTTAAGAACCAGTATTATACCATCTAGCCTTGTCTATAATTAAGGACCCTCCTAACTAAATAGTTCTCCCCAGAGGAGGTATACCAATCAATAGATCTAGTACGAAATAGCGCCCTGTGTATTACGGTATCATGTCTCTTTATGTGTTAGCAAATGTTCATTTCTTACTGGGCTGTCATATTTAAATCAACCACTCAATGTGATGCTATTTGATATGGCGTTTCCCATTGAAACCAACCAATCAATATGTTGTTATTTGAGTTGGTGTTTTCCACTGAGAGCAACCGATCACTGTGGTGCTAGTTGGCTAATTTCCCTGTGCGGCAGTACTGTTAAGACGTCAGGCATGAACCCTGTCACCAGTTGGTACCGTCCTGATATGACCTTAGATGTTGCCAGGACGTAGGATGAAGTTAGTCATTTTTACTTAAAGTTACTTCCAACTTTAACTCAGTAAATGACAGAAACTAAATGCATCGGACTGTGAAATGTTATTGATATCTGAACTGATCTACTGAGACATAATAAAATTCATCGGTATACATATCTAAATATATGTATATAATGTTTATTTATGCCTAGCTATATATACATATATAGGTAGGTATGCCAATCCGTTAGCTAAGGATTAGGAGGTCATACGTATTACATGCCAGAATTAATCAAGTATATATACATATGTAATAACCACACATGTATAACCAATGCCGCAGACTATCTAGAATAACATGCATAGCACAAACAAACTATGAAAAAATAGTGTGTAGTTAATGAACATACATTTTATATGACCAATATAACAGCTTTGTGATGCTTAATCAAAGAGGTTATTTCAAAAAGAAAAAAAACATAATTACAAAATCAAACAAAATACACAATTTCCACGATGCATGCACAGATCGTAATCCAGACTGGACTTGTGGGTCACAGAGTCTGCGGAGAGGCAATTGAGGCTCTGTTAACACTGGCTTCATATTGAGCAACTGACACAGTCTTTTCATCATAAATGTGGATTTATAGCGAAAACACACTTAACATTTTTTAATTATTTTTCATAATTAAAGCTGTATCCTATTGATTGATTGCTTGCTTGATTGAAAAGCTTGATCGTCAGTGTAAAACAACACAGTAACACAATATTGACCCACAACACGAGTGTCCATACCTATCACTAGGTGTTGTACTTGTCGCAGAAATTATATATTGATGCTGAATATGGCTGCAAGTGGTTGCACACATGCAAAATCCAGTACATACCAATTGTCAAACTGGTGTTAATGCTGCATAGTTCGATGAAGCATCAAATTCTCAAAACCAAAATAATGATCTAGAATTGATTCTACATATCTAACTTAGATACTGATGCACTTATTAAGCATTTGTTTCTGCGTAGAAGGCAATACTGAGTCGATTTAACATAACCTGTTATTGCAGCCTATGGTGTCAGAGTTTTGGCAACCTTGCCAAAACTAATTTTCCATGTTTGCACTCAAAATATCTCAAACTTTTACCATTTAAAATATTAGTAACTTTAAACTATGTAAAGTAGATACTAGTGATCGATCTAACATATTTATCTCAGAAAAAATACATAAATTCAAAACCACTGGTCTATGCAACATTAACTTCAACTACAGACCTGTCTGAACACTGGGAGTGACCCTTAGCGGCAGGTTGTACATATCGACACGCAGTTAATCCACGTAGCAGTGACAGCTCATCCCACTGCGCCACCCGAGGGTTCGTTCCATACACTCCAGGGGGCGCAGCGTTACCAGGCAGTCACCGCTTCCTCGGATACGGCATGACGGAGACGGGAAAACGGAGACCGGACCGCTGCTGCTCATAAATATCAGAACAGCCAACACTTTTCTTAAAACTTTATATCAACATTGCACCACAATTTAGTGTTGTGTATGTTTATATAGCTTTACACCAACCCGCCTGCCCTCTGATGGCAATGGGAAGAACTAATATTGTCGGTAGCAGTTTACAATGGAGCATTCCCTGTGTGAAAAGTTCTGGTTGAGGAGTTCCACTACCATCTTGTCTGTTAGCAATGAGAATGACGAATATTGCTGCGTAGGAGAAGCTGATTGTATGACATGCTCTGTGAAAAAGGTCCATTTGAGGATTTCCACTACCACCTTGTTCTCTGTTGACAGTGGGTGGGACTATTATTATTGTGGATATCATCTGACTATGCGTCATGCTCTGTGGAAATGGTCAATTTGAGAATTTCCACTCCCAACTTGTTCTCTCCTTGGAATGGGAAGAAGTAATATTTTGGATAGCCATTTAGATCAACCAATTAATATGTTGGTATTTGAGTTGGTGTTTTCCACTGAGAGCAAGCGATCACTGTGGTGTTATTTAACATGGCATTTCCCGCTGAAAGGAACCTATCAATGTCATGTTATATGATATTCATTATAGAATCCTACATTAAACCTTTGAACAAAAATCGCTTCATTCCAACATTCTCTTATGGCGCAGTTTTGTACCGAATCTAGTGGGCGCTGCACTTGGCTCCTCCTCTGATTCTCAGTGTGACACCCCTGGGGCCATATGCATGGAGCAGTGTTAGGAGGCAAAACGCATTTAGCGCGGGATTTCTGGTTTAGCGCGCACAAGTTGGTATGCATGGAGCAGTGTTAGGCCTAACACCGAGCGTTTAAACTCGGAAATTCTAACTCCGATCATATCTGGTTTACAGCGGTGTTAGTGTCAGGATGGAACGCAAATCTACTCAATGCTATCATATTTAACAGAATTAGCTACCCAATAAGTGAAATTTGATCAATTTAACCCTAAATACGAAGCGTTATTAAGGCTACCGCGCATTGGCGGTGATATTAATACTTATATTTTCGAATCGACGAACGTAAAGTAAACAAATCGCCGCCGGCGCTGCATCGACGTCGTGTTCCATACTGGTGGCGGCGGCGGTTTTGTTTACTGTACCTTCGTCGATTTGCAAATATAACTCTTAATATCGCCACCAATGCTTCAAATTTAGGGTTAAATTGATCAAATTTCACTTATTGGGTAGCTAATTCTGTTAAATATGATCGCATTTAATATATTTGAGCCTAATATATGGCTACAATTGCACAGCGATTTCCCAAATCTATAAATACATTCATGTTTAGCTAACACTCACCGTTTAGGCGGCCATGCATACGGCTTGACATAGTTCTCAACGACGCCGATAAACGGTGATAGCTACCCAGTGTTAGAGGGATAACACCACACGCCTCTAACACTGCTCCATGCATATGGCCCCGGGAGTGTAGGTATCGATGGTTGCGAGTCCCGGTAGGCGCATGACATGCGGGAAGGACACTGAGTGATAACTGAACCTCTTTTCGTAATGGATCTTAATGCAATAAGGTTTAATGGGGTGACGTGGGAATGACATGTTAGGTTGATCGATAGGAACCCCCCTACTTTAGTTTGAAGTAATTTTATTTTCAATAGCTAACTTGTGAGATATTTGAAGTGCAAAGATTCAAAATAATGCTGTGCGTAGGAGTTTATTATCCAGTATCCTGTTTAGAAAAGAAAACGCGTTATTGTTGAAATCCTCTACCTGTCTGTCTTCTGATTGCAATAAGCTTTAATGTGGTGATGTGGGAAAGGTATATTTTAATATGGGATCCAGATCAACAAAGCATTCTGTCATTAATTTGTTGACATAGATGAGGGCATTGCTTGTCTTATTATTATGTGAATAATAACCAGACGGGATGGCTCAATAAGTTAGAGCAACCATCTCCCGTGTTGGTAGATAGTGGGTTCGTGGGTTCGAATCCTGGTCGAGTCAAACCAATGACTTAAAAATTGATCCTTGTCGCTTCCTAGCCAGACACTTGGTATTACTAGGATAGGGCAAGGAGCACTGGAATGACGAAGACCAGTTGTCTATGACTACAATTTCCCCTGCTTAAACAACTAATGTACCAACAACAAAAAAGAAATGGCGGGTCTATGTCCTAGCAACATCTGACGGTTGGCTCGTTGTTGCAGTTGTACATCCTGGCAACGTCTATGGTCATATCAGGATGGGTACCGACTTGTCACAGTATATACACATGGGTGACTTTATAGTGCTGCCCCACTGAGAGACAAGGCTGCCAGCACTATGACCTGATATCTCACTCAGTCACAGTATCCTGAAATTGAGCCAAGCGGTTCTTTCCCTATCCTAATAATGTTTCCTCTTTCGTCTCAGCGAAGGAGGTGGAACTTAGGTGTTGAATTGTGTCTCTCAATTAAGCTAATTAAATAGAGTGCATTAAGAAATAATTAGCTATAGTGGCCCTCGTTGATTCATGAATGGACATGACTGAATTATGGACTTCAGCATTTTTTTTTTTTTCATTTTGTTATTGACGCTGTATTTATACTGTCTATAGCATATAAGCCCCCGTACCCAGGCTTGTTTTCAATGCTGGCCAGTTGTAGTGTTGGTGTTATCTTACCACACAGTAGCTGCTGATAAGGTATTTGATTGGCTGCATTTCAGTAGCAGATAGATAATTGGTTGTATGGTTAGTAGCCTATGTTAGTTTTTAAAAATGTTCTTGGCATATATGTATTATTGTATTTTGTTCTACTCTTAGTACTAGACTAGCCTACTCCTATTTACATATCATAGGCTTGTACGTAGCTGTGTGGTGTGTTATCTGGCTACTTTTGGCATGGTTAGCTTCCATTGGGCATCCCGCTGGTGGTGGGCCGTGACATATCACATGCCCCTTTGCAGTGCAGCTTAGTGGGGGTTTCCTAGCTTTATTTTGCACAGATATTTTTTGTAAGTTTTTAGGTCACCAATTTGTTGTTCCTTTACCGTTTGGGCATTCCACACCTTGGTAGCCATTTCCAGCGCAGTTCTCTCATGAGCTTTTATTTGGCTTCTGGTCTGCTTTAGTAGTGGCGCAATTATTTGCTCTAGTGGCCCTTTGTGGTTACATGGTGATTATTTAGTATCTGTAGATGTTTGAGCTTGTTTTATGTTGGGGTAGGCTATTCCGGTATTGCAGGTATAGCAATACCTCAGGGAGTTTGACGCCCCTGCCCTGCAGAGTTGTAAACCACTGCCTTGTGGTACAGGTTCTTGACAGAACCGAAGGCCAAGGGAGCAAACCCTAAACAGAAAACCATGTCACTGTGGCCGCCTTAAGGGCGGTTGATGTATGGAACTCCCAACAGCTCCCGACCAGCCAGTGCAGAGACAAATAGTTTTGCGCCTGTCTTGACATGTTTTTGCCAGTCTGAAACCTCTATTTGCTCCCCGAGAGAGTGCCACTGGTAACTTGCAAAAGCCAGGAGCACTTCAACACTTTTGCAGGCAGCTTTCATGAAATGAAACCTGAAGCTGAGAGACATTAAGACCGACTCATGGACGCAACTCTCACAGCAGAGAGCTAAATGGAGAGCGGCAGTCAAGTAATGAAAGCAGTCTTTGTCGCATCGTGATTGATAGATAGATGTTGGCAGTTAAGGGTGTTCTTGGCTCATAGATGTTTGAGCTTGATTTTGTATTGGGTTTGGCTATCCAGCATAATAGAAATAGCTGGCGTGTAGGTATTGAGCTATCTCTTCCATTTTAATTAAATACTTAATTAAATAGATAATAAAATAACATTATGTTTAGTTACTGTGTAATATATAATTATTTATTATGATTGTAGAATAAAAGCAGCATTTAATCTGATCGCAACTCGATGGTAATACTTGATACAATGTACATTTCTATACCATTACGCAACGAACAATGCCTGCCTTAAATCAAATGAATGAAGCCAACGAACAAATAAATGTTTAAAATAAAATTTAATGTATTTTTATATACAGATATAAGTCATTTGAGAAATTTCTCATGAAGGTATTTCTTATTACAACAGAAACCCCTAGAGAAGCACAAAGCACACAGCTTCTACATGATCCTGGTCACGATCCTGATCAGTGGACACATTTTCAGTTTGGGCTATTTTCTGCTCCAACCAGTGGTTCACAACGGGTTCATCAAAGGTTGCACTATGTGCTGTCCTGTCTGTGGGAAGGTGCATAGAAAGACCCCTTGCTGCTTATCGGAGAGAGTAGCCTGAACGTCGGCAGTGGTTTTCCTCCAAAGAAATATGTCAGAATGACAGTTTGACGTCCAGTAGCCGATGATAAAAAGCAATGCGCTCAAGAGGCGTCATTAAATAAAACAAACAAACTTTGATCCTGATCATGGACTCAGTAGCATGGGGTGACAGAAATGGTAACTATTGCGCCTAGAGCAGGACTAAAACCAACACCTCTTTCCTTCCGCGACTAGCGTGCTAATCATTACACTATCTAGGCTCCCTGATGTCATCACCCGCTCCACGAACACCTGTCTATGGGGTTCCTTGCCTGAGAGATCGGTGCATAGTACTACACACCCATAGGTATTTGAATGCTTATACACAGGCAATTCACCGATATACATACACATTATGCCAACAATTCCACCACCTAGGCTCCCTGATGTCATCACCCTCTTCACGCACACCTGTCTATGTGGCTCCTTACCTGAGAGGTCAGTGCGGACCAGTACCCATCCATACGTCGTGTAATGCTTACATCCAGGCAATGCACTTAGGTATACATCCACAGTAGGCTAACCATTACAGGACCTAGGCTCCCTAATGTCCTCACCCTATCCACATCCACCTGTGTTCTTTGCTTGAGAGGTCACTGCAGACTAGTACCCGAACTTTCTGTCCGGCTCCAATGTGTCCAGCAGGGAGAACAATCCTCATCCGACCAGCGAAAATACCATCCGACCAGCGAAAACATCATCAGACCAGCGAAAATAACATCTGACCAGCGAAAACATCATCCGACCAGTGAAAAGAACTCCCAAGTTGTGTCTGCGTTTAAAGTTGCATAGTTGTGAGTTTCTGTCATTTTCTGAGATAAATATATTAGATTGAGCGATACGGTCTACGCTACTTCAGTTTGAAGTAACTTTTATTTTAAATAGTTAATTTGTGATATATTTGAAGTGCAAGGATTCAAAATTAATGTTGGCAAGCTTGCCAAAACTCTGAAACCATAGGCTTCTGCAGTGACATATTTAATTAAACAGTATTCTTTCATATGTGGTGTAACATGTTTAATAAGTCCACCTCTATCTAAGTTAGATGCATAGAATCTGATCTAGATAATTGCTTCAGTTTTGAAAATTTGATGTTTTCATCGGACTCAATCAATCATCAATCAATAGTTCCATCCTCTAGTCGAGGGTTGGATGCAATGGTTCTCCACTTGTCCCGATGTTGTGCTGTTCTGATAGACTGTGAATAATTCAAGCCTGTCCACTGTGAAATATTTGTAAACCATGATGTTCTTGGTCTCCCTCTCCCTCTGCTGCCATTCACCTTCCCTTCCAACAATGTACGGTATATTGAACTCTGACGAATGATGTGGCCAAAATAAATAAGTTTCTTTGTCTGTATAGTGGCAAACAAGCTTTTCTTATTTTTAATTTTTCTGAGAACTTCTTTGTTGGTGATCTTCTTTGTCCATGATATTCGGACTATGCCGCTTTAATTTAACGCACCCGAGTGATGAGTCTGCTGCCCTCCCACAGAGGAAGCGAACATTTAGTTACACGCTCCGGTCGAAATAGAGTAGCTGGGTGTGGACCATTGCCTGTTGCCTATTGGTTGGCAGTGGGATCCAAGGGGTAGGAAGGAGGGTGGTTCCATTGTGACACCGGAACTGATTGTTCTCACCGGTAACTGATCCACATTGTCCCCGCTTCCGGTGACGGATATAGGTACACAGAAACAACTTCTGAGCGAGTGGAGGGTGGTATCTCCTTAGGAGGGGGCGGGGGGGGGGCGGCGGGGCTACGGGGCGGCGGGGCGGTCTGGCTGGGAGGCGGCGGGCCGGTGGCGCGGCGGGCGGCGGGGTGACAGGTCGGTGGGTCGGCCGGGTGGCGGGGCGGTGGAGGGGCGGAGTGCTGGGGCGGTGGGAGAGGCGGCGGGGTGGCTGGGTGGTCGGGTGGCCGGCCGCTGTGGTGGCGGGGCGGCGGGGAGGCGTGGCGGCGTGGCTGGGCGGTCGGGTGGCCGGGCGCCGTGGTGGTCGGGCGGCATGGTGGCGGGGCGGCGGGGAGGCGGGGAGGCGGGGCGGCGGCAGTGTGGTACAGCTCTTGCCGGAAGACAACCCCCCCCGCCCCCCGTCTTCCCGAGGCCGCTTGAGGGTGTGTGCGTGCGTGTGGAATTAACCAATTATATCTGGGCAACATTACCTGGCATGGTGGGGTTATCACCCTCCACATATAACATATGGAGTGTTCAGGTGCAAAAAATGTACAAATGCCATCCAGGCCGAAATGAAATCATGACTACCATGGTTGGGCTGAAGCTGCCATCATTCGGATAATTAAATCCAGTTTTATTTTGCAGAAGCTGCAACATTCCCTATATAATAAACTACTCAATATTAAAGCTATGGATTTTAGCTAGAGCGCACAGCCGTAAACTCTATTATAGAGAGAGCCACTAAAATGGATATAGTTTGTTTGTGCCTCAGCCATTACCTATATATATATGTATATAGTATGAGTATGCAGGTATTGCAATACCTCAGGGAGTTTGATGCCCCTGCCCTGCAGAGTTGTAAACCACTGCCTTGTGGTACAGGTTCTTGACAGAACCGAAGGCTAAGGGAGCAAATCCTAAACAGAAAACCATGTCACTGTGGCAGCATCAAGGGCGGTTGATGTATGGAACTCCCAACATCTCCCAACCAGCCACTGCAGGGACAAATAGTTTTTCGCCTGTCTGGACATGTTCTTGCTGGTGTGAAACCTCTATTTGCTCACCGAGAGAGTGCCACTGGTAACTTGCTAAAGCCAGCAACACTGCCACACTTTTGCAGGCAGCTTCCTTGAAATGTACAGTGCAGTCATGTAATGAAAGCAGTCTTTGTTACATCGCGACCGACAGCATGATGATGATGATGATGATGTGATCAGTATCTATGTATACATTTGAATCTGAATATATATATATATATATGTATATAAATCTCTATATATGTAAATATACATATATATATATATATATATATATGTAGAGCAGATGTTGTGGCCGAATTGGTAGAGCGCAGGCTTCGCGTGTGGAATGTTGAGAGTTTGAATTCCAGCCGAATCAAACAAATGACTTATACAATTCACACTTCTTCCTACCTAGCTATTAACTTGTTACTAGTTATAGGCATTAATAGGATAGGACAGCCACTGGTTAGCTCAGTATCAGGATTAATTTGGTTGAGTTGAATATTGGCCATGGTGCTGGTGGCATGGTCTGCCAGTGGGGAAACACTATTAAATTGGGGGCCACCGTCACAAGTCTGTGCGCATTCTGACAGAAAACAACTCAAATAGATTTGTCCATTTTTGCACTTTACCCATTGGCTGATCTATAGATATATGTATATATATGTATGTATATGAGACTGTCTCAAAAGGTGCTAAGCAATATGGGACAAAACTTTATCCATACTAACAATCAACATACTATCTACTTATGCATTTGCTCAGGATAAACTGATTTGTTTTTTACATGGTGTTTCATAATCCCAATGGAATACTGATTTGAATCAAATGTCCTTGTGTTCTCAGTGTAGCCGTTGCTGTGCTGTTTTCTGTCAATCGTTACTATGGACAAAACAACAAATAGTTTGCACCTTTTGAGACAGGCTCATATGCGTATGTATATGCATATGAAAAGTTCAGATGCAAAACCACGTAGAGTCCAATCCAAAAATGCAGTTTAAATAACAGATTTTCGCCTGAAAATAATTGTAATATTCACTAATTCCACTTTCCATATGATCCTACTGTTATGGTGCAATGAACAAAAAAGTAGGAATATAACCCCCCCCCCCCCAACCTTTTTTCTAGGTTTGATGCCAATATTTATCTCCATTTCTGGATTGGCGTTTGCGTGGTCTTGCGCCTGAACTCTTCATATGTATATATGAATGTATGTATATGCATATGTAGAGATGTATACATATGCATATATTGAGAAATGTATGTACATATACATTCATATATATTTATATATACACATATATCGATGTGCTGCTGGTAACTGCAAAGCCAGAGCACTTCAGCTTTGCAGCAGCTTTCAGAATCGACCATGGACTCACTTCCAGCGGAGCTAATGGAGAGCGGAGTCAGTAATGAAAGCATTTTGTCGATCGCGACGTAGCATGATGATGATGATGATATCGATTTATATATATATATATGTATATGTACATATATATCTATATGCATAGTGATAAGCACTTTATCGCGTCTAATATTATAATGCCTATAGTATCCTGCACTCCCTCCCACCCCACCCCCATCCGGGATGGGGGTGGGGTACCAGCATGTACCGTAATTTATATTGCATACCTGTCTCTATCTCTAGGATACCTATCTCTCTTCATATACCTGTAATGATAACGGAATAATTATAATATATATATATTATATATACATGTATATGCATATATATATATATATATATTTATATCCGGTAAATTCCCGATGACAGCAAATCCACTGCGCTTTGACAACCGGATGCATGCCTGCATCCCCAGCGTCGCACCAACCGCCCCCCCCCCCTCCTAGCGGGCTGTTGTGTAACTGATCTAAACAGGCGCCACCTATCGAGCTATATCGCATTGGTACGCCCAGATTATCTTACCAAGGCGCATGCGCACGCGTACGCGCTGTTGGGCACTTGTGATTCACTTAAAGTTGCATACTCCGTTGAAATATGACATTTTCAAAACCAAAACAATTATCTAGAATTTATTTTTACATATCTATCTTAGATACAGGTGCACCTTTTGAACATGTGGTCCTGCATAGAAAGGAATACTGAGTCAATTTAATAGAACATGTTACTGTAGACGTCTATGGTGTCAGATTTAGGGAAGCTTCTTCTTTTTCTTCGCCCATTGAGGCGTCAGTGCCCATCCACACAAACGCCTCCTCAGCCGTGTTGTAGATGAACATCTTGCCTACAGCCCGACTTTGGGTATAGGCCACGAACAAGGGCTCTCCAGTTTTCCCGGTCCTGAGCCTTGAGTTTCTTGTTCGTGATTCTGTAAAATTCTTTTTCCTGGGGGGGGGGGGGGGGTTGGCCCCACGCCCAACCCCCAACCTGGAGGTCCAGTTGCTGCTCTTAGTCTGTCCTCTACCATGAGTCCTGCCCGGCTTGGTTAAACCTGCCAGGGGGCCAGCCCCCGCCGGTATAGCTCTCATGGTCACGGAGGCACACAAGCCTCCCCACCACGACAAGGTAGCAAGACATTGGGGGGGTTAGGGAAGCTTGCCACAACTAATTGTCCATGTTTGCGCTTCAAATATCTCAAAAGTTTACCATTTAAAATTAAAATAACTTTAAACTAATGTAAAGTAGATAGTAGTGATCGATATAATATATTTATCTCATAACAATTGCAGAAACTCAAAACCCTCGGCCTATGTGACTTTAAGCGGATGTGTGGTTTCCACTTGAAGGGCAGTTTACGCTTTAGATCCTGCCTGTATTAAATATGTACGAAAACACCGCTGAATCATGTAAGTGTTTGCCTTATAGTAGTTGATATATTATATGGCATAGACAGTTCTCTAATCATAAGAATAAGTCTATCGTTGCGAACACAAAAAGCACTTTTCACTACCATAGTTATTTAATGATGTATTGGGTGTAAATACACAGCAGGTATGTAGGAAAGAGCCTTTGAACAGAGAAGCTAAATGATGGTTGCTTGTTGGAGTGATATGTCTTGGCAACATCTAAGGTCATATCAGGATGGGTATCAACTTGTGGCAGTGCACATTCATGGCAGATTGAATAGTGCTGCCCCACTGGGACAGCAGGCCACCAGCACCTGGACCTGATATCCCACTCAGTCACATTATCCTAACACTGAGCCAACCAATCCTTGCCCTATCCTAATAATGCCGAGTGCCTGGCGAGGAAGCGACAAGTATCAATTTTTACGTCATTGGTTTCACTCCAGTAGGGTTCATATCCGTGCGATCGAATCCTACGATCTACCAAAACGATTGACGGTTGACGGATGCTCAACTTCTTCGGCCATCCCGTCTGGCATCAGATGCAGGTCAGGGTATGTCATCAGGTGCTTTCATGCTGTTTGCTCAATTGATTTGCTTGTGGTTTTCTGCTGCCTTGGCTGGAAAGACTATATTCGTGGCGATGCATTAAAGGTGCATACTCTAATGGTTTTGAATTCCTGTAATTGTCTGAGATAAATATATTAAGTTGTAATAATCGAATTGACTTCAGTTTGAAGTAACTTTTATATTAAATGGCTAACTTTGGAGATATTTGATGTGAAAGCACACCAAATTAATTTTGGCAAGCACATCAATTCTGACAATCTATGCTTCAGCAGTACCATGTTCTATTAAACTGGCTTAGTGTCCCCCCCCCCCCCCCCGCCTTCTGTACAGCAATACAATATTAATAAGGAGACAGGATATTTAAGGTAGATACGGAGGAAAACATCTAGGTAAATGTTTTGGTTTTGGAAATCTGATGCTTTCGCTAGACTATGCAGCTTTACGATATTTATATGAGTGGTAGGTGTTACAGTTATTTGTGTGTCTTATTGTGCATTATTATGCGATATATTGCTCCAGTGTGTGGTGCGGGGAGGGCCCACCCACCAATTACCCCGACAGCTGGGGGAGAGGGGGGGGGAGACATTCCACCAATGCGCCAAGGAGGAATAGATATATAGTGTATTATTGATTGATTGATTGGTGCTTGCTTTACGCCGTGTCGGCAGCATAGGCCATATTCACGGCGAGAAATATTAGTTTTTTGTTCAAACCATCGCTTTTAGATGTAAAGGCAGACGATCAATTATGTGCCAATAGACACTCATTAAATTAGAAAGCTCACAATCATATATTTGTGGTCAAGGGAAACAAATTCCCATCGAAAAAGAAAAGTTTGATTAATAATTGATAGAATCTATTTAGTAAACTATATGAGGTGGTAGAGTTCAGCTACCCTCAAAAAAGCTAAAATGAACATGATACGTTACATTTAGCGTATTATGTTCTCCTTGCATTTATATTTGTATAATGCGTTAGACATCACATATATAATTCCTCCGTGTGAATGAACATATGCGGACGTCTGTCAGGGACGAGGAGGGCCGGTGGTGGCGCCACCTGTCCGATCATGGTGGTCAGAATGCACAATGTAGCGAATGGGTACACATCATAATAATAATAATAATAATAATGGAATTCCCTTCCGCCGCTTTATCTTTGCATAATACTTATAATCACATAGATTCCACATGCCACTTTAGTATGGGGATGCAATAGCATACCCTATGCATACCTTGGTTGTCATGGCTGTCACTCATACTTAGCTTCCATATTGCAATGACACAGACATGAATGACCCATGGATAATAGCGTTATTGGGTGAAATCTGACATCTCAGAAACGTATGTCAGTTCCAATTAGCTCTCAGATGCCAATAACCACAAGATGATTGGCACTCGCATACATATTGACTGTCATGTGATTGGAGAACTGGCAGCTACTTTGGTGATGCTCTACATTTATAGAGTGGTTCCTCTGTGACTTGTAAGCTTACTACTATCTGTGTGATGCTCTACATTTATATAATGACGGTTGGGTGACTTGGAAGTTGACAGCTATGGTGGTGATGCTCTACATTTATATAATGACTGTCAGGTGACTGGGAGGGAAGTTGACAGCTATGCTTGTAATGCTGCATATTCATATATTTGCTGTCAGGTGACTTGGAAGTTGATAGCTATGATGGTGATGATCTACATTCATATATTTGCTGTCAGGTTAGTGGGAAGTTGACAGCTATGGTGGTGATGCTCTACATTTATATAATGGCTGTCAGGTGACTGGGAAGTTGACAGCTATCCTTGTAATGCTGTATATTCATATATTTGCTGTCAGGTGACTTGGAAGTTGATAGCTATGGTGGTGATGCTCTACATTTATATAGTGGATTTCAGGTGACTGGGAAGTTGACACCTATGCTTGTGATGCTGTATATTAATATATTTGCTGTCAGCAGACTTGGAAGTTGATAGCTATGGTCCGGTGACTGCGAAGTTGACAGTTATGGTGCTGATGATCTACAATTACATATTGGCTCTCAATTATTTGAACAATTAAAAGCTATGTTTGTGATGCTTTACATTTATATATTGTCTGTCAGGTGACTGGAAAGTTGACAGCTATGTTTGTGTTGATGTACATTCCTATATTGGCAGTCAGGTGACTGGGAAGTTGACAGCTATGTTTGTGATGTGGTACATTCATATATTGTCAGTCAGGTGACTGGGAAGTTGACAGCTATGTTTGTGATGGGGTACATTCCTATACCAGTGTATACTGTCAGTCAGGTGACTGGGAAGTTGACAGCCATGGGGGTGCTGCTTTACATTTCCATATTAGCCATCAGGTGATAGCACATTTGGAAGCTATGATTCTGATGATCTACATTTATATATTGTCTGTCAGGTGACTTGAAAGTTTACAGCTATGTTGGTGATGATCTACATTTATAGATTGTCTGTCAGCTGACTGGAAGTTGACAGCTATTGTAGTGACGCTGTGGGATGTAACCGTCAAGTACCTGCCCCCCCTTGCCCCAGCCATCCGGTCCCGTAACTCCTGTTCTATCCACCAGGTGTCGGCGCAATGACCCACGGCTATCTAGGCGCCATATATCAGCTGGGAACAACCAATTTATATTCATAATCCAAATTACTTATTAACGAGGTAATACTTCAACATAGATAATACAGGAGCGAAGGATCCCGTTAGCTGTGCGATGTATTAAGACTCATCCAAAGTAAACAAACAAAAAAACTAGTACTTGACAAAGTAAAGGGAAGCATATTTGCTGATGGTGTGGCACTGGTAGCTACAGACACTGATACAAAATTGGCTGAATCCACAATGAATCATGATTTAGAAAGAGTAAACCATTGGAAAAAGGAAAATAAATTATCCATAAATATTATAAAAACTAAATATGTAATAGTTGCAACTAAAACTAAGCGTTCCAGCTCACCAATTGTCAGTATAAAAATAGGAGAGTGTATACTTAAGAAGGCTCTAAGTGATAAATATTTAGTTACTACACTTGACCCTCCACTGTCAGGAACCTGTCAATTAAATAGGATTAACAGAACATTGGCAGCAAAATTGAACACCTTCAGGAAAATAAGGCATTATATGAGCGAGGAGACTGCTCTTCTATTGTACAAAACCACAATACTGCCCTTCATTGATTAGAAGGCCATAATATATGATATACTAACAAAAAAGCAGCAAACAAAGCTCCACCCTATATAAGATAGAGGGAAAACACTACATACCATTGAGATGCACAATAAAGCTAAACTAGATGGCCTAAATATTCGCAGAGACAAGCACCTATTAGGCCCTAATGTACCACCATGCGAAAGACCCATATTACATAGACACAGCTACACTGCTACACTGGGGTCGGTGTTGCTATTCCTTTCCCTGCTCCCCCCCCCCCACTCAAACAACCATACACTGTAAACTCAACCAGTAGCGGCCAACTAGACCAAAAAACCCACGTACAACGGAATGAGCCTTGAAATGATTCTAGTTTGATCCTACTGAGGTACATGATTACTCACTATTTACCTACTTACTAATTCAAGAGGCCCCACCTGAGATTACCATGAACACAAGTTCAATCACAAAGGCCCACCCTACATCCCCCCATCACCATTTCAACGAGTATGTTACTACTAGAAAGATAATCAGTAATGCCCCACCCCTACTAATGCCTACCATACTAATTACCTCCCAAGATATGTTTCTTTTTCTCTTATCTTGTTCTTTACCTATCATTCATGTATCAATGTTTTGCTTATTTTCCTGTAATTGTCTATCTGCATATTGTTGTAGGTGTGTTTACTGTGTAAAGGCAATTGTGATTAGGGCTGGAAGACCAGTGCATTAGCACTGACAACATGTTCTTCAGAGGAATAAAACATTTGAACAAAAAAACAGAAGAAAACAATCAGTTGACAAACTATTTACATGTATAACTGGGGAGTATGGCAAGGCAAATTCCACTTAAAATCCTTCATAAAAATATCCTACTAACAATTTCTCTGAATTTGATTCGAAGCCTGGGTGAGTAAAAACAATGATATATAAACATGTATGCTTCTCGCTATGTAGCCTGGTGTTTGGCATTAGTAGGATAGGGCAAAGAGCAGTGGAATGCGGAAGACCAATTGCCTGTGGTTAAATTTTCAAATGAGTTGAGCGTCCGTCTCCTGTTTTGGTAAACCGTGGGATTCGAAACCATGGGTTCGGACCATAGTCGAGTCAAACCAATGACTTAACAATTGATGGTTATCGCTTCCTAGCCAGGTGCTCCACATTATTAGGATAAGGCAAGGACTGGTTAGTTCAGTGTTAGGATAATGTGACTGAGTGAGATATCAGATCATGGTGCTGGCGGCCTGGTCTACCATTGGGACAGCGCTATCAAATGAAAGGTAACCATGCCAAAAGTAGCCAGATAACACACCACACAGCTACGTACAAGCCTATATGTAAATAGGAGTAGGCTAGTCTAGTAATAAGAGTAGAGCAAATAAATACATATATACCAAGAAAAAAAAACTAAAAAAACATAGGCGATTAACCATACAAACCAATTATCTATCTGCTACTGAAATGCAGGCAATCAAATACCTTATCAGCAGCCACTGTGTGGTAAGATAACACCAACACTACAACTGGCCAGCATTGAAAACAAGCCTGGGTACCCGGGCTTATATGCTATGGACAGCATAAATACAGCCTCAATAAAAAAATCAAATACAAAAAATCGCCATGAGTATGAATGCGCACTGACACAGGTCAGTACATGTCCTGATGTGACCGTATATGTTGCGAGGACATAACACTCCAAAAACCAACCAAGATCTGTTGATGTATATCCCTCATAGAGTGAACCAGAAAAGAATCGTGTGAGCCTTGTTTGAAAAATGATTGCTAAGTAGAAATTCGAGCGAAAATAACAGTTTCTGCTCAAACAATGCCCGCACCCTACCCCTACACCGCCCCCACCACACTTCTCCTCCCCTCCCTCCCCTCCATCCCCCCAGCGCCACCCAAACAAAGCGAAACCGGACACCCCTGATGGTCCTGCGGCTGGAGCCTCGATGTGCGTGGGTGGGGAGTGGAGTGGGTGAGGGGGTGGCAGTAGAGGGGTGTGGTAGTTTGGGGGGGGGGGGGGGGGTGAGGAGGGTGCCGTGTGGGGACGCGCATGTTTGTAGTTGGCGGTACGACCGTTCTCAACATTATTATTAGCGTTGGTTGCTTGGTTGTTGGGGTTTTACATCCTGGCAACATCGAATACAAAAAAAGGCGACAAGAGGTAGTGATGGCCCCAGACTGATATTAAACAGAGCCAAAAACAGATCATATGAGCGGAGTACCAAGTACAGGAAGGCAAGGGAATGGAATACACTGGGAGTAGAAGAAAGAAGTACAGGGACAATAGAAACATATAAAACATTAACCAAAAGAGAGCTAATTGCACTGCTAGACTAATGACAACAACAAATAAAATGAATTAGAAAAGAAAAAGAACGATAGATCAATAAATAAATAGAAATACAACTGATAATTCAAGCAAAGTTTTAGAGTGTATAGATGCTAGGCATGATACATACAAAAGGTAAACTTTAAACATAAGATCAACACATAATGACCACTAACACAGCAAGGTGAAGGCATTCAGAGAAATTAACTATTGGTAACCAAACAATTATCCAATTGTAGAATGAACAAACTCACAGAGGTTTGGGGATGTGGGAGAATGCCTACAAACAGAGAAAGAATGCATGCAGTAGTTAGCTACACAATAACTCAAAGTGACAAAAAGAAGGGGAGTCACAAGACTATTACTGTCTAGCGGCAAAAAGAAGCCATTAGACTTAACCATTATGGGCAGCATGAATACACCCATCACAAAAAAACAACCATCTAAACTCCTATCAGGATGGGTACCAATTTGTGACAGTGCTCACTCATGGCGACTTTATAGTGATGCCCCACTGGCAGACCAGGCTGCTGATACCATGACCTGATATCCCACGCGGTCATATTATCCTGATAGTGTGCTAACCAGTCCTTGGTCAATCCCATTAATGCCGAGCACCAGGCTAGGTAGCAACAAGTATCAATTTCATTGGTTTTATTCGTCTGGGATTCAAAATTCCCCACAGTCCACATTAAAACCTTCTACCTTGGACTCTACTGATTCAGCCACGAGTCCATTTCGGGGGGGGGGGGCTGTCAGTGTCAGGCATGACCTGGTGAACCGCTATCACAATGGGTACTTACAGTGTCATGTACGTCCTGGTGAGCTGCTGTCACAATGGGCACTGTCAGTGTCATGCAATACCTGGTGAGCTGCTGTCACAATGGGCATTGTCAGTGTCATGCACGACCTGGTGAGTTGCTGTCAAAATGTGCGTTGTCAGTGTCGCCCGTGACCTTGTTGTTAAGCCGCTGTCCGAGCCACTGCTGGCACTGTCACCCCACCGCTCATGTGCTGTCACGATAGATGAGCGGACAGCTTACACTAACAGCGACCCCGTGTTAGAACAATATTTGACAGCGACTGCGTGTTGTGTGTCGACTGGCTCAAGGCTGTCACGCCAGCAGAGAGACACCGCGGCTTGGATTACGCGAGAACTGGCGAGAACTGGCGAGAGCCAGCTGTTGCCGAGACAATTCACATCACCCACTTATAGTGAATGGGATGGCTGAAGGAGTTGAACGTCCGTCTACCTTTTGGTAGATCATGGGCTTTCGAACCCATGGGTTTGAACGCTGGCCGCATCAAACCAGTGACTTAGAAATTGATACTTGCCACTTCCTAGCCAGGCGCTCGACATTATTAGTATAGGGTAAGGACTGATGGGCTCGCTGGCAGGATAATGCAACCAAGTGGGATATCAGGTCATGGTGCTGGCGGCCTGGTCTCCCAGTGGGCCAGCAGTATAATGTCACCATGAGTGTGCACTGTCACCATGAGCTTAGTTGTTGCCAGGAGGTAAAACTCCAACAACAAACCAACCCAACAGAGAGCGGTAGGTGGCGCCACTACCGTTGCAGTCGCCACCAGAGGGAGCATGACGACATGACGTGCGTGGTGCCGTCAGTGTCAAACTCCTTGCACATAAATCTGATAGGTAAATGGACTACATGTAAATGTGATCTGCCGCATTAAAGTGTCAGGTCGTTCGGGAACTACTGGCGACCTTCAAACGTGTATGCATTTTAAATGCTAGAGCGAGACCACCATCAGATATATATCTCACCTTAACAATTATGAAGCATTAATCGTACGCTTAACGTAAGACGTAAAGTTGCATGGACTGCTAGTTTTGAGTTTCTGAGATAAATGTATTAGGCTGGTCATTAGAATTTACGTTACTTTAATTTGAAGTGACTTTTATTGTAAATGGCTAAGTTTTGAGATATTTGAAGTGCAACCATACAACATTAATTTTGGCAAGCAACCAAACATTCTAATACCACAGGCTTCTGCAGTAATATATTCTATTTTATAACCCCAGTATTCTATTCTGAGTGGTGACAAGTGTTTAATAAGTACACCAGTATCTAAATTAGATAGGTACAATCAAATCTAGATAATTGTTTCTGTTTTGGAAATTTGACAGTTATATTACTTACTTACTTACATAATTACTTACTTACTTACTTACGCCTACCACCCAACTTTGGGCACAGGCCACGAACAAGGGCTCTCCACTTATCCCGGTCCTGGGTCATCTTCTCCAGCTGTCTCCATGTATGTAGCGCATCTTAGGGGAATTTAATTACTTCAATGTGAAGCCTTTTTTATTAGAAGCCTTCCTTTAGTGTTCTTGTGGTTCTACTATCACGACTGTTTATGAAGCTAATAAGAACGATCATATGTAACCTATTCCAATGCAACTTATGGAGGTTATTATGACGCGTATCTACAAAACCATGATGGAGCTCATTAAGAATCTACGCAATGATATTATTAGGTTGAGGCTCACTTCAAGCTAATTCAGAAACTCAGATAAAAAACATATTGCTAATAGGCATTAATACAATATCACATATTAAATGTTAGCGCGTGTCATGTTATTGATTACAGCTGAATTAAAAGAAAACAAAATCTAGAAACTAATAGCTTGACATAATCTTTGAAAAGTGTATGTTCATTTTTAATGCCATCAATAATTAGATAAAATACACCAACTTGCAGTATATCAAACATTAACAATAACACACATTATTTCATAATGTGTCATTCATTGAATCGATCAATAGCTGAATAAAATGCACCAACTTAGTAACTATGTGTCAATATATGATGCCTTCCATAATTGATTAAAATACACCAAATTGCTGAGCATGTGTTAATCTTAGATGTTGTCAATAATTTAATCAAATACACCAAATTCCTAAGGATAAAATCAAGTATAAAACAAATTGTGTGTTATATTGTGTTACTAATAGAACAACATACACCAAGTTGGTAAGCACATATTTATCTTTTATGCAATCAATAATTAACTAAAACACCAAATTGCTGAGTCAGTGCTAATCTTTACTGCCATCAATAAGTTAATGAAATATATTATCTTACTAAATCTTTGTTCATCTTTGATGCATTCGATAATTGAATCAAATGCACCAGATTGTTATGCATGTGATTATCTTTGATCCCATCATCATCATCATCATCATGCTGTCAGTCGTGATGTGACAAAGACTGCTTTCATTACTTGACTGCCGCTCTCCAGCTTTGTGTGGTTGTACATTTCATGAAAGCTGCCTGCAAACGTGTTGAAGTGCTGCTGGCTTTTGCAAGTTACCACCTGCACTCTCTCCGGGAGCAAATAGTGGTTTCACACCGGCAAGAACATGTCAAGACAGGCGCAAAACTATTGTCCCTGCATTGGCTGGTCAGGAGATGTTGCGAGTTCCATACATCAACTGTCCTTAATGCTGCCACAGTGACATGGTTTTCTGTTTAGGGTTTGCTCCCTTAGCCTTCGGTTCTGTCAAGAACCTGTACCACAAGGCAGTGGTTTACAACTCTGCAAGGCAGGGGCGTCAAACTTCCTCAGGTATTGCTGTACCTGCAATACATGTATACAAAAAGCTAAGCATGATGCTGCATTGCACTTTTCAGAATATACATGTACACAAAAAGCTAAACATGACTTTTAGGAATATACATACAGAAAGCTGATGCCATCAATAATTGAATAAAATACACCAAATTGATAAGCGTGTCTTTATTTGCAATGCCATTAATTATTGAATCAAATATACCAAATTGCTAACCATCTGATAATCTGTGACCAGACGGGATGGCTGAATGAGTTATAGCGTCCGTCTCACGTGTTGGCAGAGTGTGGGGTCGTGGGTTCGAACTCAGGTCGAGTCAAACCGATGACTTAGCAATTTATACTTGTCGCTTCCTAGCCTGGTGCTCAGCATTATTAGGATAGGACAAGGACTTGTTGGCTCAGTGTCAGGATAATGTGGCTGAGTGGGATATCAGGTCATGGTGGTGGCGGCCTGGACTTCCAGTGGGGCATCACTATAAAGTCGTCATGAGTGCACACTGTTACAAGTCGGTACCCGTCCTGATATGACCTTAGATGTTGCTAGGACGTAAACGAACAACAAACAAACGATAATCTGTGATGCCATCAATAACTGAATAAAACAAAACGAATGTCTATCCATGTGTTGTCCGTCATTCTTACATGATGCGTCCTTAACCAGCTGTAAGCAACAAGTTGAATCACACATTCTGACCTCATCTAAGATCTGTATATTTTCTATTTGCTCTGTGCCTCACACACAGCTCCGAGGACTCGCTGGGTTCGGTGAACATGTGCCGGGTGTACGCCGTGCTGAAGGAGGAGACCACCCGGCGCTCCGTCACCATCTGCGGCAGCCTCCAGCGGGAGAAGGACGCCTACACGACCGAGAGCAACACCCTGGAGGTGCGAATACTCGGCAAGTCGACCAACGCCGAACGCATGTACTTCATGCTCCATTACTCCAGTGAGTAGAAGAATCTTTTTTTCATTTTCTTTTTTTTTGGGTACATTAGTTGATTAAGCAGGGGAAGTTTCAGTCGCAGACAGCTGCATGGTCTTCCTCATTCCACTGCTCCTTGCCGTATCCTAATCATGCCAAGCGTCTTGCTATGTATGAAGCGACAAGTATCAATTTTTAAGTCATTGGTTTGACTCGACCCGTTCATCTGGATCAGGAATTGCTTTTTCTACCACTGACCTTATTTGATGTGGAACCTTAGAACAATCTGATATTAAGTATCACTTCCCTTAATACACATACTCTACCATGGTTTCACAACTTGGTTTGAATATTATACATATGTATTTACCAACATGATAGTATGAATTAGCTATTAGTAGAGAGGTGCTATAGTGCTACTTATATAATTGGAATATTATTATAATGACTTTATATAAATAACTGGATGATTTAAATATGATTAAAACAGTTTTCTTAATGCTTCACATATGAGTTTCATTAAAAGTATATATTTTAGAATTTATTTAAACTATTATTTATTTATGAACCAGACCAAAAAAGTCAGAATATTTTACAAAGTGTCAACTCTCGTCATGCCTGTATTCTCGCCCCATTTGTATTCTCACGTTTGAATTCTCGTCACGTGTCAACTCTCGTCAAGCCTGTATTCTCATCCCAATTGTTTTCTCACATCTGAATCATCGTCACGTGTCAACTCTCGTCAACCCTGTATTCTCAAACCATTTGTATTCTTACGTTTGAATTCTCATCACGTGTCAACTCTCGTCAAGCCAGTATTCTCGTCCCATTTGTATTCTCACCTTTGAATCATCATCACGTGTCAACTCTCGTCAAGCCAGTATTCTCAAACCATTTGTATTCTTACGTTTGAATTCTCATCACGTGTCAACTCTCGTCAAGCCAGTATTCTCATCCCAATTGTATTCTCACATCTGAATCATCGTCACGTGTCAACTCTCGTCAACCCTGTATTCTCATACCATTTGTATTCTTACGTTTGAATTCTCATCACGTGTCAACTCTCATCAAGCCAGTATTCTCATCCCATTTGTATTCTCACCTTTGAATCATCGTCACGTGTCAACTCTCGTCAAGCCAGTATTCTCGCCCCATTTGTATTCTCACGTTTGAATTCTCGTCACGTGTTAATTCTCATCATGCCTGTTCTCTGGTCACATCTGTGTTCTCCTCCCGTCTGAACTCACGTCACGTGTTAGCTCTTGTCATGTCTGTACTCTTCTCATGTCCGTGGTCTCGTCGCGTCTCTATTCTCCTCACGTATGTACGCTTATCAGGTTCCTAAATGCTAAATCCCCGCTGGTGTAGCGGTGCGTGCGAGGAGTAATCCCTGAAACTGACCGGACCAGACCGGATGGCCGAATGAGTTTGAACGTCCATTTCCCGTTTTGGTAGATTGTGGGATTCGAACCACAGGTTCGAACTCTGGTCGAGTCCCACCAAAGACTTTTTTTAAATATTTGTGTTTGGTAAAGTATTTATTCATCTGAATATGACATTTGTCAGCACTGGAGCACTGGTCTTCTGGCCATCTTACTATTGGAATTGACAGTGTAATTAATCTAAGTTTGGTCAGTGCTGATCCTGTAGAATTAAGGGAGTGGCTCCTGCTGTATAATGTACAGCACCACTCACTGTAGTTCATGCAAAAATGGGGAGCAGCACCGAGTAGAAGGTGTTTACTCGGGGCAACTCAAACAATCATTGTGGGTTACATGTTTTCTCTTATAAAACTAGCTAAGTTTATAGTTGACAAGACATTTTGTCTGTCTTATATAATGTTCAATGTGTTTAAACAGGATGTTTGGTGTGTTGATGGTTTGTTCATGATTGTTAAGGGTGGTGCCAGGGGAGGACTTGAAAATTTATACTTGTTGCTTCCTAGCCAGGTGCTCGGCATTATTAGGATAGGCCAAGGACTGGTTGGCTGAGTGTCTGCTTAATGTGACTGAGTGGGATACCAGTTCATTGTGCTGGTGGTCTGGGGCAGCACTATAAATTGGGCCAGCCCTATAAAATTACCATCAGTACGCACAGTGACAAGCCGGTGCATCCGTACTGATATGACCATAGATGTTGCCAGGACGTAAAACCCCAATAACCACCCAATGGACCAGAAACTGATGGCCGGTATCATGCCTTTATTATAAGATGTTTTCTGTGCGCTGACAAGATTTGTCCCGGCGAGACTGACGGCTAATTTTATAACATTTGGCATCTTGAAGGATCGCCATGGAGATAACTATTACATTTGCATTATTTAGTGTGCAAACAGCTAGCAGACAGCGTCCATTTTCAGAGCGCTTCCGGTTCCAAGAAATCTAACACCCGCACCTCCAAAATAAATAATAATCACAACAGAAGAGCAAGCTTGAAAGATTTGTTCATTGGAGGATGGTTTTCCCTAACTGAATTAATATTTGTTTTAAACACACCAAAAAACCACGAGAAGATTAAAGAAAGGTACTAAGACTATTAATGACAGGCCGGGAGGGGAATTAGTTCCGGTAGAAAGTTTGCGTGACTTAGTGGGGATGGGGGGCGGTGTACAAGTAAAGACATGTTTTTTGTTGTTGTTTTTATTGTTGGTACATTAGTTGTTTAAGCAGGGAAAATTTCCGTCGCAGATGAATGGTCTTCCTCATTCCACTGCTCCTTGCCCTATGCTAGTAATGCAGAGCATCTGGCTAGGAAGCGACAATTATACATTTTTAAGTCATTGGTTTGACTCGACCAGGATTTGAATCCACGATCCCACGATCTACCAACACGGGAGACGGACGCTCTAATTCATTCGGCCATCGCATCTGTTTGTTTCTTTGTTGTTGTTTTACGTCCTAGCAACATCTAAGGTCATATTCAGACCAGCTCTGACTTGTGACAGTGCATACTCACAGGACCTTTATATAGCTGCCCCACTGCGAGGCCAAGCCACCAGCACCATGACCTGATATCCCATTCAGTCACATTATCCTGCCACTGAGCCAACCAGTCCTTGCCCTATCATAATAATGCCGACTGCCTGGCTAGGAGGCAACAAGTATCAATTTTTAAGTCATAGTGTTGACCCAACCAGGGTTCGAACCCACAAACCCATGGGTTCAGATCCCCCGATCTTCTAAAAACAGGAGACATGCACTCAACTCATTCAGCCATCCCGGCTGGACAGTAAGGACATGTTGGTAATTGTTTAGTGCGCCGTGCCTGGCATATGGCCTCAGTAAGCACTGGTAAGGACATGTACTCCGTGAACACAATAAATCAACAACACAACGAACAACCTGCCACCTGGTGGAGCCAAATCAAAACTAACTGAATCCACTCACACCGATACACCAGACGAATGACTTGAGGGTCCATCACCTGTTTTGGGAGATTGGATGCTCCGAACCCATGAGTTTGTGGGTTTGAACGCTGGTCGAGGCTTAACAATTGATACATGTCACTTCCTAGCCAGGTGCGTGGCATTATTAGGATAGGGCAACAAACAAACTCATACTGATAAGGATATCACTGCGCCACTGTATATGTCACTCTGAGGAGAACTTAGACGTGATGGCCGAATGAGGTAGAGCATTCATCTCCTGTGTTGGTAGATCATTGGTTTGAATCCTAGTCGAGTCAAACCACTGACTTAAAAATGTTAACTTGTCACCTCCTAGCCAGGCACTTGGCATGATTAGCATAGGGCAAGGAGCAGTGGAATGAGTAAGACCAATCGTCCGTAACTGATATTTTCCCTGGTTAAACAACTAATGTGCCCAAACTCAGAATTAGCACAATTACCAGCAACTCTTGGAGACAAATGCTTTTAAAAAAATTGGTTAGTTAATGAAACACTGCGCGATATGTTTTGTTTTATTTCCTAGCACCATCTAAGGTCATATCCGGACGTGTACCGACTTGTGACCGTGCACAGGCATTGTGACTTTATAGTGCTGCCGTAGTGCTAAATCAGCCCTAGTGCTCAATCATCCCACCATTACCCAATATCCCACTCAGTCACAGTATCCTGACACTGAGCTAAGTAGTCATTGCCTTATCCTATTAATACCGAGTGCAGGCTTGCCAGGCTAGGAAGTGACAAGTATCAACTTTAAAGTTATTGGTTTGACTCGACCGCGAACCAAACTCCCGACCTGCCGGACGCGACGTCCGCGCTCTACCCATTAGGCCACCGCGGCGGATGCGCGAGATGTTGACACGACGTACCCCTAAATCCTCTCTCTCCCCCTCCAAACGCGCACACACACTTACCCTGCTCACACTCTCCTCATGATACACATGGGCCCCTCGGGCAATCTTCTAGCGGGACTCATTTTACTATCATTTTCTTGCATTTTTCCCATCAAATTAAATTTTAAAATATGCCTGTTGTAGAAATGTATGCTCACAAATCTGATCGGTACGTGTCATGGATGTATTGGATCTTGGTCACTGCCTGCGGATTTGTTTGAGTCAACTTGGGTATCTTTTGAAAGAAAAATGTATTACAATTTATTTATTTATATTTATTTTTGTTGTAGTAAATGTAAATAGTCAGTGAGTTGTTATTAGTACGTGACCAATGGCGCCCCATAATCCGTAGGTTCGGCGCTATGTCCGAATTATGCGGCGCCGCGCGTGCGCTCAACGCCGCCGTTTACATACCGTTGGCATTTATCTGGCGCGTGTAATTCCCCGCTTCTCCGCTGCGTGGCGCGCTATAACGGCGGCCATTACGCCGCTGGGTCCCACCAGGCGGCTGATCGCGCATAAAGCCGGGCGCCGGGGATCAGCGCCCGCCCGAAGCCCCAACTTGCTGCTAACTACAACAACTGTGCACATCTCTCCTCTACTCTCCCACTCTCACCTTTCCACTCTCCCTCCCGACCCCCACTCACCTCTTCACCTTTCGCCATGGTCTCTCCCATCCACTCTCTCCTCCTCCCCTCCACTCTCTCCTCCTCACCTGCCCTCTCTCAACCTAACCTTCACTCTCTCCCGGTCCCCCCACTCTTTCCTCCTCCCCTCCACTCTCTCCTCCTCCCCTTCACACTCTCCTCCTCCCCTCCAATCTCTCCTCCACCCCTCCACTCTCTCCTCTTCTCCCCACTCTCTCCTCCCCCCATCCACTGTCTCCTCCGCCCCTCCCCTCTCTCCTCATCCCCTCCCCTCTCCTCCTCCCCTCCCCTCTCGTCAACCCGTCCACCCTCTCCTCCTCCCCTCCCCTCTCTCCTCAACGCCTCCACTCTGTCCTCCTCCCCTCCCCTCTCTCCTCCTCCCCTCCACTCTCTCCTCCTCCCCTCCCCTCTCTCCTCCTCCCCTCCACTCTCTCCTCCTCCCATCCACTCTCTCCTCCTCCCCTCCACTCTCTCCTCCTCCCCTCCACTCTCTCCTCCTGCCCTCCACTCTCTCCTCCTCCCCTCCACCCTATCCTCCTCCCCTCCACTCTCTCCTCCTCCCCTCCACCCTCTCCTCCTCCCCTCCACTCTCTCCTCCTCACCTCCACCCTCTCCTCCTCCCATCCACTCTCTAAAGTAGCTTATCTAAATGTAACCGTCTGAAGCTTCAAAAGGTATCATATATTGGAAGTGGTATATGGTACTGATATATATATATGCAGGTATGTAAATTATATGAATGAGCTATTAACAGATATGGAGGTGTACAGGACTATAGTAAGGAAATCAAAGTTCATATATCATTCCATTCCATGAGCATTGAAACCACATACCCATATTATGGTGCTGGATTTGTAAGTAGGCCTAAACAGTTTCACTCTCAAATATTTTGCCACTTTAAAAAAATACAGAATATGCTGAACTTCTAAGGTAGAAGTAGACATTACCAGGTAGCATGACATGCTATGGGGTGCCCTGTTTGATGTATGTTATATCAGATTGGGGATTCAAGTGGCCAATACAAGCTTTAACATGTTGTAGAAATAGGCATTAAAAGGTAGCATGCAATGCTATGGGATAGATACCCTTCATACTCAATGAAGTAAGCAATATATTCGATTGAGAATAAATGCAATCAGATATAACTATCACAATCAAATTAGGCATTGCCAACATCATAGTCACACCAAAGATGATGTTCACTACCATTTAAGATGCTTTTCTCAGAATATTTTAGGAATACGCACGGATGCATATACATGCAGACATGCAGATGTGCAGACACGCAGACGTGCAGACACGCAGATGCGCAGATGCACAGATGTGCAGTCACGCAGACACACAGACAGGCAGACGCGCAGACATGCAGATGCGCAGATGCACAGAGGATCATGGCAATTTTCAGTTTTTCACCTGAATTCCTCATACATTGATAGATGGCAATACTAAATCAATTTAATAGAACCTATTAGTGCTAGAGCCTATCACATCCACCATTTCAATGTACATGCCAAAATTACTTTGCCTTGTTTTTACTTCAAATATCTGCAAAGTGAGCCATCTGTAAAATATTCCGATTTAATGCATTGGTGGGAAATGCAAATGTTCTGTTACTGATCGGGTATACATGACCAGGTACATGTATGTGTATATGTAGGTGATAGTGGTGCCTGAGTGAGATGTAAATAGACATAGTAGTGCGGGCAGGGCTGTGGGTAAGGGGCACTCAGAGCCTACCCACTCCGCCCTCTGCTAGTTAGGATCTCTACACTCAGGCTCAAGGCAGGTGGTGATCAGGGGAGCCACACAGCTTCATGGTGGTGGGCAGACAACTGGTTACCATGGGGACCACGAATGCTGGATCCATATTGGTAGAGCTAAGAATGCTTGTTTCCCACTGGGGGAAAAGGGTGGGGGTGATACGCTACACTGAATCCATGTACCATATAAATAATAAACCCGAGGGCTTGACTCTCGCTCTCTTCTTTCACACTTTATACTCTTCCTTTCTCTTTGTCTGTATTGATTTCACTATAGCCTGACTACACAACCACATATTTGAGCGTTAGCCATTCTACACATCGACAATATGATTGATTGATTGGTGGTTGCTTTGCACCGTGTCAGCAGCATAGGCCATATTCACGGCGGGAAATGTTTGTTTTTTGTTCAAACCATCGCTTTTACATGTAAAAGCAGACAGTCAATTATGTGGCAATAGACACTCATTAAATTAGAAAGCTCACAATTATATATTTGTGGTCAAGGGAAAAGAAAAGTTTGATTAATAATTGATAGAATTTATTTAGTAAACTATATGAGGTGGTACAGTCCAGCTGCCCTCAAAAAGGCTAAAATGTTTTGCTGTTTTACTTTAGTAAAAAGGTCATGCATACTGTCTACAGTGTAGAAGTGTTGGTGCAGGGCCAAAAAATCAATTCAACTTAGTCAAATGTGTTTGAGTGTCAGCGGGGACTGACACCCAATACATTCAGGGGGATGTTCCCCCTTGAGCAGAAAAGCATGTGTAAGCCACGAGTGGCCAATATGGCAGCGGCTAAGGACAACTTGGTCCCGCCGACCTCCCGCATGAGTCTGTGGTGGTTTACCCACAGATGGTTGAATTTCTTTAAGTTTATTAATGTTTTCATCCCACTCATGTTGCCATTTGGTTTTATGTGGGTGGCTATTATTGGTTTCATATCAGAGTGACGGATCAGACATGGTTCAAGATCACAGTTCAGGGCCTTCTTCGCAGCCCGATCAGCTCGTTTGTTTCCTTGTATGCCAGCATGGCCAGGCACCCAGCAGAGGTGGATGTCATACCCATCCGTTGCCAGTTGGTTCATTTTATAAATGACCATCGCTAGAATAGGGTGATTTGTTTTCAGTCCAGCAACAGCCAGGAGGCAAGAGAACGAATCACTGTATATAACATAGTTAGTGTGGTTGGATACCTCGATACACTCCAAAGCGAGAAGGAGTGCTTGGGCTTCTGCAGTGAAAATCGAGCTCTGATTGGGCAAGTGTACGCCAACTTTTTCACGTCTGCAGACTGCCGCAGCAGCTACCCGGCTTTGTTCTTTCGAACGATCAGTGTATATGGAGAGGTGGTCTGCAAACTGGCCTTGAATCTCTGCATGCAGTCCTTGGTACTCGAGTGTATGTGTACCAGACTTCCTCAGTTCCATGAGTCGGAGGATAACCAATGGCTCACTCAACGAACACAGGGGATGTTCTGAGACTTTGGCATCCTCCAACACGTCCAAATCCACGCCCAAGGACTCCAAATGAGGTTTCATTTGGAACCTCAGTGGCCGGATGTAATTCAGCCTGGCTTCATGCCTCGACAATAACATTTACTGGAAACTCTAAGAAGGTAGATCATAACAAGTAACCTGGGATATGTATCTCGATATATGTATCTCAAGATATGGCAGCAACTCAAACCATCGGCCGGTGCGGCTTCAAGTAGGGACAGGGTAAAGGGTTGGAAATCTGTCTTCCTCATTGTGCTACTCCTGGCCATTTCCTCTCAATAACCAGCTCCCCACTAGGTAGCGACAACAATTAATGTTGCAAGTCATTGGTTTGAGCACTCTACTAAGTCAGCCATCTTGTCTGGTGTTTGCTGATTCAGGCCACATCACGTGACTATCACCATTAGATCATTGGGAACCCAAGTTGATGAATTGAGCAAAGAAAATTATATTTTAATTTTGCTGAGGGCGTGGTATATACCTAAGAAAAGAAAATGCATGACCTTCATAATAGGCCAGTCTACACAAGAGCTTCATGCTTGATCAAACGCTAGAGAAGACCTCACAACACGCAGACAACAATGGCTCCTTACCTGGCACTGTCACCGTCACTGTCAATAAGCAAGCTACATAGGCTGTTTCACCAACACTCATCATTCACCCATGGCATTAACTAATCATCGCTATACCCCTTTGAGCTGAGTCATATAATTAATTACACATTATATCTTCAAATAATTCTTGATAATGCTGAAGCATTACACGTAATTTGGCGGCAAATACAGCCAAGCGCTAGTAACTAAGGTCACTTCCGCCATATATCGCCCAGTAAACAAGGCGACTGTGGCTCCACCGGTGTCATATTTCTGAACTAAATTGCGCATGTTATAGGTAACATGACTAATTTACGGGTGGAGAAATGCAGAACGAACCGATAGGTGGCGCCACTCGAGTAACCCTAGGGGCATCCGACCCGACCCCACCAGCTGACCGTTCCCACCATTTTGATCACGTGACCTCCCTCCGCCTGACCGCTACCACAACCCTCCGACCCGAGCTACTGATCACACTGATTCACTTTCTCCTCACGTCACGCTCACATCTTCTGCCAACATTATTCACATCTCACATGCAAGTGTGTCGAGTACATATTACACAGTCTACATGCTACCTGTGTATTCCTTTCGTCTCGCGGGCCGCCAAGAGCGTCGAGGATGTCAACAAACCGCCTTCTGCCGACCAGCGCGAGTGTGTCGAGGAATCAGGGTCGACGTTTCGACTCGACGGTATCGTAGAAACAAAACTTTGCACTAGAGATTTGACGCCTGTGTGTCGATGTAGGAAGAAAGAAGAAATGTATACCTATAATACTGGGACGCAGGTGGTTAGCTAAAGAAACTGAGAATTCGACAATCGACGCACAAAAGCCACAATTTGCTGTCGATACTAGACAACTCTGTCATGATTGATATAACATCCAGCTCCCCATGTTGTTAGGCTTGACATTATAGTATACTTTAAAGCATCTAGCTTATACTACCTGTATTACTGACAAAGTGGCAATTTGATTAGGGTTAAATAACTCACAACACCATTAATGTGGGACGATAGAACCGGGCCCAGGATCGACGTGGACGCCATAGCACAGTAGCTAAAGCGAACCGACCAGACCAATTATTTATTTTACACTATTTTTATGCCTTGAAATTATAAACATTTACAGTTATGTATAATTGACTGAACTCACTTATTAATTGGGACGATAGAACCGGGCCCAGGATCGACGTGGACGCCATAGCACAGTAGCTAAAGCGAACCAACCAGACCAAGGTTCACCCAAGCTGCCATAGCATAGCGACAAAGCGCACAAAAAACTCAATTATTTATTTTACACTATTTTATGACATTGATATTATAAACATTTACCTCACCACTATTTTATGGCTTTGATATTATAGCCATTTACATTAATTAACTCATTAACGTCATCGCGTTACTCCAGATCATTCTCATGGCATCCGCCTAAAGCGTACAAACCAGCCGGGCTCCAAGATCTTGGATAAAATAGTTATTTATAATTGAACGAACTCATTTATTAATTGGGACGGATCGACCGGGCTCAGGATCGACGTGGATGCCATAGCACAGTAGCTAAAGCGACCCGACCAGAACAAGGTTCATCCAACCTGCCAGAGCATAGCGACAAAGCGCACAAAAAACTCAATTATTTATTTTACACTATTTATGACATTTGATATTATAAACATTTACCTCACCACTACTTTATGGCATTGATATTATAGCCATTTACATTAATCAACTCATTTAACGTCATCGCTTTACACCAGATTCATTCTCAGCCACAAATCACCAACTTCATCATTATTCTACTACACCATGTTTTACCGCTGATTTTACTGATACCTTTACTTACTAGCACTATTTATGACATTTATCCTAGACATTTACATGTTAGGCAACTCATTGAATGACACTACCCATATACAAATACAACGCTATTTATTTTTATTTCTTACCACCTCTTCTACGGAGACTATTCGACACATACAACTATTATAACATACCTATACGACAAATAGATATTTCAAAGTCACTGACTGGTCAGTGGTCCAATAGACAGTTTCTGTTACCACCCAAATATGCCGAACACAAGAAAAAATGCGAGGAAAGCGAGAAAAAATGACACACCAAAGCCGCGGGGGCGAACAAGGAGGGCCCAGATGGAGCCGGACCTCCATGGAGACAACATGGAAGCATCTCCGGTGTCCCCAGCCAGCAGGAACTCAATCTCAGCAATGCAAGAGGCATCATCATCGGAGCAGGCATCTGCCACGAACGCAATAATACATGCGGTAAATGCAGCCGTTAGCCGCGCAATGGAGACACAGATGGCCACCATCAGGTCCGAGATAGCGGACAAGATGGACGCATTCAAACACAAGCCCCGCTCAACAAGGAAAGCGAAAGAGCAGGAGGAAAGCACATCATCGGGGGAACCTGATAGTGACAGCGACAGTGCGCTTCAGACTCAACACGTCACCTACAGCTCAGCCCGACAACGGGCGCGAGCGACAGAAGGCGTCGCCGTACCGAAGATGGACCCTGCCAAAACTTATAAAAAACAAAAAAGTAAAGCAACATTTGGGGACACGCCAGACAGTGACACCCAATACCGGGACTGCTATAACTCGGCCCCAATCAGGGGAGGAGGCCAGACGGGTCCCAGAGGACGACATAACCAGGATCGAATCAATGATAACGACGACCCGGGCAACATATCCGAACTCTTGGCGGCGGCCGGGGCAGCACTCGGAAGAAGAAAGGTAAATTACCACGGCTCCCCCATAACTATGTAGTGCGCGGAGACAGAAGGGAGAGGATTGGCATGGCTGAGGCGACCTGGCCTGAGTACTTCGAGGCGTTATGCACTATGCTCAGGGCACCCGAGATCCCGGACACATGGTCCGACCCCTTAGCAGACCACATTCACCAAATAGCCACTATGGCGAAGGACTGGCAATGGGAGACATGCCGCCGTTGGTCGGAATGCGTCTTCTCAATGATTGACGATGGTCGACTTCCAAATGGATGGACAGATCAATACGCAATCAAGGATGTGCAACGAGACGTCTTTGCCTTAGGAACACATGTCCATAACATGGTTCTTGAGAAAGGCACCCGCAACAGCTACAACACCACCCACGTAGCTGGTGGTGCGGGCAGAGCAACAGAGAACCATCACGAGTTTAATCATGACAGAGACGGGAAGACATGCCACCCTTGGAATTGGGGCAACGAGTGTGGTTTCGCGGAGACGCACGGGACGATGCCAGACAGGAAGGTACACGTGTGCGCCTGGTGCGCGACCAAGTATCGCCGCGCGAGCAACCACAGAGAGAAAGACTGCATAAATAAAAAGCGTTTCCTCGAAAAGAAAGGAGCGGCCGCATCAAATGCGCAACAGACCTCTCAGGTTTTTTTAAATGGGGCTCCCCGCACGACACCGGTTTGGCAGACGAGGAGCCTGTCAAGTGCAACCAAGGCAAACGCGAGGCAACCAGCCCACACAGAGCAAGCACAGGCAAACTCCGGGGCAGGCACAACGTAGCGCAGGCCCCTACGGATAACGGCAAGCCACCTGTAGAACAGGCCGTTCAGACCCTCGACAACCCAAGAAACAGACGCAGTCAGGCACTCAAACCTGAAAGAAATCCCGGCATCCCCGATGCCATGCAGTCCTCAAGAAACCACCACAGCTTCCAGGAAGTTAAGACAAGCGGCGCCACCGGCGCAACGTATACCTGGCCGCCAGCAGAATACTCCGTTGGGACCAAGCCACCGACCATGACCATACAAAAGGTCAGCATCAGTGACGACAGCATAGGGATCAAGGATGGCGGCGTGCATGGCGGCAGCCATGACACTTATGTCACGGCCTTAGGAAGCAGAGGTGATGAGGAAGCGGGCTGGGATGATCCAACAATCCACGACACAGGCGCGGACATTGCAAGCCTAAACTCACGCCCTCCCATGACACCCATGGACTATAGGCCCATTCTGAGTGACATATGGCCACACCCACAAACAGACCTATGGGGAAAACACCAGGGTTATCTGAACATTTACCAGCAAGTAAGGGCTACAGTGTTACCAAACCACATGAAGGCTTGGATACCCATCCCCTCAGGCCTCGTCATCAAGGTTTGGAGGGAGCTGCTAATAGGCTATCACGATAGCCAGGTGGTGGACTTCCTAGAAGCGGGTGGCGCCTTCTCCCAGTCGCATTTCTACGGGAAAGCATACCCGGACAGTATAAGTTCCAATTACAGCAATATTGCACACCTAGAGGCAATAAATTTGGTCGCCGCCATCAGGGCCCTGGCCCCCCTACACCCGGACAAATACCTCATCATCGTAAACACCGATAACGCAGCTAGCCAACAGGTACTCGAGTCAGGGGTGGGCAGGGACCCCATACTAACAGCATGCGCTAGGGAGATATGGCTCTTCGCGGCAACAAATGGATGTGAAATCGAAATAGGCATAAGCTCGGAAAGGACCTTATTCTGGCGGAGGCCCTGAGTAGGAGGGCATTTGACTTAGACGCTCGCATCAGGGCAGGTCGCCTCGCTAGAGAGATGAGCATTACTGAAATTGAAGTCCGGTTCGAGAACATATTTACGCACGGCCTATAACTTAGCCTGCGAATTTCGTACTAATTGCTCCCTCTATTCACAGGCTACACCGAACAAACCACGACTACCTCAGACGGGCAGACATTTCTAGATCCCGAGAAGGGCTCACGGTACTGGTCCGCACCACCAAGACCAGGTGGAGAACCGATCAAGCGTACCGCATCACCATCCCAAGCATACCAGGGTCCCAGTGCTGCCCCGTGGCGGCTTGGGATCGATATGTCGAGTTCCAACACCCGCACCCTTCTGATCCGGCATTCCTGCTAGTTCCTGACCTCCCTCTCCGGCCACAAGTGATGCTGGCGGCCCTCCGCACGGCCCTCGCTGCCATCGGCTAGAGGTCGCCTTCGGACTATGCCCTCCACAGCCTCCGGAGGGGAGGGGCACAGGCCTGTGCAGCGGCCGGCACCTCACTAGCCGAGATTATGCAGCCCGGTTTGTGGACATCCGCGGCGGTTCATCACTACGTCCCGAACAACAGCCTCGTGCGCGGCAACCCTCGCCACACTTAATTGGTTGAGGCTCGGGGGCCGCCCATTATGGACTGCAGAGCTTGATACCGGAACTGTCTGACCTGTCTTGTTCCAACATTACTCATTTTTCCCTGATTAAAGACTTTTATCCACTATCACTCCTTGACTCCGCCTCGTTAAATTACCCCGTCTTCGGCTATTAAAGCGACTGCTAGCTGTGAACATTTCACTTTCAACACGGGAGCCACGAGGACAACAACTGCCTTAAATTGCCATCCCACCCATCCCACGATGAGAAGGGGATATAGGGTTATAAGCGTGCCTTAGCCTCATTTGACATCACATAACTAACTAAGAGACTGTACTGATGACAAGAGCTAAAATTGTAATAAAAAAAGGCATACTATATTCACTGTGTTTGTTTTGCTAATTACCAGATGGTAGCCCTATTTGTAGAGCGCATGTATCCCGAGTGGAAGGTCAGAACTTGGAATCCTTGCTGAGTCAAACCGATGACTTACACAATTGGTTCCTGTTGCTACCTAACTGACGCTCAGCATTACTAGGATAGGGCAAGGTTGGGCTAACTCAGTATCAGGCATAATCTGAATGGATGGGATATCGGGTTATGGTGCTGACGGCCTGATCTCTCAGTGGGGCAGCATTATAAATTCGCCATGAGTATGCACTGTCACAAGTCGGTGCGCATCCTGATATGACCTTAGATGTTGCTAGGACGTTAAGCCCGGAATAAGCAAACAGACCAAAGCAATTATTCTTGGATGTGGTCCTCTGATCATAATAGCACACATCTTTGTTTGAGTTGGCTAAACTGACTAGAATAGGAGAGAAGAGGCTCTGTCCAACTTTGTCTCTAGGTCAACCAGGTGCAGTGGCCGAATCAGTAGAGCGCAGGCCTTCCATGCGGGTTATCGGGAGTTCGAATCCCGGTCAATTAAAAGCAGTGACTTACAAAATTGATATGTGTCACTTCCTAGCTTAGCGCTTGGCATTAACAATAGGATAAGGCAAGTACTGCTTAGTTCAGTGTTAGGCTATTGTGGCTAACGGGGATATTCGGTCATGGTGCTGGTGGCTTGTTTTCCCAGCACTATAAAGTCACCATGATTGTTCGCTGTCAGAAGTCAGTATCCATCCTGATATGACATTATATGTTGCCAGGACATAAAACTCCAACAACCATCCAGCCCTAGCCTGTGTCCACCATATCCCTGTTGCGACGATGTCGCTCTTCACTCAGTCAAGGTGAAGGTTCATATGGGGTAGAAGCTATGCCTTAATTAGCAAGAAGCAAATGAAGAAAAGAAGAAAAGGAAAAACTAAGAAAAAAAAGGAAGCCCACCAAAACACAACAAGTAGGTCTCGGTAATTAGCCCGTGCCCCTTTGGCAACACCCACCTGGTGGTGTCCGCAGCAACTAATTAATTTTCTACCGATCCAATCAGGAGCTAATGAAGACTGAAGCCCTTCAGTGCTTCCGAGGCTCCACCAAGCGGTTGCGGATGGAACCCGCTAGGTGGCAGCAGTTGATGGCAGCCGTCTGTTGGTGCTGGGTGGATGGCTACGGCTGATCAATGCCTGAGACTGATAGTTCCCCCGAGTCCTGAGCAGCTTCCGCTGATTGTCTCACACGGGTATGTCTAGTGGGGCTGTCTGTGATTAATCATGGGGGGCCAAGATCTCATCCAGTGTCACTCGCAAATACATGCAATCAGTGCAAAACCACCTTCTATTCATCTATGATTAACCATGACCGTCTACCATATGTCTGATATCACCTTAAAACAGCCTAGACTGTTATGAGGAGGGTAACTAAATTCATCACACAAATAAAAAGAAATCAAATTTTCAAAACCAATTTAGTGATCTAGATTTAATTCTACATAAGTAACTTAGATAGGGGAGGGGGGGGGGGGCATTTAGGAAATAGTTGTTGCGACATAGAACGGAATACCGCGCCAATTTAGTGGAACCTGTCACTGCAAAATCCTCAGAGTTTTGGCATGCCTGCCGAAATTAATGTTGTAAGTTTCCACTACGAATATCTCAACATTTAGCCATTTGAAATGAAAGCGACTTCAAACGAAATTAAAGTAGATTATAACGATTCCCCAAATATTCTTTTCTCAGAAAATGAGAGAAACTCAAAACCATCGGACTATGCAAATTTCAATATTGCCGGGACGTAAAACTCCAACATGTCTAGTATATACTACGCATTGTGGCTCACCCCATGGCCGGACATATGTCCGACATATCATTCATCGATGGACATTTCACTGAATATCTGATCGAATCACGATTTGAAAATATATAGTCTTTTAAATTTCGTGTTTTATTTGTATGTCCCCCTTTTAATGATGTATGTTATTATTTGTTCTTCTTCTGAACTGCTCTAAACATATTGCTAATTATTTCTTATTATTACCTATTACATTGTATTAATTGTACATCACAGGTATGCAGGTATTGCAGGTATTGCAATACCTCAGGGAGTTTGATGCCCCTGCCCTGCAGAGTTGTAAACCACTGCTTTGTGGTACAGGTTCTTGACAGAACCGAAGGCTAAGGGAGCAAACCCTAAACAGAAAACCATGTCACTGTGGCAGCATTAAGGGTGGTTGATGTATGGAACTCCCAACATGTCCCGACCAGCCACTGCAGGGAGAAATAGTTTTGCGCCTGTCTGGACATGTTCTTGCCCATGTGAAACCTCTATTTGCTCCCCGAGAGAGTGTCGCTGGTAACTTGCAAAAGCCAGCAGCATTTCAACACTTTTGCAGGCAGCTTTCATGAAATGTACATTAAGCCCAACTCATGGACATCACTCTCAGAGCAGAGAGCTAAATGGAGAGCGGCTGTCAAGTAATGAAAGCAGTCTTTGTCGAATCACGACCAACAGCATGATGATTTTGATGATGAATTGTACATCAACAAGTATGGCTGGGATTCAAACTCCTGACCTTCCGCACAGGAAGCATGTGCTCTATCGATTCCGCCACTTCGTCAAGTGCGAGGTGTCAGCAAGGAGACTTTCCCACGTAGTGTGCATGAATTTCCGCTTCTGATATAAGGTTTCTCCGAAATATCCCACCTAATCAACTGTCACCCACCTGTCGTGGAGAACTGTTCACCGAATACCCTTTTCATATACTACTACTATATTACTACCCGGAACCCAGGGTCAATGTCCCATTTGCCTATACTACTCATCGTCCAATATTCCCTCATGAGTCATATCGAGCAATGCCTCAGTCAGGCGAATTTTCTGAAACTGGTGAGACACTTTGCACTGAGCATCCCCAGTAAATACTGTATGAACATTACATAGCTTAGCATGCTACACAAGTATAACATCTGTATACATATCAGCTGAAATAGGGCAAAGGCTGGACCCATACTTTCACATTCTACCGCTCATCCCATCACATTAACCTTGCAGTCCGCCTAGATAACAGATTCACCCGTACACGTAATAGGGGTGAATGACAAACATTCCTAATTCAGAGATTAAAGTTGCATAGTCCGATGGTTTTGAATTTCTGTATTTTTTCTGAGATAAATATAGTAGATCGATCACTAGTATCTACTTTACATTAGTTCAAAGTTACTTTTATTTTAAATGGTAAACTTTTGAGATATTTTGAATGCAAACATGGAAAATTAGTTTTGGCAAGCTTGCCAAAACTCTGACACCATAGACTTCTGCAGTAACAGGTTCTGTTATATTGACTCCGTACTGCCTTCTATGCAGAAACAAATGATTAATAAGTGCATCAGTATCTAAGTTAGATATGTAAAATCAAATCTAGATAATTGTAAACCCTCCTGCCCACATGCCTCCTGATATGAACTTAGTTGTTGCCAGGACGTAAAACTCCAACAACCAATCACTCACAGGAGTGAAGATGTCAAGTGTAAACCCTCCTGCCCACACTCGTCCTGATATGACCTTGCATGTTGCCCAGACGTAAAACTCCAATAACCAACCAACCAGACATACAAATGTCCACAATAAACCCTCCCGTTCACAGTCGTGCTGATATGACCTTAATAGTTGCAAGATGTGAAACTCCAACAACCAATCAACCAGACACATAAAGATGTCCACTATAAACCATCCTCTCCGCCCTCGTCCTGATATGACCTTAGATGTTGCTAGACCGTTAAACTCCAACCATCAAGCAGCCTTCCTCTTCGCCCCTTTATAGGTTAAGCCTCATTGGGTGGGTGAGTTAAGCAGAAGCCTGCAATGGTGCCGTTATCACACTGCATGAAATGGGCTGCGTGCCGTGGTCAGTATCCATACAAACAGGCGCCATCTGTTGAACAACACTGCAACGCTCACCGATTTACTCGGTACAAACAGCGTTCTTCAACAATAAGCAGAATATACCCGGTTCTTCTTTTTTGTACCCTCCATTCTCTATTTCTTCATCGTATTCTCTAAAGCGTATGTTATATGCTGCATAAGCCATTATACGAGTATAATAAGCCGGAAGATTCATCTACTCCCACTAAGCCACTAAGTCATTGGCTGGTCACCTACTCATTAGGTCATCTACTAGTTCCTCATGACCTGAGCATGTGGCGCCATCTACTCACCCATGCCTCAGAGCCCCTGCATTCACTCACTGTACCGCTGAATTCTTTCGTCATATAATATATACATATGGTCAGTTTCCTAAGAACGTGTAATGAACAGAATATTTAAACTTGGTGACAACAAACAACATAAGGATATCACCCTCAAAGACAATTCCGAATTCAGTTATTATCATTTAATATCAAAGTGTCTTAAGACCCGATATTGCACAATACCTCCCCTGCGACCCTCTACCCAATCTTAGAAAGAAGAAGACACCTCAAGTACATGTCTCCTATGTTACTATAAAGCTGTTCAGCTAAATGCATATATGTGATGTATGAGCATTATTCAAGTATGATTGAACGGAAGATTTATCTCATTATTATATTCTAAGTCATCTACTGCACTGGTCTATTATTAATTGTTCATCGACAATGCAACAGGGCCGATTGTGTAGCCCCCTCTCTGGTAATTTGTCTGGCCTTGATTAGTCACTCTGTTCCTATATGTATCTATATATATATATATATATATATCTAATGTATAACGTATTATGCGAGTATAAAAATACGAAGGGAATTGTTTTCATTATATATTATATTATTATATTACTTGATACCATTGTTATTCTCCGTAGGACCCCGCACTTGACCGGTGGCGCCACCTGCGGTCACCTCCCCCTCATCGGGTGTCGACAAGTGTCAGTCAGACCGGAGGATATATAGATATATATATCCTCGAATTGTTTGCACTCGGAGTTACTTCCTCATTAAAAATATATATATATCTGAGTCTAGATAGTGTTTGCATGGGCTCTGATGGTATTTCATAACTATTTCCCCACTATAAATATATATCTAGGAAATGAATATTTTTCATTTCGCTAGCCAGATATGTTGTTCCCATTTTGCAGGTAGCATCCTACTGTGGGAGTGCATTAAGTCACGTGACATCCTCCTGCTATGATGCATTAATAAATGGGGCATCCTGCAGAAGGGATGCATTAACAGAGGTGGCGCCACACTGCGGAAATTCAGTGATTGAGGCTGCCCCCTGCTGGGTGGGGGGGCTATTAATTCAGATAACATGTATGTACGTAGGCTTCTCGCTTAAAACTCTAAGGGAAACCTGTAATTAATTTTCTGTTGGTGGGGTGGACTTTCTTCTTTCCAAAGCAAAAACACCAAAGTCCAATCCACATTCTGAGGTTTGGATTCATACATATATAAATAGATACATTCATAACGCATTGCGGCTAGGCACACAGGACGAGGAGGCATGAGTGGGATAACATGTCTTTATTCCGGAAGGCCCCCAGGGGCATTACATGAATGGTTTTGGTGATTTGCGGCCGTCCGCGAGCTGCAAGGAATCAGGGTCATGTGGTGATCAGAGTGGGGGATGAGAATGGCATGAATGAGGGGGTCAGATGATCAAGATGATCAAGGCGAGGCGAGGTGAGATGTCAACCAGCGAGTATCAGTAGTTGAGTAAAGTAATATATTATATAGTAACAGTAGAAGGTTAATTAATTAATAAGTGGTTAATTACATAAATGGTCATGACCATTGGTTAATTAATATAATAGAATTAATTGATGATTATTGTTATTGTTTATGTTTCTTCGCGGTGTGAGGGGGGTGGGTAAAATTGAGCAGTGGTCAGTCCGGATGGGTGAAGCGGAGTGACCAGCGTAGCGGCGTGGGTAGTGGTTATGAGGTAGGCTGTGATTGGCCGGATGAGCCAGGAGTGAGCTGGGGGGCGAGGGAGTGGGGAGGGAGAGCCGTTAGGGAATGTCAGTAGTGTGTGTGTGCCCCCCCCCCCCCCCACCCGGCGACGGTGGGTGAGGGGGGGGGTTGTTCTACCTCGCCGCACCGCCTCCCCGCAATGATCCCTTATTTCACACGGCACTTGTTTTTGTTGACTCTACTCGCGGTGTTCGATTTTAAATTCTAGTAACTCGGGTGACCCGAGTCGTGTTAATTGAATATGTGTTCCTTCCATCCCATACCTCGGACACTCCCAATCCCAGCTACCACTCTTGCCGTCTGACTACGCCCCTTTACCCCACGCGGAATACATCGCTCACTTCACACCATGACTCAGCATGTTTCTCCTGGTCCCTTGCAGTGCTCGGCTGCGCGAACCTGGCGCCACCTGCCGCCGGCTGGGTGAAGCGGCACGGCGACTCGGCGCTGGTCGGCTGCAGCGCCAGTGAGGACACCTGGCGGCTGACGTGTAACGGTACGCACTGGATCGGCGTCTACGGAGACTGTCCCGAGGGTGAGTTGTCCTGAATATTGTTGTTTCTTGAAGCTTTATGTCCTGGCACCATGTATGGTCAGATCTGGGGGCCATATGCAGGAGTCAGTGTTAGCGAGCCAAACCGCGTTTAAACGGGATTTCTGGTTTAGCGCTGAAAAGTCGGTATGCAGGAGGCGGTTTTACGCTAACACCGCGCGTTTAAGGTCCGCGACACTAACCCCGTTTCATATGACGTTTACGGGCGGTGTTAGCCTAAGATTATGGCCAAATCTATTAAATGCTATCATATTTAACAGAATTAGATACGCAATAAGTGAAATATGATTAAATTAACCCTAAATTCGAAGCAATATTAAGGCTGCCGCCGCATTGGCGGCGATATTAATATTGTCAAATCGACGAATGTAAAGTAAACAAATCGCCGCTGTCGCGACCGCCCCGTCGACGTCGACATCCATAGTGGCGGCGGAGGCGGTTTGTTGACTTTACGTTCATCGATTCGAAAATATAGCTATTAATATCGCCGCCAATGCGGCGGTAGCCTTAAGGAGGGTTCGAATTTAGGGTTAAATTGTTCAAATTTCACTTATTGCGTATCGAATTCTGTTAAATATGATAGCATTTAATATATTTAAGCCTAATATATGGGTACAGATGCAGAGGGATTTCACAAATCTATAAATAAATTCAGGTTTTGCTATAATGTAAGTGTTACGCACTCCTGCATACGACTTGACACAGTTCCCGACGTCGGTGATAGCTAAACGGTAACAGGCTCTAACACCAAACCCCGCTAACACTGACTCCTGCATATGGCCCCTGGACGGGGAGTATCATTTTCATGAGTCATTGTTTTGATTGGGTTGGGATTTGAACTCCCGACATGCCGCACGGGAAACCTGCCACCGAGTCCGGTATTTCGGTATATAGGCTACATACACAGTCACATATCCGAACATTAGATCCTACACTTAGTTCTAGCAGCATCCACGAGGTGGCGGCACCGCCAACAGTCACGCCATGAATGAACGCTGGTGTTGAACGCAGCTAAACTTGAGAACCAGAAAGTTATTTTTCTAAATCAACATGGAGGCACCATGTTGATTTCTGAGAGGTTATCGGATAGTAGGCCTACTCTGATAAAATAGCCAACTAATATATTAAGAATATTTAAGCGAAGCAGTATCACTGTTTATACAGTGAACTAGACACGAACAAACCCTAGAATGATTGAAGAGTTCAGGCCCAAAACCCTGTAAACGCCGATAACAAAAAAATCGAGATAAACATAGGAATCAAACCTTCAACAAGTTCTTTTTACATGACTATTTTGTATTCAATACTCCATGATAATTTCATCACAAGAAGCTCGGAATTAGTGAGAAATAAAATTACTTTCAGGTAAAATTATTTAATTTTAATTACAATTTTGGGTTGGTGTGTACGGAGTTTTGCGCCTGAACTCTTCGTATGTAAGCCAACACAAACATATATTATTTACATAATATTGCATATACATATATACGTATATATGTATATACATACATACATACATATATATATATATACATATATACATATATACATATATACATATATACATATATACATATATACATATATACATATATACATGTATACATATATACATATATACATATATACATATATACATATATACATATATACATACATACATATATACATATATACATATATACATATATACATATATACATATACACACATATATCCATATACAAATATATACATATATATGTATATACGTATATACATATATACATACATATATACATACATATATACATACATACATATATAGTAGAGTTATACAAATCTTACCTTGGTGCAGATGATGGATAACTCTTGTTTTCCCGAGGTACAAGCCTCGGATAGTCTTGGACTAGGGAGAAGGAAGCAACATCCGGTACAGCAATCTTCACCTAATTATTCAGGATAAAAATGAGCTTAATTGTACGGATACTCATAATGTTTTCGTTTTGGGACAAGCAAATATAACAGTCATGGCAGGGTGTGGTGGGCGGGACCTAGCCTACGACTATCCGAGGCAAGAGTTTTATATATTCATATATACATATATACATATATACATATATACATATATGCATATATACATATATACATATATACATATATACATATATACATATATACATATATACATATATATACATATATACACATATATACATATATACATGCATACATACATACATATATACATATATACATATATACATATATACATATCTACATGTACACATATACACATATACACATATACACATATACACATATATACATATATACATATATACATATACATATATACACATATACATATATACATATATACATATATACATATATACATATATACATATATACATATATACATATATACATACACATATATATATATATATCTATACATATATACATATATACATATATACATATATACATACACATATATACATACTTATATACATATAATCACATACAAACATATATACATATACATAAATTATCCATAAACACATACATATACACAGACACAAAATAGTACCCGTGACCTGATCTCCCAGTGGGTCAGCACTATAAAGTCACCATGATTACGCACTGTCACAAGTTGATAAAATTCTGATATGACCTTAGATGATGCTAGAACGTAAAACAACAACAACAACGAACAAACAACACCTGGATGTCTGCACTCCTCTCCTCTCCCCCTCCAATACCCGCTCCATAGATACACATATCCGTACAGTGCGGTCAACTAAGCGCCATTTTCACCACCAGCTCCCCCTCCCCCCACCCCCCTTCTCCTCGCCTCTCCTCCCCCTACCCTGTTTTAAGTTAAGCGAGATGGCTGCTGAAATAATACCAATCTCAGAGATTAATTACTTTGCAATATTAGTGGCGGAATTTAATTACAGACACTGCATTAAGCTATTGGATTCGCTGGGTTTGTCTCCTGTCTCCTGTTTAATGGTTTGGATTAATAGCGCATGCGCGGGCGAGCCGCATCCGTCACGTGATCGAGATGATGGATACGAGGCCAGATTATTACACGGGAGGGTCTTCGGGCAGTGAGACTGATTTCTTTTTGTGTATGTAGTTTATTCACTGAACCTTGTACAGTCCGATTAAGACAGTCTAACACTACTTGATTACCGTTTTAAATTCATATATGTACCACTTGGACATCCCAAGCTGGGCCCCTGTAAGGTAACCGCTTGTTGAAACATGACCAAACAGGATGGCCGGATGAGTTCAGCGTCCATCTCCCGATTTGGCTGTTTCGTATTTTGCGTGATTCTAACTGACCGGTTCGAACCCTGCTCGAGTCAAAGCAAATAACTTAAAAAGTGATACTTGTCGCTTCAAAGGCAGGTGCTCCGCATTAGTAGAATAGGGCAAGGACTCATTGGGTCAGTGTCAGGATAATGTGACTGAGTGGGATATCAGGTCATGGTGCTGGCGGCTTGGTTTCCCAGTGGGGCAGCACTATAAAGTCACCATGAGTGTGCACTGTCACAAGTCGGTACCCGTCCTGATATGACCTTAGATGTTGCCAGGATGTAAAAATTCCAACAACCAATCAAAGAGTTCATTGATTAAAGCTAACACTTCCTGAATCAGTAAGGCCTGAACCTGTCTTCCAAAGTTCCGGACAGGCAGGTGCGGAGCTGCATAACACCTGAGATTCAAACATATTTTTACAAAATTAAATTATATGATGTTTCATAGTATTTGATTCCATCGTGTTTAATTCCAATAGTGGTTTATTCTATCTGTTAACAACTTGACATTACCAAGTTATGGCCCTATCACACTACGACACTTCTCGCCGGCGCGCCGTCAGCACACAAAATATCTTCTACGAGTCGAGACACGTCCAACTTTTCGGCGGTTTGGGGAAAAAGATTGGCGTCAGCACAGCGCGTAATTTGCGCACGGCCAACCACAGTCGATGAGTGAAGAAAAAGAAAAAAGTTTGGCGCGACGTGCTCATATGACCTTAGATGTTGCTAGGATGTAAAACAACAAAGCAACCATTTGGCACAACGTGTGGAGACGACCTTCACGCACGCGGCGACTGCCTAGCATTCGCATAACGTTATTCCAGCGCTGTCGACGTCCTTCTGACGTCGTCATAATATTGGCATTGCGCGTTGTCGGTCGTCACATTTTTTTGACATGCTAAAAATGTCTAGCGACCTCCTACACTCCCCCACATCCCCCGGCGACTGTTTATGGCCAGGATAGTGTACCGACATCCGCATAACATCCCGCTAATGTTTCCCGATGTTTCCCAACGAACGTCAACGCGCGTTAGAGAGAAACGTCATAGTGTGACAGGGGTATAAGGTTCCTGTAGCGTATCACATTTAGAACACAGAGGCACTTACCTAGATTTGACGTTAAAGCTACATAGTCCGATGAAATATCAAATTTTCAAAACCAAACTAATTATCTACATTTGATTTGACATATCTAACTTAGATACTGATGCATTTATTACTCATTTGTTTCTGCGTAGAAGGAAATACTGAGTCAATTTAACAGAACCTGGTACAGCAGAAGTCTATGGTGTCAGAGTGTTGGCAAGCTTGCAAAAATGTCCATGTTTGCACCCAAAATATCTCCAAAGTTAACCATTTAAAATAAAAGTACCTTTGAACTAATGTAACGTAGATACTAGTGATCGATCTAATATATTTATCTCACAAAAATACAGAAATTCGAAACCAGCAGACTCTGCAACTTTAAGCATTTACTGGAATGCATAGATTCAGGAACACCTTTGTTGCTACATAGAAGGGAATAGCAATTCAATTTAATAAAACCCCATTCATGCTGAAACATGTGGGGTCCAGTATTTCTCTCATTCATCAATATCTTCAAATTAATCATTTATTATATAACACACTTCAATCTTGGTAACATATGCCAGTAGATAGCGATCATGCTAATACATTTAACTCGCAATTTTGGCTTAAGCACACATCTTCAATCTGCCACAATCACTGTGACCTAGGATAATTTATTTTTGTTCCTTTATGTTATTATTTGTTTTTAATTTCGATTTGCTTCAATTGCAGATATCCACTCAGCAGCCAGTATATCGGGAAGGAACTTTTCATTCGGTAAGTCTTCATTTACCTCTTTCCGAGCTCTTCACTGGAAACGACATGCATATCATTTAAAGGTAGAATAATGATAAGTTTAAATGATATTCCACAACTTGCAATAAGAACCAGACGGTACGATTGGTTGCTTTGTGTTTTATGATCTAATTAAGACGCTTAGTGAAAATGGATAGCAATATATGCGTACATCTTTATAGTGCTGCCATACGGATAAACAAATATATCACCACAGAGGGATGGTATCTGGTTCAGTCACATATCCTGTCACTCGAGGACAATGTCCTTATGTCATCCATGAAGATTTATATCGCCTATCATGGATTAGTTTGAATAGACGTGTTTTCACCATTAGACCATTGGTTGATAGAAAGCATGTGGCTACTCTTTTACCAACCCAAGGGACTTTTAACCACCTACACCACATAGACATGGTATGAGAGCAACTGGCTTTTGATGACGCTGTAAGTTATTGACCGTGGTGGAAATCCAAATTGGCAGAGGCGATGGCACGTAATGGAAATCGTTAGGCCAAAATGTCAAATTTTCTAAGGCTTTTCTTAGAAGTCTGGCGATCATACCCATACATTCCACCTGGCGAACTGAGGCTTGGCCACATTAACCAAAAGCTCACATGTAGCAGACATATAACATTAGCTAACATCTCTAATATATACACTAGCGAACAGCTTTAATATCTTAAACATGGTGCTGCCACCTAGTGGTTCAAATTACGATTACTACAAGCGTGCCTAGATGACCAGATTGTGTCTGCCATTAGTAGTTGGCTGTCTCTGTGTTAGACGCGGCACTGGTCTCCGAGAATCCTCAGCAGTGCTCAGTGTTTATTGCTTCGTCGCCACCTCACCAGGTGGAAGCACTGTACCGCATTTGTCGCGATCCATACAAGTGGATGGGTGTGGCTGAAACCTAGACAACCCAACGTCCTCTTCGATTTAGACACTTGGATGAAGCAAACTCGATGACTTTTGTCCTGAGCCATCATGATGATTACGCAACACGTTTGTAATTGATGATATTTGGTAGTAACTAAGGAACATGTAAGATGTACTATGTTGAGTTAGCTCAGATATAATTAACTCTTGTTTGTTGTTGTTGGTACATTAGTTGTTTAAATAGGGGACATTTCAATCGTGGACAATTGGTCTTCCTCATTCCACTGCTCCTTGCACTATCCTAATCATGCCGGGCGCCTGGCTAGGAAGCAAAAATTATCAATTTTTAAGTCATCGGTTTGACTTGACCAGGGTTTGAACCCACAATCCCATGATCTACCAACATGGGAGATGAATGCTCTAACTCATTCGGCCATCCTGTTTGCAATATATCTCGAGAAATTTCTCATCTGTTTTGAATAAAATTTAACAATTGCATGTCAATATTAAAACATGCCTCAGGAAAGGCTATTGGTCAGATTTATCCATATAATAGATTGCGTTATATATGTATCTATATTATCGCTCAGAAATGTTATCTTTAAGCATAGCACAAAGAAGGGTTAGTGCTTCTATATTCGATATGCCGATAGCAGGGCAGACATGAAGAGTACAGGCGCAAAACAACGTAAACGCCAATCCAAAAAATGGAGATAAAATCCAAAACTGGAGATAAACATTACAATCAAACCTACAAAAGGTTTTAAAAAATGGCATATTTATATGTTGTTGTTCATTGCTCTATACCAATATGATCATATGAAAAGTGGAATTAGTGAGAATTAAAATTATTTTCATGTAAATATCTGTTATTTAAACTACATTTTTGGATTGGAGTTTACGTGGTTTTGCGCCTGAACTCTTCAAAAATCAATTCCATAAATATAAGACATTATTATACTACACACGTAATATCGTCTCGCCTCATTTTGCTAAGCCCTCCATGAATACACATTACCAACTACGTTTCAATATAGTGGGATGTCGAAATTAATTCTCTAAAGTATATCAAAATAATATGAAGAGTTCAGCCGAAAACACTCGTAAACACCAATCCAAGAATGTTGTTTAAATAAAACATTTATACCTGAAAATAATTTGAATTTGCTGGGAGGTGGTCGGTTTATGGAGTTAGAATATGGTTAGAATGGTACAGTGATCGATATAGCGGAGGTGTCGATCTGGAGGTGGTGGGTTAGAGCGGTTTTATTATATATATATATAGATATAAACACCCGGCTACCAGTGGACCGTTACCATATTCCCAAAGGTCCTTTATCCGTCCCTTATCCGTCAGCCCCGTGCGTTACTCCGTAGACATCGGTAGCTCCGTCACCTGGAAGATTCGTCAATCCGCCACACGTCTGATTGACATCATCCACCAAGGCGTTCCATCAACGTCACGTGACACGGCACGTTCCGGTCACACTCGCCTGCACCCGAGGTAGCTTACCCCCTAAACCCCCCCCCCCCCCCCCCCCCCCACATCCTGTTAGTGGAGCACTGTGGGACTGGCATGAATATTCTAAATGGGGAGTCGGGCTGATGAACAGACTCAATGTCTATATAGTGCTTTGTGTGTTGGGGTTCTGTACCCGAGGGATATCTAATGCCATATATCGAGATGGTCACCACCGACTTGTGACAGTGTGCACTCATGACAACTTTATAGTGCTGTTACATTGCGAGACTATGCCACTGGCACCATGTCCCAATATCCCACTATCCCACTTAGTCATGTTATCCTGATAACGACCCAATATCCCACTTAGTCAAGTTATCCTGGTATTGAGCAAACCAGTCGTTGCTCTATCCTATTAATACAGCGCGCCAGGCAAGGTAATGATAAGTATACATTTTTTAAACTCTTTGTATCTTAGTTGGTTCTGGTTCGAAATCCGGACGTCCAATTGGGGAAGCCAGCCGTCGTGCTTACACCCCCATCAGACCAACCTAGTTCTCAAACCATCCGAACCCATTCTAAAATGGACTGTGGTCGGGGTAGAACGTGGCTGCAAGACAATTTTGGGCATGCTCACAGTTCTGGATCACCATTCCATTCTAGCCATTCCATTCTGTTTGTAAACAGACTGTAAAAAGTTGCTACTACGTCCATTCCTTTCAGCAACATTTTCACGAACGTAGTGAGAACTAGTTTGGTGTGATGGGGGTATTACCCATTCAGGCGTCCTATCCAGTTATATAAGTAAATAACATTGGCGTCTAGTGTAGCAAAGCATGTACTGAATAACGTCATACAATGCTATTCAACCACACCGTTGCTTTGCACAAACAGACTGACGACCTATATGCCATACTTATCATAACTCTAAGAGTTTTGTGACACATAATGACACATGCTGGCATGGATATTCCAAGGACAGTAAGTCAAACAACCAGACTGACGATCTACATAAAACCTTTTTTTTGTTTGGTACATTAGATGTGTAAGCAGGGGAAATTTCAATCGCGGATGATTGGTCTTCCTCATTCCACTGCTCCTTGCCCTATACTAATAATACCGAGCACCTGGCTAGGAAGCAACATGTATCAATTTTTAAGTCATCGGTTTGACTCGACCAGTGTTCAAACCCACGATCCCATGATCTACCAACACGGGAGACGGACGCTCTAACTCATTCGGCCATCCCGTCTGGTTGTATGTGACACTCTGTCTTGATAACCGTGGGAACTCCGCCCATTTTTGTACGATTGCTATCATAAACATCCCCTGTCCCAGCTCTCGCTGTGGCTGAATAGGTAACAACCGTCGCTTTTCGTGCAGAAAGTAGTGGGTTCCAATCCCAGTAAAACCAACACCTAATACAATGTATGTGTTTCGCTACATTGGGTGGCACTCAGCTTTACGAGGACAGGGCAATGGCTGGTTTGCTTAGTGTCACGATAGTGTGACTGAGTTGGGTATAGTCTGGCCAAGGTGTCAGTTAAGCAGTGTCCCATATGGGCAGCACTATAAAGTCGCCATGACTGCAGATTTTTACAAGTCATCGATGATATAACTTCAGATATGTCTAGGATGTAATACCTGAACATACACAAATACACACTTCCTTGACTAGACGGGATGGCTGAATGAGTTGAGCGTCTGTCTCCCATTTTGGCAGATCGTGATTCGAAACCACGGGTTCGAACCCTGTTCGAATCAACCCAATGACTTGACAATTTATACTTGTTACTTCTTAGCTTTTTTGTCTGTTTAAACAACCCCTATCACAAAAAGTAGACATCGGCTATTGAGGGTAGTTGCTTCCTAGCCAGGCGGTCAGCCTTATCAGGATAGGGCAAGGACTGGTTGGCTCATATGTCAGGATAATGTGACTGAGTAAGATATCAGGTCATGGTGCGAGTGGCGTGCTCTCCCATCAGGCAGCACAATAAAGTTGCCATGAGTGTGCACTGTCACAAGTCGATGCCCACCGTGATATGACCTGAGAAGAATGGCAGGACGTAAAACTCCAACAACCAACTAACCACACTTCGTTGCCTCACTTACATCAGAACAACACGCCACGCCCTTATCATCTTCACTTTGATGGCGGCGAATATGGCATCTGCTGCGAACACGGCGTAAAGTAACGATTGATGATTGATTGATTGGTGGTTACTTCCAGTACACCCATCTGAGTATCCCAGCGCCGCTCTGCGGGTGAATTTGACACTATGGCCTCGGCTTCAAAGTCAGGAAAGCCCCACCCGCCCCACACCTTTGTCATTCACTAATCATTAAAGTAATTAAATATTCAGTGATTGTTTCAATTTACACACCATTAAACAAAATTCCATCGAGCATTTCCACAATATACAATGGTACATATCTATTTTGCGAATATAATTGCGCATATTCCTGCGAAATCAATTACGCTGATCAACGATATTTTGCACTCTGGAAGGCTTCAGTGGGGGTTTGCGTTGCATCGGGTTACAAACACGGACTCACACCAGAACCCGATGCAACGCATTTCGCCTGGATCGGTACATTGCGTGAATTGGACGCTGCAAATGGCGCAGTATTGTTAATACTAATACACCTAGCGGCGAGGGACCAGTCCCTTTAGTTATGCGCATGCGCATGCACACTTACCACCTAGCGGTGCTTCTGTTCTGTGTCTGACGTCATGGGCCTACCGCCTACGAGTGCGTCTCCAATTACACGTTCTAAAACACGAAATATCCTAAATAAAGCTAGAGTCCCTAGATGGCGATCATCTCTTCAGGGTGTTGACCTTGGATTTTTTTGAAAGGAGCCAATGTCAGCACTGCCAGCAATGTCAATGCGGTGTCTAGCAGGTGAGCAGATGTAGCTTTCGTTGTTCCGGAGATAATCGACAGAATCGTATATATAATGTACGAGTGGAGTTTGCTGCTGAATTGATTAAAGATGCATAGGCCGATGGTTTTGAGTTTTTGTCAGTTTCGTAGATAAATATATTAGGTTTCTTTACTTTGAAGTATTTTAAAAAATTTTACATGGTTAACTTTGAAGATATTTGAAGTGCAACCATGGAAGATTAATTTTGGCAAGTATACCAAAGCTCTGACACCATAGGTGTCTCCTGTAGCATGTCTATTCAAATACCTCAATATTCACTTCTGTGTTGCGACACATGTTTAATAAGTGCACTAGTACCTAAGTTAGATATGTAGAATCAAATCTAGATAACAACTTAGGCTCTTTAAATTTGAAGTTTTCATCGGACTATGCAGCTTTAGTAATACCTAAATTTGACTGAATTTCGGTCAGTCTGAGGGTAGCGAACTGAGAATTGGGCTGTGTAAGCTGCTTGGTGCAATCCACGCCTACTTGTCTATGCAGCTCCTTAAATGGGGTCACTGCAGATTACTACGCCTTTTTACCTCAACGAAACCATTCTTGCTGCTAAATTAAAATTGCTATAATGCATTGGAACGATTACATTTTCATAGCCAATGGAGACACTTACCTGGTTCGATTCCCGGTCGAGTCAAACCAATGACGCATACATTTCATACTTCTCACTGCCTAGCTAGGCACTCGGCATTAATAGGATATGCCAAGGATTGGCTAGCACATGTTCAGGATAATGTGGCTGAGTGAGAAATCTGCTCATGGTGGCAGTGCCCTAATTTCCCATTGGGTCAACACTAAAACGTCACCATGAATGCGCACTGTCACAAGTTGTTACTCATCCTGATATGACATTAGATGTTGCCAGGACATAAAATTCCAACAACTAACCAACCAAAGCACTATTACGCCACCATGAGTGTGCACTGTCACAATTCGGTAACTGTCCTGATATGACTTTAGATATTGCCAGGACATAAAACTCCAGCAACCAACCAAAACACTATTAAGCCGCCATGAATGTTCACTGTCAAAAGTCAGTATGTGTCCTGATATGACCTTATATGTTGCCAGGACATAAAACTCCACCAACCAACCAAAAGACTATTAAGTCGCCATGAGTGCTCACTGTCAAAAGTCAGTTCCGATCCTGATATGACCTTATATGTTGCCAGGACATACAACTCCAACAACCAACCAAAGCACTATTAGGTCACAATAAGTGCGCACTGTCAAAAGTCAGTTCCCATCCTGATATGACCTTATATGTTGCCAGGACATACAACTCCAACAACCAACCAAAACACTATTAAGTCGCCATGAGTGCGCACTGTCACAGGTCAGTTCCGATCCTGATATAACCTTAGATGTTGCCAGGACGTAAGCCACCATCAACCAAAGCAACCAACATATTATGTTCTGCGCCAGTTGGCTGTGAGGGACTAGTAGTCCACCATGAGACGTGCATTCAGGTATTTTTCACTTTGTAAAGGGGCTGTCACATTATGGCTTTTAGGGGGAGCGTATGGCGGTGTATGCGCACTACGTTATATACATCGGCATGCACCGCCATACGCTACGCATATGCTACGCATATGCCATGTACGCTCGTCATACGCCATCATATGCCGATCCTCCAACAAGCCTGTTTCCTTACTCAAAATTGTCAGCGTATGGCAGCATATGGATCATACGCTGCTCATACGCTATGGGTATGCTATGCGTACGCTGATATAGGTTACCCATAGGTTAGGGTACATCAGCATAGGTTGGGGGTACACTGGACTGACACCCATAGGGTGTCTCTGGCGTACCCCCAACATTGTGTAAAAGTGGTGTCACACTGCGGTGTATGGCATTAGCGTATGGATTTGCGACCCATACCCCATCATACACTATGCATATGCTACACATACGCTATGCATTCACCATCATATGCTGGCATACGCCCTCATACGCCCTCATACGCCCGTCCGTCCAAATTTTGTTGAGCATGCTCAAAGATTTTCGGTGTATGGTGGCATATGACTCATACGCTGCTCACACGCTCGATGTACGCTATGCATACGCCGACATAGGTTATGCATAGGTTGGCCGTACACTGAACTTGTGAATCACAACCGTCAAACCTCATCACAGTACGCCACGCATAGGTCAGGATACACTTTGAATACGCCGCCATAGGCTAGGGGTAGGTTAGGCATAGGTTAGGCATAGGCTGGGCATACGCTTCAGATGCCGCTGGGACCTCGTGCATAGCGTATGACAGCGTATGATGGCGTATGACGGTGTATGGGTCGAAAACCGCATACGCCGGCATACGCTAACGCCATACGCCGTAATGTGACCGGGCCTTTAATAACGGATACAATGATGACGGAACGATCTTTGATCCCCATAACAAATAACTTATCCTTTTATATGCGACTGATGGTGTGTGTGGGTGTGTGTGGGTGTGCGTGGGTGTTTGGGTGTGTCTGGCGGGGTGATGTATTGTGGCAATCCTTGGTGTTACACTAATAAATGAATCTTGTCCACAAATACACGTCTTCACATCTCTGTATTAGGTGTACGATCCTTTGAACATCTTCCAACGAGACGCGATAGCTGAGTCGGTATAATGTTCAATTCGCATGCTAGAGGTCTTGGTATTGTATTGACCTCATAGGCAAGGAACACCTCTAATCACGGCGCAGTCATGCTTGAAGATACGCTATGTGGCTCACACTAATGAGCTACTTCCGGTTTGATTGCGCAGCTATTCATTACGGAAGAATCCAGTAATATGGGCACAGAGGAAAACACTGTGAAATTATGGTCGAGAACGGAAACAAATTATGAGGAGTTATTCATTTCGGACCCTGAACTACCGAGCCATTTTGTCAGTGAATCCGCTAATTCAGTTTTATTTACACTGCCCTCTCTCCCTCCCTTCCTCCGTCCCTCTCTCTCCGTACCTCCCTCCCTCCCCTCTCTCTCTCTGCCTCTCTGCCTCTCTGCCTCTCTGCCTCTCTCCCTCTCTCCTCCATCCCTCCCTCCCGCCTTCCGTCCTTGTCTCCCTCCCTTTCTCCCGCCTCTCTCCTCCTTCCTCTCTCCTGCCCCCTCTCTCCTCGCCCTTCCACTTCCCCCTTTCCGTCCCTTTCCCTTCCTCCCCCCTCTCTCCTCCCCCTCTCTCATCCCCGTCTTTCCTCCCGCCTCCGTGGTCCACTTCCCCCCTCTCCGTCTCATTCCCTTCCTCCCTTCGTTGCTCGCCAGATGGCGTCATGGCGGTGCGAGAAAAACTGGGTAAGAGTTACAGATGGTGAAACATTGTCAATGCCTTTAGAAGTCTCCTGTGGGTGTTTGCAGGATAACAATTACTGGCATGTCTACAGCGGTACACAAACCCCCCTGTCGGCCATTTCGGTTCAGGTATTTCAATCATTAGCCTACATCGCATCCCTTATATAATCGATCTGCCTGTCTCTATGTGTCTAAAGTCAACCAACATGCCCGAAGTTCCATTCACATTATAGTAACATAAGCCTTCATTATATATAATATATGTGTATATGAATATGCAGGTATGGTATGCAGGTATTCCAATACCCCAGGGAGTTTGAGGCCCCTGCCCTGCAGAGTTGTAAACCACTGCCTTGTGGTACAGGTTCTTGACAGAACCGAAGGCTGAGGGAGCAAACCCTGAACAGAAAACCATGTCACTGTGGCAGCATCAAGGGCGGTTGATGTATGGAAGTCCCAACAACTCCCGACCAGCCACTGTAGGGACAAATAGTTGTGCGCCTGTCTGGACATTTTCTTGCCAGTATGAGACCTCTATTTGCTCCATGAGAGAGTGCCGCTGGTAACTTGCCAAAGCCAGCAGCACTTCAACACTTTTGCAGGCAGCTTTCATGAAATAATGAAAGCAGTCTTTGTTGCATCATGACTAACAGCATGATGATGATGATGAAGATATGAATATGTATATATATATATATGAATACCTCTGCATCAGCTTGTCTTATTTAACGAAGCCTCTAGAGCACATTGATTTTCATATCACCGGCTATTGGGCGTCAAACAAAGAATACCTCCACATATGAAATAATGAGACAACAATATAAATGGTTATCCGCCTCATTCTTCCCTAAATGAAACATTTTCGTCACCGGAGTGAACATGCGTAGGCTGATTAGTGAACATATATTCAGACAGGTGGCGCCACCAATGGGCCTGAGATTGTCAGAGTATAGCAGACGATGGCATACTATTAAAAACCTTGTAGTCGATTACTGAAATGGGAGTGTTGCAGGAACTGAGGTGGATATAACAAAGTTTGTTTCATTTAATAACACCTCTGGAGCACATCAATTTTTATCATCCGCTATTGGAACTCAACCATATGGTCATTCTGACATATTTCTTTGGAGCAAACCCACTGCTGCCACATAGGCTACTCTTTCTGATAAGCAGCATGGGGTCTTTTATATGCAGATTCCCACAGACGCACATACCACATCCTTTAATGAACCATTTGGGGACCACCGGTTGGAACTGTAAATAGTCAGGTGGATATGACCTAGTTCATAGATAATCGCTGTCCCGATAATTATGCTTGTATAATTGCTTACACAGCACACACTAATAAGCTAGAATAGTAGAATGTGAACATAGACAACATGACCATATAAATAAGTTCTACCTGAAATGGTTACTGGACAGATGTTAGCGTATCTGGGTCAGCTGATGAGCTAATCAGGAACCAAGCTAGTAACTCTGAAGGGATTTGGATTTTGTCACGCATCACTGAACACTATGAGACAAATAAAAGGGATCTGTTGATACTATTGCATCGACTTCAATTCAATTATCGTAATTGAATCATCTCGCCTGCCTTTTTCCATGCAGTGATACTCCTGGTGGGAAAACGAAGTACTGATCTTGCTACAGAGGACTTAGGCAAGCTATATAGAGTTTAATATATATATTATAGAGATTACATGTGTATTAATGAATCAATTGCTTCATGGAACTTCCTAAATAGACCAAGGAATTTATATACACTCCACTGCTCCTTGCCATATCTTGATAATATCAAGCGCCTGGCTAGGAAGACATGAGTATCAATTTTTAAGTCATTGGTTTGACTGGACCCCGGTTCTATCTCACGATCCCACAATCTATCAACACAGGAGATGGGCGCTCTAGCTCATTCGGCCATCCCGTCCTGTCAAATATTGTTCCTGCAAATAAGGGCTCCGTGAATAGTTGGCTAGACAGGGATCTTGTTGGGTTGGTTGGTTGTTGGAATTTTAGATCCTTGCAACATCCAAGGTCATATCAGGACGGGTACTGACTTGTGAGAGTGTACACTGATGACAAGTTTAAAGAGCTGTCCCACTGAGAAATCAGGCCACCAGCACCATGACCTGATATCCGACTCACCCACATTAACCTGACACTGAGAGTACCATTCCTTGCCCTATGCCAGTAAATGCCGAGCACCTGGCTAGAAAGCGACAAGTATCAATATTTACGTCTGTGGTTTTGAATCCACCAGTATTCGATTCCCATGATGTACCAGAACTGGAGATGTACAGACAATTTATCAATTTGTTTGTTTTCCTCTGGATTGGAATTACAGACTTTAAAAAGAATATTATCTTTATTTTAGCTTACTTAAGCCGAAATGCCATCAAATAATTTGGATTAATGTGTATTTAGTAGCAGCATTGAGCCGCTTATTAGCAAGGGACCTTCCAACCTTTTCAATATGTTCACGGTTGTACAAAGTGTATGACAAAGAGAGGCTGTAAAGTATGCATGTACTATTTTATAGTGTAATTAAATGCTGATATATCATAAACTAGTGCCATGTGTACTGATCAAATGGTGATGTGTAATACATTTGACAGAAGTGGTGTCTAGAAATTTCACTCTTTGTGAGACCGTGGGAAGCTTGCAAATAATGGGTGACTTCTAGATAACACGCACTTCAGTTAAATAACCATTTAAGCTGGCTAGATTCTATGCCCCGTCCTGATATGACCTTAGATGTTGCTAGGACGTAAAACAACAACAAACAAACAAACATATTCTATGCATGCAACATTTTGCAATATACCATTAAATTATCCCACACCCTAATTTCTGGAATCAATAATAATGTGATTAAAACCGTGTGAGGGAAACACAGGGTAAACAGAAATTTGCGGTATATTGTATGCCTGGATTTAATTTGTCATGTCATATTCAATAGTAAATTGTAAATTAAATATCAGTAATCAGCCATTCGGAACAGAATGCTGGCATAAACATAGACACCCAACTGATGATCTCACAGGAGGAAAGCACATCTCAAAAGAGCAGCATTCAGGGAGACAAGGAAGCCTGGAAGGGTGCAGGTAATAAAAAAGGCAACACGAGGTAGTGATAGCCCCAGACTGATAATAAACAGAGCCAAAAACAGATCATATGAAAGGAGTACCAATTACATGAAGGCAGGGGAATGGAATACACTGCGAGTAGAAGAATGAAGTACAGGGACAATAGAAAAATATAAAACATTAATCAAAAGAGAGGTAAATGCACTGCTGGACTAATGACAACAGCAAATAAAATGAATTTAAAAAAAAAGGTAGATCAATAAATAAATAGAAAATACATTGATAATTCAAGCAAAGTTTTAGAGGGTATATATGCTAGGTATCATACATACAATAGGTCAACTTTAAACTTAAAATCAAAAGGTAATGATCACTAACATACCAAGGTGAAGACATTCACAGAAATTAACTATTGGTAACCAAACAAGTATCCGATTGTAGAACAACCAAACTCACTGAGGTTTGGTGGATGTGGGAGAATGTGTACAAACAGAGAAAGAATGCATGCAGTAGTTAGCTACACAACAACTGAAAGTGTTAAAAAGAAGGGGAGTCACAAGACTATTATTATCTAGCGGCCAAAACAAGTCATTAGACTTTTTGGTATATCGTGGTATTCCAATGCTTGGGCTTGAAAACCTGGTTGAGTCAAAGCAATGACTTAAATGTGTATACTTGTCGCTTCCTAGCCAGGCACTTGGCAATATTAAGATAGGGCAAGAACTGGTTAGCTCAGTGTCAGGATAATGTGACTCAGTGGGATATCAGGTCCTGGTCCTGGTGGCCTGGTCTCCAAGTGGGGCAGCACTATAAAGTCACCATGAGTGTTTACGGTCTCAAGTCGGTACCCATCCTAATATGAAGTTAGATGTTGTCAGGCCATCAAACTCCAACAAGAAACCAACAACACTCTAACCAATGACTTAAGAATTGGTACTTGTCACTTCCTAGCTTGGTGCTTGGCATTAATAGGATCGGGCAAGGACTGGTTAGCTCAGTGTGGGGGTAATTTGACTGAGACGCCATACGTGTGCACTGTCACAAGTCAGTACTCATCATGATATGGCCGTATATGTTGCCAGGACATAAAACTCCAAAAACCAACCAACCGTTATCTCCCCTACTGGAGGAGCAGAGGAGCAGGAGGACCAGTTCGGGGAGGATGCCTGTTGTTAGACCCTTCCGGACCCATCTGTCATATCAATAATCGCTAAAACACAGAACAGACTGCAGGCCCGGGCTGAAAGATTAAAATTCCTCTTTTGTTCCACTTCAGAAATCTCCATCGCCATCGTCGTAATCATCGCTGTTTTTGTGGGCAGCGTCATCCTGGTCGTCGGGCTCGTGTGTTTCCGGAGGTGAGTGTGTCAGCGAATATTTGCCCTCCTAATGGAATAACTGTAATAGGATATTATAAGAGGATGTGTGCAGGTGGACCACTGTGTGTCTGTCTGTTTGTTGTTGTTTTAGGTCCTAGTAACATCGAAAGTCATATCAAGGCGGGTACCACCTTGGGACAGCGCTTGTTCTTGGGCAGTTTGTAACCTTACGATGGTTACCAGCTGCAGAATTGCAGCAATCTAGAAAGGCACCGATAAATCGGCCCAATCTTAGGATTGAAGAGTACACTTCAGGTGGGACAGTTGTAGAAGTAGGGATCTTTTTACAACATTTTAATGAAGAATCCTTGGGGCGGACCCAGAACACTGCAGTCCGGGAGTAGTAGTGCACTCATATCCAGCAGCTGGGGGTTCAGGAAGAAGGGACGGGAAAAGATGAAAAAGGAAAAGGGCCCGACCCAAGCAAACAACTCCCTTGATCAGGGGGAGGAGTAAGCCCGGGAGAAAAAAAAGAGAAAGGGTAGAATAGAGGAAAGAGAAATGAGGAGAGTTGAGTCAAAGGACTGTGTCTCCTTGCTCTCTGGTGACCAGTGAGCGAGCCGGAGACACGGATGGAGTAAGAGGTAGAAAGTAAAATGCTGGCCAGCTCCCCCTGCTGGACCTCTTTTCAGACATAATCAAGGAGGAGCGAGGGACAGTGGAGAGGAAAAGAAGAGTTGTGGACAATGTGTGGCCTAGATAGCGAGTGTTCTGACAGTGTGCAGTCATGGCGACACTATAGGGTGGCACCACGGGGAAGTCAGGCCACCGGCACCATGCATGACCCGATATCCCACTCAGTGACACTAACCGGTCCTTGTCCTATCCTGTTAATGCCAAGCACCAGGCTAGTTAGTGACAAGTATCAATTTGATAAGTCATTGGTATCATGACTCGGCTGAGATTTGAACTTCCAACCTTCTGCACAGGAAGCGGGTGCTGTACCGATTAGGCCACCACGAATGGTGTTTACCACTGAGATGGTAGCAACGCCAGATAAAAGTCTGAAATACCAGACGCGGTGGCCCAATTGCTAGAGCGTAGGCTTCCCGTGCGGAAGGTCTGGGAGTTCGATTCCAGACCGTTCGATTCCAGACCGCGCCAAGCCAATGACTTACAGAAATTGATAGTTACCTAGCCTGGCGCTGGGCATTGCTAGCATATTGTAATGATTGGGTAACTTGGTGGCATTTCAGGTCAGAGTGCCGGTGGCCTGATCTCCTACTGATCCAGCACTATAAAGTCGCCATTAGTGCGCACTGTCACAAGTCGGTGCCGGTCCTGATATGACCTTAGATGTTGATAAGACACAACACACAAACAAACAAGCAGTGAGGTGTTGAAATAGTTTACTGATACCATCAAGACATGTATGTCAAAAATATTATATAACTTACTGATAGCAAACCCATGTATGTCAAATCACATCAAGATAGCCATAGCTGGGGGAAGGAGATGTGTGTGTGTGGGTGTGGGTGTGTGTATGGTTGTGGGTGTGTGGTGGTCTCCGTTTGATTGGAAATTGAACTCATCTTGGGTGAATTGTGGACAAATATAGTAAAAACTGACCAAGTATGCATAATTCCACAATAGCTTGACTAAATATATAATGGGTCCTGGATGAGGTGTGCCTGTAAATTGATCTACGGTGACATTAGTAAGAACATGCACACAGACAAAAACCGAATGCGTGACATGGCTAATAATAGTAATAGCCAAAGACTTTGTATATAACCTCGATAAAGGTCGCATAAACTTGATGGATCACATGATATCGAGCGAGATGATGTAACTAGGTTGGCACGACACCAACTCACATGTACGCATATATATAGCAAAGCATATACTAAGTATATGACGATGTGAGGAACCGCATGGTGCTGCCCCTCGGCGGCGAGTCCTGGAGCCGTGCAGGGCTACCGGCGACTTCTGCTAGTTGGCGCTGCTGAGCGACATATACACCGCTGAGCGCGCGCCGGCTGAGTCACTTCACCTTTCTACACACTGTCATACGATTTGCTGTACTTGTTTAATTTTTTACTTGATCGGCAGGGCATTTTCAGCCCAGCCAGATACTTTCTATACATATTTTACGTGCATATTTATATACTTCTATGTTAATAAAGAGTGTATCATCCACTCTGGTCTCCTCATAATGCGTACGTACATATATATATATATGTCGTCGACGGTTATAAAAATGCTAAATATTGTGCCTAGAGCGGGAGTCGAACCCACATCTCTTTGCATTCCGGGCCAGTGTGCTAACTATTTCACCACCTAGGCTCCGTAATATCACCACACTTCCCATGCCTACCTGTCTATATGGTTGCTTGCCTGAGAGGTCAGTGCAGACTACTACACACACATATATATATATATATATCTATATATATATATGTATATATATATATATATATATATATATATGACGAATTCAGGCGCAAAACACTGCAGTTTAAATAAAAGATTGTTATCTGAAAATAATCTTAATTGTAACTAATTCCACTTATCTCATGTTGCCATCATTATGGAGCAATGAAAGAAAAGTAGGAATGCAAAAAGAAAACTTGGTGAAGGTTTTATTCCAATGTTTATATATATTTTTGGATCGGCATTAGCGGGGGTTTTGCGCCTGAACTCTTCAATGTTGTGCATAAATATATCAAGGGTTCAGCCACAAAGCATCGGCACATCCATTAAATTATTTCATGTTAAATAGAATCTATGGTACTTTCCGTCTCTATCAATATCATATTGAGTAGGGCATTATATAGTGGAAGGGATAGCTTAGGTCGAGGAAAAAAAGGATTTGACTATCGGAATGATGGCAGCTTCAGCTAAAACCAGATACCGTATATGTCCCAATAGTCGCGCATTGAACGAGTGCAGACCCATGGATGCAAATCTATTCAAAGTTAAAGAATTTCATGGATTTGTTTTTGTCGCGCCTCTGAAATAAAGTGGGATTGTCTTATTTAATGTGCATTCAGTCTGAATATGATCGTACATTTTTATTTGTTTTTATCATGCCTCTGAACTAAAGTGGGATTGTGTTATTTTATATGCATTCAGTCTGAATATGATCATACATTTATGCATGCTTTCAATCCATCCCCACACGTTCACCTCCATAGACCATCTCCCCCACCTCCACAACCTCTGCCATTACAACATCCGCCACCACCTTCACATCCAATACCACCTCCATGATCTCCACACCGACCTACCACTCCACCAGCTCTCCGCCCACCCTCACCTCCACAACCTCTGCCTCTACCACATCCACCACCTCCTTCACATCCAATACCATCTCCATGATCTCCACACCGACCTAAAACTCCACCAGCTCTCCACCCACCCTCGCCTCCACAAGCTCTGCCACTACCACATCCACCAGCTCCTTCACATCAAATACCATCTCCATGATCTCCACACCGACCTACCACTCCACCAGCTCTCCGCCCACCCTCACCTCCACAACCTCTGCCACTACAACATCCACCTTCACATCCAATACCACCTCCATGATCTCCTCACCGACCTACCACTCCACCAGCTCCCACCCGCCCCCCCCCCGACCCACATCTCCCATCACCCGCATCCTCCCTTCCCAGCGGCCACTGCAGATAATCCCGGCCGTGCACGATTGATCTAATTACGGCCACATCTGCGGCACTTAGCATTAGGCGTGAATTGTGCATGGCTCGCTAACTGAGTTTGGTCATGGTGCCGACACACATGGGTTATTCACACGGGTGCGGACCCACAGGTAGGGCCGGCTGGGGCTGGACTCGGGCTGGCTCAGGGCCGGGCTCGGGCCGTCAGGGGCCCGGCGCCGCTAACACCTCTCAGCAGGCGGGCCCGACGGGCGGGCCCGGTGTCGACTTCGGTAAGTCCACATTGTGTGTATGGGGGGGTGGGGGGGGGAGTGGGAGTGTGTGGATATGTGTGTGTGTGTGGATGGGGGAGCTGTGGGGGTGGGGGGTGGGGGGTGGGGGTGTTGTTGTGGGGGTGTCGGGGTGATTGTGTGGACAGTGTGGATGTGGGGGTTTCTGGGTGTATGGATGTGTGTGGATGTGTTGGTGTGGGTGTGTGTGGGGGTGGATGTGTGGGTGTGTGGAGTATCGGGGTGTGTGGGAGTGGATGTGTCTGGGCGAATGTGTGGCGGTGGGTGTGTGAGGGGGTCAATTTGTGGATATGGGGGGGGTAGTTTTGTGTGGGTGTGGAGGTGGATGTGTGGGTGTGTTGGTGTGTGTGCGGATGTGTGTGTGGGTGCAGGGGTGGGCGGTGTGGATGTGTGGGGTGTGGTTGTGAGGGTGTAGGTGTGTGGGGGTGTGGGGGGGTGTGGGTGTGGGTGTGGGTGTGTGAGTGTGTGTGTGTGTGGGTGTGGGTGTGGGTGTGGGTGTGGAGTTGGGTAGGTGTAGGCAATGGTGCCATGACCGCCTCACGTTGCTCGACACACACAGCTGCTTTCAGCAACGGGATCGTGTATCGGGAACCACGATACGGGGATTGAGGTGTAGGCTTCGGAGCCCCATAGAACGAGAAGGTGTGCATCAGTGCCGCTATCAGAATCACTCAAATTGAATTTAGTTTCTCAACTTTGGAGATAGTTGAAGTTACTACATTCATGCCAAATCAATTTCGTACAGTGTGTCATAATTCGGGCACCATCGACTTCAGAGGTAGCGAGTTATATTAAGGTTGCATTGTCCGATGGTTTTGAGTTTCTGTTATTGTCTGAGATAAACATATTAGGTTAGTCATTATAATCTACCTCACCTTAGTCTGAAGTAACTTTTATTTTAAATGGCTACCTTTTAAATGGCTACCTTATGGCTACATTATATATTTGAAGTACAAACATGCTAAATTAATGTTGGCAAGCTTGTCCAAACTCTAACACCATGGGCTTTTGCAGTAACAGGTTCTATTAAATTGCCTCTGTATTCCCTTATATTTGACAACAAATGATTCATACGTGCACCAGTATCTAAAGTGGATCTGTAGAATCGAATCTAGATAATTGTCTTGGTTTTGAAAATTTAATGTTTTCATCGGACCATGCAGCTTTAATTTGACTTGGTATCCACCTTCCAGAGAGCAACATCAAATGACAAGTGCACCAATATCAGAATTGGATATGCAGGATCAACACTAGATAATAGTTATGATTTTATTTTAATGTGACGCTTTCATCGGATGTAGCAGCTTTACATAAACGACAGACAATTGAAACTGTTGGATTATGAGAGTGTCGTGGTCTGCACTGACCTCTCGGGCAAGGAGTCGCATAGACAGGTAGGCGTGGGCAGTATGGTGATATCAGGGAGCCTAGGTGGTGTAAGGGTTAGCACACATGCCCATGATGTAAAGAGATGTGAGTTTGAGTCCCACTCTAGGCACAATATTTCCCATTTTCATCACCCCCATGACACTGGTGCCATGATCAGGATCCGGTACAGCTATGCGCTGTATAGTTGTTGAACCTGTGTATGTATATGTAAGTGCATTGCCTGCGTGTATGTAATTGTCAGCATTAAAAGACTTACAATTCCAGGGGGATGAATGTAGTCGTCTGCACTGACCTCTGGGGCAAGGAGCCGCATTGACACGTGGACGTGGGCAGTACTGTGATATCAGGGAGCCTAGGTGGTGTAAGGGTTATCACACTGGCCATGAGATGTGAGTTCGAGTCCCGCTCTAGGCGCAATACTTCCCATGTTCATCACCCCTACGACAATACTTTAATCCAAATAGTTTATTCAGTAGATTTAGAACGGAAATTAACTTAGACTCATTTCTCGCTATACAGGTGGCCAGAAATACCATATCACACTCACACCCCACCAGACATGCACCGTTTCCTCCCAGGTTAGTTGGTGGGTTTTATGTCCTGGCAACATCTAAAGTCATATCACAACAGGTACTGACTTGTGACAGTGCATATTCATGGGAACATTATTGTGCTGCCACACGAGGAGACCAGGCCGACAGCACCATGACCTGATGGTATCCCACTCAGCAACATTATCCTGACACTGAGCCAACCAGTCCTTGCCCTGTTCTAATAATATCGTGCGCCTGGCTAAGATTAAGCAACACTTATAATTCAATACCTTGCGTATTGCCTCACTGGCTGTGTCCAGACAGTAAGTGAGATGACTCAAACTGCTCCAGACAAGAGACACGACAGTGAGACTGACAACAGACAACTCTCCTTACTTGTAGTCATGGCGGATAATCACAGTCCGCAAATAGACGGTGTAACCTAGACTTCCACACTCTGCATCTCATCTTAAAGTCGCATAGTCCGATGCTTTTGAGTTTCTCACATTTTCTGAGATCAACATATTAGGTTGTTCATTATAATCTACCTTACTTTAGTTTGAAGTCACTTTTATTTTAAATCGCTAACTTTTGAGATATTTGAAATGGAAACATGGTAAATTAATGTTGGCAAGCTTGCCAAAAGTCTAACACCATAGGCTTCTGCAGTAACACGTTCTATTAATAGACTCAGTATCCCCTTATATGTGACGACAAATGGTTAATAAGTACACCAGCATCTACGTTAGATATGTAGAATCAAATTTAGATAATTGTTTTGGTTTTGAAAATGTTACGTTTTCATCGGACTATGCAGCTTTAAAGTCACCTCAACTTTCACCAAGAATACGCGTGGAGAGTGAAGCGAGGACTCCTTTTCCAGAGCTGCTCTTGTATGGTTGGGACGATGTCGATAACAGGTTATCGCATGCACGGACGTTTTACTTGATCGACACATAATGTCAGCATGTTTCTATTAATAGGTCAGATAAGCACACGAGCAGAGAGCTGGCCAAAGTGCTGAGTGTGTAATAATTTATATACATTGTAATACTGAGTGCATGCTTGGGTTACACTTCCTACCAACACCCGATATCCTATAAGGACCCGGCGGGATCTCGTGGCAGTGCATATTCACGGAAGCTTTATAGTGCTATTCCAGTGGGGTACCGTACATCTACCATCATAGGGAATCTCGTGATCCGTACACTGAGTCTATCAGTCCATGCCCTACCATTTAATGGTCGCCGCTACGGTTGCCTGTTGTTTTTTGGGGTTTTACGCCATGGCAACATCTAGTTTGTTTGTTTGTTGTTGTTTTACGTCCTAGCAACATCTAAGGTCATATTAGGACGGGTACCGACTTGTGACAGTGCACACTCATGCTGACTTTATAGTGCTGCCCCACTGGAAGATCATGCCACCAGCACCATGACCTGATATCCCACTCAGTCACATTATCCTGACACTGAGCCAACCAGTCCTTGCCCTATCCTAATAATGCCGAGCGCCAGGCTAGGAAGCGACAAGTATCAATTTTTAAGTCATTGGTTTGACTCAACCAGGGTTCGAACCCACAACCCCATGATCTACCAACACGGGAGACGGACGCTCTAACTCATTCGGCCATCAACATCTAGGGTCACAATATCACAGCAATACATTCTATTTTACAGACAACAGCTAAGATGGATCTGTTGGTCTTTGCACCTGAACCCTTCATAATATGATATATTCATTCATTTTTGTCCAGAATTACCTCCATTGGTCGGATTGCATGGTTAGTGAAGTGGACGCTCGGTGGTGGCGCCACGAGTATTTGAGGGTGAATACATAATCAAGAAGAATTAATGATATACAGTCTACTCTGTCTATAACGGACAGCCATGGGATTGGAGCAAGATGCCGTTATAGAGAGAGATGCGTTATAGGCAGAGACTGACTGATGGAAACCAATGTTTTTCTTTATACTTGACTGACTAGGACAGTCCTTACAAAGTCATTTCTACAATTTGTCATTTCTACTATTCATCACTTCTATAATTCATTTCTACAATTTGTCATTTCTTCAATTGGTCATTTCTACAATTAGTCATTTCTACTATATTATAACTATATGGCATGTTGTTATTGACAGAGAATATTACCAGATAGGTGAAGCAACGGCTCGTTGTCCGCATTAGACAGTTGTCCGTTAGACACAGAGGCAATGCTATTAAATTAAAGGGGTGCCGTGATGGGACCACTACGTTTTGCCGTTATTGCCCGAGTGTTGTTATTGACAGAGGATGTTATTGACAGAGTAGACAGTATATAGAAATGTCGTTATTTAGTTAAGTTCTTATCCATCACATATTCTATATAACACTAACAGAAACAACAACACTCGCACAAAACATAATGAATTTCCCCGAATTTCCATTGCGACCAGTGAGGTGTTGTTTTTATTAGTACTCCCGTGACCCGCACCCCGTACCACCCCCCCCCCCCCCACACTCCTCACCCTGTAAAAGTGTTCAGCCTCATTTTGGACCAAATAAATACGTAATGACACTGTTATTAATTACGGCGATCGTTGTCAGGCAATAGTTGCCAACGACCCCTTCCTCGTGGCACTGATGAGCGCGACGTCTTGGTAATTTCACTTAATGCCCTAAAATCCATCTTAATACGATGACACCGGACCTGACCCGGACCTCGCATGATCCAGGGGCAAGGGTGGGGGGGGGGTGAATGGAAGGGAGTGAGTGTGGGGTGGGAGTGGGCGGGGAGGGAGGTGGGTGGAGTGGGTGGTGGGGTAAGGGTGAGTGAGGGTGGTGGGAGGGTGTTGGTGGTGGAGTGAGGGCGGACGTGGAGGTGGTTGGGTGAGGGTGATGGTGGGTGGTGGGTGGGTGGCTGTGGGTGGGTGTGGGTGTGGGTGTTGGTTGTGGGGTGATGGGCAGGGTGAGGGTGGGGGGTTTACGGGAGGATGTGGGGGTAGCGGTCGAGTGCGGGTTGAGACTTGGGTGGAGGAAGAGGCTCAAATGGGAGTTACAGGCACAACGCAACTATGTATGTATACAACATATGATTCCTATCTCCTATGTTAAAGTTGCATAGTCCGATGGTTTTGAGTTTCAGATATTTTCTGAGATAAATACATTAGGTTGATCATTATAATGTACCTCACTTTAGCTTGAAGTAACTTTTATTTTAAATGACTAACTTTTGAGATATTTGAAGTGCAACCATGCAAAATTCATTTTGGCAAGCTTGCCAAAACTCTGACACCCTAGCATTCTGAAGTAACATGATCTATTCAATTGCCTTACTAGTCCCTTCTGTGTGGCGGCACATGCTTAATAAGTGCATCAGTATCTAAGCTAGATATGTAGAATCAAATTTAGATCATTGGTTTAGTTTTGAAAATGTTATGATTTCATTGGACCGTGCAGCTTTAAATGTCAAACTGTACCATATGCAAGTCTTGAAATGTTTAATATTGTTATTTCAGCTAACTTCAGCTAGCTATTAAAGACAATATCATACTATATATATACATATGTTGTAAATAACTATATTGTCACATCGCTGTAATAGCAATCAATAACAAGGCAATGACAACAGACTTCATTCAATGAATAAGCTATATTTACAACGAACAAAACTAAAATGGTCATAACTTAGTTGTTGAATTAAACATGCGTACTACTGCAAATTAACATTTCTAGCCGTAGTAACCAGTGTATCGCTGCATACTTCTGTCCTGGCATTTTCGCTGTGGTCTCTGGAAATAATGGGTGGCTGTGATGTTGCTGCTGCTGCTGATCATCATCATCACCATCATCATCAGCAGCAGCATCACCATAATGATGCATGCTGATGATTTAACGCATTGTTGGAAGCAAAGTCCATATCTTCCCGGCGACATGTTCTACTGCAATGTTGATGTGATCAGTAGCTCTTTAATACCTCGGTCACAGATAGACGCATTAGACTTAGAGCGTGCTTGCCGTCGCCGTAAATCGCTGTATCGGCCGGACCGTACAGCAACTGTATGGTGGGTTGTGTCCGTCGTACATTTGCTGTATGGTTTGTTGCTCGCTGCAAGGGGTTGCGGTTGTTTCAAGTTGAAGTTATCTTAACTTCGCAAAATCACAATGCCACAGGCCGCAAGGATGCCACAACAGCGCACGCTCACCTTTTTTTTGAGATCACTGAATATCAATACGGTACAATATTCATGTTTCTGTGATCAATCATAAGAAAGTTATGTTTTTATATATTAAATACGTGTATAAATTAAACACAAACCCCGATGCGCCTTCCGGTGACCGAACGATGTGTGGATAGATAAACCGCAACACCGTAACATTTGCATAAACCGCAAGACACACTGCAGACTGCAGCAACTTACGGCAACCGTAGCATTTGTGACCTAAGGCTTAAATGGGCTACCAAAGTGTGCCTTAGCATTGCTTCTTTACATTTGATTACACTACAGAATTGCGTGGTAAAACATGTCACCTTGTTATTTCATTGTCTCAGGGGAATGAATATCACACGGTGCATTTTTCATGTTGTCCGCAATATGGGTTAGCTCAGTGTTAGGATAATGTTACTGAGGGGAATATCGGGTAAGGGTACTGACGGTCTGATTCCCCAGTGGGGCAGCACTATGAACATTGCCATGAGTGTGCACAGTCACAAGTCGGTACCAATGCTAATATGACCTTAGATGTGGTGTTCTCTGTGGCGGAGTGGTTAGAGTGTCTAACTTTTTTCTAGGTCGGACTTCTAATCTGAAGGTCGGTGGTTCAATTCCCCATGCCCCCAATGCTGGCTATAACTTACAGTGACATCAAAGGCCAGTTGCTCTCATACCTTGTCTATGTGGTGTGGGAGGTTAAAACTCCCTTGGGTCAGTAAAAGTGAGGACTGAGGATTTCTATTGACAAACTGTCTAATGGTGAAAACAAGTCTATTCAAACTTATCCATGATAGGCAGTATAAATCTTCAAGAAGAAAAAAGATGTTGCCATGACGTAAAACTCCAACATATAGCACTGGTTTCTGTGCTATGGGGGTTACAACATGCGTTATGCAATTGTTATTACAGTGGATTGCTTTGATTATTTGTATGTACTCCTTCGCGCCGGCATGGCGTAGTGGTACTTGTTATTTACTAGCATCCCCCCACACACCCTTCGTTTAAACCACCGATTTAATTTGCAGTACATCAATAAAAGAAGCACCGCAGTGTGCCTAGGGCGGCGATAACATATCTGTCAGTGTGAATTCGAAGGAGAAATAACAAGACTTAAAACTCGACTTTTATTGAGCTAATTCGAAGGTATGCATCTTGGGTGTGTGTATTGCTGTTGTTTTACGTCCTGGCAACATATAAGGTCATTTCAGGACGGGTACCACCTTGTGAGAGGGCGCACTTATTGCGACTCTATAGTGCTGTCCCACTGGGAAATCAGGCTCCCAGTACCATGACCCAATATCCCACTCAGTCAGATTATCCTGACACTGAGCCAACCAGTCCTTGCCATATCCTATTAATGCCGAGTGCCAGGCTAGGAAGTGACAAGTATCAATTTGTTAAATCATCGGGTTGACTCGACTGGGAACCAAACTCCCGACCTTTCGCATTCGAGGCCCACACTCTACTGATTAGCCCCCCCCCCCCACCCCCCCTGGTGGTATGCATCTTGGAGATAGCGAAGATATAAGCGACAAAAAGAGGCAACGAGTGATGGCTTAAGAAGAAATTATGCTAAGCAGGAATTAAATGATCAAGCAAACTGACAGCATGCTGTGGGATAGGGTGGTGGTGGGGGGGGGGGGGGGGGGGGGGGGGGGGGGTGAATTAACGACCGCGACAGGGATAGTCGAGATAGAAAATACAACAATCGCAACAAAAAGAGGAGGCAAATACAGATCTTGAGCAACCTACGAGAACCCTCGAGTTAAAACCAGCACGAAGCAATGAATAAGAACAAGGCGAGGGTAACCACCAAGAAAAGCAATTTGCAGATTAAACTATCACATGCGCAATTTATTTCCACGAATTCAGGGTAAAAATGAGTTCTGTTCTATGGGCTGTCACGGCGAAGGAGGGAAGGTGGGGAGCTACTCTTTCCTACTGCTTCACAAACAATTATCTGAGCAGAATGTAATAGTTTTATGATTAAAAGCCTAAATGGGTTTGATGCTAATTTCTCTTAGATCGGACGCGGTGGTCGCATCGGTAACAGGGTAGGCTTCCCGGGCAGAAGGGTGGGAGTTTGAATCCCGGCCGATATTGCTCAGCATTATAATTACTAGGATAGGGAGATGGTTAGTTCAGTATTACTATTAGGATAATGTGAGTGAGTGGGATATCAGGTTAGCCACCCGTGACCTGGTCTTCCATTGGTGCAGTACTATTAAGTCGCCAGGAGTGTGTATTATCACAAGTCGGTACCCGTCCTGAAAAACAATGAAAAGAAAAGAAAGAAAAATAGTCAGTAACCGTCCTTATATGACCTTATAATAGTTATATCGTGCCAGGACATAAAACCCCAACACGCACAAACCCAGCAGTTTTCTCCAATGGAATATCCCGGAACCTGTCTTCGTTGATAAAAGTGATTTCGGATTTTGGACCTGTGATATCAGCCATTCAGGACCCTTTGCTATGGCCTGGTGATGTATTGTGAATTCAGCTTTGATTGAATGCAGTTACCAGGATTGGAGAAGCTGAGGCCATTTAAGATACATCTAACTGCCACCAGATGGAGCCATACTCCCGCAGGCGTCTGGGCTGCCTATCGATCCCAGCCTCTTCTGCCCAGTCAATATTCATTGCAAAAAGGGGTGGGCTTGGTCTTCAAAATCTTGGGTGGTTGGTTGTTGGAGTTTTACGTCCTGGAAACATCTATGGTCATATCAGGATGGGTACCAAATTGTGACAGTGCACACTTTTTTGTTGGTACATTAGTTGTTTAAGCAGGGGAAAGTTCAGTCGCAGGCGATTTTTCCTTGTGCCAACTTTATAACGCTGCCCTACCGAGAAATCAGCCAGCAGCACCATGACCCGATATCCTACTTGGTCACATTATCCTGACACTGAGCCAACCAGTCCTTGCCCTATCATATATATGCCGGGTGCCAGGCTGGGAAATGACACATGTATATTTTTAAGTTATTATTATACATGTGACTCGATCATGGTTCCATCCAACCAGTGGGTTGGAATCGCACGATCTACCGAAGCGGGCGACGGATGCTCAACTCATTCGGCCATCCAGTCTGTCCTCAAAATCAACATCGGGCAATAACCGCTTAATACCAACTCCACCCCAACACTGAAATGACTCACACAACCTACAGCTAGCAATGACATGATCAATTTGCGATTGATGAGCTTGCTGTACTAACTAACAGTAACATTTGCTTGTTTCTGCGAGTCTTTCTCGGAAAGGGTCAATGAGTTGTTGATGCGCGGGGCCCCGAGTTGATTAAGACGCATGGCTGCATTTGTAAACATGTATCCCTAATGGAGAGATAATCTGGCGGAATCAAAGCAAATTCAATATAGGGGACAGCTGGAAGACTGAACAGACCTTTTAAATCACCCACACACACCAGGCGCAAACTGATGGCGATGCTCTGGTTTTACTTGTAGTTTTCTCTCGTTCTCTCTCCGTGTTTTTCTTTGCTCCAAAGGGTGATGTGATGGTGGTACTGCAGAGAATATTTTCCGATGTCCCCAGTTATCTCTCTAGTCTAAATAATTTCTAGGAATAAAATGGGGGGAAAAAACCACCAATAAAGACAAGAAAATAAGTTTAATGATACTAAGGTAAATAGGCTGATTTTTGGAGTTTTGCGTCCTGGCAACATTTAAAGTAATATCAGGGTGGGTACCGACTTTTGGCAGTGTTCACTCATGGAAGCTTCATAGTGCTGCTCCACTGGGAAATCAGGCCACCAGCGCCATGACCCTATATGAGGCTCAGTCACATTATCCTGACACTGAGCTAACGAGTCCTTGCCCCATCCTATTAATGCCGAGCACCAACCTAGGAAGCGACAAGTACCAATTTTGTATGTTATTGGTTTGACTTGACCGGGAATTGAACTCTCGCTCTCCCCCACGGGATGCCTGCGCTCTTCCGATTCGGCCACCGCGCCTAGTAAGTAATGATGCAAAACCTAAATTCCCTTTTAGGTTCAGGGCTGGGCTCTGGTTGTAGGGAAGGTTCCCTTTCTTCATCGGCCAAAGAAAACGAGGCTTCCAAAGTCTTCCCGCAATTGAATAAAATACTGTACTGCCAGCCATCTCTTATGTTTAATTTAATCGCCAAATTTCACAAGGAATTGTAGAGAGAGGGGGTGATAGATAAATGACATATATTGGACTCAACTAAACCAGACGGGATGGCCGAATGAGTTGAGCATCCGTCTCCCATTCTGGTAGATCATGGGGTAAAATATATCGATATTCAGCAAGGGGGGAATGCAATTGTTCTAATACTGATCGGTTTATTTGGCCAGGTGCCATATATATATATATATATATATATATATATATATATATATTGGAGGTGCCTGAGTGGGATGTAAATATACATAGTGGTGCTGGCACATCTGGGTGTGATTGCACCCTAGCCCTTCCGCTGGGGTAGGGTTCACCACACTCAAAAGGTCAATGTTGGTGGTGGCCAAGGGGCCATAAAGCTACTGGTGGTGGGCAGAACACTGGTAGCCATAGAGACCAGGAATGCTGACTTCCTATTGCTGAGACTAGGAATGCTAGATTCCCAATGGTGGAAGGAGGTGGTATGATACTCTACCAAGAACCCATCTAACTAGATAACAATAAACCAGATGTCTGGACTCTCTCTCTTACACTTTACTCTCTTCCTTTCTCTGTGCCTGTATTGTTTTCCTCATAGCCTACGTACACAGCTACAGATCCGAGCATTAGACTCTACAATGGGATCGTGGGTTCGAACCCGGGTTGAGTTAAACCAATACCTTAAAAATGAATACTTGTCCCTTCCGCGCCTGGAGTTCGACATTATTAGGATAGGGCCAATCAAAGACCAATTGCGCACGATTGAAATTTCCCCTGCTTAATCAACTATCGGGCCCCCCAAAAATATATAAATAAATTGTATACGATTTAATTTACATTTCACTTTCAGAAATAACACAAGTTGTTTACTCAATTTTCCCGCATCCGCATCAGGGATTCCTTCACCCCATAGTGGCGCCACCTATAGGAGAAATAACATCCAATTCTGGCAATAATGTATGTATGTTTATGTTTGTTGGTGCATTAGTTGATTATCCAGGGGACTTTTTAATCATGGCCTTCCTCATTCCACTGCACTTTGCCCTCTTCTAGTAATGTCAAACGCCAGGATAGGCAGCAATAAGTATACACTTGGAAGTCCTTGGTTTGAATCGAGCTGGGATCGAACTGGGGGCTTCGAATCCCATGACCTATCAAAATCAATGTAGGCGCCAGCTCTACTTATTCGGGCACCCTATATATCTGGATAAGTGTCATGTTATAACACAACAAGTTTAACACTGTAAAGCCCCTGTCACACATCGCCGGATTGAGGAAACGGATAGAGCTGGACACAAATATTCTAGTCCGGTGTGATTCGGACAGGAAATGTATCGATTATGTAACGGACAGTAACGTATGGGTAACATACGGCAACAGACGGGTAACAGATAGTAACGGACGGGAACGGATGGGGAACAGACAGGGAACGGATGGTAATGGATAATAATGGCATACGTCAGTCAGGCGCAATCCGTTACAAATTTTGTGCATGCTCAAAACTTGTAACGGATCGGGCTGGACATCAAGGGATATCAACATATATCAACCGATATGCAATGGACAAAATACAGACTTTACTGGATATCAACACACTTTGTTCGGTTTCTTTCCGTTTCCCCAATCCGGCGAGGTGTGACAAAGCCATAATGCATTGCTGTGATCGGCACCAGTTCAGGGTATCTTTCTTTCGTCTCTTTTTCGGTTGGCTTGCTAGTTTCACTTCCGGTTCGTTCGGCTGAATGAGTACAATCAGGAACATCAACAGAACACACCATCCGAAAGAAAGATTGTCAACCTGGACTACCTCAGAGAAAATACTGAGTGTCAACAAAAGATCTGAAGATAGTGCATCGACATGTGACTTGGAGACAAATAACATAGTGTGTATAACATAGTGGGTAAAACATAGTGATCCCATACAATACCATTGTAATGATGAACAAACTCCCTAATCCGACCAGCTCCCTGAATTGACCAGTTAAAGTTGGTCCCATGTTCGGTCCATTTATAGATGTTTTACTGTATTCTCTTCTTCATTTTGGGTCACATACAAAATGTTTTCCGAATGTTTGGTTGCATTCGTTGTTTTACTTGTGTCCACTGTAGGGACTGGTGCATGCTGATGCTTTTTTTTACATTAGTTGTTTAAGCAGGGGAAATTTCAGTCTCAGGCGACTGGTCTTCCTCATTCCACTGCTCCTTGCCCTATCCTAGTAATGCCGAGCGTCTGGCTAGGAAGCGACAAGTATCAATTTTTAAGCCATTGGTTTGACTCGACCAGGATTCGAACCCACGACCTCACGATCTACCAGCACGGGAGACGGACGCTCTAACTCATTCGGCCATCCCGTCTGGTTGTTGGTGTTAGAACACGTTCCCCTACGTTTCTTTTGGCGGGAGGAAGTTTGGTTAATATCGGGCAGATTAGTAAGCCATCCATTAGATTTAAATGCCGTCTAAAGTAGTTCATTTTATCACCACAGGGGGCGCTCCATTATTCCACACACGATGCGAGATGTGCTAAAGGATTAGAGGTAGAGACTGTGGCGCCCTCTGACGGATTACCTCCACACGTCTATCCCCCACCCTCCCCCACCCTCCACCCTCCCACCCCCGATCTTCCCGCCCAGTTACGATGCGCAAATGTCGTCTGCTCTAGCTAAAAGTCGTCTGCTCTGAACAACTGTCACTTCTTATCATTAAATGCCATTATATTGTATTAAATAGGAAATATACGAAAGAAACTCAGTGAAATGTGTCACTAAGCACAATAATTGCACTAAGGATAGAGCGCAGACGACAGCCAACCTGTAACAAAATGAATTAAAATCGGCACATTGGTATCTGGTGTAGAAGGGTTTTGTCCCTATGTCCTAGACGGATAGGATGGTAGTGGATCGGAGCTCCCTCTAGTGTTACTTTATTTGTGTCTGCGTTAAGAATGACGTATGTGGTTCCTTTGATGTACGTGTGACTATAGTTCTTTAAACTGCTAATTCTTTTTCTGAATCCTTCCTCAAAGGCCCACCTTATACTGCGCGATAATTTGTCTTGAATCCAATTCGTTGTCGGAATGGGATTGGCTCTTTACGTTCTAGCCCCTGCCACATTACTGCGTGTAGAATTAAGTGATGTACTGGGGTTTTATGGACGTGGAACATATGTGGTAAAATGAAGACAACGGTGACAAATGGACAGGTGCTTTCTGCTCAGGGAGGAGGATCTTACCGTAACTAAGTGCCATCCTTGTTTAACTCGATTATGATTCACCCATTAGAACATGTTTGATATATCATGCAGTAATCAACATATATATTAGTATATATAATCATATATATATATAGTAATATATATATTGTGGTGTTCTCTGTGGTGGAGTGGTTAGAGTTTTTCTAGGTCGGACTCCTAATCTGAAGGTCAGTGGTTCGATTCCCTGTACCCCCACCTCTGCCAATTTGGATTTCCACCGCTGTGTATAACTTACAGCGTCATCAAAGGCCGGTTGCTCTCATACCATGTCTATGCGGTGTGGGAGGTTAAAAATCCCTTGGGTCGGTAAAAGTGTAGGCTGGGGCTTTCTATCGACAAACTGTCTATTGGTGAAAACAAGTCTATTCAGACTTATCCATGAGAGGCAGTATAAATCCTCAAGACCAAGACCATATTAATAAATAATACTATATATACTATATATTTATATTAATATATAATAATATATATATTTATATTATTTTCACTCAATATCATCAGAAACTGCGATTGTATATGCATATCTATTTGTATATCTGTGTATATATATATATATATATATATATATATATATATATATGATGGATAACATATATATATAACATATATATATATATATATATATATATATATATATATATGTCACCTCGTTCTCGTACTCCTGGCTAATTATAGCACAGTGACAGGTAGGCGTACCCCGAATCCAGCACAAGGACTTAACCGGCTTCCCCAGACAGACTTCTTACGAAGCTCTCGGGGAGTTTCTGGTGCCCATCCCTACTATAACCTTAGAGGAGTGAAGATAACATTAGGAAATGGATAATGGACTGTAAAATGGCTAGTGTCTGATTATCGATATTGTGAAGTTCCTTTGGTTGGATTGCTAGGATTTGCAGGATAATGCATTCGACTTGGATACATACGCCTAGTTATTCCGTAGCGATTCATAGAGTTAGTCATATATCAATAATGTCAATGTCAAAAACATGCCATCCAGGGTTTTGTATGAAAGACACATACCTGCCTGAGCCTGGAGGTATCTGATGAACTAGAACCCATAGTTATTTATATTGCCATCATTAATAATGGCTCACATAACACTTCCAGAAAGAATCAATAATTTTGCCGACAAGCTAAGCCAAGACCCCCCCCCCCCCCCTACACACACAAGAAACAAGGCGAGGGCGAGATTGAACAGCGTTGGCCATCCCACTGTTGTTGTTTGTTGGAGTTTTCCATCCTGGTAGCATCTAAGATCATATCAGGATGTGTACTAACTTGTCACAGTGCAACTTAATTGTGAGTTATTGTGGTACCTCTAATCGATTAACATGTTCCGGGTGACTCAGGTCACCCGAGTCGTCAGAATTTCAAATCGAACACTGCAAGTAGTCGACAAATACACGTGCTGTGTGGAAAATGATCCAAACCCAGTAACCCACCTCTTGGCTGGGGTTGGGTATGAGCGATGACATCACGTTGGCGCTGGTACCGTCCTGCAGGATGACAGCTACCAGTTCTAATCATACATGTTTTTTTTTTTTAATAATCTAGATTAATGAAATGGAAATATAACTAAAGTATGCCATCATAAAATACTTTGAATCCTATTTTGCTGTAGTTATATCGGTTATTAAACACAAAAATAAGGTTTTGGATTAAGCCACCAGTTTTCCCACCCGAGCATGGAGAAGCATATTTGATTATTCGACCCGAGTCTGTAGGATGTGCGCATGCACCAAAAAGTGGCTCAGGTGACCCGAGTTGATAAATCGATCACACCATCTGAGGCAATACCACTAGCAGCATGACCCAATTCCCAACTCAGTCACATTATCCTGATAATGAGGGACCCACACCTTGTCCTATCCTTGTAATGTATAGTGACATGCTAGCTAGCTCACCTTTGTAAGTCATTGGTTTGACTTGGTCGGGATTCAATCTTCCGAGCATTTGCCCTGATTCGGCTACCAAGTTCGGCGAACGCATCATCATAACCTTATTGTTACTAGGAAGTAAACCCAAAGTGAACCAATATTAATGCATTGCAACATTCAATTCGATCAAACATCTCAACATCGCGGTTTCAACTTGGGAGCCAAGGTGGTTTGAATGCACTTAAACATATTCCAGTTTTCCTTTAAAAATACTTTCAAAGCACTGCTGTGGAGCCTGTATTGCAGGTTCGAACCATGACCCTAATCATTTCAAAGAGGGTCGGCAGATGTGGATGCACTACATCGGACAATCTTCTAACAAGGGCGGAGGAAGAATTTCTAAACCATCTTGTATATTGCAATGGATAGCGGGAATATTATTTCAGTTTTGAGAGGCGAAATTGGAATGGGTATTGGAGTTAATTAATTGAAGGTAAGGTGACGTGAATGGAGTGTAGATATTATGAAGAGTGATGGGACGAGGGAGGGAGGGTTACAGAGGGAAAGGAAGTGCAAGGTACCAGGGGGTGGTGGCGGAGGGAGATCGACGATGAGGAGGGGATTTGAGGTGCTGCGTTGAAAAGGACCAGAAGTAAAGAAGTTAAAGCTGCATATTCCGATGAAGCATCAACTTTTCAAAACCAAAACAAGTATCTCAATTTTATTCTACATATCAAACTTAAATACCGATGCACTTGTTAAACATTTGTCACCACAAAGAAGGGAATACTGAGGCAATTTAATAGAACCTACTACTGCAGAAACCTATGGTGTCAGAGTTTTGGCATGCTTGCCGAAACTAATTTTGCTTGTTTGCTCTTCACATATCCCAAAAGTTAGTTATTTAATATAAAAGTTACTTCAAGTGAAAGTAGGGTAGATTAGACTGATCCTAATATGTATATATCACAAAATGACAGAAACGCATCGGATTATGCATCTTTAAAGGGGTGGCAATGATGGTGTGAGAAGGAATGAGGTTGGAGATAGAGGAGAGCGGGGGTTTAAAGGATAATGGATAGCGTGTGATGGAATGTGGGGGGGGGGTGTTTCTCCACCAGCCCTGGATCCGGCCCTGATGCCACCCCACTTACTCACCCAGTCACCTCGTACCGATCCATCGTCACGGAACGCAGTGCTGTACTGGAACATACAGCACGTAGTACCCACTGATAGCCCCGCCCAGGCTAGCCCCTCCCAGCCCCCACACAGCCATGCACAGCCCCGTTCTGCACTCCCCAACCTCGCCCTTCCGCGCCCGGTCCTGCACACGTCCACCCTTCCCCTCCGAGACCCACCCCTCCCCGCCATCCGCCCCTCAGTCCTGCATAGCCCCTAGTAGTCCTGCGCATCCCCATCCCAGTCCCTCCCCGCCCCACACATCTCCGCTCTTCCCCTCCCAAGCCCGCCCCTCTCCGCGCAGCCCTGCCCAGTCCTCCCCAGCACCGCTCAGCTACACCCAGCTCCGCCGAGCCCCACCAACCGCCCTCTGCCCCACCAACCACCACCCAGCCCCATCAACCCACCCAGCCCCACCAAACCTCACCCAGCCCGACCAACCTCCACCAGGCCCCCACCCAACCCCAACCCCAACCCTGCCCGGCCCGGCCGACCCCACCCAGTCCCACCAAACCCCACACATCCCCACCAACCCTTCCCCAGCTGCACCAACTCTAACACAGCCCCACCAACCCCCACCCAGCCCCACCAACCCCCACCCAGTCCCCTCCCCAACCCGCAACCAGCCTCACCACCCCTAACCCAGCCCCACCCCCCCCACCCAGTCCCCCCAGCCCCCAGCCAGCCTCACCAACCCTAACCCAGCGCCAGCAACCCCCACCCAGCCCACCAACCCAAACCCAGCTCCACCAACCCAAACCCACCTCCACCAACCCCACCCATCCCTGCCCCCACCCGGCCGACCCCACAGAGTCCCCACCAACCTTCACCCAGCCTCTGCATCCCGCACCTATGACCACCAACCCAAAGCCAGCTCCACCAACCCTCATCCAGCCCCACCAACCCCAACCCAGCCCCAGCAACCCCAAACCAGCTCGACCAACCCTAACCCTCCTCCACCAGCCCGCACCCATCCCCACCAACCAACCGCAGCCCTGCCCCAACCTTCACCAAGCTCCACCATCCCTCATGCAGCCCCACCAACCCCCACCTAGTCCCACCGACCCAAACCCAGCTCCACCAACCCCCACCCAGCTCCACCAACACAAACCCAGCTCCACCAAAACCCACCCCATCCCTGCCCCACCCGGCCGACCCCACACAGTCCCCACCAACCTTCACCCAGCCTCTGCAACCCGCACCCATGACCACCAACCCAAAGCCAGCTCCACCCACCCTCATCCAGCCCCACCAACTCCCACCCAGTCCCCCCAAGCCATAGCCAGCCTCACCAACACCTAACCCAGCGCCAGCAAACCCACCCAGCACCACAACCCCCACTCAGCCCCACCAACCCCCATCCAGGCGCAGCAACCCCCACCCAGCCCACCAACCCAAACCCACCTCCACCAACCCAAGCCCAACTACACCAACCCCACCCCATCCCTGCCCCACCCGGCCGACCCCACACAGTCCCACCAACCTTCACCCAGCCCTTCAAACCGCACCTATGACCACCAGCCCAAAGCCAGCTCCACCCACCCTCATCCAGCCCCACCAACCCCAACCCAGCCCCACCAACCCCAAACCAGCTCCACCAACCCTAACCTTCCTCCACCAGTCCCCAGCCCTCCCCATCAACCAACCGCAGCCCTGCCCCACACGGCTGACCCCACCCAGTCCCACCAACCTTCACCCAGCTCCACCAACCCTCACCCAGCCCCACCAACCCCCAGCTCGTACCACCGACCCAAACCCAGCTCCACCAACCGCCACCCAGCTCCACCAACCCAAACCCAGCTCAACCAAAACCCACCCAGCTCCACCAACCCAAACCCAGCCCCACCAACTCCCACCTAGTCCCAGCGACCCAAACCCAGCTCCACCAAACCCCACCCAGCTCCACCAACCCAAACCCAGCTCCACCAAACCCCACCCAGCTCCACCAACCCAAACGCAGCTCCATCAACCCCCACTCAGCTCCACCAACCTCCACCCAGCTCCACCAACCCAAAGCCAGCTCCACCCACCCTCATCTAGCCCCACCAACCCTACCCCAACCCCACCAACCCCAAACCAGCTCCACCAACCCTAACCCTCCTCCACCAGCCCCCAGCCATCCCCATCAACCAACCGCAGCCCTTCCCCACACGGCCGACCCCACCCAGTCCCACCAACCTTCACCCAGCTCCACCATCCTTCACCCAGCCCCACCAACCCCCAGCTAGTCCCCCGACCCAAACCCAGCTCCACCAACCGCCACCCAGCTCCACCAACCCAAACCCAGCCCCAACTCTCACCCAGCCTCACCCAGCCCCACTAACCCCCATCCAACCCCACCAACCCCCATCAACCCAAACCCAGCTCCATCAACCCCCACTCAGCTCCATCAACCCCCACCCAGATCCACCAACCCAAATCCAGCTCCACCAAACCCCACCCAGCCCCACCAACTCTCTCACCCAACGCCACCAACCCCCACCCAGCCTCACCCAGTCCGACTCAGCTCCACCAACCCCCACCAACCCTAACCAACCCCCACCCAACCCCACCCAACTCACCCGGCCATCATAGCTTTGAGATTTAGCATCACTGCTATGTAATGACATCATCGCGTGTCCACCTCTCCCCACCATTCCCCCTCCCCCCTCCACACACAGACCGAATCACAGTTCGACATCATTACCACTAATACTACTAACTGTAACACACATTACAGCTGCTGAGAGGAAAAAAGAGGACCTGGCGGATTGGGTTAGTTGAGTTGGTAAAGCACCCACTTCCCAGGCGGCAGGTCATTCATAGCGTGATTCCATTCTCAGCTTATCAGGTGGCAGTTGGTTGTTTGTTGCAGTTTCACGTGCTGGCAACATCTAAGGTTATATCATGATGGGTACCGACTTGTGACAGTGCACACTCATAGCGACTTCATAATGCTGGCCCACCAGGACATCAGGCCACCAGCAAGCAGCATGAACCAACATCCCACTCGGTCATATTTTCCTGACACTGAGCTAACCAGTCATTTCTCTATCCTATTAATGGCGAGCGCCTGTCTCGGAAGCGACAAGTATCAATTTAGTCAGTTATTTGTTTGGTGCGATCTGGAATCTAACTCCTGACCTTCTGCAAGCGAGGCCTATGCTCTACCAAATCGGCCACCACAACCTGTAGGAGCTGGCAATATGGTAGTAGGGGTGGTTGCTATGGTGGACCATTCCACTAGTGGCTTCCTCCAGTGGGAAAGTACTTTGTGACCTATGTCGGCGCTGACGCCTCACTCCTCACACCTCACCTTTGTGGAATAAACTGGTTTGAAACAACTGTAATGCCACCTATTTCTTCCCCAGCTAGACCAGAAACCAGGCCATCACACTAGGATAGGCACAAGGAGTTGTGGTGTCTGAAAATACTGTGACTGAGTCGGATATCACGCAGTAATGTGGCGGATATCACTGCTGCTGATAGTCAGGCAACACTGCATAGCCGCCATATATGACCAGTGACACAAAGCGCTAGCCAACCTGATATTAACTTAGGTGTTACTAGGAAGTTAAATCTCGACAAGTCAAACAAGATTATCTACAGATGATCAACATCGCCTTCCTCACGCATGCAATGTACTAGATGTGGAGGTCAGATTCCAACTCATATTCAAAGTTCCTTGATTTTGTTAAGACATTATTAAAGCTGGCTAATTCGATAAAAACATCAATTTGTTAAAGACGTTATCTGCGTTTGATCCTACCTATGCAACGTAGTTACTGGCAAACTCAATCAATCTCAATATAATATAGGCTGGGCTGCGAGACAAATTGCATAGTCCGATGGCTTCTGATTTTCTTTCCCTTTTTCAAAGGTAAATATAGTAGTCTGATCATTCAAAGCTACATTAGTTTAGTTTGAAGTAACTTTATAATAATGGGCAAAGTTGCATACTCCGATCAAGCATAACATTTTCAAAAACAAAACAATTATCTAGAATTGATTGCACATATCTACTTTAGATACTGGTGAATATCAAGCCAATTCAATAGAATCTGTTACTGCAAACGCCTATGGAGTCAGAGTTTTGGCGTGCTTGCCAAAACTAATCTTACATGTTTGCACATCAAATATCTCAGAAGTTATCCATTTAAAATAAAAGTTACTTCAGACTAAAGTATGGTAGATTATGCCAATCAATTTAGTATATTTCAGAAAAATGACAGAATCTCAAAACCATGGGTCTATGCAACTTTATATCTGAAGATCTTTGAGGTGGAAATAGATCAAATTATTGTTGGCATGTAAATCAGTCTTCTAATGCCATAGAGTTCAGCAGTGACAGTTTTTTGTTTTCAAATTCACTTATTCTCCGCTTCTATGAAGCAATACATGCTGTATAAGTGATTGGGTATCTAAGTTAGAGATGTATAACCAAATCAAGATTTTAGGTTTGGTTTAGAAAAGTGTATGCTTTCAGCGGGTAATGCAGCTTGAAGACCACACCCTTTATTTCTAGTAACATGATACAAATTTCGAACAAGCAGTAGGTAGCGGTATCATGAATCTGCGCCCCACATTAAAGTTGCCTAGTCCGATCGTTTTGGGTTTCTGACATTTTTCTGAGATAACTATATTAAATTGATTGCTATAATCTACCTTACTTTAGTTTGAATTGACTTTAATTTTAAATTGTCAAGTTTTGAGATATTTGAAGTGCAAACATGTCAAATTAGTTTTGGCAAGGATGCCAAAACACTGACATCATAGGCTTCTGCAGTAACAGGTTCTATTAAATTGACTCAATATTCGCTTATATGTAGCACCAAATTCTTACTAAGTGTATCAGTATCAAAGTTAGATATGTAGAATCAAATCTAGATAGTTGTTTTGGTTTTGAAAATGTGGTACTTCATTAGACTATGCAGCTTTAAACTCATTCACTGTGAACAGACCACCATGAGGTACAGTACACATATTAACCATGAAGAAGTGGACAAGAATATGAAGAGTTAGCAATAGACAAGAGCATTGAATCACAATTATGCCATTCTGCATTATATATATATAATACTGTAGTAGTCTGCTCTGACCTCTCAGGAAAGTAACCACATAGACAGGTAAGCATGGGTGGTGTGTTGATATCAAGGCACCTAGGTGGTGTAATGGTTAGGACACTGGCCCGGAATGCAAAGAAATGTGGGCTGGAGTACCGCTCTAGGTGCAATATTTCCCATTTTCATCACATCCATGACACTGGTTGCCATGACATGATCCTGTACAAGCTACACGCTGTATGGTTGTTTAATCTACCCTGTGTTTGTAGGTGTGAGTGCAGTGCCTGTATGTATGTAATTATAAGCATTACATCACCATCTAAAAGACTTACAATTCCAGGGAGATGAGTGTAGTTGTCTGCACTGACCTCTCAGGCAAGTAACCACATAGACAGGTAGCCATCAGTAGTGTGGTGATATCAGCGAGCCTAGCTGGTGTAATGGTTAGCAAACTGGCCCGGAATGCAAATAGATGTGGGTTTGAGTCCCGCAATAGGCGCAATATTTCCCATTTTCATCACCCCCATGACAATACAAAGCGGTGGTTAAGTTTTAGGGTCTTTCCGATCACTACTCCTCTGTTAAGTGGTCCTGTCAATGCCCAGCATCATACTTCACTGCTCCTTCGCCATGTATGGGTTGTTAATAGCATGTTTTTTGTTCCTATTGTACACATTTCATATTAATGTTGATGGTTTTTACTAACGTTGGTCACTTCAACCAGAGTGGCATCCATTTTCAGTCATGTACCTGCTAGTGTTGTTATCATCGCAATTAGATATCGTGGCTGATATGTTTTTACCAGATAATGGTACGGATGGGTTCCATCAGATGGAGGAACTATGTTGAAATGGGATCATGCATGAGTCCGGAATATAGCAGATAATGTAGATATGTACAAAGTCTCTGAATATAGTCAGAGAACGTCAATATATATATATATATATATATATAATGACCGTTCAACACAATATTGGTTCAGGGCACATGTTAAAGCTAGTAGTAGTGTGTGTATAATATGCTATACTCCTCATAAATTGGAACTATTCTGCTGTGGATATAATTGGATGGGTGTTCACAGCCATTCATTGTTTCCCTCAGATACGAGCTTTTGGTTAAGGTCACAATTAAATATTGTGGTACCTGTCTTCAGCGGACAGTGCTACATCAAGAACAATGTTATCCTCATTTAGCAGGTGTCCTCTCATCGGTGGGGCAATCAAATGAAACAGAAACAACTTGAACATTGAGAACATTGCTATTGCCGAACTTGGTACTGGTTCACCAGACATAGAGGCCATTGAAGGCAGGATTTACTGTGTCTTGTATTGCAGCACATACCAGGATGTTATTGCTAGAATTTATTTTTCACACTCCAATACCTTGGTTGCAATAACTTGACCTGTGAATAGTGGTTGTTGCAATGTAGCTAGTTGCAAAGCCAGACCTGCTAGTGTCCTCTAACTGCTGCTGCTTTGTCGAATCAGTGTGAAGTGGGCTGTCAATATATATACTGTATACAGAAACACCTCCATATACCGACCCCTCCACAGATCGACCACTCCCCTATATCGATCTCTTTATTTGGGTCCCAACCATACCATTGTAAGGATATTCTAACTCTCTAAACCGACCACCTCCCTAAATGGATCACTTAAAGTCGGTCCCATGATCCGTCGATTTAGAGAGGTGTTACTGTATATGTATGGCCTTTACATGGTTTTGAGCCTAAACTCTTGAGATGTTTATAATAAATACACCTGTATCTAAGTTAGATTTATATATATATATATATATATATATATATATATGGATAGTGATAAGACAGTTATCGCATGTGTCCTGCTCCTACCCCGCCCCCCCCTTTCCTGGGAGAGGTGGGTAACGGCATCCATCACTCCCCCCTACCCCTCATCCGGGGCTTCTGCATGACACTTGCCCGGATGTTTATATATATATATATGTATGTGTTGTATAAACCATTACACAAGTATAATAAGCCGGAAGATTCATCTTCTCCCAAGTCATCGGCTGGTCACCTACTCATTAAGTCATCTACTAGTGCCTCATGACCTGAGCACCTGGCGCCACCTGCTCACTCACGCCTCAGTGGCCATTGCTCTCACTCACTGTACCGCTGAAATTTGTGTAAATAATTGCTTTGGTTTGGGAAATTTGATGTTTTCACCACACTATTCAGCTTTAACTTTAACCCGTGACTTGTGCCTTGTGCATATCGACCCGCCATTATTATTGATCTCTCACCAACCTTCTTTGTTTCTCTCTCTTTCACTCCTTCCTTACAGACATAACACCGGGCAAGGCGGCGCCGGGACAGGGTCCGGGGCCTGCGGCGGAGGGGCGGGGCGGCGGCGCGGCCCGGGGGGGCCGCCGGCAGCGGTGGGGGCGCGAGGGCCCGACGAGGCCATGTACCACGAACGCGGGGGGATGGCGCCGCAGATGCCGGTCTACATGGAGCACGACGAGGACGGACGACAGCACACGCTGAAGGTGCGAGGCAAGACCTACAGCGACGTGCGCAACGAGTACGCGCACATCTGGGAGATGCCGCTACCGCAGCCCCTGCCGGGCACCCAGCAGACCGCGCCCAAGGGGCCGGACGGCGGCAGCCTGCGCCACGACGGCGGCATGGCCCTCCCGCCGATGCCGGGTCCTCTGCCGCTGCCCCCGGATATATAAAAATGGTGGGAAAAAAGGACACTGGTGAAATGGAGACATTCATGGATCTGGGTGGTTTTGTGGGGTGTGATGGGAGAGGCCACATTGGGGGGTTTGTTTTGTGAATGTGTCTGTGTGTGGCCCATGCCGGGCCCCCTCTCAGGCCCCCTCCTGATGCCCCCGGATATTTAAAAATGAAACAAAAAGGACACTGGTGAAATCGTCATATATGACTGAAGCCCCCCCCCCCCCCCCGCCCTCCGCCCCCATTCAGGTCACTGGTGAAATGGAGACATTCATGCATGTGGGTGTTTGTGTAGGGTGGGTTGGTATAGGCGGGTCGTGGGGGTTGGTTTGTATACGTGTGTGTGGCCCATGTCGGGTCCCCTCCCGCCCGTACCGGGTCCCCTCCCACCCATGCTGGGTCCCCTCCCGCCCGCGCGGAGACCCTTCACGCCCATTCCGGGTCCCCTCCCGATGCCCCCAAATATGTAAAAAAAAAAAAAAAAGGGGGTGGGGGGGAGGTTCACTGGTGAAATGGAGACATTCATGTATATGGGTGGTTGTGTTGGGGTCGGAGGGGAGAGGCGGGGGATGGAGGTGGGGGGTGGTTTGTGTATGTGTGTGTATTTGTGTGTGAAAGGGAGGGTGGGTTGCGGATGGAGCAAGGGCTTCGTGGATGCCGATACAGGAGTCTGGGGGATCGGGGGGTCTGGGGGTCTGGGGGGTCTGGTGGGTCTGGGGGGTGGGGGGTGGGGGGTCTGGGGGGTCTGGGGGGTCTGGGGGGTCTGGGGGGTCTGGTTGTGAGAATAATTGGCTGGTTGGTTTTGCAGTTTTACGTCCTGGCAACATCTGAGGTCATATCAGGACTGGGGGTGTGAGAATGAGGATGGCGATTGTGAGGATTAGGATGAGGATTAGGGGAATGATGATGATGGTGGTAGGGAAGTGTGGGGGGGGGCGCTGGTGATTCTGGTGGTTGTAGTCGTCGTAGAAGCTAGGCGGGTGTGTGTGTGTGTTTGGTTTGTAATAGTTGTATTTGTGTTTCATTTTGGAAATGGAGGTTGTTCAAGTGGACTGATCTTGTCTCGGCGCCGGCGGATTGGAGGTTGCAAGAGTTCTTTACACAAATTTAGCTTGATGATGGATCATGTAGGCATGCCCCTCCCATACACGCGGATATATATATATATATACATATATATATATATATATATATGTATATATATATATTTATACTGTATATACATATATATATATACATACATATATACACATACATAACTACATATATATATGGATACTGATAAGACTGTTATCGCATGTAATAATCTCTGTAGTGTCCTGCTACTACCCCCCCCCCCCCTCTCCTTCCTGGGTGGGGTGGGTACCGGCATCCTTCACTCCCCCCCCGCACCCCCCCCCCCCCCATCCGGGGGCTTCTGCACGACACTCGCTCTGATACATATATTGGTCATTCGGTGAAACTGGGCAGAAAGTGTGACATCGAAACCGAAAGTGAAAACCTTCCAAATAATAGCAAGAAACATTCAAAATAATAGCAGAATCCATGTTCCTATGACGTGCTGTATGACAGTTAAACAAAAGAAGCTATTTCACTTTTTGATTGAAATCTGATACAAATTGAGCGATCTGGCAATATTACTTGTGTAACAACTAACATGGACATCAAACAAGCATAGTTTGGGTACATGCCTGGTGTATATGTGTAATTTTGTTTACGTTTTCACGTAAGCACACCATTATTCAAGTATTGTTCTGTGGGATGAAATTAGATATATGTAGTCTTCACACCACACTTAATACACAGAGATAAATACTTGACTTGCTGTCAATAACACTTAAAAGAAAGAATTATCAGCGTCGTAACTTGGAAACCAAATAAGTGGTGCCCCAGTTTTTTTAGAATAACCCATAGATATATATTATATACACATATATATATATATATATATACATGTAAATATATATATATATATACATATATATATATATATACATATATATACATATATATACATATATATATATATATATAACTATATATATACATACACATGCACATTTACATATATACATATTTATATAGATGTATATAACTATATGACGAGTTATCGCTCAAAACCCTGTAAACGCCATTCCAAAAGTTGAGACAAACATTGGAATCATACCTTCAATTTTTAATTTCTTATATATATATATTCCTATTTTTCTGTTAATTGCTCAAGAACCAGTTCTTTACAACCAATGTGGAATTAGAGGGAATTAAATTTACTTTCAGGTAAATGTATAAGATTTAAAGCACATCTTTGCATTGACGTTCACCGAGTTTTGCGCCTGACCTCTTCATATATATACTGCGGGAAGATCTATATGAGGGAGCAGTAACAATTACTGGAAACATCTGGGGGATGCTCGGCGAGCATATATGAATACCGCTCCTCACCAGGGGGCGCTCTGGGCCCCTGCCTTGCCACGCCCCCTGGGGTGAGTAGTGGGAACAAGTGTCGGGGGATACGGCGTGAGGTGGTCGGACGTGGGAGGGGAGTTAAGGGTGGGGACTCACTCAACTCCCGTGGGTCTAAGTATGTTTGCCGGCCTATCTGATATGCCTGCCAGTGGCGCCGTCACTCGTGACGTCACGAGTCACGGCGCCACGAGTAGTTGGGCGTGGACGAGGGTGAGGGTAAGGGTAAGGGCGAGGGTGGGGTAGAGGTGTTGTTGTTACTGTGGTATTGCTTTTGACGCATGCATGTATAAATGATGTGTTCTGGCTGGATACAAACTCAAGGTGATACTATTACTAGCCGAGACAATTTAGGTGCGTTGAATTATAGCCAAGTTCAAACTGCTCGATATATAAAATAAATTTGGTTGATTGATGTTGTGGTAATCATGTTCAAAGAAAAGAACGTCTAGAACAAACAAACCCCTTCCCTCTTACCCTTCCCTCTCCCACCCCCTCCCGTCCCCGTTCCCCTCACCAACCCCTTCTACCCCCCCCCCCCCCCTCCCACTCCCCCCCCCCCTCCAGCCTCCACCTTCCCCATCCCCGTTCCCCCCTTCCTGTCCACCTCCTCGCCCCTTCCCCATCCACCCCCCCCGGCATCCCCATCCCCGTTCACCACCAATTCCCCCCCTCCCCATTCCCCGCCAGCTCCTCGCCTCCTCCCCTTCTCCTTCGTCTCCTTCTACCCTCCCTACCTCCGTTCCCCGTCTCCCTCGCCACTCCCCTCTCCTTTCCCTCTCCGACAACCAAAACTACCAATATTCTAAGTGTTTGATTTGACGCGCTCGGAGAAAACAATCATGACCTCTCGCACGGGAGGTGGGCACTATACCCACTAGCTCATCTCGTCCCGGTACACATTGCGGGGGGAAGGGGGTGAGTGGGGTGGGGGCGTGCAGGTGGTCGGAAACTGGGACACTTGGCGCCAACTTTAGCGCCGTCGGCGTGGTACTGTGTTGGAGGTACCGATGCACCGATAGCCGGTACCCCAGGGACCGACCCCTGGCCTCTGTTCCCCCACTCGCCCTCTCTCCTCTTCCGCCGTTCCCCACTCCCCCGCTCCCCGCTCCCCCCGCTTCCCTATCCTCGCGCTCCCCCGCTCCACCTCTCCCCCTCTCCCCCCTCTCCGTCACTCCCTCGTTCCCCCTCACCCCACTCCCGCACTGCACACCCCCCCGGCTCTCCCACTCCCCCACTCCCCCACTCCTCCGCTCCCCCACTCCCTCGCTCCCCCGTCCCCATACCCCCTGATCACCGATATGTCCCGCTCCCCCCGCCGCCTCTACGCCCCCCTCCACGCCCCTCTTTTCCAGTCTCTCCCCATCGCCCGCCCCCCGCCTCAGCCCTCCCCATCCCAGCGCCGGCCGGCCGCATACCCGCGCCCACTCCCACCCCTCCCCGTACCTCCCCACCACAGATCGCTGAATCCCCAGACGTCGCCCCTCGACGCTACTACCATTCCCAGATGTGACGCGATATGTTTGACCGATGAGCAGGTCCGCTGACCCCCACACCCCTACACCCACCCCCCCCCCCCACCCCCCACCCCCCCCCCCCCCCATCCTCTACCGCAGACAGACGCATACAACCGCCGCTCCCATCAGGGTGCGCCACCACTAACAGATGAGCCAAGGTCCGCAGCAAAAGGCGCGAGCAAATTGCAACAGCAGTTTGAGGCAAATTTGTGTTTTGTTCCGGTGGGGTGCGACGCGGTGTAAGGGTTTGGCATTGAGTGGGTGATTGACTGACTCTCCTCCAATAATATATGTCGGTTTCTAGTATTGGGACATACTTGCCAGGTTGCAGCAATTGTGGAATATATAATGACACAGCAAAGTGAAATTAAATTAACCAAACAAATTTAAAACCTTTATTTTCAATAGGAAATTGAGCTCAAATTTTCAAGTAAATCTATATACCTGTTTTATTCTTAATATATATTAAAATATAAATAATTAATCATAAGAATTCTACCCTTAACCTGAAATCCAATAATCAATTATGTTTGTATGTTTATCTGTGAATATCCATGTGTACATGCATACATGCATACAAACATACATGTATATACGTATACACCTATATATTAAAGTTGCATAGTTCGATGGTTTTGAGTTTCTGAAATTTTCTGAGATAAATATATTAGGTTCATCGTTATTATGTACCTTACTTTAGCTTGAAGTAACTTTTATTTTAAGTGGCTAACTTTTGAGACATTTGAAGAGGAACCATGCAAAATTAATGTTGGCAAGCTTGTCAAAACTCTGACCCCCATAGGCTTCTGCATTCACAGGTTCTATTCAATAGCCTCAGTATTCCCTTATATGTGGCTACAAATGTTTAATAAGTGCACCAGTATCTAAGTTAGATATGTAGAATCAAATTTAGATAATTGTTTTGGTTTTGAAAATTTGATATTTTCGTCGGTCCATGCAGCTTTAATTATGTATATATATCTGTGTGTATGCATATATTATTATTATATATATATATATGCATATATATCGAGTCATGCACACATATGAATATTATATGCCAACATTTCCCAATAAAGGCTACACATCCGATTTGAATGTGCTGTTAGATTTGCTGAACGGTTAGTGAGGTGGGTCCACATGTGTTGTCTGCACCCAACGCGTTCTGTTGAAGTCACGGTGTCAACAACTCGGTTCTGCCCTCACGTCGCTGGCGGGGTATTTATTATTTCTTAGACAAAACAAAGCAAAGCCACAATCCAAGAGGAACACAACTCACCCAACCCTGTGATAACGTCAGTAACCATGCAAACACAGTCCACCCGGTCCACTCTCTCAAGGACCGGGACCTGTATTCAACTGCATTGAGGATTTGCATGTGACGTAGGCATCACACTACTTCTGCATCGTGGTTGGATGGAAGCAGTTCCTTCTGCTATCAAGTGTATGGAAATACAACAAAAAGCACGACTCTATTCACTGCTATGATCTAATTCTGTTCTATAGAACCATGAATATTAAATCGGGGGTTGAAATAATGTTATTTATGAGAATAATTAATCAAAAAGTGAAATTTGGTCAAATTAAACCAAAAGTTATGACGATATTAACGCCGCTGCTGCATCGGCAGTGTTATGATGTGCTTTCTATCCAACCATGATGACCGACGAAGCACTGGTCACGTGGTGCTAATCATTTGGCGAAAATCCTCAATACTGTTATTTTATACCTTACTCTATATACTTTTCTTGAATAAATAATCCTGAATTGAAAAATCGCTGGAAGACCAGTGTTTCGGCACTGACAAGAGACTTATGCAGCAGAATAGACATATTTACAAACAAAAAAAACACCCAAACACAAAAAAGAAGTAGAGTGCGTCTAGGTTCAGGACCGTCTCACTGGAACAGTGGAAGTGGGTCATGAAAGCACAACCCTCGCATGCGCCCTGTTTGGCATCATATTATATGGGCAGTCCTTGCACAGCCTGTTCACTGCCACTTCCCACCCCCCACCGCCGGCATTCAGTCTGTTATTTGCCACGTTAAATAAGGGTTATATGTGCGTGTACATTGAGTAAATGACAGGGAATGATGGCAAGGGTGTATACAGCAACTGTCCTGAATATATATATATATATATATATATCATATATGTGTCATATATATATAAATATATGCATATGCATACATATATGTGTACATACATATACACACACACATATATATATATATATATATATACATATGTATATATATATATATATAATTATATATAAGTATATGACGAGGTCTGGCGCAAACCTCTTTAAACGACAATCCCCCCAAAAAGAAGTTAATTTAAATTCTCATTAATTCCACTTTGCTTGTGAAGAAATGAATATGGAGCAATGTACAACAAATAGGAATGTAAAAAAAGGAACCTTTTGTTAGGTTTAATTCCAATCTTTATCTGAATTAACACAAATCCTGCGTAATGCATTACCCAATATGACATCGATATATATTCCCTCTAAAAAAAACACAGCAACCTATTATATTTTACAGCAGGAAACTTAAATGGATTTGTCGGTTTTTGTGCATGAACTCTTCATATATAATATATAACACAAGAGGTACATCTCGTATATATACGCATATATATGTATGTTAACACCACGTGGGCAATGTCGTTAGGATGAAATTGTTGAATGTCCATGGCGTGTCTAAAAATGAGGAGGATGGGGTTTTCCTCACAGATGCGTCTGAAATGAATATTTTAAAAGACTAATGGCTGGCGCACACCTCCCGTTTACGATTCGCACACTAAAACTCGCGACCCGACCCGACCCGCTTAAAACTGAAAACGGGCCGATTCATTTTTCGAATCGCGAATCGCAATCGTAATCGGCCGGTTTTAGCCCTAAAACTGAGGTTTTATGCGCGAATCGCAATCGCTAGGTGTGCGCGGGGAGCGCACACCTAGCGATTTTTGTGCGCGAAACGGGCAGTTTTAGATCGTAAACGGTAGGTGGGTGCGCACAGACGGGAGGTGTGTGCCAGCCATTACATTTGTAAGGCAAGGATTGGGCGGCGATAATGCCGTATAGCTTCACTACTTGAGACACCTTGAACTGAGACCAAACCAGTGTAGGAGCCCTGATTACCATTCATCACATTATTGTCGGGAAAGTGCGGAGTGCCTAAAGGGCTCCTAAACTTCAATCATTTTTATTCTTAAGTTACATACATATATTCTAGTCAGTAGCAAACTGTCAGATTAAGTTGTATTTGTATTTGTATTTTGTTGTTGTTGTTGAAGATTTATACTGCCTATCATGTATAAGCCTGAAGAGGCTTTTTTCACCATTAGACAGTTTCTCGATAGAAAGCCCGAGCCTACACTTTTACCGACCCAAGGGATTTTTAACCTCCCACACCACATAGACATGGTATGAGAGCAACCGGCCTTTGATGTCGCTGTAAGTTATACACAGCGGTGGAAATCCAAATTGGCAGAGATGGGGGCATGGGGAATCGAACCACCGACCTTCAGGTTAGGCGTCCGACCTAGCAAAAAGTCAGACACTCTAACCACTCCGCCACAGATAACACCACATTATTTATTTAAACTCCAGGCAATCATATATATATACATAAGATTTGTATCGATATTAATGATGTATATATATATATAATATATATGTTTTGAGGTTAATGTATCCATGTACATTTATATATTTATTATTCACATTAATAATATATTGCAATTTGTTTGTAACTCCATGAAGAATAAAGAATATCATGAACGATATTTGGGTTTCCTTGCAATTCATTCCACACTTTTGCAGCCTGCAACCATTTGAGCATATTCACACTTATCTAACATTTACAGGCAATCAATGCTTTCCCAATATTTCTCAATATGATATGTTATTTAATAATTATTGTTCAACTGATACTTCATTTTAATAGAGTAACACTGAAATTGAACCATGTCTCACCCTGAAAACAATATTATTTCCATGGCAATTTGTTCAGAACAGGAACCATCCTATTATGACGTCACAATGGACACTACGATATAGCAGGAATACCGACGATCCTATGTTGGCAAAGAATTTATTCCGATGAAAATCTTTTTCATTGAAACCAACAAACGGGCTCAAGTTTTCTCATTTGCTGAAAACTTCACCGATGCCCGCCGTTTCTAATTCAATTTCTGCAAATTTGAAAATGACAAACTATTGCAGTTTGGTTATATAGATGGATTCCAATCGGATTCCGAGCGAAATACATTTTTATATTTCTTTTGGTAGAATACTTTATTAATCAGAATATAATTTCTTTGTCAGCGTCGAGGCACTGGGCCCATATGCATGGAGCGGTGTTGCGAGCCAAACCGGGGTAAGGGCGGGATTTTTGGTTTAGCGCCGAAAAGTTGGTATGCATGGAGCAGTGTTAGGCCTAACACCACAAGCTTAAAGTCGGAGATTCTAACCCCAGCCCATAGCAGGTTTACAGTGGTGATAGGGTTAGGTTAGTGTCAGGATGGAGCCCAAATCTATTCAATGCTATCATATTTAACAGAAGTAAATACGCAATAAGTGAAATTGAATCAAATTAACCCTAAAAACGAAGCGATATTAACGCTGACACCGCATCGGTGGTGATATTAATATTGTCGAATCAACGAATGTAAAGTAAACAAATCGCCATCGCCGCTTCGATGTCGATATCCATACTGTGCCATATCAACAAAACACACTACTCCACAACCGCCGCATCGGCGGCAATATATTAAACCCAAATCTATTCAATGCTATCATATTTAACAGAATTACATACACAATAAGTGAAATTTCAGCAAATTAACCATAAATTCGAAGCAATATTAACGCTGCCACTGCAGAGGCGGCGATATTAATATTGTCGAATCGAGGGATTTCCCAAATCTATAAATACATTCACGTTTAGCTAACACTCACCGTTTAAGCGCCCATGCATACAGCTTGACATAGTTCTCTACACCGCCAATAACTAGTGGTAGCTACCTCGTGTCAGGGGGTTAACAAGACATGCTGCTACCACTGCTCCATGCATACGGCCCCTGGTCCGTTTACATTACATTGTAAATACGTGGATCAGCGGGTACTTAGTATATTATACATATCCTTTCTTTCCAACTGTGCCTAAGCTTCATATTTAAATGGCAGTTCACCACTAACCCAAACACATTAAGAAAACAACTATTTACACTTGGAGCACCGTGAAATAAACTAAAACATTTCCATTGTACTGAATCAGCAAATCTACAGCATTGTTTCCATGAGGATAATAAAGATGCAAACGATAATCCTGCGAAGTTATTGATTTATTCCGTGCTACACAGCGATTACAACTCGATACCCTAGATAAAGCACATGTAGGGGAACCGTGATATATTGGTTATTCTATTTTTAGAAGGTTGTATATCGTGCTGGAAGAAGGCTTATCATCTTTCGATCATCGATAGCCTTTTTGTAGTTTTAATTAAGTATGTCGGATAACAACAAAGCTATGCGGTCCATATAAACACTGCTGTTGTAACACTGAATGCAGTTGTGTGATATCCACAAAGGTACATCCTTCCTTACTTATAATTATAAAAGCTCTTTACTGAGGCTTACAGCAACACTTCCTAATGCGCCCGTCCGCACATGACCTTAGATGATGCTAGGGAGTAAAAAACTGTCTACGATAATCGCTACACCAGCGCTTTGAAACAAGTAAAACTATCGAAATAGTTGCACAATTCTTTGAACAGTTATATGTCACATGTCACAGGAATCAAGGTGGTCGAAAGAAAAGGTCCAAGGACTGCCTTAAATACGAGCTGAAGAAATGGAATGTCACCAGTGACAGTATGTGTTATTATGTGAAATAGTTGCCAAGGACAGGAGTGCATGGCATGCTTGTATTCACAAAGGCACAACACAGTTTGAAACTGATCATATCTCGCAAGCTAAACCAAAATGCCAGCAGAGAAAAGATGCTTTCATTCACCTACCGGACGGGAGTTTAGTTACACACACATGTCCGATATGCTGACACATATTCTGTGCACAAATTCGACTCATACCTTATCGACAAGTTCACAAACAAATGATGAGTTGCTGTCATCATCGCCAGCAATGGACAAACAAGAAGTTCAAACATCTCTTAAACGAGTCTCTAAACAGGTAATATATAATGTCTACTACACTATTTGCATTATGCTTATAACAGTAATAGTAGTTGTACCATATTGAAAACAAATTATTAAAATACTTGCAGCATAGGTTCTGTCAGCCAGGTTTCAACAACAAATTATCTATTCATAATAATACATCTAAAACACTCACAACATTTGTATAATATTCATAGCAGGTCTACATTATTTTATCAAGCTCATATTGCCGGTAATCTAAACATACCCAAAAGTCTACGTATTACTCAGATTCGTACCAATATCATATGTACAATGATTAGGGTATAGGAAAGGTGAAATCGTCACAACAACCCTTCCACAACATTAGCACTTCTGCAATACGCCACGAAAATAAGTATTTCACATATTTACCAATTCTTCTATGACACTCTGATGAACACTTATGTAACATTCATCGCAACAGCTGTACAAGAGTTAGAGATAGACTTTCATGATTATTGCAACAAATGAGCATTCAATGTTTACAGTAATACAAAAGCAATGGACAGTCATCACCTAAACAGTTTTACGATACCCACCAAGTCAAATTAGATGATTTATACAAGAGCGCAACAATTGTTCTGCTATTGGTGCTATTCAGGAATGATAAGCCAGGGATATAATATTTAATAGAGTAAGCCAAGGTGCATATATGCTTTGAACAAGGATTTGGTGGGTGTATGGACCTGAGGAACTCATGACGTACACGGCAATGATGCAGGGTGTGGGGTAAGGGTAGTTTAAGGTATGACAACAACCAGCGAAGAGTAAAAGGATCATAAACATTGATATAATAGGGTATGCGATTTGAAGTGGAGTTCCCATGAAAATCGACATATGGAAACATTGATACAACAAGGTATCCTATATGAAGTGGATTTTCCATAAAAATCAGTACATGGCAACATTGATACAATAATGTGTGCTATATGAAGTGGAATTCCCATACCAATTGGTACATGGAAACATTGGTACAGTAATGTGTGCTATATGAAGTGGGGTTCCCATACCAATCAGGATATGGAAACATTGATAGAATAAGGTGTGCTATCTGAAGTGGGATTCCCATAACAATCATCACATGGAAACATTGGTACAGTAAGGTGTGATATATGAAGTGGGATTCCCATACCAATCATCACATGGAAACATTGATACAGTAAGTTGTGCTATATGAAGTGGGATTCCCATAACAATCATCACACGGAAACATTGGTACAGTAAAGTGCGCTATATGAAGTGGGATTCCCATAACAATGATCACATGGAAACATTGGTACAGTAAGGTGTGCTATATGAAGTGGAGTTCCCAGAAAAATCATCACACAGAAACATCGGTACAATAAAGTGTGCTATATGAAGTGGGATTCCCATAACAATCATCACATGGAAACATTGATACAGTAAGGTGTGCTATATGAAGTGGAGTTCCCATAACAATCAACACATGGAAACATTGATACAACAGGTGGTGATATATGAAGTGGGATTCCCATAACACTTGATATATGTAAACATTGATACAGTAAGGAGTGCTATATGAAGTGGAGTTCCAATAACAATTGATACATGGAAACATTGATACAATAAGGTGTGCAATATGAAGTGGGGTTCCCATAGCAATCAGCACAAGGAAACATTCATACAATAAGGTGTGCAATATGAAGTGGGGTTCCCATACCAATATGTCCACGGAAACATTGGTAATGTAAGGTGTGCTATGTGAAGTGGAGTTCCCATAACAATTGGTACATGGACACATAGGTACAATAAGGTGTGCTATATGAAGTGGGATTCCCATAACAATCGGTACATGGAAACATTGGTACAATGGATGTGCTATATGAAATGGAGTTCCCATAACAATTGGTATATCAAAACATTGACACAATATATGTGCTCTATGAAGTGGAGGTCCCATAACAATTGGTACATGGACACAATCCTATTTCTGATATTTATTAATGACCTACCATTGCTGTGTGCTAGTGCTAATTTCACACTTTTTGTGGATGATGCTGTGCCCACAGTGCACATTAAAAACATTATTCTGGCATCTACTATGGTAAACAAGGTGTTAACAAAGGTCACTATTTGGTGTGCTGATAACAAACTTACCTTGAACACACACAAATCAGAATATGTGACATTTGGAACAAAATCTAGAAAATCTCAAGCACAAAATAAAGAAATATGTATAGGCAATGCAGTGCTAAGAGAAGTGAACTCATACAAATACTTAGGCTTAACCAAATTCTAGGTATGAGAATGACAACTTATAGAAAAATAAGATGTTACATGAGTGAGAAGACAACTCTCAAACTGTATAAGGCAACATTACTGCCAATAATATATTATAAGGATCTAATCTATGGCCTTTTATCAAAACAACAAGAAAATAAATTACAGAGAACCCAAAACCGAGCCCTTAGAACAGTATATACGGGCAAAGTTCTCTCCGTGAACGAGATGCACACTAGATATAATATCACATACCTGAGGCAAAGGAGAGATGCACATCTGCTATTTCTTTTGTTTATCAGAGTCAAGGATGAAACCTACATAGATCATACTACCAGAGTTTCCAGGCAGGGGGATGCTACACTCCTCAAAGTTCCTAAACCACTGACAAATAGACTGACAAGAGCCCCTATCTACAAAGGCAGCAAATTATGGAATGAACTCCCAGTCAGAATTAGACATGCACAAACACAACTAGAATTCAAGAACCTGGTAATAATTCACCAAACCAATCAGCTCCTTTTACAGGCCTAGTGATGAGGTCACCATATTTAATTATCTATCTATTATAAGCACCTATGGCCACTATGCCCCACACCAGCCCATGTGCTCCTTTACCTGCTGCAATCAAACCAAGTTATCCACCTACCTTACCAATTATTTGCCCAGCAAATTCAGAAAATGCATATCAGCCTGGTAGTATTGCTAAAAACATAGACACTAGTAAAGACTGTACTAGACTACTAAATGACTGAAATGTACAATCCTCCAAGCATAGTTTATCCCATCATTACTAATAACCTACTTACTCAAACTACTTCATGGACTCAAAAGCACACCCTAGGTATTAACCTTTTAAGCATAACCCTTCAAGCTAACCACATTCTATCTAACAGAATAAACAAACCATTCTAGTAACACTCCATCTCAAAATGTTATCTCCAACAACATGAAAATTATGCAATTCACAACACAGTAGGCATACAAACCTATGAAGGGAACCTATGCACCTAACCACTTCGTAATCTAAAGGTCTAATCAATACACATGTATGTAACTAAGTATGTATGAATACAACATATAAATACTATTTTTATATGTGAATTGCCAAACTATGCCATATGTACGTCTTGGAATGATTAATATTGTTATTTCAGCTTGGGCTAGCTGCTGATGACAATAACAGACTACATATACATATATTGTAAATACCTGTATTGTCACATGGCTAGAAGACCAGTGCCACATTGCTGACAAAATACTTTATTCAATGAATAAACTATATTTAGAAAAACAACCAGTATAAGGTGTGCTATATGAAGTGGAGTTCCGATAACAATCGGTACATGGAAACATTGATATAATAGGTGTACTACTAGTATATGAAGTGGAGTTCCAGTTTTAATCAGTACATGGAAACATTGACAGAGTAAGGTGTGTTATATGAAGTGGAGTTCCCATGGCAATCAGTAATTGGAAACATTGATACAACAAAGTGTGTTATTTGAAGTGGGCTTCCCATAACAATTGGTACATGATAACATTGATACAGTAACATGTGCTATATGAAGTGGGGTCCCATAACAATCACTACATGTAAACCCTGATACTGTAAGGTGTTATATATGAATTGCCGTTCCCATACCAATTCATACATGGAAACATTGATACAATAAGATGTGCCAGAGTGATCCCCCGACAGTCAGCAAATGTCATTTCCAACAAATATTTACAGCCATGAACCCGGGAACGATTCTCCAAACAAAAGACACCATGCAAAGGAATGACAACTGTAGCGAACAAAACTAAAACAGGATAATGGAAGTACAAAAAAAACCAACAACATCAAAGTAATGCACAAAATTATTAGTTCCCTAATTACGCTAGACATGGCGGTAATTGCGGTGGGCTTGTTGTGCAAATCTTTCTGTTTCATTGGAGATTAAACAACATAATCTTTGTCTATAGGGGCAACCAGGTGGGATGGCCGAATGAGTTGACCGTCCGTCTCCCGTTTTACTAGATCATAGGATTCGAACCGACCGGTTCGAACCTTGGTCGAGTCAAACCAATGACTTATAAAACTGATACTTGTCGCTATCTAGCCATGCGCTTGGCATTATTAGGACAGGACTCAGTGGCTCAGTGTCAGGGTAAGTTGACTGGGTGGGATATCAGGTCATGGTGCTGCTGGCCTTGTTTCCCAGTGGGACAGCACCATGAGTCACCATGAGTGCATGCTGTCACAAGACGATAGCCATTCTGATATTACCTTAGACGTTGATCGGACGTAAAACTCCAACAAACATTCAACCTGTCAGTATGGAATGTCCGCCCTTTGTGGTAGGCTCACGGGGTTTGCTATGTCTTTCACCACCAGTTCTTGGGATTTACTATAATTAGCTAGATGGAGAGTTGCTACATGGAAAACCCCTTTCCAATATATGATATTTGGATGACGTCAGCAGATTATACTTGGTGTGATATTCAGCCACTTCCAGTGGAATTGTTTTCATCAGTAGATTCAAATTCATTGATGCACATTACAAAACTGAACAGAGCGTCCTCACCACATGTCGACCAGACGCAGTGGTCGAATCGATAGAGTGCAGGCCTTCCTTGCCAGAGATTGGGAGTACAATGCACATTCCAGTCAAACCAATAACGTACAAAATTGATACTTGTCACTTACTAGCCTGGCACGTGGCATTAATAGGATAAGGTGAGGACCGCATATCAGTGTCAGAATAATGTGACTGGGTGGGACATCGGGTCATGGTGCTGCTGGCCCAATTTCTCAGTGAGGCGGCACTATAGTGTCACCATGAGTGTGTACTCTCACAAGTTGGTATCGATCCTGATATGACCTTCAATATGTTCAGGACTTAAAATAAAACTTGAACGCTCTACCAACAGACCAACCAGCGCATGTAATGGACCCTGGTAGTGGAGTCTCCGACTTGTCCTGATCATATGGATCAAACACTCTATATCTAATCTAATACCTGCGATGTCATTAATGTAAGGCGCAACTCGTGTTGACAACCATCTTTGTCAGTTTTTTTGTGGTTTTTTTTCTTGAAGATTTATACTGCCTATCATGGATAAGTCTGAATAGTCTTGTTTTCACCATTAGACAGTTTGTCGATAGAAAGCCCGAGCCTACACTTTTACCGACCCAAGGGATTTTTAACCTCCCGCACCACATAGACATGGTACGAGAGCAACTGGCGTTTGATGACGCTGTAAGTTATCCACAGCAGTGGAAATCCAAATTGGCAGAGGTGGGGGGCATGGGGAATCGAACCACAGACCTTCAGATTAGCAGTCTGACCTAGAAAAAAGTCAGACATTCTAACCACTCCGCCACAGAGAACACATTTACTAGTTTTATTTGTTGCAATTTGCATCCTAGCAAAATCTAACGTCAGATAAGGATGGATCCAGATGTAAAGTCTACGGCTCGAATCTGCGTTTGTGTAGGCAGGCTATAGTGAAATCAATACAGGCAAAGAGAAAGGAAGAGTATAAAGGGTGAAAGAAAAGAGAGAGTCAAGCCCTCTGGTTTCTTATTTATATGGTACATGGATCCAGTATAGTATATCACCCTACCCCATTCTCCCAATGACAAACAAGCATTTCAAGCTCCACCAATGGGAAACAAGCATTCCCAGTCCCCATGGTTAGAGTGATCTGCCCACCACCACCAAGCTGTGTGGCTCCCCTGGCCACCACCTACCTGCCTTGAGCATGCGTGTGGTGATCCTGATGAGCAGATAGCGTAGGGGGTAGTGTGTAGGGCTCTGTGTGCCCCTTAGCCACTATCTTACGAGCACCACAATCTCTCAATCAAGCACCACCAGCAACTACATAAACACATCTATGCACCTGGCCATGTATACCTGTTTCACAAATAGAACATTTGCATTCCCCCACCATTGCATCATTATCGGAATATTTTACGCAGAGTTGTGACAGTCGGTACTCGTGTCAAATGTATAGTCATACCACATGCAAAGACTGGGCTGCCAGAATCATGCCCTCATATCCGACTGAGTCACATAATGCTGGCAATGACCCAAGCCAGTCCTTATCCCATCCCAATCATGCCCCAGCACCAGGCACGCTGGCGAAAAGCAGCAGTTTTGCAAAACCATTGATTTGACGGTGCCAGGGATCGAACCCAATACCTGACATATGAGAAACCAACACCCTTGCTGCATGATTGTTCTGTCAATGGCGACTACGTGATGGAGATGGTTCATAGTGACTCAGTCAAATTGGCTAAGGTCATTTCTGGATGGGCACCGACTTGTGACAGTGTACACTCATGGTGACTTTATAGTGCTGCTCCATTAGTAAATCAGGCAACCAACACCATGACCATGACCCAATATCCCACTCAGTCACATTATCCTGACACTGAGCCAACCAGTCCTTGCCATATCCTATTAATTCAGAGTGCCAGGCTAGGTAGTGACAAGTATCAATTTGATAAGTCATTGGTTTGACTCGACCGGGAACCGAACTCCCGATCTTCCGCACGCGAAGCCAGCGCTCTACCGATTAGGCTATTGAGCCCCGTGACTAGGTTAGAAGATAGTACACCTGGCTATCATGGAGTTGATGACACACCTGCATACACTACTCAGGAAATAACGCAACATCCACTGTGTGTGTGCCTTTGCCGCTCCCACAGTGCCAATATGATGCAACCACCATGATGTTCCCACGGAAAGAGTGAACCTGTGCCACTATGTGTGGTGGTGATGATGGTGGTGGTGAGGGGGGGGGGGCTGGCTCGATGCCTAATCAATTTATTATCACTGTTCCGTTTATACGCAACATTAAAGCTGCATAGTCCGATGAAGCATCAAATTTCCAAAACAAAAACACTCACCTAGATTTTATTCTAGATATCTAACGTAGATAGATATTGGTGCATTTTTTAAACATTGGTTGCCACATAGAAGGGCATACTGAGTCAATTTAACAGAACCTGTTACTGTATAAGCCTATGGTGTTAGAGTTTTGGCATGCCTGCCAAAATCAATTTAGGATGTTTGCACTTCAAATATCTCAAAAGGTACCTATTCAAAATGAAAGTTACTTCAAACTAAAGTAAGGTAGGTTATAACAACCAATTAAATATATTTATCTCAGAAAAATGCCAGAAACTCAAAACCATCGGACTGTGCAACTTTAAGCCATTATTTCCAGTTATGGAGTTTCGGGCCGGAGATAATGAAATGTGGGAAACTCAAAACCATCGGCCTATAGACCTTTAACACCACCTGCACAGTCGGCTGTCTAAAATCACTTGGGGGGTTTCCGTCCTAGACGCACCTGAGTCATATCACACCGGGTTCCGTGGGGTACAACAATGATGATAGCGGGAGGGTAGGGTGGGTTGGAAGAGGGCGGGAAGGACTAGTGGGAAGGGATAACTTGGGGTTTTCCATCCTAGACACAGCTCAGTCATATATCACCGGGTACAGCGGTGTAACAATGATGAGAGCGGTAGGGAAGAGTGGGGTAGGAGTGGGCGGGGAGGAGGGGCGGGGTGGTAGTGGTGGTTGAAGTGTAACACTCAATCCTTACCTGAGGGAGGCGTCCATTCGTCCTTCACCTTCGCGCGCACCTTAATTACCACACCAGGGGGCAGAAACCACCTACCCCCCACTCCCCACCCCCACTCCCCACCCCCAATCCTCACCCCAACCCACCAATCCCCACCCCCAACCCCCAATCCCCACCCCCAACCACCACGCCAAGTCTCATCGAATAACGCTATTACTGACTCGTTCGGTTCAAGTCGAGCGGCGCATCGCGTGGCAGCACGCATGCGCGGGCACTAACGATCGCACATCCGGTTTGTGAGTATGTGTGTGTGTGTTGAGGGGTGAGGGAGGGGGGAGTGGCGGGGGATAATAGGGGAGAGGGCGGTAGAGTGGAGGTGAATTCTAGATGCATGTACCCACGGGCAAGATACGATTAGACTAACTAACGCCACAGCCAATGTTTCCTTAACCTGGCTTTGTTTCACCAACACTTCACAGTCTTTTATTATTACTCGATTCACAATGATTCAGTTTTGGTACAGGTCAGTTTCAGGGGTGTCAGTCCAGATGGTGTGGGTATTTCCTTGGGATTCTCGTCCGTGATGTAGAGTGGGCCGGAGACCAAACTCTCAACCCTCCACCCTTCCTCATGTTCCTCGAGATGTGGGTGGGTGGGTGAAGAAAATGGTGGTGGTGTAGTCTGGGCGGCTGCTGGAGGAGTTGTGGCTGTGGAGGCGGTTAGGTTTGAATCCGGTCACGTGACTTTTTGGCGGGAGTTTTGACTTGGTTCCTCCTGTAACTGGGCAGGGTGGTTCCACTGCTCATGGTAGGTGGCGCCACTGAGGTCGGGTTAGTTTGTTCGTATTAGGTAGGTGGAGTCTGGTTGGGGTGTTGCTGGGGGGTCCCTGCCCCTCCCCTGCCTCCACCCATGAATTAAGCATGTTACGTTAACATGCACAATGTATTAATTGTTAGTATATGTTAGTTTTGTTAAAATCCGGTTTCCTTCTGATATCTATCGTATCAATATCGACACTGCCACTAGAAAGGTTTGCCATATAACCACATGCATCCGAATGAGATTTACCATCATTTACATTTTGGTATTAATAAATAAAAATATGTATTCTTTAATCATCAACTACCGTGATGTAAAGGTAATCTTAACTACAAGCGTCGTCTCCCTGGCTCCTGACAAGAGAGGCAGATCTGGCCCATGGCAAGGGGCAGATTGGGTTGTACGACTGTCATTACCCTGCATTGTTTCAAATGAATAGAAGCGGCCCTAGTTCCAGCCGATACCGGTAGAGGGTGCCACAGTCAATCATCAAACCGAAAGTCGGCGTGGACACAGGGCGAGGGGTGTGGGTGTGGTTGGGTATGGTGGGGTGAGCTGGGTGAGGTGAGGTGATGTGGTGTGCGCTTGGGATGGGTGTAGTGGGGTGGGGTGGAGAGGGGTGAGCTGGGGTGTTTTGCCGTGGGGTGGGTGGAGTGGAGTCGGGTGGGGTTTGGTGGGGTTAGGCAGGGTAGGGCGGGGTAGGGTGAGGTAGGGTGAGGTAGGGTGAGGTAGGGTGAGGTAGGGTGAGGTAGGGTGAGGTAGGGTGAGGTATGGTGAGGTAGGGTGGATGTAGGGTGAGGTAGGGTGGGGTAGGGCGGGGTAGGGCGGGGTAGGGCGGGGTAGGGCGATGAAGGACCGGGCAGGGTGATGTAGGGTGAAGTAGGGTGATGTAGGGTGAGGTAGGGTGGGGTAGGGTGGGGTAGGGTGGGGTAGAGTGGGGCAGGGTGGGTGAAGTACGGTGTGGCGGGGTGGAGTGGTGTGTTGTGGTCAGCTAAAGTGAAGAAGCGTGGGGTGGTGGGGGGGGGGGGATGGGGCTGGGTGGGGTGTTCCCAAAACATAGAATTGTACTATTTGATTTTAAATTGATTGCGATTCTCATGGTACTGATTTTAAACTAAAAATGTCGACCTCTCTGGTGTCGCCATGCAGTGTTGTACACAGAAAGGGTTTGGGGAATGAATGGTAGTTATATTTGTGAACCTTAATATACATTCTCTCATCCCATCACTATAGTTGAATAGTCCGATGATGTTGAGTGTGTGTCATATTTCACATACATATATTAGGTTGATCGGTATAGTATATTTGACACTATTTTGAAATAACATTTCCAGCTCTGGATCCGGCCACCATCATCATCATCATCATGCTGTTGGTCGCGATGCGACAAAGACTGCTTTCATTACTTGACTGCCGCTCTCCATTTAGCTGTCTGCTGTGAGAGTTGCTTGTGCGGTTGTACATTTCATGAAAGCTGCCTGCAAAAGTGTTGAAGTGCTGCTGGCTTTTGCAAGTTACCAGCGGCACTCTCTCAGGGAGCAAATAGAGGTTTCACACCGGCAAGAACATGTCAAGACAGGCGCAAAACTATTTGTCCCTGCAGTGGCTGGTCGGGAGATGTTGGGAGTTCCATACATCAACTGCCCTTAATGCTGCCACAGCGACATGGTTTTCTGTTTAGGGTTTGCTCCCTTTGCCTTCGGTTCTGTCAAGGACCTGTACCACAAGGCAGTGGTTTACAACTCTGCAAGGCAGGGGCGTCAAACTCCCTGAGGTATTGCTATACCTGCATACCATAGATACTCATATATCAATGTCTAATTGGCTGATCTGTAACAAATAATGTGTATACTGTAAAAACTTGCCGAAGAAGATGCAGGCAAAATATGTCCAACACAAATATAGTTCAATTTAGATTGAATCATGTATCAGGTCAAACTAAGATTCACTCCTTGATCATACCGGAGCTACATAAGAGGAACAATAACGCTATTTAATAATAATATAGTGCTGCAATGTATGCATTGAAAAGGGACATATAGTGACTGTCATCTTGGTGCCAGGGTAGCTGTCAGTGCAGTGCATTTGTAATACTCCACAACATGCCCATATATATCATACTATGACATCACTCATTATCGGACTTTCTGGTCAAATAGGTAAGAGATTCCCATGGAGAAGGGCGTGGGCTCGAAACCCAGGCGAGTCAAGGCGATAACTTATATAATTGATACTTGTTCGGTACCTAGCCTGACGCATGGCATGGTTAGGATTTCTTTTGTTGGTCAACATTTGTTATTCATCTGAATACCGGTTTTTTTCAGCACCGCTGCGCTGGTCTTCTGGCCATGCTTGAAGTTGCATAGTCCGATGGTTTTGAGTTTCTGACATTTTCTTATATAAAGATATTAGGTTGATCGTAATAATGTACCTTATTTTAGCTTGAAGTAACTTTTATTTTAAGTGCTTAACTTTTGATATATTTTAAGTGTAACCATACAAAATTAATGTTGGCAAGCATGCCAAAACTCTGACCCCATAGTCTTCTGTAATAACATGTTCTATTCAATTGCATCAGTATTCCCTGCTATGTGGCAACACATGTTTAATAAGTGCACCAGTATCTAAGTGAGATATGTAGAATCAAATTTTAGATAATTGTTTTGGTTTTGAAAATTTGATGTTTTCATCGGACTATGCAGCTTTAACTTCAGTCATTTCACCCCCCAATAGCCGATATGTACATTTTGTGTTGGGGGGGTCGTTAAACAAACAAACAAAATCACACACAAATTCAGTCATTTACACTATTTAATTACAGTTAGCTCAGTGTCAGGATGATGTTACGGAATTGGAAATCGCGACATGGTGCCAGCGGGATGGTCTCCCACTGGAGCAGCACTATAAACGTCATCATGAGTGTGCACTGTCACAAGTCAGTACCAGTCCCGATATCACCTTAGATGCTGCCATGATGTAACCCACCCAAAGACACATACCAGGAAACAGGAAATGCAATAGGGGAAGGAGTAAAGCCAATTTTCCCCGGTTGAAATTTCTTCTGCTTAATCACATTAATTGATTAATTTGTGGTGCTTTTCACCATGTGACAACCCTGACTGTATTCACCACAATAAGTCTTCAAGACTTTCATATTATTATTATTATTATTATTATTCAACCATCGCTTTGACAAATCCTACAAATGCTTGCAAGCATTTATACTCCTGATACTGGTAACATCCCACAATAATGACATTTTGTCATAAGAAATCAAAACCGCAGCATAATAAAAACCTCCAAATGATTACCGACTATAAAATTGCACTTTATTTGGATCTGCGATACGCTTATCTTATCTGGTAGTGTGCTTCCTCAGGAGCCCCCGAGTACTGGTAGCGCCACCTAGGAACGGCGGCTATGCAGAGGTCATGACACAAATAGGAAGCATGCGACACAGACAACAGTGCTGATACACTAGCTCCCATATTTCTTCTAGAAACACACTAATTGAGACAGCATTAGGTTCCATAGAGAGCTGAATGGATGGGAGTGCTCATTTATTGACCCAGATATTTATTCGAGGTTAGTTTTCATCGTCTTCTTCCTTGGCCGGTTACTGTTATGTCGTATATGTTTATATTTATTAATGCTTTATGAACTATCAGTATTTTAAATTAAATGTTATATTTCCATAAAACATCATTACACCTGAGTCTGATCGATGGCCTTTCAACGCGGTTCAGTAATTTATACTTTCTTTCATTATTTTAATTTATTTTCTCTTTACTAAAACATATTTGCAATTGTAGTGATCAAGTATGAGCTCAGCTAGCATATGGCAATAACAGACACATACTGTTGAGTATCTTTGTCCGACCATGTGGTTAATTTATAATATGGACCGTCCCAATGGCAACAACAGACACAAGCCGTTGAGACTATTTGTCTGACCACATTGCTAAGTTCTAATAAGGACCGTCCCGATGGCAAAACAGTTAAATATGTTGAACCACATTGTCCGAGCATATTGTTAATTTCTAATATGGACCGTCCAATGGCAATAACATACACAGACGGTTGACTCTCTGTGCCTTACCGACAGCCTATCTGAATATTCATGCTCGGATATGATGTCACTCTCGACAAACGCTCTTCTAGACAAGATTATGTAATGTAAACTTTAAGACCTAAATGCACTGGGATTGGTCCCACTGCTTCACTGGTCACAGCTGCTCCAGTGTATTATTAACAACCCCACCCCAACAACGTAATTCATAAACTCACATAACTAACTACACTACAGTACCACTAGAATATTTCTGAACAAACTGACATTTATATACCGCTTGCCAAACTCCAACTGACCATTAAAACTCACTACAACTTTACCAAGTGAATACAGAAGATAACTTCTGCTTACATTCTAAATACAATATAGATACTCACATTGATATGACTAATATTTATCTAGTTATATGACACTAATATTACCATATCGCTATGGAGCTTTTGGGTTACAGAATTTCATTGTGTTACATGCTGAAAATTGAGTATTCAACAGTTATTGTATACCTTATTCTATATACATTTTGTGTAAATAACCCTGAATTGAAAAATGGCTGGAAGACCAGTGTTTCGGCACTGACAAAAGACTTATTCAGCAGAATAAACATATTTAACACATACGAAAAAAAGTGTTATTGGAGAGTAGGGTGGTAATTCTGGACAGTGTTGCTCTTCGATGAAATATGGTACATTCATCCAAACTATCACAAATATTCGTCTAACGTCAAGTCCTGTTAACCCCCAAGTCAATGGTTTATGTCTGTCTTTGGCTCCTGTGCTGTCTATATATATATATATATATATATTGATATAAATACATATCTGATTCAAACTGGGTGATAATCCCTTCTACTACCAGTCTATACCTGTAACTCCACCCCCTGTTATCAAACAGAGAGGAGGTGCCTCTATAAGTTGCGATGAATGTGTTTAGTACAGATAATATTTCAACTCCCTTCACTCCACTTGATTCCATAATGAATATTTTACAAGACTCCCTTGACTTACGGAATTGGTCGTAATGCGAAGCATTGCGCTTGATGCGAGGAGAGGAAGACACCCTCCCCCCCCTCCCCGGTCGTCGCGCAGCATTCTCACCTCGCGCGACGTCCGCCTCTCAGCTTTCTTCCTCCCCCCTCCCCCCGCCTTGCTTTCGCACCTCACCTGTCATCCGCCCTCCTGCCCTCCCTTATAAGGCCGCCCGCCGGCCTCCCTCAGTCATTCGCCTTCCAGCCGCCTCCACGCTCTGCCTTTTTCCTGTCTGGCTCTTCATCCCCGCTGCTTCACCTCGGACCGCCGCCCCGCCTCAGGCTCCTACACTATGCCCGGACACGGAAAGGGAAGAGGCCGCAAGAGCTCCCGGGCGACCGCCCAGGCCACGCCGGGACCCGCCTCGGGCTCGCCCGGGGACACCTCAACACCTCCGGCGCCGGCCTTCCCCTCGGCGACCTCGGGCGCCGACACAGCCCTCATCCTCGAGGCCCTGCAGCACCTCACTACGCGCATGGACGCCCTCGAGTCGGGGGGAGCCCGAGGAGCCCCGGAGCAACTGCAGGCGGCGTACACCACACCGCACGCCCCAGCACCTCGGGCGCGGGCCGCCGCCAGGGCCCGGCCCCCGCCGCCACCTCAAGCGACTCTGCCCGGGGCAGCCCACCCCCACTATCAACAGTACGACCGCCTCGCCGCCCGAGTCGGCCCGCCCCCCCCCCCCCCCCCCCCCGGCCTACCTCCAGGACGTCGCCGAGGACCACACCCCAGCATCCGCGGCCGACGCCGTCTGCGAGATCCTCACTTCCGCCGAGGCACACCACACCGCCAGGCGCCCAGGCATCCCCTCGGGCTACATCTTCCCCTCGGACCTCATGGAGAGGGGTCCCGAGCGGAAGCCCGTGAGGAGGGGGGAGGCAACCAGGGACGAATACAACCTCGCCCTCCTCACCCTCTCCACCCATCCAGCCTTCCCCGCGCACTCCGTCCAGGGCCTACACCACCACCACCTCACCGTGACATCCTGGTGCATCCGTGGCCTACCGTCCGCCGCTACTCCGAGGCCATCTTCACCTGGATAGCGGACGGCAGACTTCCCCACGGATGGCATGACCCGGTGGCCCTCAACACCCTGAGGATGGACTCCCTCACCACCCCCGCCGCCCCGGAAACACCAGCTCCCCGAGGCGAGGATTGGGCCCGAGGCGCACACCTGCCCCGGCTCCAAGTCGACACCCGCACCGCCTACGACAGGCAGACTCACGGGGCCCCCTGCCCCGCCTGGAACCGCGAGCCCGCCTCATGCGATCGGGCCCGCATCGGGGAGGCCCACGGCGAGGGGGGAGAGAGGCACCGGCACGTGTGCGCCTATTGCGCCAACGTACGGCGCATACTAACCATGCACAGCGAGGCCGGATGCCTCACCAAGCAAGCCCGTGAGCGCCAGACCCCGGCCGCCTCGGCGGATTTTTGATCCGCCGGCCCCCCCCGGCCGGTCCGGGGGGGCCCTCCCCGGCGCCTCACCCACACCACTGCCGACAGCCCCGTGACCTCCACCGACAACCCCTCAGCGACCACCGATCGAAACGCCGCCCAGACCGAGCCGCGGATCATCACCTCGCACCTCACACCTCAGACTCAGCCCAGCCCCACGAGGGACCCTCCCCAGACAGCCTAGCCGCCGACCCTCACGACACCGCCTTCATCAACCCACCCGACCCGACCCCGACTCCCACCCCGCCCAGCCCCGAGGAATTCGCCGCCCCCTTGCTCGACCCTCGCCGGATCTCCTCCCCTCAGGCCTCAGGAGCGGGCCTCCCCTTTTTGGCCGCCCGCTCCCCGTCCACGTAGGCCCCGGACCCTCTTCTCACCCAGACCTGCAACTCCGGCCCCCCGCCTCGGCCGCACCTCGAGCCCTCTCCTCCTTTTGGTGGAGGGCTCCTCGGCCCCCCCCCATACCAGAACTCTTTACCTACCTCGGACATTGCTCCTCATGAGCCCCTGCTGTATTCATCCTGTTTCTGCTCCTCAGGAACCTTACTTGTCCTTACTTCCATTGTTTTCCACTGTTGCTATGTACCCCTGTATACCCCCTCTGTTGCCAGAGGCGCCTTCAATAAACGCCTCTTTTTCCCATCTCCGCCTTGCTTCTTCCTTTTCGCGCATCGGTCGTAATGCGAAGCATTGCGCTTGATGCGAGGAGAGGAAGAGACCCTCCCCCCCCCCCTCCCCGGTCGTCGCGCAGCATTCTCACCTCGCGCGACGTCCGCCTCTCAGCTTTCTTCCTCCCCCCTCCCCCCGCCTTGCTTTCGCACCTCACCTGTCATCCGCCCTCCTGCCCTCCCTTATAAGGCCGCCCGCCGGCCTCCCTCAGTCATTCGCCCTCCAGCCGCCTCCACGCTCTGCCTTTCTCCTCCACCCACCCACCCAACTCTTCTTCCTCCCCTCTCTTCTCCTCCAGCTGGTGGAGGGCTCCTCGGCCCCCCCCCCCCCCCCCTCACCAGACCTCTTTACCTACCTCGGACATTGCTCCTCATGAGCCCCTGCTGTATTCATCCTGTTTCTGCTCCTCAGGAACCTTACTTGTCCTTACTTCCATTGTTTTCCACTGTTGCTATGTACCCTTGTCTAACCCCTCTGTTGCCAGAGGCGCCTTCAATAAACGCCTCTTTTTCCCATCCCCACCTTGCTTCTTCCTTTTCGCGCATCATGTGTCATTGCACTTTGTGAGATACCTGTGGTAGTAGGAAGTGGAGTCGCTTTTTTGTAGAGTGAATAACTATATATTTTTGATTAACAAAGATGCATCTATATCATCTGCCTATTGCAGTAATGCTTTGATGAATCTACCTGGTCCCTTACCTTCCCCGATAGACTGGTTCATGCCTGACCCATACACCACACCTATCTTCTTTTTGTATCAAAAGCATGCAGAACATGGTGTTCTCTGTGGCGGAGTGGTTAGAGTGTCTGCCTTTTTTCTAGGTCGGACTCCTAATCTGAAGGTTGGTGGTTCGATTCCCCATGCCCCCATCTCTGCCAATTTGGATTTCCACCGCTGTGTATAACTTACAGCATCATCAAAGGCCAGCTGCTCTCATACCATGTCTATGTGGTGTGGGAGGTTAAAAATCCCTTGGGTCGGTAAAAGTCTAGGCTCGGGATTTCCATCGACAAACTGTCTAATGGTGAAAACAAGCCTATTCAGGCTTATCCATGATAGGCAGTATAAATCTTCAACAACAACACAGACAATATCCTGGTTTAGGGCTGTGTAAGACCGATGAAAGCATCACATTTTCAAAACCAAAACACATACCCAAATTGGACCTATGTATGAAGCTTATATACTCATGCACTGCTAGCTTCTGTAACTTTCTGCTCCTTGGTCAGGTTGTTGGTAACAGTCCTTGTCGATATCAATTTGGGCTCAACTCAACAAGTCAACGCTGGCAGTATCTTTTTGATGTGTCAATAGTTACATGAACGCAGCGTTGTGATACCTTAATAAAGATGCACAAACAGCTTCTTCCGGTTCTGCATGGCTTCCAGCCTATGTGTACTCTTGTGTAGATTTCAGATACCTGCTGCACAGGAAGCACGTTCAACCATCTTCAAATGTATCCCCCGGAGCGGCTATAATAACGCCACTACAACAATATTCCATTTCTTTCGTTGTCATCTGTCATCTTCTCCATTTCAAACATTCATATATAAAACATCTGATTGTTTTCTATGAAGAACCTCATATTAATACCTCTGTTTTTTTTTCTGTGCATCTATTGTTTCCACGCCGATATTGACTCTGGAGTGTGAGGGGGCGAAGCGAAATGAACCAAAACAACAAGGAGAGCTTTCCAAACCACCTTTCTGACACAGCTCGGATAAACTGGAGGGAGCAATGTAATACCAGTTATAAATTAACTTATTTCTATTTCCGAAACCTCTGATTCATTATTCATACAGGACTAGAAAAATGGCTCAGCATTTCAATTTAGGAAGCAATACTACAAATAAATATCCGGGTTATCTTGATGCCTACCGATTTATATAGAAATATGGCTGTTAAGATATGTCTGGTAAATTTGACTTTAATGTAGGTTCCCTGCCACTGTGATGCAGCTTATTTGCCATCATAAGGGAGGATGGGTGTATCCTGACTCAACGCACTATAAACCTTTAGTTACTTGAACGTAATGTCACCAGAGTTTAAAGTTGCATAGTCCAATGGTTTAGAATTTCGTATTTTTTCTGAGATAAATATATTAGATAGATCACTAGTACCTATGTTACATTAGTTCAAAGTTACTTTTATTTCAAATGGTAAACGTTTGAGATATTTTGAGTGCAAACATGGAAAATTAGTTTTGGCAAGCTTGCCAAAACTCTGACACCATAGACTTCTGCAGTAACAGGTTCTGTTAAATTGACTCAGTATTGCCTTCTATGCAGAACCAAATGTTTAATAAGTGCATTAGTATCTAAGTTAGATATGTAAAATCAAATCTAGATAATTGGTTTGGTTTAGAAAATTTGATATTTCATTTGACTATGCAGCTTTTAGTTCTAGTTCAAATTCCTGGCGAATGAAACCAATGCTATATATAATATAGACAAGTCACTACCTAGCCTAGCTCTGAGTATTACTACCATATGACACTGACTTATTAGCATCAGGATAATATGCCTGTATGGTGCCTGCTGCCTGGTTTCCCAGTGGGGCAGCACTATAAATTCACAAGGAGTGTGTATTGCCACAAATCATTACGGGTCTGGTATGGCATTCAATGTTGCAAGGACGTAAAGCATAAACAAAAACATGTCTCTTTAAAAGTGGTTCTTGCAATTAAATAGTGTAAATAACTGAATCCCACTTCCTGTTATTGTAGGTCCTAGGATTCGAACCCATAGGTTCACACTCTGACTGAATTAAACCAATGACACACACAATTGATGCATGTCGCCACATTTGCGTTCGGTGTCTCTCCGATAGGGCACAGAGCTGTGGAATGAGGTAAACCAATTGTCCGCGATTGAAATTAGAAACCGGTATTACACTTACTATTTTAATTATTTTCTTATCAATCAATCAATGGGTGCCGTCTTCTCGAAGAAGGTTGGCTGCAATGGACCTCCATCTCTTCCTGTCATTTGTTCCTCTCATGCATTCCGCATAGCTCATTGCTGTCCACTCAGTGATGTTGTCCATCCATGTTGTTCTCCTTCTCCCTCTTGGTCGTTTCCCTTCTATCTTCCCTTCCAGTATTCTTCTCTGTGATTCCTGGTGCCGTATCATGTGGCCAAAGTATTTAATTTGTCTGTTTTTGATCGTTTGTATTATCTGTCTCTTTATTTTCATTCTTGTTAGGACCTCCACGTTGCTTATCATTGCTGTCCATGGAATTTTTAATGCTATGCAATTGTTTTCATAATGCTTACAGTCCAAGTAAGTGGCTGCTGGAATCAATTTCAAATGATTCTAAACTGAAGGGTTAGGCCAATCTGAAAGCACTCCCCCTAACCTCAACGTACCTGCAGCTATGTAAACTCATACTTCATTTCATAATACACACACTTAACTATTGTATCAGTCTAGGATTCTGGTCACGTGGTGCTGTTATATCGCTACTGAAGTACTCAGTTGATGGCTGCAACAGGTTTGCAGTAATTGTTAGACCGGAGGTGACAAGTTCGTGTTCGACGGGGGGAATCACACCTGATGAATTGATTGCCAACTGAACCTCGATATTCCTTAGTGTAACTTGCATTCAAAAGAGTGGACACTGTGGTGGTGATGATGATGTTGTTCAAGGCAGTGTCAGTGGTGCAGATAGTTATCATGCTGTCAGTTGCTGTCTGGTTATGTTGATGATGTTGATGACCATGTTCAAGGCAGTGGCAGTGGTGCAGCTACTTATCATGATGTCAGTTGCTGTCTGGTTATGATGATGATGCTGATGACGATGTTCAAGGCAGTGGCAGTGGTGCAGAGAGTTATCATGCTGTCACTTGCTGTCTGGCTATGATGATGATGCTGATGATGATGGTCAAGGCAGTGACAGTGGTGCAGATAATTATCATGCTGTCAGTTGCTGTCTGGTTATGATGATGATGCTGATAACGATGTTCAAGGCAGTGGCACAGACAAGTATCATGCTGCCAATTGCTGTCTGGTTATGATGATGATGCTGATGACGATGTTCAAGGCAGTGACAGTGGTGCAGATAGTTATCATGCTGTCAGTTGCTGTCTGGTTATGTTGATGATGCTGATGACCATGTTCCAGGCAGTGGCAGTGGTGCAGATACTTATCATGCTGTCAGTTGCTGTCTGGTTACGATGATTATGCTGATGACGATGTTCAAGGCAGTGACGATGGCACAGTTGAGCTATTATGATGTATGTTGTCGTGTGATGGTGATGATGATGATGATGTTCAAGGCAGTGTCAGTGGTACAGATCACCATCATGCTGTCAGAGCGGCGTGGTGGCCGAATTGGTAGAGCGCAGCACTCCCGTGCGGAAGATCGGGAGTTCCATTCCCGGTCGAGTTAAACTAATGATTTACAAAATTGACACTTGTCACTTCCTAGCCAGGCGCTAGACATTATTAAGATTAGCCAAAGACTGGTTAGCTCAGTGTTAGGATAATGTGACTGAGTGGGATATCAGGTCATGGTGCTGGTGACCTGGTATCCCAGTGGAACAGCACTATAAAGTCACCATGAGTGTCCACTGTCACAAGTCGGTACCCATACATGTTGTCAGGATGGAAAATTCCAACAACGAACCAGCCGTCATGCTGTCAGTGGCTGCGTGGTGGTGATGATGACAATGTTCAAGGCAGTGACAGTGGTACAGTTTGCCATCATGCAGTGATAGTGGTGCAGGTAGCTACCGTGCTGTTATACACTATGTGGTGGTGGTGGAGGAGATGATGCTGGTGGTGATTACTTATTCCCTAACGGCGGAAGACAATGGCCACCCTCCAACAGATACCAGGCGTCTGTGATACTGCTATTGCTATTCCTTCATCTCCCAGATTTTCTGACAGCAGCTACACACATGTCCAACGTGCCACTGCACATTCAAAGCACAAATTGGACTCATCAGTCATGGACATGTTCACAACAAATGATGAGTTGCTGTCATCGTCGCCACCATTGGACAACCAAAAGAGAGTGAAGAAAATGAGATTGATGATAACCGTATCGCAACATTTTGCTGATGCAGGCACCGCCCAAGTGCCCCCACAGTGGGATTCTGATCGGCGGTTTTACGACGGGGTCGAGTGTCCGCCACTGCACCAAACATAAAACCAAACGGGCATGCCAACGTCTCAGCTGTCACCATGCACACTGTCATGGCCGTTCATGAAACCAGCTTGCCATGGCCTGGGATCTGCAAACTGTTACCCAGCCCACTACTGTCACCACCCACACTGTGATCCCGCCCATTAATCAAGCATATCACTGCCTGAGATCAACAATTGTTACCAACCCACTACTGTCAGCATCCCACACTGTCATGTCCGCCCATAAAACAAGCCTATCACTGCCTGAGATCAGCAACTGTTACCAGCCCACTACTGTCAGCATCTCACACTGCCATGCCCGCCCATGAAACTGCCACTGCCAACTATCCGCTGGCTGTAATTGGTACGAGCCCGCCACTGTCACCACCGCGGGTGTTAACCGAGTGCTGCCAGTTTGCCCTTGATGGTCAGAAGGTCGTCACTGTCACCAGCCTGTCACTGTCACCAGCCTGCCAATATCACCAGTCTGCCAATATCACCAGCCTGCCAATATCACCAGCCTGCCAATATCACCAGCCTGCCAATATCACCAGCCTGCCAATATCACAAGCCTGTCACTGTCCTCGACCTTTCACTGTTACACGCCCACCATTGTCACCATTGGGGGTCTTAACTTACATCAGCCAGCCTGTTACTGGCGGCCAGAATGATGTCAATGTCACCAGTTTGCCACTGTCACCACCCTGCAATTGTCCCCAGCCTGCCAATATCACCAGCCTGCCACGGTCACAAACCTGCCACTATCACCCTTCTAGCATTGTCACCAGCCTACCAATATCACAAGTCTGGAACTGTCATACCCCTGTCAACATCACAAGGCTACAACTGTCATCACCCTGTCACTGTACTCAGTCTGTCACTGTCAGCAATCTGCAGTATCTCCAGTGTGCCGCTATTAGCAACATTCCACTGTAAATAAGCTAACATTGTATTGAACCATTCACTGCCACCAACTCATCATAATCTTCAACAATTCATTGCCACCAATCTACCATTATCTTCAAACCTAACATTGTCTTAAACTGTTCACTGTTAACAATTGACAATAGTCTTCATATTTTCACTGTCAACAAATGAGCATAGTCTGTCTTCAACCTTTCACTGTCAACAACTGTTAATAAATTACCATTTCTTTCCATCTTTCACTGTCATCAACCTACGATAGTCTTCAATGTCTCACTATCAGCAACCCACCACACTATTCAACCACTAATGGTCAGCAACCTACCAGAACATTCAACCACTTTTCACTGTCACAATAAACCTACCATAATCGTCAACCTCCCACTGTTAAAAAACCTTACACGGTCACCACCTTAGCACTCACAGTAACTTCCTGTGGGTCACCAACTACTGTCAATTCCCTGCAACATGTACCAACCAGCTACTCTCACTACCCCACTACTGTCACCAGCCTGCTACAATCCTTCGCCTGTCACTGTCAACACCAGTCCCTTTCCCAGCGTTGGTGTGGTCCTTTTACCCAGGTTACTTACTGTAGTCCAAAGCTTTCCGGTGCTACATCCTTCCCACAATAGGGCATTTGTCGGCAGCCGTATCCCCACTCGGCACACCGTCCATTTCGCGCCAATCTAAATGTTGTCTGCTATAGCACATTCTAGTCAACAACCACACACACTATTTAACCCTCCTGGGAAACAACACACCATGTCAACACATCCCGCCTCACCCCGATTCAACCACCCAGTCAATAATTCTCAATGGGTACATGCGGGATAGCTACCAAATAGTTTGCGTTTATTTGGAATTTTGAACAGACGCTAGATGGTCAGCCAAACGGCTACAGCAGACGACGTCGTTAGTCAACCCAAGCAAGTTGAATCGATTGAAGTTTGTGAGCATGCGCATGTCGACACGCCATTCCAAAGGGGGCACGTCATAATGGCGTAGTCAGGGTGGCGGGACGGTGTCGGCGGAAGAAGGGAGACATATCTGAGTTTAAATCGCACATTACACATGTTTTATTGCGCATAAACCCTGGCTAAACTCCAACTAACGCTCCGATATCTAAAATCTTTCTATTAAATCTGTTTTTAGCGATCTGATTCAGAAACTATTCTGATTTAGTGAGCTATTTTAGAGGTAAAAGCTGCATAGTCCGGTGAAGCTTCAATTTTTCAAAACCAAAATACTTATATATATATTTGACTCTTAGATATTGATGCAATTATTAAGCATTTGTTGCCACATAGAAGTGTATACGGAGATAATTTAATAGAACCTGTTATTGCTAAAGCATATGGTGTAAGAGGTTTGGCGTACTCGTCAAAAATAATTTTACATGCTTGAATTTCAAATATCTCAAAACGTAGTCATTTAAAATAAAAGTTACTTCAAGCTTAAATGAGGTAGATTACAACACTCAATTTAATATACTTATCTCAGAAAAATGACCCACACTCAAATCCAATGGACTATGCAACTTTACAATATGGTTCCTCCCCACTGTGATATATGGGTAATAGACGTATATGCATGTGGCTAATATATGATAATGATATGCAAAGGTTTGGACAAAGGATTATGTAAATGAGATGAGGTCATGTAAAGTTTAGCCGGCGGGTTCAGCGAGCCCTGGGCCGTGAATAAACCATTCAGTATCCAGAAGTCAAAGTGTTCAGACGTTGTACTTTCACATGGCGTCAGATGAGGAAGAATGCCGCCCGCTAATGCACTGCCGGATTTGCGGCCGCCTGGTCAGCTTGTCCTCAGCAACAAGGCCAGATCGAACTGGAAAACATGGATCAGAGCATACAACATATATGGTACTGCTGCAGGTGTCGTAATGAAGACAGAACGAGGGCAATGCTGCATCTTTCTTCATGTCGTTGGCGAGGAGGTGCAGAAGGTTTTCGCCATTATGGATTTCGCTCTCGCGGATCAAGACAAGATTGGGCCAGTTACGGAGGCATTTCGAACATATTGTGTAGGCAAGTGCAGTCTGATTATAACAAGATACAAGTTTAATACGCATAATCAAGCTACCGAAAATATGCTTTAAGAGACAGGGTGAAGGATTGTGAATATGGTACGGTGGAGGAGTCGCTGTTGTGCGATCGGTTAGTGGCTGGTGTAAGGAACGTTAATTTACGTAATAAACTGCTGCAAACTACTGAGTTAACTTTGGAGAAATGTCTGAGTATTTGGGAAATAAGCGAGTTCAGTTCAGATCTGTTGGAGGACACCAAATCAGATGTTGAGAGTAAGGAAATTTATTTTCTGAGATACTATGTTACTGCGCATACGTGTGCACCGGCGGTTCGGTCATCGGCGACGCCATCGTGGAAATCACCATCTTGGAATGCTGGCAGCACTAGCGCAGGATAGTTCAAGATCCGCTGCCAGAATTGTGGATACGAACACCGCCCAGAGAAAGGCAAAGCTTGCATAGCCTGCAAGTAGATCGGGCACTTCGGTAAGGTCGGGCTCTTCGGTAAGGTCTGCAGGAGCAGACTTGGCAGAGTCAATGAGGTTACCGTTGAAGAGCCCGACCCTCACAATGCTGAGCAAGACCTGGATCCACTGGAGATCAATGTGCTGACAACGGATCTGTTCATCGGTGCCATTGACTGCGGTGCCGAGCAAGACGCCAAGCTGTGGTATGCGATCGTTCGGGTGAACGGTTGCCCTGTCAAGTTCAAGCTCGACACCGGGTCGGAGGCGAACGTGCTGCCGAGGTACCTCTTCGACCGAGGCAGCAGCTCCGGGGCAGCTGACGAACACCAGGTGTTCTTTGGTGACGTTCTCGGGTCACCGGATCACTCCTGACGGTGAGGCGGTGTTCGACGTGAATGGCAGAGAATTCAAGTTCCAAGTGGTGTGGAACTGTCAGCCTATTTTGGCCAACCAGGCTTGTGTGACATTAAACCTGCTGGCACGGGTGGATGAGATGCACTGTGCTGTGCCGACGAACATTTCCAAGCCGACGAACAGTCCCAGCTCCCAGGCAGAGCAGCTGGTAAGCGAATACAAAGATGTGTTTCAGGGTTTGGGTTTGATCAAGGCTAATGCTATCATTCATGTTGATGAATCTGTAAAACCTGTTGTTGATCCACCTAGACGGATTCCGTTTGCAATTCAGAGTAAAGTATGTAGTGAGCTTGATCACATGGTGGAGTTAGGTGTCATAGTTGAGCGGGATGAACCTACCAAGTGGGTTAACTCCATAACTATCGTAAAAAAACTAATAGGATAAGGATTTGTCTGGATCCGACTAAGTTGAACAAAGCGATACAGAGAGGGCCTTTCCCTACCAAAACGATTGACAAAATTATTGCCAAAATGGCAGATCCGAAATATTTCTCAATTTTGGATGCAATGACAGGGTATTGGCAAATAGATTTATATGAAGAAAGTTCATGTCTGTGCACATTTAATACTCCATGGGGCCAGTACAGGTACACCCACCTGCCTTTTGGCATCAAAACAGCCGGTGACATTTGTATTCAGGAAATGCACCGTGTCATGGGCGATCCACCCGGTATCGGGATAGTCACGGACAACATTTTGGTATATGGGTCAACGGTTGAGGAACACAACAAGCGGCTCAAAGCCGTGTTGGACCGAGCTAGGTCGGTAAATCTTAAATTAAATGAGACAAAATCTTTGCTATGCAAAACTACAGTAAAGTATATAGGTCATCAACTTACCCAGTAAGGTCTGAAGCCTGATCCAGACAGAATACAAGCAATAATTGACATGCTAGAGCCGCGTGACAAACAAGGCGTCCAAAGGTTCCTGGGCATGGTTGGATATGTGCACAAGTTCATACCCAACATGTCCGAGATTGCCAAACCACTACGAATGCTCCTTGCTAAGGATGTCGCTTGGCACTGGCAAACCGAACACTGGCAAACCGGTCGCATTTGATAAGTTGAAGGAAAAGTTAAGAACTGCTCCTGTGTTGTCATATTACAATGTCAAGAAACCCATTGTTATTCAAGTAGATGCTTGTCAGTCAGGTTTGGGTGCCGTATTAATGCAAGATGATAAGCCAATCGCACTCGCATCTCATGCGCATAACTCAGCACAGTGTGGCTATGCCACTATTGAGAAAGAAATGCTTGCCATATGTTTCGGATGCCAGAGGTTTCATGACTATATCTTTTGCAAAGAAGTTCAAATTCAAACGGACCACAAGCCGTTAGTGGCGATAATGCAGAAACCAATTCATAGACTTTCGGCCAAGATGCAAAGAATGCGAATGCGTTTGCAAAATTACAATATTCAGGAATGTCATGTGAAGGGTTCTTTGATGTTTTTTGCAGACACCTTGTCCAGGGCGCATAGTTCCAAAGTAGGTCATGGTAACCTGTTCGTTGACACGTTCTGCGTTGCCACAGTGGACATTCAATCATCAAGTTTGTTGAGTAAGATTGTCAGAGAGTATGAGAAGGATGTATCCATGTCCATGTTGATCTCACACATCGAAGATGGGTGGGACAGTACACGCATAGAGACACCGCCATTTCTGAGAGAATACATCCCACACAAAGACGAGTTAACGTTAGAAAACAATCTGGTCATGAAAGGCAATCGGTTGGTGGTTCCTCCGAGTCTCCACAGTGAAATGATCGAGGCGTTAGACGAAACACATTTGGGCGTGACAAAATCCAAGCAGCTGGCGCGAGACTGTATGGTTTGGCCTAATATGAACAAGCAAATTGAGGATAAGGTCAGTGTGAGGATAAGGTCGGCGTGGCGCTTGCCAGAACAACTGGAAAAATTTGCATAGCAAACCGTTGATAAATCACCCGATAGCCTGTCAACCGTATGAAAAAGTAGGTGCAGCCTTGTTTGAGTTAAACCATAAAAATTACCTGATAACTGTAGATTATTACACAAAATATCCGGAGGTGACGCTGTTGGGCGATACGTCGTCTGTCACAGTCATTGAGGCATTGAAGGATAATTTTGCAAGGCACGGTATTCCTAGTCAGGTTATTTCGAACAATGGTCCGCAGTTTAGGAGCCATGAGTATAAGGAGTTTGCACAGCACTATGGGTTTAAGGCCGTATATTCCAGTCCACAATATCCCCGCAGTAATGGGCAGGTAGAGCGGTTTGTGCAAACGGTAAGGGACATGTTAAAGAAGTGCGAGAAGACTGGTTCAGATTTTCAGTTAGCTTTGCTGAACTATCGTAACACTCCGTTGCCTGTCTTGAATGCATCTCCAGCTCAGCTCCTCATGAGCAGGAGGCTGAGGGGCAGATTGCCGATGGCTGAAGAAATTTTGGTACCCGAAACGCAAAATCCAAAGAAAGTGCAGACAGCAAAACGGCAGCGAAGTCAGAAAGTGTTTCATGATAAAAAGTGTGGTAAGCCAAACAAACCTATGAAGGTCGGAGACAAAATAAAATACAACAATCATGCAGGCCATTGGAAGAAAGGGGTTATTTTGGGTCAGACTGGTATCTCGGGGAGAGAATATCAAATTTTGAACGAGGCAGGTAATATGTTATATAGAAATCGAGTGCAGATTATCAGGGCGCCTGTGGAGGGGGCGGCCCGAACCACTCGGGCAGACGTAAAGTAGGTCAGCATCATTGCCGAATGTAAACACTGAGGCTAATCTAAGTAGGTCAGGTTGGCTGATTAGGACAGTGAGCATGTTAGACCTGTAGTGGGTCAGTTAGATTGGGTGAGTACACATATAGCATGTGCATGTAGGATTAAGGTCTATTTTTCAGCCGCGGTTTTGATATGTGTTGTGTGATGGACAATGTAAAACGTGGAGGCTATAAGGCCAGGCATTTAAAGGACTTCAGTGCCATAGTGCGCTCGGACATTCGCTAGGACTTGTGTTTCAGTTAAGTATGCATATATGTTGATGTTGCACTTGTGTTGACTTGTATGTTGGTACGTGTTGATTGTTATTTTGAAACATTTCATAGTTTCCGAAATAGTTTGAGGGGGGGATGTGATATATGCGTAATAGACATATATGATAATGAGATGCAAAGGTTTGGACAAAGGATAATGTAAATGAGATGACGTCATGGAAAGTTTAGCCGGCGGGTTAAGCGAGCCCCGGGCCGTGAATAAACCATTCAGTATCCAAAAGGCAAAGTGTTCAGACGTTGTACTTTCACAGCCACCCTCGACCTCCCTCCCACCTCCCAACCGCCCCGCCCACGCTCCACCCTCTTCCTTACATGGTACGCGCTCTCACCTTTATATGGCACTTGGAACGACTACAAGGAACATATAAATAGAAGCTCACCGTCCCATCTTTGCAACTCCCCAGCGAACACCGAGAAAACCATTCCTCTCTCCCCAAACTGTGCGGGGAATCACCTGTTCTAACTAAAATGCTGCCGTTATTTAGGCAATAAACATTAACCCATTTGATGACCATTGCTGCAATAAGACTTCTCCCGGGCGCAGTGGCCTCATACGTAGAGCGCACCCCTAGCGAGCGGAAGGTCGGGAGTTTGGCTCCTGGCCGATTTAAACCAATTACTTTAAAATGTATACTCGTCGATTCCTAGCCTGGCGCTCGGTATTAATTGGATAGGGCAAAGACTGTTTAGCTCAGTGTCATGATAATGTGACTGAGTGGTATATTGGGTGATGGTGTTAGTGGCCTGATTGCCCGGAGGGGCAGCACTATAAAGTCACCATGAGTGTGCAGTGTCACAAGTCGGTACCCATCCTTATATGACCTTAGATTGTTTGTTTGTTGTTGTTTTACGTCCTAGCAACATCTAAGGTCATATCAGGACCTTAGATGTTGCCGGGACTTAAAAATCCAACAAACACCCAACCAGATCTTCTCCTTTATATGACACTTGGAACGACTACAAGGAACATAAAATGGCATCTCACGGTGCAGTTTTCGCTACTCACCCGCCAACATCGGAAAAGCCATCAGACCAATCCAGTATCACCGGTGTCCATCGTTGAAAAGAAGCACCCTCACGGGAGCTTACACATTGTGGGCAGAATAAAACACTTGTCACCAAAAAAAAAAGTAAACAAAAAAAGAAAAGAACAAACTAGCCCTTCGCATATGGTACTACACCAGGCAAAATGCATCAATGTGGTAGGTTTATGATTTGACCCGGTCGGAGATCGAAACCATGACCTGTCCTAACGGAAGTGAGTCTTGTTTTATGAATACGCTGGATAATCAGTGCCTTTTGCTCTCGATGTATACAGAAGTTACACAAAAACAATTATAATCAAACTGTAATTTTATAAGGAACACATTGCTATTTTAAGTATTGGTTATTTGTTCGTCTTTTGAAATGCTGAAAGCAAAGTGGGATCGACATTTCTGTGGAAGCACTATGCCTGGATTAGGGTCCATGTTATATGTAGACGACATTGATATATATAGGAGACGTGAGACTGTTACTGTCCAGCTTCTTCGAAGACCACGTATGTCTTAGCAATGGTGACGTCACACAAACCGCGAAAGAAGGCCTCATATGTATCATCATTGGTGACGTCACCAAACAGCGAAAGATGGCCTCGTATGGATCGTTATTACTGACGTCACAAGACATAAGCCGTGTTCACACGGGGAATGTAAATCGATTCGTAGAAAGCGACTTGCCTAGTTCGCCTCACATTTCCCGTGTGAACGGACGTCTGAGGCGGATTAGGGCTGATTCGACTCACGTGATGCGGATCCTGTAAACCACCTAAGCGAGGTAGTCTACGTGAATCGATTCCTGTGATGCGGATAATTTTGCCCGTGTGGACGCAACCGACTTACGTGATGCGGACTAAGCACGTCGATATATACTATAATTTGGTCTATGAAACTGCTAGATGTGCACATATATTTTTTTCATCATTTATTTTTAGGGTTTCACTGCCCAGCAGAAGTTTTGACTGTTCCAAACCAATACGATTCATTAAATACATATCTAGGTCGAACCCACACTCTCTGGTGCCGCATCGTCGAACCCAAAATGGCGCTGGTTAGTCTGTACTTGCTCATGCGCAGATATCCACTTCCGCCTTAAACCGATTAAAAGCACGGCCCGTGTGAACGCGAAACACTTTCGGTCTAATTCGCCTCACCTGATTCGATTTGTCTGATTCGCCTCACATTTTGCCCGTGTGAACATGGCTCAATAAAGAAGACCCCGTATGTATCGTCATTAGTAACGTCACAATACCAAGGAATAATTCCTCATGCGCGTCATCATTCGTGACGTCACAAAACCGCGAAAGAAGGCCTCGTATGTATCGTTATTAGTGACGTCACAAGACCAAGCAAGAAGGCCCCCGTATGTCTTAACATTGATTTCGTCACAAAACCGCGAAAACCAACATCTTCAGCCGCAACATTTAAAGACTCTCACAAATGATAGAATTTCCGATTCCACTATTTAAAATGGTCACAACCGGAAACAAGTTACGCCATGGAATTATTTTACAGTAATTAATTAATTAATTAGTTACCTTTTACTGATTAGGCCAAATTAAAAAGAAATTGTGATCTTCCTTCTGAAATAAAAATTGGGGTCGGCCGGCCGGCTTTTATTTGTATTTTTTTTTTTTTTTTTATGTAGACATAACATGTAACCAGACACATTGGCCGAATGAAATGAGTATCCGCTTCCTATTCATGGAGGTTGTGGGATTTCAAATTCCTGGGTTTGAACTCTGGCCGTGTGAATCCAAGGACGTAAATATTGATATGAAGGTTGAATTGCTACTAGCCCACCACATTTCTAAGAGTAAAAACAAAAAGAATAATAACAACAATCAAACGTGGGAGATCGTTCAAGGCACGGGCGGGTACGATCACCAATTTTGTAAATGTTTAAATGTTATTTGGCATTATGTTGTCGTTGGGGAATGCCCATTAGTTAAATTTGCCCAGATGTCTCCCCTAGATGTGGCCCACGACTGGGAACTGACCGCAAGTGAAAGGGAGTCTATGTAGGTGGCGCTGTGTTTAATGAACCTCAAGTCTCGCCTCACTGAATTATCCTTTTTTCTTTCTTTTGAGACGTACACATCAAAGAACTTCCTGTAGTGAAGAAGAGTTATATAATTAGAATATTAAACTCACAACCTTTTTGATCATCCAGAAAGTGCAAATAATTATTTATAAACGGAAGCTTGAGGTAGCAGTATGGAGGTCTGGGCCGTGTTCAGGGTCCGTCTCGGAGGCGCCGCGGAGATGTCTCGGCGATGCGTTTTGGCCGAATACCGTTCAGAGTGCGTCTCGGCGACGTCTCGGAGATGCCTCTCTTTTCAGACTGGAGATGAAAAGCACCTCGAAAATGGCCGCCGCATTCAGTGCTTTCAGTCAATCACAGCACAGCTTTACCATTGCAAATGGCCACCGCCTAAGGGGGTGGCCATTTTCGAGGCGACAAACTGCTTGTGCAGTTCAGACTAGCATGACGTCAGTGCCATCTCCGAGGCGCCTCCGAGACGGACCCTGAACACTGCCCTGGTTATTCAACTCTAAGAGGGTATATATACCAAAGGGATCGTGTCAGAAATATTATTAATTTTACTAAACAGGAATTACACACTGATGAACTCTAGGCATGGTACTAGTATATGTATATCATGCGATTGTTAATGTCAGGCAAATAACTACACGGGTAACTATTATGCCAGTTATCAGCAAAAACAATGTATTAACATTACTACAGAAGAACTAAATACTGGGTAACCCTCGGCATAGTACTACACTCAGTTCAGACTATGTAGATCATGCTATATTTAATGTCAGGCAAATAATTACACAGCTAACTAATAGGCAAGTGATCAGAAATTAAAATGTAGTACCATTACTACAGAAGGACTAAACACTGCTTAACTCTCGGCCTAGTACTACACTCAGTTCAGACTATGTACAACTGATGTAGTTCATGCTATATTAAATGTCAGGCAAATAACTACACAGGTAACTGATATGCAAGTGATCAGACGTTAAGATGTAGTACATTACTACAGAAGATCTAGACACTGAGTAACTCTCGGACTAGTACTACATTCAGTTCATACTATGTAGTTCATGCTATATTTAATGTCAGGCAAATAACTACACAGGTAAATAATACTAATAGGCAACTCATGAGATGAAAAACAGGGTATTGACATTACTACAGAGGAAATACACACTGATTAACTCTGGGCCGAGTACTACACTCAGTTCATACGAAGTATTGCGTGTTATATTTAATGTCATGTGAATCACTACACAGTTGGTAGTAGACACATCACTGAATGGCTGAATACACTATAACATTATGCAAACCAATACATTGTTAATGGAAGGCATAACACGACATACCTCTAACACGACATACCTCAGACTGATCACGCATCACCTCTCACTCTACATTACTCACATCACACCTCACAGATGATTACAAGTCAGACCACAAACATCACAGCACATACGTTAGTCCACACACCTCACAACACACAAGTTAGCCCACACAACTCACAACACACAAGTTAGTCCACACACCTCACATCACACAAGTTAGTCCACACAACTCACATCACACAAGTTAGTCCACACACCTCACATCACACAAGTTAGTCCACACAACTCACAACACACAAGTTAGTCCACACATCTCACAGAACACACCTTATACCAAATGTATCACAGCACACAAGTTAGACCACACCTCTCATATCACACCAGTCAGACCATTCATCTCGCAGCACACAAGTTACACCACACATATGTCAGCACATAAGTTAGACCACACATCTCACATCATACAAGTCAGACCACACATAACACGGCACACACATCACACAGCACTCAGCATACACGACACATCTCATGGCAGATACCTCAAACCACACATCTCACATCATACAACTTAGACCAACAATATCAGTGACATGACTTAGACCACACATCTCACATCATACAACTTAGACCAATAATATCACAGCACACAACTTATACCACACATCTCACAACACACAAGTAAGATCATGCTTCTCACCACACACAAGTTCCACCACACATTTCACAGCAGACAAGTTAGACGATGCATCTCACAGCACACATGTTAGCCCACACATCTCACCTCACACAAGTTAGACCATTCATCTCACAACACACCCGTGATACCATGCATCTCACATCAAACAAGTTACACCACACTTCTCACAGGACACAAGTTAGACCATGCATCTCACAGCACACATCTTATACCACACATCTCACATCATCACACAAGTTACATCACACATGTCGCAGCACACAACATGGACCCTATATCTCAAAGCAGATAAGTAAAATCACATATCTCACAGCACACCACTTAGACCACACATACCACACCATGCAAGTTAGACAAACCATCTCATGTCACACACATTATACCACACATCTCAGAGCATACATTTCACAGCACACATTGCGGTTGTTATCCTGCATATGGAAGGCCATATCATACCAGTATACCTTTGCAGGCGAAAACATTATCATCTTTCCTAATATCTTATAACAACAATGTCTTTCCCAGATAAGTGGATCAAACAAAGATCTGAAGCCTGTACCGAGATCCAAACTGCAGTGGTTTAGCTATACAGTACAACCCCGTTAAACCAAGCTCGGTTAAACCAAATGATCGATTCATCCAAACTTTTGTTGGCAGCCCGGCAAAATACTACCATTTATCATATAAAAATGTTGATTAAACCAAATTCCGTTAATCGAAAGTATGGTTAATCCAAACAAAAGTGTCGGGCCCCAGGCCACTTCCGGTACGATTAAGCCAACCTTTCAGGTTGTTATAAGGTCATCTGAGACTGTTTTCTATGGTAGTATTTCGCGGGCCGCCAACAAAAGTTTGTATTAACTGGTGGTTTGGTTTAACCCAGCTTGGTTTACCGAGGTTATGCTGTATATACATGAAAAACAATAACCAATGATTGGTTAATCCAAACAAATTTCTAGGGTCCCTTCAAGTTTGGTTTAACGGGGTTATACTGTATTTCATATCCATCACGTCTGCCCAAAACCATTTTGCAAGGCACAGTGGTAGAGATAAGAAGACAAGACACACAAAGGAAAAGGTGGGAAGACAACACCAGGGAATGGACAGGCCTCGAGTTTGGAGGTTGGCAAGTCCTAAGTGGGAGTGGGAAAAAGGGATGCAAAAATAGACTAGTTCCAAAGTCATCGATAGTGCCCCAATGGATCTCGGGCTTAATGGATTGAAGATGATGATGAATGGTACTAGCCATAGGACTATCAAAGTGCTGCTTGTGACTAATATTAGTCACAACACTACACATTTCGGTCAATGAGCGATTTTTTAAATAAGAGAGGCAACATTATACATGTTTATATAATGGTGCTTCCTTACTGTTGGGATAATGATGAAAATTCTCCATGCAGAGACAATATTTGGTGGCAATGTTATACCTTTACAGCTGGTAATTCTTCGATCCCATCACTGTGGTAGATTCATTTGATACAGACCTCAGTTCTCTAATTGGACACCCCTGTATCATCCCCCCACCCCCAACCTCCCACCCCCAAAACCTGTCGCGTGTTAGATGTACGCGACTAGACGATCCAGTCATGCAATATGTTAATTCCGATTTGGTAAAATCTCCTTTTAGTTTTCTTTCAGGGGAGCACTGAAGGGTCTCGTAATCAGCAAGAATTCGGTCCTTTACATCGCTAATAGGCGAGACTAATGCCGATAGTCGACGTGTCTGGCCGCCAGGTGGCGCCACGATGGCGCGTCTGTGGGTAGGTGAGTGGAGAGGTGTGTGTGTGTGGGAGGGGGGTGTTTATGGAAGCGTGCTTAGGTGTGGGTGTATGTGTACATCTGTTAGTAGGTGTCTGTGCAAGTGTTATTGTATAGGTGTGGGTAGTTCTGAGGGTGGGTGTGTGGGTAGTTATGCGGGTAAGTGTGTAGACAGGCATGTGGCTAAGTGTGGGTGCACGTTGCATAGGAATGTGGGTAGGTGTGTATGTGTGATTAGGTGTGTAGGGTTTTGGTAGGCATGTCATCGGCTGAGAATTAACCAGGCCTATATCCACTTCTAGAAAAAGATGGCATGCATACATAAAACCCATCTTAGAGTTGATCGGTTTAATGTCCTCAAGCCACAACTCAATATATAAATCCCCAAAACACTCACTCTACAGTATACCCACGTTAAACCAAACTTGACGGGACCCTATAAATTTGTTTGGATTAACGTATCATTGGTTTAACCAAGCTTTGGCTTCGACTTGACTTGGCTTTGGCAAAAACGTGGGTGCATTATGAATGTAGTATACAATATATGTGGACACTTTGATTATTGTTTTGTATGTATATACAGTATAACCCTATTAAACCAAGCTTGGTTAACCAACACAATCAGTTAATCCAAACCTTTTTCGACAGCCCAGCAAATTACTACCATTTATCATATAAACAAGTTGGTCGAGTCTCAGATTACATTATAAACAGATGAAAGTTTGGTTAACCATACTGGAAGTGGCCTGGGTTCCGAAAATTTTGTTTGGATTAACTGATATTTTGGATGAACCGACTTTGATTTAACCAACTTTTTTATATGATAAATGGTAGTATTTTGCCGGGCTGCCAACAAAAGTTTGGATTAACCAATCGGTCGGTTTTACCGAGCTTCGTTTAACAGGGTTATACTGTATATATTGAGCTGTGGGTTGGGGAAATAAAACTTATCAACTCTGAAATAGATTTTATGTACAAATATCTTGTTTTCTGAAAGTGGACATATGCCTGGATAATTCTCAGCCGACGAGGTAGGTGTATGTGTTGCGTAGGTCTGTGGGTCTGTCTCTATGTATGAGCAGATGTGTGTAGAGTTTGAGTAGGTGTGGGTAGTTGTGTGGGTAGGTGTGCATGTGTGTAGGTGTGTAGAGTTTGGGTAGGCGTGGGTAATTATGTGGGTAGGTGTGTATGTTTGAGTGATTAATGTGCAATTCACATATCTCAAAAGTTAGTAATTTATTTAAAATAAAAGATACTTCAAAGTAAACTAAGTTAGATGATACAAATCGATCTAATATATTGACCTAACAACATTACATAAGGAAAACCCCTCAATGCATCAGAGTCAGCAACTTCAAAGTTATTTCCAACTGAACTAGAGCAATCAACCAAATCAAACCTAACAAATTTACAGAAACTCTATCCAACACACTATGCAACATTAATTTAATTTGACAAAGACACAGCAAGTAGTATAAAGTTGGGTTTAATTTCTTAAGCACGGGTACAAGTTTTGATCATAGAAAGTTCAATTCAAATAACAACATGTTCAATCAAAGTAAGGGCAGGAAGCTTTTAACCTTAGCCCTCAATGTCACGTAGGGGTGGGCGGGTGGCAATTTTAAGGTTCAGTCCGTGTCCTCGTGCCCTTGTCGATGTGAACTGTCAGTGGCAAACCTGGCCTTATATATAGGCAGCGATGGCAGCTTAGTTCAGAAATGTGTAGCTAGGCGGCAGTTTGATATCATTAGTTACTTAACCAGGTTTCATATTAAGAAAGTGAATATAGACGGTGCTAGTGTCCAATGCTTAAGGCAGTGTGGCCGGTTAATGATAGGCGGCAGCATAAGGCCTTCTCAGTGCTAGAGGCTATGGCTGTGTCGACAGTCAAATTACCCGTGTTGCGAACATCACGGACAATTGGCAGCCTTCCTACGAGAGTGAAAATATGTCAACAGAAAGCAAGGGCTTCTATCAATGCCATTACAAAAACAGTGAAATGGTGAGGCTCCGCTCACTAGATACTGGGAGCCCTCTCTGACTCAGCAACACCTCATTTTAAGCGACGTAGTCCGATGAGGCATTACTGATTTCAAATCCAAAGCAATTATGTACATTTGATTGTACATATTTAACTTAGATATTACTGGACTTTTGTTTGCATACATTGCGTTATAATCATGTAATGGAATACTGAGTCAATTTAATCAACCCTGTTAATGCAGAAAACTATGTTGTCAGAATCTTCGCGTGCTTGCCAAAACTAATGTTACATCTTTATACTTCAAAGTCTCTCCAAAGTTAGCCATTTAATATAAAAGTTACTTCAAACTACAGGCAGGTAGCTTATAACAATCAGGTTAATATATTCATCTCAGAAAAATGACAGAAACTCAAAACTATCAGATTATGCAATTTTAAAATTCCAGCACATGTCGGTGTCCACATCTGTATTCAACCGGGCAACCAGAGGCCACAGCTTGGGAAGCAGCAATGAGACGCCCAGCCTCAATTGATTCAAAAGCGATGCATTGCACGATGGGAACTACCGTAAACCCTCCTGTATAAGCCAACCTCCACCAATAAGCCACCTGCTGGGTTTGGGTTTCGCGTATGTGGGTCTGTATTGATAATTCAAAAGCCAATGTACTAGTTATTGAATCAACAACATCAGAGAAATAAGACACATGTCTGGAAGTCCAACAATAAATTATCTGATAGGATTCTGAGACAGTGATTCCTGATCGGTGCCCTGCAGCATTAAGGTTTGTTGGTTGTTGGAGTTTTAGGTCTTGGCAACATTTAAGTTCATATCAGGACGGGCACAAACTTGTGACTGCGTGCACTCATCGTGACTTTATAGTGCTACCCCACTGGGATATGACACCACCAGAACCATGACCTTATATCCCACTCAGTTACGTTATCCTGACACTGAACCAACCAATCCTTGTTGTGTGTTAATAATGCTGACCACCTAAATAGGACGCGACATGTATACATTTTTAAGTCATTGATTTGGCTCGACCAGGCTTCTCGGGGTTTAACTTCCACAATCCACTAAAATGGAGACACACACTCTACTTATTTGGCCATACCGTCTGGTCTGTAGCATTAAACAGTAGGTAACCTCTAGCCTGATAGTCACCAAACATGCGTTATATAGTTGCTGTTTTAACAATGGCCTTAAAATCATGGGGTAGCTCATCAAGAAAGGATCGCCTGAGACTCGTCATGACATCCTGTTACGGACTATGTCTCTTTCCCAAGCTAAATATAGCATGGACCGGTGTCACTAAGCATTAAATACTCCATTAGACGATGCATGGACACTCTCATCGAGGGTAGGATTCCATTGGATAAGGTGTACCACGCAATTAAAGCCATCATAATATAGATGACACTGAACTCAAACCGAATGCAAAAGTTCCATTTTATTTATTTGTTGGTACAATTGTTGATTAAGCCGGGGACATTTCAATCGCGGATGATTGGCCTTCCTTATTCCACTGCTCCTTGCCCTATCGTAATAATACCAAGTGCCTGGCTAGGGAGCGACAAGTATCAAGGTTTAAGTCATTGGGCGGACTCAACAAGGGTTCAAACATCTATGTTTGAATCCCACGACCTACGAACACAAAAATGGTTTTGTTGGCTTTTAGTTGAATTGCACTTGTTGATGTGTTAGTAGTAGCGTCTCCGGCTTGACACATCACGTGAGTGGCTATATCAGACTGCCTCCTCCATGCATTACGCAGGGAGCCGGCCTGCAAGGTGCACAATGGGCGCCATGACAGTACGCACCAGGAAGCAGTGTTCGGACAGTCTTACCTTCCGCCCAGTGACAGCTCGGCGGGACGCGGCTCGCACGACACGGAGCAGGCGCGATGGAAGAGGGGGGAGGAGGTGAGAGGGGCGCAGGGCGAAGGGGGGAAAAGGGGGGAAGGCAGGAGGTGAGGGGAGTGGATGGAGGGAAGGTAGGGGTGGATGAGGGGAGGTGGGTGGTGGTGGAGGGAAGGGGAGGGGAAGGGGGGGAAGGGAGGGGGATGAGGGGAGAGCGGTTGGAGGGAAGGTAGTGGTGGATGAGGGGAGGTGGGTGGTGGTGGAGGGAAGGGAGGAGAAGGGGGGAAGGGAGGGGGATGAGGGGAGCGGTTGGAGGGAAGGTAGTGGTGGATGAGGGGCGTGTTGGTGGTGGAGGGTAGGGAGGGGGTGGATGAGGAAGCAGGAAGGGATGAAGGAAGCGAAGGAAGGCAGGATGGGGGTGTGTGATGGTGGGTGCGTGGGAGACAGGGAGGGGGGTGGGTTAGGGTGTGACAGTGGGTGGTGGAGAGAATAGAGTTGGGAAAGGGATTGGAGTAGGAGTGGAAAAGCTGCAGAAGGAAGGGGACTAGACAGGGAGGGCAGGAATGGGAGGGGAGGGCAAAGTGGGAGCAAAGATTGGGTGGAAGGTCAGGGCAAGGCAGTGGAGAGGAAGACAGCGGAGGGGGAGAGAGGGTAGTTGAGCGGAGAAGAGGGCGGCCAATAGCAGTGGATGGCAATCTAAGGCAGGCACGCAGAAGGACTGGAAGGAGAGGGCAGGGTAGGGCAATAGGAAGCAGGCGAGGGGGTAGGAGGACAGCGGAGAGCAGGAAAGGAGAGAGCAGGGAAGTGGTGGCCAGGGGAGGGCGGCTTAGCGGAGGGGAAGGAAGACGAGGTGATGGGAGGGAAGAATAGGGCAGTATATGGCAGGATAAGGCAGGTCAAGGCAGTGGGGAAGGGAGGGCAAAGGAGGTGTGTAGGGAAGGAAATCCCGATTTAAGACCGGGGGGATGTCGAGGGAGATTCCGGTAGGGGGGGGGGGGTGGCGAAAGGAGGGCGTCCCCGTACCCAGAACCAGTGTTGTGTGGTCCTTAATGTATGAGTCAGTGCTTCTTCTGTGGAAAGACTACAAACACCGATTTCTACTCGTTATGCTTTATTCGCTTCTAATTCTCAAATGGATATCAAATATAGCTATCGTAATACTAGCGCAATTAGACGTGGAATGAGGAAGACAAAGTTTCCGTGATTGAAATGTTGTCTGCTTAATCAACTAATTTACCAACAACAACAACAAAATAATAAGAAAAGCAATCTTTTGTCATGACTAGTGAGTGATACCGTGGTAAGCTGTGCTTGAGTGTTGGGGCTTTACGTCCTGACAACTTATAAGCTTGCATGAGGATGGGTACCTACTTGTGACAGTGCATACTCATGACAAGATAATAGTGCTGCTCTATTGGAAGATTGCACACTCATGACAACTTCATGGAGCTGCTCCACTGGGAGATCAGTTTTTTTTTTTTTAGTCCATTAGTTGTTTAAGCAGGGGAAATTTCAGTCATAGACGACTGGTCTTCCTCATTCCACTGCTGGTCGATAGAAAGCCCGAGCCTACACTTTTACCGACCCAAGGGATTTTTAACCTCCCACACCACATAGACATGGTATGAGAGCAACCGGCCTTTGATGATGCTGTAAGTACACAGCAGTGGAAATCCAAATTGGCAGAGCTGGGGGCACGGGGAATCGAACCGCCGACCCTCAGATTAGGAGTCTGACCTAGAAAAAAAGTCAGACACTCTAACCACTCCGCCACAGAAAACGCCACCTGATTTCCCAAACAGTCACATTATCCTAATACTGAGCTTACCAGTCCTTACCCTATCCTAGTGATAGCAGGTTCCAGGCTTCTTGCTGACAAGTATCAATTTTGTAAGTCATTGCTTTCAGTCGGCCGGGATTCAAACTGCCGACCTTTCATCATGACAGGATTTGTTTGTTCTTGTTTTCTCTCCTAGCAACATCTAAGGTCATATCAGGACGGGTACCAACTTGTGACAGTGTGCATTCATGGTGACTTTATAGTGCTGCCCCACTGGGATACCAGGTCGCCAGCACCATGACCTGATATCCCACTCAGTCACATTATCCTGACACTGAGCCAACCAGTCCTTGCCCTATCATAATAATACCGAGCGCCAGGCTAGGAAGCAACAAGTATCAATTTTTAAGTCATTGGTTTGACTGGACCAGGGTTCAAACCCACGATCACACGATCTACCAACATGGGAGACGGACGCTCTAACTCATTCGACCTTCCGGTCGAATGAGTTAGAGGAAGTCTGGTTTCACTGATTGGGATACAGCATTTGGAGCGGATGGGGGCAGGCGTTGATGGGGGTGGGTGGGGGGGGCAGGTTTAGTTATAATCTTCACTGGAGTCACTCATATGACACGCTTCAATGAATGACACTACAGTCACGTGACAAATGGAATATGATACAGTCGGATTGTGCGATTTGTTTGTGAGGTGGAACATACCGCTTTCCCACACAGCAAGAGATGATGGGAAGAGGGGGCGCTGGGTGGGTGTGGCGGGTGGGGGAGGGGCTGGGGGTGGATAAGGTGTAGTGTGAAGAGGGGCGGTAAGGCAGACACACTGTGTCTGTAAGGAGATGGGTAATGAAGCTTCAATAGCGACATGAAGTGAGGCGGAAGGAAGGGACTGGAACAGGCTGGGCGGAAGTGGCAAAAGGAGGGAGAAAAATGTATTGTGCAAATATATTTTTAACCACACACACATAGCTCAGCAGCTCCATGGATTATATTGTGGGATATTTTTCTCAAACAGGAATCCGCGACTAAGATGGAAGCATATATGATATAAAATGTATGTATTTGATATTCACATATTCCATTAAATAATATATATTCACATAATCCATTAAACTATATATGAAGAGTTCAGGCGCAAAACCACGTAAACACCAATTCAAAAATTGAGTTTAAATAATAGATTTGTACCTGAAAATAAGTTTAAAGCTCATTAATTCCACTTTTCCTATGATTACATAGTTATGGAGCAATACACACAAATAGTAGGAATATAACAATATAAACTGGTTGAAGGGTTGCTTCCAATGTTTCTCTCTATTTTTGGATTTGCGTTTCGTGGTTATGCGCCTGAACTCTTCATATATATATATGGTTGATTGTTGGAAGTTTACTTCCTGGCAATATCTAACTAACATCATATCAGGACGGATACCGACTTGTGACAGTGAATACTCATGGTAACTTTATAATGCTGGCCCACTGGGAAATCAGAGCACAAGCATCATGGCCCTGTGTCATATTCCCATTTACCTACAGTACTTGCACAATAGGAATTTTCATATATCATAACAGCCCAACGGCAATGCGATTTAGCACGAAAGGGCAAGAAATACCGTAAAATATGAGGAATGGTGAAAAATGACAGGACATGGGGAGAAATGGGGAGAGATAGTGACAATTTAAGAGATATAGCGAGAAATAGTGAGAAATGGCGAGAAATGGCGAGACATAGTGAGAAATTGAGAGAAATAACCAGCAGATCCCGGCTTCAACCCACGGACGCTGGCATCCTCTAAGAAAGCCTTTATGTATAAGATTACACGCATGCGCACATTCTCTTGTAGTTCATGCATTTATGGCTCAGGGGCGCACCCAGGGGGGTTTCCTGGTTGCCTGGAACCCCCCCCCCCCCCAACAAAAAATTGAATTTATTAAGGAACACTAGATTTTAAGATTATGTGAAAAATTGCACCAAAATGTGGGTTGTTGCACCAGAAAACCATGTAAAATATTGCCCTAAAATGGGTGTCGTTCCACCAACCCATGTGACAAATATTACCCTAAAATAGGGATAGTTTCGATCCATATTTGGAAATACCCCTAGCCAATTGCTGGGTGCCCCCCTGTGGCTGGTGATGGAATAAGAAAGGAGGGTCTGGTAATTGGACATGTTTAAGGACATTAGCAGCTGTTGGAGTGTGATAGATGTTCCGGTAAGTGTACTTGGTACTCGGTCCTCAGATCCTGAGGACGGGGTGCGTCTATAGGTACTTCCGATAAGGCCGATTAGGTCCGATAAGGGAGCGGGTTGTCGATGGTACTTCACTCCACGCAATAAGCCCAGCGTATTGCGATAACAGAATTAGATGTAATTTTCCCAGACCCCATTAAAGCAGCATCGTCCGATGAATTATCAAATTTTCAAAAACCAAGGAATAATCTTGATTATGCATATGAGAAGTTCAGGCGCAAAACCCTGTTAATGCCAATCCAGAAATTAAAATAAGCTCTGGAACCAAAACTTCAATTTAATTGTTTCACATTTCTATTTTTGTGTTCATCACTCCATACTCATAGCAGCACAAGAAAGGTGAAATTAGTGAGAAGTAAAATTAACCTTCAGGTAACATCTTGTTAATGTTACTTAGTTGTTTGGATTGGTCTACATTTACGGGGTTTTGCGCCTGAACTGTTCATATCTAACTTAGATACTGGTACACTTATTAAGCATTTGCTTCTATGTAGAAGGCATACAGGATCAATTTACTGGAACCTTTTACTGCAGAAGCCTACGGTGTCAGAATTTGTGCATGCTTGTCAAAACTAATTTGACATGTTTGCACTACAAATATCCCAAAACTATAGCATTTAAAATAAAAGTTACTTCAAAGTGAAGTAAGGTAGATAATAATGATCAATCTAATATATTTAGAAAAATGAGAGAAACTCATAACCCTGGGACTATGCAACATTCAAACACGGTACCAATGAGACAGTGTCTATGATTTTATTGTTGTACTTTTGCTGATGATGTTGCGATTGTGCTCATTTTCCTTCAGGGATAAAGTAACCGACTGATTATATTGAAAGTCCTAACGGATGGAAGTACTAGGAATTGCACTTGGTGGAAGTTACATGTTTTACGGCACTTGTGGGTGGTAAATCCCCGGAGACAGATTCATACTTGCCTCAGTTTCCATGGCAACCACCACGCGGCGGTTCAGGTAATGCAAGTGCTCTTTGTTTATTATTATATATATTTTCTTAGGAAATGGACTACCATATATTGTAGTTAATTAAATGATCCTTTATCGACAATTAGGGAGGCTGACTTCACATAAGTTATAATCATTTCACGCGTATTTTCAAATACACATTACTATTGAGGCTTATTGGTAGACGCAGCCCTATGTTTGAACCGTTCTGATATGACCTTATATGATACCAGGACGTAAACTTCCAATAATTAACTATGCTTGAAATTAGAGAAAATGGAGCAATGAAATAATTGTAACCTGTGGTAAGTATGCTAACAATATAGCATTTTACTGACTCAGTATATGGTAGGTATGTCAGATACCGATTGGGGCGCGTCGGTCACCATGTCTACAGTAAAATGTTCCTGCATTTTCACGATTCATGATTAAAGTACTTTTGCATTGGAATATTTTCATGAATTTGTAAAGAACATGACCTAATCTCATCGAAAATATACATTAAAATACCAAAATCAAAATAGTTAGAGCATAGAAAGCTGTAACAATGTGGCAAAGGTCACAGTTTATTATAACGGTGAATCCAGACTAAATTGAACAATTAAGCCGACATTAGATATGCCATCATTTCTCCCATGTTAAGATATTTTCAAAATTATAACAGATTTGAGTTTGTCTGAGGAATATCTGTTGAAAGAGCTTAAATCTATACTGTTTGTTGTATTTCGAAATTTTAGCTGATCTACGTATATATGCTTTGTAGGAGCAGTAATTAGAATTAATATTTGAATATTGGTTATACTTAATACTTTTTGGAGGAAGCATACTTACAATAAATACCTAACACTTTGATAGTTTTGTGCATGTTTCATGTCAGAACATTCACATCAATGTAAAATGAGCATATGACTTTTGTCACAGAAACTAATTATCGCAAACTCACTAGGCGATAATTGGGGAACCTGAGTAACCTGTATGTCTGAGTGGCTGAGAGCAGGACAGCTGGATTACTTGATTATCGCCTGCACAGCTTTACGGACACGCGAGCGCATGCGCCAGTTAATTCCGGCCTTCGATGCTCATTAACAGAGCAAACATATGGAGAGCCTCCAACTCTCCCTAAACAAATACTCTAACAATGGCCGTCACAAAATGAAGCCAGCCTCGATCTGGAAATCAACAGGGATCCAGCTCCCATGAGGGTTCAGTAAAACAAATATAGAGAATGTATTTGAAATTAGCATTCTTTGAGCAAGTATTATTAGGTGGGAGGTATGTGGTTTTATTGTGAGCTTTTTCTAGGAATTCTGGGGGTGAAAAGTTGGTGTTTTTTGTGTGTTTTGTTTGTAAGTTAGATTGCTGTATATATCAAAGCTGTGTGAAAAGGGTTTGTGAACACATTGATGCCTGCCACATATCAATTTCCGTAGATAAATTGTCAACATCCTCCCCTTTCCATGGCAAATTGAAGTGGAAGAGAAATGGCTGTGGGCTGGTAAACTCACGTGAGAGATGTTATGCGTGCGCCCAGTTGTGTATATATACACCCATGTACATATGTACATATACATGCATATATACATAGCTATTTACATATACTTACAGACATACATATGACGAGTTCAGGCGCAAAACCGCGTAAACGCAAATTCAAAGATGCACTTTAAATCAAAGAGGTTTATATGAAAATAATTTTAATTCTAATCAATTCCATGTTTCATATGTTGACATAATTATGGAGCAATGAACACAAAAGTAGGATTGCAAATATATTAACTTTTTGAAGGTTTGATTTCAGATGTCTATAGCAATTTTGTTATTGCTGGTTATGGGGATTTGCGCCTTTACTCATCATATATGCATATACACATATATACATATTATTATTTCACTGAACGCACCACAGTGAATACAATGGGCTGATATCTCTGGCTGGCATAACAAAAACCAAAAATACTTTATTCAAAGATTAAATTCTAAATCCCAACTGATCAATGTTCTACTATTTTGGCAGGTTGCTTGTGGTCCAGGCATGCTTGCCCTACTTCTCAGCTGGCACCCGTCTCCCCAGGCTGCTCCACCAATTCTATAGAAGCATATAACATATTAAATACATACACCAGATTACCAACCAACCACCAAGGAAATTCTCAATAATATTTGTATAAATAATATTTATTCCACACATCTATACATCTATATATGCTGTATACTAATTATACGAGTATAATAACACGGAATAGTATACTATCCTAGCACCCACAAACCAGTGATTGGGTGCTTGAACCTCACCTGTTCATCTACTACTCATGCCGCAGCTCCGACGGTGGCGCCACCGCTCGCCCACTCACTGCCCTACTCACTTGCCACTGAGAATGCACACACATATATATATATATATATATATATATATATATATATATATATGTGTGTATATGGGAAAAATCTCATCTAAAGGGATCTATATGTAAATATATGCTGAGGATGTTTGCTTACTGTTCTTTGGGGTATGCTTTCTAAGTCCCCTTCATTCCATTCTGGGATGTCATTCGCATATATTGAAATATCTGCACGGCAGTGTGAGGACTGCTCTAAAAGCTTCCCCAAGTGAGCTGCAAAGCCAAGAGTCCACATCGCTGCAAGAGTTGGGCAAGCTAATGGGGCTGTCACACTACGACGTAACGATGTCAACGTAGAGAGAACGTGAAGAACGTTGAACTTTTCGGCGTAGTATGCAAATTTGGGCACAAGTTGAACGTGGATGCAGCGTAGTGGACGAGAGTGTAACGTCGGTAAAGCATAGTGATACCGTCGTTCAACGAGAGAAGACAACGTCATTACGCTAACGGAACATTATGAACGTTATTCCATTGCCAGAAGAACGTTACACGACTTACATACTTCATGAGACGTTGAACGTACATTGAATGCACGTTCTCCTGATGTTCTCCTGACGTTCTTCTGACGTTCTCCTGACGTTCTCCTGACATTCTCATTATGCCCCATGGGCATTTGCACTCGGTTTAATGTGGGTCAACGTAGTTGAACGTAGTGAGCAGCGTTGGAATAACGTCCGTTTAACGTCATTGACGTTCACTGAACGTGAACAGAACGTACGGCGAACATAAACCCTTACGTTCGAGCTACGTCAAAAGTTTTGAACATGTCCAAAACCTTGACGTAAGTCAACGTAACACAACGTAATGTGACGTAACTCGACGTCATTCTAACGTCATTCTGACGTCATCATGACGTAACACAACGTAATGACGAAAAATGGCTCACATTGGCTCGTTACGTCGTAGTGTGACAGGGGTATAAGATAATACATGGTGACACTTCTATTTGTAATGTGACTAGTAGCTCTGGATTATGTGCGATGTGGAATAAAGAGGCAGTAAGTCAAATAATCCCTTAGGCGCGAATAGAATACATCCATGTAGAGGGATGCTATAACTCCAACAACACTGTGAAACAGAATGATTGTTGCTGCCTTACCCGGAAGCTTGTCATTGTAAGGATGAGGACAAGAACACCGTGGAATGAGGATCCCCAACTGTTCGCCACTGCCATCTCCTCCACTTACTGTTGCTTAAGCCAGTTAAGGCCTGGTCACATACACATTAGTGGACGGAGTTGAACGTAGTGAAAGTGGTTGAACGTAGTTGGATGTAGTTGAACGTTGTTGAACATACCACCATCCATACTTCTAACTTGGTAATAATGTGGGTGGGCTGTGAGTTCCCATTTAATCTTTGGACATGTTCAAAAGAGCGCACGTTAGAGGTTAATGTACTGTGGCAAAGTCTCCATACTCTTTATGTACTCTAGCATATTGTAGCATACTCTAGCATACTCTAGCATACTCTAGTGTACTTTAGCATACTTGCACATAATTGAATGTAGTTGACCGTAGTGGAGGCTAACATACGTTGAACATAGTTGAACATAGTTGAACGTAGTTGAATGTACCAGCATCCATGCTGTAACGTATTTATCCATACCAAAACCTGCCGTACCTCAAAGTTTTTCCCCGTAGTTTAACATACTTACCCCACGTTTGACCCTACTCTATCCTACGTTCAACTATGTTGAACTACACTCACTAACGTGTATTTGACCAGGGCTGTTGTCCGATGGCTTTGAGTTTCTGTTAGTTTCTGAGATAAATATATTAGGTTGATCGTAATAATCTCGCCTCACCTTTTCTTGAAGTAAATTTGATTTTAAATGAATAACTTAGGATATAATAGAAGTGTAAGCATGTTAACTTAATTAATACTTTTTTTTGGGTAACAATTGTGACCTAGTAGGGCTCACCAGTAAGAGCTTCGTGTACATTGACTGAATATGGGCTTCCATGTAGTGACACATACTTAATAAGTGAACTGTATCAAATTTAAGTACGATATGTACACTTAAATTTAGGTACATATTTTGCTTTTGAAAAAGATATGATTCTATCAGACTCTAATCATCGGACGAAACAAACAAAAGACACAACAACAGCTTGAAAATACTGTCCAATTAGCTTCGGATAGAACGCTAACATTAATCAGTTAGGATATCTGTCTACTCGTCAATGATATCGGATTAGCGCTTATCGTTCCAATATATTTAAATTGGAATTCCTGTTTTACTCCCCAGATTCTCAGGGACAATTATTTGCTTTATCTCGCCGATCTCCGATAGAGACATGCGGGGCCGCACACGAACCGCCGTTCTCACTACAGCTACAAGGTGGGTGGCTGTTGGAGTTTTACATCCTGGCAACATCGAAGGTCATATCATGTGACAGTGCACACTCATGGTGAATATATAGTGCTGCTCGACTGGGAATGCATGCCACTGGCACCATGACCTGATATCCCACTCACTGAGACAACATACCAGTCCTTATCCTATCCTAATAATACCAAGCGCCTGGCTATGAAGCGACAAGTTTCAATTGTATAAGTCATTGGTTATGGTTCGTCCAGGGTTTGAATCCATGGGTTGCAAACTCACACTCCACCAAAACGGGAGACGGATGCTCAACTCATTCGGCCATTCCGTCTGGTCTCTCATTACTGCTACAATACTACACTACTCGCCCGGCAATGCTGGAGTTGGTGGAGGGTTGGTATAGTGTGTGGGTGGATATGGGGGAAGGAGTGAGAGGAGGGATGCTCTGGGAATTCTTACCCCAACTCCCCCCTCCCCCACCCCAGCCTCCTCCTTCATCCTCCTCCTCCTCCTCCTCTACCCGTGTTCCTCCCTAACCAGCGGCTTCCCCCACCCCTCCCCCTGCTATCAGCCGTTAACATTGTTTTGACAGCGCGTATTATGTTGCATCTTCCGTAGTAGGCACACTCTTCCTCCAGGGGGAAATAGGGTGGGAGGAGGAGGAAAGGAGGAGTAGAGCGTGACTGAGGAGAGAGAGAAGGGAGATGAGGAGGAACGCAGAATGACAGGGGGTAGGATGGAGGAAGAGAATGAGGAAGAAAGGAAGAGGGAGGTGGACGAGCTGGGGGAAGGAGGAGCGAGGAAGAGGAGAGGATGAGAAGGATTAGACGAGGAGAAGCAGGAGGAAATGAGGATGACGAATGAGTAGGGGAAAGAAGAGAGGAGGAGAAGGATAAGAGGAGGATGAAACGGAGGAGAAAGGAAAGAGAATGGAGGAGGTTCGAATAGCAAGAAGGAAGAGATGAGGAGAGGGGTAAGACGTGGAGGAGTATAGGAGGCGGAGGGAACAGAGAGTAGGGAGGAAGATAAAAGGAGCAGAAGTATAAACCGAGGTGGAAGAGGATGACGAAATGAGGAGGAGGGAGTGGATGGCAGGAAAAGGCGCGATTAGATGAGGAGGAGAAGGAGGACGAAAGGAGGAGAGGAGAAGGAGGACGAAAGGAGGAGAGGAGAAGGAGTACGAAAGGAGGAGAGGAGAAGGAGGATAAACGGAGGAGGACAAGGAGTAAGAGCAGAACGATGTGATGAGAGGAAAGGGAGAAGCATCCAAAGCGGTTTATTGGGGTCTCATCTCCTAGGAACATCTAAGTTCAAACTAGGATCGAGAAGGAAGAGAAAGGGACAGAGGAGAAGACTCTTGCGGAGGACTTGAGGAAGAAGTTGTTTGTTCTTTGTTTGAAGTTTAGGTCTGTTCAATAAAATTGGTCTTAGCAGGACGGAGGCGGAGGCGAGAGCGAGAGAATGAGAGAGAGGAGGGAGAAGGAGGTGGAAGAAGGTGGAAGAAGGGGGGAGGAGGGAAAGGTGTAGAAAAAGAAAATGGCAAAGGAGGAGAAAATGGCCAATTCCCCTTTTTCGCCAGATAGGAAACAGGCTGCACTCACAGTTGAGAAAAGCACGCCTCGTCTCACCCATCCAGTGGTGCATCTGACAGTCACGTGACAGGGTGACAGCGCACCGCAGCGCACCGCAGCGTACCGCAGCGCAGCGCACCGCAGCGCACCGCACCGCACCGCACCGCACCGCACCGCACCGCACCGCACCGCACAACACCGCACCGCACCGCACCAGAGCGCACCCCAGAGAACCCCACCACACCGCGCCGCACCGCAGCTCACCGCAGCTCCCTCTCGCGAGAGGCGCAGTCTCTGAATGGGGGGAGGGGGAGGGGGCGGGAGCAGTGGCCATTTTTAATTCCCGGAAGCCACCGCTGGCTGCGCTCTCCAAGCGTTGGTGGCAGCCGTAAATTGCATCAGGGGCTCCAGTCAGGCTCCCTAACAAAGTCATTTTTCCGCCGAGAGCACCATCGTCCCATCTGGCTTCTCCACTCCCTCTATCCCTCCCTCCCATCCTTGGCCCCCCCCTCCCGCGCTCCATTACTTCCTCCCTCCCGCCTCCCCTCCAGCCTGCTGCCTCCCTGCCTCGCTCCCTTCCGATCTGCCCCTCCCTCCCTCTATCCCACCCTCCCTCCCTCGTTCCCTTCCTCCCCCTCACTCACTCCTTTATCCCCTCCCTCCCTCCCTCGCTACCTTCCTCCTCCGAAAGCCCTCTGCCATGGCCCCTCAGCCCACACACCACACATATAGAGGGAGTGCACGTGACGTCATCACTCAGCAGTCAGCAGTCAGCGGTCAGCGGCCAGCCATCTTGGATTACGAGCACCCTCCCTAGCCATGTTGTGAATGCATGCAGATGCAGTAAAACAGAGTTTTCTTGTGTTCTGGGTGGTTCTGGTCAGTTTACATCCGATGTTTACAACTTCTGAAGCCAAACTGCTCAAAACAGTGAATCATAAACCAACACATCAGTAAATAAGCACAGTGTAGGCAGTTGCAAGCCTTTTGTATGTAATCCAATATGGCCACCAAACGTTGTCTTGTGACGTCATTACACCCCCTCTATACAGACAGACCGCGTCTGGCCTCCCGACACAATTGACAAATTGTCGAAACTCGATCGGTCCGAATTTATTGTCCATCCATATGAGCCCGGTGCTAGTAGTTTGGTCTTATCGGTAATCAAATGATGGGGTCGTGGCCGGCACCACGGGGGGGGGGGGGGGGGGGAAGCCGGCCCACGAACGGGTTGCTTACTCCCCCTCCCACCGCGCTCCCCACACCCACACATGTGAGCTCCCCAAAGCGTTGTGAGCTACTCAGGAGTAGCAGTTCACCCCGGAGACGTCGGTCTCAGTCACCGCATACAAAACAGGCTTGGCGCTGAGCGAGGCGGTGACTAACCCGCACCCCGCCCCTCCCCCTCATCACGCCGCCTGCCTGCCACCTACCACCGGCGCTCCTACTCCTTCGCCGTCGCTCCCCGCCCCACCCCGCCCGTGTCCCGTCCTTCCCCGCCCCTCCACCTCTCCCTCTCCCACTCCCTCCCTTCGCCGCCAACCTCCCACTGCGTACCTCCGCGCCCTCCCCATCCCACTGCCCTTGCTCCACCCCATTAGTACCGCTCGCCGCCGCTCCCAGCTCCGACCCAGCCGCTACCCATGCCTCCTCGCACTCTTCGCCGTGTTTGCCCCTGCCCGTCCCTACCCGTACCTACCTGTCCCTCCTTGCTTCTTCCCATTCCCCCCCGTGCCTCTCCGCCCTCCCGGGCCCTCCCGTCCATCTCCACCCCTGCCCGCCACTCTCCGCCCCTCCCAGTCCCACCCCGTCTCTCCTCGTCCCTCTGCGTCCCTCCCCGTGCCTCCCCGTCCATCCCGTCCCTCCGAGGCCCTCCCCTACCTTCCCGCCCGTCCTCGTCCCTCCGCGTCCCACCCCATCCCTCCCCATCCCTCCCCGTCCCTCCCCGTCCCTGCCTGTCCCTCCCGCCCCTCCCGGTCTCTCCCCGTCCCACCCCTCCCTCCCCGTCTCTCCACGTCGCTCCGCGTACCTCCCACCCCTTCCCAACCTTCCCGGCACCTCCCCGCCCCTCCCCGTTCCTCCCGGCTCCTCCCCGTCCCTCCACAGTCCTTCCCGCCACTCCCCTTCAATCCCGTCCGTCCCCGTCTCTCCCCGTACGTCGCCGCCCCTCCCCTTCCCTTCCCATCCCTTCCCACCATTCCCGGCACCTCCGCGCCCCTCCCCGTTCCTCCCGGGCCCTCCCCGTCCCCTTCGTCCCTGCCAGTCCCTCCCCATCCCTCCCCGTCCTCCCCCATCCCTCCCCGTCCCTTCCCGCCCCTCCCCGTCCCTCCCCGTCCCTACCGCCCCTCCCCGCCCCTCCCGGTCACCCCCCTGGCGCTGCCCGTCCCTCCCTGTCCCCCCCCCCCCTCCCCATTCCTCCCCGTCCTTCGCCGTCCCTCGCCGTCCGTCCTCCTCCTTTCCACTCCCTCCGCTTCCTCCTTCTCCATCCTGCTCCCTCCGTATCCCTCCCCACCCATCCACATCCCTCCCCGACTCCGCTCCAACGAACTGCCACCTCTATCCCCTTTCTCCTCCCCCCCCCCCCCCCCACCTCCCCGGCCCTCGGCCCTTCCCAGCCACTCCCCCACTCCCCATCTCCGCTCCATCCATCTCCCACCTCCCACCACTCACACCTGCACACTCACCCTCGAACCCGCCAGACAAAACCTGTCGCATCGCGCGGAAATGATGTTAGTTTTTCTTAATCTTTTTTTCTCTGTTGTATATTTTTTCCCATAGGAAGTACTGCAGCCTGTTGGTGGTAAAACCGGCTTACGGGAGAGCGTGGCCGATAAAAAGGAGGGATTCAACGGGGTTTTCAGGGAACATCCACTGAACGCCTGGCGATCCTCAAGCCCAAGTCACACCTACCGGGACTAGCCCCGGATTTTTAGCCGGGCCACCCTGGATATTTGGTAGGTTTTTGGCTCGCTCTCACACATACCAAGATGCGCCACGGTCTAGCCACGGACCAGAGTCCGGATCACCCCAGGACTACCCTGTGTATCGACGGAGTAGTCAAGGATCAGTCCCGGACTTGCTCCTGCTATATATATATAAATACAAAAACGGGGCTCATCCTGGGCTATCCGTGGCGATCCGTGGCTAATCCGTGCTCATCCGTCTTGTCCGGGTCTTATCCGGGCAGCCCGGGAGTGGTCCGTGGCTATGTCGGGGCTATTCCGGGGCTGGTGCGGGGTAAACCGTGGCTAAAATGTGGCTCATCCGGTTACAAAAAACACCTGGACTGCCCCAGACTGACCCGGACGGTACACGGACTACCCCCGGAGCACCCCCGGACTACCCGGACCACCCCTGGATTACACCTGGTTGTTGCCGGATCGAGCCCGGATTGCAATATTCCCCGGATCGCCCCGGATGTTTTAAACATCTTAAAACATCCAGGGCCGACCCAGGATGAGGCTGGACCAGCGAAGGATCACCAAGGATCACCAAGGGCCAGCCACGGATGAGCCACAGATCATGCCGGATCGCCACGCGCCACGCCAGATCACGGTCCGGGGCTCGTCCGGCCCCTGATCCGGGTAGGTGTGAGCTAGGCTTCAACCTCGGGGTTGGAGGACGAGACTAGATCATTCTTTGCCGGCATACCGCCCCGTCTGCCGGCGGAGATCCCCGTGGTTCTAGGCGGACACGGTTCTGGGTGACCAGACGGGATGACCCACTTGACCGAATTCTGATCGAGTCAAACCAATGACGTCAAACTTGATACCTGTCATTTTCTACCCAGGCGCTCAGCATTATTAGGATAAGGCAAGGAGTGTTTGGCTCAGTGTCAGGATACTGTGACTGAGTGGGATATGAGGTCATGGTGCTGGTGGATCAGTCTCCCAGTGGTGAAGCAATATAGTTGCCATGAGTGTGCACTATCACAAGTTGGTATCCATCCCTGATATGTGCATAGGTGTTACCAGGATGTAAAGCTCCAACGAACAACCAACCAACGGCTCTGGGTTCCTGAGGAGTGAGTGGGGTGGGGTTGGGTCGGCGGAGGAGGTTCCGCATTCACGACTAATTGTTCAAGAGGGTTCCACATGAGCAAATCCTTCAGTGTATTAGGATCTGGGAATATTCCCCGGGCACATATGACACAATTTACTGGGGATTCCCCATGTGCACATTGACGTGTCACGAGAGTTCCCTTGGAGCATGAGCAAGTGTCCAGGGGACTTACAATGTAAACGACATGCTGTAGCTTCAGGATCGTCTAACTTACCGCTGTGTATAAGTTACAGTCTCATCAAAGGCTAGTTGCTCTCATACCATGTCTATGAGGTGTGTGAGGTTAAAAATCCCTTGGGTTGGTAAAAGTTTAGGTTTGGGCTTTCTATCAACAAACTGTCTAATGGTGAAAACAAGTCTATTCAGACTTATCCATGATAGGCATTATAAATCTTCAACATCAAGAAAAAATGTGTGTGGGATTCCTATTCATGTCATTTGTGTCTCGAGTCATTGGTGTCCTATCAACATGGTTTTCTGGACAGAGGGGTTCCTAGTCACATATCTAATGTTCTCACTGTTCCTTATTCAAATAGCCTGGTGTCTTGGGAATTCTCCTTCATATATCCAGTGTCCCTAGTGTTCCTGATCCATGCATTAATATTATGGTGTGTCAGGGGATTCCCCTTCACAGACCCAATGTCCCAAGTATTCCCTATCGACACAGTCCGTATCCCAGGGGATTCCCTTGCACATAGAAATCCCCACAAGTATTCCCTATTCAGACAGACGACGGGATTCCCTTGCACATACAAAGTCCCCCAAGTGTTCCCTATTCACACAGTCTGGTGTCGCAGGGGATTCCCTTAAAGTTCCGTAGTACAATGAAACAATAAAATTGTCAAAACCAAAGCAGTCTTCTACATGTGAGTCTACATATTTGCAACTTAGGGTGTATTTTTGTTGCATAGAGGGGAATAGGCCTACTAAGTCAATTTAATCAATCCCATTACAGCTGATGCCTATGCAGTTAGAGAGTTCACTAGTTTCCCAACACTAGTTTTGCCTGCAACTTGCAAGGTTAGGTTCCATTACAAGTCATCGCTTTTTCCCAGCCCAGTCTCAATTAGCCGGAGCGATTGCTATGCCCCAAAAGACCACACGCGATGATTGATGTCCATTGTAGGTTCCCTGCACCTCCCCCCTGCATGTCTATAACCTCTATGTTAGCCTTTGCGAGTACCGGAGGTGGAGGTAGAAGAAAGTGAAACTTGAGTTGAACAGCTGGGCCATGATCATTCACCTAATCTGATAGCCGGTGTTGGGTGGTTGAAGTGCCTGTCACACTATGGCGGATTGAGCAACGGACAGAACTGGCCAAAGAATATTCTAGTCTGGTATCGATTATGTAACGGATCGGTAACGGAGGGTCATGGATGGATAATGGATGGGTAACGGATGGGTAACGGACAGGTAATGGATGGGTAACAGATGGGTAACAGACGGATAATGGATGGTTAACGGACATGTAACGGATACTAACCATCTAGGTCAGTCCAGCGCAATCCATTACAAGTTGTGTGCATGCTCAAAACTAGTAACAGATTGGGCCGGATATCAATGGATATCAACGGATATGCAACAGATATGCAATGGACACAAACCAGACTTTGCCAGATATCAACAGACTTTGTTTGGTTTCTTTCCATTTCCCCAATCCGGTGATGTGTGACAGAGCCCTATGTGTCGGTAACATTAATTTTCATAGAAAACTGAAAAAGGAGAGAAAATGTAATAGTAATATTACGTTAAATATATGTAACATATATGTTACATATATTTAACATTATTTCAACATATATAAATTGAATGTTCTATACATGAATATTTATATATATATATATATAAATTATATAGTGCATTATATATATATATATATATATATATAAGGACACAATTAGGATACAAGCGCAGATATTGTTTACTTAATGCCTCCGTGTAATTCGGCTGGCACCATTGATTTGGTGTGGTCCTGTAGCACCGGTGGTGCCACCATCGGTGCCTATATATTATCGCCCAAACGGCGCTCTGCCTTTCACTTTGCTGTATTAACAATTCGGACGATCACGACTGACCGGTCCGACAACCCCAATGCCATATTCATCTGATAGATGCCATTCTGCAGGAGTGTGGTGGCGCACAGATGGCAGATCTGGACCCGTGTATGGCAATCATGGAGAAGCCTACTGCCACCTCAGGGAGAAAATGAGCAAAAGTGGCTAGAAAAGCACTGACAGACCCTTCACCATCATCATCATCATCATCATCATCATGCTGTCAGTTGCGATGCGACAAAGACTGCTTTCATTACTTGACTGCCCCTCTCCATTTAGCTCTCTGCTGTGAGAATTGCGTCCATGAGTCGGTCTTAATGTCTCTCAGCTTCAGGTTTCCCTTGATGGGATCCTTGAACTGGAGACGAGGGCGCCCTCTCTTTCTGTAACCAGAAGACAGTTGAGAATAGAGCATCTGCTTTGGCAGGCTGTCTGATGATATCCGCATGAGGTGTCCAGTCCACCGCAGATTCTTTTTGATCAGAAGATCTTCCATAGAGGGCAGCCCCATCCGTTCGAGTATTTACTTATTTGTCACTTTGTCCTTCCAGGTTAGCCTCATGATTGAATGCAGAAGTCACATCATGAAGGCATGCAGCTTTTTCACCTGTCGTCTGTACACTGTCCAGGCCTCGGCTCCTTATAGTAGGGTGGATAGCACGATTGCACGGTAGATCTTCCTTTTGACCCAAATGGACACATTGTGGTTGTTCCAGAGTCTCTGGCGTAGTCAGCCGAAAGATGCGCTAGCCTCGGTCATCCTCCTCTGTATTTCAGCATCAATGCGTCCATCACTTGATATAGTGCTTCCAAGGTATGTGAATTCCGTAACAGAGTTCAGCTTGTTTCCGTCAACCATGATTTCCTCCTCTCGGGTTGTTGTAGAGTTGGGTTGGTACATCACCTCCATCTTCTTGATGTTAATCTTCAGGCTGAACTTCTTTGATGCATCGGAGAAAGCGTCCACTATTTTCTGGATCTCTTCAGCAGAGTGGGCAACCAGTGCACTGTCATCTGTGAATAGTAGCTCTCTCACCAGCTCTGAAGTGTGTGACATTGAATACGTCAGCGCTTTGTCTGGACTGTATATAGATGCCATCCCCCATGTCCCCCATTGCTGATAGGAAGATGGAGAAGAGCGTGGGGGCCAGTACACAGCCTTGCTTGACCCCATTGGTAACCCCAAACGATTCCGAGACTTCCCCTCCAACACTAACGTTCGCCATCATTTCTGTATTTCACGAAAGCTGCCTGCAAAAGTGTTGAAGTGCTGCTGGCTTTTGCAAGTGACCAGCGGCACTCTCTCGGTGAGCAAATAGAGGTTTCACACCGGCAAGAACATGTCAAGACAGGCGCAAAACTATTTGTCCCTGCAGTGGCTGGTCGGGAGATTTTGGGAGTTCCATACATCAACAGCCCTTAATGCTGCCACAGTGACATGCTTTTCTGTTTAGGGTTTGCTCCCTTAGCCTTCAGTTCTGTCAAGAACCTGTACCACAAGGCAGTGGTTTACAACTCTACCTGAGGTCTTGTTATACCTGCCATACCTGCATACCAGGGGAGTCTATAAGCAACAATATGGCGGCCATGAGCCTAGAAGACCACGACCAGCAATTACTAATTTCAACTGAGAACATGGAATTAGAAGTTAGAGCAGCACATGACGGAGTTGGAAATACATGTCCAGTAAAACCTCTCTATACCGACCCCTCCACACATCGACCAATCCCCTATATCGATCGTTTTATTTGGGTCCCATTGTAAGGATATTCTAACTCTCTAAACCGACCCCCTCCCTAAATGGACCACTTAAAGTCGGTCCCATGGTTGGTGAATTTAGATATATATATATATGAAGTGGGCAAGACTATAATTGAGCTGTGGCCAGTGCGGGCTTGGGTCGAGCAACCTGCATATGCAAATGCGGGCTCCTATCCAAGACAAACCTGCATTGGCCCTCAAATGTGGGGAAGGGTACACTGCTGTAACTCATTTCTAGTAGACGCGCCGCAGCTTCCCGCGATACTCTTCTAGCAACTTAGAAGGTTTATGCCATCAGGCCCGGACCCATCAGACATTTTTCATTGGCGCTCTGATGTGTTAGACGATAATATGGCTGTAAATACAGTAATTTGGAGTATTTTAACTATCAAGGAAATGGAGGGGAAATATTTATTCATACCATTGACATTTGAAGAGATTAGATGGTGTTAGTAGGAACAGAAATAAAGTTGTGATCTCTTAAGATGTGATTGAGCCATTCATTGCATTCCTTACCCTTTACAAACAGTTCCCTTATTACACTAACCATCATGGTCAACTCCCTAATAATGGTTTATTATTATATCTCTTACTAGTTGCCTTCTGCGCAGAGAAGGGAGTGATGTAGACATCACAGTATGTGGCATAGCCCTCTGCTCGGGACTAGTAACCCCCTTCTTAATACAGACAATAATAATAATAGGTAATATCTCAGGTGTTTACAAGTGAGAGTGGCGGCCGAGTACACCCACAACCTTAGCTATGGAAGCTGAGGAGTAATAGTAATTAATACCCTTCAGATGTGGGGGTAGAGCCCGTGAACATGTAGTACACAGGCTGTCGGCACTCGGGCGGGATTATATTAATGAAAACATGAAATGGATACGAGAAGGAGCAAGAGCGGTGGCCAGCAGAACGAGTGGGGAATCCATGGTATATTAATAGAACTAGAGGAATAGCATGTCTAAATATATATAAATAGTTTGACGAGTTCAGGGGCAAAACCTTGTAAATGCCAATCCACAAATTCAATAAAAATAAAAGATTGTTACCTGAAGGTCATTTTAATCTTGACTAATTCCACTTTGATTGTGATGACATGGTTATGTAGCAATACATACACAACAAAGGAATGTTAAAAATAACCTGTGGAGCGATTGACACCGATGTTTATCTCAATTCTTGGATCGTGTTTACAGGGTTTTGCGCCTGAATATTACACATCTCCCACATTTGTGTGAAACATTAAATTGTCCGTCAAAACCTCTATTACCCACTGAACCTAATATGTAAGCCGATATCATCTTCTGAACCCCCCTCCCTCCCCCCGCGTCCAAACTGACTAATCGTTCCAAGGGAAATGGTGTTATTTTTTTAGGTGCATTCTGCGCCCCAAAAATCGGGTTAATTCTAATTACACCTAACGCTCCATTGCAATCAGTCTCCACCTCAGTCACACAAATACAAGCCTGAGGCAGTGTTTAGGGGCTGCACGCAATGTACGCTACGTGAGGTGCGGGAGGGCGGGTGTCTGCTTCCGTCTACTAAATATTACACGAGGAAGGGGGTTAATGTCAATGGCATATTATTTAATCCTATTGCAACGATAAACTATGTAAGATTCCAGGTGGGGGGGGGGGGGGGGCAAGTAATCCAGGGTGGTGGTGGTGTTGGTGGGTGGGGGGGGGGGGTTATCCTAGGATATGTTCCATCCCAGGGGGAAGTTTTCAAGGGAGGGAAGTTATTCTGTTAGACTATCCTCGCCCACCGTACAAACTTTAAAAATTGGTAGTTTAAAAAAAAAAACAGATCAATTTTTTGTATTGAGGCTGTATTGCCGGTTCGGTCAACGATGCGTCTAGTCCTACCAGTCTCACAACCCTCACTCACTGTATCGTTGTGCCAGTCTTTAGGGGACACGCACAAAGTATGCTACGTGAGGTGCTGTGGGTGGGTGTCTCCTTCGGTCTACTAAATATTACACAAGGAAGGGGGAGAGGTGATTATTTAACAATTATGTCGATGTCGAATCCGAAAGTGGAGATAAACATTGGAATCAAACCTACAAAGAGTTACTTTTTTTATATTCCTATTTTTACTTCATTGCTCCATGACTATATTATTATATTAAAAGTGGAATTCGTGAGAATTAAAATAATGTTCAGTGATATAAACAAATTTAAACTGCATTTTTGGATCGGCGTCTACATGGTTTTGCGCCTGGACTCTAATATATATATAATATATACATATACTTTATATATACATCTTCTTTTTCTTCAGCCGTACAGTGGGTGAGGGTCGTGAGACAAGTAGAGCTAGAAGCGACGTTAACTGAACCGGTATAATCACATACTACCAACTGTTGTTACTCCACAATAAGATGATATATTTAAATCCGTCCTGCTGAGCAGAAGCGGAGTGGTAGTGACCAGGCACAGCTGGTATCATGCACTCACAGGTGGCAGTGCAGTGGTGGATGAAGGAACTAAGCTAGGCATAGCAGGTTGGGTAGTACTAACTCAATGAATAGGAGTGGGGTAGTAACTAGGCCACATGAAATCAGCTGTAGAGTAAATAGATGGAGAGAACTGCTCGGTGGTAGTGTCCTTGTTTATATTCCCATAATAGATTATAGAGCCCATATAGAAAATCGAGTCATTTCACCAATTTGGCTAAATATCCACCACAATGCACTCCAATCTGGTTCTCAAGGCCTAAAGCCCCAGTCACACCTACCCAGAACAGAAACCGGACGAGCCCCGGACGGTCATCTAGGGTGGTCCGTAGTGATCTGGGGTGATCCGTGGCTCGTCCATGGCTCGTCTGTGGTGATCCGGCGTGTCCGGGGCATCCGGGCTCTATCCGGCATGGTAATAGTAGTAGTAGTAGTAGTAGCGAAACAGCCTCGGACCACCCCAGGACAGCCCGGACAGGCCCCAGTTCACCCCCGGACTACCCGGATCACCCCCGGACCACCCCCGGACCACCCCCGGATCGCACCGGCTGGGGCCGTGTGACCGCGAGGCAAACAACGCCGAAAATATCGATTTTATCCGGGGCTGTCCAGGACAGTCTGGGCGACTGGTTCCGGGGTGGTCCGGCTCAAAATCCGGGGCTCGTCCGGGTACGTGTGACTGGGTCTTTAGATTGCGGAATGAGTCATGCTAACTTCCTCTGTGGAACATTGCGGCTTCGAACCCCTGCCAAACCAAGCTTAGGCTTTACAACATTGATGATTTTGATGCAATTGTTACTATCGCTATCTGGCCTAGGGGTGAGCATTGATAGTGTAAGGCAAAAAGTAGTGAAATAAGGAAGACACAATGAGGAAAAATTGAAATTGAAATTGTTTAATCAAGAACTGTAAAAACTAAATAAAAAACACGACTGGAGTAATATCAGAATCCAATAAAGCACCAACATTTAAACCTTTGTCTGAATTTCTGTACAGGTCATTGTGCCTCGCGAGGAGAAAAAGGGGTTTTGTCACACACCTCTTGCTCTGTTCCCACAAATAACGTGTGATAATATGAGGGAAGAACAGCTGTCCTGAAACTAGGTCATGTGTCAAATTTCTGCTGGCTTGTTTAGTGTTACAACAGCTTGCATGAAGAAAATGTATTGTGCTGTTTTAATTATTGTCCATTGTAGAGATCTGGTTTACCGAAGAATTAACAAATTGTAAAAATATACAGATTTTCGGTTCGGAATTATATATTGGCAGAGAGCATTATTATTCTTGGGCGACGGAGTGGGGAGCAGGTTATGTAATCTAAAGGCAATGATGCCCCACTCACATTATGACATGATTTAAGCTGTGTGACATATATGTTCATACATGAGGCCTAGGATTGGTGAAAAGATGTTCTTATATAAGAGATAGTTCAGGTTTGGTGAAATGTTCCTCTATGTATTCATAAAGAATGCAATTGGAGAAAAAGGACATTTTAATATATATATATATATATATTTGTAACTGTTTGCAACTACCTGTTACCATGGTGCCGATGGGCCAGCACACAAGCCTAATCAACATATACACCGAGGCGCCGCCTGCAGCTGGGTTGGGTCACCATCACCCCGACTGGGCGGTGCCACCTTCCCTGGCTGTGGGGGGTGTTTTGATTGGCGGGCTGTGGGAGGGCCAGTCACCCCCTCCCCTCTGGCCTCTGACCACACTAGCCTCACTTGAATTAATTATGAAGGACCGATGCTCCAGTCACACTGGACAGCAGCACTCTACTCCTGACTCTTGAGTGAGACAGGCCTACTCTCGAGCAGGACTCCAGACACTCTGTCTGAAGCTAGAAAAATTCACATATCCAAATTGAGTTGAGTGCAACACCCAAGGGACTCCGGTTCAATGGGCTGTAGGCACTGGTTCAGAGACAGACTATGGAGGCAATGAGATTATGTGTGGGCAGAAGATAAGGGGTTAGGGTGATATGTCACTGATAGGTGAACAGGAGTTGCTGCAAACAAAGCACAACATCATCACTGTCTATCTGTGTGACTTGTCTTCCTTTCTTCCTGAGGTGTGGTTAATGAGTTATTAGTCTTGGTTTGAATAGCAGCATCACAGGTGAAATGAAGGGGGAAGAGTTTATGGTATTATCTGGTGTTCATGATGGCCGGAACCCAATAATATTATAAAATGATCTCAACCGAATATGCAAAACTGCAACTGTTCAAGATAGTATTACGCCTACATTATCCAAGGAAAGCGTCACATTCTTTCCAATTAAAACCACACGGTTTGATTATTCCAAATATCTCCAAAGTTAACCCTTTAAATTTAAAGTATCTTGAAACTAATTTAAAGTAAAGTAGATTAAGACAACCAAGGCAATCAGCATAATATATTGATATGACATATGATCGTCCGTCTCCCATGTTGGTAGATCGTGGGGTCATGGGTTCGAAGGCTGGTCGAGTCAAATCATTGACATAAACATTGATACTTGTCGCTTCCTAGCCAGGCACTCAGCACTATTAGGATAGGGCAAGGAGCAGTGGAATGAGGAAGACCAATTGTGCACGATTGAAATTGTCCATGCTTAAACAACTAACGTACAAACAAATATATAATCTTTTAAGCTAGTGTTATTTACGGTGGACCCTATCTATTTATATGCATGTCTGTTCATTGCGATTACATATACCTGGGATATTCTTGTTATGCTTATATATATACCTCCAGTATATAATGCTATGTGAATTACGTTTTGTTGCTAACCTGATTAAGAGGCCTGGTAGTACTACTATTATTGGACTTCATTGATGTGTATTCCCTTGATCAAAGTTGCATAGTCCAATGGTTTTGAAGTTCTTTATTTTTTCTGAGATAAATATATTAGGTCGATCACTAGTATCTACTTGAAATTAGTGTAAAGTTACTTTTGTTTTAAATGCTAAACTTTTAAGATATTTTGAGTGCAAACATGGACAATTAGTTTTGGAAAGCGTGCCAAAACTCTGACACCATAGACTTCTGCAGTACCAGGTTCTGTTATATTGACTCAGTATTGCCTTCTACACAGAAACAAATGCTTAATAAGTGCACCAGTATCTAAGTTAGATATGTAAAATCAAACCTATATAATTGGGTTGGTTTTGAAAATTTGATATTTCATCGGACTATGAGGCTTTAAGGAAACAAATGGAACTGTTTGAGCGCCTTGGCCACCTGCTTGTATGCTGTCATGTTGACAAATACATCTCACGATGGGTCACGTGACGACTACCTCCCTCCTATATGATGTCACACACGCCGATTTTGTCCAAAATCAATACCTAACTTTTAAATAAAGTTTTGTTTGTTTGTTGTTGTTTTATGTCCTAGGGTATGTGGGTATTGCAGTACCTACCTGCTAAAATAGCCCAGGGAGTTTGACACCCCTGCCTTGCAAAGTTATAAACCACTGCCTTGTGGTGTACATGTACTTGACAGAACCAAAGGCTAAGGGAGCAAACCCTAACAGAAAACCATGCTTCCGAGGCAGCATTAAGGGCGGTGATGAATGGAACTCCCAACATCTCCAGACCAGCAACTGCAGGGACAAATAGTTTGCACCTGTCTTGCCAGTGTGAGCCCTCTGTTTGCTCCCTGAGAGAGTGCTGCTAGTAACTTGCAAAAGCCAACAGCACTTCAACACTTTGCAAGCAACTTTTATGAAATGCACAACCACACAAAATAGCGGCGGTTAAGAAATAAAAGCAGTCTTTGTCGCATTGCGACTGACAGCATGATGATGATGATGATGATGTCCTATTAACATCTAATGTCATATCAGGATGAGTACTGATTTGTGACAGTGCACACTCATGGCTATTTTACAGTGCTGTTCCATTGGGAGATCAGGCCGCCAGCACTATGCCTCAATATTCCACTCAGTCACAATGTCCTAGCATTGAACAAACCAGTCCTTTCCCTATTCTATTAATGCAGAGCGCCATACTACGAAGTGACAAGTATAAATTTGATAATTCATTGAATAGACTCGACCGACAACCAAACTCGCGACCATCAGCAAGCAATGCCTGTCCTCTACTGATTCGGCCAACGTGTCCCATCGTCGGACAACTGCCTTTGCGGGTCTTATATGATATAGTTACAGAAACTTGTAGACAATTCCTCCAGATTATCTCATGTTACTGTAATCATTACTAATTCATTACTTTATTATCTCTTTTCTTTTTAAACTCAAAAGCCCCCAACTTCATTTTGCAACATGAGAAAATGAAGAGTTCAGGCACAAAACAGATACCAAATGGTAGATTTGAACCAAACACGTAAATTACTTATACATTTAGTGGTCTGCACTGACCTCTCAGGCAAGGACCCGCATAAACAGGTAGACATGGATAATGTGGTGGCATCAGGGAGCCCATGTGGTGTAATGGTTAGCGCACTGGCCTGGAATTAAAAAAGATGTGGGTTTCGAGTCCCGCTCTAGGCGCAATCTTTCCCATTTTCATCACCCCCCCTTCCATGACATATGTGATGTATACAAAATATGCGAGTATAAGACTCTCCAACGAAATGACAAGGAGACCAGCAGATTGGGTTGGTTCGTTTATTCGACCCCGGGCTGAGTGATAAATGCCCTACCTAATTCGATCTAAAAGCAAAACATGGTGGCAACTGCCAATTCAAATACAGAGAAAAGCATCCGCAGCGGCTGTGGCCAGTAGGTCCGCAGCAATGTGGCTGCATGACAGCGGTTCGTTAATAATATACTCGCTTGAATCGCCTAATAAATAATTAAATAATTCTCTGAGCGTTTATATGTATAGAATAGATTATATATAATATAAAGGCACAGAAGGGAAGATTCCCTATATTGAGCATCCATATATTGTGTACTACTATATGGGTGACCCCTTTTCACTGGTGAGACAAGTGGTAATTTTCCTACGTTAAGATAATAGAGACAAGTAGTGCAGTATGAGTTGGCAAGTCGAATTACATGCTGGGACCCACCACCCCACCCCCAACCTAAGGGGGGGGGGGCCTGGATCACTACAGAGCTTTTTACATGTGATAAAAGGTGGTCTATCCACATATGGCAGTGTTCAGGAATTTAGCGATATGGCATTGTCAAAAGATTTTATTTCAATTCAATGACCAAAGTCACTGTTCTACCACAAATATTATCTATCTATGATACTTGCATATATTATTTGTTGTACTAAAATGTAGTTTATTCAGTGAATAATGACTTTTGTCAATGCCATAGCACTGGTCGTCCAGCCGTTCAGTACAATTTGTTGGTACCTAAATGAAACTATCATTTGCAATAATAAGCACACGCAAATCCTGTTCGATTACTAACTCATTTTCAATAATAGTCCGAAATACATGGTGGTGCGAAAAAAGAACTTCTAAAAAGAACTTCTAAAAAAGCTGCAAACAGTTCAGAACAGAGCCCTGAAAATCTGCCTCAGAGTAGACAAGCGACACCCCACCTATGACATACACAAAAGAACCAAAGTAAATCTGCTAGAAAATAGGAGAATAATTCATCTGAAAACATTAGCATACAGCTATAGTCAATACAATAAACGCCTAACAAAACCACAAAGGCCTACTAGAGCAAATAATGCGCCACTACTAAAGCAGACCAGAAGGCAAATAAAAGCTCACGAGAGAAGCATGCTGGAAATGGCTGCCAAGGTGTGGAATGCCCAAACAGTAAAGGAACGACAAATTCCTGACCTAAAAACATACCAAAAATATCTGTGCAAAATAAGGCTAGGAAACCCCCACTAAGCTGCACTGCAAAGGGGCATGTGATATGTCACGGCCCACCAGCGGGACACCCAATGGAAGGTAACCGTGCCAAAAGTAGCCAGATAGCACACCACACAGCTACATACAAGCCTATGATATGTAAATAGGAGTAGGATAGGCTAGTAGTAAGAGTAGAACACATAAAACACATATATGCCGAGGAAATCCAAAACAATTAACATAGATTACTAACCAGACCAACCAAATATCTATCTGCTGCTGAAATGCAGGCAATCAAATGCCTTATCAGTAGCTAATGTATGATAAGATAACACCGACACTACAGCTGGCCAGCATTGAAAACAAGCCTGAATACCCAGACTTATATGCTTTGGACAGTATAAATATAGCCTCAATAGAAAACATTTTTTTAAACAAAAAAAAACATGGGAAGTTAATAATATAATGTATCTTTCGCAAATTCTTCCCAAGCTTTCCATCTTCCTATTAGATATGCACTGCTCCCAATTAACATATTTTGAATTTCTGTTAACCACAATAGATGTATAATTATAAAACGAATTAGTTCCTATTATGTAAACAGTAGGACAGTTCCCGGGGCCACGGGCAGTGTTTTAATTTGTTAGTAGTCTGTGTAACTATGTTTTCCCCGCAAAATGGGAATGACCTTCACCTTTAATCCCCAGCGCTCTAGTCCGTCTTAACACGTCACTTCAGGTTCCGTCGTGCTCTATTCAAACACTTCACCTGGGACCCTCCAATGGCGGGTACAGGGTACAGGGGGGGCTTATTCTGGATGTGTGGCCATCTAGTATGCCTTTTACAACAACAACTACATTCAAGGAATTATACCAGTTGCTTTCCACCAACCAACAGTGGTGAACTATTTATAATTTCACATTTTGAGCAGTACCCCGAGTGTAATTGTACCTTTGGGTATTCCAATGCTTTTTATTAAGAGACTGTTAATAATAATTATTGAAATGTTCCCTTCATGCGCCAAAAAGAGTGCATTGAGGGAGCGAAGCATTGATATATGTTTGTTGTAACTGTGTGCAACTACCTGTTACCATGGGAATGATGGACAAGCACACCCAGCCATCCTTCATATGTTATGGACACCACCTGCAGCTGGGTGTTGAGTTACAGTTGCCCCCCCCCCCCCCCCCCCCCCCCAGGTTGTGGATGGTGTCTGATTGGCTGGCTGTGTGAACCCAGTCACCTGCATTCCTTATACCTGACACACAGACCCCACTCTGGACATTCTTGGCTAGGCAGTCTAGCAGAGGACAATCTACTTTCTACTCTCAAACAAGCAAAATCTATTCCAAAGACACTGAGCTGTGTCCAACAACCATTGGACTCAGGTTCAATGGGCTGTAGGCACTGATTCTGAGATACACAAGCAAGAGTCATGCGGATCTGTGTAGGCAGTCGGCAAGGAGTGAGGGTGATTGGTCACCAGTAGGTGGACAGGGGTTGATGCCAATAATGCACAACCTCTTCCCTGTCAATCTTGTGCGACTTGTCTTCCTTGATTCCTTATGAGTTGTTGAGAGTAACGACAGGTGGGAAATGACAGACAGTTGTCAGAACACACCTGTGGAGACTAGTATTAGTAATGTTGGGGTTCAGACGGCCATGTCCCGACATATTACAAATCGTTCTCCTCGACTCCCTTTCGCTACCACTCCACGAGTTTCCGCATACCCCCCTCCCCTTGTCGCCGAGAGTACCCCCCCCCCCACTCCCCCACCTCTCCGAGTCTTCCTCGCCCCCAGCCTTCCTTGCCTATCAAGACTTCCCCGCGGCTTTCACCCACTACTAGTACCTTACTGGCTTCCCCTCCTCCCCCCCCCCCGCACTTCCCTGCTCCGCCTTCTCTCCCCACCTCCACTCTTCCCCCTCCACCGGCTATCCCGCCTTCCGAGTTCACCCCAGCACTCCCGGCTCCCCGAATCACCCCCACTCGGCATCCCCTCAGTTTAGGATTCTCGCGCGGATCTCCCGCCTCCCCAGTGCCCCCCTAGCCTTTCCTCCTGTCCCAGAACCTCCCAGGCTCACCACCACCCCTACCCCGCCTACCCCGCCTACCCTGCCTACCCCGCCTACCCTGCCTACCCCACCTACCCAGCCTACCCCGCCTACCCCACCTACCCCACCTACCCCACCTACCCCACCTACCCTGCCTTCCGCATTGTCTCCCCGGCTTCTCATCCCGAAGTTCCCCACCTTCTCCCCCACTTCCTCAAGTACTTTCATGGCTTGCCCTCCTCTGCTAGGTTCTCCCTCTCCCCCAGTCGAGCCCCCCCCCCCCCCCCCCCCCCCCATACCACTCCCCACTAATCCCCCTCCCCTTGTCTTCCCAGACTCCCCGAGTTCCTCTCTCCTCCCTACGAGTTATCCCTGCCTCCCCTGCTTCACCCAGTTCCCCCCGTTACCGCTCCCCGCTCCCTGCTTCCCGCTCCCCACTTCCCACTCCCTGCTCCCGTTCCCATCTACCCACTCCCTGCTCCCTTCTTCCCGTTCCCCGCCCCCTGCTTCCCGCTCCCCTCTCCCCTCCCCCCGCTCCCCGCCCGCCGATCCCCGATCCCCTCCCCCGGCTTCCTACCCCCCTTCCAGCACGATCGGGGACATCTTCCTTCAGAGACAGAGGGTTTAGGACGAGGGCGGCCGGACTCAATCGATGACAATGTTTGCTTTGTGAAACGTGGCCGGCTTCCCTATTGACGTTCAGTATTTACACTGTTCTGTGTGGACAGACTCAGTCAGTGTCAGGCCGACTTTTAAACTAACCAAAAATCACCAACTCATTCCGTGAAATCTACTTCAAAACTGTCCCCCTCTTTATAATATAAAGTGTGGGGGGGGGGGGGGTACTTAATCATGTTTCACATTCGCTGTTATAGTACCACTATCATAATGAAAACACCAGGAATCTCCTGGTGCTGTACAATAAACATACTTATTTTTACTGAAAATAGTCATCGATTTAGTAGTAAAATATTCGGGTGAAAGAGAGAAGATTGCTGGCGAATTGCTAATAATGCAGCTGGGCTCCTGGGTGCTGTATTCCAGTCCGGCTACATGCGCATGCGTACGCGCACGCCCAGGCCCCCACACATGCCCCCCAACCCCACACGCACTCCTACCGCCCAATACCATCCCATGCCCCCAATTATGCCCCCCAGACACCATCCCACGACCCAAAATATGCCCTCCACACACCCTCCCACCTCCCATGCCCTCCCCCCACCCACCCGCACCCCCCCCCCCCCACATTCACACACCACAAACAGCCTCCCCAACACACTCAGTGCTCGGACACCCAGCTACAAGAGGCCGGTGTTGATGAACTTACTGCGTGATTGGGGTATTAAGTCCTAGCATCAGTCTAGGTCAACGGAATAATGGGTAGTGACTTATGGAGAGTCTGCCCTTTGGTAACGTGATAGTGTTGTCCCGGCGACATACCGAGTCACCACCCGGGGGGCAATATCCGATTTACTCACATTCCTCCGTCCTTACAACTAAGATCACATCATCCGGGTTACAGTGCAGGTTGAGTTATTCCATTCATTTGATCGGGGATCGAACTCAAGACTTCCGATGTGTACAACAGTCACACTTTGATTCCACAATTCCCATTTGGTTTTATGTTGACTAAAAATAACCGCCAACACAATTGCTACAAGTTCAATGTAATAGTTTCAACTGCAACCTATTGCTGTAGCTATATATAACCCTCCTCTCCATAGTGATGTGCTTAGTAAACTTCCCAGAAGCCCATGCGCTCTTTCTTTTTTAACTGGTAATTGTCTACCCTGGGTCCAGTAACATTTCCGCTTCCGGAAGTGGCCTTTGTCGTAGTCCTGCTCCACCTGAGCTGAGGAAGGCTGCGGCCGCCCATTCACTATGTACGACATCCTGTCGTCTGCTCCGCTGAAGGTCGTCTGCTGTCAGTGGATTTCACTAAGAACTCCCTGAAACTTGTTCCTAATGGTGTTCATATTGCCATGGGCATCTATATCGTCTGCTTTCAGTTAAATTCACTAAGATCTCCCTGAAACTTGTTCTTAGTTGTATTCATATTGCTGTAGGCATATATATATATCGTCTCCTCAAAGTGACATTCACAAAGAACTCCCTGAGACTTGTTCCTACTGGTGTTCATCTTGCTGTATGCATATATATTGTCTGCTGTCAGTGGAATTCATTAAGAAATTGCGGAACATTGTTCCTATTAGTATTCATCTCGCTCTAGGAATATGTATCCTCTGTTCTCACTAGAATTCAGTAATCAGGTAATAACTCACTGAAACTTATTATTATTTGTATTCATTTTGCTGATATGTATCGTTTGCTCTTCAATAATAGCTCACTGAAACTTGTTCCTCTTGGTATTCATCTTGTTATATTTCTCTATGCTCAGCCACATGAACACCAGATAATACCAGAAAACTCTTCCCCTTCATATCACATGTGATGCTGTTATTCAAATACCGACTACCAACTCAGTAACCAATACTAAGGAAGAATGAAGACAAGTCATACAGATAAACAGTGGAGAAGTTGTGCTTTATTGGCATCAACTCCTGTCCACCTACCAGTGGCCCATCATCCACACTCCTTACCTTCTGTCCACAAAGTATCTCATTACTACTTTAGCCTGTATAGAAAGCAGTGCATACAGCCCATGGGACAGGAGTCCTATGGCCGTGTACACACTCAATTGGAATATCTGAATTTGCCTAGCATCAGACAGAGTGTCTGAGGTACTGCTCTAGAGTAGGTGTGTCTCACTCAAGAGCCAGGAGTAGAGTCATCTCTTCAGTGTGTCTGAATCAGAATCATGAATAATTAATGAATCTCAGAATGTGGTCAGAGAGCCAAGGTAGTGTAGGTGACTGGGCAGTTCCGCATTCAGCCAATCAGGCGCCCCTACAGCTGGGGTGGGAGCCAACCCCCAGTGGAGGTGGCTGTCACTCAACTCAGCTGCAGGTGGTACCCTGGGTGCAAATGCAAATGAGGCTGTGGTGGGCCCGCCCATTGGTTAAGGGTGAACAGGTAGTTGCAACAGTTACAAATATATATATATATATATATTTACCAAAAATGTCCTTTTTCTCCAATTGCATTCTTTATGAATACATAGAGGAACATTTCATCAACCTTAACTGTTTCTTATATCACACATTTCTTCATTAACCTTAAGCATCATATATAACATATATTTCACATCACTCATTATCATGTACAATGGGAGTGGGATACTTTTGCTTTTAGATTACATAACATTGTCCCCACTCCGTCACCCAAGAATATTAATGCCTTCTGCCAATATATAACTCTTAACCTAAAATCGGTATATTTTTACATTGTGGTAGGTACAGGTGTCGTCTGCAGATAGTAGAATTCACTAGGAAATCGCTGAAGCTCGGGTTCTTATTGGTATTCATCTTGATGTAGATATGTGTATCGTCTGCTCTCCGAAGAATTCACTAGGAACTCGCTGAAACTCATTCATTTTGGTATCCATCTTGAGGTAGGCATAGGTACCATCTGCTCACATTGGGATTCCCTAAAATTTCCGGATTTTCCATAAAATGTGCATGAATTATATTACTAAGATACGATATTTGTCTTCATTCTAAATCACTGGAGGCAATGTTGCCAGGAACTACTTGATATAATTAAAACAAGATATTATGCAATTATGACATATGCCCTCTTATGTAACCGGTTTCTCCACCCGAGGCAGACTACCCTCCACTTGTACCCTTGCCTAGCATACATCACCAACCAGTGCCTAAAGAAGAGTGAAGATTGCTGGCGAATTGCTAATAACGCGGCGGGGCTCCTGGGTGCTGTATTCCACTCTGGCTACAGGCGCATGCATATGCGCATGCCCAGGCCCCAACACATGCCCCCCATACCCCACATGCACTCCTACCGCGCAAGACCATCCCATGCCCATAACGGTAATTAGGCCACAAATAATGGGACCACAACAGACACAAACAGAAATCAATCGCAATGAATGGAGATGGAGGTGAGCCAGAATTAGAACGAGCACCAGAATTTACAACTACGGCAATGTAAAAAAGACACACTCAAAACAACAACGAAATGCCCCCCAATGTTTCCATCAAACGCCATTCAGACTTTACACAGACACTTCACACCAGCAATGTCTGAAACCACACCTCCTACTTCTTCGCTTGTGTTTGGATCATTCTGCATATCTACAGGCATTAGTGATGTAGTCACAGAACATAGTACTCCAGTGAAACCCTGATTGTTATTTAACTCCTACATTACATATATTTAACCATCGGGCTATTCCACCCCTGCTTAAGGCAAGCCTTCGTGTTAATTTATGTAATTATTTCATTGTGAATTTCCTGGGCCTGCCGCGGGCCGCTGCAGCCTCTCGTCCCGTCTGCAGGTAGTCCGTCTCCATCGGTGTCCGCCCCGAACCAAAGGCGGCCAGCCAGAGTTTCGTCTAAATACTGGAATTTGCCTTCACGCGCATTTATCGTCCTAAAGTATATATATTAGGTTATTTCAACTAACTGGCTGTCCCCTCGCCATTCGGGGTACATTAATGTTACTGAATTAATCCAGAACTAAGCAGTCAAGCTAGTGTTGCTGCTGCTGTCATGGTTAATCCGCCTAAGTGAATGTCGTTATTTTAGCCAAAAGTAACACTACATTAATTCCATTAATATGTCTGTTATTATATTCCCACAGATGGGTTAATTAACTGCATAAGGCCTATTTAGGCATAAGGCCCTTAATTACATATAAAGCAATCAAACATCAGGTTTTCCATAGCTGTTATTCTAAAATAAGACTGGAGGATAGTAAAGAATGCAAGGAACGTTCCAATCCACCTTTCCAAGAGCTCACAACTTTATTCTTAACAAAACTAAGAAGATGGCGGAGTAGCAGGTAATATTATTATAGATAAATCCCTTCCCATGGTTATCTATGTTAAATAAGTTTAGAATTTCAATAAATAAGGCCTAAATCTTGGCTAAAACATTGGAGTGTGCAAAACACGTCTGACAGGTGTGGGTCCGAACGCTCGATACCCCTCCCATTGCTTGGATAGTCGCAATTGACGTATCCAAACAACGCTTTACGGCCGAGAACCCGCGGCCACACAAATGGAGGCGATTTGCGCTCACGTGGAACCGAGTAGCCCGCATTTACAGATGCGAGTCAGTCGGCACCAGCGCGTGAATGCCCAAGGCGAGCAGTCTCGCCCACTTCACTTATATATGACAAGGTAAGGTTTGGATGAAAATTTGTCTGGCTCGCACCTACAAAAAGGCCATACTCTACATGTAAAATCAAAACTGGAAAGACAAGTGGTGAGCAGCAGCGCGATAGTGCTGTGTGCATGCTGCTGTCCTCCATGGAACAGAGTGGCTACAACCAGGTAGCAGGTCAGTGATGGTTACGTAACATAGCTACTCCACCACTCAAGGTAAGAGGGAGTAAATTTGTTTGTTTGTTGTTGTTTTACGTCCTAGCAACATCTACAGCCATATCAGGACGGGTACCGACTTGTGACAGTGGCACTCATGGCTCTCAGCAGGTCATTAGTCAGTGACCTGCTGAGAGCCATTATGTGCTTGGAGAGTGAATTCAGAAAAAAAAGGGCTGGATGTCTTTCCGCGCATGTGGTGTATTGTCTATTAAAAGGTGGAGAGCAGTTATATGCATGGAGAGTGTGACCAGCAAAGATATAACGGGTATATATATGTCCATGGGAAATGCGCAGTCACTAACCCAGTGTGGCAGATTATGTTAACAACAAACAAACCCCACGTCTGTGCAGCCTTGTCTTCTCTCCACCTGTCTGCCTTGATTGCGTGGTGGTTTGATATCAGGTCATGGTGCTGCCCCACTGGAAGACCAGGCTGCCAGCACCATGACCTGATATCCCACTCAGTCACATTATCCTGAGACTGAGCCAACCAGTCCTTGTCCTATCCTAATAATGCGCCAGGTTAGGAAGTGACAAGTACCAATATTTAATTCATCGGTTTGACTCGACCCAGGTTCGAACCCATGATCTACCAACACAGGAGACGGACACTCTAACTCATTCGGCCATCCCATCTGGTCCCTAGAGAGGGAGTACAAAAAGGCACCAGAAGGAACATAACATAGATATGAACAAGGTATAGTGAATGGAACATTTGAATAATTGTGTGTCCATAACATAGACAGGAGCAAGGTACATTGAGTGGTACAGTTGGATATTTGAATGTCGCAATAACTGCTAAGTTGATATATTATAATAAAGTCCTGACCGACTCTCGTGTAATCCATGAATTAAGATGCAGGATGACGTTCCGATCTGTGCTGGCATTTTATTTCAAGATTGAATAGGCTTTTTTTTTATTGTTATCTTCCTTTTTCTTTTTCAGTGTTTAAACAACAATATTAGACTACCCTAGACTGCTAAGAGGATTACACATCATTAATGTACACATCACGCTGTTTTCAGTCAAACAATGAACACTGTATTCTCATATAGACATTTATTATATCATACCGCTCTAGAAGCTTCTATTTTGGAAATACAAAATTGTAATGTTGGCATATGTTTGAGGCCTCCCGACAGGTAAAGCAACCATAACAGGTATGCAACCTCATCTACAACTTATGAAAGTTGAAATTCCGGCTAGCCTAACACATTTTTAACAGTCGGGCGGGGACGATCACGCGTTTCAACATTGTATTTGGCGTAATGGCGACTAAACATCGCGGGTGCTGAAGACGGAATTGGAAACGAGGCTCCCGCAGGAATCCCCACCAGGCGGCAGCACTGCGGTACACACACTTCACACTGACTCACCGTCTCACCAAACACGCTAGCGTGTTGAGGCTATTTGTAGCCAGGCTCCGGGTGGAGAGTGTAGTCAGTCAAAGGGGGCTGGGAGCACGTCTATGCATGAAGATTGTAATCAGCAAAGGGGAGTTGAGCACTTCTGCAAGTGGAGAGTACAGTCTGCAAACCCCACGTCTGTGCATGGAGAGTGTAATCAGCAAAATGGCTGGCAGTTTTTCCACGCATGTGGACTGTTGTCTAAAGAAGGTCCAGAGCGGTTCTGTGAATGGAGAGTGTAGTCAGTAAAGAGACGACGAATCTATGTATATGGGGACCCCGTAGTCAGTGACCTGCTGAGAGCCATTATGTGCTTGGAGAGTGAATTCAGAAAAAAAAGGGCTGGATGTCTTTCCGCACATGTGGTGTATTGTCTATAAAAAGGTGGAGAGCAGTTATATGCATGGAGAGTGTGACCAGCAAAGATATAACGGGTATATATATGTCCATGGGAAATGCGCAGTCACTAACCCAGTGTGGCAGATTATGTGCCTGGAGAGTGTAGCCAGGAAAGTGATCATGGCTGCTTGTTTATGAGGCCATTATAGTCAGTACCGTGGTGGGAGCGACGGTATGTTTGAAGAGTGCAGTTAGCAATGTGATGGGCGTAAATATATGCATGGAGAGTGAGGGTAGTTATGAAAGGAAGAATGTAGTCAGGAAAGGAATTATGGGTGCTTGTCTATGGGGAAAGTATAATCAGTAACGTGCTCGGAGAGTACCGTCAGCGACGTGCTGCGTGGGAATCTGTGCTTGGAGATTGTAGTCAGGAAAGGGCTGATAGGTGTTTGCCCTTGTGGAGAGTGCAGTGAGTAACGAGGTGGGAACGGTTCTGTGTTTGGATAGTCTTGGCCCAAACGGTTGTAAACCGGACGGGCTGGCCGAATCGGTAGAGCAGAGGCTTCCCATGTGAAAGGATGGGCGTTCGATTCCAGGTCGAGTCAAAGCAATGACTTACAACATTGGTACTTATCTCTCAGTAGCCTGGAACTTGGCATTATTATCATAGAGCAAGGACTGGTTTGCTCTGTGTCAGGATAATGTGACTCGAGTCAGGATAATGTGACTAGTATCTAAGATGGAGTAGTGAGAGGAACGGGAAACACAGGGAATTGCAAGGGAGGCAAATCGATTTGGAGTGTCAGGTTCCATGGTACCAGTGGCCTGGTCTCCCAGTGGAGCAGCACTATGAAGTGGCCATAAGTGCACACTGTCACAACTCGGTACCAATCCTGATATTATGACCTTATATGTTGCCAGGACGTGAAACTCCAACCACCAAGTAACGGATATAGATAACCCCGAAGCACACTCGGATTCACCACAACACATTTACACCTGTCCTGATATGACATTAGATGTTGCTAGGACGTAAACCAACAACAAACAAACACATTTACATGCACTTTAATTCAGACGACACCAACGGTGGCCTCTGTGACAGTCACTTTAAGAAAACGGGCCTCACATTTGATCAACATTCTCTCCACCTGTCTCGTAAAGTCTGTTCCTTCCTACTTCCTAAATTTAATTTGGGGCCGCCTAATAGCCTTCGAATTATTCCCATGCATATTCAGAAGCTTGGCGCCATAGACTTGGGTTACGTCAGAAAGGATTCTTAGTCAGGTGACAAAAATAATCCATACTTCCCCCAACAAATTGCTTACACAGCATTATTCCGCATCACATTGAATGTGCTCGGTGCATGTCCATTAATGCTAGTCAGCTCTATGAATAGACTAATTGTGTTACAAAATATGGGTTCCCTCTAGTCAATATGCACAAGCGCTTAAAGTTGCATAGTCCGATGGTTTTGAATTTCTGTATTTTTTCTGAGATAAATATGTTAGATTGATAACTAGGATCTACTTTACATTAGTTCAAAGTTACTTTTATTTTAAATAATAAACTTTTGAGTGCAAACAAGGAAAATTAGTTTTGGCAAGCTTGCCAAAACTCTGACACCATAGACTTCTGCAGTAACAGGTTCTGGTAAATTGACTCACTATTGCCTTCTATGTAGAATCAAATGCTTAATAAGTGCATCAGTATCTAAGTTAGATATGTAAAATCAAATCTAGATAATTGGTTTTGTTTTGAAAATTTGATATTTCATTGGACTATGCAGCTTTAACTAGATAAGGAACTTGCTCTTCTCGCTGTATGCATAGTACACTGTATTCTCATTTAGACAGTAAAGCTCTTATGAATCATCACATTTTCAAAACTGAAACATTCAGCACAATTTGATTGTACTTATCAAATGTTGATACTGATGCACAGATTATGCATGTGAATAACTCTTTTCCAAAATGCGATAAGGGCTGATCCAGAAAATGAGCTCACAATAGGATTACCAAGCTCGTAATTTGTGCTTTGGAAAAGAGCTCTTCATATATATAAATAGCTATTCATATATATATTCATTAGAGTGTCTGACTTTTTTCTAGGTCAGACTCCTAATCTTAAGGTTGGTGGTTTGATTCCCCCGTGCCTCCTACCTCTGCTAATTTGGATTTCCACCGCTGTGTATAACTTACAGCATCATCAAAGGCTGGTTGCTCTTATACCATGTCTATGTGGTGTGGGAGGTTAACAAATCCCTTGGGTCGGTAAAAGTGTAGACTCAGGCTTTCAATCGACAAACTGTCTAATGGTGAAACCAAGTCTATTCAGACTTATCCATAATACGCAAGAATATATATGAAGAGTTATTTTCCAAAGCAGGATCTGCGAGCTTGGCATTGGCATTGTAAGCTCTTTTTTTCACAGGCGCTTATCACGTTGAGGAAAAGAGCCACATCGAAGAGCATGCTGAGTCAATGTAATCAAACCTGTTATTGCATAAGTGTATGGTGTCAGACTTTTGTCATGTTTGCCAACATTAATTTTGCATGTTTGCACTTCAAATATCTCAAAAGTTAGCCATCAAATTAAAATGTTACTTCAAACTAAAGTAAGGTATATTATAATAAGCAACATCATATATTTATCTCAGAAAAATGACAGAAACTCAAAACTATCAGACTAGGCAACCTTAAAGCCTGCATGAAGTAGAGCTTTTCTGACAAATGAAATAATATGTCTTTAGATGTTGCTAGGACGTAAAACCACACCAAACAAAGAAACCAAATGAAATGTGTACATATTTCAATATACTTAACTGGGCTGCACATATGTCATTTTGTGGCTTTATTCCACCTAGCGCAGTTTCTAAAGGTATTCTATTAAGTTCACATTAGTTATTGTTACTCAGACCGGGGTCGGTGGCCAAATCGGTAAAGCACATACAGGCTTCGCCTGTCAGAAGATCCGAAGTTTGTGAATTCGGTTCCCAGTCGAGTCAAACCAATGACTTAAAAATTGGTACTTGTCACTTCCTAGCCTAGTGCTCGGCATTATTAAGATAGGGCAAGGGCTGGTTAACTCAGTTTCAGGATAATGTGACTGAGTGGGATATTGGGTCATGGTGCCAGCGGCCTGATTTACAAGTGGGGCAGCACTATAAAATTGCCATGAGTGCATACTGTCAGGAGTCGGTACCCATCCTTATCTGACCTTAGATGTTATGAGGACGTAAAACAACAAACAAACCCCCAAAACACAGTTATTATTACTATTTGCAGTTTGCTGGATATTCAGTTTACTGCAGATAATTAATTTTTAAAGATGCACTAAAACCTCATCCTCTTCCCCAGACAAAATCCCCGAACCATTACACATTCAAAGTGAAAGCTTTCAACCACAATTTATCCAGCCTGATTATCGACAAAATTTGCAATATTCAATTATCCAGGGACAAGTTTATATCCCATAAATTATGTTTCATGACTTTGTGCGTTTTTGTCCAATTCTCTACCCGAACCTGTCACAACATTTTTTGTTATAAAGTTTTCATCTTAAATCCGAAATGGCAATACAGCGACATTGCTGGGGATGTCGGTGGCTGCAAGTTATTATCCCATTTATTATCTCGTCAACATTACCATCAAGAACGTGAATGTAATTAATGGATTTGTCGCCCCTCATCGAGCCTGGCGTCCTCCTGTCGCAGTGTTAATCCACCGCCACCATCGACTTTGTGCTCCTCTCGGGGTGCGGTCAGCGAACACTTCGACAGAGTGAAATGACTGAGAGTTGGAGGCGAATATTTAATGAAGGTTTCTTCTGGTTTCTTCTGATGGAATCGGGGTTGAGTTATACCTGAGGAAAATGTATGTGCTTAGGTGAGATAGACATTTCCTAGCGAGTGTCGTGCGAAAGACCCAAACATGGGGGGTGGAGTGAAAGATGCCCCACCCAGGGAGGTGCGGTGGGGGGGGGGGGTAGTTAGGACAGTTCCGACATTACTACACGCGATAACAGTGTTATCACTATCCACATAGGCCTACTAAATAACTAGCAACAACAACTGGCAACAATAACTAACAACACATATTATTAATACGCGCCGTAGCAAACAAGTCAAAGGCATATATGCAAACAAGGCAAAGACATTGATATATATGTAGTTGGATGAGTCATTCCTCTGGCTGGTACCTCTAAAAGGCCCCTCCGTTTATTTATGAAGCAAATTTCCTGCCGAATGAATGCAGATACAGTGTCGCGTGGAGGCGACAAGGCCCAGCCGTGCTGCTGGAGCCTGGTGGGCGCTGCCCGGACACATCAAAGCAGCGCCGGGCTGCACAAAACATCAAAGCAGCATAGTGCTGCATAAACCACGTCGGCTTCAACGTCCCACCGGACCGTTTCACCAACGAATCAACTAGCCTTAGCTTTCAATAATACTTGCGTAACATGTTACACTCCTCATTATTAATACGCGCCGTAGCAAACAAGTCAAAGGCATATATGCAAACAAGGCAAAGACATTGATATATATGTAGTTGGATGAGTCATTCCTCTGGCTGGTACCTCTAAAAGGCCCAAACCCACCAAACCAGCTAATGATTATCTACCGGCCAATATGGTGGCCACCCTCAGGTCCCTTGATAGTCTCTCTTGTAGAGATGCCTTCAGGTACTCGAACACCGCGTCCGATTTCCAATCGCCCCTTTCTTTTATTTCGAGCACTGAGGCGCCAGATAGTCGTAGAAAGGTGGCACCACCCCGCCTCAAGCTGTGAGTGGAGAATTCACTGGGATTCATACCCGCCCGTGCACATATTATCCTTATTGCCGCTAAGTAGAACGAATAGGGCATTGATACCGAGGTCTCACCCATGGGCAGCCTAAATGCGTGGGCGTTTCCCCCCGCTTCTACATCCCGGAAGTGTTTTTTCACCCAGTAGACTGCGCACAGCGCCCGATCTGCGACTTTCGATACCGGGATTAGATGGACCCGTTCTCTGTACTGTATCGTTTTTGACTTCCGGACCGTCACCATCATGCCCCATTCATAAAATGCGAAGTCGGATCTTATTAGTGAAGCATCGGACTCTGATACATGACACTTACGTAGTAAAGCCCTGAAGGAGACCAACATAGCCGCCCTCAGTGCTACGTGCCCCTTCGTATCCAGCATCAGGCTAAATATCACCCGGAGTTGTTTTGGTAGTAAGGGCGCTGCCTGCCTTGGACTGTCACCCAGGATCCGACGGATCCCGGCCAAGCACTTCTTTAGTCTATGGCTAGTATAATCGACGGCCCCCAAGCCCAGATCTTTCAGGTGATTGCTAAGGGCGCTCAGATATTGCCTGATTGAGTTGTAACACAGGCGTCTTGCTAAGAAAGATATGTACAAACACGTTTGAGCTGTAGAGCAAGGATATGGTGATAATTGCTCCGCAAAGATTTCACAGAACTCGAGATATGCTTTAATTTGTACAGATCTGGTTAGTTTCGTCGAGTCCGCTTGGTAGGCGTCCTCGTATCGCGCACACTCCCGCCTTAGCCGTCCCCAATCTGCAATCAACATGAGAAAAGTTCATGGCAGCACATCGCCCTGGCTGAGTCTGCGTCTCGTATGCGCGCAATGTTTTTGTACGCGTCCAGCCTGCTTAGGCTGTCACATATTACGTTGTCTCGTGTATTTATGTATACTGATTGAACATTGAAGTTATGTTTTATCGACAACCAGAATATCAGTCTCAGCCAGGTCATAGTGGTCTTATTCTTACTTCTGCCAGAGGTGAGAGCTGCCCTTACCTGGGTGTTATCAGTCACGAATATCACTGTCCTGTTTTCCCAGAGATGGCCCCACCTACGCACCCCCACCAGGATTGGCCATAATTCTAACACGTTAATGTTCTCCGTCCTGCAGCCCCCGTCCTTCGCTTCCGCATAGTGGTGACCCAGCCACTTACCCAACTGCCTTCCCCCCTTGGTGTTAAAGGCGCCAGCCAACCAGTCCTCCCCATGCGTAGCCCCGAACCCTGCCAACGACGCGTCACTGTACACTGAGATACATGGGTCGCATGGTTTGATTATCTTGGCTTTCCCGTTGAAGGAGCTGGCGAACTCCACCCACCATTTCAGGTCTAACCTAAATTCGTTGTTTATCCTAACCTTGTGCGTGCTTTTATTCACTGATGCCACTAGATCATAGACACGCCGGGAGAAGGTTCTTCCACCGTGGATCACCTTACAGCAGTGCGCCAGCACCCCCGCCAGGCTTTCTAGTTCTTTCTTTGATGCCTTCCGTTTGCGTAGGAACCAGGTCAGAAGTGTCTGTAACTTTCCTAGTTTGTCAGCAGGGAGTCTTAACTCCATCAATACCGAATCTATGTCAATGCCTAAAAACCGTATCGTCTGACTTGGGCACACTAGTTTTTTATAGCTAACGTAAAACCCGAGCCTACGCAGTATACTTACCAGCACCCGCTGGGCAGCCTTGCATTCTCCCTCCGTGCGTGCTACCACGCAGAAGTCATCTAGGTAGTTAATGCAGCAGGTGTAGCCTTCTCTTACCATACAACGAACTACCATATCGCTCACTTTGGAGAATACGTATGGGCTGCTGCTCAGACCCATGCATAAGCGGTTATCACGGAGGTAGACCGTGCCTCCCCCGAAGTCCCATGCCAGCCCCTGCTTCTCCCTGGATGTAGGGTGGATGCTCACTGCCCTATAGGCATTACTTATATCTACCGTGGCTATATAGTCCCCTACCTGGAGTATATCCGTGACTGATTCCACCGAGTTGTAACAAAAGTTTGCCCGGCAGCCGTCGGTGTGGTCATTGACACATATGCCCTCTGGACTAGAGCAGTCCACTATGGCTCTGAAATCGTCATGCCCCTTAGGCACCGCGCCTAGGCCATGAATACAGACACATGGTTTATCAACAATAGTCAACATTTGTTCATCAAGCTCAGATTGCAACCTCCCACACATTGCTACCCCGACCTCGCCCTTAGTTATAGAGCCATAATTGGCTTTATTGTATCTGCTGTCGCACGCTTCATCGATTACCCTGAAACCGAAACAGGCACCCCGCAACACGTATTCCCAATCAGGATCCACATCGCCCCTACAAAAGCATTCTGAGAACATACGACAAGGTTTTAATTGGGCCAGCGCCCCATCGATACAGTACACACAGTCACAATAACCCCTAATACAAGCGTTGAATATGTCAATGTAGTGTTCAGTCCAGCTATAGCGACACTCCCTGTCCACTACCCATAGGGTGCATACTAATTCACCACTCTCCATGCGGGCTGGTTCCGGGCCAATTACCCTGAACCAGTCCTCGTTACGGGTAGCTAACTCCGGGTGCGATACATCAGAGCTATCATAGATGCGCACGCCCCCCCGGCCTTTGTTTGCGCCTGTCCCTTTGTTGTTGTCTTCCCCGGCGGCAGTCTCAAGCACGAGATCCCTGCCCGGGTGTGTGTGTGCAGCACTGGCCTCTACCTTTGTTTTTCCTTCCATCACCACCGCTTCCCTTTGGTCGCCGTCGTGGCTTCCTGTGCTAATCCCTGTGGTTAGATTAGCCGCGTCGATTTCGCATCCCCCGTTTGTACAGTCATTTAGCCGCCCGATGGCGGTAACTTCAAGGGGATTACCGATGTAACCCCCCCGGCCGATGCCGTCCCGTTCCTGGCGCGAGCTACCTCGGCGCCTTCCTCATTCATGCCGCCCTTACTGTAACCGCCTTCCGACAGTCAATATTTCTTCTGCGGGCATGCTTCGGCCACATGAGCCTTACTGCGACACGTTAAGCAGTGATGATCCCACGAGCATTTCTCACGCCTACAGCCGTCCTTGTTGTAGTTGTGTGCGAAGCACGCACCTTTCACCTTATGCTGCGCACTTCCCCTGATTTCACTTTCCTTACTGTGGTTGCCCTTAGGCTTCCGCACCTCCTTGTATGATTTGGAATTGTCCATATTAAAGTGCAGTAGGGACAAACCGTTGTCGCCCATTTTGAATGCCCGCAGCCCTTTCTCCTTCGCCTTCTCCCGTATCGCCATGTCATAGCCCCTATACGCCTCATCCGAGTAGTTATTGGTAGTAGCATGCATGCACATGTAGGCTAAGTGTCCTAGATAACCCATCAGTGCCTCAACATCCATGCCTGCCTTTTTTGCCCTCTTGGAGCCCCACACACACGCAGCGTACATAAGTTCATTATAGTTCACGTTTTTTACATTTTTTCTCCCTTTTGTATATTTATCCAGGGCAAACTTACTGCGTTTCTTGCGCCGGCGCCTCCGGCGCTCCCTACTGCGTTCTGTGCTGCTATCCGTGTCCGAAGATTCCGTCGAGGAACTCGACGAACCACTGCTCGGGCTTGAATCGTTGTCTCCTGTCTCCTGTCGCCGTCTACTGCTCTTCCGCGTCTTTCTCTTCTTCTTCTTCTCCCTCCTCTTTTTCCTTGATCGGCTCTCCGACATCTCGTCTTCCTCTGAACTAGTGTCCTTTTCTAGTTCCGCCCTCAATCTCGCCTTGCGTTTATCACGCACTCTTTGCGCCAGTTTGCGCCGCAGTTCTATCTCCTCTTCATCCGGCTCGACATCTATCACACAGATCGGTTTACTCACAGGATCATCTTTTTCATTCCCACCGCCGATCGCCATGCATCGCATCTTATCGACTGCCTCCTCCACACTTCCTGTATCGTCCCTGTTTTCCTCCCCCAACGGTTCACTTTTCACCATACGTCTCGATACCTTTGCCTTGACAACTTTGCATTTCGCACCACGTGGTGCCTCGTGCTCGTCCCCACAGCCTTGACACAGATCGATACCCATTGTGCACCGCTAGCAGTGTGCACCCTCCAGTTCGATTGCCCACGCAATCTTCCTCCCACTTGTGTAGTGCCTTAGACGTTGGCACTCCTACGTGGCAGCGCAAGCTCCTGTAGTAGCGTAGCTGACACGTCCGTCTCAAGCAAATTTCCTGCCGAATGAATGCAGATACAGTGTCGCGTGGAGGCGACAAGGCCCAGCCGTGCTGCTGGAGCCTGGTGGGCGCTGCCCGGACACATCAAAGCAGCGCCGGGCTGCACAAAACATCAAAGCAGCATAGTGCTGCATAAACCACGTCGGCTTCAACGTCCCACCGGACCGTTTCACCAACGAATCAACTAGCCTTAGCTTTCAATAATACTTGCGTAACATGTTACACTCCTCGATATAAGCGAGTGGTACCGGCAAGAGGCTGAATCATGACAGCTGAACACGCCAGGTGGCAGCACCAGGCATGGGGGAGGGCCTGTCCATTCGACTGAGTTGTTAAGTGTCAATAGTTGTGAGGTGTCAAGCAAGGTGCCAAACAGAGGCACCGTTCAAGGATAATCAGTTTATGGATAAATATCCTCGTATAATGCTGATACAGCACATATATATCATCTGAGGTTTTTTTAGTTTTTTTTGTTACATTAGTTGTTTAAGCAGTGGAAATTTAAATCATGGATGATTGGTCTTCCTCATTCCACTGCTCCTTGCCCTATCCTAATAATGCTAAGGATAGGAAGCAACAAGTAACAATTTTTAAGTCATTGGGTTGACTCGACCATGGTTCAAACGCACGATCCCACGATCTAGCAACACGGTAGACGGACGCTCTACCTCATTCGGCCATCCTGTCTGGTTTGGTGGTTGTAGAAATGCTATTTAGATATGCCCTATATTCTACATCCAGTTCAACAATTATATATGAAGAGTTCATGCGGAGAAGCCTGCAAACGCCATTCTAAAAGTGTTATTAAAATAACAGATTGTTATCTGATAATAATTTTAATTCATACAAATTCTATTTTATTGTAATGACATTACCAACAAAGTAGGAATGTAAAAGGAGAAAATTGGTGAAGGTTTGATTCCAAGGTTTATCCTAATTTTTGGATTGGTGTTTACGGGGTTTGGCAACTGTACTCTTCCTATATACATATATATATATATATTTAAATATATTGAGCATATTATGGAAATGCTATGTATATGCTATATAGATTGAACCGACGGGGGAAATTCTATATATATATACCCTATTTACTATTCCCAGTGATGATATGATATATATATATATTCTATATCGACATAGACTAGTGAAGACATGCTATATATATGGAATATATTGAACGGAGTGAGAAATGCAATAAATGAACACATATATATATACTTAGTCAATGCTCTGCAAAGTCGGCTGGTTGGTGAGGATTGAAGCCGGGGGGGGGGCGGCATCAGCAGACACAAATAATCAAATGTATTGGGAATACTAACAAGTAAAGGAATGTTCCGCTATTTCTATCGGTATAATGGGTTACACACCACATATGCATAGTGAATCACCCACCTTATCAGGCATATATATTGTGAGTGATTGTCAAGCAACCACCGTAACCACTTTCAGATCAACTCTCCCCGCAACCAAATAGGTACGAGTATAGGTTTGGGGACCAGGATGGACAAGGATAATTATCCCGGTGTAACAATTTCAACTTCCCCCCTTCCCAAGTTCCCCCCCGGGAATCTGAAAACGTTTTTAACTTCCCTCCAGAGAAATTAAAAACGTTTTCAGATTCCTGGGGGGGAACATAAAAACAGTTTTCAGATTCCTCCCCCTGTTTTCAAATTCCCCCCTCTGGGAATTTAAAATTGTTTAAAAAACTTTAAAAAATGTTTTAAATTTCAAACCTATACTTTTTTTTTTTAACCATCTTGGAGACTTTTTGTGTCATTTGTTGTTAAATATGTTTTGTTGTACTAGTAATCATTTCCATTATGCTATTCTCTGTATATTATAATATTTGTCATGAAAAATAATCAAAAATTACAAAAAATTACAAAAATAAAAAAATTCCCCAAAAATGGGGGGGAGGGAAAGTTAAAACGAGGAGGGAATTTGAAAACGTTTTCAAATTCCCCTCTGAGGAATTTGAAAAGGTTTTCAAGTTCCCAGGGGGGAACTTGAATATGGGGGGAATTTGAAATCTTTACACCGGGTCCCTTGAAGTTGGTCGGTTAACTGCTTGTAAATTATACCAAGAATGCACACCTAGCACACGAACACAGACACGCGCACACTCAACGATGCAGGCCTTAATAAAGGAGTGGGGGGGGGGGGGGGGGGTGGGGTAGGTGGGAAGGGGACCGCAAACACGCATGTCTTGGACAAGATGTGGGGAAAACAGCGGATAACTGGTAGAGCAAATACGGCGCATAGCCTGCTCACATGGGCACGAGCAGCGTCCCCCCACAGCGCCCCGACGCCCCCCCCCCCCCACCCAAACATACACATGCGCGGAGGCGCAGTGGGGGTGTACATGCCCTGTGTTCCAACCACACCGCGCCCCCCCCCCCCCCCCCCCCCCCATCCACACCACATACACATGCGCGTAGGAGTAGTGCGGGGTGGACATGACCTATGTTCCAACCACACTGCCCCCCCCCCCCCCCCCACACACACACACACATACACATACATGCGCGTAGGTGCAGTGGGGGGTGTACATGCCCTGTGTTCCACCCCGACCGCCCCCACACACACAGGCGCGTGAGGCAGAGTGAGGGTGCCAAACCACCTCACTGCGCAGTGAGCGTGCCACACAAGCTCAGGCGCAATTGGAGTTCCACATAACCTCAGGTGATGTGAGGGTGCCACACAACCGTATTGCATATTCTAGGTGCAATACAAGCTTTCTGCGCAGTGAGGGTGTCACGCAACCTCACTGCGCATAGCGCTGCTGTGTGGCACCCGGCTCCAGCTCTGTTTGGTCTGACAGTGTTGCACACACCACACTGTAGGTCACACACCAGTACACGTACACGTGACACCCACACTGCACAGAGACATGCCAACCGCATACTACAACATGTCCTCACCGCAGATGTGTTGCAACTTACACTCCTGTCTGCTAAACACCACATTTCACACACCACATACGCGCACCAGTTACCCCACACCACACTTCATACACTACACCACACAGACACTAGATATCACGCACTACTCACCGTGCGCAACACACAACGCACATGTTTTGCTGCAGTGCGTCCTGCCAGATGTGTGCAGTCACATTGACTCATGCACATTTCACACAACACTTGTGTGACACCTCACCGCACTCCATACATGCTAATCACCACGTACATCACACACATCACACATATCACACATATCACACATATAAGACAACAACTACCACACATGTCCCACACCTCAATCACACACCACACAAACCAAACACACTCAACACATGATAATCACCACATACCCCACCCATATCACACATACGACAACACCTACCACCCAAGTGCCACACCTCAACTACACACCACACACACCAAACACACTCCCCACATGCTAATTACACATACATCACACATATCACACATAAGACAACACCTACCACACATGTCCCACACTTCAACCAAATATCCCACACACCAAACACACTCCACATAGGCTAATCACCACATACCCCACACATATCACACATGAGACAACACCTACCACCCAAGTGCCACACCTCATGCACACGCCACACAAACCAAACACACCTCACGCATGTGCACGACCATACCCGTCCTGTGGCATCTGACGTGGAAACACACTGGCGCCATCTCACAGACACACAAGAAGCCACCCAGGAGGTACAAGGGGATTAAGTAGTCTGCGCATGCGCGTAACACCCGGTGGCTGCCGGGACGTACCGAGCACAACTGATGGCAAGAGAAGAGAGGGCGGAGGGACGATGGACAAGGAACAAGGGACAAGGGAAGGAACGAGGAGGCAGGAGGGATGAGGGAGCAGGAATGATGGAGGAGGGAGGAGGGAGGGAGGATGGAAGAGGAAGGAGGGAGGATGGAGGAGGCAAGAGGGACGATGGACAAGGGATGAGGGACGAGGGAAGGAACGAGCAGGGAGGAGGGATGAGGGAGCGGAAGGATGGAGGAGGTCGGAGGGAGGGATGAGGGAGGAGGTCGGAGGGAGGAGGAAGGAGGGAGGATGGAGGAGGCAAGAGGGACGATGGACAAGGGAGGGGAGACGAGGGAAGGAATAAGGAGGGAAGAGGGATGAGGGAGCACGAAGGCTGGAGGAGGGAGAAGGGAGGAGGGAGGATGGAGGAGGAAGGAGGGAGGAGGGAGGATTAAGGAGAGAGGATGGAGGAGGCAAGAGTGACGATGGGATATGGTGAAGGGAGGGGAAGGAGGAGGGAGGCGTGAGGAGGGCGGATGAAGGAGGGAGGGGAAGGAGGGGGGAGGAGGGAGGAGGGAGGAGGCTGGAGGGAGGATGGAGGATGGAGAAGCGAGGAGGGAGAGGAGGGAGGAGGGAGGGGGAGGGCGGAGGAGGGAAGATGGAGAAGGGAGGAGGGAGGGGAGGGGGCAGGGAGGAATGATACGTGGATGCGGAGGAGAGAGTGAGGAGGAGTGAGACGGAAGTATGTAGGATGGAGTAGTGAGAGGAACGGAGAGGAAGGGGAACCTAGGGAATTTCAAGGGAGGCAACTCGATTTGGAAAATTACCATCTATATATGGGTGAGTGTATATGTGTGGGTACATGTGTGTAGATGTACGCGTTGAGTCCATATTGGAAGAATATGAGCAGTTCATGCAGTGTGTCACCCGTGATGAGCAGCTGTAAGCAGTTCGGGTATAGGCTAATTCACATGGAAGCTTGTATGTAAGCAGACATAACTGAGCACAGCAGATCTCATCAGCACCAAGTCTGTACTGGCTTCTCTACTCATGCAAAGCAATCCCCATATTTTCATCCCAATCGAATATTGTGGTAATACTGACTGTGGCAAGTAAGACGGCACCACTCAGGTTATACATAGTGATTGTATTGAGCAACAATCTTTCGACAAATTATAATAGTTCGACACAATTCAGAGAATCAGGAGATGGGGTTGTTGCTATAGCATATTGCTTATTTCTACATTTATGAGTTTGCCAATGAGAACTATTTGACTTTGATTGGCATGCGGGTTATGTATAATGTAAGACTATGACTAATGAGAGCATCGATTGCTATGTAAGGGAATAATTGATGACACAATGAGGGAGTATTGTGAGCACAGTATTTCCTGTGTCAGGAGGGAGCGTAATAGGTCATTGGTATACCGTCGTGGGTGGGGGGGGATGACGGGTAGCTAAGTGACGTCAGTTTGGAAGTGCCTGCAAATAAGGTGCTTTAAGGCCCAGTCACACCTTACCGGTCTGGGGTACCGGACGAGAACCGGACACTGTCCGGTGGTGTTCGGCGATGTCCGGTACATGTCCGGTACCCAAATGGCGGTGTCCGGTGGTGTCCGGCGGTGTCTGGTACACGTTTTGAACATGCAGAAAACTTCTATAGGACACCACCGGACTGATGTGTCCGGTTGTTGTCAGGTTGGTGTCCGCTTTATCCGGTTCATGTCTGGTACCCATCCGTTGGTGTCCGGTTTGCTTCTGGAATTGTCCGGTGGCGAGAACGTCAATGAAATATATATGTATACTGTAGTAGTCGGCACTGAATAAACCACATAGACAGGTAGGCATGGGTAGTGTGTTCATATCAGGGAGCCTAGGTGGTGTAATGGTTAGCACACTGGCCCAGAATGCTAAGAGATGTGGGTTCGAGTTCCGTTCTATGCACAATATTTCCCATTTTCATCACCCCCACAACAATACCAAGAAAATCCAAAAAATACAGTCCAGTATATGTCCGGTTGATGGTCGGTCCGTCCGGTTCCCATCCGGTACTTGCCCGGTATTCATATGGTACATGTACAGTACATGTATGGTACTTGTCCAGTTGTTGGGCGGCAATTGACCCAATTACGCTCCATTTTGATACATCTCGATACATTTTGTGTACCGGACAGAACCGGACTAGAAAATTCTTTGTCTGGTGGTGTTCGGTAATCTGTCCGATAAGGTGTGACAGGTGCTTTAGATGTTCTTAAAAAAACAAAGGGGGTGATTGAGTCATCAAATAAAGAAGATGGATTCCTAGTTTACTTGTTTAATTTGGAGGTTGTACATTACACTTACAGCTTCATCATTCTGAATTCGTAGTATTGGATAGGGCCAGCTGGGGTGAGGTTTCTGTGATGGAGTGTTACGTCCTGGCAACATCTAAGGTCATCTGGCAACACCTAGCGGGACATCAGGTCATGGGGCTGGTGGTCTGGTCTGCCACTGCAGTAGCACTATAAGGTTGCCATGAGTGTGCACTGTCATAGGTCAGCACCTGCCCTGATATGACATTAGATGTTGCGAGGATGTAGAACTCCAACAACGAACGAACCAATCCTCTCCACCACCTCCCGCATCTGAACAACCCAAACCCCCTTTTCACCGGTCCCGACACCTCACCACACAGCTCCGGGCGTGTGGAGGTGTGGAGACGGCAGTGGCAGCAAACAGAGACCGACTGTGAAGAAGAAATGAAAAGAAAGCACAAGTGGCCAACTTCCCCGCCTCTTTGACTGTGCATGGTAGCGGGTCTTCTCTCTCCCCTCGGCTCCCCTCCGCTCCCCTTGCTCCCGTCCGCTCCCCTCCGCTCCCCTCCGCTCCCCTCCGCTCCCCTCCGCTCCTCTCCCCTCGGCTCCCCTCCCCTCCGCTCCCATCCGCTCCCTTCTGCTCCCCTCTGCTCCCTCGGCTCCCCTCGGCTCCCTCCACTCCCTCGGCTCCCCTCCGCTGCCCTCCGCCTCTCTCCCCTCGGATCCCCTCGGCTCCCCTCCGCTCCCCTCCGCTCCCCCCCGCTCCCCTCCACTCCCCTCGCCTCACCTCGGTTCCCCTCTGCTCCCCTCCGCTCCGCTCCACTCCCCTCCGCTACCCTGCGCTCCCCTCCCCTGCGCTCCCCTCCGCTCCCCTCCGCTCCCCTCGGCTCCCCTCCGCTCCCCTCCGCTCCCCTCCGCTCCCCTCCGCTCCCCTCCGCTCCCCTCCGCTCCCCTCCGCTCCCCTCCGCTCCCCTCCGCTCCCCTCCGCTCCCCTCCGCTCCCCTCCGCTCCCCTCCGCTCCCCTCCGCTCCCCTCCGCTCCCCTCCGCTCCCCTCCGCTCCCCTCCGCTCCGCTCCACTCCCTTGTTTACCAGTCTGTGGAGCCCAGGGTATGTATGTGCCGGTAACCGCAGAACAAGTCCGCACCCCCTCACATGATAACGCCCCGAGAACCAAATCCGAGGTAAATCCAACAGCGCCAAGTGTTGTTCAAGCCTTAATAATCATGCTTTAGTATGTTATTGCAGGCGTCTAAATGTGTCTGATCCAGGAGATAAAGAGATTTCTGCTTCGTTAAATGCCACGATAACCATATTGAGGCTTAAAAAGATATGTACATAGGATATATCCAATTAGCTCTGGATATTTGCAATAAAACATGCCCGATAGGATTTGATATACCTGAAAGCATTAAAATAGTCCACGTGGTTGCGCGCAAGCTTTAAATGAGATTTGATCCATTTAAATGGGATTTGACATATTTAAATAGGCTTTGATCCATTTGCATGGGGTTTGACACATTTAAATAGGCTTTGCCACATGGGGATTGACCCATTTATATGGGATTTGACCCATTTAAATGTGCATTGACCCATTTAAATTGGTTTTGTTTGATTTACAACTGCTGCTCTCACCAAGGCGGATTATTACATGTCAAATCATGCCTTTCAGTTATGGGGCTGTCACACTACGACGCTTCTCGCCGGCGACCGGTGAACGTGTGTTGATTTTGGGCGATAAAAAGTGAAACATCGGGACGCTGATGGCGCGTTATGCGCGCGTCGGTACACGTCAGTACACTATCTTTGAGGTTGACGGTCGGCGGAGAAAGTCGGCGCGCGTTATTGGTCGCTGAGTGTTTTCAACATGTCAAAAACAACCCAACGACCGCCAGCGCGCGCAAATATATGGGTAAGGACGTTAGGCGCGCGTCGCGCTGCGTTGGACGCGCCAGAATAATGTTATGGGAACGCTAGGAAGACGGCGCGCACGCGCGGGAGGGTCGTTGCTCACACGTTGCTGTGTGTGTGTCTCTGTGTGTGTCTCTGGGTGTGTCTGTGTGTGTCTCTTTGTGTGTCTCTGTCTGTGTCTCTGTCTGTGTCTCTGTGTATGTCTCTGTGTGTGTCTCTGTGTCTCTGTGTCTCTGTGTATGTCTCTGTATGTGTCTATGTCTGTGTCTCTGTATGTGTCTCTGTATGTGTCTCTGTGTCTGTCTCTGTATGTGTCTCTGTGTATGTCTCTGTATGCGTCTCTGTCTGTGTATCTGTGTCTGTCTCTGTAGGTGTCTCTGTGTCTCTGTGTATGTCTCTGTATGTGTCTATGTATGTGTTTCTGTGTCTCTGTATGTGTCTCTGCCTGTGTATTTGTGTATGTATCTGTATGTGTCTCTGTGTCTGTCTATGTGGGTGTCTCTGTGTCTCTGTGTATGTCTCTGTATGTGTCTCTGTCTGTGTCTCTGTGTGTGTCTCTGTCTGTGTCTCTGTGTATGTCTCTGTATGTGTCTATGTGTATGTCTATGTATGTGTATATGCATGTGTCTATGTGTGTGTCTATGTCTGTGTTTGTGTGTCTGTCTCTGTATGTGTCTATGTGTCTCGGTGTATGTGTATGTATGTGTCTCTGTCTGTGTCTATGTATGTGTCTCTGTCTGTGTATCTGTGTGTGTCTCTTTCTGTGTCTTTGTATGTGTAGTTGTATGTGTCTATGTATGTGTCTCTGTTGGTGTCTATGTTTGTGCATGTGTCTCTGTATGTGTATATGTATGCGTCTATGTCTGTGTCTATCTATGTGTCTCTGTCTGTGTCTCTGTTTGTGTCTCTCTATGTGTCTCTCTCTGTGTCTATGTATGTGTCTATGTGTGTGTCTCTGGGTCTGTGTTTGTGTATCTGTGTCTCTGTGTGTCTGAGTCTGTGTGTGTGTCTCTGTGTATGTGTGTGTATATGTGTCTATGTGTGTCTGAGTATCTGTGTGTGTCTCGGTGTCTCGGTGTGTGTCTCTGTGGCTCTGTGTGTCTGAGTATCGGTGTGTGTCTCTGTGTCTCGGTGTGTGTCTCTGTGTCTCTGTGTGTCTGAGGCTATGTGTGTGTCTCTGTGTCTCGGTGTGTGTCTCTGTGTATCTGTGTATCTGTGTGTGTGTCTATGTGTGTCTATGTCTCTGTGTCTCAAAGAGAGAGTGAAACAGAGACACATACACAGACACATACAGAGACACATAGAGAGACACAGACAGAGACACACATACATACACACACAGAGACACATACAGAGACACAGACAAAGGCACATACAGATACACAGACAGAGAGACATACATAGACCCAGACACAGACACATACACAGAGACACAGATAGAGACACATACACAGAGACACATACAGAGACAGACACAGAGACACACACATATACACAGACAGAGACACATACAGAGACACAGACAGAGACACAGACAGAGACACACACAGAGACACAGACACAGTGCGCCGATATACGTTACCACAACGTTGGCCGCGCGCAACCAACACGCTGTGGGAACGTCCAATTTCCCCATATTTCCCCTAAATCTTTAACGTTTCTCGACGCGCAAGACAGTACTTTCAACGCTGATGGGTCGCCGGGAGAAACGTCATAGTGTGGCAGCCCCATTATAGTCATACACAGCAATTGACACTGTTTAGGCTAATGACACACATGGCTTTAAATTATACAGTAAAACCTCTCTATACCGACCCCTCCATAGGTCGACCACTCACCTATATCGATCGCTTTATTTGGGTCCCACAACTACCATTGTAAGGATATTCTAACTCTCTAAACCGACCGCCTCCCTAAATGGACCACTTAAATTGGTCCCATGGTTGGTCGATTTAGAGAGGTTTTACTGAACTTGTTAATGTAAGGACAGTTGTCCATGATATAGTTTGTTTGTTTGTTGTTGTTTTACATCATAGCAACACCTAAGGTCATATCAGGACGGGTACCGAATTGTGACAGTTCGCACTCATGGCAACTTTATAGTGCTGTATCACTGGGAAACCAGGCCGCCGGCACCATGACCTGGTATCCCACTCAGTCACATTATGCTGTCACTGAGCACACTAGTCCTTGCCCTGTCCTAATAATGCCGAGCGCCTGGCTAGGAAGTGACAAGCACCAATTTTCAAGTCATTGGTTTGACTCAACCAAGGTTCGAACCCACGATCACACGATCTACCAGCATGGGAGATGGACGCCATGATATAGAACGTTGCTCAGTGGAAGGATGCTCCAGAACATGGCAGCTGCGGTGGATGGGGATAGAGGAGACGGGGAGGGCGGGAAGCTGGTGGACACAGTGTGACCTCAGGAGATTGATCTGTGAGAACTTGAGAAGTCCCTCCCCTCGCGCTCTCCATCTCGCGCTTCCCTCACACTACACCAGTGGTTCCCAAAGTCTGGCCTACCGTCTGGCTGTTTGGAATATTGTACGCTGCGGACCAAGGGAATGGTCTGGGAATGTGTGTGTGTCAAGGATGGGGCAATGTGCTCTAATTATTGTTATTTATAGATATTAATTCATCTATTCGGTATACTGGTTGTCTGTATACATGTAAAACAACAACAAATACACGCCCCAACATACTTTGCATATGAAGAGTTCAGGCACAAAACCATGCAAACGCCAATCCAAAAATATAGTTTAAATAAGATTTTTACTTGAAAATAATTTTAATTCTCACTAATTCCACTTTTCATACAATCACATGGTTATGGAGTAATGCATACAAGAGAAGGAATATACAAAGATAAAATTGTTGATGGTTTGATTCCAATGTTTATCTCCATTTTTGGATTGGCGTTTATGTGGTTTTGCGCCTGAACTCTTCATATATACCCTTAGCACTTAGATAATATATTATATTATATTAGATTAGGGTGTTTGGGCTGTATGTTCCGGCCAAGTCAGAGACTCCACCAACATGGCCCACTCACATGTGGTGAGGATGCTCTCTTTAGCTTTGTTCTATGCAGCAATGAATTTGAATCTACCGGTGTTAGCTGCATGTATCCTGGACTTTGTATTTCATCTGGTATTGCTGTTAAGACGTTGTAAAACTGCCATTTGAATAATTGTACGTTACAGTTTGATTGATTCCTTATGTAAGATGGCATCGTATTGAAGAGCTGCACATCTCAGACAGAAACACTTCCTTCCTGCCATGTTTTTGTTTACCGTGAGGCTTTCATATTTATTGCTGGTACCTTACCAACTCTACCATATCTCTTTTAATTATACATTGTTATGCCATAGTTCGATACTTTGCCTTCAAAGCAACAATATAGAACCATTGGCATCTAATGGCCGAGATCATCAAGTCTATTTAGGTCCATATATGTGCAATATATTACATTATGAGAATATAAATAACAAAGGTCATCACATGCATGCTTCATTGCTTCAAACTACAGTATAACCCCGTTAAACCAAACTTGAAGGGACCCTAGAAATTTGTTTGGATTAACCGATCATTGGTTTAACTGAGTTTTGGCTTCGACTTTGACTTGGCTTTGGCAAAAACGCGGGTGCATTATGAATGTAATATACAATGTATGTGGACACTTTGATTAATGTATTTTTGTATATACAGTATAACCCCATTAAACCAAGCTTGGTTAAAACAAACAATCGGTTAATACAAACTTTGTTAGCGGTCCGGCAAAATACTACCATTTATCATATAACAAAGTTTCAGATGACCTTATAGCCACATGAAAGTTTGGTTTAACAGTACCGGAAGTGGCCTGGGGCCCGACAATTTTGTTTGGACTAACTGATAATTTGGATTAACCAACTTTGGTTTAACCAACTTTTTTATATGATAAATGGTAGTATTTAACCTGGCCGCCCAAAGAAATTTGCATTAACCGATCGTTTGGTGTAACCGAGCTTGGTTTAAGGGGTTGTACTGTATTTGGCTTCGAGTGGGCCGGTGCAGTCTCCCATGAACATTACTTTCCAGTCTTTGGAGGATGAAGTACACATTCCTATTTCGCTGAACCTCCGCCCCGAATAAACACACTCCTGGTGCCTTCTAGGTTCATCTTCATGTACCTCGACTGACTCACTCTATTTTTTAATTTATTTTTGTTGGCCAAACTATTTATTCATCTGAATATGATATTTGTCAGTCCCGAGCACTGGTCTTCCGGCCATCTTACTATTGGAATTGACAGTCTAAATAATCTAAGTTTGGTCAGTGCTGTATTAGTCACAGCACCGATCCTGTAGAATTAAGGGAGTGTGGCTCCTGCTGTATAATGTACAGCACCAGTCACTGTAGTTCATGCAATAATTAAATTGGTATAGCCTCTCAGACAGATGTCTTCATATTGCTGAGGTTGAATTAGCAACATATGTGATTTAATGGATAGTAGCGTGAACATGTTGCAGTGGAGGAGAATTTATAGAGATCATGCCAGTGCAACTCGGCTCTGATCGCAGACTTTGTGCCCAATATTTCTTGCTATATAAACTTGCACACCAAGTGTGCCCAGGAGAACGTAATAAGGGAATGTCAACAGAGGATGGCCGGTCCGCTAAACGGTCCGCCGGGTGGTTGTACCTGACACCGTGCCACCCCGCCCCGCACCGCCTTGCCCTGACCCGCATCGACCCGCCCCACCCCACCCGCCCCACGTCGTCCCGCGTCGTCCGAGTCGTCCTGCCCCGCCACGCGTCGTCCAGAATCGTCCCACATCGTTCCTTCATCGTCCCGTGCTGTACCATCCTGCCCCATCCCGTGTCGTCCCATGCAGTCCGGCGTCGTCCCGGACTGCGTCGTCCCGCCCCACCCCCCTCGCGCCTCCCCGCCCGGCCTTGCGTCGGACGGCGTTTGACCCGCGCCGCGCCGCCGCGCCCCACCCCTCCCAGCGCCATCCCACGCTGGCTCGCCCCACCCCTCCTGGGATAGCCGAATGAGTTGAACGTCTCTGATGTTGGTAGATCGAAGGGATTCGAAACCATGGGTTTCAACCCTGGTCGACTCAAACCTGTGACTTTAAAATTGATTCTTGTCACTTCCTACCCACACGCTTGACATTATTAGGATAGGACAAGGGTTGGTTGGCTCAGCGTCAGCATAATATCGCTGCTAGCATGGTAAACCCCAACAACCTACCATAATAATCCCATGTATAGCCATCATACCACTTATTCCTCTGTGTGATTAAGGTGCTTTGAAATGGGACCGATTCCGTATTTTAACATTTTTGTTGGTACATTAATTGTTTAAACACAGGAAATTTCAGTCGCAGACGACTGGTCTTCCTCATGCCTCTGCTCCTTGCACTATTCTAGTAATGCCAAGCATCTGGCTAGGAAGCGACAAGTCTCAATTTGTAAGTCATTCATTTGACTTCACCAGGATTCAAACCAACGATCCCACGATCTACCAACATGGGATACGGATGCTCTAACTCATTCGGCCATCCCGTGTTTTGATCCAATTCAAATCTCTCCAACCGAGTTCAGAGTACAGAATACTCTTTCCCGTATGTGAAATCGTAGGCTTGAAAATCGCCGCGAGACACTGACCCCTGATGACACTTTTTGTGACAGGTTATCATGTATCTCCCGAGCCACAGGATAATTATCGGAAATGCACTTTTCGGATTAAACACCACAGTAAAACCTCCGTAACCGACCACCTCCACCGATCGACCATTCTCCTATATCGATCGCTTTATATAGGTCTCAACAATACCATTGTAACCATACTCTACCTCCCTAAACCGACCAGCTCCCTAAATGGACCACTTAAAATCGGTCCCTAGATCGGTCGATTTAGAGAGGTTTTACCGCATTTCTCTATATTCCAGTAACATTTTACTTATAATAAAATCTGTTTGAAAAAAGGGCCAATGTTATTGCACCGATCCGCGGGTAAATTACCCGGAAGTAATTGTGGAATGACCCCGGCGTCCTGTGTCAGCTTCCGGTGCATAGGGCGCTGAGAGGTGAGGTGGGTGAGAGGAGGGTGGGGCACGTTGAGAACCTCCCTTCAGTGCATGGAGTGGTTGCAGGTGTTGCAGTTTCCGCGGCACACCAGTTTGCGAGGGACACATCCATTCAAATGCATTATCAATGGCCGTGAGTGATCTTCATACAGAAAAAAGTCAAATATCTCTCAAATTACACCACCTAGAAACAAACCACTTGGTAAACATACAGAAAACATATTCATCAAACAGATTATATTAAATTTATAAGGTTATGGTTCTTGATTTCTATTAATTTTGAATAAAACTAATGTTTTGCATTGCACATACTGTCAAACTCAAGGCATTGTCAATGGTCGTGAGCAATCGTCATACAGAAAATACAGAAAAAGTGAAATATCTCTAAAACCACACCACCTGTAAACAAATCGCTTGGTACACATATAGCAAACATCTTTACCAAAAGCAGTATATTAACTTTATAAGGTTAGTGATGACAAAGACCCTATGATACTAAGACATCTCACTTCCTATCTCTCCCATGGTAATGTACATTTTGCAGTGCCACCTTGTGGTGTGTTTGATCAGCCCTACTGCTGGTTGGTGTTTACATGTGAACACGTACAAGTATATTATACATGAGATAGGTAAGTATGAATACACATCAATATGAAATTGCTATGAACAAATACACATCATCATCAGCATCATCATCAGCATCGCTATCATCACACATCTTTCACATTCATATATCCATTTATACATATAATATAGCACCTGTTTAACCAAGAGAACAGCTAGTGCACCAAGTGATGGGTTTGATCATGTTGATTACACAGTACAGGCTGAGTGAGCCGTCTTAGTATTATAGGGTCTTTGGTGACGATGCTGTTCGATTTTGATGCTTGCGCAGAAGCGATGTGTCCCTCGCAGCAAACTGGTGTGCTGCGGAAACTGCAACACCGGGATGGGAGGGGAGTGGGATGGTAAGGAGTGTCTGGAGTGGTGGTCAGGTCTACATAGTAGGCTGTGTGTGGACACTGCCACGCCTGGAGGTGGTCAGTCGGCGTTCGGTGTACACACTCTACAGGGGCACTCACTGGCAACCACTCATCCCCACACACGCATATTCACACACACGGGGCAGACGCCACTCCGACCAAGGCAGACACCAAGCGGCATACACTACTAGATACTGTACAGTATAGTACACCATACTTAACACTACTTTACACTTCTCTACCAAACGATGGGGCACCCTATGACTCACCATCGTGTATAGAGGGAGTGTAATGCCGTCATAAGGCAACTTTCGGTGGCCATATTGGATTACATACAGAAGGCTTGCGATCAAATACCTCATCAGCAACTCCTGTGTGTTATCTAACACCAACACTACATGCTGGCCAGCATTGAAAACAGGCCTGAATACCCAGGCTTATATGCTATGAACAGTATAAATACAGCCTCAATACAAAAAATAAAATTTTAAAAAGTGCACACACTGTGCTTATTTACTGGTTTGTTGGTTTATTTGTCACTGTTTTGAACAGTTTGGCCTCAGAAGTTGTCGCTAAAGTGCTGTAAGTAAACACATTGGATGTAAGCTGCCCAGACCCTCCCAGACTACAAGAAAACATGCCTAGGGAGGGTGCTCATAATCCAAGATGGCTGGCTGCTGACCACTCACTGCTGAGTGATGACGTCACATGCACTCCCTCTATTGAATACACAACACCACATTGCACCGCCCCACACTGATCCATTTCAACCTGCATCACCCTACACTGCATCAGTTCACACGGCCACATCGCCCACTGCGCAATCCCACACTGCACCACGCCACACTGGACCAGATCACACTGTGCAACCCCGTACTGCACCTGCCCACACTGCCACACCACACATTGCACGGTCCCATACTGCAGGATCCCACACTGCATCACGCCACACTGCACTACCCCACACTGCTCCATCCCACAATTCACCGCACCGCACTGCACCAGGTCAAGATGCACCACCCCACACTACACTACCAGACCCTGCTCCATCCCACAGTGCACCGCACCACACTGCACCAGGTCAAGATGCACCACCCCACACTACACTACCCCACCCTGCTCCATCCCACAGTGCCCCGCACCACACTGCACCAGGTCAAGATGCACCCCCCCACACTACACTACCACACCCTGCTCCATCCCACAGTGCACCGCACCACACTGCACCAGATCAAGACGCACCACCCCACACTGCACTACCCCACACTGCTCCATCCCACAGTGCACCGCACCACACTGCACCAGATCAAGATCCACCACCCCAGACTGTACTACCCCACACTGCTCCATCCCACATTGCATCGCATCACACTGCACCAGTTCAAGATGCACCACCCCACACTGCACTACCCCACACTACTACATCCCACAGTGCACGGCATCACACTGCACCAGATCAAGACGCACCACCCCACACTACACCACCCCATACTGGTCTATATCACAATGCACCACGCGACCCTGCACCAGTGCTCAGTCAGCCAACATGTTGCTCAACGGTGACCGGGCCGATTTCCACCGAAAGTACCCAGACCCAAAAATGCTCTGCGTAGTCCGGATCGATTTAATGCACGCACAGTCTGGAAGCATGACGTTCAAGGGTGACTGGATCGACTTCAGCTAATTCAACCAGATATATTTTCCAGAAAAAAAGGAGAGTGTGGATATTGAACAGATATGTATGTAAATATATACATTCTGCTTTAAATTATAACAAAAAGTCCAATAAAAAATGGATGTATATTACAATGATGCAAGGGATTGGCGAATCAGTGGGGCTGGAGGAGGTATGGGTTCTTAGGAAAACCGTCAAGTGTTTGGCAGTAATTGGGTACAGCAAATTCCAATATAATTATCAGTATACTGCAATCTAGTGGAACATCTGGTAATGTGCAAGGAGACAGTCTCCTAGTGGGGCAGCACTATTAAGTCACCACGACACCACACCACTGGCCAAGGTAGCTGCCATCCTGAGATGACCTTAGATGTTGCTAGAATTACAAACCTCAACAAGCAACACCACTGGTACAATGCGAGTAGGGGAACGTCAAATGAAATATATATAGGAAAAAGGTCACTGTCACACGGTGCTGCTTCCGCTGTTTCCTAGCAACAGGAAACAAAGCCTGAACCATCAATTGAGATACGCAGGGCCTATATATTGGTTACATTCACACCTTCAATACATGTAGATATGTGTATATTTATATAAATATCAATCAATAGCCAATAGACGTAGTGATTTCAAGTTGATCGTATTTATTTGGAATTATTTGGCCCACTCATTCCGATTATTCTTTAAATAAATATTTACGGATAATAATGGCCTGCCATTATAAATTAACAGTTCAGCTTTGACTGTTCGAAGTTGTTATGCCCTGAGGCTAATATATGCTCAGAGGTTATCCACCTTCCTAGTATATATAATATGGTTATGAATTTACTAAATAACCAGACAGAATGACCGAGTGAGTGGAGAGTCCTGGTTTCCTGTGGTAGGTCATGGAATTCGAACCCGTTGGGTTCACACCCTGGCTGAGTCAAACTAATGACTTTCTAATGGGTGACATTGCGATGTTGTCGTTCAAACAATTGCCGTTGGGTTCGTCACTGAACCAGTGGGCCTAAAATCATATTGGCAGTATAGTTCTGCGTATTGACTGTAGTCCTGTGTACTGACATACTGATTGTATAGTCATGTGTCCTGAGTGTAGTCTGGTGTACATTGTACTGACATACTAAAGTGATAATGATGTGTACTGATTACTCCTGTATACTGACATACTGATGGTGTAGTCCTGTTTAGGGACTGTAGTCCTGAGTACTGACATACTGATGGTATGGTCACGTGTACTGACATATCGACGGTATTGCCCTGTGTACTGGTATGCAGGTATTGCAGTATAGCAATACCTCAGGGAGTTAAATGCCCCTGCCCTGCAGAGTTGTAAGCCACTGCCTTGTGGTACAGGTTCTCGACAGAACCGAAGGCTAAGGGAGCAAACCCTAACCAGAAAACCATGTCACTGTGGCAGCATTAACGGCGGTTGATGTATGGAACTCCCAACATCTCCCGGCCAGCCACTGCAGGGACAAATAGTTTTGTGCCTGTCTTGACATGTTCTTGCTGGTGTGAAACCTCTATTTGCTCCCCAAGAGAGTGCCGCTGGTAACCTGCAAAAGCCAGCAGCACTTCAACACTTTTGCAGGCAGCTTTCATGAAATGTATTTGTCGATTTCACTAAGGCGTTTGATACAGTAGGGAGGACCAGGCTATGGCAGCTATTGAGGAAGTATGGATTTACAGAGAAGTTCACAACTATGATCGAGGCTCTACTTACAGGAATGATGGCAAAGTTTAGTGTTGGAGGGGAAGTCTCAGAATCATTTGGGGTTACGAATGGGGTCAAGCAAGGTTGTGTACTGGCCCCCATGCTCTTCTCCATCTTCCTATCAGCAATGCTCGATGAGGCTTTCCGAGACATGGGGGATGGCATCTATTCACCTACTTCGGAAGCACTATATCAAGTGATGGACACATTGATGCTGAAAGACAGAGGAGGATGGCCAATGCTAGAGCATCTTTCGGCCGACTACGCCAGAGACTCTGGAACAACCACCATGTGTCCATTCGGCTCAAAGGCAAGATCTACCGTGCGATCATACTATCCACCGCTGAAGCCTGGACAGTGTACAGACAACAGGTGAAAAAGCTGCATGCCTTCATGATGCGACATCTGCATTCAATCATGAGGCTAACCTGGAAGGACAAAGTGACAAATAAGAAAATACTCGAACGGACGGGACTGCCCTCTATGGAACATCTTCTGATCAAAAAGAATCTCCGGTGGACTGGACACCTCATGAGGATGTCATCAGACAGGCTACCAAAGCAGATCCCCTATTCTCAACTGTCTTCTGGTTACAGAAAGAGAGGGCACCCTGGTCTCCGGTTCAAGGATACCATCAAGAGAAACCTCAAGCTGAGAGACATTAAGACTGACTCATGGACGCAACTCTCACAGCAGATAGCTAAATGGAGAGTGGCAGTCAAGTAATGAAAGCAGTTGTTGTTGCATCGCAACCGACAGCATGATGATGATGATGATGATGATGACTGGATATCACTCTCACATCAGAGAGCTAAATGGAGAGCGGCAGTCAAGTAATGAAAGCAGTCTTTGTCGCATCGCAAACGACAGCATGATGATGACTGACATTAGTGTCTTGTGTACTGACTGTAATCCTGTGCACTGATATTATTCTCATGTGTGCTGAGTAGTCCTGTGTGCTGCCTAGCCCTATGTACTGACTAATCATGTGCACACATATGTTATAGCCTCTGATAATTCAACATATTATCCCTCATAGTGAAGAGCAAGTGATGCCTCCCGTGGTCGTATTTGGTGTTCTAGATAACCACCTCCTCGTGTATAACCTAGGCGTAGACCAATCACATTAGAGCTCATATAATGGTCCTATAGCCGCCATTTCTCAGGTTTAACAACCAACCATTTTCTCCTAAATAAATATGAGTTCTGTGAGCTTCAGTGCAAAGTAGATAACACTTCTCATCCTCCAGATTGCCCTGGCTGCAGTACAGGGTCGAACTTACTAGATATGCATCAATTTGATGAATATAATTGACTACTGCGTTATTGAACATAATTATATAATTAGTAAATCATTGAAAACTAAAATTTGAATACATTAACAAAATGATGGAATATTAATTTATCGAAGGAATAATCAAACCCATCATTTTCACAGAATCTCTCACATCAGCTATATACAGCCATACTCAATAAATATAAAATTGATGGCGTTTAATTGTAACTGGAAATCACAAGAATAAATCTTATTTTATCGAAAATAACGAACATGAATATGTCGGTTTTTTTTGCGCCTGAAGGCTTCATTTTCTGCACCCCAACCTGGTTCATTGTGTTCCCCAGCAGGATGCGCTGTGGCCCCACCTGTGACGTCACATCCCCAAGGCAAGCTCTATGCGTTCGCCCATCTATTCTTGGGCCTCCTGATCAAACATCTGGTTGGTGCTCAAAGGGCCCGGATGTCAGTGCACGTGGTCAGTGAACCCGAAGTGATCTGGACTGACGAGCTTCTGTATGTGTGACAGTTAAGGCCCTGTCATACTTTACCGGATTGAAGAAACGGATTGAAACGTACACAGATATTCTAATCCAGTGTGATTCGGTCGTGAATTGTACCGATTATGTAACGGATGGTAACGGACGGGTAATACACGGTAACGGACCGCTACCAGATGGTAATGGACGGTAACAGTTGATAACATATCTAACCATCAACGGACAATTCATTATACAAAAATAACTATAATGAACAGCAACTGACGTGTAATGGATATGTAAAGGCTAAGTCGCACCTTACCAGTTTGGAGAAATGGACAGAAACCGGACACTGTCCAGTGAAATACGGCAATGTATGGTTTATATATGGTTGGCATCCAGTGTGTCCATTATCTGTCCGGTGGTGTCCGGCGGTGTCCGGTGCAAGTTTTGGACATGCTCAAAACTTGTACCGGACACCACCGGACTGATATGTATAGTTGGTGTCCGCTTAAGTCTGTTTAGTCCGTTTTGTCCGGTTCATGTCCATTACCCATCCGTTACATCGCTGGTTTGCTTCCTGAAGAGTCCATTGACGATGTTGGGGAAATTCGGTCCATCGGTTATTCAGCGCATCTGTGAACAATCCGCTATGTGTCCATTTGGTGTTCGGTCCGTCTATTTGACATTCGGTTGCCGTCCGGTTCTCGTCTTGTTATCGACTGTTGGCTATTTGTTTATGAACGTTCCTTATCTATTTAGCATCCGTTTCATCCTGTGGCCATTGCAACAGTTTGACACATTTTGATACATTTTGATACCAAACACCAGCGGACTAGACAATTGTTTGTCCAGTGGTGTCCGGTAGTCAGTCCGGTAAGGTGTGACTGGGGCTTCATGGACAGGAACGGACGGTAACTGATGGGAACGTAGGGTACCGGGCAGGGAACGGACGGGTAACATACAGGGAACGGACGGGGAACGGACGGGGAAGAAACGGGGAAGGGACGGAGAACGGACGAGGAACGGGCGGGGATCGGACGGGGAACGGACGGGGAAAGGTCGGCGAACGGACGGGGAACGGACGGGGAACGGATAGTAATCGATAATACCCGCATACATCAGTCCAGCACAATCCGTTACAAGTTTTGTACATGCTCAAAACTTGTAATGGATCGGGCCGGATATCAATGGATAACAACGAATATCAACGGATATGCAACATACACAAACCGGACGTTGCCGGATATCAACGGACTTTGTTCTGTTTCCATCCTTTTCCTCAATCCTGTAAAGTGTGACATGGCCTTTAGGCTAGGGACAAGCCTAGTTAACCAGATGCGGTTCTTAATACAGTCATATAGCAGAAATAGTAGCGAATACAAAAAAACCTAGAAGAGAGACTGTGGCGACATTTGAATCTAATTAACAACCGACACATAACGGAACAGTATACAATGAACGCCAATTATTAACTATACAGAAATTTACATGTATCAGTTGACGAATGTGTCAGATACTTATATATATATAATTATATGAAGAGTTCAGGCACAAAACCCCATAAGCGCCAATTAAAAAATGGATATAAACATTGGAATCAAACCTTCAAAAAGTTAATTTTGTTACTTACCTACTTTTTTGTTCATTGCTCCATAATCATTTCAACATAAGAAAAGTGAAACAAGTTAGAATTAAAATTATTTTCAGATACAAATCTGTTATTTAAACTGCATTTTTGGATTGGCGTTTACGGGGTTTTGCGCCTGAACTCTTCATATATATACATAAATGGATCCAACATTTAGTTTTGTTTGGTTATATATGTGTTGGAGAAATATATATCTGATGTATAACGCATTATGCGAGTATAACAATATGGAAGGGAATTGATTCTAATTATTGATATTAATTGATATTCCTGATATTATAGATATTACCGATAGTTTTACTTCATAACGTCCCAGTCAGACCTCACCGGATTGAGGAACCAGACAGAAACTGGACACTGTCAGCTGAAATACGGCAATGTATGGTTTATATACGGTACACATCCGGCATGTCCATTCTATCTCCGGTAGTGTCCGGCGGTGTCCGGTACAAGTTTGAAGATGCACAAAACCTGTACTGGACACCGCCGAACCGATGTGTATGGTTGATGGCCAGGTTTAAGTCCGTTTTGTCCATTTTGTCCATTTCATGTCTGGCACCCATCCGTTATGTCTCAGGTTTGCTTCCTGCAGTGTCCGTTGACGGTGCTGTGGGAATTCGGTCTGTCGGTTTTCGGCGCATCAGTGATCAGTCCGGGAGGTGTCCGGTTGGTGTCCGGTTGGTGTCTGGTAGGTGTCCGGTTGGTGTCCGGTTGGTGTCTGGTTGGTGTCCAGTCCGTCCGTAGGACATTCGATTGTTATCTGGTTATCGTCCGTTTATCGTCCGGTGGCTATTTGTTAATGTACATCTTGATACGGAACACCAACGGACTAGACAATTCTTTGTCTGCTGGTGTCAGTTACTCAGTCCAGTAAGGTCTGACTGTGCCTTTAGACACTTGTGGGCAAGCGTTGGACGCGAGGCGTCCGTTCCCCGTCCGTTCCCCGCCCGTTCCCTGTCCGTTACCCATACATTCTCCTGTTCCCATCAGTTACTGTCTGTTCCTGTCTGTTAAGGCCCAGTCAGACCTTACAGGACTGAGTACTGGACACCACCGGACAAAGAATTGTCTAGTCTGGAGGTGTCCATTGTCTAACTGTTGCAAAGGCCGCCAGACAAAACGGATGCTAAACGGACAAGAAACGTACATTAACAAATAGCCAACGGATGAGAACCAGACGAGAATCAAATGGCAAATGAGTGTCAAATGGATGGACCGGACCCCAAATGGACTGGACCAACCGGACAGATGCCGGACTGTTCACGGACGCGCCAAAAACCAATGGACCAAATTCCCACAGCACCGTCAATGGACTCTTCAGGATACAAACCGGACACCTAACGGATGGGTAGTGGACATGAACTGGATAAAACGGACTAAGCAGATTTAAAACGGACGCCAACCATACACTTCAGTCCGGTGCTGTCTGGTACAAGTTTTGTGTATGTTCAAAACTTGTACCGGACACTGCCGGACACCACTGGACAGATAACAGACATGCCGGATGCCAGCCGTATATAAACCATATATTGCCGTATTTCACCGGACAGTGTCCGTTTTCTATCCTGTTCCTCAATCTGGTGAGGTCTGACTGTGGCTTAACATATCTATCACACGTCAGTATGGCAGAATCTTCCTCCAACACGTGTCCACAACTGTCCGTCTCACCGGAGGATTATATATATAGCTGTTGGAACGATTTATATATATTTATCGCCCAGACACACACACATACATAGGTAGATATATATATATATATATATATATATATATATAAAGTTGGGCTACGGCAAAGAGAGAGACAAGAGGCGGTGATGGGTAGGCGACTTTATTTGCGTCAGGGCAGCAAAATATAGGCTACCGGTAAAAAAAAAAAAAATTTCAGAAGCAGGAGAGAGACTGACTGCCCGGGCAAGTAGTGCCAGGAACCCACAGGTGGTGGCGCTGGGGTAGGCCAGGACCGGGGCAAAAGCGGGCAAGTCAGCGATTGGAGAATAACATTAGTCGAATACAGAGGAATAATAGTGATAATATTATGAGAGAGCTCCGCCCCTTTTATATACGTATAATACATTATACTCTCTATAAAGTTGGGCTACGGCAAAGAGAGAGACAAGAGGCGGTGATGGGTAGGCGACTTTATTTGCGTCAGGGCAGCAAAATATAGGCCAAGGAGACGCCTAAGCGTCTCCCCCCAACCCAACGCCAGCCTGATTCGAGCATAGCGCCACCCCAACCCTCATGTCGTTCACAATCCTTGTGCCGAGCGGTGTCTTGAGATATGAGTAGACAGTTTCGGACGCCCAGTCGCCCCGGACCTTAAGCTCCTCTATGGTGGCTCCACACATGGACAGGAAAGTGCAACCCCCCCTCCTGAGTGAGTGGGAAGAGAGGGTGGCGGAATCGAGCCCGGCCCTGGCCGAAAATATCTTTAGAGTCTCCTGATAGACCGAGTAAGGAAAAGGGGCGGAACTCCCGCCGCCGCATGGAATGCGGAAGGCTACCTGAGATGGTTTAGCGGCAATCTGGCTGAAATGCCGCTCAGTCCAATAAACAGCACACATGTCAGTATCAACACACCTAGCTATCGGGATCTCGAGGACCCTCTCGTTAAACTGAATGGTCTTGGAGCGACGAACAGTCAAAATCAGGCCCCAGTCATAAAACTGGAAGTCCGATCTCAATAAGGAGGCATCGGACAAGGTGACCTGGGACTTACGCAACAGCCCTCGGAATGAACAGAGGACTGCTGCGCGCCAGGCGACGTGGCCGGGGTTATTGGTTAACAAGGCGAAGATTTTGCGAAGCATATGGGGAAGGAGAGGCATAGCACGCCTAGGTATATCAGACTTAGCTCTACGAATACCCTTGAGCGTGGAAGAAAGAACAAAGTTTGTATAGTCTATCGGCCTTCCGCCGTTTTGCTTGAGGAAAAAATTTAGGCCACTAAGGTAGTTGATGACAGATACATACTTGAGGTCCCTCGCCAACCAGGCGGCATATAGGGCCACCTGCTCCTCGGAGCATGGTATGGGAGACCTTGAAGAATGGAAAAGCTCAGCATATCTTAAATATTTCTTGATCTGCGTGGCCCTCGCTATTGTTGAGTTCTGAGCGTATGCCTGATGCTGGTACTGCTGCTGCTCGGCTCTCAGGGCTGCCCTCACTGAAAGAGACGAGCGATCGGTCAAAGGTGTCGCTGCAACAGAGCATTCTGGCACCATCGACACTCCTGATTCTAGCGGCACTATCCTTGTCACACAGTCTACTTAAGGCATCACATACTACGTTAACAGCACTACGTATATAAACCGAAGTAAAGGTAAAATTGTATTCAACAGAGAACCAGAATATTCTGCGCAAGAAGTGCATGATTTCGGCACTCCTAGACCTGCCAGTATTAAGGGCTGCCTGCACGACAGAGCTATCGGTGACGAAGATGACAGCGGTATCGCCCCAGCCCGCGCTCCAACGGACGCAGGATGCGTAGACCGCCCACATCTCCTGCACGTTGATGTGGGCGGTCCAGACATCCTCCGGAGGACGGAAGTGGTGATGACCGACGTAACTGTCAAGGATGTCTTCAGCTGAGTCTGTGTAAGCGCCGACAGTCCAGTCGCTGCCATGCAGGGCACCGAAGCCCCACTTGGAAGAATCACTGTAACAGGATATGACTGGGGCAAACTTACCAAGAATCTTGGCTTTCCCATTAAAGCTACTTGCAAAATTCAGCCACCAGTCGAGGTCTTCCCTAACTCCGGTGCCTAGCCTAATTCTATGGAAAGGCTGCTTAAGTTTAGACATGAGATCATAGATCCGCCTAGAGAAGGTCCGCCCGCCCCGGACGACCTTGGCGCAGTGAGCGAGCAACCCCCCAACCTGCTCAAGCTCCCTTCTACTGGCCTTCCTGCGCCCGCGCAGTTTGCGGAGGATCTCCAATGTCTTCTCTAATTTATCGGGAGGAAGGCTAAGTTCGAGGCGTACAGAGTCTACGAATATACCAAGGAACCTGACCTTGGTCTCGACACTGCTGACCTTCTTGAAGTTAACAAAAAACCCGAGTCTTCTCAAGATATGGATGAGGGTTCTCTGGGCGCCTTGGACCTCCGAACGAGTCCCACCGACCAGACAGAAGTCATCAAGATAGTTTACGACTCTGGCCAAGCCTTCGCGAACACCGCATCTCACGATGAAGTCTGATATCTTGGAAAATATAAAGGGACTCGATGAAAGGCCCATACTCAAACGATTATCAAGAAAGTAATCGAGGTTATCATCGCCATGGCGAAGGCCTTGACGCTGGCGGTCATCAGGGTGGATAGGGACTGCACGATAGGCGTCCTTTATGTCTATCGTCCCCATATAGTCACCCCTCTCGAGCATCTCCGTTACATCATCGAGGCCTTTATAAGAAAATTTGGTCCGGACTTCATCAGTGAAGTTGTTCACGGATTCGTGCGAAGGCATACTGCAGTCGATAACAACACGACCTCCGCCATCGTCCTTAGGGACGACGAAGGCCTCGTGCGTGCAGAGAGGGGGGGCATCTACCCTAGAAATTAAGCCGTCACGTTCCTCCTCGAGGAATTTCTTATTAATTATATCACGCTCCCACTTAGCCTTCCTCCTGGGCTTGTCTGGAATATAGGAGACCTGCACACCTGGGTTAATCACCCTAAACCCAAAAGTGACCCCTATCATCAGATACACCCAATCTGGGTCCCAATCGCCCCGAAGACATATTTCAGCGAACCACCTGCAAGGTTTTAATTGGCTCGGTTTACCCGCGATCAAGTGGCTACATGTGCAGCTCCCATCAACACAGCTGCGATCTACCTGAAAACTCTTGGGTGGCGCCCCCTCGGTTTCGCTAACGTATACCAGCAGGCCGCCCGATGCGGAATGCTCTACAAATAGACGATCCGCCTTGCTGGCGCCCTCAGGCTGCTCCCACAGCAAGACCTTAGCCTTATGAATAATACTGACATCAACCCCCCCCGCACCATCCCCGATCTCGACCCCCGCTGAAAGATCAAGACATGGCATGCAATCATTATCAGAGGAGTTGGGATGTTCAGTTCGGTTAGGGGTGACAGTCCTAGATTCAATCGGATGATCGGAGCTATATGAGAATTCAACATTGTGCCTAGACATGTTGAATGTTCGAGCACGTCAATTTTTGCACTTAGTCCGTTTGTGTGACTTAGAGCCACATCTTGAGCAAGCGTGAGCGAAGCGGCACTCATCGTCAGCTTTAAGGCAGCCCGAATCGCCATTCCAGGCGTAACAAGCCTTCTTAGTGTTGTTGCCCGGTGATCTTTTCCGAGCGCTATATGTGTTAGAGCCCTGCCTCTTAATCTTCATATTGTGGGGGCCGTAGTGTTCTATACTCTCATCCTGGTGAGCTTTAGAGAATGCCTTGAACCCGATGCTCTCCCCGAGCTTGCGAATGGCAAGCACGTGGTCAACATGGGCAACGTCCCTGTAGTGGTCTTCACGCGCCCGAGTTGAGATGAAGCCAATGTGTTGGATGAACGATCTGTAGTCCGATATTGAGAGTGACGTAATGTCCAGGCACCAGTCGCATGAAGCCTTAACAAGTTCATGGGGGTTCATCTTCCTGACTTCCTTGCCCATCCCATATTTTCTCAATGACCACTTACTGCGCCGCCTTCGTGAAGAACTCCCGTCACTACTCGACCTAGAATCACGCCTCCTTCTCCTACTCGACCCACGTGAGTGTCAACGCGATCGACCGTGTTTAGAGTCGACGTGGTCGGTGCCTAGAGTCCAGTCGTCGATCCTCCTGTGGATGAAGCAACCTTCAGATTAGGAATCTGATCTAGAAACAAGTCAGACACTCTAACCACTATGCCACAGAGAACAGCACACAGTTATCAGTGTACCCAGGTTAGCATGGTGTAGGGCTAACTGAATAGCTTAATACTCGGTTTGGAACTCACAAATTTAGCCGGAGACTTTATACCATAAATGATGATGCATGCAGACTGCCTGGGGCGAGCACAAGTTGGCTCAGTCTCAGGATCATGCGACTGAATGTGATGTTGACATATGGTGTTGAAGTCATGGTATTTCAGTAAGGCAGCACTATAAGACAGCCCTGGTCGCAGACTGACGAAATATGTGTCATGATATTGCATCCCAAGTATTGCTAGGACGAAAAACTCCCAAGCACTCTCCCAATTCCTGATGTGACCTTAGATGCTGCTAGGACTTAAAACAACAACAAACAAACCCAAATCAAGGAGAACCAGAAGGGATTGCTGAATGAGTTGAGCGTCCGTTTCCCGTTGTCGTGGATCGTGGGATTCTAACGCTGGTCGAGTCAAACCAATCTTAAAAGTTTATACTTGTCCCTTCAAAGCCAGATGTTTGGGATTATTAGGACATGGAAGGACTTGTTGGTTCGGTGTCAGCATAATGTGAATGAGTATGATGTCAGTTCATGGTGATGGCTGCCGGCTCTTCCAGTGTGGCAGCACTATAAAGTTGCCATGAGTGTCCACTGTCACAAGTCGCTACTTGTCCTGATGTGCCCTTAGATGTTGCCAGGGCATAACACTCCAAAAGTCAGCCAACCCAAACCAAAGAGGAAGCCTGTCATAGTTGGGCATATTCCCAGTAGTCCTTGTCGCAGTGTATGTTGAGTTCAATCCATCCGATTTGGTGACCCATCCTGATATGGCCTTAGATGTTGCCAATACCAACAACTCCAACAACCACTCAACCCAAATCAAAGAGTAAGCTATCATAGTAGGTCATCATCCGAGTGGTCCTTGTCGCAGTGGGTGGTGAGTTCAATCCATCCGATTTGGTGAGCAATTCTGAGCATGCATCGTGGACATTGTCGATTGGGTGTGATTCATGTCACCTGTCTATAGTTGTATCTAACGCATGATTTTCTCTGGCATCGAACAGATCTCTGATATCAGTGTGATAACTGGGCTGGATGGTGTAGTGGGTAGGGCGCTCGGGATTATTAGAATCGGACAAGGACTGGTTGGCTCAGTGTCAGGATAATGTGACTGAGTGGGATATCAGGTCATGGTGCTGGCCACCCAGTCTCCTAGTGGGGCAGCTCTATACAGTCGCTATGAGTGTGCACTGTCACAAGTCGGTACCCGTCCTGACATGAACTTAGATGTTGATAGGACGTAAAACAACAAGAAACAAACAAAAGCCATGGGTGCACTGTAATGACCCCGAATGAGCGCAAACTATTAGGAGTGTTCAGTTCAACATATCGTATATCATAACATACAAAGGATTCCTGTCATCGGAACACATGATATCCCTGACATTGCGGGATGTTAATGGACACTGTTTACACATACCTGACTGGCTTGCTTTGATGATCACATCTAGGGTGTTCGGTTAGCTGATATAAGGCACGAAACCCTGTAAACGCAAATCCAAAAATTGAGATAAACATTGCAGACAAACCCTGTTGTGTGCGTCTTTTGGTTTAATAGCCAGATGTCCGGATTAAACGGTGGTCAGATTAATATGAGATGGATACATCCACTTGTCAAATTAATATCCTTATTAGTCTTTTTTGTTTTATTTTGAGGAACACACTACGGACACTCCAGTGATGCCAGGTACATGCCAACTAATACAAGCAAGGATTCTGATTAACTGCCTAACAACGAAAAACAAGTGTTCTAGTTATTCTGCTCTGCATAGTTTTGCAATGTGGCCACACCTATGCAGAATACTGCACTACACCCAAGCCACACACACATATATACAGTACAACCCCATTAAACCAAGCTCGGTTCAGCCAAACGATCGGTTAATCAAAACTTTTGTCGGCTGCCTGGGAAAATACTACCATTTATCATATACAAAAATTGGTTAAACCAAAGTCGGTTAATCCAAACTATCGGTTAATCCAAACAAAATTGTCGGGCTCCAGGCCACTTCCGGTATGGTTAAACCAAACTTTCATGTGGTTATAAGGTCATCTGAGACTTTTTTATATGATAAATGGTAGTATTTTGTCGGGCCGACAACATTTATTGGATTAACCTATCGTTTGGTTTAACTGAGATTGGTTTAACTAGGCTAGACTGTATATACATACAAAACAAGAATCAAAGTGTCCACATACATTGTACATTGCATTCCTAATGCACCCACGTTTTTGCCAAAGCCAAGTCAAAGTCGAAGCCAAAGCTCAGTTAAACCAATGATCGGTTAATCCAAACAAATTGCTAGGGTCCCTTCAAGTGTGGCTTAACGGGGTTATACTGTATATATACCACCCTCGTGGGACGCTTACCATGGTGGCTTGGATCCCTGCTATATTGCTTCAACACTATCCATTGCTTCAACACCTATATTTCGTCGGAGATGTTTTGGAAAATAGGAAATATTGCGCCGAGAATAGGACTATAGTAGAGAGCTGCTTTCCACAATTGGGCAGGTGACCAACGGCCACACTAGGTCCGAGTATAATATACGTATGATAGCAAAATAACTCTTCAGGTGCAAACAAACCTGTCAAAGTCAATCTAAAAATGAAGATGAACATTGCAATCAAACATTAAACAAAATATTTTGTTCACATTCCTACTTTTTTGTTTGTGGTCCATCATTATATTATCACAAGAAAAGTAGAATTAGTGAGAATTGACCTTCCAGTGAAAATCTTGTATTTTAATGATTTTTTAGGGATTGGCGTTTACGGGGTTTTGCGCCTGAATTGTTCATTATTGATTTACCCCAACATGTGCAGCCAACGCAAGCATCTTCTCTATTGTCACTATCACCAAAATAATGCGAAATGCGCCAACACCAAACAGAATGATTGTTGGTAAAAACTGCACCCTATAATAGGGGTTGACAGTGACAGCGGTCTCACATCCAGCAGGCACAATCATGGTTAGCTTATCTGTTGTTCTATTGGAACACCACAGAAAGTGAATTATGGCAGGTCATCGAATACACTCCATCGCCTAATGTAAATGGAACTGTCGCTCAGGGAAGCATGCCTGGACAAGAGCAGACCTGCTATGTGAGTGTGTGGCTGTATTATGGACAGGCAACCTGAGAATATTAGAACGCGGTGGTAAATGGTTATTGGTGTATGGGAGGGTTGTTTAGTTGTTGGCGTTTTACGTCCTGGAAATATCTAAGGGCATATCAGGACGGGCACCGACTTGTGACAGTGCGCACTCATGTTGACTTTATAGTGCTGCCCCCCTGGCAAACCAGACTGATAGCACCATGACCTGATCTCCCACTCAGTCCCATTATCCTGATACTGAGCTAACCAGTCCTTGCCCTACCCTGATAATTGCAAGCACCAGCCTAGGAAGCGACAAACATCAATTTTGTAAGTTAGTGGTTTGACTCGACCGGGAATATCAAACTCCCGACCTTCCGCACGGGAACCCTGCGCCCTACCGATTCAGCCGCTGCGTCCAGTCAATATGTGAGGCTATGTCGTGGTTCATGTCAGTAGCACTCTGACAGTCCCAGAATGAATCTAGTCCTAAACGAGATTGTCTAGCTCGGTAACTTCCTCTGATGGCCACTTTTAAAGTTCACAAATGTGGATATCATATATATGCAGTCATTTCTATTTCCAGTCAAATTGTGACGGATAATCTATTATGGCAATATTAATTAGGCTGCAGTGTTATATACCACTATATTGGTTATGTGCCCCGATGATGAACAGGGAGGTGGACACAGTGGATTAGTAGGTGTTTAGAGAAAAGTAAATAAGAGAAACCCGAGGTGATATCACGAGTAAAAATCTTTGGGGAATAATACCCAATGAGGAAACCTCTTTGTTTTAACTAAAGCCCCAGTCACACATACCCGGATCAGGGGCCGGACGAGCCCCGGACGGTGATCCGTAGTAGTCCGTGGTGATCCGTGGTGATCCGTGGCTCATCCGTGGCTGGTCCTTGGTGATCCAGCATGATCCTGCGTGATCCGTGGCTGGTCCGGCCTCGTACCGGGTCTGCCCATGATGTTTTAAAATGTTTATAACATCTGGGGTCCGCCCCTGATGTTTTAAACATTTTTAAACATCTGGGGTGGTCCTGGGTATTTTGCGATCCGGGCTCTATCCGACATCGTCCGGGATGATCCCGGATTATCCGGGGGTGGTCCGGGGGTGCTCAGAGGGTAGTCCATGTACCGTCCCGGGCCACGGTTTAACCCAAACCAGCCCCGGTCTAGCCCGGACCAGCCCCAACATAGCCACGGACAAATCCCGGATCAGCCAGATGAGCATGGATTAGCCACGGATTGCCACGGAGCAAGTCCACTTCATGTCCGGGACTACTCCGTGGACACACCGGGTAGTCTGGGGGGTGGTCCGGCTCAGTCCGGGGTGATCCGGGATTCTGGGATTAGTCCGTGGCTCATCCAGGTATGTGTGATCGTGAGGCAAAAAACAACCAAAATAGTGATTTTATCCGGTCTGTCCGGGACAGTCCAGGAAACTGGTCCGGGGGTGGTCCAGCTCAAAATCCGGGGCTCGTCCGGGTAGGAGTGACTGGGGCTTAAGACTTGTATTTGAAAAATGATCAAGGTAAAATAAGTTGTCACCATCAAAAGTAAATTTGTATGACTATAATACTTCCGTGATGTAGTATAGATCATCAAATGCCCTAGGTACATGTGTTTCTATTTGGTCCCCGTCCCAGAACAGTAGCCTAACAATCGATTCTGGCAATGAAACCTCGTAATGGTTTTTCTTCTCATTAAGTTTCCCTCGCCTCGTGAATTGGTCAAACAAAAAGCAATCGGCAATTCTGTACTTCAATTATTTTCTTAGGCTATTCATCTTGTCGACCCAACAAAATGCATGGTTCCACACTAATTGTATGCGTGTTGTTCTTCACTGAGCACTTTGCAGCTGCCTGGTAGCTGGGTTTCTTTCAGTAGCATTGTATTGGGTATCATTACCAGGCGAGGATGTGGGTGTGGGTAGCAGTGTTGGTGAGTAGGGGAAAGAGGCGTGTGTATTCGATGGATTGAAGCATCGGGCAGAGGAATGGGTTGGGGAGGTACGACATCTAACTCCTGACCTAGGTCCTGGTGACATCTAAGTGTGAAATATTCCGATAAAATGCATTGGTGGGGAATGTGAAATGGTCTATAAAGGAGTACAAATGGTATATTGATGTAAATGATGTATAGGGCCAGGTGCATGAATGTATTTATGTAGTTGCTGGTGACTCTTTACTTGTCATCAATAGTCATTGTGAATTAGATAGATAGTGTGAGAGGGGCACTACTGTTAGTGTGTAAGGAGGTCAAGAGCTCCACTCACTACCCCCTCCCCCCAACTGTTAGTCACGGATCACCACACACACAGCAGGCAGGTGCAGGTCAAGTAGCCACACCGCATGGTGGTGCTGGGTAGATCACAGTAGCCATGGTGACACAGGAATGCTTACTGTTCATTGGTGGAACTAGAAATGCCTGTTGCTGATTGGAGATAATGGTCAGGTGGTATGCCATATCAGATCCATGTACCACTATAGAATAATAAACCTGAGGGTGCAAGCTCTCACTATACTTTTCACTCTTTATACTCTTCCTTTCTCTCCTTGCCTGTACTGATTTCATATAGCCTGCCTACACAACTACAACTGCCAGACGGCGACTTTACATAAGGTCATATCAGGATGGGTACCAACTTGGGACAGTGCGCACTCATGGACATTGTATAGCGCATCCCCACATGGAAATCAGGCCACCAGCACCATGACCCAATATCCCACTCAGTCACATTATCCTGACATGCAGCTATCCAGTCCTTGTCCTATCCTAATAATCCAAAGTGCCTTGCTAGGAAGCGACACAACAGTCATACTTTTGTAAGTAATTTTGACTCGACCGGGAACCATACTGCCGACCTTCGACCTGAGAGGCCCGCGCTCTACCAATTCGGCCACCGCAAGCGGTAATTTGAAGAAGGAAGGAGAGGGATGGAGGAGAGAGAGGTTGAAGGGAACAAGAAGAGCGAGGTGCAGAAAGGGGATGGGGAAGGGGAGCAAATGGAGACGGGGAAGAGCTTGGGGAGGTACGACAAAGATGGCAAAGTAGAAACAGAAGTAATCAGACGGGATGGCCGAATGAGTTAGAGCGTCCGTCTCCTGTGTTGGTACACCATGGGATCGTGGGTTCGAACTCGGGTCGAGTCAAACCAATGAATTACAAATTTATACTTGTCGCTTCCTAGCCAGTCACTCATCATTATTAGGATAGGGCAAGGACTGGTTCGCTCAGTGTCAGGATAATGTGACTGAGTGGGATATCAGGTCATGGTGCTGGTGGCCTGGTCTCCCAGTGGGGCAGCACTATATATTCGTCATGAGTGGGCACTGTCAGACGTCGGTACCCGTCCTGATCTGACTGTCGATGTTCCTAGGATGTGAAACAACAACAAACACACAAGAAACAGAAGTGAGAGGAACATGTGGGTGGTGGAAAGGGAATGTGCAGAGGGAAGTCGAGCAGAATGTAAAGAGCGAAAGAGGGGAGAAGTAGGGGAACGAAGAGGGGAAGGGGAACGACAGGGAGAGGGGAAGGGCAGAAGGGGAAGGACAGGGAGAGGGGAACAAGGAGGAGGAGGAGAAGGGGAAGGACAGGGAGAGGGGAAGGGGAGAAGAAGGGGAACGGAACGAGGTAGTCTGAAGGCAACGCGGTAATGGGGACTCTGACAGGAATAGAGAGGGGAGATGAGGAAAGGGAAGGGGTAGAGGAGGTGGGGTGGAGATGGGGACGGGGGAAGGGAGGAGGGGGAGAAAGGGGAAGAGGGAAAGAAGGGGGTAGTGAGGGATAGAAGGTAGTGGGGGTGGAGGGTGGGGAGCGGAGAGCGGAGAGCAGAGAGAGGGCAGCCGGGTGTTGAGGGAGGATGCTGGGAGACGGCGAGGGGAGGGTATGTATGTAATTGATACCAGTACGGGATACTGTGGTCGTCAGTCCTCTTCGCTTCTGATGCTGCAGGGATCCTACACTGCACCCCCCACCACCACTACCACCATCCCACCCTTCCCCCCCACCCCACCCTACCATCACCATCAACCCAAGCCCCACACCCAGGGTGGGTGCCGAAGAGGGGAGAGCAGGGGGTGTATGTATTTGTTACCAGTAGAGGAAAATGTGTTATTCGCTGATTTTCCTCTCTAATGCTGTGGGCATCCCGCACTATTCCCTCCACCCACACCACCCCAGCCTCCCACACCCCTGCACCCCCGAACCCTCACACCCACTCCCATTGTAGGAGACGGAGAGGGGAGGGGAGGGGCTGTATGTAATTGCTACCAGTAGAGGAGAATGTGTTTGTCACACCTCTTCCCTGCTGATACTGCAGCCAGGAATCCCCCACTGCCCTCCCCCCACTGCAAGGATTCCCCCACTGCCCCCCCCCCCTACTGCAAGGAATCCCCACTGCCCCCCCACTGCAAGGAATCCCCCCCACTGCAAGGAATCCCCCACTGTCCCCCCACTGCAAGGAATCCCCCACTGCCCCCCCCCGCTGCAAGGAATCCCCCCACCCACTGCAAGGAATCCCCAACCGCCAACCCTTACCGCCAACCCCCACTGCAAGGAATCCCCCACTGCCCCCCCCTTGCAAGGAATCCCCACCGCCCCCCCCCCCCCACTGCAAGGACTCCCCCACTGCCCCCCCCACTGCAAGGAATCCCCGCTGCCCCTCACTGCAATGAATCCGCACTGCCCCCCCCACTGCAAGGAATCCGCACTGCCCCCCCCCCCCCCACTGCAAGGAATCCCCCACTGCCCCCCCCCCCATTGCAAGGAATCCCCACCGCCCCCTCCCACTGCAAGGAATCCCCCACTGCCCCCCCCACTGCAAGGAATCCCCCACTGCCCCCCACTGCAAGGATCCCCCCCCGCCCCCCACTGCAGATCCCCCCCCCCCCCCCCCACATCCCCCCTCCACTGCAAGGAATCCCCCACTGCCCTACCCCACTGCAAGGAAACCCCCACTGCCCCCCCCCCCCCCCCCCCCCCAACTGCAAGGAATCCCCCACTGCCCCGCCCCTATTGCAGCCTTCGCTCACCCTCAACCCCACCGCACTTCCATGGTGGGAGATGGATAGGGGAGCGGAGGGGGTGTATGTAATTGCAACCAGTATATGACGATGTGTTCATCACTGCTCTTCCTCTCTGATACTGCAGAGATCCTACACTGTCCCTCACCCCCCCCCCCCCCCCATCCCCCCCCCCCACCCCCTCCCCAACCCTCACCCTCACACAGTCACTAGACCTACAGCTGCAAGTCTCCCAACTCAGAGTGGCACATTTCCCTGCTGTGGTGGTGATTGTGAGACTGTCTCCCATTATCAAAACCTGTGGAGCAATCTCATCTCAGAGCAAATAAGCTCAGAGAACAGCTGGACACAATGTGCTACTGCAAATCAGTGTTTCTTTTTTATTAATTGGTTTCACTCTATTTGCCGCAGGAAGAATGTAATGCACTGCTAATCAGGCTGGATTATAGTTTAATGGGGTTTAGATTTAATGTGTATGAATACTTACACGACATGTCAGTTAACAAACTAGATGAGATATTAGTTGGTCCTTTCCTTTTACGACCAGATGGGGTGGCCGAATGAGTTGAACGTCCGTATCCCGTTTCGGTCGAGCTTTGGATTCGAACCCACAGGTTCGAACCCTGGTCAAATCAAACCAAGTCCTTGCTCTATCCTAATAATGCAGAGCACCTGTCTAGGAAGCTACAAGTATTAACTATTAAGTCATTGGTTTGACTCAACAAGGGTTCGAACCCATCGGTTCGAAATGCCATAATCTAACAAAACGCGAGATAGACGCTCAACTCATCCCATCTGGGACTAACAATAAGAACAGGAAAATACTAAAAACAACACAGCGCAGCAAATTCAATTAATGAGCAGGATACAGGGCCGACACATTACCTGGCCAAAAAGGGCCTTACCTCCGCGAAGTACTCGCGAAAACGCACTGCTTTAATCAGTCCAGAGTTGGAGGGAAATTGATCCATGGTACTTCCCACCTCTTGGGCGCGAAAGTCGTGCGGGCACAGCGGCCGCAATCCGTCCGGCAGGTCGTCCAGTCAAAATGACGCCTTCCGTTTCCCCCAAAACCCGCAGTCGTAACTCAACCGAAGGTTGTTATAAAGGACCAACACAAAATATCCTCCTGCGCGATTGAGGGTTGGCGCATCCGTTAGGGCCGGCCAGGACCGGTGGCGGCGCCACCGGTCAAATGTGAGCATAGGAGGCAGTACATAGAATAACGGCTACTAATTACTTGCTTGAGAACATCAACTTTTCCAAACCAAGCCAATTATCTACATTTGATTCCAAATATCTGACTTAGATAGTGGTGCCCATATCAAACATGTGTCGCCATACAGAAGGGAATACTGAGGCAATTTAATAGAAGGCTATGGTTATTTCAGAAGGCTATGGTGCCAGTTTGTCTGTGTTGTTGTATTACTTCCTAGCAAGATCTAAGGTCATATCAGGACAGGTATCAACTTGTGACAGTGTGCACTCATGGACACTTTATAGTGCTGCCCCACTGGGAATTCAAGTTGCTGGGATCGTGCCCTAATATCCCACTCAGTCACATTATCCTGACACTGAACTAACCAGTCCTTGCCCTGTCTTATTAATGTTGAGTGCTAGGCTAGGAAACAACAATTATACATTTTAAAGTCATTGGTTAGACTCGACCGGGAACCAAAGTCACGCCCTTCCGCACGCGAGGCCCGCGGTCTGGCGATTAAGCCTAAGTCACACCTACCCGGACTAGCCCCGGATTTTAAGCCAGACCATCTCCCGGACCACTCCCCCAGAACACCCCGGACTGCCCCGGATAAAATTGCTACTTTGTGTGGTTTTTGCCTCGCTCTCACACCTACCCGCACGAGGCAAGGTCCACAACCACGGATTAGTCCCAGATCAGCCCCGGATCAGCCCCGGATCAGCCCAGGACGACCCCCGGATGACCCCAGGACTACTCCCGGAGTACTCCCGGATAGCCCAGAGTTTAAAATGATCCGGACTGCGCCGTACTAGACATGGCCGATCCCCGGACAACACACAGACTACCTGGATGAGTCACGGATCACACACGGATGATGCCGGTTAACCCCGGATTGCAATATTCCCGAGATCGCCCCGGATCAACCAGGATGTTTTAAACATTTTAAAACATCCGGGGCTGAGCTCCCCAGATTATGCCGGATTATGCCAGATTATGCCGGATCACCAAGGACCAGCCACAGATCACCACAGATCACTAGCCATGGATGAGCCAGGGATGATGCCGGATCGCTACGGACCAGGCCGGATCACGGGTCAGGGCTCCTCCACCTCCTGATCCGGGTAGGTGGAACCTTAGATAAAAGATTCGCCTGGTACTTTTGGTACATGGGTGAACGACAACGTAGTGTAAATACGGGCGAAAATAGCTTTAGTATAGAACAGGAAGGAGAATGCATGCATCCAGTATCAAATGGATTCTTATATAGGCACAGAGTTGGTGAAATGGGAGAGAATGCAAAAAAACAAGATGGCAGGCATATCACGCCATTTATTTCACTTTTAAATCTTATTCAACTAGATATTTTATTATATTTTTCAACTCAAAGGTAGCGGGGAAATATCAAGACATATACAAAGAATATATGTTGCTTCTTAGATTGTGGAATTAGGCTCTTATTTCATTTCCCCGCTTTTTCAACCGTTTTTATATAGGGCTGGTATTCACCTGTGTAATCCTTTATCTAGTGGAACCTAAGCTTTCGGTGACTGCACCCAGTTTTGGCAAGCTTGCCAACACTAACTTTTCATGGTTGCTCTTCAAATATCTAAAAAGTTGCCCATTTAAGATAAAAGATATTTCAGGGTAAAGTAACAAAGGCCTACATTATAATGTGGGGTAATTTCAATCGTGGGAAATGTGTCTTCCTCATTTGACTGCTCCTTCCAATATTATATTAATGCTACATGCCAGGCTACTTAGCGACAATTGTCAATGTCTACGTCATCAGTTTGACTCGACTGGGGTTCGAAGCCCACATTGTTGTCATTCCACCGCTCGTGTCCCACAATTGGACCAGATATAATCACAAATTCAAACAATGTTTTCATGACTTGAATATAAATATCCATATTTCACTCTTTTCTTTCGCAACATTTGTCCATATTTAACATCAATTACAGGTGGCAGTTGCATTATATATATATGTACAGGCCACATTAATGCAGTAATTTATCACTGTTAAGAATAACACGTTAAATACGTCATTATCGACTGAGTCAAAGCCAGAAACCACACAAAAAACAATTTAGAAAGTACCACTACATCTCATTAATAACCATCGACAGCATGCCTCTGGCCACGTAGGCTCACCACCATTCTTTATCACGTGATAAAACAAATTTACAATTAATTAACTACCGACAATTAAACTCATTGGGGGATAACTGTGACACATACCATGTATATTTCCAATAACAATTACATACATTATTATGGACATGTTCTAGTTAAAAATTACGTTCTATTTGAGGAGTTCAGGAGCAAAACCCCTTAAACACCAATCCAACAATTTAGATAAACATATGGAGTCAAACCTTCAAAAGGTTAATTTTTTACATTTATATTTTATTATTCATTGCTCCATAGCCATATCGTCACTGGAACAATGGAATTAGTGAGAATTAATATTACCCTCAGCTACATTTGTGTTATTTTAATTCAAGGTTTGGTTTGGCGCTTACAGTGTTTTGCGACTGAACTCTTCATTTGGAACAAGCAGGAAAACATCATCAAAAGTAGACAAACTAATCTCTTCTGGATGTTATATGGGCAGCATGTATATTTAGATGGTAATTAATGCTCGACTTTGCCAAGGTCAGACATACAGTGATTAATGACCATAGGAACCGTTCAACATCTGATACTATGTCATTAACTGCGATTCCCAATGGCCATTTAATTGCTAAAATGTGTTTATATATTCGGGGTCTTAAATCACATTACGATGTGATAGCATTTCAGGCACTAACTGGAACGTCTGAGTTCTCGGCTATTCAACTTGAATAGTCCGATTGTAAAGTCCATGGCTGGAATCTGTGGTTGTGTAGGCAGGCTATAGTGAAATCAATACAGGCAAAACGAGAAAGGAAGAATATAACGAGTGAAAGAAGAGAGAGAGCCAAGCCCTCTGGTTTATTATTTATATGGTACATGGATCCAGTATGGCATATCACCTGAGCACATTCTCCGAATGATAATCAAGCATCTACAGCTCTACCAATGAGAAACAAGGATTTTCGGTCCCTATGGTTACAGTGATCTGCCCACCAGCACCAAGCAGCGTGCCTCCCTTGGTCACCACCTGCTCTGAGCTGAGTGTGTGGTGATCCGTGACTAACAAAGGGGGGAGGGGGTAGTTGGTAGAGCTCTAAGTGCCCCTTACACACTATCTTACTAGCACCACAATGTATATTTACCAATGAGTCAAGTACCACCAGCAACTACATAAACACATTCATGCACCTGGCCCTATATTCCTTTTTCATGAATAGAACATTTGCATTACCCCACCAATGCATCATTATCGGAATATTTTACACGATGAAGCATGACATTTTGAAAATTAAAACAATTATCTAGATTTGAATCTATGCACGACATCGCTGCTATTAAGGCTACATAGTCCGATGAAGCATTACATTTTCAAAACCAAAACATTTATCTGCATTTGAATCTACCTATCTAAATTATACACTGATGCACTTATTATGCATTTGTTACCACCCAGAAGGGAATGCTGAATGAATTTAATAGAACCTGGTTCTGCAGAGACCTATGGTGTCAGAGATTTAGTGGTGCTGGCAAAACTAATTTGTCATGTTTATACTTCAAATATCTCAAAAGTTAGCCACATATAATAAATGATGTGTAGCAGTGGAAAGGGTGGATATCAGGAATCATGAATAATAATTCCAACTCTATCGAAGGGGGATAAGGTCGTAGGATCAAACCCAGGCAACTGCTTTGGTTTCGAAAATGGGATCCCTGGGGTAAGCCACACACACTATTTTTTGGTACATTAGTTGTTTAAGCATGGGAAATTTCAGTTGCAGACCACTGCTCCTTGCCCTATCCTAGTAATGCCGAGCGTCTGGCTAGGGAGTGACAAGTATACATTTTTAAGTCATTGGTTTGACTCGACCAGGATTAGAACCCACAATCTACCAACGTGGGAGTCGGACACTGTAACTCATTCCGCCATCCCGTCTAATATGAACAGTCGGCCATCTTTGTTAGTAATTTCTTGTATCATGGGACCAGACAGGTGGCTGAATGAATTGAGCGACCGTCTCCCGTTTTTTAGATCGGGGGATTCCAACCCACGGGTTCAGGGTTCCAGCCCTGGTCGACCCAATGACTTAAAAATTGATACTTGTCACTTCCTAACCAGGCTCTCTGAATTAAAAGGATAGGGCAAGGACCGGTTGGCTGAGTGTCTGGATAACATGATTGAGTTGGATATCTCCTCATGGTGCTAGTGGCCCGTTCTCCCAGTGGGGCAGTACTAAAAAGTCACCATGTGCGTGCACTGTCACAAGTCGGTACCCATCCAGACATGACATTTGATGTTGCCAGGACATAAGACTTCAACAACCAATCCTCTATCATGCAGCTTAAGTTGGCAAATTGAAGCACGCTAGCCCCGCTACACCAGGTGAGCCCAGAGCGTCAGCACCTGGCGGTAATATTAAAACTAAATCCACATTAGCTACCTTGGGCTCTCCTTATCTGGACAGTTCCACAGCACAATTACTGCCAAGTTTGGAGAGCCTCGTTTTGATATATTAATCCAATAGCATGATGAGATGGATAAGACTTAGCTGATAGGAGAAGGTTAACTAGGTAGCGGCAGCACTGATTGCAATGTAGTCAGATAAGTGCCCATTAAAGATGGTAGCCAGATGGTTGGGAAGAAGATTAACTATATCTGTTATTTATAGGAGGGGATTACTGAGATATACATCGCGTATCTAGTCGTTTAAGCGCCCTGAATCATCGAAGTTGTAGACTTGATATGGAATAAATACCACTTTTGGTTTTAAATGTGGTTTCACACTGATATTACTGTATGTAGTGGTCTGCACTGACCTCTCAGGCAAGTAACCACATAGACAGGTAGGCGTGGGGAGTGTATTGATATCAGGGAGCCTAGGTGGTGTAATGGTTAGCACACTGGCCCGGAATGCAAAGAGATGTGGGTTCGAGTCCCGCTCTAGGCGCAGTATTTCCCATTTTCATCACCCCCACGACACTGGTGCCGTGACCAGGATCCTGTGCAAGCTTTGCGCTGTATGGTTGTTGAACCTACCCTGTGTATGTATGTGTTAGTGCATTGCCTGTATGTATGTAATTGTAAGCATTACAAGACTTACAATTCCAGGGGGACGAGTGTAGTGGTCTGCACTGACCTCTCAGGCAAGTAACCACATAGACAGGTAGGCGTGGGGCGTGTATTGATATCAGGGAGCCTAGGTGGTGTAATGCTTAGCACACTGGCCCGGAATGCAAAGAGATGTGGGTTCGAGTCCCGCTCTAGGCGCAGTATTTCCCATTTTCATCACCCCCACGACACTGTATATATGTGAGAGGCTTGAACCAATCCAAAAACTTTGTAACTTTCCTGATCAAGTCGAAAATATACATCCATTTCAACTTTACCACCTGTGCACACCCGTCCTGATATGAAGTTAGACGTTGCTAGGACGTACAACTCCAAGACTCAATCGATCCTTTGCTAATTCCCCTTGAGCTGATGACTCTGTTTCATCCATTTAGTAAAAACTACAAAATACATAAATGAGACTGTCTCAAAAGGTGCTAAGCAATATGGGACAACAATTTGTCCATTGAAACGATCACCATACTATCTGCTTATGCATTTGCTCTGGATAAACTGATTTGTTTTTTACATGGTGTTTCATAATCCCAATAGAATACATATTGATTTGTAGCAAATGTCTGTGTGTTTTCAGTGTAACCGTTTCTGTGCTGTTTTGTCTCAATTGTTACAATGGATAAAAAAACAAAGAGTTAGCACATTTTGAGACAGACTCAAATGAAAGTTTGTTTATAGTTGCATTGCCCGATGGTTTTGACTTTCTGTTATTTACTGAGATAAATGTGTCAGGTTGATAGTGTTATAATATCCCTTACTCTAGCTTAAAGTAAGCTTTATTTTAAATGTGTAACTTTTGAGATATTTGAAGCATGACGATGGCACATTTGTTTTGGCAAGCATGCCAAAACAGTGACACCATAGGTTTCTGCAGTAACAGGTTAGTATTCTGTCCTGGGTGCCGACAGATATTCACTAAATGCACCAGTATCTAAGTTAGATAAGTAGAATAAAATATAGATAATTGCTTTGGTATTAAAAATGTGATGTTTTCATGGCACTACGCAGCTTTACATAATTAATTCATATTGTAATGAATGTGCCTATCTAGTTAAGGAACCTACCCTATGCATGGTGAGTGTATTGCCTGTATATGAAGAGTTCACGTGCATTGGGATGCCAATTAAAAAACGTAGTTTAAATCAAAGAATTTTACGAGAAAATAATTTTAATTCTCACTAATTCTACCTTTCGTATGATTACATGGTTATGGAGCAATGAAGAAAAAAGCAGGATTATATAGAATTTTACTTTTTGAAGGTTTGATTCCAATGTTTATCTCCATTTTTGGATTGGCATTTACGTGGTTTTGCGCCTGAGCTCTTCTATATATGTAAGAGTACCCATAACCATTACATGAATTATGGATGTAAGCCATTTAAAGTGGTACAATTCCAGGGGGGCGAGTGTAGTAGCCTCCAGTGACCTATGAGGTGACGACCCACAAAGAGACGTAGGTGTAGACGGAGTGATTGAATCAGCTTGTAAAATATTGTGATGAAACGCATTGGTGGGGAATGGAAAATGGTATATGAAGGAGTAAAAATGGTCTATTAATGTAAATGATGTATAGGGCCAGGTGCATGAATGTATTTATGTAGTTGCTGGTGACTCTTTACTTGTGGTCAATAGTCATTGTGCATTAGGTAGATAGTGTGAATGAGGCACTACTGTTAGTGTGTAAGGAGCCCAAGAGCTCTACTCACTACCCCCTCTCCCCCAACTGTTAGTCATGGATCACCACACACACACAGCAGGCAGGTGCAGGCCACGCAGCCACACCGCATGGTGGTGGTGGGTAGATCACAGTAGCCATGGTAACCCTAGAATATTCATTGATGGAACTAGAAATGCTTGTTGCTGATTGGAAATAATGGTCAGGTGGTATGCCATATCAGATCCATGTACCACTATATAATAATAAACCTGAGGGTACAATCTCTCACTCTACTTTCATCCTTTATACTCTTCCTTTCTCTTCTTGCCTGTATTGATTTCCTACAAACCTGCCTACACAACCCACAGATGCCAGCCGTCGACGTTACAAGCTGATCAGGTAGCCTAGATAGTTTAAATGACAAGAAGTCTGGATTCGAATCCTGCTCTAGGTGAATATTTACCATTTTCATCTGTTGGTTTATTACTTGGCCAAATGAGTTGAGCGTCTGTCTCACGTTTTGGGAGATCGGGGGAGACAAACCCATGGGTTTGTGGGTTCAATCCCTGGTCGAGTCAAATCAATGACTTAACAAATTGATACTTGACACTTCCTAGCCAGGCATTCAGCATTATTAGGATAGGGCAAGGACGGGTTGGCTTAGTGTCAGGATAATAATTAAAATGACTGAGTGGGATAGCATCTCATGGTGCTGGCAACCTGGTATCACAGTCGGGCAGCACTATAAAGTGGCCATGCGTGTACACTGTCACAAGTCGGTACCTGTCCGGATATGAACTTAGATTTCTCTAGGACGTAAAACAAAAAGAAACAGAACAACCGAACGTTGAGCACCGGTAGTTTATGAGATAGCTATTGGACATGGATGGCTGTATGTGAGTCGTGTAGCTTTGCTTTATTCAGTCTATTCGATACACACCTGACCTCACTCACCGACAGGCTTCGATCCTGCCATTAGTCAGATTAGAATGTTGCCCACGTAACGTCAACAGTTGTCTCTAGAGATGTTCCAAGTCATTTTATAATTCGCGCACCTCATTTTCTGTTCTACCACCCCACCCCGCTACGCCAACTTCCCCGATTATATACTGGACGCGGGGGTCGAATCGATAGAGTGCAGGCCTCCCGTGCGGGCGATCGGGAGTTAAATCCCCATGTATACATGTTGCTTCCTACATAGGCGCTATGCATTAATATGACAGGGAAAGGACGGCATCAGACTAATATGACTGAGTGGGATATCGGGGCATGATGCTGGTGGCCTTATTTTCCAGTGGGGCAACACTATAAATTCACCATGAGTGCGAACTGTCACAACTCAGTTCCCGTCCTGATATGATCTTAGATGTTGCCAGGAGGTAAAACCCCATCAACAACCGATCCCTTTTTATCTCCCGTCAATCCGCTGTCCTCAGACACCCATTACTCTTTCTCCTATCTCTCCCAAAAACTCCCTCTCCTCTGATACCCTATGTATCCCCCCCCCCCCTTACTCTACAACTTCCTCTCTACTTACCCCGACAATTGCCGGTCCTTGGACACTCAGCACTCCTCATCTCTCTCAGAAAAGGCTCTGCCCTCCATTACCTATGGTTCTCTTTCCTCCCTTGCCTTACTACTCCTCTTTCCTCCCTTACCCTCTAGCTATTTCCCTTCCCTTCCCACACAACTCACTCTCCTTCCTTACCTTATAACTCCCACTCCACCCTCCCCCAACCACCTTTCCTCCTTTACCCTATAATTCACTCCCCTCCTTCCAACATCCCCCAAAGCTAACCCGCTCCTCCTTCCCATCCAACTCCCATTCTCCCTTCCTCACATCTCAATCTCTTCTCCTCCCCGTTCAACTCCCTCTCATCCTCCTCCCTCTTAAGCACTCCTCTCCTACGCCCATCACTCCCTCTCCTCCCTCTCCTCTCTCTCCTCCCTCTCACCCCTCTCATCCCTCTCCTCCCTCACCTCCCTCTCCTCCCTCTCCTCCATCTCCTCCCTCCTCACCCACATCCTCATACCTCTATCTATTATCCTCCCCGTTCAACCCCCTCTCATCCTCCTTCCTCTTAAAACATCCTCTCCTGCGCCCATCACTCCCTCTCCTCCCTCTCCTCCCTCTCCTCCCTCTCCTCCCTCTCCTCCCTCTCCTCCCTCTCCTCCCTCTCCTCCCTCTCCTCCCTCTCCTCCCTCTCCTCCCTCTCCTCGCTCTCCTCCCTCTCCTCCATCTCCCCCCTCCTCACCCTCATCCTCATACCTCTATCTATTATCCTCCCCGTTCAATCCCCTCTCATCCTCCTTCCTCTTAAAACATCCTCTCCTGCACCCACCACTCCCTCTCCTCCCTCTCCTCCCTCTCCTCCCTCTCCTCCCTCTCCTCCCTCTCCTCCCTCTCCTCCCTCTCCTCCCTCTCCTCCCTCTCCTCCCTCTCCTCCCTCTCCTCCCTCTCCTCCCTCTCCTCCCTCTCCTCCCTCTCATCCCTCTCCTCCCTCTCCTACCTCTCCTCCCTCTCCTCCCTCTCCTCCCTCTCCTCCCTCTCCTCGCTCTCCTCCCTCTCCTCCCTCTCCTCCCTCTCCTCCCTCTCCTCCCTCTCCTACCTCTCCCCCTCTCCTCCCTCTCCTCCCTCTCCTCCCTCTCCTCCCTCTCCTACCTCTCCCCCTCTCCGCCCTCTCCTTCCTCTCCTCCCTCTCCTCCTCCCCTCCCCTCCCTCTCCCTCCCTCTCCTCCCTCCCCTCCCTCTCCCCCCTCTCCTCCCTCTCCTCCCTCTCCCCCTCTCCTCCCTCTCCTCCCTCTGCCCCCTCTCCTCCCTTTCCTCCCTCTCCTCCCTCTCCTCCCTCTCTTCCCTCTCATCCCTCTCCTCCCTCTCCTCCCTCCCTACCTCTCCCCTCTCCTCCCCTCTCCTTCCCTCCTCCCCTCTCCTCCCTCCCCTCCCTCTCCTCCCTCTCCTCCCTCCCCTCCCTCTCCTCCCTCTCCTCCCTCTCCTCCCTCTCCTCCCTCTCCTCCCACTGCTCCCTCTCCTCCCTCTCCTCCATCTCCTCCCTCTCCTCCCTCTCCTCCATCTCTTCCCTCTCATCCCTCTCCTCCCTCTCCTCCCTCTCCTCCCTCTCCTACCTCTCCTCCCTCTCCTACCTCTCCGCCTCTCCTCCCTCTCCTCCTCTCCTCCCTCTCCTCCCTCTCCTCCTCTCCCCCTCTCTTCCCTCTCCTTCCTTTCTCCCTCTCCTCCCTCCCCCCCTCTCCTCCCTCTCCTCCCTCCCCTCCCTCTCCCCCCTCTCCTCCCTTTCCTCCCTCTGCTCCCTCTCCTCCCTCTCCTCCCTCTCCTCCCTCTCCTCCCTCTCCTCCCTCTCTTCTGTCTCCTCCCTCTCCTCACTCTCCTCCCTCTCCTCCCTCTCCTCCCTCTCCTCCCTCTCCTCCCTCTCCTCCCTCCCCTCCCTCTCCCCCCTCTCCTCCCCCACCTCCCTCTCCTCCCTCTCCTCCCTCTGCTCCCTCTGCTCCCTCTGCTCCCTCTCCTCCCTCTCCTCCCTCTCCTCCCTCTCCTCCCTCTCCTCCCTCTCCTCCCTCTCCTCCCTCTCCTTCCTCCTCATCCTCATCCTCATACCTTTATCTATTATCCTCGACGCTCAAGTCCCTCTCATCCTCCTCCCACTTAAAACCGGCTCTCCTAGGCCCATAACTCACTCTCCTCCCTCCTCACGCACAATCCCTATCCTAGCCCTCTACAACCCTCTACAACTGCCCCCCCCCCCCCCTCCACAACTAGCTATTCTCATCCTGCTCCCAACTTCTTCTCCCCTTTCCCTCATATTCCATATTCACTTCTCCACTTCCTTCTCCATTTGAAGGCTGTCCTCACTGAGCTTCCAGACATTTACTGCATGGAAGGAAGTCTACTGAACCTTCTCTGGGTGTGGGCTTCCTCCTTCTTCCTAGCTCTCAACATCCTTCCTTACTTAGCACCATTATGACCTGTCCCATCGCACCACCTTTTCCCTCTCATTCCCCCGACTTTCCGTGATCCACCTTCACAGCGCTTAAGGACATATCATGATTCCTGTCTTCTACATTTCATGTGGACACAAATAACTTCAATTGTCGTAAATAACTCCAAACTAGCACACGTCCAAGTAATAATTGTTAAATCCCTACATAGGTACAATTCCTTTAGCAGAAATGCAGATGTCATTGAGCGCTAGCTCTATCCGTTTCTGACTGTATCTAAATGTACGTCCTCCTCCCAGTTGTCTAGAGATGGAGATAAAGGCAGAGATGATTCTCATGTCATCATCATCATCATCATCATAATCATGCTGTCGGTCATGATGCGACAAAGACTGCTTTCATTACTTGGCTGCTGCTCTCCATTTATATCTCTGCTGTGAGAGTTGCGTCTGAAAGCTGCCTGCAAAAGTGTTGAAGTGCTGCTGGATTTTGCAAGTTACCAGCACCACTCTCTTGGGGAGCAAATAGAGGTTTCACACCGGCAAGAACATGTCATGACAGGCGCAAAACTAGTTGACCCTGCAGTGGCTGGTCGGGAGATGTTCTCATGTAAGGTAAGGTTAAAGAGATTATTGTCTATTATCCGTCGACCCATATTGCATTATGCCTAATCTTTAAGCACTACGCTACCACACAACGACGATTTTCTTGTGACAAGCATCTTAATGTTTTGACTCCCTAAGCAGGGGGATCCTCCCCTCGCCTACATGTGTAGACAGGCCATTAGTGGTGTAGGGCTACACTGCCCCGCTCCGCTTATACCTCAATCAAACAACTGCCTGCGACCACTTTGAGACCACACAAAAAGGGGTGGTCACAAATATGTCACAAGTGGTCGCAAAGTTGGGGTGATATGGTCCACAGTGGTCACCGCCCTCCTTGTGACCACTTTCGGCACAAATAGGTTGCAGCTAATTGACTAAAATCCTCCTTGCGACCAAAATGGTCGCCCAAAGGTCGGTGTCCATGGCTCTGGTCGTTAGGAAATCGCAAGGAGGTGGGTTATTTGGCTCCAAGTGGTCGCAAATTGGTTGGAAAGTGGTTGGAAAGGGGTTGGAAAGTGGTTGGAAAGTGGTCGCAAAGTGTTCGCATAGTGGTCGCACGGTGGTTGCAAGCTATATTTTGATTGGGGCTTAATGGCTTGACCAGGACATTGTTTTAACTAAGTTGTACATAATATATATCCTATTATGGTTGAATTGGACCCTGCTTAGAATTCCTGCTGATAGTGAGGAGAATATTATCTGCGCTCTTATCAGGACCAGTATCGAGAAACTACCATGAATACTGGGGGCTGCTTGTATTGAGCTGCCCCTCTAGGATACCTACTACTATGTACTAGATGAGCACTGGGGATCCTTTTATTGAGCTGCCGCTCTAGGATACCTACTACTATGTACTACCATGAGCACAGGGGGATCCTTTTAGCGACCTGCCCCTCTAGGATACCTACTACTAGGTACTACCACAAGCACCCGGGGATCCTGTTATTGAGCTGCCCCTCTAGGATACATACTACTACGTACTACCATGGCCTGGTCTCTATCGCAATGAAACGTGATACTTGTCGTTCCCTAGCCAGGCGCTTGGTATAATTAGGATATGGCAAGGACTGGTTGGCTCAGTTTCATGATAACGTTGGACACCACTATTAAGTCACCATGAGTGTGTACTATCACAAGTCGGTGCCCATGATGATATGACTTTATATGTTGCCAGGACGTCCAACTCCAACAACCAATCCAACACGCCAACCACTTATATTTCGCAACATCATCGATATAAAGGCCCTTTCACACTACAACGTTTCCCCCCGCTCGCTGGCAACGCGCAAAATATTTGCAACCCGTCGAGAAACGTCGAACTTTTCGGCGCTTTGGGAGAAAGTTTGACGCGGCGCAGCGTGTTAGTAGCGTGCTATAAGTGCGCGGCCAACGCGTTTCGACGCGCGGCAGAACAACATGTCAACGTCCCACCAGCGGGTTCCCAGCGTGCCATCGGCGTGTTGTCGGCGCGCTGTCGGCGCGTTGACGGTGCGTTGATGTCACGTTAGTACCGTGTCAACGCGTATATACCCGCCAGCAACACGTTAGGACGCGGCCGCAGCGCGTCCACACCACGCGGCCAACACGTCCAGGCACGCCAGCAACACGTCCAACGCACCGAGATACGCTGGAGCAACGCCAATAGCGCGCCCACTACCCGTCGATGGGACGTTATGGACGCACCGACGGAACGGTCACATTTTGGGGGAAAAAAAGCCGACGTTAATCGACGTTGATCAACGGTCTGCCAGCGTTCTGCCGGCGCGCCGCCAACATGTGCCAACGTGTTGCTAACGGGTCCTTAACGAGCCTGCCAACACGCTGCCGCGCGTTGCGGCCCGTCGAAAGTTTTGTGCAAGCACAAAACCTTGACACGGCCCGACGCGTGCCGATGCGCGCCGACGTGTTCATTCAAACGTTGCTATATACCGACGCGCCGGTAACGCGCCGGTAACGCGCCGTTAATGCGCCGGTAACGTACCGGACGTGTACCGACGTTTCGACCAAAAAGGCAACACGTCGATGCGCGTTGGTAGGAAACGTCGTAGTGTGACAGGGCCTTAACATGCAGGTGGAAGCAAGATTATTTAGATAATGTTGCAGATCCCCATCTCGAGGCAACACTGTGTGTGCCCTTCTCTTCTTACCACAGACGCCCACGCAGTAAGACGCGGTTACCTTAAACCTACTATGAAAAGCTGGTGATCTGACACTGAGTCGTCTTTAGGGATGCGGGCTGCGTTCTTTATAGGTCATGCGCGGATTAGGTGCATTAAATTAACAAACAATGACTAGCACAACCGGGTGATTGCAATAACAATATAATTGGCGATTACAATTATTCTAGGAACCTTTCTCAGACAATGCAGGACGCTCCCGCTTGTTGCGGTGTGGCTTACTTTTTGTATTCACCGACGCTGTGCATGCGGAACTTTAATTCAATTAAAGTTACATAGGACGATTTTTCTGAGATAAATATATTAAATGATTGTACTAATCTATCTTATGTTAGTTTGCGGTAACTTTTATTGAAAATGAGTACCCTTGGAGAACTTTAAAGTGCAAATATGCAAAATTAATCTTGGCAAGCATACCAAACCTATAACACCATAGGTTTATGCAATAACTTGTTTTATTAGAAATTACTCTGTATGCCGTTTCATGTGGCAACAAATCCTTAATATGTGTATCAGTATCTAAGTTAGATATGTCTAATCAAATCTAGGTAAGTGTTTTGGGTTTGACAATTTGATACTTGATCAGACTATGCCGTGTTAAATAAACAAACAGTTCTCGGGATCACTGACTCATTAAAATAACACCATAAGGGGCGGCTAAAATTATTCTAGGAACTAGTGGCACTGACAAAAGACAGTATGCAATGAATAAGCGACATTTAGTGAAAACTAAAATATTATTGTTCTATCTATTGTTGACAGGCTTTGGCCTGCCATCCATGCCCCTGTGTCTGACAGTACTGTTGTTGTGAAATAACTAGATAGCTAACTACCGACAACCATTTTGGCTCACTTGCACAATTAGATGTGTCTGCCTAGTACTCTGATCTTTCTTCTCCAGTCGCTCAGCATACATTTCCTCAATAGCTCAGTTACCTCTTGGTTCCCAGCACCGGTTCTTCACTGCCAGTACCAGGGGCATGTTGATTACAATATTAATGTAAACTTCGCCGATAATTCAAATGGATGTAGGCAGAAATCAAGTATCATGCAACAAGAGCTTCAGATAAAGTTGCATATATATTCCGATGACAGTTTAGCAGTCTGCACTGACCTCTCTCTCTCAGACAAGGATCCGTATAGATAGGTAGGTGAGGGTAGGATGGTGGTATCACGGAGCCTAAGTGGTTTAATGTTTAGCACACTGGCTCGGAATGAAAGAGATGTGGGTTTAGTTCCGGCTCTAGGTTCCATGTTTACCATTTTCATCAGCCCACAACAACAGCAGAACATGTTCAAATCCAGAACACTTAGCTACATGTGATTCTACATAGCCTGCACTTATTCAACATTCATTGCTGCGTAGAAAGTGATTCTAGGACAATTTAATATAACCTGATCCTGCTTTACCCTATGCTTTACCCTATGTTGTCAGCAGCCCTCCTTATTTTTGCTAAGCTTAATTAGGCTTGCTTCCATTTAAAATATCTGCAAAATTATGCAATTAAACATAAACGTAATTCGACTGAAAGGACCCCCCATTTGTCGATGTTTACCTTTTGCGCTGGGGTTTCGCTAAACCAACAAATCAAACTAAAGTCAAGTTGATTATAACTAGAAATTTAACATCTTTCTCTCACAATAAGGCAGCAACTCAAAGCTATCGGGCTATGCACCTTTAAAGGCTTGTGAGGCCTATTCCAAAAGAGGGCTGGTCGGTTCAGGAAAATCCACTCGATTACTTCATTTTTATGGTCATTGTTATTTCCATCTGCGTTGGTCCTGGGCCAGGCCAAACTCAGACGGTATTGCCAATTAGCATGGCGATCGTTCAGACTTTTGCTGATTAACATTGGCTTCATGTATGCTCATAAACACGGGGAATCTAGACTGCATCCAGCCACACGCAGGTACATCAATACACGCTAATCAGTGACATTGCTAAACTGCAAGGACAAAGGCACATTTAAAAATACCTCTCCAAATCTGGTCTTGGTGAATTCAACTAATGTACAACATACAAAGGATTCCAATACCCTACTAAGGTAGATAACACATCAAGCCATTCCCTAACGATTGTTCCTTGGGGGTTTATGTCCTAGAAACACCAAGGTCATAACAGGACGAGGTCCTTTTAATGGAGTTGCTTATCAATCTTCCACTATCAAATCGCTGCAAAGTTTCCTCTTTAAGGAAATGTGGCCAGAGGTCATGTCTATCCATCTGTGGTTCAGTAAAATAGCTGTCCTCATATGACCTTAGATGTTGCCAGGATGTAAAGCTCCAACACTGAAACCAAGCCTTCATTTATTTGGGCATTGTTATTTCCATCTGCACTGTTCTGGTGGGTATACTAAACTCAGACGGTATTACACATTAACATGCCGATCATTCAGACTTTCGCTAATTAACACTGGCTTCATGTATGCTCATAAACACGGGGAATCTAGACTGCACCCAGCCACACGGAGGTACATCAATAAACACTAATCAGTGACATTGCAAAACTGCAAGGACAAAGGCAAATTAAAAAATACCTCTCCAAATCTGGTCTTGGCGAATTCAACTAATGTACAACATACAAAGGCTTTCACTACCCTACCTGTTGCTAAGGTAGATAACAAAGGAAGCGAATCCCTAACGATGTTTCTTGGTCCGTTGGGGTTTTATGTCCTAGCACCAGCTCACTGTATAATTATCCGATTCTATGGCAAAGGACAAGGAACGCAGCGGGCAGAGGGTAGAGGGTTTACTATGCAACCCTGAAAGGCGGTAAAGTAATATAACCAAACTTCAAATAAGGTCATGTCAGGACAGGGTCCCTAATGAATATTGCAATATTATGCTTAGGTCACATATCCTGCTGACGCCGTATGGTTCTTCTGTCTGCGGTATAGATATGAGATTTTTACAAACCGTAAAGGGTTGCGGTCTGCTGTGGAAATATTCACAAATCGTACGGGAACCGTACGGCAATCGGCGCCCGTACAAGTGATTTGAAATCCACAATAAGGTTTCTTTTGGCCGTGACATGATTAAATTCACCGTACGGTCACCGTACGGTCACCGTATGGCCACCTTGCAATAGTCCGGGAGGGGGATGCGACCTACGGCTTTGCGATTTCTGAAAGAAGTTTAATGTCAAGTTAAAGTTGCATAGTCCGATGGTTTTGAGTTTCAGAAATTTTCTGAGATAAATACATTAGGTTGATCGTTATAAAGTACCTTACTTTAGCTTGAAGTAACTTATATTTGAAGTGGCTAACTTTTGAGATATTTGAAGTGCAACCATGCAAAATTAATGTTGGCAAGCTTGCCCAAACTCTGACACCATAGCATTCTGCAGTAACATGATCGATTCAATTGCCTCACTATTCCCTTCTGTGTGGCGACAAATGCTTAATAAGTGCATCAGTATCTAAGCCTGATATGTAGAATCAAATTTAGATCATTGTTTTGGTTTTGAAAATTTGATGATTTCATCAGACTATGCAGCTTTAAACAAATCACAACTCCTTGCGGTGAGCAAAAAACCGCATGATCGCCTTACAGCCACCGTATCCAACCGTACGGTCGCCGTAGGGTTTTGCCAATTTGGCGACTTACGGCAGCTGCAAACACGCCGCAGGCGATTAAATGTATTGTATGCATATATTACAGGCATTACCTATCTTTCCCTATCAAATCTTTGGAAAAGAATTATATTCAGGACATTTGGCCAGAGGTCTTGTCTACCCTTATGCGGTTCTGTAATATTAACGCAAATTCCGAAAGACCCCTGGTTTCGCCGATTGTATATTTTGTTTTAGATGAATAAATGTGTGAGCCGAAAACGAAAATACCACCGTTCTAACTGGTCTCACTAGCAGTCCCTTCTGCACATTCCCAAACCGAGTGTATGTATTTCATAGCTTGCGTCGGTATTTCATGGCCTTGCATCAACACCGTGTTAATGTAAGTTAGCATGCAAACTCTCTTTTCCAAATTTGGTTCCGGGTGGAGTCCTACCAAGGACTTTCAAATCGATAGTTGTCGCTTCCTAGCCTGGCGCTCGGCATTAATAGGAAAGGGGAAGGAATGGTTCACTCAATGTCAGGATAATCTGACTGAGTGGGATATCGGGTCATGTTGCTGGCAGCCTAATTTCTCAGTTGGACAGGACTATAAAGCTGCTAGGTGTGTGCACTGTCAGAAGTCAGTACTCATCCTGATATGACCTTAGATGTTGCGAGGACGGTAAACTCCAACAACCACCCAACCTCTTTTCCAATCTCAAAACACAAACAGATTGTCGAGTTCCTGAAAGCAACGGGGCTGTATCGCAGAATGAAAGTTTGGCTATTTTTTGTGAGTTGGATTTTGCATCGGAGATTCACTATCGTTTTATACAGATCTAACAACCATTTCGAATTGCCTGTCAATGTGAATGCATGCATATTTCATTGACGCGACTAAGAAAGTACATACGCGTAACTTGTCGCCATTAATGTTGCCCTTGCTTCTTATGGCCCTGACACATTACGATGCTTCTCGCCGGATAGGCGCCAACATGCAAAAAAGTCGAGAAACGTCAAACTTTTCGGCGCTGTGGGAAAAAGTTTGATGTCAGTGCAATGTGTTGGTAGTGTGCGGCCAACGTTGTGGTAATGTATATTGACGCGTGAGAAAAAAAAAGAAAAAAGTTTGGCTCACCGTCCTGTTATGACCTTAGATGTTACTAGGATGTAATACAACAACAAACAAACAAAGCACCAATTTGGCGCAACGAGCCTCACGTGCGCACTGCATGTGCCTAGCAGTCGCATAATGTTATTCCAGCACGTTTAACGTATCTCAACGCGCCCCTAACATTGCCCTAATGTTGGCACCCACGTGTTGACGCTCATCAAAAGTTTTGTGCAAGCGCAAAACTTCACTGATCCCCTGAAGCGCGCCGCCGACCCTCGGCGCTGTCGCCATCCAGCAACGAATACCAATGCGCACCTAACGTGCGCCTAACACTACCGGACGTATCACGGCGTTCCGCCAAAATATCACATACGTTGACGCGCATTGGCGAGAAGCGTTGTAATGTGACAGCACCATTATTACATGGCACTAACTGTAAAAGTACAACATCTGAACATTTTGACTTCTGGATACTGACTGCTTTATTCACCGTCCAGGGCTCTGAACCACCAGCCAAACTTTCCATGACGTCATCTCCTTAACATATTCCTTTGTTCTCTCTCAATGCCTGGATCCCATTATGCATCGCATTAGCATATATTACACTAACCCATGGGCAACAACCAATCATCGTACAGAAACAATTAAACACAATATGAATTATATTTGGTAATTCAAAATGCCTTAATATAGCGTTATAATGCGTGCATATTGTGATACACATGATCACGGTAAAGCTAAGGTTGCATGTACCGTATATGTCCCAATAGAAGCACACCCCCCATTTCAAGATTGAAAGCAGCCACACATTCACAATCATATTCAGACTGAAGGCACATAAAATATGACAATCCCACATTATTTCAGAGGAACGACAAAAACAAATCCATGAAATTCTTTCACGTTGAATAGACATGCATCTATGTGTCTGCACTTGTCCATTGCGCGTCTATTAGGACATATACAGTAGGCAGTATGCGAATGTGACATAAAATGGAAAAGCATGAACACGATCAGTGGTGCTTCCATCTGTCTGCATGCTAATGTGGCAAGTGGATCGCTCAATGGACTGATATGTGCGAATGGTAATGCGTAAATGCTGCATCCCACATATATGGATTCTTAGTTTTAAGCATCACAGTGGCGCTCCCTAGTGGAGGACTGTGAATTAAGCGGTGGCTAATGCGGAATTAATGTGAAGACTGTTAATGGACTAGCCACTTGATGACGTGATCATATTACCACTAAGTCCATAGATACACACCTGTCCGGTGTCGGCTTAGGCCATGACCTCTCTGTACAGTGAAACCCCGTTATGAAGCCTATCAATCTAAAGTGTGCATTGGCCCATCGATTTGACTTTCTGTCATTTTCTGAGAAAAAACAAATTAGGTTGATTGTTATAATCTACCCTGAGAAAAGATATTGGGTTGATTGTTATAATGTACTTTGACATTATTTGATTGTTATAATCTGCCTTATTTTAGCTTCAAGTAATTTATTTTAAATGGCTAACTTTTGAGATATTTGAAGTGCAACCATGGACAATTATTGTTGGCAAGCATCCCAAACCTCTGACACCATAGGCTTCTCTCAGTAACAGATTCTGTTTAATTGAGCTAGTATCTAAAGAAGATATGCAGAATGAAATTTAGATACTTCTTTTGATTTTGAAAATTTGATGTTCGGATATAACGCGATGATTCATTGGACCGGGATTTCTTTAATTCAAAGGTAATTAAGTAAATTGAATCCTGATTTGCCGCGACACTGCTGTTTTCGGGAGATTCTATGAACCACAATGGTAGCGTTATAACAGGTTCTGACTGTACTTACCTGGACGTATTTAAGACCCGCTGAAGCCTACATAGGCCATGCCCTTATATCTGTTTGTTGTTATTTTACGTCCTAGCAACATTTCAGGCCATATCAGGAAGTTACCAACTTATGACAGTGCGCAATCATGGTGACATAATAGTGTTGTGCCACTGGAAGACCAGGCCACCAGCACCATGACCTGATATCCCACTCAGTCACATTATCCTTACAATGAGCCAACCAGTCGTTGCCCTATCCTAATAATGATGAGTGCCAGGTTAGGAAGTGACAAGTATCAATTTCTAACTCATCGGTTTGACTTGCCCAGTGTTCGAACCTACGACTCCACGATCTACCAACACGGGAGACGGACGCTCTAACTCATTCGGCCATCCCATCTGGTCCCCTTATATCTGACATGGTGGAGGATATTGTCCTGACAGAAGCAATCATCACGTACACGTGTGTAAGAAGGGACATGCGAGGTCATTCATATGAAGTCCTGTTACAGAAACCAGTCTGAGTTAAAGCAAAATCTGCCTCAGTATGAATCACAAAAAAAGGCTGTGGTTCCAGGGCATTATGCTTAACTGTACTAGCGGATATTTGAGGAATTGGGTTACAATAACATAACACACACAAATCCAAAGAAAACAAACAAGAGGGTGACCACTAGATTATTTCAATTTGATTATCAAAGTCGATTAATCTACATGATTTAATCATTTATTCACTGCAATCAGGGCACGCTATGACTGACAAGCATTCACAGTTTGTTAAAGCTGCATAGTCCGATGAAAACATAACATTTTCAAAATGAAAACAATTATCTAGATTTGATTCTACATATCTAACTTTGATACTGGTGCACTTATTAAACATTTGTCGTCACATATAAGGGTATACTCAGTCATTTAATATAACCTGTTACTGAAGAAGGCTATCGTGTTAGAGATTTGGCAAGCTTGCCAACATTAATTTAGATTGTTTCCATTTCAAATATCTCAAAAGTTAGTGATTTAAAATAAAAGTTACTTCAAACTAAAGTAAGGTGGATTATAATGAACAACCTAATATGTTTATCTCAGAAAATTTGAATAATTCAAAATCATCTGAATATGCAACTTTAAATAAATAATGCACATGATTGTATATATTGCGGTACTTCAACTACTGTTCTGAGTTAAATATTCATAGTCCAATGAAGCATCATAGTTTCAAAACCTAAATAATTATATAGATTTAACGCACGCCCTGCTGTACATATCTGACTTAGATATTAATGCACGTATTAAGCATTTGTTGCCAGATAGAAGGGAATACAGAAACAATTGAATATAAACCTGTTACTTCTGAAGTCTATGGTGTCAGATTTGTGCATGCTTGCCAACATTAATTGTTCATGTTTGAATTTAAAATATCTTATAACTTATCAAAACTTATCCATTTAAAATGGAAGTTACTTGAAAGTAAAATAAAGTAGATTATAATAATTATGTCGATTACAACAATCAATTCAAAATAACAATCAATTCAACATATCTATCTCAATAAAATTACCAAAACTTAACAAGAATCGGATGGTGCAACTTCAAAATGGGAGTTACAGCGACCTGGATACCCGTTTTCCATGCGGTCAAGTACTAAACAACTCTCCCCTTCCAGCGTCCAAAAAACTGCCCTTTGATTCGGCCCTTATTGATAATATCTGTTAATCTGGTACAACTCATGGAAATAGTTGGGAGGTGTTATGTCTATCACAGGCAAGCTTGGGGCAGATTCCACATCAACAGTATTAAGAAGAATCGATGCCCTAAATGAAGAACTCCCAGCAGGGAAGGCACGGCGACAATGGAAAGTAGGTCAATAAAATGGCGACAAAGCAATATTTTTAAAAAGATGACAGACTGAAGCAAATCTGTGAACAAAGGGGTAAGTAGCCGTGGGCATTGTTCGAGACATCGGACAAACCTGAACCATCCTCAAAAGGAATTTGCTAAAATCTGCTCTCCCCTTTTAAAGCCGAATAAAAGCAAAAGCTAACACACAAATGGCCACCGATTTACACCAACACAAAATTATGGTCCACAAAAAGTGGGAATAGTGAACATAAAACATAACCACATTTCTGCACTAAAAGAGTGTTGCTGATGAGAGTAATCGTGATGGATTTGGGATTGGAATGTCAAACAAAAGTCATAGCTTATGGTGCTCTCACATTATGATGCTTCTCGCCAGCGCGCGTCAACGTATGTCATTTTTTGGTGCAACGTCGGGAAACGTCCGGAAGCGTTACGCACGCATTACGCACGCGTTGGTATTCATTGATGGACGGCAACGGTCAACTAGGGTCGCCAGCATGCATCTTTGGATCAGCAAAGTGTTGCGCTTGCACAAAACTTTCAACGACTGACAACGCTTGACAACGCGCGGGGGCCAACATTATCGCGACATCAGAAGCACGTGACATCGATCGCTGGAATACTGTTATGCGAACGCTAGGCACACGCCGCGCGCATGTGAGGGTTATTCCCGCACCTTGCACCAAATGGTTGCTTTTTTGTTGTTTCACATCCTAGCAGCATCTAAGGTCATATCAGGATGACATGCCAAACCTTGACCACAACATCGGCCGCATGCTACCAATACATTGCGCTGACGCCGAAAAGTTTGACGTATCTCGACGATTAAAAGTGATTTTGCGCATTGGCTGAATTGAGTGAGATTCGATTTGGAATATGGGATTTTAAAATAGCATCGCAGTCTGAACTCAGATAGAGTGGCATTATATATATATTTACAATGCATATATAGTCAAGCTATGTATTTATCTGAGGTATAACATGTTATCCAAATCTTATTTAGGATGCAGCCAAACACTGATTCTCCATCTTTACTTTTGTCATAGTCTAGTACTTATTCTGAAACAACCATTATCCTAATGCATAGCCGGTGTCGGGTTAGTTTATTAACTGACTTGCAAATGTGTTTATTGTAACGGCGGCGATATTAATATTTATATTTTCGAATCGACGCATGTAAAGTAAACAAATCGCCGCCACCGCCACCGCATCGATGTCGCTTTCCATACTGGTGGCGGTGACGGTTGCTTGCATTCGTTGGTTTGAAAATATTAATATTGCCACCGTTGCATTAATATTGCTTCGAATTTAGGGTTAATTTCATAAAATTTCACTTATTCCGTATATAATTCTGTTAAATATGATAGCATTTAATACATTTAAGCCTAATATATGCCTACATACGCAGAGGGATTTCCAAAATCTATAAATGAATTCACGTTTAGCTATAGTGAAAGTGTTACACGTTCCTGCATACCACTTGACACAGTTCCCGACGTCGGTGATAGCTAAACGGTATCAGGCTGTAACACCAAACGCCACTAACACTGACTCCTGCATACGGGCCCTGAGGAAGCAGAACCCTGGAGGTTCCTGGATCCCACACCCCTCAAATGACCTTATGTATACTGAGTGTGGTGGTTTAACGAACCAGATATGGTTGATTGTACTATTATGTTAATGAACTGTGTTGAGCATATATTTATTCATCCGTGTTGGGAGCATCACTTTAATTTATATAGATGCATGCATAAAGCTCCTTTACACGGTCTATACACAAATATATATATATATATATAAATATAATTATATATATATGTACATATATATATATATGTATATATACCGCATAAAGGAGCATTATAAAATGTAGCCTGTACATAAGGTGTCAGGCGTAGAACCCGTAAGTGCGATCCTAACATAGAGAAAATCGTTGTTTAATAAGTTCATACTTTTACAATGCTATTTTTAGTTCACTGCTCTATAATCATTTCATCTCAACAGAAGTGGACTTACTGACACTTCAAATCACCTTCACGGAAACATATTTTATGTTGATTTATTCTTTATTAATTCTTTGGATCGGCGTTTTATTGACTGTCTTGGCTAGCACAATAACAAGCTTAGCGGTACATGTTTCAAATCCAATGGGCAAGTGACTGACCTGGCAATAGGACCAACCGAAGTGACCATTGGCGGCACTCCCAGAGGCAAACCGGGGCAAATCCAGGCAAGGCAATTCACGCCGCGGCCATGTTGTGAATCCTATTCACGCCGCGGCCATGTTGAAACCAGACCGAGGGCACTTATGCGTCGGCCAGTCACCACTGTATGTAAAGTGATGTGAATACTTTTTTTTCGACCAAAACCTCTCGAAATCACTCAAATTTGAGGGTATTGATTTTTGAAAGGAACATATTCATCTTTGCATACCTGTGTTCTATCTATTGGCCAATTTTCATGAACATTGGGTGACCCTTGCATGGTGATTTTTCCCATTCTTTAACTACAATGTACTGTCAACTTTGAGTCTGCATAGTTATAGTGGTATCACGTAATGCAGCACTGTCAGCGTAGTTATCTGTGCAACACAGTTGAACAACTAGTCTTAGTAATTACAAATTAATAAAAGTTTTAAAAGGGCTACCAAATATTTTTTAAATATATCTATATTAAAAAAGTTATGCAATTTTGAATTTAAGGAAAGATTGACAGCCAAGGTGAGTGACTTTGTTGACATTGCCTACTGAAATGCATCTGATCATCATTCAATCTTCATGAAAATTGACCAATAAATAGAAAAAGGTATGCAAACATGAATATGATAGTTTCAAAAGTGAATATCTTCAAATGTTACTCCTTTAATTTATGTAGTAGTTCATACACATCAGCACACAGTAGTGCCTTATGGCCATTTCCAATACCGACGCTTACTCAGCCTCGTTCTGATGACGAATTAGGTCGCGCTTGAATAGGGTGAATGATTAGATATAATCTATTTTGCGAATAAACTCATAGCAATAATAATAATAAAAGGCAATGCTCCACCTATTTATATCCACATCATTAATTATATATCCTATATTATAAAACTCCTTTAACCAGAAAACATAACACCTGGTTTAAAACAAATTAGTGTGACAACATAGACACTTCATTCTTGTGGGCTAAGATTCTTAAAGGTCATGGTAGAGCATGTGGTCCCGTCATGTTAAACAACAACACAGTTCCAAGAACACCATAGGCGGATTGCAATAACAACATAACTGGTGGTTAGTTATGCTCTCTCCATTATGCTGACGATTTTCCTTCCCAGCAGCATGACGCCCAACCGCAATGGTAATGTTGTACTAATAATTCAAGAGTACTTTTCGGACAAATTAAAGGTTCAGAGTTTGAAGAAAAAATCAAATTTTCAAAACGAAAACATTTATCTCTATTTGATTAGACATATTTAGCTTACCTACTGGTGTTGTTATTAAACATTTGGAACCACTTAGAAGGGAATAACTAGGCAATTTAATAGAATCTGTTACTGCAAAAGCCTATGGCGTCAAAGTTGTGGCATGCGTGGCAACATTAATTTTGCATGGTTACACTTCAAATATCTCAATTTTCTATAGCTGAAGAGTTTGGTAATTCTATCAAAAATGCTGTGTTCTACTGTTCTAGTAAAACTTAAAACAGTATTGTATGTGATGTGACATGAACAAACAATGCTCTAGACAGCTACAACAGCAACCATACCAAACAAAATCAGCTGGATACATGTTATCTCAATGAATTTGAAACTGTTTTCTTTGGACATACATCAGTATTGCTACTAATGTTCTCACTCAGAGGTTCATTAAGAATATGATCTCGGTTGCTAGGTAACCTAAAATTACTGATGAGCTAGTATCCTAATGGAGTAGGACTCGGTTTGCAATAACATGCTCGAAGCTGTGATGCCAAAGTTCTGGTTAGCAGATATTATTGTTTAAGGCAAGGAAACAAATAAGCTTCCCAAGGATGGCTCAAGATGGGTTGGCTTTCTTGCTATGTCTGACTGTATCCAAGGATATCATGGTAGTCACTAGATAAAAGATTCACCCGGTACTTGTAGTACACGGGTGAAGATCAGCCTTAGATAAATACGGGCGAAAATAGCGTTAGTATGGAACATCACCTAGAAACTGTGGCTCCAGTATCAAATGGCCACCCATGTAAACACAGAGTTGGTGAAATGGGCGAGAATGCAAAAAGACAAGATGGCGGCCGCAGAACCCCGTCGATTTCACTTTTAAATCTTATTAAACTAGATATTATATTATATTTTTCAACTCAAAGGTAGCGGGCTCTCAATAATACATATGTAAAGAATAAATGTTGCTTCTTAGATTGTGAAATTAGGCTCTCAATTCTTTGACCCGCATTTTCGCCACCTTTTACATAGGGTTGTTTTGCACCCCTACTGCAGCAGTATGGGGTGAATCTTGTATCTAGGTAGTCATGTGACCTCGATACTCAGTTGCTTTTGGCTAAGTCAGTACCTTTACCCTTTCATCTACACTGGACTGTTACAGTTGCATAATTTCTTGGTTTTTGAGATACTGTCATATTCTGTTCATAGATATGCTATGATTTAGTTTAAATCAGCTTGAAACAGCTTTTACTTTCAAAGGTTAGGATTGCCTAGTTCTGTTACTGCAGAAACCTATGGCGTCAAAGTGGGATAGTGGTTAGAGTGTCTGACTTTTTTCTAGGTCAAACTCCTAATCTGAAGGTTGGTGGTTCGATTCCCTGTGCCCTCAACTCTGCCAATTAGGATTTCCACCACTGTGTATAACTTACAGTGTCTTCAAAGGCCACTTGCTCTCATACCATGTCCATGTGGTGCGGGAGGTTAAAAATCCCTTGGGCCGGTATGTGTAGGCTCGGACTTTCTATCGACAAACTGTCTAATGGTGAAAACAAGTCTATTCAGACTTATCCATAATAGGGAGTATAAATCTTCAAGCACCTCTCAGTGTGTGGCCTTTTATTTTATATCAATACAGCAGGCTGATTTTCATTCGATAACGTGTCTCATAAAGTGGGATAATGTGGGGGGAAAGTCGGATAATGTGGGAGAAAGTGGGGGTGCAATGGGATAACATGGGGCACCATGGAATGCCATGGGATAAAGTGGGATAAAGTGGAATAAAGTGAGATACATATGAATAAAGTGGGACATATTGGGCTGGAGAGACATAAAGTGGGATACATCGGGATAAATCAGGATAACAGGGAATATATTGCGATACATGTGTCAAAGTGTGGTAAAGTGGGATACATTGCTATGAAGTGGGAAGCTGCTTCTCCCATTTCTAGCACCACTTGTTTGTACTAGGTCACTGCTGTCTTGAGTACAAAGGCATGTCTCAACAGTCGGCTTCCTGCAGACCGCAGACATAGCTGGCCACTGAACGCCACTTTCTGAGTCATCATTGGAATTAGTTACAGACCTGAGTTAATTTGCTTCACTTGTCGTCGAAAGAAACACCATCCAGTTAATCATGTTTTGCTGCCGGTTCCCAACTCTCTCTGGTATTATTAAGCTATCCCATTAAAGCCCCAGTCACACTATGGTTTGCGACAGATTGCGAACAGCTGCGCCAATTTCATCCTCTCGATCCTGCTCAGTGGATCCATTTGCAGTTTGGGCTATTTTCCCTTCCAACCAGTGGTCAACAACTGGTTCATCAAAGGCTGTGGTATATGCTCTCCTGTATGTTTGAAAGTTCATATAGAAGACCCCTGGCTGCTAATCAGAAAGAGTAGCCTATGTGGCGGCAGCGGGTTTCCTCCAAAGAAATGTGTCAGAATGCCAATATGTGTGACCTCCAAGAACCGATGAGAAAAATTAATGTGCTCTAGAGGCGTCATTAAATAAAACATGCTTTCCTTTTTGCAACACTTAGCAAACCACTTTGGAGGAAGGAACGCACAGTCAATTGTGACCTCCTTGCAAGCAACGGTTGCCGACTTCCGGGTGGCCATTTTGGTTAAAATGTGGTTTTCAGTGCAGCAGCTCCAACTTGCTTGCGACCAAAGTGGTCGACGGTAACTGAGGACAACTTCTGCCTCCCCTTTCCCAAAACTTGCGACCATTTTGGTACCACTTTGCAACCACTTTGCATGTCTTTGTGACCGAGCCTTTTTTCGCAGCAAGGTGGGTCGCAAACAGGGGCCATATGTATGGAAAACTTGTTATCGGCTCCGGTGTTAAGGGCCGCCACCGGGTTAGCTAACGCCAGTGTTGGGAAATGGGTCACGGGTTATGGACGGGTCCAAATCATGGTGGTGTTACCTAACCTAGCAGTTATTTATAGATTTGGGAAATCCCTCTGAGCCTGTTCCCGGCGAGCACCCGATCCGGAGGAGTTAATATCGCTTCGATTATTGGTTTAAATTGACCAAAATTCGGTGGCGGTGTTAATATCGCTTCGATTTCCGGTTTAATTTGGCCAAATTTAACTTTTTTTGTATGTTATTCTGTTAAATAAATTAGGTCAAATTAAGCCCAAAATCAAAGCGATATTAACGCCGCCCCCGCATCGGCGGCCATTTGTTTTGTTTACATTAGAAAATATGGATATCGCCACCCATATAGTGGCGGCGTTAATATCGCTTCGAGTATGGGCTGATGTTAACATCACCATTGATTAGCCATAAGTAATTCTTGTACCAAATATTAAAATGACAAATGTCTCAACAGAAACTTGTTTCAAAGAAATACATAACCAATATCTGATTACCCCTACTGATTTTCTATTTATATATATGTCATTCATCATCATCATGCTGTCAGTCGCAATGCGACAAAGACTGCTTTCATTATTTAACCGGCGCTTTGTGCAGTTGTACATTTCATAACAGCTGCTTGCAAAGTCTTGAAGTGCTGCTGGCTTTTGCAGGTTACTAGCGGCACTCTAGCGGCACTCCAAAAACATGAATAAAATAAGTAAAACTGACTCTGGCTATGGCTCTAACGCTAGTCTGAATGCCCAGATTTGTCTAGATCTAAATGCACATGGCATAAGATGTGCTAATTATATTGATGTAAATGCAATGCTGGATACAATATTAATATCTTTATTCATTATACATATTTTTTTAGTATTTATTCTATGTTTCAAACAAGAGCTGAGATGAGCTGAAACTAGCACATTTCATAGCTGACCCAGTGTATAGCATGTGATATGTGCTTCTCACAGGTTTGTTTTTCTTCTATGCATCCCACGATGCACTGCGCTACTGGAATGTTGATGTAGTCTATTTGGGTGTCAGAAGTTTGGGAAGTTGGTGAAAACACATAGCAGAGGTGTTATTATAGTTAATGTACAAAATTTGCTAGGACAAGTTCCCTGCAATCTATATTGGAAACACATGGCAGTCAATAAACTAGATCATGGTTCCGACTGCGCATGCGCTGAAAACGGTGTTGGGAGCAAAGCAACGGCGTACGGCCATTGAGTTTGCCTATACGCGCAGTGAAAAGCATCAGTTTTATTCAAAATTAATAGAAATCCAAAACCCTAACCTTATCAATTTAATATAATCTTTTTGATAAACATGTTTTCTGTATGATTGTGTTCCAAGCGGTTTGTCTCTGGCTGGTGTGGTTTTATCAATATTTTACTTTTTCTGTATAGAGATTGCTTGCTGCCATTGACAATGCATTGAGTACTGTGGCTATGGCTCTAACACTAGTCTGAGTGCCTAGATCTTTCTAAATCTAAATGCACATGGCATAAGATGTCCTGATTATATTGATGTAAATGCAATGCTGGATACAAGATTAATATCTGAATTTATTATATATATTTTTTTAGTTGACATTCTATTTTTCCAACAAGAGTTGAGATGAGCTGAAACTAGCACATTTCATAGCTGCACCCAGTGTATTAGCATGTGCCATGTGCTTTTGGGGGGGTTGTTTTGCTCTGATGCATCCCACAATGCACCGCACTGCTGGAACCGTGATGTAGTCTATAACCGTCCTATGTTTGATTATCAAAAAACATATGGTTATAAGGTCTAACTGTCCTTAATGCTGCAAATTCCGATGAAAGCCTACATATATAAAGTTATACATAGTTTGTAAAGATTAATTAAAATACATGAAAATGGACGAAGGAAATGAAAAGCAGGTTCCGAATTTTGAATTAAAATTTGAATCAACGTTGTGAGATTGTTAATGTCGTTGTCACAGTTTAATATAAACAGTTCCACCTTTTATATAATACAAAATAATAATTTAGCAAATTTTAAAGAATATGGTGTCAGCTTGGCAATTAATGACTCAATCAATTGAACTTGTAATGCGATTAGCTTGGATATTGATTTCATGCAGTGGACAGAAGAAGACTTTGAAGTGTGGAGTGAAATGGAATAAGAGGGAAAACACAGTAAGCCAGGTTTTGTGCTCTCTCGCAGAGTGTTTTGGCAGGATGAAGTGAGTCAGTAAAGGGGAATAAGATCGTTGGTACATACGTATCATATCTGGTGGTGGTAGGCTGTCATGTGGCTCTTATGTGGGATTAAGCTCCAGCATTTGGTGGTTTATTTTTTTAAAGAAAAGGTTTAGTGTGACATATTAACAATAGGTGTTTGGTAATGACATATTATTTCGCATTACTACTAATATACGGTTGTGCAGTTTGCTTTGCTTTGTTTATTTATATGTGGTCTTTCTTCATGGCTACATCTAAGCTCATATCAGGACGGTAACCGACCTGTGACAGTGGTACTGGATACCGAGCTGTGACAGGGCACACTCGTGGCGACTTTATAGTACTGCCCCACTGGGAGATCAGGCAGCCAGCAAGATAAACCGAATTCCCACACAGTAACATTATACTGTCAATTAGCTAACTGACTGGATCGTTGGTAGTGTCATGGGGGGGGGGGGGCGAGGAAAATCGGAAATATTGCGCCTAGACTGGGAATCGAAACCATATCTCTTGCACATCTCGTGGATTTCTAGCCAGTATGCTAACCATTACACCACCTAGGCTCTGTGGTGTCACAACCCTATCCACACCTACGTGTTTATTTGACTCCTTGCCTGAGACGTCAGTTCAGACTACTACAGTAGTAATATATTTATATTCAGCATAAGCTCTGAGTTCTGATTATTGGTAGCTCCCACCCCGTGGTGTTGAGGGGTGTAGACATTTCAACTATAGACCTAAATGATTTCCTTAGTTACCACTGTACGATTCGCAGACTCTCCAGCATGGTTGATCAAAACGCTATATTCTATATCCATAGCTGACATCCTAGTTATTACAATTACAATTACAGATACACAGGTAGTGCATTTATATTAGTTATATCCCTGTCACACTATGACGTATTGTGCAAGCGTGCGCCGACGTAGGTGATTTTGCACCAATACCTTGGTGTACGTCAATATGCCTTTCTCAAATCTTAAGCGTTTGCTATGCATACGTTGATGTATGTCAATGTACGTAGATGTTTTTCATTATATGGTGTTGCTCGTGACGTGGTCGCGAAAGTTTTGTGCATGTACAAAACTTTCAACCTTTGACAAAGTGTGGGTTTTAACTCGGGCGTACGTTATGTATAGGTTAGACATACAGCGATGTACATTAGATGTAGGTTAGACAAACGATGTTCACTATGTAGCACTATGTTGACCTATGTCAGTCGGACGGAGCGCCAGTAGAAATGTACAGTCCGCATATTGACAAAGTATTGACAACATATGGATAATGTACGTCTAACGTTAGTTTTGTGTTTCTCCCCTGTGTCCTGACATATGTAACTTATAAGGCGATTGAATTACATATATGACGTTCAGCAGCATTCTGCGAGTGTACCGTGAGCGTATTGCAACCATTTTTCGCAGGGAGATATGTTAGCCATATGTTATGGTGAAGTCACACTACGACGCTTCTCCCGGCGACCTCACTGTCATGCCGTTGAAAATAAAATCTTTGCACGCCAGTCGATGCAGAGGAAACGTTCCAAACTTTGTCCTAACACGTTTCCCGATAACGTTATTCCGGCGCGTCCAACGCATCGCGACGCGCGCCTACCGCCCTTACCCATATATTTGCGTGCGCTGCCGGTCGTTGTTTTTTTTTTGACACGCTTAAAACCTTGGGCGACCGGCAACGCGCGCCGACGTTGTCCGCCGACCAGCAACGTCAAAGATAGTGTACCGAAATGTACCGACGCCCGCATAACGCACCCCCAGCGCGTCCCGACGTTTCACTTATTATCGCCCAAAAACACCACACGTCGCCGTGTCGCCGGCGAGAAGCGTGGTCGTGTGACTTCACCATAAGCCATATGTTGGCCATACGCTCTGCTATGTTGCATATACGGTATGTATACATCCAACTTTGCCCCCCCCCCCCGCACCAAAAAGTTCAACACATCTCAATTTGTTTAAGTGATTTTAGCCATTGGCCACTCACTTACACGATGCATCGTAATGTGACAGGGCCATTACAACACCAGACAATTCTTGACATGCCCAGCATCATGGTCATGACACCACATATCTGTTGGAAGGTTCAAATAAATGGCATGGCCCCTTACGAGTGAAACCCAAACCAATATTTCTGAAAATGCTATGAATAAAACATGTTTGTCAACAATCAACAACAACAAAATCATTAGCATAGGTTCATATGGTTAGGTTTAGAGTAGCGAAACACCCTCCTTCGTCAAATAAGTTTACCGGGAATGTGCGTCATATGAGTTCACTTGAGTTTTATTTAACCACAAACATGTAGGCTAGTAATGTTATTACTCTCTGGCTTCCCTAAGGGGTGATATTCCAGCCAAGCAACTAACGCTGTATTAAGTATGGTATTCAGCAGACAGATTTCCCACTAATTTATGACCCTTTTTTTTTTTTGTTCTTGAAGATTTATACTGCCTATCATGGATAAGTCTGAAGATACTTATTTTCACCATTAGACAGTTTGTCGATAGAAAGCCTGAGCCTACAATTTTACCCTCCCTAGGTATTTTTAACCTCCCACACCACATAGACATGGTATGAAAGCAACCGGCCTTTGATAACACACACCAGTGGAAGTCCAAATTGGCAGAGGTGGGTGGGGGGAGGGGACGGGGAATCAAACCATGGATCTTCAGATTAGGAGTCCGAGATAGAAACAGTCACACACTCTTACCACTCTGCAACAGAGAACACGACGGACCGTGATCTCGAAGAGATTGACAATTCACAGTACTGTGTGTGGGATGTAGATCTACGACTGGACGTGGGTGCGTGGAGCTAGCGGTCATGTTTACTTCCTTTCTTTTAAAACAAATAGCAGCCGTTATCTGATCTGATATTTTTCAAAATGAATGAAAGCGAGACATTGATGGTTGTCTAGACAGAGCAATAAACCACCCCTCCACCCCAATCCCCTCCACTACACACCCCTCCCCTCCCACCCTCATGCAAAACACACACTTCCCCGCCATCTCACTAGGTCATGTGACCGCGGCCATCTTGGATAACAAATATTAAGTTACCACTCTCTTCCTGTGTGACTGTTCCCATGCCTTTTGCTGCAAAACAAGTAGCCATCCCTTTGTAGTCTAAATAAACTCGATTTGATTTACTTTGATCGGATTGTTGTCTATTTGTTTGTGTAATAAGGAAATACTCGAAGGGACGGGGCTGCCCTCTATGGAAGGTCTTGTGATCAAAAAGAATCTCCGGTGAACTGGACACCTCATCAGACAGGCTACCAAAGCAGATCCTCTATTCTCAACTGTCTTCTGGTTACAGAAAGAGAGGGTGCCCTCATCTCTGGTTCAAGGATACCATCAAGAGAAACCTGAAGCTGAGAGACATTAAGACCGACTCATGGACATCACTCTCACAGCAGAGATCTAAATGGAGAGCGGCAGTCATATAATGAAACCAGTCTTTGTCACATCGCAACTGACAGCATGATGATGATGTTTGTGTGTACCTGTCTATCTGGCTCTGTTCCTACAATGTGAATGCAGACTACTACAGTAGCAATGGCACTGTTAAGAAAATCAATCATCGGAGGAGTCAACTCCACGAAAAACTGTCATAAAGACACGTTATAGACAACATGAAACTTACACTACAGTATCAATTAATAGAGCAGGGATGATGTTTCATGTAATGTCATTATTCGCTGGGTCCCACGTCGCACCACCCCTGATGCTCAACCGCACGCGGCAGACAGAGTGGCTACTGCGCCGGCTTCCCATGCGGAAGGCTGGGAGTTCAAATCCCAGCCGAGTCAAACTCATGACTTATAAATTTGATAGTTGTCAGGCATTTGGCATTAGTAGGACAGGTTAGATGGTTGGCTCATAATCAGGATAAAGTGACTGACTCGGATATCGGATCATACTGTGGGCGTCCTGATCAACCGTCCTCCCCCTCCCTCCACTATCGCCCCTCCCCATTCCCCATCTCCAGGGGCCATATGCATAAAGCAGTGTTAGCGAGCCAAAACGCGTTTAGACAGGATTTCTGGTTTAGCGCCGAAAAGTTGCTATGCATGGAGCAGTGTTAGGCCTAACACCACAAGCTTAAAATAGGTTACGGTAAAACCCGTTCCGTAGCTGGTTTACAGGAGGTGTTAGGTTCCGATTAGGGCCAAATCCATTCAATGCTGTCATATTTAACAGAGTTACATAGTCACATAGGGTATGCGGGTAATGCAGTACCTATCTGCTAAAATACCTCAGGGTGTTTGACGCCCCTGCCTTGTAAAGTTATAAACCACTGCCTTGTGGTATAGGTTCTTGATAGAATCAACGGCTAAGGGAGCAAACCCTAACAGAAAACCATGCTTCCATGGCAGCATTAAGGGCGGTGATGAAGGGCTTTGTCCCTGCTACTGCAGGGACAAAGCCTCTTTGTCCCTGCAGTAGCTGGCCGAACATCTCCCGGCCAGCTACTGCAGGGACAAATAGTGTGCACCTGTCTTGACATGTTCTTGCCGATGTGAAACCTCTATTTGCTCCCCGAGAGAGTGCTGCTAGTAACTTGCAAAAGCCAGCAGCACTTCAACACTTTGCAAGCAGCTTTTATGAAATGCACAACCGCACAGAACAGTGGCGGTTAAGAAATAAAAGCAGTCTTTGTCGCATTGCGACCGACAGTATGATGATGATGAGGACATAGTCAAATAGTGAAATTTTTTTAAGTTAACCCTAAAATCGAAGCGAGATTAACGCTGCCGCCACAACGGCGGCGATATTAATCCATACTGTCCAACGTCAACTAACCATGGCCGCCGCCGTCGCCGCCACCGTATCGGCGGCAATATATTAGGCCCAAATCTATTAAATGCTGTCATATTTAACAGAATTACATATGCCATAAGTGAAATTTAATCAAGGGATTTCCCAAATCTATAAATAACTTCACATTTAGCTATAATCAAAGTGCTACGTGCTCCTGCATACCACTTGACATATTTCCTGACCTCAGTGATAGCTAAACGGTGTCCGGCTCTAAACACCCAAAGCGCGTCATGCATATATTCCCAGGTCCCTCCCATCTTCCTTTACGCCCCCTCCCGGCCCCTCCTCTCGTCTCCTCCATGCCCCCCCCCCCTCCCACTCCCTCCACCATACCTCCTCCCCATTCTCCCATCTCCCTCCTCCCTCTTTAATGATGTGATTAAGAACCTACTACACTCATTTACGTCTAGTTGCTTAATGACTTTATTACGGTACCTCCCAGGCTGTGCTGGTTGCCCGTTCGCTGGTCCCATCCCGCTGTCTCCCAGCGTGTCGTGTGTTAGTACATACATAACACCCTACAGCAAACCGCCTCTCCACTCTCCCCGTCTTCCCTCCCTCCCATCCTCCCCCCTCCTTCCCCTCTGCTCCCCTCCCGCCCCATCTCTCGCCCCCCCCCCCCCTCGCCCACCCGTCACCCCCCTCCCTCTCCCCTCCCCCGTGTAGGCTGGCGGGCACTGATACCCGGCCGCAGATCCGTCAGCGCCGCCGAAACGGGTCTGTGTCAGGCCGGGCTCAGGCCGACTTTAATTCTATTTCCAGATGCAGATGATTCAATCCAATCGCGCCTGATGTCTGTTTGATTGTGAGGGATGGCCGGGATCCGAGTGTCCGAGACGGGGCCGGCGAGGGGATGGGCGGCAGCGAGAATTAATGTTCCCCTTCCTTGTCTGCCTTCTGGCCGAGAAGGGAGGTAAGGAAGGAAGGATGTTTGCTGCTGAATCAGCACCTCTCATTCTCCATCACCTGGGAAACATGTATAGCCAACGTCCACATTGGATTAATATCAGGTATTTCTATGATGACATTCTTTATAATGCATGGCAACATGCCCTAGAACTCAGTAGGTGATTATCACCACCAACCTCCCCTCTAACGGCAATGGCATGACTACAGCTATGGGGTATTTTGTACTTATTGTGTATTTATGTGTGCATTAGTTGAATAAGCAGCAGGAATTTCAATCGTGGACATTACTTTTTCTGGGGGTGGGGGGTACATATTTGATGGGATGGCCGAATGAGTTAGAGTGTCCGTCTCCCGTGTTGGTATAGCCACAAACCCTCAATCAATCAATCTAGTCGAGGGTTGGATGCAATGGTTCTCCACTTGTCCCGATGGTGTGCTGTTCTGATAGACTGTGAATAATTCAAGCCTGTCCACTGTGAAATATTTGTAAACCATGATGTTCTTGGTCTCCCTCTCCCTCTGCTGCCATTCACCTTCCCTTCCAACAATGTATGGTATATTGAACTCTGACGAATGATGTGGCCAAAATAAGTTTCTTTGTCTGTATAGTGGCAAACAAGCATTTCTTATTTTAAATTTTTCTGATAACTCCTCTGGTTGAGTCAAACCAATGACTTTAAAATTGATACCTGTAGCTTCCTCGTCAGGTACTCGGATATTAGGATAGGGCAAGGAGTGGTTGCCTCACGATAATGTGACTGAGTGGGATATCAAGTCATGGTGCTGGCAGCCTGGTCTCCCAATGTGGCAGCACTAATAAGTTGCCTTGAGTGTTCATTGTCACAAGTCAGGACCCATCCTGATATGATGCTATATGTTGTTAGGGCATAAAACAACAACAAGCGAACAAATGTCATTCATCTGAATACATATATTGTCAGCGAAGTGGCGCTGACGCACCTGTCTTCCAACAATGGAGGCAATTGGTCTTCCTCATTCCACTGCTTCTTACCCTATCCTAATAATGCAGCGTAGGGAGCGCCAGGTATCGCATGACTCAGCCTGGGGTCAACATTGAGGAGGAGGACGCTCAACTCATGTGGGCATCTCCTCATGTTTGGAACTCACTATGCTCTGTGTGAAAAAGGTATTATGCAGGATTCCCACCACCATCGGAGACTCAGATGGTGGAAGACATAATGTTGTATTTAGTAACTGATTTGTCACATGCATATTATTGGGTTTAGTTACTTGAAGTTGAAGCCTCTGGAATGCCTATTGAATGTGGAGTCACTATTTACAGCTGCAGATGCTGATGTTTTTGAACTGCGGTAATTTCTCTCATGGGGGGTGATGAAAATGGGAAATATTGCGCCTAGAGTGGGACTCAAAGCCACATCTCTTTGCATTCCAGGCCAGTATGCTAAACATTACACCACCTATGATCCCTGCTAACTCCAGATCATGGAACTTCCATGAAAATGTAATACTCTGCCGCAACCAAGTACCGTGATTGCAACGATAGTGGTGTGGCTTTCTTGTCTGGCACTTTCAAAATAGTTTCCTGCAGGTGCCATGCAAACCGTCAGGAGCAGTATGCCTTTCCCTTTTCCCTTTAACCAACGTTACTCATCGCTCCATTCATTACTCGATTCAATCTCTCCCTCCTAATTCCCTCTCCCCTCACATCTCCCTTGAATCACCTTTACTCATGCCTCAATTACTCCCTCAATCCAAGCTGTCCCTCCTAATTCCCTCCCCCCTCATAGCCCCTTGAACCAGCCTTACTCATTCGTCAATTCCTCCCTCAATCCAACCTCATCCTCCTAATTCCCTCTCCCTTCACAACGCCTTTGAACCTACGTTACTCATCCCTGAATTCCTCCCTCAATCCAACCTCATCCTGCTAATTCCCTCTCCCCTCACAACTCGCTTGAACCAGCCTTACTCATCCTTCAATTCCTCCCTCAATCCAACCTCATCCTCCTACTTACCTCTCCCCTCACAACTCCTTTGAACCAGCCTTACTCACTCACTCAATCAAACTTCTCCCTCCTAATTCCCTCTGCCGTCACAACTCCCTTAAACCGACCGTTCTCACCCACCCTTCACTCGTCAATCCAACCTCTCCCTCATAATCCTCCCTCCCCTTCCTTCGCTCACACCCTCCCCCTTTGTCACACTGTGCCCCTTACTCTTTCCCTTGTTCTTTATACTCATATATACTCATTCCTCTTCCATCCCTCTCCGCTCACTTCCGATCCTCCCCTGTCCGCCTCCTTCTGGTTCTACTTTCCCCCTCCCCCCCCCCATACTCCGTCCAACCACCCCATCTCCCTCTCCCTCTTTTCACCCTGCCAGTGACTCCTGTACTCTTCTCCCCCTACCCCCTCTGACCCTGCCATCCTTCCCCCTTACTCTCCCTCCGCCCCATCTGCCTCACTATTCCTCACCCCCTCCCTCCACTCCCAATCACTCCAACCCCCACCTCCGTATCAACCTGGCTCACCCCTCCCCCTCAACCCTCGCCCCTATCCTCAATGGGTTTTATTTAAGAGTTGGAATGCTCTCGTCAATCATAGATGACGAGGCAGAGAAAGGGAAAGTATCGGTCTTTATTCGTTCATCCTCGTAACTCCAATCGCTATAATTAAACGGGATAACAATCTTGACAACCGAGCCTTTTTTTTGTTTAGTGATTGTTTGTTTATTCTGCCTTCTTATTGGCATTTACAAACTAATTTGACAATTATACACAGAGAGAGCAAAATACCTCCATCACATTTGTATATTGATCACTCAGCAACAAAATCACTAACAGAAGGTAACGTGACCTATGACCTAGTTTTATCCCCACTTCTAATACTTGATAAGTGCCCATATAGAAACTCAATCGTTGTTTCTAAATTTGGCTGTTAAGGCTGCTTCTTGAACTGAGAGTTTTTGTCTGTTTCTTGGTTTATTGTTGGAGTTTTGCGTCATGGCAACATCTAGGGTCATATCAGAACGGGTACTGACTTGTAACTTTGCACACTCATGGCGATTTTCAAAGTGCTGCCCCACTGAGAGACCAAACCATGAGTGCCATGATCTGATATCACACTCAGTCCCATTATCCTGACTCTAGCCAACCACTCCTTGACATGTCCTAATAATGCCGAGTGCCTGGCTAGGAAGTGACAAGTATACATTTTTAAGTCATTGCTTTGACTCGACCAGCATTCATACCTGTGGGTTGGAATCCCACGATCTACCAAAATGGGAGACGGATGCTCAACTCAGGTTGAGGGATAAGGCTCCTGTCAGTCAGCTACACTAGAGGAAACACTTATATAAGTGATATATCCTACAGAGCTTGGCCTTATTATGAAAGGCCAACAATATATTTGGCTTAGCCGTCGACTGATACTTGGAACGATTGTTCTGGGAAAGACAATCTCAGAAGGGCAATTATAGAATAATGGTCCTCGATTGATTGATTGATTGATTGGTGGTTGCTTTCCGCCGTGTCAGCAGCACAGGCCATATTCACGGCGAGAAATGTTTGTTTTTTTGTTCAAACCATCACTTTTACATGTAAAAGCAGACAATCAATTATGTCCGAATAGACACCGAATACATTCAGGGGGAGGTTCCCCCTTGAGCAGAAAAGCATGTGCAAGCCACAAGTGGCAAATACGGCAGCGGTTAAGGACCACTTGGTCCCGATGACCTCCCGCATGGGTCTGTGGTGGCTTTCCCACAGATGCTTCAATTTCTTTAAGTTTATTCATGTTTGGTCCTCGAAAACTACCTAAATATAGCACAAACTCAATACAATTTATCTGTTTATATTTCACCCAAATATTGCTTAGTACTCATTGCATAATCCATTTGCTCTTCTTTGCGTGCACCTACCCCAGACTGTCCTATCGCTAGTACACTATACATAATAATTATTTAATATGCAATATTATTATGTAAACAAAAAAGAGAGAAAAAGAGAAAAACAAGGAATAAAAGAGGGGGAAACAAAGAGACCTATGTCTCGTCCAGTTCGATGAGATTACTATCCAATATACATATTTGCGAGATTCGCATATTAATCAAATTAATAACATGAATTGCCTTGCTCACTCTCTTTTTAAAGGTGTCTATTTATCGTGACTTATAGTCTTTTGATGTCTACGAGCAACAACAAATAACATGAGACGACTTTAGATGTTACTGGGACGTAACACAACGATCAATAACAACAATAATCAAATGTATTATAAACTCAGATAACAGGCATACGATAATGTCATGCATACATTATTTAAGGTAACCTTATTTACATTATCGGATATTCCCAGCACATGGAGTATATTTGGATGTTCCAGTTAAGCTGGAAAGTACCCCACTAGAGTAGTTCCAACATATGTCACTAGCTTAACTGGAGGGGTATAATAGATCAAGAGAGTGGCGGTGATATTCCAGAAGAAAAATACAATATAGTTGCCTTTAATTGTCAGTGTCCTGTCTTTGGCTGGTTTCAGCATGATGGAACTACTGACAGAGATCAGTGCGCTGTCTTTGGCTAGTTTCAGCATGTTTGAACTACTGACATAAATCAGTGCGCTGTCTTTGGCTAGTTTCAGCATGTTTGAACTACTGACAGAAATCAGTGCGCTGTCTTTGGCTGGTTTCAGCATGTTGGAACTACAGACAGAGCTGAGTGTGCTGTGTGAGGCTGGTTCAGCATGTTAGAACTACAGGTCTGCTTGTGCTGTGTGTGGCTGGTTCCAGGCATGTTGGAACTACGGAGCTGAGTATGCTTGGTGAGACTGGTTCCGCTATATTGCAACTACAGAGCTGCGCGTCCTGTGTGTGGTTGGTTTCAATATTTTGAACCAACACAGCTGGGTGTGCTATATATTCGGCTGGTTTCAACATGTTGGAACTACAAACCTATCTGAGCTGGGTGAACCTGGTTCCTGGCAGACCACTACAACTGACCCAGGGATCCTAACTATGACTAGTCACGAGCATGTGGGGACCGCGGCGCTGGCCGACAATCCCTTGCTGACACTGGTTCGGGGTATGTCAGGACCGCTGAACTGGTTGGGGCTGTGGGGCTGAGGTTGGTTCCCTCAATCCCTGCATGGCAGGCTGCTGGTGCTGGTGCTGTTGATGTGTGGGACGCTGAGACGGCGGGTGATGGGTTGCTGCCATCAGTGCCTCCCCGCCCGAGGTGGAGTGAAAGTAAGGAGTGGTTGTAGCGTCGGCGACGGCTGCTGCCCGGAGGCCAGGCGTGAGTTGTGACGGAAGGGGCGCCCCGAGTCACCAACAATTCAGCGCGCTGATTCACCAATACATCAGCAAAACTAGCGCCAAACTGCACTTGTTGAAACCTGGGCCTTATCTTGCAAAGCCATTGCATTGTTATCAAGTTACTCCACCCCCACATCAATTGTTTCAATTACAACCATCGATTATCGCTGTTTTACAGTCTATGCATTTTTTTGCAGGAAATTATAGGTACATATTAATATTTAATTTTTGGGTGGGAATTTTCGGTGAAGCAGACCATCATCTCGCCCCCCCCCCCTACCCACCCACTGACACACCTCGGCTCCCCCTGGCGGTGACGCCCGTGTGAAAGGAGTCTACTGTTTTGGTGCAGTGCACCCAGAATGAGGTTAGACTAACCGGATGTCGATTTGATTTAGACCAGAAGGAAACTGTCATCATTATAAAAGACATGCACACATATAAATCAGAGTAGGAAATATGGTATATGACTTTTATAGAATGCACTTTGCAAATCTCAACCTAGCCATATTTAATTTGGATTATGGGTTGTTTACCGTTACTTAATACAGTTAAGGGCACACACCTGTTTTATATTGTTGACGGCAAGGCCTTGGTTTAGTTCAACCTTGATATGAGGATGAATTCATTTAAATTTCATTCCATCCTATCTCTCATTGCTATTTTATCTATATATTTAAGACTAGTTATTCTCTAGACATGTATGTGTCGCTTCCTAGCCAGCTCGGCATTATTAGGATAGTGCAAGTACTGGTTGGCTCGGTGTCAGGATAATGTGACTGAGTGAGATATCAGGTCATGGTGCTGGCGGCCTGAATTCCTAGTAGAACAGCACTATAAAGACACCATGAGAGCGCACTCTCACAAGTCATTCCCCGTCCTGATATGACCTTAGATGTTGATAGGACGTAAAACAACAACAAACAAACTAGACATGTATGTTAGGTCAGTGACCCCACCTTCACTCAATCATTTCGCTTCTATTTAAATACTCTCTCTATATACATATATGTGATGTATAACGAATTACGTGAATATAAAGATACAAATGGCAATTATGATTGTTATACTCCGTAATACCCAAAACTGTACCGCTGACGCCACTTTCGGCCTCCACGCCTCCACCGCATGTAGACCAGTGCCAGACAACCAGTGCCATATATATATATACATTGACCATCAATGTATATATATATATATATATATATTTATTTCAGAATACATGATGATATGATAACATGAATGTGGGGCAAAACGGGGTCATGTGTTGCACTAATTATAAAACTAGCCTCTCAGTGCGCATGTGCGCAAGTCATTAAAGCTGCATAGTTCGATTAAAGCACCACATTGTCAAAACTAAAGCAATTATCTACATTTGATTCGTATGCACTTATTAAGCATTTGTTACCACATAGAACGGTATTCCAGCTCAATATCACATAACCTGTTACTGCAAACGCCGATGGCTGACAGAGTCTTGACCTGCTTTTCATTATTATTGTCCCATGTTTGCGCAAATATCTCAAAGATTATCCTTTTAAAATCAAGGTCACCACAAACTAAAGTCAGGTAGCTTATAACAATGAATGTAAAATACTGATCTCAGAAAATGAGAAAAGGTCAAAACATCGGACTATGCCACTTTAAAGTTTAAGTAATGTGCAGTTAAAGCGGTAGACAATTGGCGCCAACTTGTTGCCGGCAATCTGCTAGTGCAACCCCCCCAGACGGAGCAGACGCGTGTAGAGGGAGGGGGGGGGGATGAAATTGTCAGCAGACGACAAGCCTCCCTCGCCGTCTTTATGACGTCACCGCAGCAGACTGCATGCGCCGCGCCCCCTGGCAGCTGACGTCACGTGTTAAACCACAACGAGGCCGGACCGCGTCGATCCAGACGACCGGCCTGCGGGGACCAGCGTCCCGGAGAAAATTAGATAAATGATTCAACCCGTACATATTGTAGGGGTGAATTCCAACCTAGTCTAAATACTGGCGAAAACTGAATTAGTATCGAACAGGAAGTGGGACCCATTGGTTCCAGTATCAAATAGCTACTTATATCGGCACAGAGTTGGTGAAATTGGAGAGAATGCAAAACTACAAGATGGCAGTGATAGAACAGCATTGATTTCACTTTTAAAGTGCATTGAAGTATATGTTTCAGTATATTTTTCAAATCAGAAGTAGCGGGTAAATATGGAGATGTATGTGGAGAATATATTTTATTTCTTAAATTAAGAATTTATCAGATCAGTTCATTTCCCCAGGATGTAGAAATTCTTGGTCAGCTTTTATAGACGAAAAGTAGGGGGGTGATCTTTTATCTAGCTGAAAATACACCAGCGAAGTACTGGAACGGATCGGGTGCCACCTGGCACCAGTGGAGCTTAAAGCCGCATAGTCCGATGAAAGTATCAGATTGTCAAAAGCAAAACACTTATCTAGATTTAGCCAACTTCGATGCTGGTGCAGTTGGTGATATATAGAAGGGCATCCAAAGATAATGTGAAAAAACCTCTTACTGCTGAACCCTATGGGGTTAGAGTTGTTGGAACCTGTGTTTGTTTAACGACCCCCGAGATCAAAAAGTAGATATCAGCTATTGGTTTTTATTAGCACCCATGCGAAAATAACTTGTGCATTTATTAAATTAAAATAAAATATCGCCCAATACAAGGGATGAATTTTAGAGCAAAAGGAGTTCAGACGAAAGTTAGGTTGAGTGATTGATTGATTGATTGATTGGTGGTTGTTTTATGCTGTGTCGGCAGCATAGGCCATATTCACGGTGAGAAATGTTTGTTTTTTGTTCAAACCATCGGTTTTACATGTAAAAGCAGACAATCAAGTATGTGCCAATAGAAACTCATTAAATTAGAAAGCTCACAATCACATATTTGTGGTCAAGGGAAACACATTCCCATAGCAAAAGAACAGTTTTATTAATAATTGATAGAATCTATTTAGTAAACAATGAGGGGTACAGTCCAGCTGCCCTCAAAAAGGCTAAAATGTTTTCCTGTTTTACTTTAGTAAAAAGGTCATGCATACTGTCTGCAGTGTAGAACTGTTGGTGCAGGGCCAAAAACTCAACGCAACTTAGTCAAATGTGTTTGAGTGTCAGTGGGGACTGACACCTAATACATTCAGGGGAGGTTCCCCCTTGAGCAGAAAAGCATGTGTAAGCCATGAGTGGCCAATACAGCAGCGGCTAAGGACCACTTAGTCATGCCAACCTCCCGCATGAGTCTGTGGTGGCTTTCCCACAGATCGTTCAATTTCTTTAAGTTTATTAATGTTTTATCCCACTCATGTTGCCATTTGGATTTTATGTGGGTGGATTATTAGTGGTTTCAGATCAGAGTGAGGGATCAGACATGGTTAAGATCACAGTTCAGGGCCTTCTTCGCAGCCCGATCAGCTCCTTTGTTTCCTTGTAGGCTGGCATGGCCAGGCACCCAGCACAGGTGGACATAATACCCATCCGTTGACAGTTGGTTCATTTTATAAAGGACCGTTGCTAGAATAGGGTGATTCGTTTTCAGTCCAGCAACAGACAGAAAACAAGAGAACGAATCACTGTATATAACATAGTTAGTGTGGTTGGATACCTCGATACATTCCAACACGAGAAGGAGTGCACAGGCTTCTGCAGTGAAAATTGAGCTATTATCGGGCAAACGTATGCCAAATTGTTCATGTCGGCAGACTGCCACAGCAGCTACCGGCTTTGGTCTTTCGAACCATCAGTGTATATGGAGAGGTGGTCTGCAAACTGGCCTTGAATCTCTGCATGCAGTCCTTGGTACTCAAGTGGATGTGTCCCATACTTCCTCAGGTCTGTGAGCCGGAGGATAATCGATGGCCTTTTCAATGACCATGCTAGATGTTCTGGGACTTTGGCATCCTCTAACATGTCCAAATCCATGCCCAATCCTCCAAATGAGGTTTCAATCGGAGCCTCAGTGGCCAGATGTAATTCGGCCTGGATTTGTAGCTGGATTTGTCATGTTGCTCGAATAGACAATTGTGTGCAGGATTCAATGCATTAGTTTTTATCTTGACTACATATTGCATGGCCAGTTTGATTCTCCTGTTGTTAAGTGATGGTTCATTGGCTTTGACGTAGAGGCTCTGAACCGGTGAGGTGCGGAAGGCCCCAAGGGCCAGGCGCAGGCCCTGGTGGTGGATCGTGTCTAGCAGCCCGATATATGATTTCCTTGCGGATCGGTATACTATGCTGCCATAATCCACTCGTGACTGAACCAAGGTTCTGTACATGGAGACCAGAACATCTCTGTCCGCTCCCCACTCAGAATATCTAGCGCTTTCAGGCATCTTGTTTTCAGGGACTTTATATGTGGCACAAAAGACAGTTTTGTGTTGACAATGAGGCCCAGAAATGATCTGTTAGGTAAATTATAACGATATATCTAATATATTTAACTGAGAAAGTGATTGAAACTCAAAACCATCGGAGTATGCAAATTTAACTACCAATGGAATTGACAGTTCACTCTCAAACTTGAAGTTGCATAGACCGATGATGTTTGACTTTCTGTCAATTTCAGAGACAAATATATTAGATTGATCATTATTATGTACATAACATTATCTTGAAGTAGATTTTATTTTAAATGGCTAAGTTTTGAGATATTTGAAGTGAAAACATGCCAAATTAATGCTGGCATGCACGCCAAACCTCTGACAATATGGGCTTCAGTTGTATCAGGTTCTATTAAATGTACTCATTATACCGTTCTATGCCTAAACGAATCCTTACTAAGTCCACCATTATCTACGTTAAATATGGAGAATCAAATCTTGGTCAGTGTCTTGGCTTACACAATTTGACGCTTTAATCAGACTCTGCAGCTTGAACTTAGAATGGACTTAGCCATTGACGGCCGAACTTAGACCTCGGCTCACTTGATCCGACAATATTACATTAGGAGACTTTGGAAGCGGTGTTGGTAAATCCCACCATGCATCTGAAATTGGCGTTCACAACCGCATGTCAGGAGACTGTTGGGATATGTTTTCAAATGTTACCAGAACGTAAAACTCCAACCAAGCAAATTTAGCCTACCATCGAAGAGCCATATTCTAATGGAATGGTACGCCCTTATTGTCTTTTCCAGTAGGCTCTTATAGGATCTCATTCCACCAATGTTATTGTCTTTCACCGGTTCTGCACATTTATAGGCACTATGTCATTCAATATTATATTGCTTACTCTGCAGCTTGAACTTAGAATGGACTTAAGTAAAGTCCACGGCTGGAATCTGTGGTTGTGTTGGCAGGCTATAGTGAAATCAATACAGGCAAAAAGAGAAAGGAAGAGTATAAAGAGTGAAAGAAGAGAGAGAGCCAATCCCTCAGGTTTATTATTTATATGGTACATGGATCCAGTATAGTATATCACCTGACCACATTCTCCCAATGAGGATCAAGCACCTACAGCTCTACCAATGAGAAACAAGCATTTCCTGTCCCCATGGTTACAGTGATCTGCCCACCACCACCAAGCGGCGTGGCTCCCTTGGTCACCACCTGCCCTGAGCTGAGTGTGTGCTGATTCATGACTAGCATAGGGGGGACGGGGGTAGTGGGTAGAGCTCTGAGTGCCCCTTACACACTATCTCACTAGCACCACAATGTCTATTTACCAATGAGTCAAGTACCACCAGCAAGGACATAAACACATCTATGCACCTGGACCTATATACCTTTTTCATAATTAGAACATTTGCATTCCCCCACCAATGCATCATTATCGGAATATTTTACCCCTAGATACACTGTGCTGTTTGGTGGAAGTGTGGTGTTTGATGCGGATGGAAATAGACAATGGACATAAGTAAAAAGGGAAGTTTCTTTATTAAACGAGCACTCTAGAGAACATGTATTTTTACCATCGGCTATTGGAGGTAAAATATATGGTCATTCTGGCATCATTACTTAGCTGGGCACACAAAACGCAGACAGGAAATTGGATAACGATTGCTTTATTACCATGTAGTACGAGTCACCTTGGCGTTCTGGCCAGTCATGTGCTCGGAGCAGCTCAGGCATAGCGGGCTCCTCATACATCGCGCTGAAGCAATGCCAGTAACAAAAGGGAAAGAGTATCGCTGACAGACAAGACAACATGTGCATAGTAAACAATAAACAGTACATAATAATACAATGTGCTGAGTACTCATGCATATTCAATAATTACTAGCTTGATAAGTTAAAGGTTGAAAAGTTGAGTTTGTGTTTAAATAATTAATGTATCGAGCTTATGGAGATATAATATATTGGAGCGATTTCTTTGGATGAAACCCACTGCCACCACAGAGGCTACTCTTTCCGATAAGCAAGGGGTCTTTTATATGCACTTTCCACCAGAGGGAGAGCTAGTAAAGACACTTAAACACATGGCATGAAAATATACCATTTTCATTTGATCTTATCTCAACTTTCCTACCTCAATACCCTTTCATGCTTTGCCAAATGATTAATAAGTGAACCAGTATCTAGGGCAGATAATATATAATGAAAATTTAGATAATTTTTTTTTTTTTTTTAAATTTGATGTTTTGATCGGACTGTGAAACTTTAATAAACTTAGGAATGGCACCACCCCTACAGTACCTTCACCTAGCGTACTTCCTCTCACTAACGTCATATCTCACACCACCCTCTTCACTCATACCACTCCTCTGTTGCGTTCACGTATCACACCACCCACATTACAATAACACCCGTCTACAATGGACAGCTCGCTATCCAGAGCAATGTGGAATCGATACAAAATATGCTGTGTCAAATGAAGCAATTCATACAGTAATGGCACATGTATTTCGACTACAATGGTCCTTACACTTTAAGGACCATTGTAGTTGAACAACTTTAGGTGAAACACGGATAGTACTGTATCATCTTAAAACAAATTGTCTAAATACCTATATATACATATAACACTTACGGCCGGAAGATCAGGGCTATGACACTGACAAAATATATATATATGAATAACATGAATTTACCACAAACACACAAACTTTTGCGCCTGCACATTATCACCCTCATGTTTCTCATTGCTCATTCATTGCCTACATCTTTCCCACTACCATGTAATTACATGCCCGTATCCTTGACTTCTGGGGGGTTTGTAACCTTACAATGATTACCGGCTGCAGAACTGCAGCAATATCGAGAGGCATCGATAAATCGGTCAAATCTTTGGTTGAAGATTAATCTTCTGGTGGGATGGTTGCAGAAGCTGGGGATGTCTTTACAACAATTAAACGACAAATCATTGGGGCGGGGCTGCAAATCACTCTGGTCCGGCGGTAGCACAGCACTTGTAGCCAGTTGACAGCACCAAGCATTTAGCAGGAATGGACGGGTAAAGGTGGGTCCAGTGGTTCCAGCAACAAGAACAAAGCGAAATAAATGATAAGGTAAAGGGCCCCACCCAAGCAAACAACTCCTTTGATCAGTGGGAGAACTAAGCCTGGGAGAAAACAAAAGGGTAGAGTATAGGAAAGAGAAATTAGCAGAGTTGAGTCAAAGGACCATGTCTATTTGCTCTATGGTGACCAGCCAGCGAGCCAAAGACACAGACAGAGTAAGAGTAGAAAGTGAAATGCTGGTGGGATCCCCCTCCTGGAATTCTTTTCAGATATTATGAAGGAGGGCTAGGCCAGCAGAGAGGAGATAGAGAGAGATGTGGACGAAGTGCGGGCCGGATAGCAAGTGTGCCCATACCCGAGCACCTATTTCTTATCTTCAGGTCCCCCCTCCCAACCTCTTAATCCCTCCATGTCCCTTAGCACCTCATTTAATACCCCCTGCCGCCGTGTATCACCGCCTCTCAATTACCGGCATAGATCAGACGAGATGGCTGCTTGTGTTCTCTGTCCGCTTCTTGTGTGGTACGTCACTGGGTTCGAATCCAATCATGTGACATACATAACCCAACGATTCAAATTGGATCCAAGCCGCAGCCGAATCAAAGCAATCAGTTAATAAAGGCATACCTGGTGCTACATACGATGGCGTTTGGTCTGTCTAGGATAGAACAAGGATCAGTGGAATTAGGAAGACCAACTATCCTTCAGGCTTACTCAAAGAATCTAAACAAATTTACCCCTCTCAGTGACTATTAAAACCACCAATGAACAAATCCCTTCTAAATACAGCGGACACTCGCTGAGGTAGAAATGTGGGGGTTTGTTGGGGTTTTACATCCTAACAACATTCAAAGTAATCTCAGGACAGTGCGGCCTCATAGGGACGTAATAGTGCTGCGCTACAAGGAGCCCAGGTCGCATGCACCAGCCCACTGAGTCATTATTATCCTGATACTTTGCTAGCCAGGCCTTGACCTATCCTATTACTGCCAGACCCCATGTTAGCTAGAGAGAATTATTAATTGTGTTTGTTGGTTGTTTGAATTTTACGTCCTGGTAACATCTAGTGTCAGTGTTAGGATAATGTGAATGAGTGGGATATCGGGTCATGGGTCTGGTGGCCTGGTCTCCCAGGGGGGCAGCACTATGAAGTGTCCATGAGTTCACACTGTCACAAGTCGGTACCCGTCCTGATATGACCGTAGATATTGACACCATGTAAAACTTCAACATCCAACCAACCAATCAATTGTTTCGGTTTCTATATCTGCCTGTTTTCTCAACCGAATATTGATGACATGGTTTCCATTGTCCGTAATGCTTAGGCATGGCGGGTAATTGGGTGCGCAAACTCAGACCACCCACATACCAGTATCTAAGGACGCATTGACATTGTCGATGATTAGTGGCTCCTTATAACATTATATTAAATTAGCGCATAATGCCGACTAGCGGGTATTATCAAACTAAGCCAGCAGCTGGATGTAAACAAAGCAGATGACATTTCACCTGTCATATCTTTGTCAAACTAACCAATGCGTCCCCTTTCATCCAGAAGAAATCCTCTATAAAAGCGACTGTATGCTGCCGATTCGATCACTTCAAACCACGAGCCTGGAGGACACTTAAGCGACTGAAATTGCCATCCCATCCACCCCACAAAAATACGGGATATAAGGGTCATAGCATATCTAGCCTTGATATTTAGAACAATTGAAATGGACTATGTAAGAAACAGACACTGATACACGAAAGAGTAAAATAAAATGCCATAAATATATATTTACTGTGTTCACGTTGTCCCAATTAGGCCTGCCAACCTCCTCCACCAGCATTTCACTAATTGCGATGGCATGCGGACAATAACAGTAACATTAACATTAACTTTAATAATGTCTCCCCTACTCCTCCACGTCCCTCATAGCCCCACTCCAAACAAAACTGAAATAACCGAACCGAAAACAACACCAGTCCCTGGCGCCTTTGATCTGTCTTAAGAGAGAAAACAAAGGAAAAAAAGGAAGGAAAAGAAAAAGAAGAGAACATTTCAAGATTTTGGCAATTGATTCAAGCGGATATCCTGGCCGGGGGTGGGAAGCTAAGAAAAAGTCATTGAAATTGTCGGTTTTTCTTGGTGTGGTCTTGAGTCTGTAGCTCTCACCATTCAAGATTTACCGGAAGTGCCTTGTCCTTGTTACGGAAGCGCTGCGTCGTGTTGCTTTCTGGGTGATTATTATGAGCTTCCTGTCTGGAGGAGGGGTATTGGGAGCCCACCGCAGTCTCAGTGGTGAGTTCTCTATCTGAGTCACACTGCAACTGTTTTCCAGGATCCTATTTGGTAAATATGATACCTGGGGAACGTGGGATTGAAAACTTCAGCAGGGTGGAAGGAAATAGTTTGGAGATGCAACTTAATAGACGTGTTGTTCTCTGTGGCAGAGTGGTTAGAGTGTCTGACTTTTTTCTAGGTCGCACTCCTAATCTGAAGGTCACTGGTTCGATCCCCTGTGCCCCCACCTATGCCAATTTGGGTTTCCACCGCTGGGTATAACTTACAGCATCATCACCAAAGGGCAGTTCCTCTCATACCATGTCTATGTGGTGTGGGAGGTTAAAAATCCCTTGGGCCGGTAAAAGTGTAGGCTCAGGCTTCTATCGACAAACTGTCTAATGGTGAAAACAAGCCTATTCAGGCTTATCCATGATAGGCAGTATACAACTTCAAGAGAGAGTATATATCCAAGGATATTATCAGGTTTATTTGTAAAACTTGTTAACTCAATAAGAAGTACTTCAAGAGGATATGCGCCTTGTTAATTCCTGTGAGATATGAGAGGAAAATACTCGACCGAAATTACTCCGCAGTACCTGAGATCTATAGTAGAAATACCATGCTAATTAAAAACATATATACAGTATAACCCAGTTAAACCAAACTTGAAGGGACCATAGGAAACCGATCATTGGCTTAACCAAGCTTTGACTTTGACTTGGCTTCGGCAAAAATGGGGGCGCATTATGAATGTACAATGTATGTGGACACTATGATTATTGTTTTTTTGTACATGCAGTTCAACCCCATTAAACCAACCTCGGTTAAATCAAACGATCGGTTAATCCAAACTTTTTTCGGCGACCTGGCAAAATACTACCATTTAACATATAAACAAGTGTCAGTGACCTTAAAACCACATGAAAGTTTGGTGTCACTATACCCGAAGTGGCCTTCGGCTGACAATTTTGTTTGGATTAACCGACACTTTGGATTAACCGACTTTGGTTTAACCAACTTTTGTATATGATAAATGGTAGTATGTTGGTGGGCGTGTGGTTTAACCGAGCTTGGTTTAATGGGGTTGTACTGTATACATGTGATCTATAACGCATTATACAAGTAGAAATCTGAGGGGAATTCCTGATTTATTGTCTAAATCCTCCTGAACTGACGCATAAGTGGAGTGCCCGCCCCCCTTCTCTGGGCGGGCATTGTCATCAGGTGCTCCAGTTGCCTCACTCACATATGAGGATGGTTTTCCTATGGAGTACTAAGTAACAAAGAGGAACATAATCTGATAATACCTAAAGCCAAATTCGAACTCGAATTGTTGGTATTGTGAGTTGAGTATCCCAACCATTCAAACAAAATTGCCCCCCCATCCCTCTAATCCAATCTAGCTACTGACGCAACATTGAGTTTGTGGCATTTCACTCGGGATCAGGTGTACACCTCACTCCATTCAACATCCTGGGAATTGGAACTCTTATCTCTACAATTACAAATATTCAACGAGTGCCTTTCGATTGTACTTGGCTGGCTTTCGAACTCCCGACCGTCCGCAGGGGCAGCCTGCGCTCGAACGATATGGCCACCGCATCCGCTTCATATCTGCTTTATATATTTGAATATATGTATGGGTATGCGCGTATATATTTATGCGGACATTTACAAAGGCGCTGCTCATTAATTCCAATTCTCATTTACATATATATATATAGATATATATATATATATATATACACTGGTCCTCATCCAGCAGTGTCCTACCCACACTACCTCGCGGTGCCGGTGCGCCCTTCCGGATTGTGTTCCTAGCTGCCCCGCCCCCATCCACTTCCACCCACACCATCCTACTCCCGCCGGCCCCCTCCTAATCCCGCCGGCCCCCTCCCACTCCCACACACACCCTCCTACTCCCCCACCGCCCCGCTACTCGCCAGTCCCCGGCCCAGCCATCGGAAACAGTGTGCTTTCACCATCTCGTCCCGAATCTCCAGTTCACAGCCTTATTTACTGATGCCTTGGTGCTCGGTAGGAGTGGGGGTTTGGAGTGTTGGGGCTGCGAGTGGGACACACCTGGCCTGCACAACCACGGGAGCTTCACAGCCAGCAGGCATGCGCTGTCAGCCAGCCCGCGTCCGTGGCGCGCCACTGCAAGGCGATCTAAAGGCCCTGGCACATTATGACTCATCTTGCAAGCGTGCCGCCAACATGTAAAATAACTTTTTTACATTGAGATGCATTGAACTTTTCAGCGCGGGGTAAAAGTTGGACGTCAGCGCAACGTAGTGGACGTAAGCATAGTATCGGCCTGACATAGTGGTAACGTATGTCGATGCATGAGAAAAAAAAAGAAAAACAAGTTTGGCACAACGTGTGGCTAATATGCCTCTAGCGCGTGCAGCATTTACCTAGCATTGGCATAGCGCACTCCCAACGTTCACTAGCGACTGTTTAACGTGTTGCAAATGTATGAGAGCGTAGTGCCAGCGCATGAGCGAAGCATGTCCAATGACAGTCCAGTGCATTTTGGCATTGCGCGAGCATGCACCCAGCTTGTGCGATGTTGGCCTAACGCATTAGTAATGCATGCCAAGTTGTGGGGGACACCTGACCCACCTGCAGAATGCTCCTGGCACGTTCGCAGAATGCCGGCAAACTTTATATACATCAAGCGAGCGCCAGACGCGTGTCCTATACATCAAATACATCGAAACATGGAGGAGAAATGCCAACCACTTGTCGGCCATATGTTATGCATACGTAAGCACAATGTCAATATAGGACAAAGTAAGAACAATGTTTGTCCAATGCGCGTTTAAGGTATCTTGACGTATGCCTAACATATGCATAACATAAGCACCCATGCATTGTTGTAAGTCAAAAGTTTTGTGCATGCACAAAACTTCCCCAGTCCCCTGAGGTGCACCGCGGTATGTCAACGAATGTAGATGTACATTGATGTATACCAACGGGCGCATAATGCATAACGACGTATCCGGACGTAGCGGCAAAAATCACATAGATCGCCGTACATGTGCGCGATGCGTCGTAATGTGACAGCCGCATAAAAGCCATGTCGCACTACCATGCATCGCACAAGCGTCCCTTTATGTAGGTGATTTTGCGTCTATGCATTTGTGTACGTCGATATCCGGTACTCAAACGTTACTCTTCGTTATTCATACATCGATGTACGTCGATGTACATCGATATATGGCGTCACTTGTTAAGGGGTTACCAAAGTGTTGTGCATGCACAACACTTTTGATGTTCGACAATGTGTGGCTATTATGTCACCATAAATTATGTATAAGTTAGGTGTACGTCGATGTATACTAGATGTATGTTAGACAAACATTGTTCACTAAATAGGACTACGTTGACTTATGTAAGTGGGATGGAGAGCCAGTGGAAATGTACAGTATGCATAGTGACAATGTATTGACAACGTATGGATAACACATGTCTAAAGTATGTCTAACGCAAGTTTTGCATTTCTCCATGATGTGTCTTGATGTATGTAGCGTATAAGGCATAGTTCTGGCGATACAATTATGTATATAACATTCACCGGCATTCTGCGAACGTACCATGAGTGTAAGGCGAGCATTTTTAGCAAGGAGGCTCGTTAGCCATACATTGGCCATACGTTGGCCATATGCTATAGATGCGGTATGTATATGTCCAACTTTGCACCCTACGATGAAAAGTTCGAAACATCTAGACGTTTAAAAGTGATTTCAGCCGGTGGCCATGCGCATGCATGATGCATAGTAATGTGACAGGACCATAATCCACCTGCCATCAAAGCATCACAATTCGAACACAGCAAAATAGCATATACTCTGATGGATATGCGCAATATTTATTTCTGTAGTTTCCAGTAGTTTCCAATACTAAATTATGCACGTATGATGTTTACTTAATGTGATCTGGGAGAACAGTTGCAGTGTGACCCACATAGAGAACTGACCGCTGAGACCACCGTGGGCTCCAACTACCCTTTGTTCAGACATCAAGCTAATAATAATCAGACAGAACAATTGGCTGGTTCACGATGGGCGGGGTGTGTCATTTTGATAAACATTTAGATCATTTTATTTTCATATACCAGGCGATGTAGTACCAAACCAGCAGGACCTTAGTTAGATTGTTCAATTGTGCATAACATGGGTAATTTGTGACGGAGCGGAAGGGGTAGGGTACTCAGCAAACTCTTACGCCACTGACAAGCCACCTGTCACCTATCAATTGAACTAACCACATGCTGCTCCTAACGTTTAATATCCGCATCATCAGTCCTCGCCACGTACGATGCTGCCACCTAGTCTTGACTTTCAAACTAAAACTCATATACCACTTATGCTGCCACCTAGCGGTTTTGTCCATCCAGGTGCTGACGTCACGGCCAGCTTGGAACTGCTCACTCGCCGCCCGGACAGGAACCTGCAAAGACCAGTCTGATCCCCAAGTTTGCCGCCGCCCACCACTCAACTAACAAAAAGGCTCCTCAAGCGTTAGGGTTGAGGGCGACGAGTTATGTCTACGTATAATGCAGAAGGGATTATGGGGATATCATGGGAACAAATCTATTGTGTTTGGGTGCATTCGGTGTAGAGTGGTCTAGAAGGATATGGTGGCTTTTGGTAGAGCAGCCTGGTGGGTGGGTGCGGTGCAGTGAAGTAGGGAGCAAGCCTATTTGCGATGTCACATGACCACCAGCGGCTGGCTACTTGGCCCAGATTTTTACTTAAATAAAGGATTAGGAGGTTTAGGAGCCGGCCAGATCTGAGACTCTCCTCCATACAATTAAATAGTATCGTGTTGTTGTTGGTGAGTAGTGTCAATAATATTATCTATTCTTCGATGACATTTCTTATTTTGATGGAATAAATGCAAATTATACCACTTCTGTCTCGTCGTTAATTATGTTTGTTTCCCTGATAAATCATTTGACCAGACCAATGCTGAAAGTGTGACAAAAGGCAATTTTGGGAGGATCATGTGGTAGTTTTTGTGTTGGGTGTTGGAATGTTCTGTCCTGGCAACATCTAATGTCATATCAGGACGGGTCCCGAATTGTGACAGTGCACACTCATGGCAACTTTATAGTGCTTGCTGCCGTACTGGAAAATCAGGTCGCTGGTACCATGACCCGAAATCCCACTCAGTCACATTATCATGACACTGACCTAACCAATCGGTCACATGGTAGTCAATAACTAAATGATCCGGGTCAATAGGTCCCCATAGACATTATTTCTACACGCATTATTATTATTGATGGGAATGTGTGTGACACTTGTCACCATGGTATTGCTGTACAGTATCAGCTGATATGGTGTACAGCAAATTAACACAGATGGAAGAATGATTGATGGCACCCAGTTCATTCCCAGCTAAACCCCGGTGGCAGTACCTAACCCAATCAAAACATTGGTAATTACAGTTAAATAGTCCGATCATTTTTAATTCCTACTATTTCACTGAGATACATTTCTTAAATTGATTGTTATAATCTACCTTACTTTACTTTGAAGTAGATTTGATTAGCAATGGCTACCTTTTGAGAAATTTGATAAAGAATTGTGCACACTTAATTTTGCTAAGCATGCCAACAATCTGACACCATAGGTTAATGCAACTTCCTGACCTAAAAACTTACAAAAAATATCTGTACAAAATAAGGCTAAGAAACCCCCACTAAGCCGCATCGCAAAGGGGCATGTGATATGTCACGGCCCACCAGCCGGATGCCCAATGTCAAAAGTAGCCAGATAACACACCACGCAGCTATGTCAAAGCCTATGATATGTAAATATGAGTAGGCTAGTCTAGTAGTAAGAGTAGAACAAAATAAAATACATATATGGCAAGAAAATCCCCCCAAAACTAACATAGGCTACTAACCATACCAACCAACTACCTATCTGAAATGCAGGCAATCAAATTACTTATCAGCAGCTACGGTGTGGTAAGATAACACCAACACTACAACTGGCCAGCATTGAAAACAAGCCTGGGTACCCGGGCTTATATGCTATGTACAGTATAAATACAGCCTCAATAAAAAAATAACAAATTTAAATGCAGTTAATTTATTCAGTGTGCCGTTCTATGTGGCAACAAATGCTTAATATGTGTGTGTGTGTGTGTTGGTTATTTCTTTAACGACCACCCAACACAAAAAGTAGACATATGCAGTGGTTTAAGCATATAAGTGCACCAATGTCTAAACTAGATATGTAAAATCAAATCTATGTGAGTATTTTAATTCTGAAAATGTGATGCTTCATCTGACTATGCAGCTTTAGCGATCCATAAAAGTGATTCCACATAATTCACATATACTCTATCTATTGTCTCTTCTCCATCTAAAACCCTAGCGCATGCTGGCTAAGACGTGCGATCTGAATTCCAAGCGATATCTCCCCTTTGTTCATATCTAATCTCGCCATTATCATTTATTGTAGACTGAAGCTTGTGGGCTCATCCCCTCAGACGACTCTAGTCTAATGGGGTCTTCCTGCACAGATTCAATCTCCGGAGTTAATTAGGTGATCAAATAGAGGCAGCCTGGTGCTATATCTATGGCATATACCCAGCATGTAGTCACAATTCGAGCAATGTTTGTCTTAGAAGCGCGTGCAAATACATGTTCATGATTTAACAAAGAACTATAAACCCACCCAACTCTTAGCCCAACGAAATAGTATGGATGCATGATGATAAAAAAACAAGTAATGCTTTCAACAAAAGGCAAATGTGGGATATTCCAATCCCTGAGCATATCTCAACCACAATAGAATGCCAGTGTGCTTCAATTGTGTGATGCCCCGCCTCCATTTACCCTGTAGCCTATAGGTCGCGATCGGTGCGCCACCCTCGGCGATTTCTGGGGGAGACGGAAGTTTGGGTAGGGGTGGTTGGGGGTGGGTAAACAGGCATTCGCTAGCAAAATTTTAAACTTTACTGGTGGACTTTCTAATGCTCACCGGTGATGCATTAAACTGTCCAATCCAACCCTACTCTTTTAACGACGTGCTGGCATAATCGGTAGAGCGCAATGCTCCAGTGCGGGAGATCGTGCGTTCGATTCCCTGTCGAGTCAAACCTATGACTTACAAAATCGATACGTGTCACTTCCTAGCTTGGCGCTTAGCATTTATAGGATAGGGTAAGGACTGGTTAGCTTAGTGTCCGGGTTATGTGACTGAGTAGGGTATGGAGTCGCGGTGCTGACAGCCTGATCTCCCAGTGGAGCAACACTATACAGTTGGTATGAGTGTGCACAAGTCGCTACGCATCCAGATATGACCGTAGATGTTTCGAGGACATACAGTTCCAACAACCACCCAACTTCAATGTGTTGTTCTTCGTTATTTCTTACATAGCCAAGAATTTATATAATGATCAACCAAACAGATTTAACTAACAACAAATTACAGAAACTCAAAAGCATCGCAGCTATAAATATATGTAATCGCCTCATGTAGCCTCGCCTTCCTTTGCTCACCCCCATGTCCCCACCCCACCCCACCCCCAGGTGGCCGCTGTATTCATTCAGCTATACGCCGACAGATGGCGCCACCAATGTGCATTGCGCTGACGTGTTTATCCGTAACGCAAGAGGAGCGCCAACAATGCCCCAATTCCAGACCCAATACACACTCGCGCCTACTGCCCGGCACACACCCTCCACCCCCTCCCCCCCACACACATACACTGACATACACCAAACACCGCCTCAATTCCATCTATGTACAACCTCCTCCAGCAACGCCAGCGCCACCTACAGCATTTGCATTCGGTCCATATGCATTGCGGGGGGGGGGGGGGGAAGCCGTCAACAGTCCCACAAATACTATCCCACCCACTCACACTTACACACTCTTCCCCACCCCTCCCTCCCATCCACACCCACACCCAACACCCCCACCTACCCCTGGTGTATTTACAAGTACACCCGTAGTGCTCGGCATATAAATAGTGCAGCAGCCCACACAATTCACCCCGTTCCCCGCCACCCCGACCCCCACCCGCCCCCAACACACCCACCACCACACACGCTCCACCCACAAATTCGTCCCGACTCCTGTTCGCCCAAATGTGCCAGCTAAGCAGTATGTTGCCGTCGCATGAACGAGGGGAATCGATACGGAAATGTAATTAATCCAATTTAATCAAATCGGTCGTTATGAACCTTACGCAAACATTACATGCATATTACTGATTAGTAAGGGAGGATAAGTGTGGTATAGAGGCACCCTTTTATGCAAATGAAGACTTCAAAGGAAGAGTTCAGGCGCAAACCCCCATAAACGGCAATCCGAATATTGAGATACACATTCGAGTTATACCTACTAAAGATTATATTTGTATATTCCTAGGTTGTGTTCATTGCTCCATACCAAGTTATTCACAACCAAAGTAGAATTAGTGGGAATTAAAATTAGGTCCATGAACATTTAATTTATTCACAAAATTAATCCACATTAGTAGGAATGGGGAATACCTGTATGTGCAGTGTGTGTGTGCGCATGTTGGGAGGCCACTGATTGAGCGTCATGGCCAGTAGTTGTCTACTGAGTCAAGTAGGGGAAATGGGCTGTGGGTTGCAGGAAATCAGGTGGTCAGCTAATTCTACTCAGTTGCGACTTAATTTTAACTTCAATAGAGAATAGACGGGTTCATTTGCCAATGAGAGTATTAGTCGAATCCAAATGGTATTTCATTATTTGTTGTTTGTCAATGAATACTAATATATATTGTTTGTGTTTAGTAACAAAGAACAATAAATACAAAGAGAACCTGGTTCTTGTGAGAATGTCTGTTACATTGTACATGTTATGAGAACATGGGTAATTGAATACGCACGAACGATGTCTGCCTTTCGATACAAAGAAGCAGAAGGATTCTATTAATAGATTGTCTAGACACCGTCTAGATGCCGTCTAGACAGGTGTGATGCTTGGCTATTTAAATAACGGACTGGCCTGCCTCTCAGCACACTTCGACCTTGGCTGCGGTTCCTTCAACACCTATACTACGGGATCATTTTTACCATCCCACCCACTCAAGCTGTAAGATAGCTCATGGCTCAAGTTCTGTAAGCCTCAAATTATCTCAAAGTCTCAATCATCTCTTGAAATCTGTTATGTTACATTAAGAACCATGGTAATAAAAGTCCAATATATAATACGTCGGTCTTGTGTTATTTCAATTACTGCTGGCGTATCACTAATTATGGTAGTCAGTCCTGGCAACATCTGATGGTATATGGGCATAGAGTCATTAGTTTTTTCTCAATGAATAATAACATAATATGTTTTTGGCGTGTGTATATTTCAAGGGAACAATTAATAAATAGACAGCCTAACTTTTGTGGGAATACCTGTTATATTATCTGTGCCATATGACTATTGGGCTTGTCCGTCCTGGCAACAGTTGATGGAATACCGATCGAAGTATATTTCCATGTGTGAATTTGTCAATGCATAATAACAATATAATGATGTGTTTGCTTATTGACATAGACAATAAATACATAACGATCCTGGTTCTTGTGGGAATGTTTATTATATTACCCGTGCCCTATGAGTAATTGGTATGACCTTAGATGTTGCCAGGAAGTAAACACACTCCAACAACAACAACTCTGAGTAATTGGGGTTGTCCATCCTGGAAACAACTGATGGTATATGAACATAAAGTGAATTTGCGTGAATTTGCGTGCGAAGCTCACTGCAGATCTGGGAAGGCGGGCTAATGCCCGATGTGTGTAGCCTGGTTGATCCAAGGTGAAGAAGGAAAGTACGAGGCCGGGATATCTTTCTCTCCCCCAACTCACACCGCGAGCCCCTCTACACTTGCTATCCGGACCACACTTCGGCCACACCTCTCCCTATCTCCTCTCCGCTGGCCTTGCTCCACCTTGATATGTCTGAAAAGAGGTCCAGGAGGGGGAGCCCGCTGGCATTTCACCTTCTCCTCTTACTCTGTCTGTGTCTTTGGCTCGCCGGCTGGTAACCATAGAGCAAATAGACACGGTCCTTTGACTCAACTCTCCTCATTTCTCTTTCCTAGACTCTACCTTTTTTTTTTTCTCTCAGGCATACTCCTCGCCCTGACCAGGAGATTTGTGTACTTGGGTGGGGCCCTGTACCTTTACATTTTCTCTTGCTTTATTCTTGTTGCTGGAACCACCGCTGCACTCATCTTTGCCCGCCCTTCCTCGAAACCCTTGCCGCTGTCGACTGGATAGAAGTGCCCAACTACCGCTCAACTACCGCCGGACTGAAGAGATTTGGGGCCGCCTCAACACTTCGCCGTTACAATGTTGTAAAGATGTCCCCAGCTTCTACAACACTCCCTATTATTCTTCAACCAAAGATTGGGATGATTTATCGGAGCCTCTCTATAAATGTTGCAGTTCTGCAACCTGCAACCGTTGTAAGGTTACACACCACCCCCAAAGCAAGCCCCCCTACTACACTCATCCCCGCCCCGTCCGCTGCGAACCCCGGGCCCGGTGGGTGTTTGCCTCGTGAGCACCACCTCCCCGTTCCGTCCACTCCCCACACTGGGTCTCGGTGGATGCTTGCCCCGTGAGCGCCCCTCCCCGCCCCGTTTGCTGCGCACCACTGGGCGCGCGGGTGTTTTTCTCCGTGAGCACCCAGTGCCCGCTCCTACCGTTCTGCACACCGGGGCCCACTGAGTGTTTGCCCCGTGAGCGCCCCTTTCCCGCCCCTTCTGCTGCACGCCCAGGGGCCCGGTGGGTGTTTGCCCAGCGAGCTACCCCTCCCCGCCCCGTCCCCGCCCCCCACCCCCGCACCCCAGGGCCGGGTGGATGTTTGCCCCGTAAGCTCCCCCTACCCGCCCCCTACCCGCCCCCTCGGCGTGCAGTTCCCAGTGAGGGGCCCTCCCCGCCCCATCCGCGCCCCCTCCCCGCCCCCTCCCCGCCCCCTCCCCGCCCCCTCCCCGCCCCCTCCCCTCCCCCTCCCCGCCCCCGCCGCACCCCAGGGCCGCTGGATGTTTGCCCCGTGAGGGACCCTCCCCGCCCCTTCCGCTCCGCACCCCGGGGCCCAGTCGATGTTTGCCCCGTGAGCGCCGCACCCCGGGACCCGGTGGATGTTTGCCTCGGGATCGCCCCACGCCCGCCCGCCGAGTCCTGCTCCAATATGCTCGCCCGGCCGTTAATATGCCCCAGAGCAGCTCGGAACTTGCTCGCATGTCGCCGGCAGTGGTCGGTGCCACTCTTCAAGTTGCATTAGCGGAGGCGCGAAACTGAAACCTGAAGTGAATGTGGGCCGTGTGATGGGTACGACTCAGGGACTTTGCAATGCGCAGGCGCGTACTGGGTTTGTTTTTGGCGGGAGCTTCGCGGATATGTGACCTAGTTGATCAATTGGATATTTAGGCCAAATAAATGTTTAACATTGGTGATCGTCCCCGCCCGTGCCTGAAAAATCGCCCGCCCATGACTTATTTATATGTTGTTATGGTTTATTGCGGGTGATTTTTTATGTTAAATGGAGAGGGCGAGTGGAGTGACAAATGGAGATGGGAGTGAAGAGTAGAGTGGGTGCAGTGAGATATAGAAAGGGGAGTGGAGAGGGGGGAATGGACAGGGCACTGAGCGAATGGAATGCGGATGGATTTGAGGGACAATATGGAGGGAACTGGAAAGGGCAGGGAGCTAGGCCCAGAGTGGAGGAGGTTGGTAGATGAAGTGTGATGGAGTGTGTGTGAGGGAATGTGTTGGATGAGGAGGCGGGAGGGAAAGTGCCTGAGAGTGGTGGAGAGAATGGGGGGAGTGGGGATGGCGGTGAGACGAGTGAAATGCTGAACAAAAGTAATACAAAATATAAATAAAATTGCCCGTCTGACCGTCTGACCAGTTTTGTGTTATTTGGCCTCCGCGTGCTGAAGGGGCTATCACACTACAAAGTATGGCCTTAGTGTATGCTGACATATGCAATTTTCTACCAACACGTTGGCATATGACGTCAGACATTATGTATACATTGGGCATACGTCGAGTATGCTTGGGATACGGCATCATAGGTCGTCATAGGTCAGTGTAGGTCGAGCCACTAAAAATTGTTGTGCATGTTCAAAATGTTCAACCTATGTCGCCGTATGGCTCATACATTTCTCATATGGTTGTTGTACGCTCGGTGTATGTTGGTATACGTTATGCACATGTTAGGGGTAGGTCAGTATAGGTTGGAACATGTTAGCCATAAGTTCAGCCTGTTGGGAACATGCAGTCCACGTACAGCCAACAGACTTACTTCAAATATATGCCTGCCATATCTCCAGCGTACTTAACGTATGTGCCATACTTCTAGTGATGGAGTAATGTACATAACTTTGGTGAGCATACCGTCAGAGTATGCAAACATTTTGCGAACGTGTTGTGAGGCAGATGGACACTCTCAATAAGTCAGAGATATGCATACCTACATTGTTGCCTGTATGTTGTGTGTATGGTGTGTGTACGCCCATTTGTATCCGTTGCAGCACAACAAGTTTGGCGTATGCCAACCTATTTTGATTTTAAATGTATTTCAACACGTTACACACACGCTGGCGCGATACGTCATAGTGTGACAGGGCCTTTAGTAATAATACTTTAAATCATATCATGCCTGTGATGTGTCTAGAACAGTGTTCACTTCTGGTGGTGTTAAGGTATAGATGCTCTCGTGATACTATCCTGATAATGACTCAACCAATCCTGCACATTTTCTTTACAGAGTCTGGATGGTTGAAAGTACAAATTGTATACGTGTTTGGAGAAGGGTCCACAGCGACGAAATGATGAAAAACGAGTTCCCACTGGGTAATATTGAGCATACCCTTGCAGGATGAGTTTCCCATTCATTAAGTAGTGATATTGTGTGATTTAAACAGAAATCAATGTAGATAAATTTCAAATATACTTCAAACAATTTAATCTGTGCAAAAGATACATAAATATGTGATAATATCTGAACAAACAACACCAACATAGTCAAATAATATTTTACTACACTGCTAGCTCTGTGTAGGTCTAGCCTGGTCCCCTGGCATTTATTTGCTCATGCAGAGGCATAGGAGTTTTCATCTATTATTGCTCAGTTTCCAACCTGGTCCCCTAGCCTTTGTACCGGAAACAAGTTTAAACGAGCTCAAACAAGTTCAACCGTGGCTGGTTGGGTGGCATCGTGGCTGGTTGGGTGGCTCCGTAGAGCGCTGAATATGCTTATGCGTGTTTGTGCTGACTCCGAAGGTGTTATTTGTTCATTCTCTAGTGGTTATCGCCTACAAACATACCCTGCCACACTGGGACCTCAGACATTGTTACCACCATTCACGTCATTCTGTCAGTTGAATAATCCTGATGACTACTGGCGTTAAATGCACTCACCTCCTTCGCCGAAATGTCACATATTAACGTAATGTCGGATGTCGGAGGATGAATTACATCAAGGCAATAAAGACATACTAGTAACAATGGCCTTGTTAGTTGCATTGTCTATGGTGTGTGTGTTGCGTGTGTGTTGGGTGTGTGGTGGGTGTGTGGTGGGTGTGTGTTGCGCGGTGTGATGGTGCTTGTGGGGCAGGTTGTGCTGGTTATAGGGGTCGTGGAAGTGAATGCTGGTGGTGGTGGTAATGCTGGTGGTGCTGGTGGTCGATGTGATGCTGGTGCTGGTGGTGCTGGTTCTGGAGGTGCTGGTGCTGGTTGTGTTGTTGGTGATGGTGGTGTTGGTGATGCTTGTGGTGGTGTTGGTGTTGGATGGTTGCGCTGATTGTGATGGAGGTGTTACTGCTGATGCTGCTGGTGCTGCTGGTAATGGTGGTAATGGTGGTAATGCTGGTATATATGGGTGGTGATGTTGACTATGTGGGTGTTAGTGCTGTGTGTGTGGGTTGTGCCGGTTGTGCTGGTTATGCTGGTTGTGCTGAGTGTGCTGGTTGTGCTGGTTGGGCTGGTTATGCTGGTTGTATTGGTTGTGCTGGCTATGCTGACTGAGCTGGGTGTGATGGTTGTACTGGTTGTATGTGTTGTGCTGGCTGTGGTGGTTGTGATTGTTATGTTGGTTGTGCTGGATGTGCTGGTTGTGCCGGCTGTGCTGCGTGTGCAGGCTGTGATGGTGGTGCTGGTTGTGCTAATTGTGCTGGTTGTGCTGGTTGTGCTGGTTGTGCTAATTGTGCTGGTTGTGCTGGTTGTGCCGGTTGTGCTAATTGTGCTGGTTGTGCTGGTTGTGCTGGTTGTGCTGGTCGTGCCGGTTGTGCCGGTTGTGATGGTTGTGCCGGTTGTGCCGGTTGTGCTGATTATGCTAGCGGTGCCGGTTGTGTCGGTTGTGCTGGTTATCCTGACTGTGTTGGTAGTGCTGGTCGTCCTGGTTGTGCTGGTTTTGCTGTTTGTGCTGGCTGTGCTGGTTGTGCTGGATGTGATGGTGGTGCTGGTTATGATGGTGGTGTTGATTGTGCCAGTTGAGTTGGTTGTGCTGGTTGTGCTGGTTGTGCTGGTTGTTTTGATTGTGCTGGTTATGCTAACAGTGATGGTTGTACTGGTGGTGCTGGTGGTGCTGGTTGTGCCGGTTGTGCTGGGTGTGCTGGTTGTGTTCGCTATGATGAATGTGTTGGTTGTGCTGGTTGTGCTGGTGGTGCTGGTGGTGCTGGTTGTGCCGGTTGTGCTGGTTATGATGAATGTACTGGTTGTACTCGTTCTGGCGGTTGTGCTGGTGGTGCTGGTTGTGCCAATTGTGCTGGTTGTGCTGGTTGTGCTGGTTGTATTGGGTGTGCCGGTTGTGCTGGCTGTGCTGGTTGTGCTGGTTGTGCTGGGTGTGATGGTTGTGATGGTGGTGTTGGTTGTGCCGGTTGTGCTGGATGTGCTGGTTGTGCTGGTGTTGCTTGTTGTGCCAGTTGTGCTGGTTGTGCTAATTGTGCTGGGTGTGCTGGTCGTGTCGGTTGTGCTAATTGTGCTGGTTGTGCTGGTAGTGTTGGTTGTGTTGGGTGTGCTGGTTGTGCAAGTTGTGCTGGTTGTGCCGGTTGTGCTGGTTCTGCTAATTGTTGTGGTTTTGTGGTTGTGATGTTTGTGCTAATTGTGCTGGCTATGCTGACTGTGCTGGTTGTGCTGGTTGTGCTGGTTGTGTTAGGGGTGTTGTTCCTGCTGGTAATGCTGCTATATATGTGTGGTCTTGTTGGCGATGTCGGTGTCAGGTATGTATGTGTGGGTGTTGCTGTTCGTGCTGGTACTCCATGGGGTGATCGGTGGTGGTGGTGGTTTTGGTGGTGCTAGTGCTGGTGTTGCTAGGGTTGGTGTGGCTGTTCTGCTGCTGGTTTTGCTGGTTTTGCTGATGGTGATGGTGGTGTTGGCACTCCTGGTGGTGTTGGGTGGTGGTGTTGGTGTTGCTGGTGGTGGTGATATTGGTGGTACTTGTGCTGGTGTTGCTGATGGTATTTTTGCAGGCGTTGCTGGTACTGCTGGTTCATGGGTGGTTCTGGTAATGCAGGTGTCATTGGTTTATTTATGGGTGGTGTGGGTGTTGTTGCCGGTGGTGGTATTGATGGTGTGTGGTGTTGTGGGTGCTGTTGGTGCTGCTGCTGTCTGTGTGTTTCTGCCAGTGATGCAGTTGTTAGTGGTGATAGTGCTGTTAATGGTGCTTGTGCTAGTATTGATGTTGTGTGGTGTTGCAGGTGCTGTTGGTACTGCTGCTGTATATGTGGTCATGTTGGTGATTCAGGTGTACGTGTGGGTAGTGATGGTTCTGGTGGTGTTGGTGGTGCTAGTAGTGGTCTTGATGTTGTGTGGTGTTGCGGGTGTTGTTGATAATGCTGATGTATGAGTATTCCTGTCGGTGATGCAATTGTTAGTGGTATCCGTGTGGGTGGTGGTGGTAGTGTTGGTGGTGCTAGTGCTGGTGTTGATATTGTGTGGCGTTGCGGGTACTGTTGGTAATGCTGCTGCTGTCCGTGTGTTCTTGTCGGTGATGCAGTTATTAGTGGTGTGTGTGTGGTGGTAGTGGTGTTGGTGGTGCTATTGCTGGTCTTGATGTTGTGTGGTGTCGCGGGTGCTGTTGGTACGGCTGCTGTATGTGTGTTCCTGCCGGTGATGCAGGTGTTAGTGGTGTATGTGTGGGTGATGGGTGGTGGTGGTGGTGGTGTTGGTGGTGCTAGTGCTGGTGTTGATGTTGTGTGGTGTTTCGGGGGTTGTTGGTACTGCTGCTGTACGTGTGTTACTGTCGGCGGTGCAGGTTTTAGTGGTGTGCATTTGCATGGTGGTGCTGGTGGTGCTGGTGGTGCTTGTACTGGTATTGATGTTGTGTGGTGTTGCGGGTGCTGTTGGTACTGCTGATGTATGTGTATTCCTGTTGGTGATGCAGGTGTGAGTGGTGTGCCTGTGGGTGGCCCTGGCGGTGCATGGTTGTGCCGGTACTGCTGGTGGTGTGGTGGTGTGGTGGGTGGTGGTGGCGTGTTGGTGGTGCTAGTGCTGGTGTTGCTCTTCTGCTGGTGGTGATGGTACTGCCAGTACTGTTGGTTTATGGGCTGTCCTATTGGGAATGCGGGTGTTACTGGTGCGGGTGTGGGTGGTGGTGATGGTACTAATGATGCTGGTACTTCTGGTGGTGGTGGTGGGTGGTGGTGGGTGGTGGTGGTGGTGGTTGTTGGTGTCGGGGGAGGTGGTGGTGGTGATGATGAGGGTGCTGTGGCGTTGGGTGTGTGGGTGGTGCTCGTTGTGATGTTGGTGCTGGGTGATGATACCGACGGTGATGTGGCGTGCTGGTTGTGTGGGTGCTGGTGGTATTAATGGTGTGTGTGTGGGCGGTGCTGGTGCTGGTGGTGCTGGTGGCTGGTGGTGATACCGATGGTGCTGTGGTATGCTGGGGGTGTGGGTGGTGCTGGTGTTATTGGTGTGTGTGCGGTGCTGGTGCTGGTGGTGGTGGTGATGTTACTGGTGTGTGTGTGTGGGCGGTGCTGGTGCTGGTGGCACTGGTGGTGCTGGTGGTGCTGGTGGTGCTGGTGGTGCTGGTGGTACTGGTGGTGCTGGTGGTGCTGGTGGTACTGGTGGTGCTGGTGGTGCTGGTGGTGCTGGTGGTGCTGGTGGTGCTGGTGGTGCTGGGGTGGTGATGGTGATGATACCGATGGTGTTGTGGTGTGCTGGGTGTGTGGGTGGTGGTGGTTTTATTGGTGTGTGCGTGGGCAGGGCTGGTGGTGCTGGTGGCTGGTGGTGATACATATGACGCTGTGGTGTGCTGGGTGTATGGGTGGTGCTGGTGTTATTGGTGTATGCGTGTGTGTGGGTGGTGCTGGTGCTGGTGCGGGTGGTGGTGGTGCTGGTGGTGCTGGTGGTGATGGTGGTGATGGTGGGTGGTGGTGATGATACCGACGGTGTTGTGGCGTGCTGGGTGTATGGGTTGTGGTAGTTTTACTGGTGTGTGCATGGGCGGTGCTGGTGGTGCTGGTGGTGCTGGTGCTGGTGGTGCTGGTGCTGTTGGGTGGTGGTGATACCGAGGGTCCTGTGGCGTGCTGCGTGTATGGGTGCTACTGGTGTTAATATTGTGTGTGTGTGGGCGGTGCTGGTAGTGCTGGTGCTGGTGGGTGGTGGTGTTGCTGTGCCTTGCTGGGTGTGTGGCTTATAGACCCATAGTTAGTGGCTTATTAGTCTTATTACCATACGGAAGAACTCTTTATGACCTGTCACGCCGCGGGCATATAGAGATGTATCAAAGTGACTTGTACACGGAAAACCAGGTGGAGCCACCTGGCGGTAGCTCCCATTTCTTCAGCTATATAGGCTAGTTATTATTGATGCACACAAATGCATGTACATTCATTACTATGTACTTTATGTCAATAGACCCTTCCAGTTAAGCTAGTGACATCTGTCAGCAGAATCTGGAACCACTCTAGTTGGGTACCTTCCCCGAGTGCCAATCATGGTATGTCTCTGTAAAGAATGCTTGGAAAAATAATAAAATGCCTTATTATATTAAATTTTGCAACAGGATTCAACATTTTATCCTTGTAATATATCTATATTGTATTTTTCTTCTGGAATTTCACCGCCACACTCTTCATGTATTACACCCCTTCAGTTAAAGTTGCATAGTCCGATGGTTCTGAATTTCTGTATTTTGTCTGAGAAAAATATATTAGATCGATCCCTAGTGTCTACTTCACATTATTTCAAAGTTACTTTAATTTTAAATGGTAAACCTTTGAGATATTTTCAGTGCAAACATGGAAAATTAGTTTTGGCCTACTTGCCAAAACTCAGACACCATAGAATTCTGCAGTAACAGGTTCTGTTAAATTGACTCAGTATTGCCTTCTACACAGAAACAAATGCTTAATAAGTGTCATTATCTAAGTTAGATATGTAAAATCAAATTTAGATATATGGTTTGGTTTTGAAGATTTGATATTTCATCGGACTATGCAGCTTTAAACTAGTGACATCTGTCGGCAGAATCTGGAACCACTCTAGTTGGGTACTTTCTGGTTTAATGGCACGGTCTATTATCCATACTTTTACTTTCCCAGCAGTGCATCAATACTGCTTTGCTAACCGACTCATTTGTATGCAATGTAAATATATTTGTTTGTATTCACATTATACATATGCAGGGTTCAGGCATAAAAGAATGGCACATTCATTCCAGTTGTTTTCTGGGAAATACAATTTATTGTTGTGCTTTGCAGTTAAAGTCTATCAATTTCAGAATGAGTGGGGCATGATATAGGTGGTAGCTTCTGCAAGAAAAAACAGATCGATTATTGGATTGATGGCAGCTTGAGTTCAAACGTTGTAGTCATGGTGTCAATTCAGCCCAAATGGCACTTGTCGGTTTTTTGCGCCTGAACCGCTCATATATATGTCTGGAATGAGCGGAAATGCTCATTTGGGTTCATTGCTGGGTACTGTGACCGTGAAGATTCTAGGGCTTCCCCCCCCCCCCCATGACATTGACAGGGGGGGCTTCCAGGAGGGAGGGGCTTCCGAGTGAGGGGAATCACTCCGAGTGGGAGAGGGGGGAGCTGCCACTGAAGGGGGGGGGGGGAGTGGCGGACCGGTGCGCCGGGCTGCCCCCTTCCCCAAGCTCCCAGCCAATCACAAACCAACATAACCCACCAATACTACCCGGAGACCACCTCTCCCACACTTGGATGGTCAGTCTCCACCACTGCTCCCGGCTGACCACTACTACTACCTTTCTTCACCCACCCACCCAGAACTACTGATTGATTAGCACAGCCAACCAAACAAACAAATAAAAAAAATGACTAAAAACAATCAAAGAAGAAACAATGACAATCAGCAATTGACACCCGAGGAACTGGTTTATCACCTTCAACTCATGTATTGTGAATTTAACCTGTTAATTAATATGCTATATTGTTTGTGTATCTGCTATCATGTGATTACGTAAATGTTGATTATCTCATTGCTAAATGTTCATTTGTCGCATCTACCATCTCACACTCATATGTTATCATCGGTGCTTGACCTTATGTCGGCCGGGACTTCCCAGCCTCCACAAAGAATAAAATGTATTGCCGCCGGGGGCTGCATCTGAAACAAAGTCATGCCCTTTGTCCCACTTCAGCTTCCACATCTTTTGTGCCTGAGAGCAATGGTATATATTATATATATATATATATATATATATATATATATATACATATACGTACATATGTGTGGGTCCATGTATATATATATAATATGTAAGTTAAAAGAGAACATGCTAGACTCGGCAAGGTCTGGGGATCATGTATATTACTGTAAGCTTATTTCAGCTGACCACTATATGAGGATTTCATCAGACATGCTACCAAAACAGATTCTATACTCACAACTGTCTTCTGGTTACAGAAAGAGAGGGCGCCCTCATCGCCGTTTCAAGTATACCATCGAGAGAAACCTGAAGCTGAGAGACATTAAGACCGACTCATGGGCATCACTCTCACAGCAGAGAGCTAAATTGAGAGCGACCATCAAGTAATGAAAGTAGTGTTTAACGCATCGCGACCGACAGCATAATGATGATGATGACTATATGAAGAGCTCAGGAACAGGACCCTGTGAATGCCAAATCCATACAGTTAATGTGTATATTAAGGTAATTGTACTTCTCACTAATTACCCATGATGAAATAGTTATGCAGCAATGAACAAACATATAGGAATATAAAAAATCACCGTTTTGAAGGCTTTACGCCAGGATTTAGCTAAATTTGTGGGCGATTACAGGGTTTTGCACCGGAACTTGTTCCTGCTCCTCTCGGTTGATTGAGTCTCCTGGCTGATCATAATTTGGTCGTTCACTTTGGCGAAAAAAAGAAACTAACTGTTGGAGGAAAATTAACATGGCACATGTCACCAACTGCTGCGGTGTATATATGTCTACCCCTCTTGTATCACATGGCATGTCTAGGTCTATTACTGCCACTCTGCTGCTTTGAAGCACTTAGTTTCCATCTATTCATCTAACTTCACATAGTACCAATACACAGTGAATGATCAAACACTCATCCATTCCCTCAATAGCCATGCAGGTATGTCCAGACATGTTACTAACCCATCTATCTGGCTGCAAATATTGACCTAATGGTAATCAACTCATCACTATCACCAGAATTGCATGTCTACGTCTATGACTGTCACTCTGTTGCTTTGAAGCAGTCAGTTCCCATATATTTATCCAACGCAACAACACAGCAGTACACAGTGAACCAACAACCACATATCCATTCCTTCCACAACCGTGTGCGGTTATTTCCACACATGTTGCTATCTGATATATCTCACTAACAATCTCAATCTATGGCTCATGATACTCAAATTATCTCAATCACCTAAATGCCACTGTCATATCAAGCATATATATTATCAGATCATATGTAGTCAACCTCAGGGGAAATGTGTTTCACATAATACTCCTCAGAGCTAATTACTTCAGAGCCTGTGTTACTACACCATCTTACGCACATGTTGTTATGTAGATGTGATGAAATAGTTTGTAAATCACAACAGCAGTATGCGAACATTTAAGTGCAACGTCTAAATTAATACATTCTGAAAAAAGTTAGTCAGTTAATTATTTGTGTTCAACACAAAATCACAACAATATATGGCGCTTGTTTACCAAGAAGTGATTTCCATGTTGTTTTTAAAAGTGTATACAATCAATATGTCAATTTAGGCACAAGATCTGTTCTATTCATGTCCTCTTTCCATCTTTTTTCTAGAGCACCTTCAATAATACAATATTATATTATCCAATGGCTTTGACGTTTTGCAATAATAGTAGATGACTACAGGTTGATAATCACAATTCATCCTCCTTTATATTAGACGGTGATTTTTGGATATATATTTAAAGTTGTTAAATGCGGCATCACTTTTGATGTGCACACCAAGAGAGAAATATTTGCAGCCAGATAGATAGGTTAGTATTTTTTTGTTGTTGAAGATTTATACTGCCTATCATGGAAAAGCCTGAATAGGCTTGTTTTCACCATTAGACAGTTTGTCGATAGAAAGCACAAGCCTACACTTTTACCGACCCAAGGGATTTTTAACCTCCCACACCACATAGACATGGTATGAGAGCAACTGGCCTTTGATGACGCTGTAAGTTATACACAGCAGTGGAAATCCAAATAGGCAGAGGTGGGGGCATGGGGAATCGAACCACTGACCTTCAGATTAGGAGTCCGACCTAGAAAAAAGTCAGACACTCTAACCACTCCGCCACAGAGAACACCAGTATCATGCATGGAAATATCTGCATGGCCATGGCGGGAATGGATGAGTGTCTGTTGGTTTGCTGTGTATTGGCGCTATGTGAAGTTAGAGGAATAGATGGAAACTGAGTGCTTCACAGCAGCAGAGTGACAGTAATAGACTTAGACATGCCATCTGATACAAGAGGCATACTGTCCCGTGTTCAATATATATACACCGCAGCAGTTGCCACCATGTTCAATGTTAATTTTCCTCCAACAGTTAGTATCATTTTTCGCCAAACTGAACAACCAAATTACGATCAACCAGGAGGCACAACCAACCTGAAATGAGCAGGAACAAGTTCAGCCGCAAATCCCTGTAAGAGCCCAAAACTGAGCACAATCCAGGAGTCAAACCTTCAAAACGTTCATTTGTTATATTCCTTGATTGGTGCATAACTATTACATCACAAGAAAAGTGGAATTAGTGAGAATTAAAATTACCTCACCCTAAACATATTTTATCTTTATTAACTTTTTAGATAATTCTGAAGTCACATGTTTTCATTAAATTGAATTACTGTTCATTCTAGGCAACGAATACATGTTTACTGAATACAATCATCTAGGGGATTACGTAGGTTTTAATCCAGGTAAGCGTATTGGTTTCTGGATATATCAAATTTCATTGGAGTATACACCATTTAATGGAGCTCTATTTTCAAATGTTTTAGAGTTATGTTTTCCAAATTATTCTTTTGTGTAATAAACAATATACAAAAGACAGATGCGTCTTTTCTTTGAGCGTATGTAGTCACCTATTGTCAAACAAAGATCTGCATATAATGTCCCCCTGAACTTATTTTATATCACCGTTCACGCATCTTTTTCGTTGTGATTGTCACATCATTTGGACTTTGGAGGAAAGTCCATAAACAGGGAATTGATCCACATACATATCTCCACACTTGTATTGCGCGCACATTACATCGCGAGCACGGGTTCCACCCTGCCTCAATGACCCGTTGCACCAACTAATCAGCGATCGCTTCCACCAATTCCATCACCACTTAACTAACAATTTACTTAATTTGCTTAATTTCCTCCATCGATGCAATCATTCCATTCCAAACGTCAACGCTCTACCAGGTCCCTTTTTATAGAATATAATTCCATTACCATTCATACCTTTCTGACCTGATTCTGTGTTATCTACCTTTACATTAAGTGGATCACATGATAATTTGGGGTAGAGTGGTGAAGTGACGATTTGTTGGAAACACGAGACAAGTATTGATGTAGTTCCCATACTCCACACCAGGGTCCATCAGGACACCTAGGGGCTCTCTAAGGAACCCATCGCCCCTATAAAACACCCATCCCCCGTCCCAAAGTAGATCCAATTATTCTAATTACCATTATCAAATATTGCCAACAGATGTAGCGTATAGGGAGCACCCGTCGCAATTACATGCTAATCCACCAGGGGGCAGTGTCACTAATAACTTAGTCCAATATTTAGCGAAATGAATGGCCATATATATTTATGGCATAGCTATGCATACATATATATATATATATATATATATATATATACATATACCCCTCATGTATGTACTCTGTATGCATATATATATATATATATATATGTATATATATAGTTACGGCATAGTTATGTATATTATACATATGCTCATTACGTGTGTGCTCTGTATATATATTCCCGGGCGCGAGTGATAGTTTAGGGTCCCGGTTAGAATCATACCGGTCGTGGCGCCACCAGTCATGTGGTTGGAGGGGGGGGGGGCATACATCAAGTTGCCCACCCTATCAATAATAAGGTAGTAAATAACATATAATCAATTCCGTGCCTTTATACTCGCATAATGCTTATACATCACATTCATGCCATAGCTATGTAGATATACGTTCATTATGTATGTACTATTCAGTTTATATATACACATATGTATATATATATATATTATATATTTGAAGGCCAGCTATAGTACCTAAGGAACAATGCAATAAGAGGTGAGTTGAGATGATGTATACTCTGGCCTCGGTAATATGTTGAAATTCTCGGTCGCGAAGGACAGTGTATGGACCCATATTTAGGGTTTGGGCTGATGGTGGTTCCACCAGTCCAAGGATGGAAGGAAAGGGACAAATACATTGCAAGTAGCAATTTCTAATTAATGGATAATAGTGGATAATAAGGAATAACAATAACACTTTCACTTCCGCGCATCTATACTGGCATAGCGCTTAGACATCACTCTTTGAATATTTATGCTCCTAAATTCATTATGCGAATGTAAGTAATGACAAATAATATTACCATTTGCATGCAAACCATCCCCCTGAAGCCACATTGATGGAGCATATTGTGCCACTTATACAATCACCACCCAATTACAACAATCTACTCAACAGTACAGTGTTCTAGTTCACTGCTAGAACAGATGAGATGGCCGAATGAGTTGAGCGTCTGTCTCCTGTTTTGGTAGATCGTGGGATTCGAACCCAAGGGTTCGAACCATATTCGAGGTAAACCTATGACTTACAAATTGATACATGTCGCTTTTTATTCAGGAGCTCGGCATTATTAGGATAGGCCAAGGACTGGTTGGCGCAGTGTCAGGATAATCTGACTGAGTTGGATACCAGGTCATTGTGCTGGTGACATGGTCTCCAACAATTGTGTTGCCATTATCGTCCACTGTCACAAGTCACAAGCCATGCTGATATGACCTAAGATGTTGCCAGAATATAAAATTCCAACAACCAACCAATCAGTTCACTGCTGCCATTTCTTTATCTTTATATTGGTAAGCCTGTATTCTTCTCAGAATACACATATCATCTAAATTAGCTTCCGTATTGTTTCTTGTGATCGCTGAATAACACTTTAGGAGGCATATTTAGCTTGAGACTCGAGTGGAAGATAACCATCAGGAAATACCCACACTTAAGTTCCTGTTAGATGTACGATATGAACATACGGTCGGCGAAACATTTGTCTAGCAGCCCCATCGATCTGTGTGACGAACTGCGGCCATAAGGGAGTAATCTACGGCGCCATCTTGTATTCATGTAGCGCATTTGTGCCTGACTTACATGTGTTTGCTCATTACTTTCGGGACCTTATCGGACAGGATCTGTAGCGTGGTGATATTTGTGTCGATTGCATTATTATATATGATGATGATTATGATGGTGGCTGATAGTGAAGTGATGGCAGGTTACTCATTGAGGTCATCGGCAGCTGTGGCAGTTTTTTACCAGACTGGATTGGTTAGGTCAAACTGTGACACCCAAAGTGTACGACAGCTCCAATATATATATTTTTTTTTTGTTCAAGTGTTTTTGTTCCTTTGAATAACATGTTGTCAGTGCTAATGCACTGGTATTCCAGCCCTAATCACAATTGCCTTTACACAGTAAACAAACCTAAAACAACATACAGAAAGACAATTACAGGAAACTAAGCAAAACATCGGTACATGAATGATAGATAAAGAACAAGATAAGCAAAAAGAGACATATGCGGGGAGGTAGCTATGTTAAACTAGTATGGTAGGCATAAGTAGGGGGTGGGGCATAATTGATTATCTTTCTATTAGTAACATACTCTTTGAAAGGGTGATGGGGGATGTAGGGTGGGCCTTTGTGATTGAACTTTTGTTCATGGTAGTCTCAGGTGGGGCCTATTGAGTTAGTAAGTAGGTTAATATTGATTAATCATGTACCTCAGTAGGATCCAACAAGAATCATTTCCAGGCTCATTCCATCGTAGGTTTTTTTTGTTGACAAGTTGGCTGCTACTGGTTGAGTTTACAGTGTTTGTTTGTGGGGGTAAGCGGGGGGACAGGGAAAGGAATGGCAACATCGACCCAGTGTATCGTTGATCTGCTTTGGCCTAGGCTGGTTGATTTAAATGTGCATGGTGGTTTATCTTGAAAGTTTTGTAACAATCACTGTTCCTGACACGTGCTGGTAGTTGGTTCCAGAGTGCTCCCCCAAGAACAACCGGTGACTTTTTCATTTTAATAGTTTTAAAATGTGGCACTTCCAGTAGGATGGCTTGTTCTGCATGCATGGCTTGTGTAGGTGTGTCTATGTAATATGGGTATTTTGTGCGGTGGTACATTAGGCCTAATAGGTGCTTGTCTCTGCGAATATTTAGGGCATCTAGTTTAGCTTTATTGTGCATCTCAATGGTATGTAGTGTTTTTCCTTTAAATACTGTGTGCAACCCTCTGTTTTGTATAGTTTGGAGCTTTGTTTGCTGCTTTTTAGTTAGTATATTATGTCATTTTAGTCAATGATGGGCAGTATTGTGGTTTTGTACAATAGAAGAGCAGTCTCTTCGCTCATATAATGCCTTATTTTCCGGAAGGTGTTCATTTTAGCTGGCAATGTTCTGTTAATCCTATTTAATTGACTGGTTCCGGACAGTGTAGGGTCAAGTGTAGTACCTAAATATTTATAACTTAGAGCCTCCTTAAGTATGCACTCTCCTATTTTCATACTGACAATTGGTGAGCTGGAATGTTTTAGTTGCAAATATTACATATTTAGTTTTTATAATATTTATGGATAGTTTACTTTCTTTTTTCCACCGGTTTACTCTTTCTAAATTATGATTCATTTTGGATTCAGCCACTTTTATATCAGCATCTGTAGCTACCAGTGCCACATCATCAGCAAATATACTTCCCTTTACTTTTTCAAGTACTAGTGGGAGGTCATTCATGTAGATTAAGAATAATAGTGGGCCCAGGGTAGATCCCTGTGGTACCCCTGTCTTCAGTTCTCTCAATGACGAATTAACCCCTTCAAGTCTAGTATACTGTGAACAAGTTAGTAGGTAATTTTTTAGCAGTTTAGTTGTCCCTCTGCCCGGGCCACTATTTGCCACTTTTTCTTTTAAAAGTTGATGGTCTACAGTATCAAATGCTTTACAAAAGTCTATGAAGACAGCAATAGATACTCTTCCTTGATCCATCCCTGTCATTAGTGTGTCTATCACACATGCTACTGCTTTGGTTGTGGAGTGGTTCTTCCTGAAAGCATTTTGCTCTATTGCTAGGTAATCTGTACTTTCAAAAAATTCTGTTATTTGATCATGGATTAGTTGCTCTACTATTTTGCCTGGTATTGGAAGAAATGATATAGGTCTTAGTTCATTACACATTTTAGCGTTCAACGTTTTCGGGATTGGCATACTCATTGCTCTTTTCCATGCATCTGGGTAGATACCCTTGTCAATAATCAGATTAGTTAGATATGTGACTGGAACTTAGGTCTTGTAGCCCTTATGACTTGTATTCAGAGAGTAACTTCACTTTCTTGATAAGTTCTTGCTCTGTGACTGGGTGCAGTTCAAATTCATGAGTATTAACTTTGGGGTGGTATATTTTGTCATTCAGTGGTATATCCTCTAATTGATTTGCTAGTTTTTCACCAATGTCAATGAAGTAGTTATTTATGAAAGTTGCTAACTCTCCCCTAGGTATTTTATCCCCAGTCAATTCATCGGTTAGATTTCCCACTGTCTGTGCAGGTGCTGGAGCTATATCATTAACTACCCTCCATGCCTTCCTCAAGTTATTTTTATTCAAAATTACACCTGTTTTCAGAAACTTGGCCCTTGCACCTCTGTAGGCTGCTGTTGCTTTATTCTTTAGTTGTTTGGCTATGAACTCATCCCCAGGGTTGCCAGTATGTTCAAATTTGTGTGCAAAGTAATCCCCATCTTGCTATAGCTCTAAGATTTCATTAGATAACCATTTGGGACGATTTTATTTAACCTTATTGAGTTGCATAGGTCCATTTATATTTGGTGCTAGTGTTAGTTTATCCAGTAATAGTTGCCAACATGCATTAGGATCCACTGTTTGGAGAAAGTTTTCAATTGGTTCCTGCCTTACACTTTCACAATATTTATCAGTAGAGTATTGACTGTAAGTTCTACCCCAGAACTCTATTAGACCCACAACATCCCTAGGTTTTTTCTTGATAACATAGATTGGTTTATGCTCGCTAATATTATAGTTAATTACCCCTGTAGTAGTACAGTATTTCATGTCTGCGAAGGCTAGGTCTAATTTGTTTGCTTTTCCCGGTTATTCTAGTGCAAGATTTGATGACCTGTTCCAATCCCTGCGAAACTGCAAAATGACTAACTTTTGTAGCTCTCTGTGCACTTAGATCTGCTGTATTTGCATTAAAATCTCCCATGACCAGCATCTCCATTTTGTCTAAGTCTGGTATCTGGTCCAAACAGTTAGTAATGCCATATCTAGGCTGCCATTAGGCATCCTATATATATTCCCTATTAGGATGCGCTTACAGTTGTCTCATTTAATTATAACCCACTGGGCTTCAATTGTAGGGCTAGATAGGTCTAGGTACTTCAATGTCTCATCATCCACATCAATGTTTGATTTGGAGTATATTGCTAAACCCCCTCCTATCTTAGTCTTTCCATTAGGTAGTTTGGTGGTCCGACCTGCTCTTGTTAACTGGGATCCTTTAATTGATGCAAGCTTATCTTCAGTGCTTTTTGTTAGCCAAGTTTCAGAAACTGTGAATATGTCTATGTTTGACCATGGCAGATCAACTCTGAGAATGTCAATTTTGTTAATTAAGCTTCTAATATTAAGGTGCCTGTGCCAATGCTCTGCAAATGTCAGTGTAGCCAGTGGTCCCAGACTGAGTATTAAATATGGCTATCCTGCCCAGTGTACAATGGTACTATCATGCACACTAGGTGATTTATGGACCGACCTAGATGTATGCCGCAGTCCAATGGTTAAATCGGTTTATCTGCCTCAGGCCGGCCAGTTGTTCCTGATTTCGGGGCAATTTGGCTTAGTCATCACCTTGACTAACATTTGCAGCTACAACTGAGCAGGTGGTGCACTATCATCAGATGTATGTCCCAGTAGACAGTAATCTTCGCCCATGGCAACTTACAGATATATGGGTTATTCTCTGATGCGCGAGAAGGAAGAACAGAGGCGGAGGTGGGAAACTGAGGCGTTTATTGTGATGCCTCGGGCAATATACAAACAGTATGAAAGAAGATAACAAAACATATGAGAAGAGTAAGGTAAAAATCAAGCAGGGCAACAGAAGGGCTCATGAGGAGCAACAGTCTCGTGAGGAGCAGTAAGTGAGGGGCTCATGAGGAGCAGAAGATAGAATACAGCAGGGGCTCATAAGGAGCAATGTCAGAGTTCTGGTAGAGGGGGGGCCGAGGAGCCCTCCGCCGCAGATGGGGGGAGGGTAGAGGAGTGAAAGTTGGGTGGGTGGGTGGAGGAGAAAGGGCTGAGAGCTGGAAGGCGGCAGGAGGGCGAGTGCCTGAGGGAGGCCGGCGGGCGGCCTTATAAGGGAGAAAGTGAGCAGTGGCAGGGGAGGCGTGAACGCTCAGGGCCGGGGGAGGGCGAGGGTGAGCAGCGGGCGTCGCGTGTGGCGCGAATGCTGGGTGAAAGGCCCGGGAGAGGGGGGGGGGGGAGTCGCTCTGCTTTCCCTCGCATCAAATGAAATGCTTTGCATTACGACCGGTGCGCGAGAAGGAAGAACAGAGGCGGAGGTGGGAAACTGAGGCGTTTATTGTGACGCCTCGGGCAATATACAAACAGTATGAAAGAAGATAACAAAACATATGAGAAGAGTAAGGTAAAAATCAAGCAGGGCAACAGAGGGGCTCATGAGGAGCAACAGTCTCGTGAGGAGCAGTAAGTGAGGGGCTCATGAGGAGCAGAAGATAGAATACAGCAGGGGCTCATAAGGAGCAATGTCAGAGTTCTGGTAGAGGGGGGGCCGAGGAGCCCTCCGCCAAAGAGTAAGGAGAGGGCTCGAGGCGCGCCCGAGGCGGGGGCGCGGGGCGCCCGAGGTGCGGGCCCGGATAGGCAGGCCTGGGTAAGAGGAGGGTCCGGGGCCTACGTGGAGGGGGAGCGGGCGGCCAAAAAAGGGGAGGCCCGCTCCTGAGATGTGATGTCGGCAGAGGGTTCCTGTGAGGCTGGGGTGGGCTGTGGTCTGAGGCTGGGCTGTGGTCTGAGGGTTCCTCGTGAGGCTGGGCTGGGCTGTGGTCCGTGATGGGCGACTGGCGCTGGGCGGCGATGGGAGCCTTACTGAGGGGCGCTGGGGCCCGACTGGGAGGTGGTTGCCGATGAGGTCGGCAGTGCCGAAGCGGCGGTCAGGCCGCGCCTCGGGCAAGCTGGGCTGGGCTGGGCTGTGGTCTGAGGGTTCCTCGTGAGGCTGGGCTGGGCTGTGGTCGGTGATGGGTGACTGGCGCTGGGCGGCGATGGGAGCCTTACTGAGGGGGCGCTGGGGCCCGACTGGGAGGTGGTTGCCGATGAGGTCGGCAGTGCCGGGGCGGCGGTCAGGCCGCGCCTCGGGCAAACTGGGCTGGGCTGGGCTCTGGTCTCAGGGTTCCTCGTGAGGCTGGGCTGGGCTCTGGTCCGTGATGGGCGACTGGCGCTGGGCGGTGATGGGAGCCTTACTGAGGGGGCGCTGGGGCCCGGCTGGGAGGTGGTTGCCGATGAGGTCGGCAGTGCCGCGGCGGCGGTCTGGCCGCGCCTCGGGCAGGCTGGGCTGGGCTGGGCTGTGGTCTGAGGGTGAGGAGGTTGTCGGCTTCGAGGTGGTTGTGAGGCGCCGGAGAGGGCCCCCCCGGGCCGGCCGGGGGGGGGGCCGGCGGATCAAAAATCCGCCGAGGGGGCCGGGGTCTGTGCCCCCCGGGGCGGTGCTTGAGGTGGTAGGGGGGGGTGGGTGCGCTCCCCTGGTGAGGTGTGCCCGAGGTGATGTGACGGGTGGTGGGCTGTACGACGTCCGAAGCCGACGGGCCGTGATGTGTCGGAGGGCAGCCTCGGCGCCCGAGGGCTGGTCCCGCGGCACCGGGGAGGGACCCGGGGCCGAGCTGGGCGAGGCGCCTCCCGGCGTGCCCGAGGAGGGGGCCGGCGTGGCCGCGGCAGTGTCCGGGGTCCCTTCCGTCGTGCTTGATGCGGCGGCCCCCTCCTCGGGGCGGGCGGGGGCGTCCCCTCGGGCGCGGCGGTGAGACGGCTGCCGCGCGGTGCTTGAGGCGGCGGGGGAGGGCGCGCCTCCGTGGGGGCGTGTGCCCGAGGTGCTGGGATGGGCAGTGTGCCATACGCCGTCCGCCTCGGGGCGGGCGGTGGCGTGGTGCAAGAGGGTTGCCCTCGGGCTCTCCTCGATTCGATGGCGTCCAGGCGTGCGTGGAGGGCGGCGGTGGTGGCGCGCTGGAGGGCCCGAAGGTCGAGGAGAGCCTTGAGAACCTGAGTTATCTCGGTGCCCGAGGGTGCTGACGGAGAGGCCGGGGCCGAGGAGGCCGACGCGCCTCCCGGCACGCCCGAGGATGGTCCCGGCGCGGCCAGGGCGGTCGCCCGGGGGATGTGGCGGCCCGTGCCTTTGCCGTGTCTGGGCATCCTGGAGCGGTCCGAGGGGATGCAGCGGCCCGAGGTGAAGAATCCCAAGCAGGAGAAAGGGCTGAGAGCTGGAAGGCGGCAGGAGGGCGAGTGCCTGAGGGAGGCCGGCGGGCGGCCTTATAAGGGAGAAAGTGAGCAGTGGCAGGGGAGGCGTGAACGCTCAGGGCCGGGGGAGGGCGAGGGTGACCAGCGGGCGTCGCGCGAGGCGCGAATGCTGGGTGAAAGGCCCGGGAGAGGGGGGGGGGGGAGTCGCTCTGCCTTCCCTCGCATCAAACGAAATGCTTCGCATTACGACCAAAACTGGGCACCACATATTTGGTCTCCACGTTACGATACTGATAATTAAGTCTTTGTTTTATTGATAGCAAGTAAAATAATTATTTTAGACTCTGTCTATTAGGTATGTTAGCAGTTCCCCATGTATTGAATTTATCCCACATAATATATCAAAATTATAATTGTATGATTTTGTCCTAGAGTGAAAATGTGACAATTTAGATATTTACACTATGCATGTAGCCAAACTTTTTTTCAAGTTATTTTTCAAGTTTGTTCTTGTAAGTCATAACCCTGTCTGCTTAACAGTAATCAATCAAATCTTGTTTGACTATGTTGTATATGTTAAAATGAGGTTCTGGATGTGTCATGTTACACAATTGATATAAATGTATTGTTCAATTTGTATAAGATCTAATTCAAAAAGTGAAACTAATTTTTTTTTCAACTCTGACATATGCACACCATGGAACCCTTCATACAACATTGGATTAGGCTATTATTTGGAAGGATTGTTGCTAATATTTGGAAGGTTTTCACTTTTGGCTTCCATGTCACACTTTTGTGCCCAGTTTTAGAGAATGACCCATATATTATATATAGCAACTGCTGCCAATAAATTCTATGCGATGCAAAAGATCATTTTGTATTAACCAGTATTATCCTAGAGTCATATGGCATCTTTGTGCATCGCTTACACATACTTCCTCATTGCTTCCGTGTGGATCTGAAGTGTGGTGATATTTGTGTCAATTGCGTTATTCTATATGGTGATGATGCCTCTTACTGATCATAACTTGATAGTCGGTCACTTCATAGATAATCCCGATTTGGAGCACTTCCCGCCAGGTGGCATATGCAGGTCAAACTGTATGGCCGCAATACATATAGCTGCTGCCATTAATGTGTGACTAACTCCAAGCTAAATCCCTTTTCATATTAATAAGACTCATTTTGTATTCATGTTGTATATTTAGGTCTTGCTTTCATGTGTTTGCATAGTATTTTGATGAGCTCATCTGACTGGATCTGGAGCATGGTGATATTTGTCTTGATTGCGTTATTATAAATGACGATGATGCTGGCTGATAGTGACGTGATGCTAGGGTACTCACTTAGGTTATGAGCAGTTGGGGCAGATGTGCCCATCAGGCTGTGTGAGTAGGTCAAATTGTGCCACTAAAAGTGCATGATAGCAACACATATACCTCGTCATATTAAGCTCCAGTTAATGTCCAGCAAATGATCATTTTATTTTAGCAAGTAGAGTGTGTGCTGTTCATATGGTGCATATTTAGAAACTGCTAATCCTCTCGGAAGTACAATTTATTGGTTCACTTTTTAAGGGGTGACTAGGTGGATAAGTCCTTCTTAATGTCATTACCCAAATTAGATACAATTATGCAGGGATATATACCTAAGAATACTACTGACATTATCTTTATTTCATTCAGTAGCCACTGTTAAAGCAAAGCCAGTTTGACGTGAAGGAAAGTCAATTATAATGATCAACCTAAGATATTTATTTCAGAAAATGCTTTTAATTGATATATCCAATGTAGATTTGGATCAGTAAGGGTTGTTCTTGCACATAAGAGAATAAATAACTAACAATTCCTTGGTGTGAATGAAAATATGTGCATGACCGTTAAGCCCCTGTCAGACCTCGCCGGATTGAGGAACCGGATAGAGCCAGACAAATATATTTTAGTCCGGTGTGATTCGGACTTGAAATGTATCAGAACTTGGAATGGACTGCGGCGGATATCAATGGATTTGCAATGTACAGATACCAGACTTTGATAAATATCAACGGACTGTATTCGGATTCTATCTGTTTCCTCAATCCAGAGAGGTGTGACAGGGGCTTTAAGGTCGAGTAAGGCCGGTGGCGGCGCCAGCGGTCGGATCATGGGGGTCAGGATGTGCAGCATAGCAAATTGGCATTTATAATAATAATACAAATAATAATAATGGGATTACTTCCACCCCCTTTATACTCGCATACTATTTATACATCACCTAATTTATTATATTAAAATACCCATTCACACTCACGGTGACTTTATCGTGCTGCCCCATCCGGAGACCAGGTCACTAGCACCAAGACCTGAAGTCCTACTTAGTCACATTATTGTAACACTGAGCCAATCAGTCCCTGCCCTATCCTAATAATGGGGAGAACCTGGCTAGGAAGTAACACGTATAAATGTATAGGTCATTTCTTTGACTCGACCAGAGTTCAAACACATGGGTTCGAATCCCAAGATCTATCAAAACGGGAGAAGGACGCTCAGCTCATTAGGCCATCCTGTCTCGTGTATGTTCATCACGTGCATCTTTTCTATGTTGACCCTGCTAACTGAACTATCTATTAAATACTGTGTACTAACACAGCTTGATGCTCTGTTGGCATACATTACTGTCCGCTGTCATACCGGTTTGAAATGTAATTTTAATTTTTTTTTTCTTGAAGATTTATACTGCCTATCATGGATAAGTCTGGATAGACTTGTTTGCACCATTAGACAGTTTGTCGATAGAAAGCCCGAGCGTACACTTTTACCGACCAAGGTATGAGATCAACTGGCCTTTGATGACGCTGTAAGTTATACACAGCGGTGGAAATCCAAATTGGCAGAGGTGGGGGCACAGGGAATCGAACCACCAAACTTCTGATTAGGAGTCCGACCTAGAAAAATGTCAGACACTCTAACTACTCCGCCACAGAGTACACCACAACTGCGTTAGTCATATATGTTTCACCACACTATGACCCCCAATAGTCAATGTTTAGTTTGTGTGCTTGGCGGTCGTTAGACCAACAAACAAACATAACAAAAAGTGTGTTAATGGAACTTACCATGGAACCTTTGTTCAAATGTTGGAGTTTATCTTTTCATTCGACTGAATGTCAATTTCTTTATTTTGTGTGCCCTTCTCTGTCTTTTTTTACCCAAAAGCCAACACGTCGTCTTAGAGATCCTGACAGCTTGAGCATGGACGCACATATAAAGTGTGCAATAAATCACAGAGCAACAGAGCTTGGTCTTGGTGATATGATAATTTGCTAAGCCTAATATAGTGTTCTATTGCAGCTGGTGTCCTTTGCTCGAATACAATCTGGTTATTGATGTGTCTGGCTGGAATTCTAATAGGCCGTGTGAAAGTACAACGTCTGAACACTTTGACTTCTGGATACTGAATGGTTTATTCACGGACTAGAGCTCGCTCAACCCGCCAGCTAAACTTTCCATGACATCATCTCATTAGCATATTCCTTTGTCTCAAACTCTGCATCTCATTAACATATATTAGCCACACACCTATACATCTATTACGCATATATCACAGGCCGCAGGTTAAGTTGGAACTGGGCTTGGAGCAGGGTGCTGGAGTGGATTAAGGGTACTCTTTTGCTTTTCTTACTCAAGTTTCTCTTATAGTTCTTTTTGTTTGGCTCTTGTATTTGTTATTATCGCTTCTGCTGAACTCTTTTATTTACCATTTGTCATTCTCTTTTAGTGCTGCTTGCTCCTGATTAGATACCTTAGTTAATGGGAGCGAGAAGTTAATCTTGTTGTGTGGGGTATTTTTGAGTGTGGCTGAGTTGCTGATGAATATTGGGGTGCTGTCTATTCAAGTTTTGGACACATGAATTGCTCATATACAATTATATAGGACCACATTAGGATGTGATGTGTACTTAGATAAACATTGAATTGACCATTGTGCATGTTGGCCCGAGGCTAACATTGGTAATTTGCTCACAAAGTTGGTGGTTGTTTAACTTTCTTGCAAAATCTCCCTGCCCACTTTCGCTCACTCTGCTTTCGACACTGCTACCCTGCACCTCATTTCCCCACCCTCTCACCCTCTTAATCGGGGGGTGAGCACTGATCCCCGACTTGTATCTACTTCAAGCTATAATAGGACTGAAATCCTGGTTGCACATTCCAGCCAGCGCATGATACCTGGCCCTGTCGCTGCCTGAAACATGATTGATTCACCTGCCAAGGTCCGATTTGTTTTCTAATAAATATTCTATTTAAACCTTTATCTGTTTCTGTTTCATCTGTCTTCATCCATCTCTGCCTTACATCCGAGTGTAGCGAATTGACATGCGTTCTAGTGGAAAGTACATAACTTACCAAGTTAATGTGAAACCATTATGTGAGTAGCTACCTTTGGAGATATTGAAGTGCAAACATTGCAAATTAATTTTGGCAAGCAATCACTCTTAGTCTTACCCTATAAGATTCAGCAGTAAGACATTCTATTAAATTGACTCAGCCTTCCCTTCTAGGTTGCAACAAAGGTGTAATAGGTGCATCAGTATCTAATTTGGATATGTATAATCAAATCTAGGTAAGTGTTTTTTATTTTGAAATGTGAGGCTTCATCGGACGATGCAGGTTTAATGGGAACACAAAGTTAATCTTGCTGTGTGGGGTATTTTTAGGGTGGCTGACTTGAAGACGAATATTAATGTGCAGTCTGTTCAAAATGTAGACACATACATTGCTCATGTCCAATTATATAGATGCCATATTTGTATTTCACTGGCCATCGCATTGGTCATTAAAATAACCTATAGGAGAAACTTGAAGTATCTAGTTTAATAGCGTCAAACCTTTAAGTGAGTGTTCATTGCCTTTCAGAAATCCAGCAAACACCACATATTGTTGTTGCCTCTCAGCCCCTTATATTGCCTCTCACACAGATATCACATGGGCATCATTCTTCCCAGAAAAGAGCCACACACGATATGATCTCATTACCTCCATGACACAAACCTGACCTCACTCGATCTCAGTGCATCTCTGAGACCAATCACCACCTATTGTTCTTCCGTCAAGCCACTACCCAAACACCAAAATATATCCTTTGATCTCAGCTACCAATCAAACACCAAATGACCACCCAAACAGTGTGATCCCTGTACTTCCAAAACACGAACCAAACACAATGTGGTCTATATCCTTCTAAAATAAATTACCAAATACCATCACAAACAATATGTTCCCCTTCATTCCCAAACACCACCCGACTCAATATGTTACCAGTCATCCCGAGACAACACCAACACAAAAGGCGTTCCCCTTCATTCCCAAACACTATCAACACATGCTGCATTCCCCATGATTCCCAAACAACAGCAACACACAATGCATTCCCCTTCATTCACAAACACCACCCAAATATAATGTGTTACCATTCACCCCCAAACAACACCAACTCCCAATGTGTACCACTTCATTCCCAAACACCACCCAAATACAATATGTTTCCATTCATTCCAAAACAACACCAACATGCAATGTGTTACCATTCATTCCCAAACAGCATCAATATGCAATGTGTTCCGATTTATTGCCAAACAGCACCCACATACAATGTCTTAGCATTCATTCCCAAACAAGATCAACACACAATGCGTGCCCCTTCATTCCCAAACAGCATCCACATACAATGTGTTACCATTCATTCCCAAACAGCACCAACATGCAATGTTTTCCCATTAATTGCCAAACACCACCGAGATGCAATGTGGTACATTTCATTCCCAAACACCACCAACACACACTGCGTTCCACTTCATTGCCAAACACCACCCAAATACAATGGGTTACCATTCATTCCCAAACACCAGCCAACTGCAATGGGTTACCATTCATTCCCAAACAACAGCAACACACAATGTGTGCCCCTTCATTCCCAAACAGCACACACATACAATGTGTTACCATTCATTCCCAAACAGCACCAAGACGCCATGTGTTCCCCTTCATTGCCAAACACCACCAAAATGCAATTTGGTACCTTTCATTCCCAAACACCACCAACACACACTGAGTTGCACTTCATTGTCAAACACCACCCAAATACAATGTGTTACCATTCATTCCCAAATACCAGCAACACACAATGTGTGCCCCTTCATTCCCAAACACCACCAACACACACTGAGTTCCACTTCATTGCTAAACGCCACCCACCTGCAATGTGTTACCATTCATTCCCAAACAACAGCAACACACAATGTATGCCCCTTCATTCCCACACACCACCCAACTACAATATGTTACCATTCATTCCCAAACACCTCCCAAATACAATGTGTTACTATTCATTCCCAAATACCACCCACCTGCAATGTGTTACCATTCATTCCCAAACAACAGCAACACACAACGTGTGCCCCTTCATTCACAAACAGCACCCAACTACAATGTATTACCATTCATTCCCAAACAGCACCAACATGTAATGTTTTCCCCTTCATTGCTAAACACCACAGAAATGCAATGTGGTACCTTTCATTCCCAAACACCACCAACACACACAGCGTTCCGCTCCATTGCCAAACACCACCCAGATACAATGGGTTACCATGCATTCCCAAACACCAGCCAACTACAATATGTTACCATTCATTCCCAAACAACAGCAACACACAATGTGTGCCCCTTCATTCACAAACAGGACCCAAATACAATATGTTACCATTAATTCCCTAACAATACCCACACACAATGCATTCCACTGCATTCCCAAACCACCACCCAGCCACAATGTGTTCCCCTTCATTGCAAAACACCACCCAATGCAATGCGGTAACTGTCATTCCCAAAGAACAGCAACACACACTGTGTACCCCTTCATTCCCAAACATCACCAACACACAATGTGTTCACTTCAATCCCACACACCACCCACATACAATGTGGTACCATTCATTCCAAAACACCACCAACACACGATGTGGTCCCCTTCATTCCCAAACACCACCCAACTCGATGTGTTACCTTTAATTCCCTAACAACACCAACACACAATGCATTCCCACTCATTCCCAAACCACCACCCGACGACAATGCGTTCCGCTTCATTCCCAAAACACCACTCAAACACAATACAATCGTGCACAACATGTTCCGTTTCGCCTCCCCACATCACTCATAATCCTTTTATAGTGCTGCCCCACTGGGAAACCAGGCCACCATGCAGTAGCATGACCTGATATCCCCCTCAGTCACATTATCCTGCCATGAAGCCAATCAGTCCTTGCCCTATCGTAATAATGCTGCGCGCATGGCGAGAATTCTGTAAGTCATTGGTTTGATTCGACTGGGACCTGAACTCCCGACCTTCCGCACTAGAGGTCTGTGCTCTAGCTACCGATTGGTATCCCAAACACCTTGTATTTCCCACGCATACCCGAACACCATCCAAACACCACACGATCCCGGAATCATATTCCTTCGCAGACACCCAGTGAACACCACGTGATCCCATGCATGCCAGGGCACCGACTACCACGTGACCTCTGTACGCGATACGACAGTTACGGTGCGTGCAGGTACGCCTTGGGGCGGAATAATAAACAGACAGCGATAACAATTCGCCCGGTACCTAACTTACAGCACACCCGGGTACGTCCCATAGGGGGGGAGCCATTTTGGAACTGGCTCCTCGGGGGTAATAAACACCCAAAAAGCAGAACACGGATTGCTCATGTAACAAACGGCTTTTATTGCTGGTTGGGGGTTTGTGCAGCGGTGGCGTGCGCGGGGTTTGGTGCGTGGTGTGGTGTGTCGTGCATCGTGTGTAGTGTGTGGTGAGTGGTGTGTGGTGTGTGGTGTGTGGTGTGTGGTGTCTACTATGCTGGGTGTGATCCGAGGTTTGTGGCATGTGGTGTGTGCTGTGTTGGGTGTGGTATAGTGTGTGTGATGTGTCATGTATGTTGTATTGTGTGCGGTGTGTGGGGTGTGGTGTGTGGTGTGTGGTGTGTGGTCCGAGATATGTGGTGTGTGTCATGTTGTGCGGTGTGTGTTGTATTCTGGGGGGTGTGGATCGTGTGGTGTGGTGGGTGTGATGTGGGTGGTATTGTGTGTGGGGTGTGTATGGGGTATGATATATGTGGTGTGTGTTGTGTAGCATGGTGTGTGGTGTGTGTTGTAGTATGTGTGGTGGGTGGTGTATGGTTTGATATGTGTTGTATGTAACATGGTGTGCATGGTGTGCAGTATTGTGTCTGGTGTGTGGTGTATGATGTGGTGTGTGTTGTGGGTAGTGTGGTGTGTGGTGGGTGTTGCATTGTGTGTGGTGTGTGGTGTGTAGTCCGATCTCTGTGGTGTGTGGTGTGTGTGGTGTGGTATGTGGTGTGTGTCGTAGTGTGTGTTGCATATGATCCGGGCTTTGTGGTGGGTGGTGTGTGTAGCGTGGTCTGTGGTGCATGTTGTAGTGCGTGTGGTGTGTAGTGTGGTGCGTGGTGTAGTGTGTGGTGTGTTTAGTGGTGTGTGGTGTGTGATGTAGTGTGTGTGGTGTGTATTGTGTAGTCCAAGCTTTGTGGTGTGTGATGGGTGTAGTGTGGTGTGCAGTGTGTGTTGTATTGCATGTGATGTGTGGTCCAAGCTTTGTGGTGTATGGTGTGTGTAGTGTGGAATGTGGTGTGTGGTGTCTTGTGTGTGGTGTGTGGTCCGAGCTTTGTGGTCTGTTGTGTGTGTAGCATGGTGCGTGGTGTGTGTTGTAGTGTGTGTGGTGTGTGGCATCCTCTCTTTGACACGATGGGGACCACCTGAAAGAGATGCTCAACCGGAACCAGCCATCTTCGACACTTTCATCAGGACATACTACTTATGTCATGACATATTTGAGCTAACTTACAGAAAACATGCACATATTAACGAAAGGCACATGTCATCTTTCCTTGCGAACATGTTGTTATTAAATATCACATTTACTGGAGGACATGCTGGATATAAAATTATGGAAATATTGCTACGAGGGAAATATCTCTAATAACAATTTTAAAATTCCCACAAACAACAAAACAATAACGATTTTTCTGCACAGAACCTAGAAGGATTTCATTTCACTTCTACTTGTGGTAAATACACATATTGTAACTTAGATACGAAAATCATACCTTTTCAAAAGCAAGTGAGCTTATAGGTCAATGCAGTCAGATAGCTTGTGCAATGTTCGTCTGATGTTTATGTGTAAAGAGCTTGGGTTTCTGTGAATACTGTACTTCGACACTTGCACAAACTATTCGACTGCGACAAAACTACACACACTTTCGAGACGAAGATGCATGGCTACTGTTATCAGAGTAAGTGTTATATTTATATTACAAATTCGGAACCTAATTTCACTATAACCAGTCCTAACATGCAATTGTTCTCTCTTTGTAGAGCCAAGAAACTTCATATTATTGTTCTGTACTTACTGATTAGGTACCTTACTTTATGTCTGGGACCAGATGGGGTGGTCAAATGAGTAGAGCGTCCGTCTCCTGTTTTGGGAAATCGGGAGATCAGAACCCATGGGTTTGTGGGTTGGAATCCTGGTCAAGTCAAACGAATGACTTAAAAATGTATGCTTGTCACTTCCTAGCCAGGCACTCAGCATTAATAGGATATGGCAAGGACTGTTTGGCTCAGTGTCAGGATAATGTGACTCAGTGGGATATCAGGTCATGGTGCTGGCGGCCTGTTTTTCCAGTGGGGCAGCACTATAAAGTCACCATGAGTGTGCACTGTCACAAGTCATACCCATCCTGATATGAACTTAGATGTTGCTAGGTCATGAAACATCAACAAACGCATTATGCATGGCCCCTCCTGCCAGGTCACCGGTGGCTCTGCCATCGGCACTAATCCAAACTGGGAGGTTCTACTGTGTCATTCGTCCCCTGTAATTATCTGAAGCGACTCCTGTGTCCTGTGTCCTCCTTCTGTGTACTGTATCAGGCCTTCGTGTGAGGTATACAGTACCTAGGCGACTAATATTATGTATGTAATTCTCCTGCCATATTATTTCTTCCATCCGATCTTGCTCCTGTAACGTTACTTTTGATATGCTCCTTTCTACTATGCGTTAGTGGAGGTTGGGGTGCGGCCTGGAGAGCAGGATGCTTGCTTTGAAGCAGCTCCCCTAATTCCCATCCTTCCCTTCAGGTGGCCCCCTCAGCCACCTGCTCTCTGCCCATTTTGCTAACGATTTAACTCAATACAAATGAACGGTAGGTGTTATGGGCCAGGCAGAGTTATAGGCTGGATCCATTGAATCTGTATTATCTCCATTTCTGTTACCTATTATGTTATGGAAGGAATTAATAATATATATATATATATATATATATATATATATATGTGCTCTATAATCCATTATGGGAATATAAACAAGGACACTACCGATCTTCAGTTCCCTATGTAATAGTTAGCACTTATCCTATCTAGCTGACCCTGTTATTATGACTTAGACCACGGTGGCGCCCCCTGTGAGCGGCCCTGTGCACTGTATGCCAGCTGCGCCTGGCCTTAACGCATTCAATTTTAACTTTATGTGTGTGTAGTTGTAAGCAGGGAGTGTGGGTAATGACCTCCCTATCCACTTAGTGGGGGTGGGGGAGAGGTCACGAGATATACTCCAGAGTAGCTCTCTGTTTATATTTGCATAATATATTATACATATGCCACTGTGCCTGACAATTTCCCACGATCCTTGCATAAGATTTCTGTGTATTTTAAACAATATCATATATGTGAATATAAATATCGCTGAAAGACTACTGCTTCGGTGCTGAGGAAAACAACCTTTATTCTCTGAAGAAAATTGGTTATATTCCAAAAGAAATCTACACAAATTAATAGACTTTCGATATGGCAAATATAATCTGTTACTATCTAAGCAACTGCTAAAGTAAAATGCTTTCTAGATTGTCACTTCTGTTCAGCCGTGTCCAATTTGGTACCCGGACAAGACAACGTTCTGGTTGGCACTGAAAGGACAAGGCACTGTCCTCAAAAGCCTAGGATCGGTCAAATGTCTAATGTTGTGCCTTTGGGGATTAGTATAAGATATAATTGCTGATGTCCCACATTTGTAGCATCTCCTAGAGGTTCGCTGTAACAAGCTTCAGCGTTTTAAAACATAATCTAGTCATTATGTTGTCAGGCTAATTATGGATAATAAGCCGCATTTAACAGAAAACATGGCTTTATCTAGATAAGGCACATAGTATTTGTAAGCTAACTAAATAATACATATCCAATCATACATATGATGAATGAAGGATTTCCAAGAAGTAAATACAAGTCAGGTGGTTATATGTGAAAATAGTATGTCTCCTGGGGACAGTATATAGGTGTTTTATCTAAGCCGGATTAATGAAATAGCATGACACGTTGGAAAATCATTACCCTACATTCATAGTAAATTACAAAAAAACACACACTGCTCAGCTTCCTATGATTGAAATCTAGGGTCCGTTGGTTGTTGGAGTTGTACGTCCTGGCAACATGTAAGGTAATATCAGGATGGGTACCGACTTGTGACAGCGCTCACTCATGGCAACCTTATAGTGCTGCCCCACTGGGAAATCAGGCCACTGACACTATGTCCCAATATCCCACTCAGTAACATTATCCTGATACTGAGCTAAGCAGTCCTTGTTGTATACTATTAATGCCGAGTGCCAGGCTAGGAAGCAACAAGTATCAATTTGATAAGTCATTAATTTGACTTGACTGGGAACCAAACTCTCGATCTCCCGCATGTGATGCCTGTGCTCTACCTATTCGGCCACCGCGCCTGGTGAAATCTAGGGAGGAGAGCCAACCTTATGTTATTTCTTACTTCTCCTTCCTATTTCACGCAACGAGGAGTATTCTCTACAATTAATCTGACAGTAAAGAAACCCTTTCCTAATCATGGGACATCAAATACAAGCATGAGACATAAATACATACTGGGAAGCCATCCCTACCTTATTAGACAGTGACAACATATTGTAAAATATTCTGATATACGGCATAGGGGGGATGCAAATGTTCTATTACTGATCAGTGTACGTGACCAGGTGCATGTAAGTATATATATTTATGTAAGAGCTGGTGGTGTCTGAGTGGGATGTAAATAGAGTTCCCTCCGGGCCTACCCCCTCTGCTGGGATAGTGATCACCACACTCCTGGGTCAAGGTTGGTGGTGGCCATGGGGCAAAAAAGCTTGGTGGTGGTGGGCAGACCACTGGTAGCCCTGGGCACCAGGAATGCTGGATCCCTATTGGTAAGGCCAAGAATGCTTGTTTTCCATTGGGGGAAAGGGGTGCGGTGATACTGTACAATGAACCTGTGTAACCATAACAATAATAACCCAGAGGGCTTGACTCTTTGTTCTTCTTTACACTTTATACTCTTCCTTTATGGTTGTCTGTATTGATTTCACTATAACCTGCATAGACAGCCACGAATTCGAACCTTAGCCTTTTTACAATATTAATCACATGCTGACTTAAAATGGGGATTTCAACACAGATACATGAATTATTTGCTTCTTGTTTACAATATTAGGCAGCAACCTCTGCGAAACTTCAAAACGTGCCATAGACTAGTCACCTAGATATATTCGGATACATACCTAAGTTTAAATGAGAGGTGACTCTAGCTACATTTTCAGATGTCCAAACATGCAGACTGGACTGGAAAACTGGTTCATTGGTTTCACTGGTTCATTGGTTTCACTTCGCCAGGATTCGAACCTGGGGTTCGAACCTCACCTTCGAATCCCACCACCTGGCATTCGGGAACTGTGCCCTCTCAACTCATTGAGCCATTCCATCTGGCATTCAAATGACATTCAAATGACATTCAAATGACATTCAAATGGCAGCATTTTAACGGTATTTGAGAAGTATCACACGGTGGCAGTAATGCCTACAGTAGGGTACCCTATGTCACATTAACCTTTTTGTATCCACTAGACTACCAATTTCTGTGAGTCTCCTAAGTGCCTCGAAAGGTTAGCGTTTTCAGAACGCCAGAGAAATGCTAAGGACATAGGGACCATTACAATTCGCAGGATTATTATTGTCTGTCTGCGCATATTTCATATCTGGTATCATTCCATACAATTAATACAATTTAAGGTATTCATGTGAATTAATTTCTATATTTTTTCTTCTTGAAGATATACACTACCTGGTACCATTCCCCCAAAATGAATCAAATTTAAGCTGCTCAGAATATAGATCATACAATTTACTTTGTATATTTTTTCTTCTTGAAGGTATACACTACCTGGTACCATTTCCCCAAAATGAATCAAATTTAAGCTGCTCAGAATATATCTCATACACATTACTTTGTATATTTTCTATTCTTGAAGAGTTATACTGCCGGGTACCATTGCCCAAATATAATAAATTTCAAGGTATTCAGAATAGAAGCTCATATGAATGACCTTGTATATCACGTTTTATAAACTTTAACAGGAATGATCAGGAACAGTTCCCTTCTAGATAAAACAGCACGCATGATTTATTAATTATTTTCGGATTTAAGGAGCTACCAGAAAGTTATTAAACCTGAAAAAAGCAATCGAGTGAGGCGAGGCAGGCGCTCCGATGGTGTATATATAGGCCAACACACGACCTAAGCACCGCCGGAGCAGGCTCGCAGCAAGGTTGCATAGTGCCAGTGAAACAATAGACCGTTTCGTAATAACATTGGTAACATATTCAAATGGCCATAATGTATTTTACGCCTACCTATATTTGCATAATTCTTTATACGTCTTATAAATGTTCTCAAATGCACTACACAGCCCTTCCCACCCCTTCCCACCCTACCCACCCCAACTACACCTTCTCTCATCACCTATTACCTCACATTTTCCTTGAAATTGACATCAAACCGGTCTGATGTAAGTCCTGACTGCAATCTCAGACTTCCAATCGATTCATTAGGCCACACACTACAAAACACTTGTGATGGGATCCAAAAATGAGTGGGTTTCTCACATTTCGTATTGGTGATGGGATCCACTGATTTGCATATTTATCCTATATATATATTATATATATATATATATATATATATATATATGTGTATTCGAGATATGCTATATCTTTTTGAAAAAAGAAGAGAGAGATAAAGATAGAAAGAAATGTTTAAAGACAATTCTAAAATCATGTAATAAATACCACGTGATGCATAGTCACTGAGTGCATAATACTTTTATTGAAGTGGAATTGTATGCAATTACTATTACAACTCAAAGTTAATTTATATTATGCTTCTATTATCGAACAGGATTGTCATGCCGTTATTATTGCAACTGATATTTTCAATGATGTACCTACAAATTGTGCTGAACGGCCAGAAGACCAGTGCTCTAGCGCTGACAAAAGGCATTATTCACTTACTCTATATATTGAGCTGTGGGTTGGTGAAATAAAGCTATATGAACTCTGATATTGGTTTTATGCGCAAATACAATTTATTCCTGAAAGTGGATAAATGCCTTGTGAATTGTCAGCCGACGAAATGTTGTCTACACCCTTTGAATAAAAGAGGCATTCCTGTATTCTGATTGTTCATAGGCATAAGCTAGCATAGTGGCTTATATGATACTGTCCTACACAATTCTTTTATCTGGGATGAGCAATTAATATTACTGGCACAACAATGGAAGCATTCTCAATTCTGAGGATCTCCTTAACATGGTGCAAATTGTCAACTATTTGACCAGGTACATCGAACAAATGTATCCCCCGATAAAAGAAACAAAACTATATAAACCCTACAAATCTAGAATCATCAAATCTGGTCATGGGTAAAACCTTGGAGCTGATCTGACAGTTCATATCAGGCTTGGTCCCACCCTGCCCTTCTCTAGTTTCCCTCCCTATACACCCCCATTTACTCCCCTCACCAGAATCCCGTCGCCACCTACCCCCGACCAGACGGGATGGCGGAATGAGTTGAGCGTCAGTCTCCGGTTTTTGGTAGATTGTGGGAATCAAACGCATGGTTTTGAACTTTGTCGAGTCAAACAAATAACTTACACATTTACACTTGTCACTTTCGAGACAGATGCTTGCCATAAATAGGATAGGGCAAGGACTGGTTTGCTCAGAGTTAGGATAATGTGAGTGAGCGGGATACCAGGTCATGATATTGGCCACCTGGTAACCCAGTGGGGCAGCACTAGGAAGTTTCCATGAGTTTGAACGGTCACACGGCGGTACCTATCCTGATATGACCATATATGTTGCCAGGACGCAAAACCCCACCAAACAACCAACGAACCCTCAACCCACTGTTACGTGCCTACCCAACACCCCGCCTCCACCCTGCCCTTCTCCACCCCCCGACACACCAAGTCATCCCAACAGTTACACCCCGCCCTCATCCTGCCCTTCTCCATTCCTCCCACCTCCACCCCCACCTCCACCCTACAATTACCCCACCCCCACTCTCGTGTCGACTTGATACACGGTTTCCGTGATAGGTTCATCACGACACAAGGGGCTGCGTGTTTATTACTGCTGCCGGGAGAGGCTGAGGGGAGCTGGGGGTTGGGGGTGGGCGGTCGGAGTACGGCGGGGGGGGGAGGGGTTAAGGTGCAGGGGATCTCACGTGGAGGGCGGTGCAGGTTCACCATCTTATGTAATCAACGCAGGGAATCTGCGCCTACTGGAGCTGGGTGACAGGATGTGTTAATGAGTGATGAGGTAGTGCCCTGGTGTGGACATGGTAGGGCTATGGTGTGGTAGTGTATGGTGCCTATGTTGGACTATGGTTTCACGGTGCAGGCCTATGGTGTAATAGTACATAGATTTGGTGACCGATGGCCAGGATATGACGTGCAAATGCAGGCCTATATATGGTGTAGTAGTGCATAATCATGGTGCTGCATGGTTGGGTTATTGCTTCAGAGTGCAGGCGTATGATGTAGTAGTGCATGGTCATGGTGCTACATGGTTGGGTTATGACGTCACATTGGACATCTATGGTGAGGCAGGGCATGGCTAGGGTACAGCATGGTTGGGCTATTCTGTCACCGTCCAGGCCTACTGTCAGTCTCCCCCCACTAAATACCAAAACACAACTCATAAGAAAGAAAGGGAGACAAGTCATTAACAGTGATAAGTTTGAGCTTTATTCCTACACCTCTTGTTCACCTACTAGTGACCTGCCACCCTGACTCACTCCCAACCTGCCACACATACCCACATAGTTTCTGCTTGTTCAGTCTAATTCAGTGCCGACTTCCCATTAAACCTAAGCCCTCTGGGTGTTACACCCAGCTCAGTGGTGAACTGCTTCTTTTGGTATCTCTCAAGTGAGTGTGTCTGCAGAGCAAGTGCAAGGAGTACACGGGTGACTGGGCTCACACAGCCAGCCAATCAGACATCTCTGCAACCCGGGAGCGGTGGCACCCAAGAGGGTCATCTGTCACTCAAGCCCCAGTGCAGGTGCTGTTCATAATATATGCAGAATGGCTGGGCGTTCTTACCAAGTGGTCCAGTGGTAATAAGTAGTCATTATACAGTTACAATAAACATTAATATATGCTCTTCCACCATGTGCACTCTTCCTGGTGAATGAATCAAGCATTTCTATAATTAATAACCATATCTTAATATCGGGACATCATACCGCAATAGCGGTCAGTGCGCGACATAACATTTCCCCGCAGTTATTTATGTCACACAGCGAGTGGGCACACATTGCGCCACTATTACATAACAATGGTCCCCAACTCCATCACCCAAGATATTGATATGATTCCAAGCTCATCTATCACGACCGAAAGACTGTGTATATTTACAAAATGTTGTGGCGTATTTGTGGTCTTCGTTGTATGCATGATGTGACAGCATGTTTATGGTGTGGTGTAGCAAGCATATACCATGACAGAACAGGCTACATGTGTGACAGAGCAAGGTCATGCTCTGTCATATCCCACACCTCATCTGTCGGAACATGCGGATAAGACATAACCTACTTATGATGTCACATAACCGGTGTCCGATAAGGGCAAAGCAGCTCGTAAAATAGGTTACTAATACGGCCGATCAGATCTCGGTGTAGTGGAGCAGCATTCACGCAATCTATTTTTATTTCCCCCCACCTAATGGGGATAAACATTATGTGCAGGATGTTGTACCTAAAATACCCATCACATAATGCCACCCGGATAAACTAAATATTATGCATGAGTGTTGTGTTTTTTCTGTTGTGTTTTTTCTGAGATAGCCGAAGTGTTTAAATCATATATGACAGGGCCTGCAATCCACAAGAAGAACATCGCGTCAGAGGTAAATTATATAAAATAAGAGGACTTCAGGTAATATGTGTAATGAGGGTTTAAGTCAAACTTTTGAGAGGCTAGTAATATATTGGTTGTTTGTTGCTTTAGCTCCTAGTAAAATCCAAGAGCATATATGGACGGTTACCGACTTATGAAAGTGTGCACTCATGGTGGCTTCAAAGTGCTGACTCACTGGGAGACCAGGCTGCCAGTAACATGACCTAATATACCACTCAGTCACATTATCCTGACAATTAGTAAACCAGTCCTTGCCCTCTCCTAATAATGTCAAGCACCTGGCTAGGAAGCGAGAAGTATAAATTTGTAAGTCATTGGTTTGCCTCGCCAAGGCGTCGAACTGACAAACCCATATGTTCAGATCCCCCAATCTCCCAAAACAGGAGACGGATGCTCAACTCATTCAGCCATCCCGTATTGTGACTAGTAAGTAATAAGGTTAGATAAAGGAATGATGCGCGGCAAGGAAGGACGAGAAAGCGGGTGTGGAAAAAGAGGGCAGTTTATTCAGTAAGTGCCCGAGGGTATCATGAACATAAGAGGTGGTAGAGTAGATCAATGAGGAGCAATATAGGTAATCAATATAATGTAAAATGCATGCTCATGATAACAATGTCAATGTAAATGTCAGTAGTTGGTAGGTGGGCCCGAGGAGCCCTCAACCCCATAGTGGAGAGTTGGTGTATAGGGATGGTGGGTGGGGAAAAAGAGGTGAGGAGTGTAGAGTGTGGAGGCAGGAGGGCGAGTGGCAGGAGGAGAGAGCTGGATGCGGTTATAAGGGAAGTAGAGGGGGGGGGGGGGGGGTTATGTAAGGAAGGAGCTGGAGGACAGAGGGGAGGGAGAGAGAGGGGGGGGGGGTCCTCCCTCGCCTCGCATCAACCGCAATGCTAGCATTACGACCAATTTGACACCGACAACGCATATGAGTTTAAAGTTGGATTTATTTCTTTTTCGATAATGAGTCTGTAGTAAGCACATGTCAATTTTAATAAGCACATATTAAATTCAACAGAATAAGCACAGTGAGATAAGCCAATGAATTATGCACAAAGAGGTCAATACGCTTTAACCCTTAGACCCATATAGTCTTTTAGCAGGGGTGGGTGGGATGGCAGTTCAAAGCCAGCTAGTGTCCTCCTGTGGCCGTGTCAAAGTGAGCTCTCCGCCGCTAAGACTGTCCTTATATAGCCGCTTGGGCCAGTAGTTCGAGCGGGCGACTGCAGATGGCAGGTCAGTAAGACAGAGTTATCATCTCAAAGTATTTTGTATCAAAGTACAAATAACCGGACGGCGCTGACGCAGAAATCAGAAGGTAGTATCGCCGTAAGTAGATAGGTGGCAGCATAAGTATTAATCTTAATGCTATGAGGCTATGGCGGCGATCAAATTCCAAATTACCCGTGTTGCTGAGCATCACAAACAATGTGACATCAATCGGCGTTGGTGGCGCTAGTGTCGGTATAAGCTCTAGATGAATGGGTTTAGAAGGTAGCTAGCTAGGACAGGCGATACTGGGAGGATCTTCTTTATAACTCTGCATAATCAATTATACAATACATACATGCACATTCACTGAGTGGACAGACACAGGTTTTGACATGCGCAGTGTACATCGGTCACTGTCCGACTATTCAGTCGCAAGCCTGGCTGACCTTTTACAAAATGTCACTTGGTTCATCGTTTCGCCGCCAGGGGAGGGTCAGCCCAGAGCTCATGGCTGACTGCGGCTGGGAACAGGAAGCGTGGGTGACAGGACGCTGTTCTCCCGCCATGGGCATGCGCAATGACACTTCCGGTTGGCGGTGGGTTGAGGATGAGTTGGTGGCCGTATACACCATGACCCGGTCATGAAGGATTATTCAATTTTTGTTGGTGAGAACTAATGACTTTCAAAATAGATTATTGTTGGCACCGAGCTTCTGGCTCAGCATTGTTAGAATAAGACAATTAACTGGTTTGACTAGACCAGGCTTCGAACCCACGATCTACCAACGCGGGAGACAGACGCTCTATTAGGATATAAGACACGGACTGGTTAGCTCAGTATCAGGTCGGCAGTACAATTCCCGGTCGAATCAAACCAATGACTTGCAAGATTGACACCTGTTGCCTCCTAGCCTGGCACTTCTTATTACTAGGATATGGCAAGGACTGTTTGGCTCAGTATCAGGATGATGTGATGGAGTGGGATATTGTGTCATGGTGCCAGCCTCCAGTGTGGAAGCGTTATGCCTGGTACACACCTCCCGTTTACAATTCACGCACTAAAACTGACTGCTCATCACGACCCCGACCCGTCCCGTATACGATCTAAAACTGCCCGATTCGTTTTTCGAATCCCTTGCGATTTCAGTTTTAACCCCTAAAACTGAGTTTTAATTCGCGAATCGCAAGGCTCTGGTATGCTAGGGGGTCGCACGCCTAATGACTAAAACTCAAACTTATGCGCGAAACGGGCAGTTTTAGATCGTATACGGGAGGTGTGTACCAGGCATTAGTTGGCATGTCGCCATGAGTGCGACATTCTCCATGAGTCGCCATGAGTCGCCATGAGTGCGCATTCTCCATGCCCCGGTCATGACAGTCGCCATGAGTGCGCATTCTCACAAGTCGGTACCTGTCCCGATATGATCATAGATATTTCTAGGAGGGAAAGCCCCAACAAAGAAGCTTATTGTGAGAGCGCGGGTCCGGTTGGTAGAGGCAGGATGCCAGCGGAGAGGGTGCTTGTTATGATCGGTGAGGCGTGCTAAACGGTGCAGAACGGATAGTTTACCATCATCGTGCTATCGGAAAATGCCGAGCATGTATGGAGCGGTGTGGTGGTGAGAATGGGTTTGTTTGTTGTTGTTTTACGTCCTAGAAACATCTAAGATCATATCAGGAGGGGAACCGACTTGTGACAGTGCATGCTCATGGTGACTTTATAGTGCTGCACCACTGGTAAATCAGGCCGCCGTCATCATGAGCTGATATCCCACTCAGTCAGATTATCATGACACTTAGATAACCAGTCCTTGCCTTATCATATTAATGCCTAGCGCCTGGCTAGGAAGCAACAAGTATCAATGTTATAAATCATTGGTTTGACTCGACAGGAAATTACATTCCCGACTTTCCGCTCGCGAGGCCCGCGCTCTATAGATTAGGCCACCACACCCGGTAGGTGGCGTGGATAAAAGAGGGTGAGTAGGAGGGGGGAGGGGGAGTGCAGGAGTAAATGCTGGGAGGTATTGGGGGTGGGTGAACAGGTGTGGATAAGTGCATACGGAGACAGGTGAAGGGGAGTTGTGGTGGAGGATTGGACAGGTAGAAAGGGTGTTAGACAGACATGGTGGAGAGGGAGGGAGAAGGTAGTTATGGTGGAGGGTTCGATAGGTTGGAGGGGAGGATACCTAGAAAGGGTGGAGAGAGAGGGAGAGGGGAAGTGGTGGTGGAAGATTGGACAGCGAGAAAGGTTGCTAGGTAAAGATGGTGGAGTGAGAGGGAGAGGGGAATTGTGGTGGTGGAGAGTTGGATAGGTTGGACAGGGGATTAGGTAGACAGACATTGTGGAGAGGGAGGGAGATGGGAGTTGTACTGGAGGCTTGCACAGGTAGAGAGGATGTTAGGTAGACATGGTGGAGAGGGCGGGAGAGGGGAGTTGTGGTAGAGGATTGGCCAGGGAGAAAGGTTGCTACGTAGACATGGTGGAGTGGGAGGGAGAGGGGAGTTGTGCTGGAGGGTTGGCCAGGTAGAAAGGTTGCTAGGTAGACATGGTGGAGTGGGAGCGAGAGGGGAGTTGTGGTGGAGGGTTGGCCAGGTAGAAAGGTTGCTAGGTGCGGAGAGGGAGCGAGAGGGGAGTTGTGGTGGAGGGTTGGCCAGGTAGAAAGGTTACTAGGTAGAAATGGTGGAGAGGGAGCGACTGCTTGACTGACTGACATATTGGTGCGCATATTGGTAACACTGGTTCCGTATTGATTAGCACCAACAGATCGATGCAAATATCACAGTTGAGGACATTCGACATGGCGGGATATGTCGACTGACACCTCCCTTATGTGGAACATTATATACAGGTGTTGTATGGCAGTGCAGAAACGCAGTGCATCCCCTAAGACACACACACAAAACACATGCAAACAACAAAAAGCCAAACTAGGCTGTTAGCAATGCTTCTCTCAGCTACCTGTATGTGGAAGGAAGTGTGTATGGTTAAATAAATATCAGTTATGGAAAGGTTTATGTGAATATCAAACAACACCGGTGTAGTTCCACCTTAAGCCCCTGTCAGACATCACCGGATTGAGCAATGGACAGAATTGTCTAGTATGGGCGTCATAAGTATCAACATGTATTAACATGTGTCAAAATGTTGCTATATCGGGTCAATGGCCGCTGGACGAACGAACATGAAACCGACATGAAACCGACATAAAATGGACATGAAACGGAGATGAATGGATCGCCAACGGACGAAACAAACTCCAAACGGACAAGAACCGTAGACGTCAGTCCGGTGGCATCCATTCCGAGTTTTGTGCATGTTCAAATCTTGAACAGACACAAACCGGACTTTGTTTGGGTTCTGTCCGTTTCCCCCAATGTGGTGATGTGTGACTGGGGCTTTACTCATTTGAAGTGCACTCGATTGACCTCAGCACACTTAATGTCTACTTGTCCCGCCCCACACCAATATAGGTCCAAATCAGAAAGAGTATGTCGCTATACTTCCGTTTCCGGTGGATCTTTATGTTACTCTTCAAAGCAACACACTCACACGTGTAATCTATATCAAAATCCTCAGGTGTGAGTGGCGGTATGGCGCGCACGATAGTGAGGAAGAGCGCCGGTGGCGGCGCCACCAGTCTTGGGCATAGCAAGGAGGGGGCAATATACAGAATTACAATAATAATTATACTAATGATAATAATTCCCGTCCTCGTCTTTATAATCGCACAATACTTTATTCATCACATATATATTTATAAATATATATATTTATAGACATAGATATATATGCATCTGTTAGTGTGGGTTTTCTTTTCAGCGATTTGGATTCAACTGGAGATGTTATTTATAGGAGTACATACTAATCATCCGTTAAATCACATAATCTACCTCTAATTGATATCCACTTTGAGGCCCTTGTTGATGATTGGTATTCACATTGTATTACAAATCAAATATACTGCAGTACACACGATCTTCTGTGGATTAAAAAAATAATATCACCTCCCAGAAGGAATGACCATCACACTTCCTTCAATTGAACCGTATTGATTTAAAACAAATAGTTCTTCTTTTCTCATATATGTAACAATATCCTCTCATATTAGTTGTGTATCGCACTGAATAACCAATGCTCTTTATTATTTTAGCAGATCATACCATTATCATCACACTAACCCATAGTGAATAATCACCTTTATTACGTTGAACAATGACGTCATAATATCCCAGATCGGGATTACTGTATATGTCCCAATAGACGTGCACTGCGCGAGTGCAGACACATGGATGCACGAATATTCAAAGTTAAAGAATTTCATGGATTTGTTTGTGTGTTGCCTCTGAAATAAACTGGAATTGTCTTGTTTTATGTGATTTGTTTTTGCCGGGCCTCTGAAATAAAGTGGGATTGTCTTATTGTATGCGCATTCAGCATGAATATGATTGTAAATGTATCATGCTTTCAATCTTGAAATGAGGGGTGTCCTTCTATTGGATAGCGTACTTCTATTCAGACATATACGGCATAGGTGTATATTTGAAAAGTTCAGTCGCAAAAAGTGATAAAGCCATTGTAGTTGTTTTCTCTTGAATATAATTGAATGTTTTTTTGTATGTGCATTCAGTCTGAATATGATCGTCAATTTGTATTTGTTTTTGTTGTGCCTCTGAAATAAAGTGGGATTGTCTTATGTTATGTGCATTCAATCTGAATATGATTGTAAATATCTGTGTGGTTTCAATCTTGAAATGGGGGTTGTGCTTCTATTGGGTAGCGTACTTCTATTGGGATATATACACTATATGAGAGATTATTCCCAGGCATTATTTACTAGTTCACCCTACCTGAGTCATACTCTCATTTATCGCTGAATGAATCGATTTTCCCATATTATTCATATCAATTACATCTTGACTTATTCTACACACACCGGTTCGAAAACAAAGCAATAATTATTTATTCCAGGGATTAGAGACGATGTGTGATCTCAGCTGCCATTGTGACGGGAAGCCAATGCGATTTTTAGAAAGCAGCGCTCAGCGCGTCATTAGGCTTTCCTTGGACTCGAGCCAGGTGTAAGCCACCCTTAGAGCCTCAGCGCAAGCGCAACATTTAATGAGGTCAAACTGGAGCATGTGATTAATTTGAATGCCAGAAAACCTCGGTCCGCCTTCTGCCGTTGTGCCAGCGGTGGAGTTTGAAGTTCTTGAGTGGGGCTCTGAGGTCGCTCGTAGAATCTGAGGCCTGAGTGGAGGTGGTGGCCAAATCGGGAAGAGCGATGTGGTCCCCTCCAGAAGGTTGGGAGTACGAAACCCGGTTGACTCAAACAAATGACTTACTAAATGTAGACTCTCTTGGTACCTATCCTGGCGCTTGGAATTACTAGGACTGGCCACATATTGGTTAGCTCAGTAGAAGACTAATGTGATTGGGTAGGAAATTGGGTGATGGTGGCAGCCCGCATGGCCTCTCAGTGGGGCGGCACTATAAAGTAGCCATTTTTTGTATGCACTGTCACAAGTCGATACCCATCCAGATATGACTTTAGATACTGCTAGGATGTATAACCCCCAACACACATAGGTCTATACCCTAGCATCTGTGGAATGGAACGTACAACTGCATATGTGTGTGTACTTTGTGTTTGCTGGTAACAATTGTATTCATCTAAACATTTGATGTTGTCAGCGCCGAAGCACTGGCTTTCCACCCGTTGAGACGATCACAGTTGGGTTTGAGAATGGTGATGTGGGCATGGACTGTCCTTTATTGTGTGCAACAATATATATATATATATATATATATATATATATATAAGAGATGGCTATGCCCTAGCAGGAGAAAGACACAAAGCGAGGAGTGGTGGAAGCCTCAGATTTTATTGACCGAGGCTCTGGCCCAGCAATATACCAGCAATATAAATAGATTAGTTAGACGAATCTTACCTGGGTATAGATGATGGATAACTATTGTTTTACCGAGGTAGAAGCCTCGGTTAGACGTGGGCGAGGGAGAAGGAAGCACATCCGGGTCCAGCAATCTTTACCTACTAATTCAGGATAAAAATGATTCTAAAAAACAACCTAAGGTCAAGTGACCTCATGCTAAATTGAGTGATTGACTAGACGTGGCAGGGCGTGGTGGGTGGGCCCTCGCCCACGTCTAACCGAGGCTTCTACCTCGGTAAAACAATAGTTATCCATCATCTATACCCAGGTAAGATTCGTCTAACTAATCTATTTTACCTCGGTATGCCGCCTCTGGCTAGCCGTAGGCTAGGGAGACCTTTACGTAAAATAATTTTTATCCTGATATTCTTGTTTTGTTATTATTCTTTAGTGATTATGTCTTATGTATGCAACAATGGAAAAGCGATTTGTATGGCAAAAAAGAGGAAAAACCAATGTTTTTCTTACCTCTCTCTTTCAGTTGGTGAGTAGCCTGTGCGCTATAGGCTGAGGCTTCTCTAGTCGTTTGTGGTAATGTCTAGCAAACGAAGTAGCGGTTTTCCATCCCGCGTGAGCTAGGATCCGTTTAACGGAGATGCCTAGCAATCTTGCCTTGGACACCATTGCACCACGTGTAGAGTGCGATGAGTACCTGTCTGTATTTACTCCCGCCAGTTTTAACACATTCATTGTCCATCGGGCGAGGGTATCCCTGGAAATGGCCTTGTGTGGCTTAATAAAGCTGACCAATAGCTGTCTTGAGTTTCTTATTAATCTTGTCTTGGATATATAATTTCGTATCGCAGATACGACACATAACTTGCGATCCTGAGTGAAACTGGACACCCCTATCGTAGAAAGGGGGTCACCTAATCGGTTTGATTTTAATAAAGTTGATAAATCAAACGTGGCCTCTTTACTGTCAATTTCTAGACCATTCAGCGACAGGGCAACTATAGTTTGGCCTCTGTGTCCAGTGACCAGGAGAAGCAAAACTGCGACTTTGAAACCTAAAAGTTTAACGTCCAGAAACTTATTTTCTGGCCATTTCTTGAAGAGGTTGAACACTAGAGAAACATCCCAAAACCTATTATATTTGGGTTTAGGCGGATTCCTCTGATAAATTGATCGTATGATCCAACAAATAACATGGTGTTTACCCATTGTTTGTCCATTAACCCGCGGTAGGATTATCGACAGAGCACATCTGGCAGCGTTAATAGCGCCATATCCTAGGCCTTCGTCCTCTAGGTAACGTAGGAAGAGTCCTACCTGGGATACTGTGGGAGTCATTGGCTTGACTTTCTTAAGCAGGCAATAAATACCCCATTTCTTTAAATACGTAGTATACATTTTCACCGTTCCTTTTCTCCACGCATCATCAACCAAACGCTGTTGTGTAATTTTGTCTAAGCCAAACTGTTCTAAATATTTATTTAAAAAAGGAATGCCACTAACGGAGTTGTCGACACGTTTCCGTGGCGTTCTAGTGGTCCCTGATGTTTGAGGTTTCCTCGGAATCTTGGGAAGCGAAGGCTGCTTTTGGCTGTGGCTAGTAACGTCGGTAGCCACGGTTGCGTGTGCCACTCGGGGACGATGAGTATGGCGTGTGTCCCCTCCATTTGAATCTTTCTGGCGACTTTGCTAATGATAGTAAAGGGAGGGAAAATGTAAAAGAAATGATGTCGCCACTTTAGGGAGAAGGCATCAATGTGCCAAGCATTGGGTTCCGGGTGCCACGAAACATATTTTGGAATTTTAAAGTTATTACGCGAAGCGAACAAATCGATCTGAGGTGAACCCCATGTGTGACAAATGTGTTTGAAAATGGATGGATTAAGTGACCACTCTAAGTGATCATGGAACTGGCGACTCATCTTGTCAGCTAGACAATTTTGTGTGCCTGGAATGTGATTAACAGTTAACCAGACATCAAAGGTTTGAGCCCAGTTCCAAATGAGAAGTGCCATTGCATTACATTTAATCGATTTTGTACCTCCCATATTTCTGACATAAGCCATAGCTGTGGTGTTATCCGTGAGGATACGTACATTATTTTTGGGTATTTTTACTAGACTGGTTAATCCCAAGTAAATGGCCCTTAGTTCTAGAACGTTAATATGATCGGGGAGTTCCGATTCTAGCCATCTTCCTCCCGTTGCTACATCATTTTGATGTGCTCCCCACCCTTGGAGAGACGCGTCAGTGGTAACGGTAGTGTCAGGCTCTCCCATTCTAATGGGATTGGGGGAATGGTCAAAGTGGTTTAGCCACCAATCAATGTCGGCTAGGCCGTTCTCCGAAATAAACATGGTCTTTTCAAAGTTTCCCTTTGCGCGGGCCAGCGCCAAATTTTTATCAATTTCGAGGGATTTTATGTGTGCCGCTCCGTATAGAATAGCTGGACTATACGAAACCATGACCCCGATAAGGACCGCGACCTGTCTAATCTTTGGCCTAGAAGTGTCTAACAGCTGTATCGCTGTGCGGTAAAGCTTATCTTTCTTTTGGCGTGTAAGCGAAACGGTCATAGCCGTGGTGTTCAGAATGAACCCGAGACACTTAAGCTCCTGAGTAGGAGAAAAAACCGATTTCTTGTTATGTATGAAGAAACCCAATTTGGTGAAAATGTTGCATAAATCTTTAACAGCGAGTTCACATTGCGTGAAAGATTGGCCCATAATAAAAGAATCATCTATGTATGGAAACATACAATGCCCCAATTTTGCCATGTGTGCAAAAATTGGTTTCAACAACTTAGTAAACAGACGCGGTGCGCAGGCCAAACCATTAGGTAAACATGTAAATTCAAAAAGTTGGCCATTCCAGAGAAAACGTAGGTATTTCCGATCTGTCTGGTGAATAGGAACGGTGTAGTACGCATCCCTTAAATCAACACTCGCTAGCCAACACCCTGGGGTAATTAAATCACGAGCTGTTTCTAAAGAAAACATTTTGAAATGTTTGTATTCAATGATTTCATTCAACTGAGTTAAATCTAAAATCATTCGGATTGAACCATCAGGTTTAGGAGTAGAGAAGATATTGGAAATATATTCCCCTTCAGTATGTTCAACTCTGTTGACAATGCCCTTAGACTCAAACAGTAGAACCTGGTGATCTAGCTGAGATTTTTCTAGTGAATTAAACTGATACGGAAAAGGCGCTCTCTTTTGTATAGGCAATTGTGTGAAAGGGATGTGAATGCCTTTAACAATATTCAGGACCTCTGGATTAGTGGTTAACTGTTGCCATTGATGTAAACAATTAGAAACATTCCCTGCTTGAAAAAGGCTTACTTCAGTTTGAGTTTCCTCCGTGACCATTGTAGGGTCAGGAGGCTGCACTGTTTGTGTGGAAATCTCTACTTGTTCCCTTGTTTCGGGAACTGGGGCTTGGGAACGAAATCCCTCTTGTAGCCGCGGTTGTCGTTCCAGTTTGAGGCCGGCCTGTCGCCTCGGCCCCTTCCTCGCTGGTTGAACTGGAAGGACGGTCCGCCCCTGAACGGCCTTCCTCCTCTGCGGAATCGAAAATCCGTCCTAGACTTTCTGAACCCTGCTGGGTTTTGGAAGCGACGACTCTTTGCTTCAGTGTTTTTAGCACTCTTGTAGTCGACCTCTACCTGTTTGTACAGGTAAGCTAGCTGACCCCCAAACATCTTGGATTTATCTAGCGGTTTGCTCTTGATAGGGGTAGGTCCGGAATACACGGTGTATTCCTTACCATCATGGTCCGTTACCTTGTTCGAGCGGGCAACCTCTTTTCCGGCATCTGTGGTGACCGATTTGAAAACGTTTTCAAATCTCCGATGGGTCATGTAGTTACTAGCGGCTGCTAACAAAGCTATGCCCCGGTCCATAACCCGCGCCAAAGACGAGAACTTGTTCTCTGTCTGCATCCTGTTAGCCACAGGGATAACAGACGTCAAGGCACCCAAAACTGCCTTATGGATAAGGCAGAGGGAAGTTTCATAACGACGGCGTTCGTCGGAAAGATGAATGCCGGAATCCATCTCTTTGAAAACCGAAGCAGGAATGCCCTTAACTCCTGAAATCTGCTCAGTCAACTTGTTGATGACTTCGATCGGTTTTAAACGTAGTGAAATGGCTATTCACCGTTTTGCGCATCATGGTAGTGGTGCGCACTTTCTGAGCTTTCTTTTTGACAATTTTCTTGCCAGCTTTAACGCCTATTTTGGCGTAGACACCCGCTCGTTCCGTGTCGGAATCCGACTCGGTGGAAGAAGAGTCGGACGACGAGTCTGAAGAAGAGTCCTTCTTCTTCTTCTTCTTCTTCTTTTTGGACTTTTTGGAGCGCTTAGAGTTCGCTTTCTTTGTGAACTCGTCACCAGAACTGCTCACTGGGCGGCGTTTCTTGCCCCGCGCTTTCGGTTTCGGAACCTCAGGTGCCGAAAGCGTGTCCTCTTCGTCCTCAGAAAAGTCTTCCCAATCCTCATCAGGGATTTGGGAAGGATCTGGAAAGGTCTGCGCCTGGAAAAGGCGCATCTTCTCCTCCATCATCTCCGCCATTTTCGCCTCCCACCCCACTGGTTGAGGGGCGTGATCACTGTCTTGATCCGAGGCATGAGCCCCAGGATGTGGGGACGGCGGAGCCGTAGCCGGTGGAGACGAATCGTAATCCGTCGGGGGACACCCACCGCTGCAGCGGGCGGCTTATTCCGGCGAGTGGCCATCGGGAACTGTAACGAAACCAAAGCGTTACTAACCCGGAATCATCTCAACTACACAAGTGTAAGCCAGTAAACTGGGTTGAGGAACATGGTACAGAGAACGTGTGTTGCAACGTGTCAGTACAGGCGTGAAGCTAAATTTGCCGTAGGTGTGTGGTAACGAAACCAACCAAACGGAGGGCATCGATCGTGAGATCGGCCCCTCTCTCTGTTCCGTACACTTCTCCCACCTGTGGCTACAGCGCCAACAAGTTGGAGAAAATATTACGAAACTCGGAGGTTCGCCTTAAACCGGTCAGGGGTGTTTATAAAAAACACCCAGAAGCATCCCCAACATCATCCTCTATTAGGATCCGGGAGACTTTTCTTAGGAAATGAGCAACTCGGGTTGCCATTTCTCCCTGTCTGAAAAACAGGTGTCGATAGAACTCAGTATCGGTTTCGTTTGTGCCAGCGGCACGCAATGTTCTATCCGTAAGTTAAAAAACGTACAAAGTCCAAACAGGACTGAAGAAAGTTCTGAACTTTCATAAAAAGATGCTATAGAGCATGATAAACAAAGTTATCGAAGAAAACAGTACTTACTTTTGGATAAAAGCAGTAGTAGTAGATAAATCCTGTGGAGCAACTCACAAACGTCCTCCCGTTGTGAGTTACTTATGCTAATTGCTGGACCCGGATGTGCTTCCTTCTCCCTAGCCTACGGCTAGCCAGAGGCGGCATACCGAGGTAAAATAATAAATAGCATGCATAATACAACGGAATATATATCACAAGAATGCTCCGCCCTTTTATATTCATATAATACGTTATATATCACATATACATATAGGTGATGCATAAGGCATTATGCGACTATAAATGCAAGAGGAACATACATTATATATGTATATATATATTCCTCCATGGCGCATTGGTGTCTGCGTAATTGGTGGGTGGGACCCTGAGACCCCCCTCTCGCAACACACACTGAAGGAATGTATATATATGTATTCGACTAGTTTTATCACTATCCACGCTCAGTGCGTCCCGCACCCCTGATCACAATATATATATATAATCTATTTTGATTTCGGAGAGAATTGGGGAAAGAGGAGTTTGTCCGCTATAACCCATGCCCTAATAACGGCTAGGGTTATTGTCCGTTGTTTAGTGGTTGCTAGGCGACTCCCCCTGAGTCTCACCGTTGGCGATTTCTCGGCGTTGGGTTGAGGTAGTGCGATCCTAACTGTCAAAGTAGACGCACTTCGGTTGTTGGAGTTTTACATCCTGGCAATATCTAGGGTTGTATCAGTATGGAAAACGACTTGTACACACTCATGGCGACTTTATAGTAGTGCACCACTGGGAGACCAGGCCATCAGCACCATGACCTGATATCCCACTCATACACATTATCCTGACACTGAACCAATGAGTCCTCACACTATCCTAATAATGTGGACCGCCTGGCTAGGAAGCATCAAGTATAAATTTGTAATGTATTAGTTTGACTCGACTAGGGCTCGAACCCGTTGGTTAGAATCCCACGATCTACCATTATTTATATATGTGGGGAGACGGATGCTCAACTGATTCAGCGATCCTGTCTTGTCTACGAAGACTAGTAGCGAATTAAAGTATTCGCATTGCCATTGTAACAGTAAGATCAGTAAAGGAGTAACAGCAAACCATAACTGCAGTTCACCCTAATAACACGACTCAGTAACATGTATTTATTCGCACCAATTCCCCAGGATCACCACGCCTTTTTATTCCAACTCCGTTAATTTTCCTTAGAGGTGTGTATGTGATATGCAGGTTTTATGTTCGCACTTGCTGATATAACTCATGAATAGCGCCACTTCAACACTTTTACATTGCTGACAGCTGAACACCATGATATCGCATGGACATGTCCTATCAGAAGTACCTCATTGTAAAGTGCGACGGCAGGCAGCTGTGGTTGTGCAGAAGGAACCAGAAGGAGCTTGCTTAGTTTATTATATGCATACCTTTTAGAATCCAAGATGGGGGTGGTCACATGGGTTGATCCACCAATCATGGTTCAATCTGTTGTATCCAAGGCCTGGTCATGCTGGCTTCAGTGCCTTGTGGTGGCCAGTGATCCATAACTAACACCATGGGGGGAGGGGGTATGTGAGGTGACTCCTCCAAAGACTATATCTAAGAAATGACACTCCTCAGCTATACTATTTTACTATACAATTTCTATACTTAATGAGCAATAGTTTACCAACTCCACATATCCCTCATATGCCTTTGGGTTTTATATATTACAATGTACCATTATATAGACAAGTTGCAATTTATTATAGTAGAGTTCATATATCCTCATATGCCATAATATCGGAACATTTTACATCATGTTTCTCATGAAGCTCCCAACGCGATTCACCTAATAACGGAGGCAAATTGGTTACTCTAATAACCTACCTTGTGAGTTAGCATATGCGACAACAGATCACCTTCCACACATTTTCTGATAGTGTTTACGTAAGGTGATGCTGTGTCATTGCCTGTTTTCAGACCATCGTCTCTACGCCATTTTAACAGAAACATCCGTCTTCATTTCACAAACATTAGTCAATTCAGTATACCGTATTTAAATCAATTTCCCACAGCTGTAAGCTGATTTTTGAATGTCCAGGTTCAACATTTAGGTGAACGGGTGCATATCCTCAATAAATCATATATGTAGTGTTGCTTATGTCTTGAATATTGACGGCATTTGAGGTAGTTTACTTATCTAAGATTGGCTTCACTAGTGTGACATAAAGATGGCACATAACATTCCACGTTAAGATTATATATATACGTATATATACGTATCTATATATTATAGAGGTATATCCCTCTGGACATATTTGAGTTAAGCTGACGAAACACTGAGAGGTACAGGCAATGCAAATTTAATAAATTGATATACGCACATGAATATATGTATATACAATGTATAATTTATTATGCGTATATAAAAGGGGTGGAGCTCTAACCTAATAATTATGATTATTATTATTTATTATTACTTCTTGACTATTATGTCCAATTGTTGACTTGCCCGTATTTGCCCGGTGTTGTCTACACCAGCGCCACCACCGGCCAGTGCCAGCTTGTGCATGCGCTGGGCAGTCATTCTCAACCCCAATTTCAAACTTGTACCGGTATGCCTGTATTATGCTTAGCCATGATGCAAATAAAGTGTCCTACCCATCACCTCCTTGTCTCTCTCCTTTTCTTGTAGCCCAACTTTATATATATATATATATTCATATAAGCATGTCGCAATCCACTGACCTACTTGTGTCAAATTTTTAATTAATATGTATATATTATTTGTATCTGTCTTCTATTTATGAATTCATACATACATATATGTATACTTTATATCTATAATTCACTTATCTTTAAACTTAATAATACGTGCGTATATGTGGATTTATATAGATATCAACTTTCTCTGGAGATGGAAAAATCCTAGTTAGAAACGATCAAATCATTTCGCATATAATTCATGAACTTTATGAGTAATTTCGATTATAACCACCCCCACCCCACATTTCCGTACGCGTAACAACAATAAAGGTGTGTCTGATTAAAGTACAGGATCGCCCTCACCAAGCCTTCGGCAGCTACTGCAGCCCACACCACGCCAGGCCATTGAAAGGTCAACAGCGCCGACCCCATCCTTGCTTCTTGACTATCGAAGACGCGCCGACAGTCGGATAAGAACTGCAGCTGGGTTGTTCTGGAAGAAAGAAGGGATCGCTACTCGCAGCGCCAATACACAGTCCTAGCGGCGGGTGTGGGAACTATCCTGTGAGGAGGACTTAAAACAGACAAGGACATGGCCGGAGTGGGGGGAGGGGGGATGTGTAGGGGGTGGGTGTGGGATGTGTAGGGGGGGGTGGATCTTTCCTTAGCCGTAATCAGGTCAGTGACAAATCCTGTAAAACCCAAATCATCACATCCCGATTTGAGTCGTCTTTTTTCTTCTTTTTTTTCAAACCCCCGTTAGCCGAGATCCTTTTGATGACGCCATCAGGTGTAGTCACACCGGCAATACATTAACACAGTTCTGAGTAAGGCATGGACCAAACTGGGTGGCCGAATGAGTTGAGCGTCCGTCTATTGTTTTGGGGAATCTAAACCAATGGGTTTGTGGGTTTGAACCCTGGTCGAGTCAACCCAATGACTTAGACATTTATACTTGTCACTTTCTAGCCAGGTTTTCGGTATTATTAGGATAGGACAAGGACCGGTTGGCTCAGTGTCAGGTTAATGTGACTGAGTGGGATATAAGGTCATTGTGTTGGTGGCCTGGTCTCTGAATGGAGCAACACTATAAACATCATCATGAGTGCACGCTGTCACAAATCGGTCCCGATCCTGAAATGAACTCAGGTGTAGCTAGGACGTAAAACAACAACAAACAAATGACTAAGGAAGGGTGGACCTTGTGCACCTACTGCTTTCCATGAGTGGCACGTATCCCAGGTGGTAGAGTGTCCACCTGTTAAGGTGTTGGTCATCCTATCGATCCTGCTCAATGGACCCATTGGGCTATTTTCCATTTCAGCCAGTGGTCCACAACTGATTCATCAAAGCTTGTGGTATATGATGTCGTGTCGGTGGGAAAGTGCATAGTATTAGTTATTAAGACACAAGACACAGGAGTTGGATTGAGTAGCACTCTGGTTGGCCCCTAATTGACCTACCCCTTTATTCAACTACAAAAATGTTGAGCTAGATATCATAGACAAATGGCTGATAAACCTACCTGACCAGAGAAGGTGTGGGGTAGGCGACTCCCACCACCCCCAGCGGCAGCCAATCAGCAGCCAAAGCATCAGTCACTGCCCGCCAGCACCGCCCAGCATGCAGGCTTGGGGGTTGTGAGTTTGAATCCCATGTAGGGGAAATAGATATACAAAGATGGTAGATAATAATAATATTTGTATAAATGCTTTATACTCCACATTATTAGTTATTAAGACACAAGACACAGGAGTTGGATTGAGTAGCACTCTGGCTGGCCCCTAATAGACTCCCCAAACTACCCCAACCAGAATACAAAATACAACGGCTCAGTAGCCTGCTCAAAATGCCTCGAGCAGCACAGCAACCCACATATCGAGAGTCAGCCTCTCCACCACAGATGCCTTCAGGTATTGGAGTACACAATCAGATTTCCAGTCACCTCTTTCTTTGGTAACCTTTAGAGGTGCCCCACACAGGCGGAGGAACGTAGCCCCGCCCCTTCGCAGACTATGTATAGAGAATTGTTCCGGAGGCAGTCCCGCCACCCTGCACGAGGCCTTCAAGACATCGGTATAGTAATGATACTGCAGAGGGACCGAATGCTCCTCCCGAGGCACCCTAAACGCCTGTGCATCTCGAGGTGCCGGGCATTGTTCGAAATGTCTCCTCAACCAGAATACAGCACACGACTCACGATTTATTACCTCCGCCATAGGGATCTTGTGGATCCGTTCCCTGAACTGGTTTGTCTTGGACTTCCTCACCCACACCATGACTCTCCATGGGTGGAACAGCAGATCCCCACGCTTCAGCGTTGTGTCAGAGATGATGAAATGCATTTTCATCAACAGCGCCCTAATAACATCGCAGATCTTACTACCGTATGACCCGGAGTCGGGTGTAACACCATAAACAAATGCAATCACTCCAAAGGTAGCAGGGCGGCTGCCTGCCTGACCTGACTACCCGTTAGCCTTCTTATACCTGCCATGCACTTTTTTATGGCATGATTGGCAGAATCGATTGAGGCACATCCCAGATCCTTCAGATGGTGATTCAGACCACTCAAGTAGTTAAGTATTGACAAGTAACACGATCTCCTCGCCAGAAAGGACATATACAGACAGACCTGGTCCGAGACGCACGGATATGGGGAGATCCGGTCCTCAAATTTCTCGCAGAAGGCTAAGTAAGCCTTCACCGGGACGAGCGTGTACCGATGGTGGAGGCTGCATATTGATTCCTCTCAAAGTTCCGCCTCTCTGCTCTCAGCTTGTCCCAACCTGGAGCGAAATCAGCAAGTGAAGACATCATGACAACACAATATAGAAGCGTGGTCCACGTCCCTGATCCTAGCAAAACTCTGGAACCTGTCCAGTCTACTTAGGCTGTCACAGATAACATTAACCTTCGTATTGATGTATACCAACTGAATGTCAAAGTTGTACTTAATTGAGGACCAATATATCAGTCTAAGCCATGACATAGTGGTCTTGTTCCTGCTCCGACCCGTATTAAGGGATGCCCTCACCTGGGTGTCACACAAATAACAGTCTTATCCCGCCAACCCTGGCCCCAGCTCCTCACTTCCACCAGTATTGGCCACAACTCCAAGACGTTAATATTATCAGACCTACATCCCCCATCATCAGAGTACACAAAATGGTGGCCCAACTGGGCCTGTAATTGTTTTTCGGCTTTAAAATCGAAGGCCCCTGCCACACAGTCATCTCAATGAAGGCCTCCAAACCCGAACATGGAGGCGTCTCTATAGACCGATACCGCCGCATCCCGTGAAGGAATTATTCTTGCCTTACCATTCAATTTTGATGCGAATTGCAACCACCATTGGACATCAAGCTTGAAGTCCTCGTTTAGACGTACTTCATGAGTTGATTTTTTTGCTGACGAGATCAGGTCGTAGACTCTCCTAGAGATGGTCCTACCCCCCTGCACCACCTTGCAGCAGTGAGGTAGGACCGCCCCCCCCCCCACCCCCCAGGCTTTCCAACTCTAACCGCCCCCCCCCCCCCAGGGCTTCCTACGCCTCCTTGTGTACATTTTTAACTGGGACAACAATCTTTCAAGCTTATCTAGAGGTCTTATCGATGGAGTCAATATCAATGCCAAGAAACCTTGTGACCCTCACCGGGCTTGTTAGCTTCTTAAAGCTAATGTAAAAACCCACACGCCATAGGACGGCTACCAAAGCACACTGGGCAGCAGTGCACCCTTCCACCGATCTGCCAACAACACAAAAATCATCAAGATAGTTAACACACTCAGGGTAACCTTCCCGTACCATACATCTCACCACAAAGTCACTTATTTTAGAAAACACAAAGGGGCTACTACTGAGGCCCATACACAGTCTGTTATCCCGTAGGAACATGATCCCATTGCCAACATCCCAACTGAGGCCTTGCCTCTCGTGGCATGCAGGGTGGATATTAACCGCCCTATATGCATTAGAAATGTAAATAGTAGCCATGTAGTCTCCCTGCTGGAGCATCGAAGTCACAGTTTCCACCGAGTTGTAGCTGAAGTTGGTCCTACAGCCACCGGTGTGGTCAGTAACACAAAACCATGTTGGCGTGGAGCAGATAACGATTGCCCGAAAGTCATCATACCCTTTTGGCACAGCACCAAATGGGTGCATGCAAACACAAGGGGTATCCACCACTGTGAGGATCCCATCATCAATCTCACCCTGGACTCTGGTCATCCCCTGGAAATATGCCCTCGCACACTCCGGGTGAATCACCCAAAACCCAAAACAGGCTCCACGTAGCAAGTTGTCCCAGTCTGGGTCAGTATCACCCTGGCACATTGTCTCGGCAAACATTCTACAAGGCCTAAGCTCGGCCACCCAACCCTCAATATAATGCTCACACTTACAGTTCCCTTGCAAGCAAGAATCGAAGATGTCGATCCACTTCTCACAACACCTGCCATCATTTGGTCGACGACCCACAGCGAGCCCAGTAGCCCATCAGCGATTGGCCGAGCTGGGTCCTAGGCCGACAACCCTGAACCAATAAGCGTTGTCATTGCTCAGCCCGGGATGGCCGCCGGACCCACCCTAGTCGAGCCGCGACCGCCCCGAGTCGCAGCCAGTCGCCGAGACACACATATTGTCAACAAATGAAACATCAAGGCCCAACTCAGGCGTAACAGCACAAATAGGATCAGTATTAGTAGGTTTGCCCAAATCAGGCCCTGCTGCAGCACAAAAATACCCATCAACACAATCATCAAAGTCCAACATATCACCACCATTGCCATTCGCAATAGAGACAACCTCGTTAGAGTTTGTTACAGAAACATTGTCGTTAACGTAGGCACATCCGATACGAGGCGAGCCACTCACTGGCAAGATGGCGGAACTAGGTCAGCCGGTCCTGCCGGGTGGCCAGCAAATGTACTGAGTCAATGTTTCTTATGCTTGCACGCTTCAATCGTGTGCTCAGACAACTTACAAATAAGGCACTTATGCTCATATTCACAGCATCGTAGCGTACAACCGTCCTCGTTGTAGTTATGACTGTAGCACACTTTAGGGCCGTCAAACGACTTGCCCGAGTAACCCGCTCAAGTCGGCTTCCTCACCTGCTGCGTGCTGTGATAGTTGTCAACATTAAAATGCAGACTGGAGATCTCCTGATCTCCCATCCTGAAGGCCTTCAAGCCTTGAGCTTAGCCTTGGCCCGGATAGCCTTGTCATAGCCCCGGTAAGCTCTGTCCATGTAGGCACCGGTCGTGGCGTGCATCGCCAAGTAAGCGACATGGCCCATATAGCCCATCATCTCGTCATAGTCCATCCCCACCACTTTCCCATGCTCTACTCCCCACATCAAGGCCACATACAAAAGTTCCATAGCATTCACTTTTGTAAGGCTCTATTCTTCCTTCGTAAACTTATTTAGAGCAAACTTACTGCGTTTTCGGTATCGCTATAGCCTGCTACCACTCCGTCTCCATCCCCAGCCCTCGTTACCAGAGTCGAATTTGCTGCTAGATGAACTGCTGTCACTCGCGAAGTCCTCAGGCTCTGGATCCGTCGCCGACTGCTTCTTTTTTGCTGTCTTCTTCCCTGATGCCTTTGGCTCCTCCTGCGTCCGCCGGTGCCCTGTTCAATTCCGGCAGTAGCGCCTGCTTCCGTCGCTCCCACGCCCAGGCTGCCAGCTGCCGCCTCAGGTCCCATTCCTCATCGTCTTCTTCATATTCCTCCATGTCGCACGCTGCTCCTTCTGTGGTGCACAGCACACTAGACGCCCGTGGCGGCTCCTAGCCTGAACCCCCGTCCGCCTCCCCCTCAGCGGGCTCCGACTTGACCACCCATTTGGGCATCTTTGCACGATTGCACTTGGAGCCTCAGGAGGCTCATACTCATCTCCACTCGTCACACACAGTTCCAACATGTGGTTAGTCATGCTCGGATCGATTCAGTATGTCCACTCTAAGCTAGATATCATAGGCAAATGGCCGATAAACCTACCCGACCGGAGAAGGTGAGGGGTAGGCGATTCCCACCCACCTCCGAGCGGCAGCCAATCAGCGGCCAAAGCGTCAGTCACTACCTGCAAGCACCGCCCTGCGTGCCGGCTTGGGGGTTGCAAGTTTGAATCCCATGTAGGGGAAATAGATAGACAAAGACGGTTGATGATAATAATATTTGTATAAATGATTTATACTCCAAATAAAAGACCGCTTGGAGCTTATTTGAAAGAGTAGCCTATTTGGCGGCAGTGGGATTCCTCCAAAGAAATATGTCAGAATGACCATATGTTTGATGGCAAATAACTGATGATATGAAAATTAATGTACGCTAGAGGCATTGATCAATAAAACAAATGTCCTATTTTTTTCCAATGACTTCCTATTTGCACCAATTAGCATATGTTGCATGTGGTTACGGATCTCATCAATAACATGCGACAATAGCAACACAACACGCTTATTCTATGGTGTCATGGAGGGATAACCACAATTTAAAGTACACATTGTGATGGTTGTTTCATAGACTTCCTCTTTGAATTCTACTGTGCCAGAGTATTCCTATATATATCTTTTTGTTTCTATTGGCAATCAAAGTCAGAGTCAGAATCAATTTATGCATTGCCAGCAATACTGCATATTCAAATAGACAGGCAGTCACCTGCACCGCCACAATCCTGGCACCCTCTGAAGGTGAGTCATTCATGCAGTCAGTGGCGCATGTAACAACTTGCAGTCCCCCATTTTCACCACTGTTAATGGTCATAATTGTATCAGTTAGATTGGCCCGAGGAGCTGCATTTGTAGACTCAGTCTGGGGCACCCCGCACTTCTTTAAACTTCAGTCTCGGTGACAGGTCACCTTCATGTGCACTGTACTCCCACAGTGCGAACACCAATTGACAGTGCTGTCAGCAGCACAACTGCTCTCTTTGTTGTAATTGCAACAGGGGCGCTTACCATTCTGGATTAAGGGTTTCTGCGCCTGGCCAGACCCTGTGGCTCGAGAATTGTTCGATTGATTCTTAGAGTTAAGGACCTCATAGGCATAATGCTCAAGGGTTAACTCCTGGTCCCCGCCTGTAAGTAGTAGTAGGAACCCTTCCTCCAATGCCTTCTTCCGTACTGCCAGGTCATAGTCTACATGGGCAGTATCCAGATATCTGTCCCCCTCGCCTTCCCAGACATATAACCAACATGTCGGCTAAAGTCTAGACAATCCTCCAGACAGAAGTCTTTTTGGTCAACTAACCACGCATATGAACTGTGAATGAGCTTGTGGAAGGATACTTTCCTCATATCCTTCCTGCCAACACTGTATTTTCTGAAAGCCCACTTACTTGTGCGCTTCCTCTCACTGCTCAGCCCCCTGTCATGTGCACCCATCTTGAGATTGGCCATTTCCTCCTCCAAGGCTCGATCCCGTGCCAGCAAGCTAGCCACATGCTTATGCCTCTCCAGTTGGCGTATGTGCTCCTCCAATGCTGCCTCATCGTCCTTGGACTAGTACTCTACAAACCTGTCATCCGTCGCCAAACGCACATCCTCCTTCAGCAGTTTATGAATTCCCGCCATAGCCGCCCACACAGAGTCAGTCTTGTTATCGCCCATTTTCCCAGGCACTGGGCTGCCCCCTCCTCTGCAATGCAAACCCCCACACACAGAGCAATACTTCTCTGCCATGCAGTGTAGCGACGTAACAAAAAACCTTGGAAATCTATTTCAACAGTAAGGTCCACCAATGGCCGCTCAGAGGGGTAAGATACGAGTCGACACCTTGAGTTCTAGTTCATGACTGACTTTATTGACTCGATGCATTGTCAAGCCAACTTCCAGTGTTAGCTTGTTACCCTCGCCTCATACATTACATCTCCCTTTCAATAGTTTTATTAAATACAATAAATACAATAGAATAAATAGAATAAATATAATAACTGCATAAATACCATAATTATCTACTCCACATCTCTTCCATTATCAACAAATAATTGATTAAATTGGTCTTAACGGTATGTGTTGTTAAATATTAATTATATGGCACACGTGCCTGAGTATGGCTAGCAACTTGATGTCCACATTAAGTGCATTTAAACATCTAGCATGCCTTATTTGTAACATAACAATGTGGTGATGCTCGATTTAACTGTATAATAACTGCATGCGTGACGACTGAATCTACAGTTTCGGAATGTAATTACATGTTTGAATATGACAAATCCATCTATGATAAATTCTTATGAATAACATTATCCATAAATATGTCCATTTATAGACTGTATTGAAAATAATTGCAACAATGAGAACTTCTTACAATTAACAAGTTTACAGCGCAAAAAAAGAAATACAATAACAAACTTGATTTTATTACTGTGTTTTGGTAATATGTTACCGTATTGTTGGAAGACTTTGTCTGTTTACAGGGCGACTAACTCGGCCGTATTGTGTTCTATAAGTCCTGTGTTTTACTGGCGTGGGCTGTTCTTTAGAATGTATCGCTGTTTGTGTGTTATTTTTATTTGACTTGAAAATGTGATTTCGATTTCTTCTGATCATGTTTTTTGGTGAATTCAGTATAGTGTAATCCTGCGGATTGGGTATCTGTGCTTCGATTATTTTCGCTGATGCCCATTCACCTTTGTGATCCAAATACCGTACCTCATCGCCCGTGTATAACTTTGGGTGTTCATGTCCTGCATGTTCATCAACATATTTCTTTTGGTGTTGTTGTATTTTATGAACTTTGGTTCGTTTTGATGTTTGTATTTTCGGTTTTAAATGTGTATTCAAAGTTGGTAATCGCGACCTTACTTTACGGGACATTAATACTTGTGCCGGAGAGGTGCCAAGTCCCAGTATTGTGGTATTTCGATAATTTAGCAACGATATATTTGGATCCTTCTTGTCTAATATGGACTTCTTGATCATTCGTTTTACTGTTTGTACATATCATGCTACCTGACCATTACTCTGTGGGAACATTGGGTTTGAAAATATTGGCATTGCGTCCATTCAGCCTTGGGGAGCGCTGAATGCACGCCCTAGTTTTGCACTGCTGCTCACTACATGTCATTCAAATAAAGAGGTAAAGGCCTTTTCATGGGTGCCAGCCAGAGAACTTATCATCCACACTGTGACTTGTCTTGTTCATGGATAGGAGTTAAATAATATAGTCAGTATAGCAAATTATACTCCATACTGAAACCTGTGAATAAGCAACATTGTCTTGGTGCACATATTGTCTGAGTGCACATATTGTCACTCAAACACTCATATCCCTTAGGATTCCTCCTGTTCTTTACCACAGCTTCCATTCACCATTCACCGTCTCTTCTCTTCCATATAACCATCACCATCAACAATCGACTGCTGCCACTCAGACTCCTACACAACTCTCCAGTCTCTGCACCAATCAGCAGTCACCGGTTCTCACTTGACACTTTCACGCCTTTTTCTCCCATTTCCCCCCATTCCCCCCTCCCCCTCAGTTCCCTCCAAACCCTTGCCCCCCCCCCCCCCTACCCCCAATACAATTCCGCTTTACCTGTCAGCTCCCCCAAGCACCCCTCCCCCCTCTCCGCCCCCCCCCCCCCTCCACAGACACACCTTCAGTCGCACAAGCCGCCAATCTCAATGTCATGGTCGTTGTTGCTACTTTGAAGCCCAGTCAACGAGTCAGAACAAAGCGTCCAAACTGTATTTCTCTACCAATTTCCATTGGCCACTTCCTGATTGATTGACAGCTGACATGAAAGTGGGCGTTGCCTTGCGTCTTTGATGTTCCAATCCGCCATCAACTGCCACGCTGGGCCAGAATTACTCACTCACACACCTACTCACTCTCCAAGCATTGGCGAAACTACTCTCCAAGCAGCTCTGAATCCAGCACACCCAATTTATTCACACTATATCGGGAGCTAAATTCCGGGTGGACTCAAACCAAAGACTTACATAATTGATACTTGTCGCTTCCTAGCTAGGTGATTGACATTAATAGGATAGGGTTAGCTAGGAATGGATAGCTCAGTGTCAAGATAAAGTTACTGTGTGGGATGTCGGGTCATAGTTTTGGCAGCCTGATTTCTCAGTGGGACAGCACTATAAAGTTGGCATGACTGCACACTGTCACAGGTTGGTACCCGTCCTGATATGACCTCACGTGGTGGCAGGATGTAAACCTCCCGGCGTGGCGCCACCTGTTCGGCCACGCCTCAGCGGCCGTTACTCTCACTCAATGTACCACTGAAATACCACTATAATATTATAATATATGATATGCTAGCCGTTTAATTATGGATCAACACTGGGAGGATTGTTGTTTGTTTGTTTGTTGTTGTTTTACGTCCTAGCAACATCTACAGTCATATCAGGATGGGTACCGACTTGTGACAGTGCAGACTCATGGCGACATTATAGTGCTGTCCCACTGGGAAACCAGGCCGCCGGCACCATGACCTGGTATCCCACTCAGTCACATTATCCTGACACTGAGCACACCAGTCCTTGCCCTATCCTAATAATGCCAAGTGGCCTTTTATTCCTTTGTTGCCATTCCTTTCCCTGTCCACCCCCCCCCCACCACCAAACAAACAAACAAACATAGACTGTAAACTCAACTAGTAGCAGCCCACTAGACCAGAAACCTAGGATCCTACTGAGGTACATGATTAATCAATATTACCTTACTTACTAACTCAATAGGCCCCGCCTGAGATTACCATGAACACAAGTTCAATCACAAAGGCCCACTCTACATCCCTCGCATCACCCTTTCAACGAGTATGTTATTACTAGAAAGATAATCAGTTATGCCCCACCCCTACTAATGCCTACTATACTAGTCTAACATAGTTACCTCCCTGCATATGTTTCTTTTTTCTCTTATCTTTTTCTTTACCTATCATTTGTGTACCGATGCTTATTTCCCTGTAATTCTGATTATTGTTGTAGATTTGTTTAATGTGTAGAGGCAATTATGATCAGGGCTGGAAGACCAGTGCATTATCACTGACAACATGCTATTCAGAGGAATAAAAACACTTGAACCAAAACAAAATTCCGTTATTGAAACACTATACTGATCAGCATTTGACCAGTCGCTTGCATGCGATGTACCATGTTAGGAGGAACCTAATGATTTTACTCTGAAGCATTTACTTTTCCGCATAGATTGTGGTCAATTTCCCACATAATATAAATATATCCTTTTGGAAATTAACAACCCATTCAAGTTGCCATAGGTCTGCACTGTCCCAATAGCCGATGTCTATTCTTTTGGTGGGGGTTCGTTAATGAAAGAAACAAACAAAAAGATACCCATGGCATTTTTGTTTTTTTTTGGCTACAAACTTGGTGTTGTTTTCTATAGCACATGCAGCAGCATTTGCATTCGCATACCAGACTGAAGGGCCGATTCAGTTGAACACCTTCTTCTTGAGTCACATGTTATTTGATTCAACACCAGCGTTCGAATCCGAGCGGCGCCAAAGGACTGCCTTCAATATTTCTCCCTGGCATTAGCTAAAATGGGCCTAAGTATTATTCAGATACGGCAATATGTAGTCGAATGTGGAATACCTTGCAATGAGCCGGAATTTTTAAAGGAATCTACCATTAAATAATAACCACCATCTTTCTACGGGAATGCAGGCTGTGGTAAAATAAGCGAAATACTACACCTCACCATGGATTATATCTCGCTATGGTAATTCAACACACTCAATAACCTTTCTTGCTGCTACATACACACCCCATTGTCATGTGCGCATGCGCAATAATATCATAGGTGGGAACACTCCAGAAGCAGGGCCCAGCATGTATCAGCCCCACAGACCGGAAGTGCCTCAGCGCGCATGCATGCAAGTCTACCGTGTACTCAGAATGAGACTAAGAGAGAGAGTTGGGGTAGGCAGTTGGCGCAGACGGTGTGTGGACCTGGGAGGGGGGGGGGGGGTTGGATAGGCAACACCCCCCATGCCCACTCCTTACATCCTGTCTCGGTTCTGAGCTTGTACTGAGATTGTAGCCTGCAGAATATATCATTATAAGCCTGGCATTGCGGTAGAGTTAGTCAGAGACTGAACATCTGATCTGCGCTCGGTGCGAGTCACTGTAGGTTGGTGGTGTGTCAGCAGAGACTGAGGGAAGATCGTTACGAACGAGAAATCTGCACCTCCCACCGCTGCCCCAACACCCTTCCCCCTCACCCCATCTCCGTTTCCCTCTTTCCCACCCAGAAGAACCACCAGAAAGTCGTGCAAAGTGGCCCTGATGGAGGAGTCACACTACAACGTGTTGCACCAACGTTGGACAACTCGTGGGAACGTGTTGGGTTTTTGGGCGAAACGTCGGAACGCGTCAAAACGCGTCAAAACGCATTACTGGCACGTTAGAAACACGGTACCAGCGCGTCGGTACACGTCGGTACATGTAGATTTTGAAACGATACGTCGTCGCGCGTCGGCAGCGCCGAAAGTTTTGTGCTTGCACAAAACTTTCGGCGCTGGCCGACGCGTGCCGACGGGTTGGGTAGCGCATTACGGGCGCGTTAGCAGGACGTCGACACGCATTACCAGCACGTAGCCGGCCCGCTCGTAGCGCGTCAAGAAATGTTGAGCAACGTCATGGAATTTTCCCACACTTGCGACGGGCCAGGCAAGGCGTTGTTAACATTCCATCAACGGGTTTGGGGCGTGTTACTGGTGTTGCTCCAGCGCGTCTCGACGGGTTGAACGTGATGATGGCGTGTGTGGACGTGTTGCTGATGCGTCTGAATCTGTGGCTGGCGCATGTGAACCTGTTGCTGGCGCGTTGGTGGCGCGTTGGCGGCGGTGCGCCAGCGTGCTGCTGATTCGTTGTCAGCGTGTTGGCTTTGAGTATATAATGCTATGGATTTCCTTCTTTGGACACTACAGCTCATGATGGATGTCCCTGCAACCCGTCGCAAAGAGATGTGTGTTTGAGAACCCGCTGATAACACGGCGATAAGACGTTGATAACATGCGTCCAACCCGCCAACTGCGTATGACGCGCCGGCGACACGCCGATAACACGTCGATAAAACGCTAATCAACCGTGGGAACGCAGCGCAACTTTTTAGAAATTGGGTCAAGCGGCGGGGGTTTCTTTGTTTTCCTCCCATGCAACACACTGGCGGCGCACCAATAACACGCCAGCAACGCGCTGCCAACACGCTGTGCTGTGTTGAGTTTTCGCAAAACACGCCGAAAAGTTTGACGTTTCTCGACGCGTTGAATAAATTTAGCGCGTTGGCGGCACGCCGGAAAACATGTCGTAGTGTGACCAAGTGGTCCTCAGGAGATCCTGCTTTAGCCATTGTTGGCTTCGGCTACTGTTAGGTCTTTGGGGAAAGGGATGTAGCTCAGGCAGTAGAGTGTCCACCTGTGAAGGTGTAGGTCATGCGATTGATCCTGCTGGCTGGACCGAGTTGCAGTTTGGGCTATTTTCCGTTCCAACCAGTTGGCCACAAATGGTTCATCAAAAGCTTTGGTATGTCCTTTCCCGTATGTGAGAAAGTGTATATGAAAGATCCATTGCTGCTTAGCAGAAAGAGTAGTGTAGTTGTCTGCACTAACCTCTCAGGCAAGTAACCACATGCAGGAAGGCGTGGGTAGTATGGTGATACCAGCGAGCTTAGGTGGTGTAATGGTTAGCACACTGGCCCAGAATGCAAAGAGATGTGGGTTCAAGTGCCGCTCTAGGCACAATCTTTCCCACTGTCATCACCCCCACAACACTGTTGTCATGACCATGATCCTGTACAAGCTATATCTTGTATAGTTGTTGAACCTACCCAGTGTATATCTGTGTTAGTGCATTGTCTGTATGTATGTATGTAATTGTAAGCATTACAATACTTACAAATCCAGGGGGTTGAGTGTAGTAGTCTGCACTGACCTCTCAGGCAAGTAACCACATATACCGCTAGGCATGGGTAGTATGGTGATACCAGGGAGCCTAGGTGGTGTAATGCTTAGCACACTGGCCCGGAATGCAAAGAGATGTGTGTTTGAGTCCCTCTCTATGCGCAATATTTCCCATTTTCATCAATCCCATGACAGTAGCCTATGTGGCGGCAGCAGGTTTCTGCCAAAGAAATATGTCAGACTGACCATATGCTTGACATCCAATAGCCGATGATATGAAAATCAATGTGCTCTAGAGGCATCGTTAAATGAAGCAAGCTTACTGTTATCTCCTTCTTTCCCCTTTCTCCTTGTTATTAAGGGGATCTGCCTAGATACATATTGGGGGACTTTCAAACACAATTTATGGGATCGCTTGAATTTAAGGGGCTAGCACTGATATTTATTTAATGTAAATAGCATGTCACCGATTTTGTTTGTACCAAGGTGAAGCATGACCAGGTTATAATTTTGTAAAAGTTCTTAGCTTCTGACTAAATTAGTATAAACCGAAGTAAAGATACGATTTTCGAGGCCAACCACTTGCATATACATGACTTGCCTATACATGACTTGCCTACTACATATCCAACTTAGATAGGCCATGCCTTTGAGCAAGGCCAACAAGATCATGCGATCGGGCAATTCGGTACGCCCACCAAACTGATTTAGCATATTTTCAATTCAAATATATCCAAATTATACTCTCTCAAATTTACTCCAAAGTAAAATCAAATACACTATTAACTTCAACCAAATATGTGCTATATATGCAATTATACAAGGATAATAAGGCCGGAAGATTGCAGCTACTCCCCAGCCTTTCCTCCTTCCTCAGTCATCGGAACATAATTAAGTCATCTACTGATATAACCTCAGTTCTGCACCTGGCGTGGCGCCACCTACCCCTCCCCCCCATGTTCCCGTGACCGCTAGTCTGACTGACTGTACCGGTGAAATATTTTCGAGATGGCACAACACAAAAAATCAATTATCAAAATAATCAGAGTATACAAACCAGTAAAGGAAGAGAAGTGAACCATATAGATTAACAACTCCTGCTGATCATATATACTAAACTAAAAGTACCCAGCTTGTTGGCACCAGTTGAGGAGAGAGTCTATAAAGCAGCCTTTAACAAGCGCCATTCTGGACCAGCCAGCTCAGTGGATGTCAACGCTGGAATATTGGTATGGAAACTAGGCGTCAAAGATGGCGGCGAATAATAGAGTGACCAGCCTGCGTCTGATTTAGAGATGGTTGAGGCTGGTCGTGACACAATGAAGGCTGTCGGATGTCTAGCGCCCAGCACACAAGCAAACACAACACCCCATCCCACCCTGCCCCCTCCCGTCCTACCCTGCCCCTCTCCAGTTCCATCCTACCTCCACCACTACCACCCTACCCTACCCCACTCTACCCCCTCCCCACCCAGCCTAGCACATCCCACCCCACCCTAACCCCTACCCCCACCCTACCCCCTCCCACCCCACTCCACCCCCTTCCCCACCCACCATAGGCCCTCCCACCCCACCCAACCCGCCCCACCCCCATCCTACTCTTCCCAATCGAACCTGTCCCCTTCCCTCCCAACCTGCCCCCTTCCATCTCACTCTGCTCCCTCCCAACCTGACTTCAACTGTCAACATCTACCAATCTACATGATTTTATCAATTCTTCACTGCAAAAATAACGGGCTATGTTAGATACTATTTCAGCCATATATGTAGAATAGGTCACATACACAAATTAATAGAAACAAAATAAATTGAAAACCTGGCGAAGAATGGCAGTGTGGAGCTTCGCCCGTCACCAAGGCATGGTAGTGCTGCAGTAGCGCATCCCGAAAGTGTGGAACTAGGCCAGCGATTGGCTAATATACATATTTGTCTCGCATGATAATAATAATACCATAGGACAGCATTGAATCAACGTAACAAACAGGGACGATATTCCGCCATTTTATATATCGATAATTACTTATCCAATGTATCAAATTGCAAAGTCATGTGAACCTTCATAGCCCATCATTCCGATGATTTTGTCATGGATTGTTCGGCAGCAGTGTCACTTTTACAGTGATGCGGGAGTAACTGTATTGCTCCTGACGATACAACAACTGATGAAACAATAATATTATAAGACAATTAACTATATATTTCCCAAAGAGGATTTTTCATAACGTTGCTATTACTGTCTATCATCAGTAGCAATGTTTCCATTTTTGCCAGGATTGGATTAATTTGTCGTGGTAGTTGTCAGAAATCGAGGTGGGAGCTTGGGGATTTGATCGATTGGTAGGCTCCTTTTTCATGTGAAGCCGCTGCCTACATCTCCCAGCTCGTGCCTATATATCGCATCCTGGCGATATTTTACAGTCATAATAAACCGCGTCCATTATCACCGCGCTCTGCGCTGCTCAGTGCCTCACAATAATCCCACCTTAGTCATCGAGCTGCTCACCAAGTAGAGATTCACTGGCCACAACTCGCTCACTGCGTCACAGCAATCCCACCTTACCCATCGATCTGCCCCACCCCCACCCCCAGGGACTGTAGAGATTCACCAACCACAACTCGCTCACTGCCTCACAGCAATCCCACCTTAGCCATCGAGCTGCCCTCCCCCGCCACCCCCCCCCCGCCCCCCCCAGGGACTGTAGAGATTCACCGACCACAACTCTCTCACTGCCTCACGGCAATCCCACCTTACCCATCGAGCGATTCGCCACCCTGCAACTGTAGAGAATCACCGACTACAACTCTCTCACTGCCTTACATGAATCCCACGTTAACCATCAAGATGCTCATCCGCCCTTCCATTGTAGAGGATCACTGACCACAATTCTCTCACTGCTGAACATCAGTCCCACGTTAACCATCAAGATGCTCGCCCCACCCTGCGATTGAAGAGAATCACTGATCACAACTCTCTCACTGCCTAACAGCAATACCACGTTAACCATCAAGATGTTTGCCTGTTCTGCGATTGTAGAGATTCACTGACCACAACTATCTCACTGCCTAACATCATTCCCACCTTTTCCATTGAGCGACTCACCACCCGGTGACTGTAGAGATTCACCGACCACAACTATTTCATATCCTCAGAGCAATCCCACCTTAGCCATCAAGTGACTCGCCACCCGGCAACTGTAGAGAATCACTGACCACAACTCTCTCACTGCATAACAGCAATCCCACCTTACCCATCAAGCTACCCAGCACACCCAGGGACTGTAGAGATTCACTGACCAAGACTCTCTCACAGCCTCACAACAATCCCACCTTAGCCATCAAGATGCTTGCCCGCCCTGCGATTGTAGAGATTCACCGAACACAACTCGTTCACAGCCTCACAGCAATCCCACCTTTCCCATTTGGCTCCTCGTCAAGCAGTGACTGTAGATCTCCTTATCAATTCCGTCATATGACGAAGGGTAATACCAAAGACAAATTTGTACCTGAATCGAATCCTCATCACAGACTATTTGTGTGCACCTTCAGAAGCAAAAAAGGCATTGGTAACACGGCTACTCCCTACCTTCTACTTTCTCCCCTCAACCAACGCTACCCACACCGGCACCCCCACCCACACCCATCCACATCCACCACGCGCAACCAGTTGGCGCCAATGTGGGGCCTATCCGCCCACCATCTACAGACACCGATACAGTTAGTGACCACTGGTTCAGCAATGGAATATAATCCATATATATATATATATATATATATATATATATATATATATATGTAAATGCATATATATATATAAATGTATATTATGAAGAGCTCTTTAACTAAAAGCAATAAGCCTAATTCAAAAACTGATTTACGCTGCCAATGTCAAGTTCATCGATAGTGTTTTGGAAAAGAGCTCCTATATATATGTATGAAGATCCCTTTTTATATGCATAAAGATCGCTTTTCCAAAACAGGATCTACACAATTAGCATTGGCATTGCAAACTGTGTTTTGTTGTTGATTGGCCCTTTTTGCATTTGGAAAAGAGCTCTTGATATACATGTCTATATGAAGAATTCAGGCGCAAAACCCTGTGAACGCCAATACAAAAATCTATATAAACATTGGAGTCAATCCCTCAAAACGTATATTTTTTACATTCCTACTTTTGTGTTCATTGCTCCAATATCATGTTAACATAAGAGAAGTGGAATTATACATAAATACAAGAGATCTTGCGTCTGAGTGATGGCGATGGCAGAGCAGTAAACAAGCATTTGTAAAGCTTGGGCAGAGGACATGGAAGGTGTGAGGGGATGATTGATGTGAGAGAGGACCGACGGTGTGGAGTACTAGCTAAGCTAACCCTCCATTCGTCACCTTCCACAGTGCCATCCGTGAAGCAGAATTATGTACCTCAGCTTGGTCAAGGTGAATATTGAACCAGCAACGTTCTGATACAGTAACTGTGTATAGCAACAATGCACGACAATGTATATACATATATATATATATATATATATATATATATATGTATATATATATATAATTATAGTACCTACTGGCACCATCCAACTCAATTTATTTAAAGTATTTCTTTAATATATATATATATATTAAGATCTTAATGGCATTCGTATTTCAGTCTAGACAAGCAGAGGTTTATATGAATACTAACAATGTATATATAGGGAGTAATTAGAAGAGCATACTATATATGAGTAGTTAATTGCAATGTTCCTACTACCTATTAGTAATTGTAGAATATCCCTTGACGGAATGTCTCTATTTAAATGTTAAGCATATGCATAAATGGGGCTAGTTATGACAAGGACATAACATAGGCTAAAGCGGAAAGTTGTTGAGGGTAAAGGAATGGGGGAAATATAGGACAGGAATAGGAACAATAGTTATATTACAAAGATTCCAAATTTAGCTTCAGAATTTAGCATGATGCCGCCCAAACAACATTTCCTGCTGGATATGGTTCCTTTCCTGTGACATGCTAATATGTTATTTCCCCCGTTTATGCAAATTGAACGGTTTTTACATTTCCAAATGGCCCTATGTAAAGCCATGCTGCTGGAACCATGCTGTGATAGCCCAGTCAGTCACGTTAGCTGGACCCAGAATCAACCAATATGCTCTTGGTAGCGATAATCTTCACCGGATAGTGGTCGCTATCCAATGTCCTTGTTAATCACTTCCAGCATTGTTGCAGTAATAAGTGCAATGTGGCAACACCCAGTTGTCCAACTACTTAGTTTCAGTTGGCATGGAATCGATCCTATGCTCTCCTGATGGGCTAGCACTGTAGCAGCGTTCAATGGAATTGATAGTTTACTTGGTCTGTCTCTACTGCCTGTGTTTCTAAGATTTAAATGTGATCTGATTTGAAGTTAACAATTGCAGTTTATTCTTTCATCGGAAACCATGGAAATAATGCAACATTATCGAAAGTTCAGAAGAGTTGTCAAAATAAAAGCAGATTCCACGATTAGCCGTGTCACTGACCATCCTTATATTTGGGTGTGGTTATGTTAGATGAAAGAGAGACACACCATAACAAGCCATACTGGTTGCCATCTGTCGGCAGGTTAGTTCTGGTGGCTGCCGCCAGTTGGGAATCTAATCCCCACCTTTAAGGGCGCATGCGCACCAAGGTGGTCAAGGAGAGTCACACGATTAAGGAGAGTGGGGGTGGGAGGGGAGGGTGGACCGGGAAGGATGGGAGGGAGGAGGGAGTGGGAGGGAGGGTGGGAGGAGGGAGGAAGGGTGTGGAGGGGGTTGGTAGCGGTGGAGGGGGAAGAGTGTGGGGGGCTGCCGGGTCGGTGGGCAGTGCCAGCGGACACGTACACCGGTATTTATCTGTGAATATCATCAGTGTGTGTAATACCCGCTAGGTGGCGAGTAAAGGTTAATAGGGAACCGACACATGCACCGTCAGGCACTGCGGTAAAGGAAACACAAGGCACCCGACACCCCCACCTATTACACCCACACCCACAACCACACCAACATATATCACACCCACGCACATACCAAGACCCACACCCACACCTATCACACCCACACCCATAACCACAACCACACCTATCATATATCACACCTACCTCCATACCAAGACCCATGCACCCCATACGAAGACCCACACCCACACCTATCACACCCACACCCATAACCGCAACCACACCTATCATATATCACCCCCCATACCAATACCCACACCCACACCTATCATACCCACACCCACACCCATCCTCATCATCATCCACACCCAGACCGTCTCTTGTTTTGGGAGATCCGAACCCATCATTTCGTGGGTTCGAATCTTGGTTGAGTCAAACCAATGACTTCTTTAAAATTGATACTTGTCACTTCCTAGCCTGACACTCGGCATTATTAGGGTAGGGCAAGGACTGGTTTGCTCAGTGTAAGGATAATGTGACTGAGTGGGATATCAGGTCATGCTACTGGCGGCCTGGTTTCCTAATGGGGCAGCACTATAAAGATGCCATGAGTGTGCACAGTCACAAAACGGTACCAGTCATGATATGAATTTAGATACTGCTAGGACGTAAAACAACAACAAACACACATCATCCACACCCACATCCACACCCATATCCACTCCGGCGCCCAGACCCAGACCCACTCCCACACCTACACCCACAACTACACACACCCACACCCATCCTCACCCACACCCACACCCAACCCCATACCCACTACCGCGCCCACGCGCAGGCAAACACCCACACCCACAGCTACATCCACAATCACACCCACGCACACTCCCACACCCACAACTACATCCACACGCACGCCCACGATCACGCCCACGCCTACGCCCACGCCCACACCCACGGCCACGCCCACCGTCACGCCCACTACCACAACCACACCACCAATCTAACACACTCAGCCACACGTCTCCACCCAACTGATAAACTCATCCCCCTCAAAAAAAGAAAGAACACAAAGGAAGAAGAAAACAACCCAACACAAACCCACACATTCCGCCCACATCCACAACTCACCATCATCACAGGGTCCACAAGCCACTCCCAGACACACACACGCAGCCAGCCTCACACCCACCCCAAACATTACACACACACCCACACACCCATGCCCACCCACACACACACTCCCACATACACACACGCAGCCATCCTCATACCCGCCCCCAAACAGTACACACACACCCACACACCCATACCAACCCACACACACCCTCCCACATACACACACAGCCAGCCTCACATCCGCCCCCGAACATTACACCCACGCACACCCCCACGCACACACCAACATACCCACACACCCCCACACATACACACACACTCCTACACACACACTTCCACACACACACATGCAACCACCCTCACACCCGCCCCCAAACATTACACTCACACACACACCCACATTTCCACTCTCACGCCCCCACACACGCAGCCACCCTCATACCCGCCCCCAAACATTACACCCACCCACACACACAAACACACACACGCACCTTCACAAAATTACACTCTCACACCGATTACAACCACACACGACTCCACCCTCACCAACCTGCTCGCCCATACCCCACACCCTCATGGGCAAGGAATGATCCTTATCGCGCCAATCCATTATATGCCCTCCCCTCAGTTACCCCACCCGCCATCTCTGTATCTGTCATTGGTCACACCCGGCTATATTGCCAAGATAAAGCAGTACCTGATGATCCTGTCGCTGAGGCAGACATATTCCTGCAAGCTCCCCCTGCCGGCGAGAATCTCTACCGGATGGTGGTTGTTACGCGATGAAATTATTAATAACTTCCGGTCTTATAGTGTAGCTGAGCGATCAGATATAGCAATCATGTACCTCAGCCTGATTCTTCTTAGAAGAAAATTGGTTTGAGACGTTATGATGTCTTGAAATGCCACTTCTTATTTATGCTATCGAAGGTCATCTTTTCTACACCGCCGGATAAGCGTAATTGATGTGTATATATTGTCCCCTAACTCCTGCATGTTTATCATCAGGGTTTATCCTCCTAACTCGCTTTCATGTCTACGTTTGGGCATATATTCTCTAGTACATAGGCAGTGATAGATGAGTTCTGTCAGGCGCAAAACCCCATAATCACCGATTCAAAGACCGTGATATGCAGCGGAGTCAGACCTTCAAAAGGTTCATTTCTTGATTTCGTATGTGTGTGTTCATTGCTCCATCATCATTTGATATTATATATCACAATACAAATGTGTGTTGTGATATATGTGTTTGATAATACAAATCATTTAGAATTAAAATTACCAACAGGTAAAACTGCTTTACCCTAATTGAATTTTGGAATTGGCCTTCACATGGTTTTGCAGCTGAACTATTCATATGCTTCTATAGATCTACAAGCTTCAGAAGCAGTCCTAATTATAATATGCTTAACTTGAAGTATTTGTAATGTGGCTAGGTTAGACTATTTCTAGTGTGTGGACAAGAAAATGTTGGCTCAGGGATATGATATTGTGACTGAGTGGGATAATGGGTCACGATCCTAACGGGATTGTATTCCAGTAATGTTAAGGCCCTGTCACACTACAACGTTTCCCACCAACGCACATCGACGTGTTGCCTTTTTGGTTGAAACGTTGGTACACATCGGGACACGTTACTGGCTTGTTACCGGCGCATTACCGGCGCGTTACCGGCGCATTGGTACACATTGAGGGATAGCAATGTGTGATTCGACACGTCGGCAGCCGTAGGCGCGTGTCGGGTCGCGCCAATCGTTTTGTGCTTGCACAAAACTTTCGAGGTGAGGGTTGGAGGGGGCGTTATGGACGCATTACCAACACCTTGATACCCGTTTGCGGCGCACCAGCAGAACGCTGGCATAAGGTTGATCAACGTCGGTTAATGTTGGCATTTTTTTTGCCAAAATGTGACCGTTCCGTCGGCGCGTCGGTATCGTCCCATCGACGGGTAGTGGGTGCGCTGTTGGCGTTGCTCCAGCGGTTCTCGATGCGTTGGACGTGTTGCTAGCACCTCTTGACATGTTGCTGGCGCGTCTTGACGTGTTGCTGGCACGTCTGCCACACACCTAACTTTACCCGGCATTCTGCGAACGTTTAATGACGCGCTACCCCCACGCTGTCAGCAACGCACTGATAACACGCTGATGGCACGCTGGAAACCCGCTGGCGGGATGTTGACACTTTGTTCCGCCGCACGTCAAACCCCGTTGGCTGCGTGCTCATAGCACGCTACTAACATGATGCACCCCATCAAACTGAGAAACGTTGTAGTGTGACAGGGCCTTAGCACTATGATGATACCACGGGATTGCTACAAGTCCAGCACCACCTGTGTGTACCCTTAATGATGTCTCCTGTGTCATTAAAGAACAAGTCATGCGATGTTAAAGCGTATTTCTTTGCAACTCACAAGGAAGAGCTCAGGTACAAAACCCTGTATTTAAACGACAATCCCAACATTTAAATAAAATAACAGATTTTTAGGTGAAGGTAATTTGAACTCGGAATAATTCTACTTTTCTTGAGATGAAATGGCCATGGAGCGATGAACAAAAATACAGGAATATCAAATATGAAAATTTTGAAGGTTTGACTCAAATTTCTATTTCAATTTTTGGATTAGCGTTTATGGGATTTTGCGCCTGCACGGTTCAAATGTTTATCCAATCCTAGCAAATTGGTCTGATGACATCTTTATCCGAGAATTGGTGAGGATCGCTTCCGCACCGGCATCGCTAGCTCATGGCTTCGGTATATATATATTCTTATAACTTTGAAACACTAACTGGACAAATATCTCCGAAACATTCCCGATTTACCAAGAATCCCGGGATATACCAACCTGACAATAACGGACACCAACTCATTGCTGGAAATGACAAAGCTGCCCGCAATGACCACTGCTTCCACACTAGATGACCAAGGCGGATTCAACGACCTGGTCTGAGCTCCACATGCTCGAACTGAACTAAACTAAACTGAGGTGAGCAGAATCACCCTTGGTTCACTGCCTGAAGGATACGGAAGGGAGAGAATGTTGAGGTTTTAGATGGACAGAGGGAAAACATTTCAGTTTCTGCTGTTATTTATGTCCTATATAATTTATTATGTGGATATAAATATGGCACCCCCTTAAAGGCGTGTCACATTACGATGCATCGCACCAATGTTTGCTGACATATGTCATTTTTGGCCGCTACGTCGGGATACATCATTATGCATTATGAGTGCATTACGCGCTCGTTGGTATATGTCCATGTATGTTGATGTTCGTCGAGATGTGGCGTTGTATGTCAGGGGGGGGTGGCGGCAAAGTTCTCTGCATGCACAGAACTTTCGACGTACGACAATGTTCAACAATGTGTGGATTTTATGTTTGCCATACATTAGGCACACGTCAATGTACATTAAACATACGTTAGACAAGTGTTGTTCACTATGTTGCACTACCTTGACCTATGTCAAAGGCAGAGGGAACGTACAGTCCAGGTACTGACAACGTATGGATAACAAATGGCTACTTAATGTCTAACATGCATTTAGTGTTTCTCCAGTGTGTTTTGAAGTATGTAATTTATGAGGCATAGTTCTGGCAATCGAATAACCTATATAATTTTCCCCGACATTCTGGGAACGTACCATGAGCGTAAATTAAGCATTTTTCGCCGAGTGGCATGTTAGCCATAGGTTGTATATGTCCAACTTTGCCCCCTGTGCCAACAAGTTTGACGCTTCTCGACTTAAAAAGGTGATTTTACGCATTCGCAACATGCTTGCAAGATGCGTCGTAATGTGACATGGCCTTAACATGATTCTCTCTAACCACCGTAACTTCCATGTTATTTACTGCAGAGCGGGCAGTCTCTCCTCCCCCTCCTCCTATACCCGTGAACAAACTGCTCACTTTAAAAACTATATAGTACATATGAAGAGCTTTTTTCTTGAAGGTAATATACGCTAATCCTAAAACATGAACCATTCTTGCCAATGCCGAGCTCGTAGATCATGCTCAGGAAAAGAACTCTTCATATATATAAAGAGCTCTTCATATATCCTAAACTCTGTGACACGATGGAGGTCACCCATCCGGCAATTTACCCTACAGCTGGGGGGTGGGAGTGGGTGGAGGAACTCCCCCAATGCGCACAGAATAAATATAGGGTGTACATGTTACCCTTGCATTTATACCCGTATAATGTGTGATACATCACATATGAAGAGCTCCTAGACAAAACATGATCCACACACCCGGCACTGGCAATGGAACCTCATTTTAGGGTTTGGCGTTCATCACGTTTTGGAAAAGAGGTTTTCTTCTATATATATATATCATCATCATCATGCTGTCGGTCGCGATGCAACAAGGACTGCTTTCATTACTTGACTGCCGCTCTCCATTGAGCTCTCTGCTGTGAGAGTTGCGTCCATGAGTTGGTCTTAATTTATCTCAGCTTCAGGTTTCTCTTGATGGTATCCTTGAACAGCAGACGAGGGCGCCCTCTCTGTCTGTAGCCAGAAGACAGTTAAGAATAGAGGATCTGCTTTGGTAGCCTGGCTGATGACATCATTTCATGAAAGCTGCCTGCAAAAGTGTTGAAGTGCTGCTGGCTTTTGCAAGTTACCAGCGGCACTCTCTCAGGGAGCAAATAGAGGTTTCACACCTGCAAGAAAATGTCAAGACAGGCGCAAAACTATGTGTCCCTGCAGTGGCTGGTCACGAGATGTTGGGAGTTCCATATATCAACCACGCTTAATGCTGCCACACTGACATTGTTTTCTGTTTAGGGTTTGTTCCATTAGCCTTCGGTTCTGTCAAGAACCTGTACCACAAGGCAGTGGTTTACAACTCTGCAAGGCAGCGGCGTCAAACTCCCTGAGGTATTCCTATACCTGCAATACCTGCATAACTAAATATATATATATATATATTTACATGAGTTGCTTGACTAGAACGTCCGATTCCCCCGTGGCAATGAGTGAGTCGTAGAAAGAGTTGTGTTCCTTTTCCTACCGAGTCCGAAAGTTGCTTCTGGATGATGGGCGATAATAAGCTTGGTTGACCTACGTATTGCCATGTATATCAGATACAGTGTAGGGGTCTCACCTGTAGACCCTACTGGGACGGCGAAACCACTGGTTGCTGACTGAATATAACCTGAGATGGCGACTCCAGAGACAAGGCGGTTAATTGGAACAACACTATATTACAAATAACCACCTGTTGGAGCAAGTTGGAAAGCTGTCCTCATATCATGTAGTTTTAACTAAATTTACTTCCTTCGCTGATTAATGTCTTTTGTCAGTGCTATAGAATTGCTCTTCCAGCACTAGAGTACAATTCCTTGATTCCGTAGATGTAGTTATTAGTCGTAATACTAAACTGAGTCCAATTCCTGTTCAACACCAATAATATTATACACGTGGTGAATATGCATTACAGAGCAGTGCATGGTTCAGGAATTGTCTTTAAATGTTCATTAGATTTTTCCCTTTTTTCGTTTTCCTTGTATCTTTCCTCGTTTTACCTTTTAAATTTGACTTTAGTTAAATTTCTTGGTAATAGAGGTTATTCCTCAGAACATAAATTTGTTCAGCGCCGAGGCCCCAGTCTGCCGGCCGTTTACTATACACTGTAAATATGGAGATCAGCGGGTATTTAGGTAGGGCATATTAATAGATTATGAAGGAGGTTAGTATGTTAGTGGGTTAGCCATAATAAGTTCAATATTATGGGCTAAGATGGTGGGTTGTTGCAAAAACTGTGCTGCTGTTATAGGTACGGTGTATATGATGGGGGTGACTGAGAGAATGGAGCCCCCCACCCCCCAAGTACCCACACTCAACACAGTATGCTCTGCCACCGGATATATAGAAGGTGGGTAGTTGGAATTGAGTGAGTGGGGAAGACGTCGTTTTGTGTTACTACATATATTTACATAAGTTGTTTGGTGCTAAAATCCGAATGAAGCAATTCAAATACAACAAAGCTGACTTAGAACAAAAATAGTACAATTCCGCATATATATGTTTCTCATGCACTTATCTCATTCTGGTCGATGTTTCGATTGTTTCCTTGTAATTGTCCATATATTGTGCTAGCACTTCGCTTAGTGTTCATTAGTTAGATAGTGGTGATTGCTTAACGCCGTGTCGGCAGCAAAGGCCATAATCACGGTGAGGATTGTTCAAATCTTATTCCATCATATAGTTATCAGGTCGTCGCTTTTACACAGTATGTAAAAACACACAATCAACGATGTCTCTAGAGATACTTTTGAAGTCAACGGCCCTCAATTACAATGACAACAAATTTGAAGCCAGATACAATTCTAGATAAATTGGTGTAACATTGTTTTAATGAACTATACATGGCGGTATAGTTCTGCCACCCTCAATAAAGCTGTAGCCTTGTTCGTCGTTCCATGTGTCAATAGGACTGGAAGGTCAGTGCATTGCCACTGTTGCGATGTTATTCAAAGGAAAAAAAACACTTGATCAAAGAAACCACAAACTTACCCGGTGCTACACATCTTTAAGCGCTTAATTACTGCGAGGCTGAATGTCAGTCCAGTTGGATATAACATAGACGCACAATTGTCAATTTAATAGGAGAGTAAAAGGATATTCAAATAATAACACCAATAATGACGATAACAGTACACTGGCCAAAAGAAATATTATTGGACGCAACCAAACTAATAGAGATAAAACCGCTACTTCGGAAGTACAGAAAGAACCGGAGTTAGCCGAGGATGTGTGTTACCTAAACAATAAATTGGTGTGTAAGTATTTACGCATATATTATTCAGCAAAGTGTTAGTTAGTCGTTGGTAATACGGTCCGGTGGGACAGTGTATTCTACGTGTTTGTGCAGCACTGTGCTGCTTTGAACTCAGGCATGCCTAGCTGGCAGCCCACACCTGGCTGCTGCAGTGCCCTGGGCTTCAACTTGGTTCAAATGCGGATGCCTGCAACAGTATATGCGGATGCCCCCACCAGTATCTCCCTCCAGTCGGCAGGAAATTTGCTTCATGAATAAACGAAGGGGCCTTTAGAGGTACCAGCCAGAGGAATTACTCATCCAACTATATTATGTCAAATGTCTTGTCTTGTTATTGTGAACGGAGCGTACAATAAAATACCACTACCCCCAGTTTGAAATATCAATACTAACCTTCTCTGTATCGATTTGCAGCTACACTACCAGGCAGTCCTTCTTACTGACCGTCTTGGAATTACCTTGGTTAAGATGTTGACATGGCCTGGTTTTATAAGCGATATGGTGCGACAGAAATGAACTTATAAATGTCAATACCATGACTTGTGGCTGGTCTGTGCTGGTCTCCTGCACTAAGGCCAAACAAAAATGGTGATCGTCCTTTTGAAATAAAAATCGGTTTCAGACGTGCGGTTTTTATCTTTATTTGTTATTGTTGACGGTGGCCGAATGAGTTGACCCTTCTCCTCCTGCTCTGGTAGGTCGTGGGATTCGAACTCCTGGGTTCGAACCCTAGGACGACTGAAACCCCTGACATGACAATTGACACACAAGTTGAATTTCTGCTAGCCCGACGCATTTTATACGGTTTTAAAAAAAAAAAAATTTAATGAAAAAAATGTTAATAACAAATTTAGGTGCGGCCGATTGTTCAAGCACGCCTAGGGACGATCAACAATGTATTTGTTTAGTAGGCCTAGCTAATCGATTGCGATGCCTGTGGTTTGGGGACCCCGATGGCAGGCCACTTTGATTTGGACATCTTTATGCGATGGCCATCACAAGGACCGACGGCTTGATCACCCGTCAAATAATGGCTTTGTCTATCTATCAGTCAGCGCTACCTTTCGTCGGCTTCTCTCATTTGGGTGCAAACATTTCAGGTGCGGCCGATTATTTAAGCACGGGCAGCGAAGATGACCAATGTATTTGTTTAGTAGGCCTAGTCAATCGATTGCGATGCGTGTGCTTTGGGGACCCTGATGGCAGGCCACTCTGATTTGGACATCTTTATGTGATGGCCGTCGCAAGGACTGATGGCACGACCGCCCGTCAAATAATGACTTTGTCTATCTATCACTCAGCGCTACGTGTTGTCAGCTTCTCTCATCTGTGTGCAAGCATTTATTTGTCTGCACACCGCTAATACATTCTTAACCCGTACAGAGCGCCACCTGTAGGTTCCTATACTGCCTCGGTGACGTCAGCTGTCAGTGAGAACAAAAGGTAATGCTTGTAATATTTAATGACGCCTGTAGAGGGCATGGCATTTTTATCCTTGGCTATTGGACTTCAAACGTATGGGGCGTAGTCGATTAACACAACCCTAGTTGCTAGAATTTCAAATCTAACACTGCGAGGTGTGTTGACAAAAACACATGCCATGTGCAAAATGACCTGACCCCAGTAACCCACCTCTTGGCTTGGGTTTGCTAGGAATGATGACGTCACATTTGTGCTGGTACCGTCCTGCAAGATAATAGCTACCAGTACGAGTCTTACATGTTTTGTTTTGGTAATAACACAGATTAATGAAATGGAAATATAACTAAACTATGCAATCATAAAATACTTTAAATCCTATTTCGCTGTAGTTATATCGGTTATTAAACAAAACAAATAGTTCTGGATTAAGCCACCATTATTTCCAACCCAAATGTGGAGAAGCGTATTCGATTATTCGACCTGAGTCTGTATGATGTGCGCATGCGCCAAAACGTGGCTAGGGTAACTCAAGTTGATTAATCGATTAGGCCCATGGTCATTCTGACATATTTCTTTACAGGAAACCCACTGCCGCCACTTAGGCTATTCTTTCCGCTAAGCAGGAAGAGTTCTTTTGTATGCACTTTCCCACACACAGGACAATGTGTCATGCTAATACATTCTTAAACCGTTCATAAAGCCAGCTGTAGGTGGCTGCCCTCTATGGAAGATCTTCTGATCAAAAAGAATCTCCGGTGGACTGGACCCCTCATGAGGATGTCTCAGACAGGCTACCAAAGCAGATCCTCTCCTCTCAACTGTCTTCTGGTTACAGAAAGAGAGGGCGCCCTCGTCTCCGGTTCAAGGATACCATCAAGAGAAACCTGAAGCTGAGAGACATTAAGCCTGACTCATGGACATCACTCTCACAGCAGAGAGCTAAATGGAGAGCGGCACGCAAGTAATGAAAGCAGTCTTTGTCACATCGCGACCGACAGCATGATGATGAGGTTGCCATGTGGTCTCTGTGACGTCAGCTATATGTGTGCATACCTTTTGTTTTAATGAGTTGATACTGTGGTGCAAAGTTGTGTCAGTAGGTTGTTGGAGTTTTACATCTGGCTACATCTAAGGTCATATCATGACGGGTACTGACTTCTGACTGTATAGTGCTGCCAACTGGGAAATCAGGCCACTGGCACTATGACGCAATATCCCACTCAGTCACATTATACTGACACGGAGCCAACCAGTCCTAATCATGCAAATGGCCAGGCTAGGAAGCGACAAGTATCAATTTTATAAGTCATTGGTTTGACTACCCCGAGAACCGAACTCCCGATCACCCGCACGCGAAGCCGGCGCTTTACGGCTTCGGCGACCGCGCCTGGCGAACAACTTTTTTCTTCAAATCCATGACGAGTTTGCCAGACAACGATTTGAACCAGGTACCTTCGGATCCAGCACTCATGCATCTAAACCACCGAGGCACTTGGCACAAGGTGACGGGTTGTTTTATTCTGCTTACACTGATGGCAGCGTGTTGCGTTTCCATGGATACCACAGTTATAGTGTTGTGTTTCCATAGTTAATATTAGCGTGTTTAGATATGTATCACTATTGTGTTCCATAGGTAAGACTGTTGTGTGTTCACAGATAATACTGTTTTGTTTGCATTGGTTATTACATTGGTTATTACATTGGTTATTACATTGGTTAGTACATTGGTTAGTACATTGTCATTATTTGGTTATTACATACTGTGTTTCCATCGGCAACCCATTCCTGTGTGCATAGGTAGCACAACTCTGTTTCCATAGCTAACATTATTGGGTTTGCAAATGCCCAGAAATGTTAAGAACGGACATGAACAAACACACTTTCCTTCATGAATTTTATAGGGATGCCAAAGGGTCAATAATATATGATTATGCAACTTTAAAACAGCGTATATTCTGTTATGAAGTGGCAGTAACGCATTTACTAGATTAAGCTTCTGCCCTAACTGATGGACCAGCGGAACACTTCCTTTTTATTAATTTATTAATTTATATAGGTTAATTGAATAATAGGCGGAATGTACACAACAGAAATAATGGAAAATAGAATAGATATTAAACAGGTAAGTATGGGTTATTGAAGCGTATCAACGAATCGGGGAGTTTAATGATCCAGGCAATGCTTCATATTGAAACACAAAAACAGCTCCATTCTATTCCATCATAGGTCCAACCTTCCGATGAGTTTGCGGATATTAGTTGGGTCCCCTAGAGACATAATGCACTTAGCTATAGGATTGAAAATGGGTTAATTAAATAAGTTACATGCTATCATTGTCTACCCATTGAACGATATCTCCAACAACAACACATTTGGCTAGTATTTCCGGTCCTGTAAGCGTTCTGTGTTTTATATTCACCACTGAGTCTAGCTATTATGTGAGAGGAAAAACAAGTTTATTTGAAAATAGATTTCACAGCGAACTATAAGCCCTGGCTGAAGTGACTGACTTGTCCTTTACAAAACAAGTGGATATATATATTATTCAATGACCTGCCATCATGCTAAACTCCTAGCTTCTGCTCTATTCCAATTCTGACCACGTTATTGTCTCTCACTCCAAAATATATATCTATTATGATTTTATATATATATATATATATACACACAATGGAGGCGCTACTTGGATTATGGTATCACAATAATGTCGGTATTCCAATGTCTCTGGCAAGAGAATAAGTCGAGCAGTGACATACTTCAGGTTTTGAAATGATCAGGCAATACAATCAATCAATAGTTCCGTCCTCTACTAGAGGGTTGGATGCAATGGTTCTCCACTTGTCCCGATGGTGTGCTGTTCTGATAGACTGTGAATAATTCAAGCCTGTCCACTGTGAAATATTTGTAAACCATGATGTTCTTGGTCTCCCTCTCCCTCTGCTGCCATTCACCTTCCCTTCCAACAATGTACGGTATATTGAACTCTGACAAATGATGTGGCAAAAATAAATAAGTTTCTTTGTCTGTATAGTGGCAAACAAGGTTTTCTTATTTTTAATTTTTCTGAGAACTTCTTTGTTGGTGATCTTCTTTGTCCATGATATTTTCAGGCAATACACTGACTCAGATATCTCAATGACTCATACATTGCAATCATTCCGGGGAGCGGGACATAGCTCAGCCGGTAGAGTGTCTACCTGTGAAGGTGTCGGTCATCCTATTGATCCTGCTCAGTGGACACATTTCGAGTTTGGGCTAAGCGTCAAGTATCAATTTGAAAGTAATGTGTTTGACTCGATCAGGGTTCGAAACTAGAAACTGATAGGTTCAGATCCCCAATCTCCCAAAACAGGAGGCGGACGCTCAAATCATTCCGCCATCCGGTCTGCACCCCCTCCAGACATTCCTCCCAGTGGATATACCTTGCCCTCGTGAATTTCATGTACACATTTTACTCATTTTTATAATTGTTAAATTAACAGAGGTTTGAATAAATCAAATACCAAGTTTCAGTTTCACTGTTAAATATTTCGCTGCTCACCTTCTTACACCACCCATCTCAGTGAGTTGGAAACACACATAATTTTATATTATATTCATTTCACTAATGTCATGTAAATACCTGCTGTCCAAAAAGCACCCACATATCAGCACACGCATAATAACCATGCACACTAGACTAATCTGTATATTAGTTGAGTGGGAAAATGGGTCATGGTGATGGCGCCCTCTACAAGTGGGGCAGCACTAAAAAGTCACCATGAATACAACTCTCACAAGTTGGCTCCCATCCTTAAAATACCGTAGAAGTACTCACTGTGAAGTATCCAGGATGTAAAACCCCTACAATGAACCGGAAACAACATGGATAATCGATTGACATTGAAATATAATTTTAATATACTAAGTATTATTTTACCTGACTGGAAAATGTACAGTCTACAAACCATATGTGTATCTCTGTATTAATATAGTGACTGTTCATAATTTTATGTGACCACGTTTCAGCACTTGTCCTATCAACATGTATTGACAGTGATACAATCTCTATAGTACCTAAATTTGGAAAACTTAAAATCTTATTTTCCCCATAAATGTCTGCAGACATTTTCATCTATTGTGAGTGCCCAAATATATCTTCGAAGACCCAAAACACCTATGCGTTTCAGCACACCATATACAGTATAACCACGTTAAACCAAACTTGAAGGGACCTTAGAAATGTGTTTGGATTAACCGATCATTGGTTTAACCAAGCTTTGACTTTGACTTGGCTTTGGCAAAAACGGGGGTGCATTATGAATGTACAATGTATGTGGACACTATGATTATTGTTTTCATGTATATACAGTTTAACCCCATTAAACCAACCTCGGTTAAATCAAACGATCGGTTAATCCAAACTTTTGTCGGCGACCTGGCAAAATACTACCATTTATCATATAAAAAAAGTACCTTACAACCACATGAAAGTTTGGTTTAACTGTACCGGAAGTGGCCTCGGGCCCACAATTTTGTTTGGATTAACCGATACTTTGGATTAACCAATTTTAGTTTAACCTACTTTTTTATATGATAAATGGTAGTATTTTGCCGGGCCGCCGAAAAAAGTTTGGATTAACCAATCGTTTGGTTTAACCGACCTTAGTTTAACGGGGTTGTACTGTATTTACAAAACTATCCATATGTGACATTCTATATTAATGTTAAAATAATAGCCACTAAATATTTCCCCATATTATAAAATAATATGTAATTTAGCAGCTACATGCTTCCAGACATATCCCAATAAAGAGAAAGAAGTCTAAATGTACATACATAGTACGCAAATAGTCTAAATGCCAGTGTAAAGAGTAGTCTAGTGCTCACCATTCCACGTCTGCTCTCAGTGACTTGGGCTCGCTCAGTGGTCCGATGGGTAACGCTTCCTCTCCCTGAGCTATGCTTAGTTAGGAGGCTCGAGGACGAGGTGAAATAATAGTTTGCCATGCTATATCTCATCCATAACCCAAATGTTGAAATTTGAAGAATGTTTAATTTCTAATAACCACCATGTTAGGCACTACAAAAACACATTTGGGTAATGATGTGGCTGTCGTTAAACCCTAATCACTCAATTCTATTTATTCCTATTATTTTCATTCATTTTGAAATAAGTTGGAAAACCATAGGTTGCATCCATTAGTGGATTTGTAGACGTTAGGATATCCATATGTAGACCTCTAGGCTACTGGTAAAATATAGATCTATATATATGTATTTACTTATACTTGGAATATTATTATAAATAAGTTTAGTATCACAGGGGTATGTGAGTGATTACCTGATGTTGTATAAGTAGGTGTCGGCACCCAAATTTAAAAAGGAATATCCATTGTGATTTTAATATTAATTAAATAGAACTTGTTTAATACTAGCATAGCATGGGCATACACACAGGTATTCTGATAAATTGTTTCCTTTTTGAGATACTCCCCATTGATTGTATTGTAGTTATCATAAACTGATGTGAATTAAACCATTTTCATCCACTTCTGACAAACGTTATTAAAGAAATGACATAGACCATATCTTAAAATCTGCTTTAGGGTCATTCATTCTACGCCAAATCACCCAATTTTCCACAACAATATTTGGAACATGTTAGATAGTGTTCGATTATGCAACCCCAGGATGTATAGTCTGCGAATGTGCCAAAAGGTGAGTTCGGGTGACCCGAGTTGGTTAATCGAATACGCCCTGCTAGATAGATACTTGAAATCTTCCTTGCAGACAGACGTCGATTCGTCGATTCGATTTATTGATATCTTGCTCACCTGACAATAACAACTTGGTGGCGGTGAATGCATGACTGTTCCCGCCAAAACGGACGATGATAGTATACCATCTAGATCATGGAAGGAGGCGTCGGCACCGGAGTACTCAGACTTTGTGCGCTCCAGCAGGAGGATCCAAGATCACACAGGATATCGAGGAGCAACAGTAGCGCGTCAAGGCGCTGGCAAAGTAAGTGGTCATTAAAGCAGTACACATTGGGTGGGAAAGAGGTGAGGAAGTTGAACATTCATGAGTTGATAGCGGCATCAACACTCTGGTGCCTGGATATTCCTGACTTATCGACACCGGCTACCGTGCCTTTATTGAACACATGCATATAATGAGTTGTGGGGCAAGGGATAACTATTATAAGGACTTGGCAGATATAGCCTATGCAATGATGGTGAGAAAGAATCCTGAGATTAGTCGTTTGGCTGCATTCGCAAAGAAGAACGATGAGGAGAGTGTCCTGTATTACAGGGTGCATAATCAGAGGGGGAAGAACGCAGCATGGAAGGAAACTGGATCTTCGAGATGATCGACGGGGACCCATTATCGCAAGCATGCTACGCCCGTAATGGTGAGGCAGGCTGCTCACGTACAGAAGAGCCATATCTAGTGGTTTCAGCCAATCAGAGCGCTTATTTTTCATTGAAAATGGCTGCCGCCTATGGGCTCGCCCATATTCAGTGGTTTCAGCCAATCAGAGCACTTCTTTTTCATTGCAAATGGCTGCCGCCCTTGGGGGCGCCCATTTTCGAGGCGACCAACTGCTTTTGCCATTCAGAATACGTAACGTCAGGGATCCCCCCCCCCCCCCCGAGACGTCTCGGAGGTGTACCCTGAACACGGCCCCGGTGCCCTGACACCAGTCAGCGAGGTCACGTGCCAAGGGAGGGCCCTGTGACGGGATTGACTATCGAAGGGAATGTGAGGACGATTCCCACGGTACATAGGAGTACCCACACTACGGACGAATGTGGGGGAATTAAGGACACTGGTGGGGGGGGGGGATGAGCGGGGGGGGGATGAGCAAGGAAACTGTGAGTACTCACACCACTATTTCATTGGGGAGCTGGAGGCTGCCGGAGGGCGTCTCAATGGACCAGAGACTGGAGGTAAGATACAGTAGCAATCAGTGCATCGAGGTGAACACTAGCGAGCAGATCGGGTCCGAGCCGATCACCTTCTCAGTGCGTAACTCCTGTGTCACTGGGACGTGTAATTGCGTACATTTTGTGGTGGGTGTGAGATCCATGCTGAAGCATGTTTCTTTTCACTATATGCATTTTATTCAGCGAATTATGTTTTTTGTCAACGCCAGAGCACTGGTCTTCTGGCTGTTCATTACAATTTGTTGGTACATAAATGACAATATCAGTTGCAATAATAACCACATTAAAATCCTGTTTGATAATAAAGCATAATATAATTGGAATAGTCCTTGTAATAGTAACTGCATACAATTCAAGTTCAACATATGTATTATGGACTTTGTGAGTATGCATCACATGGTATTGCATGATTCTAGAATTGTCTTGAAACACTTCTTTCTTCCTTTGTATTTCTCTTTTCTGTTTTCAATAGATATACTATATCTCCAATACACATATATATATTATATTGTAAATATGCAAATCAGTGGATCCAATCACCGATACCAAATGCGAGAAACCTGCCCATTTTTGAATCCCTTCACAAGTGTTCTGTATTGTGTGGCCTAATGATGGGATCGGAAGTCTGAGATTGCAGTGGGGGCTTACATCGGACAGGTTTTATGTCAATTTCAAGGAAAATGTTAGGTGATCAATTTTGAAAGAATGTGTGGTATGGGTGGGGTAGGGGTGGGAAGGGGATCAGCGTGAAGGGCTGTGTAGCACATTTGAGAACATTTATACATATATATGCGTATACAAGGGTCAGCGCAAGGATGGCATTGCCATGTGTTCATGGAGGCTTTCATGAGAGGCGCGGTAGATCCGGATGGTGTTTACACATTTACTTGAGTAGTTTTCGGTTTTCGTGTGATCAATAGTGACTGTCCATTTGAAAAAATATACGGATTTTCGGTTCGGAATTATATATTGGCAGAGAGCATTATTATTGTTAGGCGACGGAGTGGGGACAAGGTTATGCAATCAAAAAGCAAAAGTGCCTCACTCACAATATGACATGATAGAAGCTATGTAAAATATATGTTATGCATGATGCCTGAGATTAATGAAGAGATGTACCTATATCAGAGACAGTTCAGGTTTGGAGAAAAGGACATTTTAATATGGATCTATTTGTAACTGTCTTCAACAACCTGTTACCAGGGTACCGATGGGCAAGCACACCAGCATAATCTGCATACATACATAGACACCACCTGCAGCTGGGTTGAGTGACAGCCACCCCTACTGGGGGTGTCACCCTCCCAGTCTGTGGTGGGTGCCTGATTGGCTGGATGTGGGATGCCCAGTCACCTGCACTCCCTTGGCCCTCTGACCACATTAGCCTCACTTTGATTAATTATTCATGAGACTGCTCCAGACACACTCAAACGATCAGTCTACTCCTGGCTCTTGAGTGAGACACACCTATTCTAGAGCAGGACCCCAGACACTCTGTCTGATGCTACCAAAATGCATCTATCCAAATTGAGCTGTGTGCTACAACCAGGGGCCTCCAGTTCAATGGGCTGTAGGCACTGACTCCTAGATAATAGAGAGGTAATGTGAATCTGTGTGGACAGGAGCTAAGGAGTGAGGGTGATAGGTCACTAGTAGGTGATCAGGAGTTGATGACAATGAATCACAACATCTTCACTGTCAATCTTTGTGACTTGTCTTTCCTTTCTTCCTTATGAGTTTGTGTAAGCATTGTACAAGGGAGGCATCAAGGCTGAAATGAAGCGGAAGAGTTGATGATATTCTCTGGTGTTCATGACGGCCGAGTATGCAGAAATATTATACATTGACATATTATGCAACTATGCCTAAAAGGATCACTGCTTGAGAGTCAGATGTATTAGGTAAGAAGTTTAAGGAAGAACTTGCTAGCGCGTTTATTTCTAGGACTGAAACTGAACCGATTTGCACACATACAGTGTTTGTGGTGTCAAAGGAGGATGGCTGGGTCGCACTGTGGTTGATTGCAGTGGGCCTCTCATCTTGTAATATGCCTGGACTCGGCCGTCTGAAACCCAACCATTACTAGTCTCCACAGGTGTGTTCTGGCAATTGTCTGTCAGTTCCCACCTGCCATTACTCTCAACAACTCATATGAAATAAAGGAATACAAGTCGTGCAAGATTAACAGTGAAGAGGTTGTGCTTTATTGGCATCAACCCCTGTTCACCTACTGGTGACCTATCACCCTCAATCCTTACCAACTGCCCACACAGATCCTCATGAATATTGCTGGTGTATCTTAGAATCATTGGCATCATCCCATTGAACCTGAGTCCAATGGTTGTTGCACACAGCTCAGTGTCTTTGGAATAGCTGTTGCTAGTTCAAATGTAGAGAGTGGAGTGTCCAGTGCTAGAGTGCCTAGACAAGAGTTCTTCATGTGGGGTCTCTGTGTCAGATATACGGAATGCAGGTGACTGGGCTGACACAGCCAGCCAATCAGACACCCTCTACAGCCTGGGCGGGTGACACCCCAATAGGGGACAGCTCTCACTCAACCCCAGCTGCCGGTGGTGTCCATAATGTATGCAGGATGGTTGGGTGGGCTTGTCCATCGGTCCCGTGGTAACAGGTGGTTGCAGACATCTACAACAAACATATATCAATGCTTCTCTCCCTCAATGCACTCTTTCTGGTGCAGGAGGGGAACATTTAAATAATTATTAACCATCTCTTAAGTATGAACATCACATCTCAATCTTGGTCGCTATGTGTTATCACATTTCCACATATGCACTTATGTCACAAAGCAGGTTGGGCAGCCATTTCTTTTCTGTTACATAATCCTGGTCCCCACTCCATCGTGCGAGAATAGTAATGTTCTTTGCCTATATATTAATCCGAACCAAAGATCTGTATATTTTCACAATCTGTTCACACTTGTACAAATAAGATTGCTACTAAACTTTCCTTTAAAGATGTTGATGACTATAATAAGTTGGTTGGTTATTGGAGTTTTATATCAGCTTCATCATCATGCTGTCGGTCGCGATGCGACAAAGACTGCTTTCATTACTTGACTGCAGCTCTCCAATTACCTCTCTGCTGTGAGAGTTGCATCCATGAGTCGGTCTTAATGTCTCTCAGCTTCAGGTTTTACATTTCATGAAAGCTGCCTGCAAAAGTGTTGAGGTGCTGCTGGCTTTTGCAAGTTACCAGCGGCACTCTCTCGGGGAGCAAATAGAGGTTTCACACCGGCAGGAACATATCAAGACAGGCGCAAACTATTTGTCCCTGCAGTGGCTGGTCGGGAGATGTTGGGAGTTCCATACATCAACCGCCCTTAATGCTGCCACAGTGACATGGTTTTCTGTTTAGGGTTTGCTCCCTTAGCCTTTGGTTCTGTCAAGAACCTGAACCACAAGGCAGTGGTTTACAACTCTGCAGGGCAGGGGCGTTAAACTCCCTGAAGTATTGCTACACCTGCTATCACCTTATATTTATAATATCAACGAGACCAGATTTAGTCTCTGCTGCAAACCAATCAAATCAACATCCGACATCTAGGGGGGAATAAATCCAAATCCCACAAGGGCTACCTTAAACTATTACACAAATCAACGAATGCAAAACAAAATGCAGTACTTTGAGACCATTCTATGCACTAACAAGACTGACCTTTCTGGTCGGTCGGTAACCACTCAACTCTTCGCGTTTTATGTTAATGAAACATCAAAGTGGCAATTCATTAGAGGTATCATTTGACAGCTCCGTCAGTTCTAACCCCCGCCCCCCCCCCCCCCCCCTCCCACATACACACACACGCCTCCCTCCCCCCGCCGCCACCTGCCCCTCCCCGCCATCCCTACCATCACCGATATGTGTCCATATTTAGGGTTCCGATGGGGCGCGCGGCTTCCAACCGTCAGACTCTGAAGCCCTGGTCACATACACGTTAGTGAACGTAGTTGAACGTAGGATAGATTAAAGTGGGTGAAACATGCTGTCTCTATGTTAAAGTACTTTAAGGTATGGCAGGTTTTGGTTGATCACCCACCCAATAGTATGGATAAATACGTTACGGTACGGATCCCGGTACATTACGGTATGGATCCCGGTACGTCCTACTACATTGACGTATGTTGAACTACGTTGAACTAGGTTGCCCTCCACTACGTTCAACTACATTCAACTTCGTCCACTAACGGTTATGTGACCACTGCCGATTGGCCAAGGTTTTGTGTCAGTTGAAGTATGCTAGGGTATGCTAGAGTAGGCTAGAGTACATTAACAAGTACACTAGAATACGCTATAGTATGCTAGAGTATGTTATCATCATGGAGGCTCCGTCTGTCTCAAAGTTCCCTCTCTTTTGAACATGTCCAAAGCTTAAATCGGAACTCAAGGCCCACACTCGTTCTCATCACATTCTCAACACGGAGAAGTATGGATGCCGGCATGTTGTACTACATTCAACTACGTTCAACTTCGTTCAAGTACGTTCAACTAGGTTAGTATCCACTAGGTTCAACTGCGTCTATAAACATGTATGTGACATGGCCTTTACCGCGAGTACTTGTGGTTTGATTAATTAGAAATGTGTCTGGCTTTCATCTGACAGTAGCTGAATCCCTAAATGGATCCGAACATGTCTGGTAACATTCTAAACCGAATGCTGTTACTGTTAGAACCGGCTCCACTCAGCCGCCCTTAGTTCCGTACCGCCCCCTGGTGGCCAACGCAGGCAACCGATACAGGAAGTGGTAATGCACCACAACCCCCGCCCTCCGCCCACCCCCGATAACCAGGGTGTGGTGGGCAATCCCACCCAGTATCGCCCTCTCCATCAATACCTACTTGGATCAGTTTCATAATCATGGTTGGTTGTTGGAGTTTTACGTCCTCGCAACATCTAAGGTCATAGGATGGTCATACTGGTGGTGTTTATGGATCGGTTTTCTTGTGCAATGGATATGTCAATTTACTTAAATTCGCTTCCTTCATCGATTGTTATTACGGAGGTGATTGGTGCCAGTACATGTAGACATTCAGTGCATAAGTAGCTGGACAGTTTGATGATTGATTGTTTGTTGTTGTATGGCCTAGGAACATCTTAGGTCATATATCAGGACGGGTACCAACTTGTGATAGGGCGCTCTAATGGTGGCATTTTAGTGCTGCCACACTGGGAAGCCAGGCCTGTGATACTATGATCTGATAGTCCACACAGTCACATTATCCTGATACTGTGCTAACCAGTCATAGTGTTATTCTATAAAACGCTGAGCGCCAGGCTAGGTAGCAACAAGTATCAAGTTTATAATCTTCAGTATGATTCGGCATTGAATTGAACTCTGGACCTTCTGCACGGGAATCCTGCACTGTACTGATTTAGCCACCACATGCGCTGTGTGGCAATATGGCAATATCGGATAGTGTGTGTCCTTTGTTAGGGAATGTAAGCATTTATGTGTCAAGAAGATGTCACTTCTACCCAACAATCTCTACCCACACATATATAGAGACACATGCACACATGCATGCCCACATACACCCTTCACTTTGTAGTCACACCCATTAAGGCATACCCACACACATACACACCTAAACCCACCACACACATACACATATATACACAAGTACCTATATGTATATGTCTACAAATACACAACATTATCAATGCACACACATACCTATACACATGCCCATTCACACCAGACACACTGTCTCCACCATACTCTCGTCACACACAATCATACCCAGATGTATATGAGCCTGTCTCAAAAGGTGTCCATTGTAACGATTGACACAAAACAGCACAGAAACGGTTACACTGAAAGCACAAGGACATTTGCTTCAAATCAATATGTATTCTATTGGGATTATGAAACACCATGTAAAACACAAATCAGTTTATCCTGAGCAAATGAATAAGCATATAGTATGTTGATTGTTACAATGGACAAAGTGTTGCCCCATATTACTTAGCACCTTTTGAGACAGTCTCATTATATGCCTATTTATATAGAGAGGAGTGTAATACTCACTACTTGTCACTATTATCTGAATGACATAATTATTATAATCTATATATATACCCACTTTTCTCTATTAACATATGCCGACCGGACGGGATGGCTGAATGAATTGACCACCTGTCTCGTTGTAATATCTACTGTGTGCTTCCTCCTGTGTAGTCAGCCTGTTGCTCTGTGAACGACAACACAACTGACAGTGTGCTGGTGTTTATTCTTAATTGATAAAATGCAATGCTACTCTCCTCTCCTCCTCCTCCTTCGTTGTGCATGCCTTTGGTTGCCTGAGTTCAGGAATGCCTGCCCAGCTGCTTGCTTGTGGGGGGTTTGTAACCTTACAACGGTTACCGGCTGCAAAACTGCAGCAATATAGAGAAGCCCTGATAAATCGGTCCAATCTTTGATTGAAGATTAATCTTCAGGTGGGATGGTTGTAGAAGCTGGGGGATGTATTTGGAACATTCAAAACAGCAAAGCATTGTGGCCGCCCTGAATCACTCCGGTCTGGCAGTAATAGCAGCAAGGGTTCAGGAGGAAGGGATGGGTAAAGGTGGGCCAGCAGGTTCCAGCAACAAGAACAAAGCGAGAGAAACGATAAGGTACAGGGCCCCACCCAATCAAACAACTCCCTTGATCACGGGGAGAAGTAAGCCTGGGAGAAAAGAAAAAGGGTACAGTATAGGACAGAATAATACAGAGAGTTGAGTCAAAGGATGGTGTCTTTTCGCTCTATGGTGACCAGCTGGCAAGCCAAACACACAGACAGAGTAAGAGTAGATCTCTTTTCAGACATTATCAAGGAGGAGCATGGCCAGCAGAGAGGAGATACACAGAGGTGTGGATGAAGTGCGGTCCGGATAGCAAGTGTGCTGTCCAGGTGAGTGTGTGATCCCCTTGTATTCCCTGCCCACTCTCCAGTCTCCTAGCAACAAGCTTTACCCAGAATACAAAGTAACTTCCTCTCTATGGAACTGTGCTCGCAATAATTAACAGTTGCATTCCCTTTGTGAAGGCAGGCTCAGTGAATGTATTGTTGACAGCTTGCTAACAATTCATCATAGGATTCTACTCAACATATAGGATACTACCTCTGCTAGCCATTACGTACTGTTTAGTGAGTTTTTCTATCATGTTGGTACACTCTCATAACCACATCTCATTCTCTCACCCTCCTCTTACTATATTGTATTACTATTTCATCCAACAAGATGTCACTCTTATTTATGTGGATTCTGCCTCAAATAATTTGGCTTGGGCTGGTGGTGACACACCCTGCAAGGGGTGGGTGGTTGGGACTAAGCCACACCACCCATATGCAAACACCGACCACCACCTTTATGCAACCCCACCTGGAAACCTGGAGTCGGCCCCCTTATACAATAAGCAGTAATTACAGGTCCTATTTTTAGGGCTCTATTTACTTGGTCAACACATTTAATTAAGTCCCGCGGGGTTTAACATGGATATCGTTTCCATACCTTTAGATCCTGTTGTGGTAGGATTGAAACCCATGGGTTCGAAGGATTGTGAAGTTAAACCAATGATATAACAATTTATACTTCTTGGTTCCTACTCAAAAGCTCGCTATTATTAGGATACGGCGAGGACTGGTTGGCTCAATTTTAGGATAATCTGAGTGAGTGAGATATCAGGTCATGTTGCTGCTGATTGACATGGTCTCCCAATGCGTCAGCACTATAAAATCACCATCATTGTGCACTGTCACAAGTCAGTATCCATCCTGATATGACCTTCGATGTTGCCAGGACGTCAACGTCCAAAAACGAACCAGCCAACCCACCACACACCAACGCAGTCGGACATACATACACACTAACCACTGCCAGCTGAAACCAGCCGCGGCAGGCCTAACAGGCGACGCGTTGGGCGTCGTGTGCACAGTGACTGTGGGACATTTCCGCGACGGTTTCTCTAATTAATAGCACGTCCGGTCCGCTGCAAAACGCGAAAACAACAAGTCGCCCGGGCCGAAACCAATCAGTGCCACCCTGTGTTGGCGCCGCTCCATCCCAGCTGCCTTTCTTCTCTCCCACTGTTCCTATTCTTTCCCCTTAAGACTCGGTGTGCGCGTGTGCGTGTGTGCGTGTGTGCGTGTGTGCTCGTGCTTGTGCATGCCTGAATGTGCTTTATGGTTGCGCGTGTGTGTGTGCTCGTGCAAGTGCGAGCGGGTGTGCGTGTACATATATGCCTGTACGTGTACGTGTAAATATGCGTGTGATTGTGCGTCTACTTGTACGCATACGTGTGTTTGTACTTGTGTTTGTACGTGTACGCGTACACGTACGTGTACGTGTACGTGCAGGAAAGAGTGTGTAGTTCGGGCTGGTAAGTCTCCCACACCTCAGTGTATCTCCCTCTTTCATGGAGAACGGAGACGCTGTAGCAGATGTATCTATGTCAGAGGCAATCTATGTTGATTTTGTAGGTAATCTTTCTATTCAGTTAAAAACAAACGTGTAACTTGACTGCCTGATCAGCACTGTCTTTATGAGAGCGAACCCGGCTTGCCTCAGCCTACAATTTCCATTGACAGGCCACACTTTCTGCAAGTTCTTTCTATTGGAGGTAACACATACATCGTCTCGACAAAGAGGTTAATCTGCACCAATTTAAGATTGATTCCTTTTATGATAAATTAACTGTACTCATCGTTTTAAGTTTTAAGTAGGGTTGTAATATGTATATATATAAATTACAGGGCGTGGTTTTATTTTAGGTAGATGTGTTACTGCTAGTAAGGGTTTGCCATTGAATCTGGATCGGTATATTATTCATTATTTTCAATCCTGCCACTAAATCTTCAGTTTCCTCTTTTTGGGGCAGGAATTATCATGACACAGTGAGGCAATGATGTCAATCCGAAGTGGGATATGTATGACGTTTTCATTATATATCAGACCATCTTGTAATGACTGTGTATGAACTAGATTGTGGGTGAATGAGTGGGATGCATGGGTTGGCTATTTGCCGAGGAGTTCGGGAGGCGCGGATGCAGTAGGCGGGAACGTGGGGAGGCGGGAAGGCAAGAAGGCAGGGACACGAGGACAGGGGAATAAAGGAAGGCGGGGAGGCTGGAAGGCAGGAAGATAGAGAGGCGGGGAGGCTGGGAGGCAGGAAGGCAGGGAGGTAGGGAGGACTGGGGACAGTGAAGGTCCATTAGGTGGACCTGCGAGTGTGTGCGTATGTGCGTGATGATATGTAAGGAGCGGCTTCATTGGGTAGAGAGCGGGTACAGAGAGAGACAGAGAGAGAGAGAGACAATAAAGGGAGTCCGTGGAAGGGGCGGGGATGCCGGGAAGGGGGCGGGTCATTGCCCCGTTAGTCTAATGCAAGTCACCACTAATTAGCCGGGCCCTGCTGCCCTGGGCGCGGACTGATTGGGAGTGACGTATGTGCCTCAAGTCACCACGTTAACACGTCACATCCCACACTACCTGTCGCTGTCCATCTCGCGCCGCCCCCGCCTGCTTTCATCTCGCCGACAATGGCGCCCCCTGGAGTGAGGAGCCAGAACCACACATCGTCGTGCTCCCCTCCCCCCCCCCCTGCCCCCGCGTTATCCCCGTTTAGCAACCGCTCTCCTTAGTTCTTGTTTGCCGATCTCTTGGTCGGTCCTGAACCAATCCCGATCACACAGCTAGCCACTCACGGTGTCCCACATTACCATTCCCCTAGTATTACGTAAGTCATTCCCTATTGCTAGTTCCTTATTCCTTTCTCTGCAACCCTCCATTCACATCTCCTTAGTTCCTCAATTCCTGACACCCCAACTTCTGCTCCTCATTTTCGCAGTGCACACTTCTCACGTCTTCTCTTTCTTTAGCTCGATACGACCTACGTTCACTGCACTCCCACACCCCGCTCCTCTCCCCGCCCCCTTTCTCAATTCACACAGTTCCCCAGCCTCAGCAAAACTCGCCATTGCACAGTGTCCAGTCCACTCCTCTCACCCACTCCCCACCCCCCACTTCCCACTCCCCACTCCTCACTCCTCAATCCTCACTCCTCACGCCTCACCCCTCACTCCTCACTACTCACTCCTCACTAATCACTCCTCACTCCACACTATTCACTCCTCACTCCTCAGTCATCACTCCCAACTGCCCACTCCTCACTCCCCACTCATCACTCCTCACTCCTCACTCATCACTGCTCACTCTTCATTATTCACTCCTCACTCCTCACTCTTCACTCCTCACACCTCACTCATCACTCATCACTCCTCACTCCTCTGTACTCACTCCTCACTCCTCACCACTCACTCCTCACTCCTCACTCCTCACTCATCACTATTCACTCTTCACTCCTCTCACCCACTCCCAACTCCCAACTCCCAACTCCCCACTCCCCACTCCACACTCCCCACTCCCCATTCCCCACTCCTCACTCCTCACTCCTCACTCCTCACTGCTCACTCTTCACTATTCACTCCTCACTCCTCACTCCTCACTCCTCACACCTCACTCCTCACTCCTCACTCCTCACTCCTCACTCACTCCTCACTCCTCACTCCTCACTCCTCACTCCCACTCCGCACTCCTCACTCATCACTCCTCACTCCTCACTCGTCACTCCTCACTCCTCACTCCTCTCACCCACTCCTCACTCCTCACTCCCCACTCCCCACTCCTCACTCCTCACTCATCACTCCTCACTCCTCACTCCTCACTCCTCACTCCTCACTCCTCACTCCTCACTCCTCACTCCTCACTCCTCACTCCTCACTCCTCACTCCTCACTCCTCACTCCTCACTCCTCACTCCTCACTCCTCACTCCTCACTCCTCACTCCTCACTCTTCACTCTTCACTCCTCACACACCACTCCTCACTCCTCACTCCTCACTCCCCACTCCTCACTCCTCACTCCTCACTCCTCACTCATCACTCCTCACTCATCACTCCCCGCTACTCACTATTCACTATTCACTCCTCACTCCTCACTCCTCACTCCTCACTCCTCACTCCTCGCTGCTCACTCCTCACTCCTCACTCCTTACTCCTCACTCCTCACACCACACTCCTCACTCCTCACTCTCCACTCCTCACTCTTCACACTGCACTCTTCACTCCTCACTCCTCACTCCCCACTCATCACACCCCACTCCCCACTCCTCACTCCTCACTCCTCACTCCTCACTCCTCACTCCTCACTCCTCACTCCTCACTCCTCACTCCTCACTCCTCACTCCTCACTCCCAACTCCCCACTCCTCACTCCTCACTCCTCACTCCCCACTCCTCACTCCTCACTCCGCACTCCCAACTCCCACTCATCACTCCTCGCTCCTCACTCCGCACTCCCCACTCATCACTCCGCACTCCCCCCCCCTTCCCCCTCTGTACCCACTCTTCCCCACTCCCCACTTCACCGTCCCCAATCCCCGCTCTGCACTTTCCACTCCCCACTCCTCACTCTCCACTCGCCACTCCCAACTCCCACTCCCTTCTCCCAACCCCCCACTACCCACCCACACTCCCTCCTCACTACCCCTCCACACCCAACACCACACTCGCCACTCCCGACTCCTTCACTCCCAACACACACATCCACTTCCCTTCATTCCACTTACTCATTCAGCGATCATTAATCCCTCCCTTAATCCCTCCCCTCCGATCTCTTGAAGCCACAGCACTGTCAGCTCCACTGCGGCGTCACCAGTTACAGCCAACTACCTTTGCACCCATCTATTCCTTGCACCACCCTGTCACAATACCCACGAACCCAGTTTCTTACCACCACCTCGCATTTATTATGCAAAAATGCCTTCGTTTGTTTTCTGTTTCTATCATTGTGTTGTGGTTTCACATCCTGGCAACACATATAAAGTCATATCAGGATGGATAACAACTTGCTACAGCACGCACTCATGTCAGTTGTTATAGTGCTGCCATACTGGGGCACCATGACCAAATATCCCAGACAGTCCCATTATCCTGATACTGTTCCTACCAGTCCTGATCCTATCCTATTATTGATGAGTGCCAGGCTAGGTAGCGACAATCATCAATTACATAAGTCATTGTTTTGACTGGAGTGAGAATGGCACTGTCGACTGGGAATCGCATTGGAATCCTGCACATTAATTGCATATGCTGAATGAATCTTGACGGACTGAGTCACTATTCACTGAATGGTTTCCAATGGAGACTTTCTAGGTTAGCGCAGAACAGACAGGATGACCGAATGAGTTGAGCGTCCCTCTCCCGTTTTGGGATATTCTGGGATTTGAACCCATAGGTTCCAACGCTGGTCGAGTCAAACCAATGACTTAGCAATATATAGTTGTCACTACATAGCCAGGTGCTCGGCATTAATTGGATAGGGCAAGGACTCATTGGCTCAGGATCAAGATAATGTGACTGAGTGGGATATCGGGTGGCTTGATTTCCCAGTGGAGCAGCCGTATAAATTCACTATGAGTATGAGTGTATACTGTTACAAGTCGGAACCCATCCTGATATTACCTGATATGTTGCCAGGACTTAAAACTCCCACCACGAACCAACCAATTCTAGGTTAGCAAAGTTCCGCTATGAGTTATTGATGCCACACCTAAGACCACACCCACATATCCACACCCACAACACACACACTCACAGAGACCAGCCATGGTGGCCCTCCTTGTGCTAATTTTAGATCTTCGATTTGTTGAGCGCAGTGCTTGCCGCGACCACCACTACTACGACGGCCAGCACCGCAGGCGCTGCCGGCGTTGTTTGGATCGGTGGGACGCACCGCGCCGCGCCGCGTGTGGAGTGTTCAGGCCTGCCGCTACCACCAGCTGGCGCCACCGTCTTCGTAGCGGACTGAGCAGTCAACTGGGCTGAGCACCTCACGCGCAGTGGTCTCGCGGCCGGCAGCGTGGTCGCACGAGACGAGACGAGAGTCAGCGAGAGAGAGAGAGTGGCGGATAGCGGCAGCGGAAAGAGAGCGAGAGAGGGACGGGAGGAGCCTACCACACAAAAGCACGGCGGCGCTACTGACTGGGGGAGTGTGTATCCAGTGGAGTGGGAGCCACGCACAGTCGCAGGCGCATCATGTATGCGCATACCGGAACTAGAAGGATCCAGGCGAGCAACTCACCCATTCACATTCACTCCGCCTCATTAACTCAGTCAGCACACAGTGGACACACGGACACATACTTAACCCACCACGATCATCCGGAACTCTCCTATCGGTGTGGCTTCTTCGTCAAGGGTTTCCCTATTTGCGCGTTGTCTTTTCTGGAGCTGCTCTGAGTTGATCAAGCTTTGCATTTCCAGATACCTTTAACGAGTAAGGGCTTACACTCCTCTGTATGTGGCTTCTTCGACTTCGTCTTATCCGGAGCTGGTCGGAGCTCGGAGCTGCTCAAACTTCCACTCACATATCACTTTAACGTGACCTGCCCATGCTGGGCTGAGCTCTGCAAGACTAGGCAAAGTGCGGTCGAGAAGAGGGGCCACCACGGCGTTGGTGCTCCGAGTAGTAGCACGGGTAGCTCCTGGGGTAGTTCCATGTAGCGCTTTGAGGAACAGCTAGTAAAGTGTACTCCATGGGACTGAGATTAGTTAATATATTGCTGCCCCTATATGGATATGGGGATTCCGTAGCGGATTGTTGTGCGGAGTAGAGCAGTGTACCAAGGAAAGAGTTTGGCTTAATTCGGGAGCCAGTAGGAAGGGTCGTGGGAGGAGGACGGAGGTGGTGGTTATCTCTCTCTAATTCCTGGTCATCATCCAGCCGACCGACCGAACGACCGACGCCTTGCCGGGCCATAGGAACCCCAGGCTGTCCGAACATCTGTCACTGCCAGATGCCCGACAGGGGGCGAGCGGGCGTGGAGCGTGGCCCGCCACCTTGCTCATGCGTGATCAACACAACAGTCAGGACACGCGTCGGTACGGGGCAGAGCGAGGCGCGGGATCGGGGTTTGCCGGCACTCGGGGCCGGTAGTTCGGTGAGACACACGGACAGGTGCAGGGCCTCGTAGCCGATCCATACTTACAGATACTTTGACAGTCCGTCAGGTTAACTGCCATTTACAGACTGCAATAGTTACAGCGTCAGTAGGAGACAGTGGATTGGATTCATCTTGTATTTCCGCAGTGGGGGGATTTACAGACTCTGTTAGCTGAAGAATCATCAGTCCTGACTCTATGTCATATTCAACATGGAAAGATTTATACTGGCTCTTAATTAATGTGGCAGATGGAGATTACATTTGATTACTTCGGTTAGATGGATCCACACAGACGACCTTATCTGATTTGCCAGTGGATATATCCAATTTTACCTCTTGTCTTATTCAGACACATTTAAAGGGTTAGATCCTTTGCAGATACATCTACATTTGAACCAGCCCAGGCGTCCTCGCACATGCTTTTACTTGACGGAACATTCCAGTTAACTATTCTGGAAGATTTGTACTGCATATCATGGATAAGTCTGAATAGAATTGATTTCACCATTCGACAGTGTGTCGATAGAAAGTCCCAGCCTACACTTTTACTGATCCAAGGGATTGTTATCACCCCACAGCAGATAGATAGGGTATGAGAGCAACTGGCCTTTGATGATGATGCTATAAGTTATACACAGCAGTGTACTTCGAAATTGGCAGAGGTGGGGGGACAGGGGATCGAAGCACTGACCACAAATCATAGTGTCCCTAATATACATTTCTCTAAAAGACACTCAGAATGAACTTCTTCATTTAGCCATCATCTTGGTGAATTTACCTTAAATCTGGTCCCATCATAGACCACATCCCTGTCAATGTAAATCTGTGAGCACGCTACAGTGGAGGTAGACACTGCTTCAGGTGATACATCAAGGCCCTTTCACTGTACCGAGTCTGTCAATCAATCTGGCATTTCCTGGAACCCTCCATTGCTTCGAACACCTGTCGCTTTACAATAGTCTTGATTGCAATAATTAGTGTATCTTATATGTATGCACATTCACTGCTGCTTCTAGATAAACTGCCGTTGGTGCTTACTCTATCTCCAACCCGCTATATGCTCAGTTATCCATACGTCTAGTTACAGTGATATTGACTGTGTCGTCACCTTATAAACACACCCTTACTCAGTCACGGATACTGTACGCTAAACATGGTCTAACATGCCCAGTACATAGATGATGAAGAGATATCCATCTGCCATCCTGCTCAACCCATTGAACCATAAAGGTCCCATTATTCATAAACATACCCATTTGTAAAGTCTGTTACGTACGTTGATAGCGGACCTACTTTATTATATCTTATCGAAACTGATTCATGTATCGACTTAGCTGTATGTCCACATTCAGTGACTAGATTCAGCAAATGATCACATATACACATATGCCCTATCAAAACCATTATCACCCGTTTATCTCTTCATTGGAGCTGCAAATGCCCATTCACTATCTTGGCTGTACCTCTTATCTGCGCCCTACATTGGACATACTCCTTTTTTCGTGACCGATGCCCATCCATTTAATTGCATGGGAAACAATAATATTGACACCATTCCGACTATAATTTATTGCTGAAGCTGGAGCTGCCGATATTGAATATACCATAGTAGAGATAACATTACATATATATATATAATCGTAATGGAAACAACGCCTGTATAACCAACATTTTCTAGAGAAAATCTCTGTACACCTGGATATCCACATAGGAGTCATTGGGGACAAGTGATTATAACCTATGTCCTGGAAATATATTATTATACATTAGGTGCAACTTTGGAAGTAGCTCGTTATTCCTAGTTATTTGCGCAACCATTTACTGCTCTTGGTTACAATGTGTTATTACAAGTAACCTTCACATACCCACCTTTAACATTGTATTATCCGTGCCCTTTGTTCCCCCAGTTAGCATTATTACAGACAATATTGTCTTATCAGCTTCCTGTGGACACCTATTTATCCGCTTTACTAGCAGTTGCCTACAATCACCTACTTACCTTATTTACCCATATTATAGACAATACCTTATTCCCACTCCTCTGCACGTACCCATTACCCCCTAATCTTTACCACCGACCTGCGCACTGGTGTTTATTTACCTAGCCTCACCGGAACCGGAAGTAACTGGCAACTACACGCCCTGACAACGTCAGATCTCTGTGAATAGCTCTCACCCCCCACAAGCACCGCCAATCGGCAGTGGTCAACTATTACTGGACTGTTGTCCGAACAGCCGAGTGGTCATTACTGGCATTATTGCCGACTGGACAAAGTGTGGGGGGGGGGTGCATCCCTGACCAGAAGCGTTCATGGGGACCGACTGAGTGGCAAGATCAACTGCCCCTGTTCCTTCAACGCTCACCGGCAGGGAAGACGCTGTAAAAGCCAGTCTGGGCGAAAGGAGGAGACAGAACCCCGTCGGCTGGCTCAGGCTATCTATAGCTTTCGGACCCTAGTGGCTCTCATCAACCCAGCGCTTCAGGGAGGAGGGAGTGTAACGGGGCTTCGTCGGACATTGGGCAGGGAAATCTAAAAGGAAGGGCAGGGACGAGACTACGTGGCACGCGTGTGGCTGTGAAATCCCGCTGCAGCCACCTACTCACCCAACGAACCCATCTGCCACCGCACAATCCTAATTGGAGCAGCTCGCTCTTGGAACCGGAAGTACGGGTCGATATGGAGAAGATGGCGCTATTCGGACAACCGGAAGTCGCGCAGGCGTCGTGGCGAAGGCAGCGCCCGGCGGGGAGGTTCGGGCCGGCGTCACTGATTCTCCTACTGACGCTACAGTTGCTGGCGTCGGCCACTGCATCGCTCCGTAAGTAAGATGTTCAGTTAGTGTGCTGTTTGCGCACTGATGTACCCCTCGAGCAACTCACTCGCTTCACAGGGATCTGGCACTGCCATACACAGACACACCACGCGAAACAAACCCTCAGGGCACCCAATAACCTCCTAGCCATATCGCCCTGCCACCACCAACCTCCTCCTGCTTTGCACCCCCCCCCCCCTCATTCAAAACCCACAATAGATCCCAAGCCCCTCCGGCACCTCACTTTAGCCCAATGTACCCCACTCCCATACACACAAAAGCACAACATCACACACGCACACATATATCCACACAGCCACATAACCTACCTCACTCCTCCAACCGCACACCCTCACAACCACACCTCCACAAACCCACACACACCCACACACACAAACACACCCAGACACACATACACCACCCACACACGCACACAACCACACCCCCACATCCATACATCCAACCACTCTCACATCCCCACGCCCACACACTCACTACCCAACCCAAACACCCCCACCCACCCACACTGTAACCCATTGCATCCCACCCGACTAGCCTCCACCCATCCCCATTCTCTCTCCAGCCTCTCCCCGCAAACCCTTTCTTCTCTTTGGTTCTTCCTCCCTCTGGGGGGTGGGAGCCCGCTTCTTCCCGAGTCGCATACCCGGCCTGTGCGCTAGGGGACCCCGGTGGTGCGCGGAACTGAGTTGCTCGAGGGGCGGGTGGCGGCTGGGTGGTGGGTGGGTAGGTGCGGTTCTGATGTCTTGGGTGTGAGAAGTTTTCGGAGTGGGGTGTTGGTGTTGGGAATGGTGTGTGGTGGTTACTCTCAAGTATGCGCGGAGGATATATGGGCGGATGTTAGGGAGGGTTCGGTGGTGTGTGTGTGGTGGGGGGGGGGGGGGTGAGGAAGGGAATCTTCATTAGGTGGGAAGGATACTGGTGGAGGGTTGGTAGGGGGGAGGGTGTGGAAGGCAGTATTCCTTATGTGTGAAGGATACCGGGGGTCTGGGCGGCGATGGGTGTGGGTGGTGATGGGTGTGGGTGGTGATGGGTGTGGGTGGTGAGGGGTGTGGGTGGTGCGGGATGTGGGTGGTGAGGGGTGTGGGTGGAGATGGGTGTGGGTGGTGAGGGCTGTGGGTGGTGAGGGCTGTGGATGGTGATGGGTGTGGAGTGTGGGGTGTGGTGTGTGGGCGGTGATGGGTGTGGGTGGTGATGGGTCTGGGTGGTGAGGGGTGTGGAGTGCGGGGTGTGGGGTGTGGAGTGTGGGGTGTGGGGTATGGGGTGTGGGGTGTGGGGTGTGGGGTGTGGTGTGTGGGTGGTGATGGGTGTGAGTGGTGATGGGTGTGGGTGGTGAGGGGTGTGGAGTGTGGGTGTGGGTGTGGGTGTGGGGTGTGGGGTGTGGGGTGTGTGGTGTGGGGTGTGGGGTGTGGGGTGTAGTGTGTGGTGTGTGGGTGGTGAGGATGTGGGTGGTGATGGGTGTGGGTGGTGAGGGATGTGGGTGGTGAGGGGTGTGGATTGCGGGGTGTGGGATGTGGGGTGTGGTGTGTGGGTGGTGATGGGTGTGGGTGGTGATGGGTGTGGGTGGTGAGGGGTGTGGAGTGCGGGGTGTTGGGGGTGGGGTGTGGGGTGTGGGGTGTGGGGTGTGGTGTGTGGGTGGTGAGGGTGTGGGTGGTGAGGGGTGTGGGTGATGAGTGTTGTGGGTGGTGAGGGGTGTGGGTGGTGATGGTTGTGGGTGGTGATTGTTGTGGGTGGTGTGGGGTGTGGGGTGTGGACGCAGTCTTCCTTATGCAGGAAGGATACGGCTGGGTGTGGGCAGTGAGGGGTGTGGGTGGTGAAGGGTGTGGGTGGTGAGGGGTGTGGGTGATGAGTGTTGTGGGTGGTGTGGGGTGTGGGGTGTGGGTGTGGACGCAGACTTCCTTATGCGGGAAGGATACAGCTGGGTGTGGGCAGTGAGGGGTGTGTGTGGTGAGGGGTGTGGGTGATGAGTGTTGTGGGTTGTGTGGGGTGTGGGGTGTGGACGCAGACTTCCTTATGCGGGAAGGATACGGCTGGGTGTGGGCGGTGAGGGGTGGATGGAGCTGCTCGGGTGTTCGGGGCAAAGTTAGGGCCTGCGGCAGGGAGAAGGGGAGCAGCTCAATGGACCTAGTTTTACATAGGCCCGCGGGTAGGACAGACTTAAAGGTCCCCACGGCACGCAACCGGAAACTGCCTCGGGCGGCGGCAACTTTACAATCCCCCTATGCCCTCTCCCACGTGAATATATATATATATATACATATATATATATATATATATATATATATATATATATATACATATATATATATATATATGTGTTTCTGCACTGTCTTACTTTGTACCTCCAGGACTTTTCGGCTCGATATATACATCTTTATAGGTATGGTTTTACATATACAGTAACACTTCTCTAACAGACCACCTCCACAGATCGACCTCTCCCCTATATCGATCACTTTAGTTGGGTCCCAGCAATAACATTGTAAGGATATTCTAATTCCGACCACCTCCCTAAATGCACTAGTTAAAGTCAGACCCATGGTCGGTCGATTTACGAGGTAATCTATATATATATATATATATATATATAAAGTTCCGGGCGCAAGTGACAGTGTAGCGCCGGAAGTATTGTTGGGTGGTGGTGGAGCCACCAGTACCCGTATGAGTAAGGAGCAAATACATGAAGCATTGGCTAATAATATAATATCGGAATAATATAATATAATATAATATAATAAACATACAGAAAATCCCTCATGCATAATGGGAAGAGAGAAACCTGAAGCTGAGAGACATTAAGACCGACTCATGGACGCAACTCTCACAGCAGAGAGCTAAATGGAGAGTGGCAGTCAAGTAATGAAAGCAGTCTTTGTCACTCGCGACCGACTGCATGATGATGAATGATTATATACATGACATACACATGGATATATATATACATGCACATGGATATATATAGATATATATGTAGATATACGGAGATCAATATATATATGCACCTGGATATATATATATATACATATATATATGCACATGGATATAAATATCTCTAAATGTATATACATATAAATATGCATCACTGCAGAAGTTTATCCCGACCTTACAGCTCATCTTCTAACCCACCGAAGGCCGATATACTCGTCGCCAATCATCCACCCACTGGTCAACTTTTGCGCTCGATATAAAACTTTATGGTTATGCTTCTACAGATATACATATACAGTACATCCTCATTTAAACCAAGCTCGGTTAAACCAAACATTTGTCGGCGGCTCGGCAAAATACTACCATTTATCATATACAAAAGTTGGTTAGACCAAAGTCGGCTAATCCAAATTATCGGTGAATCCAAACAAAATGATTGGGCCCCAGGCACTTCCGGTATGGTTAAACAAAACTTTCATGTGGTGTTCTCTGTGGCGGAGTGGTTAGAGTGTTTGACTTTTTTCTAGGTCAGACTCCTAATCGGAAGGTTGTGCCCCCACCTCTGCCAATTTGGATTTCCGCCACCGTGTATAACTTATAGTGTCATCAAAGGCCAGTTGTTCTCATACCATAATCTATGTGGTGTGGGAGGTTAAAAATCCCTTGTGTCGGTAAAAGTGTAGGCTTGGTCTTTCTATCGACAAACTGTCTACAAGTGAAAACAAGTCTATTCAGACTTATCCATGATAGGCAGTATAAATCTTCAAAGAAAAAAACCCCAAAACGGTCATCTGAGACTTTTTATATGATAAATGGTAGTATTTTGGCGGGCCGCTGATAAAAGTGTGGATCAACCAATCATTTGGTTTAACTGAGCTTCGTTTAACTGGGTTATACTGTATACATAACAAAAACAATAATCAAAGTGCCCATATACATTGTACATTGCATTCATAATGCATGTGCGTTTTTGCCAAAGCTAAGTCAAAGCCGATGCCAAAGTTCCGTTAATCCAAACAAATTTCTAGGGTCCATTCAAGTTTGGTTTAAAGGGGTAATGCTGTATATATAGATATATATATAAATATATATATATATATATATATATATATATATGCATATGTAGAAGTAGCTATAGGTGTATATATATCGCCCTAGACTTCATAAGTTTACCCCGAACATACCATATATAAATTATATATATTCAGTAGTATACACATGAAGCCACATACATCAATGCAATCGTCCAATTGTGTCGCAAGGAGAGTGTATGCATGTACTTCTCTCTCGTTCTCTCTCTATATATATTCATATATTAAGCAAATATACACATATATGCAATTCGTCCCGTTGCCTAAATTCCTCTAGGTTCTATGGATAAGAACATATCCCGAAATGTAAGCCTTTTTATATCGATTTATATATATAAAGAATTCCTCCGAGCGAGTGGAGGATTGGCCCCGCGTAGGAAGTGGAGTGGTGCATGGTGATACCCCTCCCCCCACCCAGATAGAGGGGTGCAGGACACTACAGGCATTGTTACACATGATAAAGGGGTTATCACTATCCATATATATATATCTCCACACAAAATAACTCCCATGCATTGGATGGAGTGTTGCAATCCACAAACTTGACGATTTCCCAACACACGCCTGTGAGAAATCCGATCTCACTAACGCAAGATGTGTTGACGTCACACTTTTGCAAATGTTTCATAACTCTGATGACATTTTCCAACAAAGTGACTATCTGTCCAGTTATAACTAGTATCATTGACAAATGCGACGTGGGTTTGACCAATAGTCGGTGAAACAAGGGCTAGGCGAGGAACTTGATACAGTAAAACCTCTCTAAATCGACCCAACTTGGGGCCGACTTTAAGTAGTCCATTTAGGGAGATGCTCGGTTTAGGGAGTTAGCATATGGTTACAATGTTATTTATTGTTGGAACCCAAATACAGCGATCGATATATGGCAGTGGTCGATCTGTGGAGCTTGTCGGTTAGGGAGGCTTTACTGTATGTACATTGTCCATGATGTGCGCAACATGGGTAATTGAGAGCGAGACTGTATATCCGCAGTAGATTTTAAGGTGACTACTGGTGCCATCTACATTGTCCTTTTGAACTAATAAATGCTGCCGATCGATACGCCACCTACTGTAAACTCCCGGCAATGGCGATGACGCAGTTGGCAAATCTAGACACTTCGACCAGAACTTTCAACCGATCGGACACCCGCCCAACTAATAACTAGATCAATAGGGTTAAGTGCCTGAAATGCTCGAACTCTAAAACAAAATACCATCACAAACCTAACTGTAACAAGCTAAAATAGAAAGAATAAATGCCACTATATATAATTACTTTCTTGCGTTTTTCAATTATCTGGTCCTACCCGCAAACTGATGAAGCCGGGAAACATATTGGCAGCCATTCTTGGTTCGACACCCGCAAGTTCTGCAATTGTTGTGAGGGTTAGTGTCCTAGTGTATATTCCCAAAACTGGTTATATCAATCCTTGACCTGTTTTTCTAAGGGACCTCAATGACACGCCTCAATTTTCAAAGACTGGTTTTGGAGTGAACCCATGACCTCTCGCACACGTGAGACGACTGGCCGCTTCACCTCATTCTGTCGCCCAGGCCAGTCCGGGATTGTGTGTGGGTGGTTGGGTGTTGGAGTCCTGGCAACATCTAAGATTAAATCAGGATGGGTATCAACTTGTGACAGTGCACACTCATTGCACATTTCTAGTGGTTCCCGATTGGGAGACTAGGTCGCCAGCACCATGACCTGTTATTGCACTCAGTCACATTATTCTGTCACTGAACCAACCAGTCCTTGCGCTATGTTAATAATGCCGAGCATCAGGCTAGGAGACTACACATATAGATTTTGAAGTCATTACTTTGACTCGACAAGGGTTCGAAAACGTGGGTTCGAATCCCACGATGCTACAAAACAGAAGATGGTCGCGCGACTCATTGGGGCATTCCGAGGGTGGTGAGGGAGGTGTTCGGTGTGATGGTAGGGAGGGGAGGGGAAGGCGGGCAGCTGATCACTTAGTACGCCGGGACCACGACGAATTGCCCCCAGCCACCGATCGCGGCTGACCCGCGAACAAGCGAAGGCTGGTGGCGGTTCTCTTTTGTTTCAGACCTATCTACTGATTGCCTCCTGTCCGCACAGCGACACGCCATGGCGCGCACGGCCACTGCGCAGATGAAAGCGGAATTCCTCCCGCCCGCCCGGCCGCCCGGCCGCCCGCCCGCCATCCCCGCCCGCCATCCCCGCCCGCCATCCCGCCCGCCCTGGACTCGACCCTTCACCGCCCGCCCGCCCGCCCGCCATCCCCGCCCGCCATCCCGCCGGCCAACCTACCGGCCCTGGACTCGCCCGTTAACCACCCGCCCCTCCCGCATTGCCGCCCGCAAACCCGCCCGCCGTGTACTCACCCAGTCAGCGCCGGCCCCGCCCGCCCGGCCTCCCGACACCCAGCCAGTCACTCCTACCCACCCAGCCTCTCCATCCCTGAACTCACTGCCACCCTCTTCTCACACAAGGAATGCCTTTGCATGTATAATATTTCAAAGTATAGTGTAGTATATCAACAAGTTAAGAATCCAGGCGTACAAACCAACAAACGCCATCTGACCAGCAATGAAACCATCACTGTGAGATTTGCACTCAATAAGATCTGGGTGGTTTTTTTTCGCAGAGATTGAGATACCCCCTACATATTGTGCTACGTAATCTCAAATTGATATACTTTTAATGGAAAGTAAGAGGAACTAACGCCCCTCGCCTAAAAATAAAAATCCGGCGGTACAGTGAGTGTATGTAGCGGGGGCAGTGGTGCGTGCAGAGACGGGTGGCGCCTCCCAATGGTTGTGAGTGCAAGTAGCGCACTGCCCGCCACTCGCAGCCTGGCATCGCTGCGCACCGCAGTTGAATGTACTCCTACCGCTGGACCTTAGTCGCTGCCGTGTTGGCCACTCGTGGCTTACACATGATTGAAGATTTATACTGCATATCATGGATAAGTCTGAATAGACTTGTTTTCACCATTAGACAGTTTGTCGATAGAAAGCCCGAGCCTACACTTTTACCGACCCAAGGGATTTTTAACCTCCCACACCACATAGACATGGTATGAGAGCAACCAGCCTTTGATGACGCTGTAAGTTATACACAGCGGTGGAAATCCAAAGTGGCAGAGGTGGGGGCATGGGGAATCGAACCACCAACCTTCAGATTAGGAGTCTGACCTAGAAAAAAGTCAGACACTCTAACCACTCTGCCACAGAGAACACCACATGCTTTTCTGCTCAAGGGGGAACCTCCCCCGGAATGTATTGGGTGTCAGTCCCCACTGACACTCAAACACATTTTACTAAGTTGCGTTGATTTTTTGGCCCTGCGCCAACGTTCTACACTGCAGGCAGTATGCATGACCTTTTTACTAAGGTAAAACAGGAAAACATTTTAGCCTTTTTGAGGGCAGCTGGACTGTACCACCTTATATAGTTTACTAAATGGATTCTATTAATTATTAATGAAACTTTTCTTTTTCTATGGGAATTTGTTTCCCTTGACCACAGATATATGATTGTGAGCTTTCTAATTTAATTAGTGTATATTGGCACATAATTGATTGTCTGCTTTTACATGTAAAAGCGATGGTTTGAACAAAAAACAAACATTTCTCGCCGTGAATATGGCCTATGCTGCCGACACGGCGTAAAGCAACCACCAATCAATCAATCAATCAAACCTACCGCTGGCTGCACCGGCCTTTTTTCCTGCCTTCCCGCCTTCTCACCATCCTACCATCCCACCTTCCCCTCCTGTTGCTGTCCCGCCTCCCCTCTCCCACCTTCCCTTCCAGCCTTCCAGCCTCCCCCCCGCCCTTCTCTAAATCCCGCAGCAACATATTTCCACCTCTACCAACTCTTTTCTCACCAGCCACAACTCTGCCCTAGACGCGCTTACCGTGCACCGCCGCTACCCGCCCCTACTCCCGACCATCCCCGCCCGCCTCTTTCCCCCTCCCGCTCCCTACCGGGTCGCGCCCGTCGCCCTCCCCTGCCGGCCGCTCCCCTCCCCCAATCCCGCCCATGCTTTCTCCACCATCCAAAATCCCCCCATCCTCTCCTACACCAACACGCACCTTTCTACACCACCTGACTCCCCCTCTAAACCATCCCAACCCACCCTCACCGCCTCCCCGCACCACCCACTACACCTAAACTATCCCAACCCCAGCTCCCCATCCCACACAGCCTTAAGCCCGCCGCCCGCTGACCGCCGCCCGCCACCCGCCGCCCGCCACCTGCCGCCCGTCGCCCTCCGCCCCCCGCCCGCCCCCCACCGCCCGCCGCCCACCGCCCGCCCCCCCGCCGCCCGCCGCCCGCCGCCCGCCGCCCGCCGCCCGCCGCCCGCCGCCCGCCGCCCCCCCCCCCCCGCCCGCCGCCCGCCGCCCGCCGCCCGCTGCTCGCCGCCCCATCCGCCCTTACTCTTTTAAGGACTTCTTGGCGGGAGAGGCCAGTCAAGAGTCCGCTTATAGTCACGTCCTGCTGCGACCCTTTCTCTACATAAGCACCCTTAATGGCTCTCGACTCAATAAGCCATTTAGCTCTACCGACAACTTCTACTAGAATAATCCGACAGGTTCGCTTCTCCTTGAAGCCAACCACATTTCAGGTTTTTTTTTTTTAGCCAGACCTGATAGCCGACCCGATAGAACACTCCCCTCCCGTGCACGAAGTCCTGGGGATTAACTGACATTAAGCACAAAGTAGATGTTCTGACGGACATCATTCCCTTATTCAAAGTTCTGCCATATTTCTCTCAACATATATCAGGTTAATTATCCTAATTTGCCATTAGTTTGAAATAATGCTTCTTTACAGAGTTAACTTAGGAGATGTTCGAAATGAACACATCAAACATGGATATTTCTGTGCAGGTCAAACTGATGCATATCATACATTTCACTACTGATAACTTCTAGCCACAATGTCTCAATATTCCATTTAGGCAGCGCCGAATTGATTATATTAAATGCACCTATATCTAATTTGATAAATTTCAAAATATGGTTTCTTGGAGTGTGATGTCCTGGCAACAGCTAAGGTACACTAAGATCAGGTAAGGTATTGGGACATCTACCAACTTGTGCGAGTACACAGTCATGGCAGCTTTAAGAGCGCTGACCCACTGGGAGACCAGGCTGCAAGACCCATGACCTCATATCCCATTCAGTCACATTATCCTGGCACTGAGCCAACCAGTCGTTGGCCTATCCTAATAATTCCGAGTGATAGGTTACTAAGCTACACGTATCAATTTCCAAGTCATTGGTTTGACAAGAAAATATATATGTTCCCATTGGACTATGCAGCTTTAATAGGGTCAAGAAGATACTGGCCATTTCCCCGAAGGAGAGAGTGAGTGAATAGAGTTAATAGGAACACCAATGATTGAGATAGTGATCGACAAGAACTTATAGGGTAAGCCTGGCCAAGTATTCTGTGACTCGCGACGATTGAGAGATTTAGTTCAGAGAGGGAATAGATCAAGGAATTGAAGGGGACATGAAAATAGACTGTGGACACATTACCACCGAGAGAGTGAATGACAAAATCACCGTGTAAGAGATGAGGGATGGGGGGGTGAGGGATGATTGATGAATGATGAGGGATGAGGGGGGGTGGATAGTTGATGGGGTTGACGGATGAGGGATGATTGACGATGGATGAGAGATTATATATGGAGAGTGAGGAGTGAGGGATGAGGAGGGGGCGCGATAGATGGTGAAGGATGGAGGATGAGTGATACATGAGTGATGAGGGATGTATGATTAGGGATGAGGGTGGGGGTGAGTGCTGGTTGGTGACTGATGACGGCTAATGGAAGAGGGATGAGGGATGGATGATGAAAGGTGAGGGATGAGGGTTGATGTGATGTGTGATCATGTATGAGGGATGATGGGTGATGGTTGATTGATAAGGGATATGGGTTGATTGATGAGGGCTGAGGGTTGAGGGATCTGATATTAGGGCTGAGGTATGAGGGATGGGGCTTGGTGATTGCGGGAATGGGGCTGAGGGTTGAGGGTGTAATGATGAGGAGTGAGGGATGGTGGATGAGGGATGGGGCTTAGTGATTGCGGGATTGGGGCTGAGGGCTGAGGGTGTAATGATGATGATTGAGGGATGAGGGATGAAGGATGGGGGGCTTACTGATTGCGGGATTGGGGCTGAGGGCTGAGGGTGTAATGATGAGGATTGAGGGATGAGGGATGAGGGGTGGGGCTTACTGATTTCGGGAATGGGGTTGAGGGTGTAATGCGGAGGGTTGAGGGATGAGGGATGAGGGATGACGGAGGGCGGTGTACGGCTGGGGATGGGGTGGCGCTGGTAACTTGCCGGGTGAATGACATTGACTGGGACCCGGCCGGACCGTGTTGCCAGGACTTCGGGGCGAAGCATTTTCATACTGTGGTATGTGTGGGGGGGGGGAGGGCGTCGGGCTATTCTGAAAATGGGCTATTATGTGGTGGTCACACGAAATGGTTTGATGAATGCGAGGGACGTTGAGGCTACAAGATGAGAGAACTGATAGGAACAGGCTGTTTGGCTGTTTGTAGAACAGTTTCCGTGCCTCTTGTTAGAAGGTGGGTATCATTGGACGGGTTGTGGTGCGTATGTACTGACTAAATATTACCGTGCTGATATGACCTTATATGGTGCCAGGACGGAAAATTCCAATGAAAACAACCAAACACCAATGGTTGTGAAACTAGCATTTGAACACCCTTTTTTTTATTTAAAACTCTGAATATTGCAAATGTATGATAGGATATGATAGACGGCACAGGACTAGCCAATAATCAATGAAGATCACTACTATACTATAAAAAGGTTCTCTCTGACAAAATGGTGCTTTCGAGATAATGAGGACTGAAGCTGTGTAACTGCATGATTGCAAAGTAGATAGACCAACATTGTTTGAGATATATCTCAGTGAAAAATACCAATTGAGAAATGGTTGTGTAACTGCATGATATAGCCAGTACCATTTTAACATCATAATACCAATTCTGTCACTTTGTCAGTTAGAACCTTTGTATAGTTGATTTGTAGGATTGAGGAATAGTTTGGTTCTGCTCCATTCAAAGTATCGGTTTATTTCTGGCATTGATACCCCCCTATAATCGGAGGTCAATCTGGATAACACAGTTCAGGTCAGGGTCAAGCCAGGGACTGCTAATTTTGAGTGGAATTGGTCAAATATGCTTCCGGGTCACTAGCAAAAATGACCAAATGTATCGATTAGTATGCGACGGACCTTACGGTGGAATATGAATTTCTTATACAAGGTGATGCCTTCTTCAAGGTTCCCTTGCACGATTGTGCAACAGATGACCAACAGATGACCTTCATTTTGCGTGTGATTTGCACGCAGGCCATTTCTGAAGAATATTCTTGTGCCATGGCCATCTGCCGAGTGTTGGGGTGTGGGGGGTGGTGGTGGTGCTTGGAGGCTGCTACTCTTCGCCACTAGGGGGCGCCACCACACAGTCGTGGTATCGATTGCGTAGTACCGGCAGCTGTCACTACTGACGATGTGGGAAGAGGCGTGCAACAATTTCACGTGAGAACCCCTCTCCTATCACAAACCATCCCCCCACCTTCAACCTCTCACTTTTAAGAGTGCACAAGCCTATCCACTCATTCTGTCCTGTCTAACGTACATTTACTCTCTCTCTAACTATCGCCATCGCATGCAGACCGTGCCCTCCTCCAGGACCGTCCCCTCATGCCACCCCTTTTTCAGTGCCCCTCGGTGTCCTGAAAGGAAAATACCATATATATATCCCAATAGATGCGAGTGCCGGGATATGGATGCACTTCTATTCAAAGTTAAAGAATTTCATGTATTTGTCTTTGTTGTGCCTCTGAAATAAAGTGGGATTGTCTTATTTTATGTGCATTCAGTCTGAATATGATCGTACATTTTTATTTGTTTTTGGGCTGCCTCTGAAATAAAGTGGGATTGTCTTATTTGATCTACGTTCAGCCTCAATACGATTAGAAATTTGTGTGTCCTTTCCATCTTGAAATAGGGTGTCTATTTCTATTGAGTACCGCGCTTCTATTGGGAGATATACGGTATATATTGCTAGGACGTAAATCTCCAACAAACATCTGAACCAGTCCTGCTCGCCTTTCCAGCGGCACCTTGTAGAACTCTTCTTCCATCCGTTCTCCTCAAGTTCATTGTCCTCTTCCATTCATCCTTTTCCCTCTCATCCGGTGACAAGCTCTTTCCGCACCATATACGTGGCACATGCTTACTACACCTCCTCCAGTCTGCCAGCACCATCCCTTCAGTCAGACATATTCTCCTCCCCCTACTGCTCCTCCTCGTTCCTCCATCCTCCTACACTCTCCAAGCACCATCTCCTCACCCACGGATATTCCACCTTCCCCTACTGCTTCTCGGCTTCCTCCATGCTCATATACACTCGGATGCCCATCCCCCCAGCCACACATATTCTCCTCCCCCTACTGCTCTTCCTCTTTCCTCCATCCTCATATACTCTCCCATGCCCATCCCCCCAGCCACATATAGTCCTCCTCCCCCTACTGCTCCTACTCTTCCTCCATTCTCCTACACTTTCCCAGCACCATCCCCTCAGCCAAAAGTATTCCTCCTCCCCCATACTGCTCCTACTCTTTCATCCATCATCCTACAATCTGCCAGCACCATCCCCTCAGCCACACCTATTCCTCCTCCCCCTACTGCTCTTCCTCTTTCCTCCATCCTCCTACACTCTCTCAGCACCATCCCCTCAGCCACACATATTCTCCTCCCCCTACTGCTCCTACTCTTCCTCCATCCTCCTACACTCTTCCAGCACCATCCCCCTCAGCCAAACATATTCCTCCTCCCCCCTACTGCTCATACTCTTCCTCCATTCGCCTATACTCTTCCAGCACCATCCCCTCAGCCACACATATTCCTACTCCCCCTACTGCTCCTACTCTTTTCTCCCGCATCCTACACTCTCCCATCACCATCCCTTCAACCACACATATTGCTCCTCGCCCTTACTGCTCCTACTATTCCTCCATCCTCCTACACTTTTCCAGCACCATCCACGTCAGGCAGTCATAGTCCTCCCCCTTCTGCTCCTACTCTTTCCTCCATCATCCTACACTCTCCGAGCACCATCCCCTCTACCACCCACACCTCTTCATCCTCGTCCTCCTCCTCTACTAGTTATTCCTTCATCCTCACACTCCTCCCTGGTAAACGCTCCCGCAAGAGCCCTGGTGCTTCGCTTCTCTTTCCCCTGACATCCTGCTCCAGCAGTCCACCACTCCTATCCGCCCCTCCCCGAGCACCCCTCCCTCCGCCGTCATCCCCATCACATCAGCCATCTTCCTCACACCGACCTTCCCCCTCACACCATCCTTCCTCCTTCCCCCATTGACTCCGCCCGCTCATACCTCCACTCATCTTCACAACCGGACCTCCCACCTCACACCACCCCCGCCCTGTTTCATCCGCCCTCACACGGCTTCCCACCCGATCTCCTCCCCAACCACACGGTCCCCACCCCGTCTCCTATCTTCCGCTCCCCATCAACCCGCCTCTCCCCCGTCACAAGGTCCCCTGCCCCGTCTCCTCCCATCATCCCTCCCACATACCGCCTCTCCCCCCTCACCCGGCTCCCGCACTGTCTCCTCCCTCCCTCAGACAACCTCTCACCCCTCACAGGGCCCCCCGCCCCGTCTCCTCCCGTCATCCCTCCCTCATACCGCCTCTTCCCCCTCACCCAGCTCCCGCCCTGTCTCCCGCCGTCATCCCTCCCTCATGCCGCCTCTCCTCCCTTACACGACACCCCGTCCCCGTCTCCTCCCATCATCCATCCCTCACGCCGCCTCTACCCCCTCAACCGGTTCCCGCCCCATCTCCTCTCACCATCCCTCCCTCAGACCGCCTCTCCCTCCTCACACGGCCGCCCGGCCCATCTCCTCCCGTCATCCCTCCCTCAGACCGCCTCTCCCCCCTCACCCGGCTCCCGCCCCATCTACTCCCGTCATCCCTCCCTCAGCCCGCCCCCTCTCCCATCACATGGTCCCCGCCCCGTCTCCTGCTTCACGGGGGTGGGAGGCTGCATTAGCCGCCGGTAATGGATCCTCGGCAGGAGGCCGACCAGACGTACTCCCACGACAACTCCCAGGGCCTGCAACTTGTGCACCTTCTTCATCCACATTAAGATCTATATCACTTCTATCAGCACAGCTGGAGGGAACCAGTGCCGGTTCCCTTACACCTGTCCCCGGCCTGAACTCCTACAAACCCACCACAGACTGGATGGCCGAATGCGTTCAGCGTCAGTCTCCCATTTTTGTTAGATCATGGAATTCAAGCCAGTTGAGAGAAACCAATGACTTAAGAATTTAGGCAGGTGCTTGTCATTAGCAGGATAGGGAAAAGGCAAGGACAGGTTGGCTCAGTGTCAGGATAATGTAACTGAGTGGGATCTCGGGTCATGGTGCTGTCTTGTTTTGCCCCTCCCATCCTGTGTGGTGGTGTAGCTATGTTGCCTAACCAACCATGGTCCGCTGCCTGTCCGCAGCTACTCGGCCCAGCAAAGAGCAACAGCTTTCAATCACCACATTGTGCTGCTGCTCAAAATTTTGATTTTAAACAAAGGGTAGGGCTTTATCACAGGTGCCAGACAGAGAACTTCACCTCCAAACCATGCATTGTCTTGTCTCTGAAACAAAGATATGTCAATAACAATCTTCAAAGGCATGGTACTCCCCTACTTTGACTATGGGGATGTAACCTACATGGGTGCTCAAAAAGAGATACTTAAAAAATTGCAGATACTACAAAATAGGGCCTTGAAAATCTGCCTTAAAGTGGACAAACTACACCCCACTTATGACCTACACAAAAGAACTTAAGTAAAGCTACTAGAAAACAAAAGGATAATCCACCTAAAATCATTAGCATTTGGATATAGCCAAGACATTAAGCATCTAACCCAACCACTAAGGGACACCAGAGCAAGCAAGGCACCACTACTCAGGCAGACCAGAAGCCAGATAAAAGCCCATGAAAGGAGCACACTGGAAATGGCCGCCAAAGCATGGAATGCGCAAACGGTGAAAGAAAGACAAATCCCTGACCTAAAAACATACAAAAAATATCTCTGCAAAATAAAAACTGGGAACCCCAACTGAACTGCACCACAAGGTGGCAGGTGATATGTCACGGCCCACCAACTGGACAGCCCAGGGTGGGATAACCGGAAATATAAAAGCCAGATAACATATCCAACAACAATATAAATCAAATCAAATTCAAACAAACATAACTCAACCACCTATTACGTACAGGCCTATGGACATGTAGATAACATAGGCTAGTATAGAATTAAGTAGAAAAAAGCAGAAAACCCTTCCCAAGAAAACTCCAAAACACTAACATAGAACACTAAGAAAACAACTAACATGGTAATAAGAATAGAACAAAAACTCAATGCCAAGAGGGCCCAAAGAAAACTAACATATGCTACTAAACGTACCAACAGATCTATCTGCTACTGAAGTGCAGACAATCAAATAACTTATCAGCAGCTACTGCTTGGTAAGACAACACCAACACTACAGCTGGCCAGCATTGAAAACAAGCCTGGCTACCCGGGCTTACATGCTATGGACAGTATAAATACAGACTCAAAAAAAAAAAAAAAAAGGACTTAAATACTTTGTTCAGACTGTAAACATGTTTGCTATATCCACTTTATTGTATGTGAAATGGTATCATAATTTATAAAGGGTTTGTATGTGGTTAGTTATTAATGCTAATAGTTATTAATGGTGTGTGCTCTAACTGTTGTATATATCAATGACAGGCAATGCCTTAGACCTACTGAGAAGCAGCGGACCAATTACACCGCAACCAAATTAGGTGTGGCATGCACATGCCATATCCGCAGCTGGATGGCTTCCTCTCAGCGTGGCGGTTACTTGTGTCGAAGCTCCTGATTGGTCGGATGGAACCTATGGTCCATAACTGGTTCATTAAAGGCTGTGGTATGTGCTGTCATGTCTGTGGGAAATTGCATATAAAAGACCCCTTGCTGCTTATCGGAAAGAGTAGCCGATGTGGCGGCAGCAGGTTTCGTCCAAATATATATGTCAGGGTGACCATATGTTTGATGTCCAATAGCTGATGATAACAATGGATGTGCTCTAGAGGCATCGTTCAATAAAACAAACTTTCCTGTTTTGATTGGTCGGATTACCGCAAAAATGACGAAGATGTTTTCTGAAAGTAACCAGGGCAATTTAATGATGGATATAACTTTTAAAGTGGCAACATTCGCTTGCAACCCACAAGTGAACTACATTCGTGCATTTGAGTTATTATGGTGGGCATTACAAGTTAGAAACCATACAAAGTCATATCAGGGCTGGGATGGACTTTTGACAGAATGCCTTCATGAATACTGTATAGTGATGCCTCATTGGGATATTGGGCAGCTAGCACCATGGATCCTAGCGGGTGTGATGTCAATTGGAAATATCGTCTCTAGAGCATGATCCCAAGGCACACTTGTTGGCATTCCTGGGCTAGCCTGTTGCCCATTACACTGCCCTAGGACCCCTTATGCAAGCACCATATCCACACCTATCTGTCCACGGGGTTCATTGCCTGACAATTATCCTATTACTAAGCAAACCAGTCACTACCCGAATATAATAATGCTACACCGCGAAAAGTATCAATTGTGTATGTTATTAGTTTGAGTCGAACTTGAACCTACAAAGTTCTTACCTATTCTTCCAGCAGCTATGCTATATGGAATGGGATAATCATGGTTACCTGATGAACCCGATTCCTGACGAGGATGGATGTTGGTGCTTCTTCCATACAGTAAACACTGTGTTGCCGTTCTGCTGAATCCCTTTACCTCCATATTGTCGCTCAGTGTTCTACGGGCATGAGCACAACTGGTAACCCCCTCTGATTTTAGACTGAGTCTAAGTATCCCCGTCGTTAATTTGACTTTTAAACAAACATGACGGCACCAAAACATCAAAATGCTGTGGTAGCCAGCACATAGCTCTTAGGCAAGGACCCGTTTAGACAGATACGCATGGATAGGGTGCTTACCTAGGAATCGTAGCTAGTGTACTGGCTAGCATGGTGTCCCTGGAATGGCAACAATTATGGGGTTGAATCCTGCACTATGCGTAATGTTTCCAGTTGTCGTCACCCCCCTCCCCCAATGAGAACAACATATCAAACTCCACTCCAAGTCCACCTAACATTCCCCCCTCACCATTTGTCCTCACACACTCACACCTACACCCCCACACCCACACCCCGGCATCGGCACACACCCTGCACCGCCGCCACCCCGGGCAGCCATTCCGTGTTTATACTTTACCTCAAGTGGCCATGTTGCCGGCCTATATTTATATGTACCTTTCGGCAGCAGCCATTATTGCGATTTGTCGTTTCCTGCGATGTTTTTCATCCACTGTTCTGATAGCCCGGCGGGCAATCCTGGGCACGCGCTGGGCGACAATCACCATGTCCATCTGCGCAGGCGCAGGCTGTTCAATGCGCATGCTCTGAGACTAGTCGATGCGCATTGATCGTACATATGATATTCATATATTTATTTAATTTCATAACTGGAATAGTGGAAACAATATGCGACATTGACTAGTTCTTATTTGACTAGTGTAATATAAATAGGCCCAATGAATAATGATTCCACAATTATACACTGCGCCGTGAGTGCCACAATCACAGTGAGTGCCGCAGTCACTAAGAGTGCAGCCGTCACCATGAATTATGTAACCACCGTGAGTCCCGAAGACGTTGTGAGTGCCGCCGCCCCCTTGACTTCCGTAGCAAACATTGAGTGTCGGATCCACCATGCGTGCCCCATCCACCGTGAGTCTTGCTTCCACAATTGACTTCCACTACCACCATGAGTGGCACAACCACTGTGATGCCACAACCACCATGTGATGCTACAACCACTATGCATGCCACAACCACCATAGGATCAACCATTGAGTTCTGCAAGTACTGTGATGCAACAGCCACCATGCGTGCCACAACTACTGTGCTGCAACAGCCACCATGTGTGCCACATCCACCATATGTTCCCCAATCAGAATGCGTTCTACAGCAACCATCAGTTCCACATCCAGTATCAGTGCCGCATCCACCGTGAGTGCTGCAACCACAGTGAGTGCTGCCTCAACCATTGAGTGCCGCATCCACCTTGAATTCTGCAACCACCCTGAGTACTGCAACCACCATTGACTGCCACATCCACCGTGAGTTATACATTCACCAAGAGTTTGACAGTCACCATGAGTCCCGCAACCAACATGAATGTTGCATTAACCATGAGTACCACATCCACCATTGATTGCCACATCCACCAAGAGTTCCACAGAATCATTCTGACCACTGCTGCACTCCATTCCGCTCTCAGTGCCGCCTCCATGGAAACACACCGCCTTCGGTGTATTTTCAAAAGGCTCTGTGTATTCTCACCCGGCGCGTTCTCTACCAGGGGCTACGCAGCGTTCCGCTCTCTCCTCCCTCACTTCCGACTGCGTTCCCTGAGGTTCAGCCTACTTCTCCTGGGTCTCAGCAGGAGGAAGCGGCCACAGGGGGTTTGGTCTGATAGCAAGAGAGATGCCCCAGTGCATAAACCTCAACTGCTGTCCGGGGATCCTCTAGTATAGCGTCCATATATATGTGGTTCTATATAATGGTAGTACAGATATGTTAAATAAAGATACATTTATGACATTTTGCAATTAGGGCCAACGGCCAGTGCCGCTTGCGAATCGGTATGCGTAATGTTTCCATCGAATGGGTATTTCGATCGAATAGTTCTTGATTGTTGGAGTCGTACGTCCTGGCAACATATAAGGTCATATCAGGAACGGTATTTACGTGTGACAGTGGACACTCATGGTGAATATATATATAGTCCTGCCCCACTGGGAAATCAGGCCGCCGGCACCATGTCCGAATATCCCACTCAGTCACATTATTGTGACACTGAGCTAACCGGTCCTTGCCCTATCCTAATAATGTCAAGCGCTAGGTTAGGAAGTGACAAGTATCAATGTTAAACGTCATTGGTTTGAATCGATCGCAAACCAAACTCTTGATCTCCCATACCACACGCGAGGCCCGCGCTATGCCGACTCGGCCTTCGATCGACGAAGAGCTAGTACATTTAACTCTGAAAGAGCAGAACATTCAATTCTCAAAAACTTCTTTTCCCAACCACCTCATCCAGAATACAGACATCGTTGAATTTTGTCGCAGTATTCGTAGTTATCCAGATAGGACAATAACCAATACAGGGATGATCTAATGGCCCTGTCACACTACGATGCTTCTCGCTGGCGCGCCCTCAGCGCGCAAAATATTTGTCTATGCGTTGAGACATGTCCAACTTTTCAGCGGTTTGGGGAAAAAGATCAGCATCAGCGCAGCGTGTTATTCGCGCACGGCCAACGTTTGTCGACGAGTGAGGAAAAAAAAAAAAGGTTTGGCGGTTCAAAGCCAGCTAGTGTCCTCCTGTGGCCGTGTCGAAGTGAGCTCTCTGCTGCTGAGACGGGCCTTATATAGGCGCCTTGGCCGTTAGTTCGAGCTATCGACCGCAGATGGCAGGTCAGTAAGACAGAGTTAGCATCTCAAAGTATTTATGTATCAAATACGAATAACCAGACGGCGCTGACGCAGAAGTCAGAAAGAAGTACCGCCGTAAGTAGATAGGTGGCAGCACAAGTATTTAACCTTAAGGCTACGAAGCTATGGCGGCAATCGAATGCCAAATTACCTGTGTTGCTGAGCATCACAAACAATGCGCAGTAATGAGTTTGAATCTGATGGTGTTAGCTGAGTGTATCTTGGAATCTGTGTTTCATCTGGTATTGTTGTTAACACCTTCTTAAGCTGCCTTTTGAATGAATGTACACTGCCGTTTGATTGATTTCTAATGTAAGCTGGCATTGTATTGAATGTGACACACGCATCTAACCATACATGCCTATGCACAGAAATATATTATGTAATATCCTGCACTGATATTCCAGACAAGGAGCCAGCCAAATAAACAGGTATATGTGTAAAGGGTATTTGGATCAGGGAGGCTAGGTAGTGTAATGGTTAGCAGGCTAGCACGATAGCAGCAAGGATGCTGGGTTCGAATCCTTCTCTTGGCACAATATTTCTTATTGTAATCACCCCACATGATATGTGTATGTATCAGTATTGAGAAAGAAAGCAGGTTGGGTTGAGTGTATATAATCCCTGGTGTGTATCTACCAACAGTTTGTTTTATTTAACGACGACTCTAGAGCACTTTGATTTTTATCATTGGCTATTGGATGTCAAATATATGGTCATTCTGACATATTGATTTGGAGGAAACCAGCTGCCACCACATAGGTTACTCTTTCCGATAAGCAGCAAGGGGTCTTTTATATGCACTTTCCCACACAGCACATCCCACAGCCTTTGATGAACAGATTGTGGACCACTGGTTGGAACTGAAAATGGCACAAACTGGAAATGTGTCCACTGAGCATGATCGATAGGATGATCGATATCTTCACAGGTGGAGACTCTATTGCCTGAGCTACATCCCGCTCCTCTCTGCTGTGTATGTAGACGTATCGGTTAAATCAAACCTTACAAATTGAATCAGACTGGGTCTCGTTGCAGTCAGATGTGGTATGGACAGGCACCGTCAGTTGGCTGCAGAGGGTTAGTTCACAAAACTATATTCTACATGAAGTAACACATAGAGAAGTGGGCAATATTAGATTACATAATTACGTATACATATATGCACAACAATGCAAACAGGTTGGAGGAAATATTATGATCCCAATTCTATGTGTGAAGTTTGGGATGTGCCTTGCTTGTGGGACGGGTGATCTCGGGTTGTGCTTGGTCATGTTGCATTGTGCGTTTGCCTAGTAAGGTTGTGGTGGGGGTGGTGGGGGGGAGGGAGGCTGGATTCAGAGTGCGACTATAGTGGGATTGTGTGTTTGAGTTGAGTTGCATGAGTGTAGTCTGGATGTATCTGATTGTGTTGTGTTGGGCTGTCGTGAAGTTGCGATTGGAATATGTTGAGTTGGAGATGTCACAGGTATGTGGTATGGGGGAATGGGATACTGTATTGATATGGTTGATGTAGTGGCAGTGTGAAGAGATAATTTCAATTTCTGGTGTGCTTTGAATCTGTGTGCGTATGTGTCCTTTTGTGTGCCTGTGTGTATGTGTGTATGCATACATGTGTGCAGGTGTGACTATGTGGGGCTATGCATATGTACATGTGTATGTGTATGCATATGCGCATATGTGTTAGTATACTTGCATATGTGTGCACGTGAGCGTATTTATGTGCTGTATAAGCCATTGTGCATAATGCTTTGGCATGTCAGGTAATCAGGATAGTGAATACAGACCAAGGCATGCTAATACTAAGGACGTCTATTGTGTCACCGACTAGCGGAATTCTTTAGAACTATGTAACAAACTCAAATGCCGACTAGCAGGTCTTTTCTAAACCTGGTCGCCGATCGGGTAAACAGGACTTGATGCCGTATTACGCAGTACACTCGTACTGCCGATGCACCCCTTTTCGGGTAGACTTTTGCTATATAAGGCTGCGCAGCAACGGGGTTTGGTCATTATTAGCCGGCAGAGTGTCCACCTGTTAAATTGGCCTCCCACCCACCCTACATGTGAAAGTGGAAAGTAGGGCCATAGCATCTCTAGCCTCGTTTCTTAAGCATTTGTGAGCTGACATTTGTATAACCTGACGTTTAAATTTCCTTAATTAAAAATGCCATAACTATATTTGCTGTGTTCACGGTATAATAAGCCCGGAAGCTTCGATCTGCTGCTCCACCCTATCTCCTCCCTCCTGGAGGAGCCTGTCTGTTAACCTAACAACTTCCATCTTACTCTACATACACTCACTGTACCGCCGGAGGGGGGGGGGACCCTGTCCTTTGGCGTAGTTCCTCTTGCCAGAGATTACAACTCTTACCCACTATCATGTCTTGTATATTTCTTTATTATGTAGGATAACTATTATATATATATATGTATGTGTATATATATATATATTTATGTGTATGTGTGTATACATGTGTATATATGTTTGCATATGTATGTGCATGTATGTGTATGTGTGCAGGTGTATGTGTGCATGTACATGTATGTGTGCAGCTGTGCATATGCGTGAATACGTGTGTATGTGTATATGCAGGTGCATACTCACATGATTTTGGTAGGTGTAGATATATAAGAGTGCGGATAGGTGCATATATATATATATATATATATATATATATATGTGTGTGTGTGTGCCGATGCGTGTACATTTGTGCACAAGTGTTTGTATGAGTGCATATCTGTGCATACCTGTTTGTGCCCATACATATGTGTGTGGCTGAGCAATCGTGTGAATATATGTTTATATCCATCTCTATCTCTGCATGTGTGGATATGGATATGTGTGCGTATGTGTCCCTATGTGCATATGCATGTGTATGCATGTGCATGTGTGCATGTGTGCGTGTGTGTGAGTATCCTAGCCCCGGTTTGACGGGTCCAACACGTATGTGCTACTGAATTTAGATAGTGCGGCGGTAGGGGACCACGTGATAACGGATAGGGCTAGTAACGCGCAGGCGCGCCCCCTGGGAACGCCGGGTGTGGACACACATCACGATAAGGGTGTTACTTCCGGCAGTCTGCGATGCGCATGCGCATCTGGTGCCGGCATGCTAGGAGCCGCTTGGCCGTTTGGCGCAGTCGCATTGGACCCGTGGGTGGGACCTAAGGGTGGGCAGGGGTCAGTCCATGCGGCTGCATTTAGGCTGGGTTGAACTAATGCCCGGTGGGTACCAAACGATATCTGACATGGTTGATCTGGGGTTTTGACAGGAGTGGGACGTAGCTCAGGCGGCAGAGTCTCCACCTGTGAAAGTGTTGGTCATGCTATCGATCCTGCTCAATGGAAACATTTGCAGCTTGAGTTATTTTCCGTTCCAACTGGTCGTCGGCAACTGGTTCTTGAAAGACTGTGGTATGTGCTATCCTGTCCGTGGGAAAGTGCATATAAAACACCCCTTGGTGCTTATTGGAAAGAGTAACCTATGTTGCATCAGTGGGTTTGCTCCAAAGATATATGTCAAAATGAACATATGTTTGACCTCTAATACAAATATCTGATGATGACAATTAATGTGCTCTAGATGCGCCATTAAATACAACAACAAGACCTGTCGGGTTTTGACTTTTTTTTTAGTGGTGGTTTATTTATTATGCTCATAACGGTTAAGTGCATGCACTTGTTTGCACCACTGTGCTGAATTGTTCATAATCTATACCTATTGATTTCCTTTCCAATTTCTTTGGTTTTATATTATATTTGTGTACAGAGTTAACATTTGTGATGCATTGTACCGATGAAATTAGTGTTTTAATCTATATTAACTATGTTCGTTTTTAGTTTGTATCGCACCTTTGAAGGTTACGTTTGTGGAAAATGTATATGGGTTTCAGGTAAGGAAAGTATGAATCTTCCATTTGTCACCAGACTGTAATTCCCAATTACACCCCTCTTTTCTAATATTTGTATCAGATATTCGTATTTAAAATAACTGGAGCAAACCACACCGTTGTGTGTGTAGCATACCCATAGAGATGGATCGGTCATCGAAAAATGATCGCTAAATGTACAGCGGGCATGGGGCACCACTGGTTGGGGTATTGGCGGAGGTATTGAATGCATGCGGGACAGGAAATAGGGGTCAGAAGTCAGCGAACTGTGGGAGAGAGGGCGATAAGAGGGCCGGTGAGAGGGTAGCGGGGGAGAGGGCAGCTGGGATGGGTCGAGGTTAGCTGGGGAGAGTGTTGGTGGAGACCGGGTAACGGTGAATGGAGAGTGGGATAAGAGGGCTGGTGTGAAACCACTGAACGCTTTCCAGTCGGTGTCGTGTTAATTATCCGTGCCCAGATACATATTTTACTAACAAATCTCCGATCATTCGCAACATGTCCCGTTATTGATATTTTTGATTGATTGATTGATTGGTGGTTTCTTTATGCCGTGTCGGCAGCGTAGGCCATATGCATGGTGATAATTATTAGTTTGTTTAATCAACCATCGCCTTTACATATAATGTAAGACGATACAATCAATTATGTGTCAATAGACACTCATGAATTTTACAAACTCACAATCATATAATTTGTGGTCAATGTAAATACAAGAGATGAAAGAAGTAATTGATAACAATTGGTTTAATAAACTATATGAGGTTGTAGAGACCAGCTGTCATAAAACAGGTTAAAATGTCTTCTAGTTTGACTTTTGTAAAAAGGTAATGCATGCTGTTTGCAGTGTACAATCCTATGGATATATGGGCGCTCAGGTGCGTGACTAAAACGCAGTGCTTGGCTCTATTTATTTCCTTCCCACCCATTCCTGGAAAAAAGACCAAATAATATAATGAGATATACATATTTTGTTGCGTTCTCTATATATTGATTTCAGTAGATCGGTAAACCACTCCGTTCATGAACATCAGGAAATGATTAATCACTTCTCAAAATCGATGCAGGTTGAACTGGATAACCTCCTGCATTTGATCAATGACCAACTAACCCTGGAGATTCATCCTGGATTCCCAAATTCTGCCCGTGCATTTCACTTTCCAGAACACCGCTGATCCAATTTCAGATGTCAGCTAACAAAATCGACAATGTATATTCAACTTATTTCAAGGATATTTTGTGATCATTGGAAAGTCCTCTCATGAGCAGAGATCATTGTTACTTGGTACTGGCAACAAACTGTTGAGATGAATAGAACACGCCATCAGATTGTGGAATGAGGAACAAAATAGGGGCATTATATTCTTTGACACAGCCAAATGCTCATAGCCCAATTCGCAATTTGATTTATATTTTGGGACATAGCATTTTCACAATTGGTCCTAGTTGTGTATAGCTTCCTACTCATTAAGAATCCTTATATATATGCCGTATTCACACTGATTTCCAAAGATATTTTGAATTAGTTCAAATTTGAAGAAGGTTAAGTATTGGGCCATGATAGACACTTTTCCAGCCTATATATAAACTGTGAGAAATTGGTACCTGAATGCTAAAGATAGGAACAGTTCACTGAATTATAATAGTACCGAAGTATAGATCATTGTATGAGGTTGTATGGTGAGAAGTTGTCTTGAATATCGATAGTGTTTTGGTAATACAGATGGGCATAATAGACATAGGGAAACTGCACTGCCTAATATTGGCCTAATGTTGGCAATAGGCACTTCATTGGGCAGAGTGGTATGTAGAGGTCAGGCGCAAAACCAGCTAAACGCCAATCCAAAAATGTAATTAAAATAAACGATTATTGCTTGACAATTATTTTAATTCTCACTAATTCTACTTTTGTTGCGATGACCTGAACATGAAGGGATGAACAAAACGTGGCGATGTAAAACAACCATATTTTGTTCATGGTTTGATTCCAATGTTTATGTCAATTTTTGAATTGGCGATACGCTTGAACTCTTCAGATGTTTTGTGGAATAGCGGGGTACAGTTGCTGACATTATCCATGGACACAGGATGATGTTTGTTTGTTTGTTGTTGTTTTACGTCCTAGCAACATCTAAGGTCATATCAGGATGGGTACCGACTTGTGACAGTGCACACTCATGGCAACTTTATAGTGCTGTCCCACTGGGAAACCAGGCCGCCTGCACCATGACCTGGTATCCCACTCAGTCACATTATCCTGACACTGAGCACACCAGTCCTTGCCCTATCCTAATAATGCTGAGCGCCTGGCTAGGAAGTGACAAGTATCAATTTTAAAGTCATTGGTTTGACTCGACCAGGACTCGAACGCACAACCCCACGATCTACCAGCACGGGAGACGGACGCTCTAACTCAGTCGGCCATCCCGTCTGGTTGACACAGGATGATGGTGCATAAAGCTAATATAGTGTTACACGGATATAGAGAAGGGAAGCCGGGAAGTAGCAGCGTAGGAGGATAGCAGTTAGAGATGGGTAGCCGGGATAGGCGGGCACAGAGGCCGGCAAGGGGAGGCCGGCAAGGGGAGGCCGGCAAGGGGAGGCCGGCCGGGGGGGTAGTAAGGCTGAGAGGTGCCGTGGGGGGGGTCGAGGATGGCGGTGGGAGTGAGGGCGTGAAGGGTCATCCGAGGAGGGGTCGGGTATTGGTCAGCCGATCATTTCATGGCGCCATGACTCCAGCCACGGCAGGAATACCAATCGGACCGCCCCCTCGCGGTGGTCCCTGAATGAACCCAGCGGGGGGCTGGGCGAGGGGTAAGTTGGGGGGTTGTGCAGGGGACTGGGAGAATGAATGGGCGGGGGCCGGGTGGGGGTTGGGCGGGGGACTGGGCGGGGTGGTGGGTGTGGTACTGGGCGGGGAACATAGGCGGGGGACTGGGCGGAACACTGGCCGGGAGTCACGGGGGGCGACGGGCATGTGGGATGTGCCAGTGGTGGGGCGGGGGACTGGGCGGGGAACATAGGCGGGGGACTGGGCGGGACACTGGACCGGAGCTGCGGTGGTGTGGGAGCTGGGCGGGGGTTGGGAGGCGGACTGGTTGGGGGACTTGACGGGGGACTGGGTGAAGGGTTGGGTAAGGACTGGGTGGGTGTTGGGAGGTGGACTAGGCGGGGGATTGGGGGGGGGGGGCGGTTCGGTATGGGACTGGGCAGGGGACTGGGAGAGGGTTTGGGTGGGGGCTTGGGCCGAGCGCGCGGGGGGGGGTGGGGGGCTTGGCCCGGAATAGGGCGGGGAAGTCGGTGGGGGACAGGATCAGAACTGGGTGCGGGACAGGAGAGTGCTGCTGTGTGTCTGTGTGGGGCGTGTGTATATTGAGTAGTTTCCACAGGGATGAACTGAAGTGCAGACACACATTTGGGTGTCTTTCGGTGCATAATATAATTGTGTTTGCTGCAGGCGACTCTGGGAAAATGAAGATGATCACGAAATGGACATGAGTGCGGAGCCTGTGGGGGAATGCCGGAGGAGGCAGGATGAGTAAGAGATACTACAGAGAAGAAAGATGGTGTGGGCTGGCAGCGGAGGGATTGATCGGAGGGGAGGGAGACGGGGAGGAGAGGGGATGCAGGGATGGTCAGATACATAGGATGCAATATTTTGGGGGCAGGGTGGGGGGGCGTGTGATCTGTGGGGGCGGTGGGAGGGACGAGGAGGTGGGATGGAGGAGGGAGGAATGAGCAAGGAGGAGTGAGTAGGGAGGAGGGAGGAAGGAGGAGGGAGGAGGGATGAGGGAGGAGGGAGGAGGGAGTAAGGAGGGACGAGAGAGGAGGACGGGGGGAGCATGGAGCAGGGAGGAGAGATGATATAGGAGAGAGGAGCGAGGGGAGGTAGAAGAGAGGAGGGAGGAGGGATGAGGGAGGAAGGAGGATGGAGGTGGGATGAGGGAGGAGGTAGAAGGATGGAGGACGGAGGAGGGAGGAGGAATGATATAGAAGATAGGAGAGAAGAGGGAGGAGGGAGGGAAGAGGGAGGAGATAGGAGGGAGGAGGGAGTAGATAGGAGGTCAGGGGGGAGGGAGGACGGGGGAGAGTGTGGAAGTGGGTGAGAAAGCACGGAGAGTAGGTTAGTAAAAGGCGAGTAATGGGAGGAAGGAGGTGCAACTGTGAGACAGAAACATGGGTCTGACTTGATTAGCAGTTCTACAATAAGGAATCACATATACTATAGGTCGGAGTTGACAGTGGCTGCCAGCGAATACTAAAATCGGGTACGGTGGACTTTGCCAAGAAAGGCGAACTATTCGGGCAGTTCATTTTACAGCGCTGATTTGAAGGCAAATTTGTAAGCTCTGTATATGTATTACTAAGAAGGGCCAGTCGTTATTACCAATACGAGGAATTATTCACACTAACCGCTAGTGGAGAGAGACGGTGGAAATGGGACAGCAATGTCAGATACTAGTTGCCAGGGAACAGAGGGAATATGCGACTCTCAGGGTCGGGGTGGAGATGGAGGTGGAAGGAGGAGAGGAGACGAGGTGGGGAAGGAAAGGGCGGAGGTGATTGTCTTGCTCACATACACAGACAATTAACCACACTCTGTGTAATAGCTGCTAGAAAACACGGGAATGATCTCGGGGAATTCGGGAAGGGAGGACTCCATTCTCCCTCCCCCACCCCCCAACCCCCCAACCCCCCAACCCCCCCAACCCCCCCAACCCCCCCAACCCCCAACCCCCAACCCCCAACCCCCAAGGGGGAGGTGCAAATGTGGAGTTGAAGGCAAGAAGTAGGGAGCCAATGGGTAATTTGGGTAATTTGACACCGACACTGCATATGAGTTTAAAGTTGGATTTATTTCTTTTTCAATAATTTTAGTAAGCACATATTAAATTCAACAGAATAAGCACAGTGAGATAAGCCTATGAGTTATGTGCAAAGAGGTCAATAAGCTTTAACCCTTAGACCCATATAGTCTTTCAGCAGGGATGGGTGGGATGGCAGTTCAAAGCGAGCTAGTGTCCTCCTGTGGCCGTGTCAAAGTGAGCTCACCGCCGCTAAGTCGGTCCTTATATAGGCGCTTGGGCCAGTAGTTCGAGTGGGTGACCGCAGATGGCAGGTCAGTAAGACAGAGTTAGCATCGCGAAGTATTTCGCATCAAAGTACGAATAACCAGAGGGTGCTGATGCAGAAGTATCACCGTAACTAGACAGGTGGCAGCATAAGTATTTATCTTAATGCTATGAGGCTATGGCGGCGATTGAATGCCAAATTACCCATGTTGCTGAGCATCACAAACAATGCTGGAAGCTGGCTGTGATTGAGGAGCGGATAGGGTGGAGGCGCGGAGGGACAGGTGATATGATAGATGAGTAGAGTTAATTAGGGATGGTTGGAGAGGTGGTAGTGATGAGTACAAAGGGGAGAGAAGGGGGAGGAGGAGGGGGAGGGGGAGGGGAGTAATGGGTGAACCTGACTGTTATTGAGCAGCGGATAGAGTTGTGTAGAGGGGGCTGAAGGGAGAGATTGGTTGGTTAGTTGTTTGTCGAAGTTTTACGTCCTGGACAAATACTATGATGGGTACCGATTTCTGACAGTGGACACTCATGGTGACTTTATTATAGTGCTGCCACACTGTGAGACCAGTCCTCCAGCACCCTGACCTAATATCCCGCACATTCACATTATGCTGATGCTGTACTCACCAGTCATTGTCCTAATTATTGTTCTGTTATTAGTACTGACCACCTGGATCGACACATATCAAGTTGTATGTCATTTGTTTGACTCGATTAGTCTTACAACCCGTGGGTTAAAATCCCACGATCAACAGAATCGGGAGACGGAGCTCACCTCATTCGGACATCTGGGGAGAGATAGCTGAGAAGACTTCAGATGGCAGGAGAGGGGTGGGACAGGAGGAGAGGGACTGGAGGAGAGGTGGGAAAGCTGCGGAGGAAGGTAAGAGCGGTGAAGGAGTATCGTGCAATAAGGAGGGGGAGGAGGCTGGAAAAGAAGGGCAGGAGGAATAATGAGGAAAGGAGCACTGCAGAACGGGGCACTATGAGACGGGGGTGAGTCGGGGAATTGGGGCGGGGAGGGTGTTCTTGGTGGGGGGGAGGGGGGCTGCTGTGGTAAGAGGAGGGGACTAGGGAGTGCTGTGTGGAGGGAGGAGGGGGCTGTTGTGGTAGGAGGAGGGGAACAGGGAGTGCAGCTTGAGGGAGAAGGGGGATGTGGTGGTAGGGAGGAGGGGGGAGCTGTGGTGGTAGGAGGTGGGGAATATGGAGTCAGATTTGAGCGAGCATGGGCATGTAGTCGTAGGGAGGAGGGAGGTGGGTGTGGTGGTATGAGGAGGAGAATAGCGAGGACAGGTTGGTTGGAGCGGTATGTGGTGGTGGGGAGGACGGGGGGGGGGGGGGTTGTGGTGGTAGGGATGCTGTGGTGGTATGGGGAGGGGAATAGGGAATTCAGTGCACGGGGGTTTGGAGGGAGGAGGGAGGTTGTGGTGGGATGAGGAGAAGGTTGAGAGATGTGAGGGATGGCGGCGATTATTGTCAAAGAAAATGACAAAGCATAAGAGCGTGAGCGAGAAAAATCGGGCAGATGAGAGAGGCAGCCGTTCCTTTAACTACGTATCGTGCTTCGATGAGCTTCAGTGGCCAGCGGCAATTTCAGGTTCTCCCCTCCCCTACTCTCCCCCACGCTCCGTCACCCACACACACACTCGGCGAAGGATGGGGAGGCATATTCTCCCTTCCTCCTCCCCCCACCCTCCTCCCCCCACCCCCCTCCAGATCACACTACCTCTCCACACATCCTCTTTGCGGCGGTCACATCTTCATAGCATCTCCTGACACCACATCCACCCCGGGATCCCCCACCCGCCCTGGTGGTAAGGATTCGCCAGGCGTTCTCCGCGAAATAAGTCCATGTGTGGGCCGCACTACACCGCTGGTCAGCCACTCGTAATAACAGGTTGCTCGAGTGCTAGCTTCAGCGGAGAGTGATTCATAGGGCTAGGCGAGAGGGTGGGGCCGTGGGTTTCTGTCTGTAGCCATTTAGTGAATTGGAGGGACACAGTTGGGGTGGTGTGCCCTTCACACACCAACGACAATGGTGGAATTTAGGCGGGTTGACGGCGGTGAGGGCTTCAGTCGCCGGCATTGATGATGTATTTGTGATCATTGGGAAGGCACGCCGCCTTCCCAGCGTCAAGATTCGGTTTGTCGGGCTGGAGGGCCCCGCTGGAGATGGGGATAGGGAGGAGGGTAGGGGGGGAGGGAGGGAGGAGGGGTGAAGGGAGGGAAAGGATGGGGCCGAGCGCAGGGCAGCGCACGGAGTGGAGGAAGGGAGGGTAGGGGAGGGAAGGAGGGGAAGGAGGGAAGGGGATGCTGCGGACTGAAGGGGTGAGGAGCGGGGAGAGGGGAGAGGTGGAAACAGAAGGGAAGGATTGAGATGGAGAGGATGGCGGAAGGGAGCGGAAGAAAGGAAGGGACGAATGGGAGCGAGGAGAGAGGGGATAGGAGGGGAGGGAGGAACTGAAACCAGAGAGGCAGTAATATCTTAAACCGGGCGGGCGGCGGGCGGCGGGCGGCGGACGGCGGGCGGCGGACGGCGGGCGGCGGGCGGCGGGCGGCCGGGAGAGGCGTGCTGGCAACCGCCATCGGCGAACCTCTGCCGAAATGAAGCCAAATTGATCCCGACGGCTGAGGTCAACGGAGCGTCATACTTCAAGGCGCCGGGACGGGAGGGGGCAGGCCCGGCGGCCCCGAGGACGGGCCCGGGGCAGGAAGACGAGGAGGGGTCGGGTGGGAGTGCCGGGGTGGTCGTGCGCGGTGGTGGTGGTCTGGTTGGGTGGGAGTGTTGTGAAGTGGTGGGGTATTGGTGGGGTTAGGAGGTCCTAGTGAGGGTTGACGGGTGGTGGACTAGAGGTGGGTGAAGGGCGGGGAGGGTTTCGGGGAGTGCAAAGGGTTTCGGGGAGGTCGTTGTGAGGGTTCAGGGTGGAAGGGAAATGGTGGTGGTAGAAAGTTGGGTGAGGGGGAGGGGGCAGGGCAACAGGGTGGAGAGGACGTCTCTGTAAGTGTTGAGGGGAGATGGTGATGGAATAGAGGAGGGTGATTGTGTAGGAGGGAGGGGGGATGGTCACATGGTAGATAGTAGGGGGTTCGCTACGTTAGGGGATCTAGTAGGGTGTGTGGGGAGTGGGGAGAGAGGGGGCTTGCGTGTGAAAGTGGAAGCTAATTAGGACATGGGATGGCGGGGAAGGTCAGAGTGGACTGGCGAGTGCAGGTAAGGGTTGTGTGTGGGGTTAAAGTATAGCCAAGGTTAGCACGAAAAGGTAGCTGGGTGACCTGAGGTTGTGGAGGTTATGGGTGTTTCTGAAGCGGGTCATGAAGGGGTTACGTCGGGTCAAGGCGGGTTACAGCGAGTCACGGCGTGTCAAGGCGGGTCTAGGCAGGGCAGAGATGCCGTTTAGCGTGCGCTAGAGTGTATCCTTGTGGGTTAAAGTGGATCAATGAGAACTAAAATGGGTCAGTTTGGGTTTGCGTGGGTCAGTCTGGGTCAACGTGGGTCAGTGTGGGTCAATGTGGGTCAGAGGCAGAATGGGCTAGAACTGGTAATGGGTCAGGTTGAGCCTGAAAGCATGGGATGTCTCTGGCTAGACAACATATACTAGAGTAGAGTCACTGCGTGTCAAGGCGGGTCAAGGCAGGTTAGAACAGAGATGCCGGGTAGCATGGGCTAGAGTGGATCCTTGTGGGTCAGACTGGATCAATGAGAATTATAATGGGTCAGTTTGGGTTTGCGTGGGTCAGTGTGGGTCAATGTGGTGTAACATCATTGTCTGGCAGCTGTAGTTTGTGCAGGCAGGCTATATGAAATCAATACAGGCAAGGAGAGAAATGACGAGTATAAGAGTGAAAGTAGAGTGAGAGCTTGCACCCTCAGGTTGATTATTATATAGTGGTACATGGATCTGATTGCGCATACCACCTGACCATTATCTCCAATCAGCAACAAGCATTTCTAGTTCCACCAATGAACAGTAAGCATTCTTGTGTCACCATAGCTACTGTCATCTAGACACCACCACCATGTGGTGTGGCTGGTTGGCCTGCACCTGACGGCTGCATGTCTGTGTGGTGATCCGTGACTAACAGTTGGGGGGAGGGGGTAGTGAGTAGAGCTCTTGAGTTCCTTAATGCCATGTCACACTACAACGTTTCCCCCGGCGCGCCGGCAATGCTTAAAATATTTGCAACCCGTCGACATGGTTCCAACTCGTCGGCGTTTTGGGAGAAAGTTTGACAGGGCGCAGCATGTTAGTAGCGTGCTATGAGCGCTATGAGCACGCGTCCAACTCGTTTAGACGCACGGCGGAACAGCATATCAACGTCCCGCCAGCGGGTTCCGAGCATGCCTTTGGCGTGTTGTCGGCGCGCTGTTGGCGCGCTGTCGGCGCGTTGACGGCGCGTTGGTGTCGTGTTAGTACCGTGTCAACGTGTACATACTCGCCAGCAACACATTAGGACGCGCCTGCAGCGCGTCCACACCGCACGGCCAACGCATCCAGACGCGCCAGCAACACGTCCAATGCACCGAGAAACGCTGGAGCAACGCCAATGGCATGCCCACAACAGGTCGATGGGACATTCCCGACGCGCGGAACGCTCGCATTTTGGGGAAAAAAAGCCAACGTTGATCAACGTCCTGCCAGCGTTCCGCCGGCACACCGCCAATGCATGGCGACGTGTTGATAACGCGTCCGTAACGCGCCCGCCAACACGCTGCCGCGCGTTATGGCCCGTCAAAAGTTTTGTGCAAGCACACAACCTTGACGCGTCCCGACGCGCGCCGACGTGTCCATTCACAAGTTGCTATGTACCGACGTGCCAGTAACACGCCGGTAACTCGTGTACTGACGGTTCGCCCAAAACTGCAACACATCGCCACGCATCGAAGCGCGTTCGTGAGAAACGTTGTAGTGTGACAGGGCCCTTACACACAAATAGTAGTGCCCCTTTCACATTATCTACCTAATACACAATGACTATTGACTACAAGTAAAGAGTAATCCTCAACTACATAAATACCTTCCTGCACCTGGCCATATACATCATTTACATTAATAAACCATTTGTACTCCTTTATAGACCAGTTATCATTCCCCACACATGCGTTTTATCGGAATATTTTACATTGGGTCAGTGTGGGTCAAGGTGGGTCAGAGTCAGAGTGGGCTAGAACTGTGAATGGGTCAGTTTGAGACTGAAAGCATGGAATATCTCTGGGTAGACAACATAGACTAGAGTAGAGTATTCAGGAGCAGGCGAAATGATACAAGGTTGGTGAGATGGAAGTTAGGACTGCAGATGGGTGTGTGTGTGTGGGGGGGGGGGGCGGGAGGTGCAGTTTTGCGGAACTGCAGGGGTGGAGTACTCCTGAGGAAGTGCTTTCTTTGTGTGTCGGTGTTTTTGTTAGGTAAGATCCTTGCAACATCAAAAGTCATATCAGGACGGGTACTCACGTGTGACAGTGCGCACTGACGGCGACCTTATACTGCTCCCCACTAAGAGACCAATTCGCCGGTACCATGACCCAACATCTCACAGAGTCACATTATCCTGACACCGTACTAACCACTCCTTGTCCGGAGCGCCAGGTTAGGTATCGACAAATATTCAGCCACTGCTTGCGGTGTGTGTGTCAGTGTAGGTGAGTTTTTCTCTTTGAGGGACTGTGAAGAAATGCAGATGCAGAGTGAAGACAGTAGCAACTGGAGGGAGAAGTGGGACACAGATAGGTGCCTGCCTAGTAGCAGACCAGTTTGCCCCTCCCCCCCCAGTTCACTCACTGCAACCCTCAATGAGTTTAAATAGCCGTAGGGTGTTACAGTAGTTAGTTTACATATCACCAAACATACAATTAGAGTAGATACAAATTACAATTAGAAGACAATTACTTAATTAATAATATGCGTACAATAATTTATACATTTCATACTAGGAAGAGAGGAAGGTATGGTGTAAGTAAGGTGGCGGACTGGCAGATAGGATGAGATACCTAGGTGCCTTAGGGTCTTGTCGGGCAGATAGCGGGGTGAGGCGGGAGGGACCCCCGGGAGGGGATGGATAGATCAGGTGGGGCCAGAGGCACATACTGGTTTGGGGTGGGTCAGGTGTATGGGGGGGGAGGGGCAGGGTCGAGATCTGCGGGGAGTGAGACGGTCTGAGGTGGGAGGAAGCCTGAATTTGGGAGGACCTAGATAAAAGATTCCCCCGGTACTTGTAGTACACGGGTGGAGGACAATGTACTGTAAATACGGGCCAAAATAGCTTTAGTATGGAACTGGAAGTACAATGCCTGGCTCCAGTGTCAAATAGTTACTTATATTGGCACAGAGTTGGTGAAATGGGAGAGAATGTAAAAAAGACAAGATGGCGGCCATAGAAGACCGTCAATTTCACTTTTAAATCTTATTAAACCAGATGTGTTATCATATTTTTCTACTCAAAGGTAGTGGGGAAATATGAAGACATATACAAAGAATAAATGCTGCTTCTTAGATTGTGAAATTAGGCTCTCATAAAGATTCATTTCATTAGCCCGATTTGTCGACCGTTTTTATATAAGGCTGGTGGTCTTCACCCATGTACTGTGAATACCGGGTGAATCCTTTATCTAGGGAGGACCCTGCTATGAGTGGTGATTTAGTCTGTGGCTGTGCTGGACTGGGGTGGCTTGAGCGGTTCTGGGTTGGGATCTGCTGGACTGGATGAGTTGCAGACGGGCCGGGCTAGTACTGGACTAGGTGAAACTTATCGGGCCTTGCCGGGGCAGGGCCGGCCTGGAGTTGGGCGGGGCTGGGCTGGGGTTGATCGGGGCTGGGCTGGCAGTGGTGGACCTGGACAGGGCTAGGGCTGGGGTGTGGAGCTGGGGTGTGGAGCTGGTGAGTCTGGCCGGGTGTGGTCGGGTCTGGCGGGTCTAGCAGGGTGTGGCCTGGTGTGGCTGGGTGTGGCCGGGTGTGGCCGGGTGTGGCCGGGTGAGGCCGGGTGTGGCCGGGTGTGGCCGGGTGTGGCCGGGTGTGGTCGGGTGTGGCCGGGTTTGGCCGGATCTGGCCGGGTGTGGCCGGGTGTGGCCGGGTGTGGCCGGGTGTGGCCGGGTGTGGTCGGGTGTGGCCAGGTGTGGCCGGGTGTGGCCGGGTGTGGCCGGGTGTGGCCGGGTGTGGCCGGGTGTGGCCGGGTGTGGCCGGGTGTGGCGGATCTGGCGGGTGGGGCCTGGTGTGGCGGGGTGTGGCGGGGTGTGGCGGGGTGTGGCGGGGTCTGGCAAGGTCTGGTGGGGTCTGACGGGGTATGGTGGGGTCTGGCGTGGTCTGGTGGGGTGTGGCCGGGGTGTGCCCGGGTGTGGTCGGGTGTAGCCAGGTGTGGCCGGGTGTGGCCGGGTGTGGCCGGGTGTGGCGGATCTGGCGGGTGGGGCCTGGTGTGGCCTGGTGTGGCGGGGTGTGGCGGGGTGTGGCGGGGTGTGGCGGGGTGTGGCGGGGTGTGGCGGGGTGTGGCGGGGTGTGGCGGGGTGTGGCGGGGTGTGGCGGGGTGTGGCGGGGTGTGGCGGGGTGTGGCGGGGTGTGGCGGGGTGTGGCGGGGTGTGGCGGGGTGTGGCGGGATGTGGCAAGGTATGGTGGGGTCTGTCGGGGTATGGTGGGGTCTGGCGTGGTCTGGTCGGGTGTGGCGGGGTGTGGCGGGGTGTGGCGGGATGTGGCAGGGTGTGGCGGGGTGTGGCGGGGTGTGGCGGGGTGTGGCGAGGTGTGGCGAGGTGTGGGGTCGGGCGGGGTCGGGCAGTGTCTGGCAGGGTGTGGTGGGGTATGGCGGGGTGTAGCGGGGTGTGGCGGGGTGTGGCGGGGTGTGGCGGGGTTTGGCGGGGTCTAGCGTGGTCTGGCGGGGCTGTGGCGGGGTGTGGTGGGGAATGGCGGGGTCTGGTGGGTCTGGCAGGGTCTGGCGGGTTCTGGCGGGGTCTGGCGGGGTCTGGCGGGGTCTGGCAGGTTCTGGGGGGTCTTGCGGGGTCTGGTGTGGTCTGGTGTGGTCTGGCGTGGTCTGGCTGGGTCTGGCGGGGTCTGGCAGGGTGTTGCGGGGTGTGGCGGGGTGTGGTGGGGTATGGCAGGGTCTGGCGGGGTCTGGTGGGGTTTGGCAGGGTCTGGCGGGGTCTGGCGGAGTCTGGCGGGGTCTGGCGGGGTTTGGCGGGGTCTGGCGGGGTCTGGCGGGGTCTGGCTGGGTCTGGCGGGGTCTGGCTGGGTCTGGCGGGGTCTGGCGCGGAATGGCGGGGTCCGGCGGGTTCTGACAGCATCTGACCGGGGCTTGTCGGGGCTGGCTGGGGCTGGCCGGGGCTGGCCGGGGCTGGCCTAGAGTTGGGCGGAGCTGGTCTGGCATGAACCGGAATGGGCAGGAGCTGGCCGGGGCTGGGTGGGGGCGGGGAGGAGCAACCATTCCCAGTCCCGATCTGGCCATTATCTAGCTGGGCATTATCTAGCTTCGCCCCTAAATCCGAGGATGAAATCTCGGGTGAGCGCCTTACTGACTCGAAGGTGGGAGATCAAAGTCCAATTTATACAAGTCCTAACAGTCTACACTCTCATCACAACACACTGTGAGGCTACACGACCGGACAGGTTGATACCCTCCCCAGCTCACCTCATTAAGCAATTATAGATGTTCCTCCCGGGTGGTTCTCTATACACCTTTCATAGTCTATCTAGGCAACCACTACCCCCCCACTACCCCACCCCCCTCCCACACACCCACACATTCATGTGTCTGTGCCAAGATGGGCCTCCTCTCCCGGGGCGTTGGCGGCAATCAGTGCCTGCCTATCACTGACATACACAAACTTAGTACCTCTCCTATGGAGAGGATTCTAAATTGTTCCTTTGCTTTATTCATTCCTTCCTATTGAATACATTCATCCGGATTGTCCCTAGCACCAAACGTATGTGGATCTAGATATTACTGGGAGTTGGATCGTTTGGGGGAAAATGTAAGACTCAAGATGGCTTAGTACAATTTAAGACACCATCTGCGTATATATAGACAATATATATACATATAAATAGTTCAAGCACAAACCCCCGTAAACGCCAGTCCAAAAATTGAAGTAAAATAACAGATTTTTACCTGAACCTAATTGGAATTCTCCGTAATTCCACTTTGCTTGTGAATAAATGATTACGGAGCAATGGAGAATGACATTGGAAGATGAAAAAAAGAACATTTTGAAGGTTTAAGTCCAATGTTTATCTGAATTCTTGAATTGGCATTAATGGGGATTCGCAGCTGAACTCCCTCATATATATATATTGTCTATATATATGCACATGGTTTCTTAAATTGTACTAACCCATCTTGAGTCTTACATTTTCCCCCAAACGATCCAACTCTCAGTAATATCTAGATCATTACAGTCCTAGGGCACCCGCATGCAATGATGCAAGCATTCAGACAAAAGGCATGCGTATGTATGAATATAGCTCTTTGAATATATGCATGCAGTTTTAGCTGCATGCATATAATTAAAAAGTGAATAAAATAATTTGAGCAAACAGTATAGAATATATTATTATGACTCCGTCAACATGAGTTAAATTAGTAATAAACAGATAGCTTGAAGACAATAATTTCTCGTTATATTGTGCCTAGTGATTTCCTCGAAAGTCTTATTCATTATATATGCATACATTTACAAATTCGGATGAGACAAAACTGAAAACTGGGCACAATATCAACCATCCAACAGAGTGAATCCATGGTTTGATATTTCCAGACGGATGATAGTAATCATGATATAGTTAAATTAAATTGATTCCTGAACTGCCTCCTCAGTGAAGTGTCAATAAGAACAACGACTACATAATTAGCCGACGCGATGATTTTATCGGGAATAGGTCTTGGTTCAGCATTGCCTATGGACAGGATCATCCGTGTTTTGCAAAAATGTCCTCTGGCAGACTCCCTGCCAGAGGGCGCTGTTGGCGCCACCGGAAGTCCCCTACACCACACACACACTCACCCGCACAACCACACACACACACCTTCACACACACAGTGGCGCACACCCAGCTTAAAGGGTCCTATTTACAACTGACAAATGCCAGCGCTTAAGGGAGCAACAATGCCAACAACTGATAGAAGCGACGTGATGATTTAACCGATGGCCCGCCGCCGACATCTTAATGCGCAGCGGGGCCTGGTAGGGGCTTAACGCGGGGAGGGCATGGTGGGGGGGGGTGGAGAGGATGGGGTGTGAGGGGTGGCACAGACCGGGGAGGGGTGCTGGGGAGACGGTGGGGTTTTGGGGGTGACGTTGGGCGATGGTGGGGGATGTGGGGAGGGTAGGTTGCTATGTGAGGGTGGGGTGATGAGCTGAGTGAGAGTTGGAGCGGGTGGACAGGATGGAGTGCAAAGTTGGTGGAGAGTGGGGGGGGGGGCTGGTGAGGAGGCAATGGGGTGTGTGGGAGATGGTGGGGTGATGGGGTGAGGGTGGAGAGGATGGGGTTTAGGGGTGTAGAGGATCGGGTAGGGCTGGTGAGGAGGCAATGGGGTGTGTGGGAGATGGTGGGGTGATGGGGTGAGGGTGGAGATGATGGGGTCTAGGGGTGTAGAGGATCGGGTAGGGCTGGTGAGGAGGCAATGGGTGTGTGGGAGATGGTGGGGTGATGGGGTGAGGGTGGAGATGATGGGGTCTAGGGGTGTAGAGGATCGGGTAGGGCTGGTGAGGAGGCAATGGGGTGTGTGGGAGACGGTGCGGTGATGGAGGAGGGTGGTGTGGAGATGGGGTGAGGGTGGGATGATGGAGAGACGGTGGGGTGATTGGGAGACGATGTCATGTTGGGGGAGGGTGGGTATGGTCGGTATGGGAGGGTATGAGTGGAATAGGAAACCGATGGGAGGCTACAATGCAGAATACGTGGAGCTTCAGGGAGAGCGAGGGAATGGGAGGGAAAGGGAGGTATGGGTAGCAGCTAAGAGGTGGTACTGATTAACCAACATCACGTGGAGTTTGGCACATGATATTGTCGGAACAGTGTTCATACATAAACATCTAGACACTGGCCATGTTTACATGATAAGTGTGTGAGTTTAGACCCAACATATTTCAACATAAAACACAGCAGAATGCTTGGAAAAGATTAGAAACTCAGAGCCTATAATTACTTTGGTGTAGATATTAAATCGAAAATAACATGTTTAATTTAAAAGTTTTAGAAAGTGATCTAGGCAGATTCTAGGCATGCTGAATGTGATGGATCTTTTTTTGAATTTGATTCAAGGGGGAAGGTCGGAGTGGGGGGGGGGATTGCTAGGTCAAAGGGTCAAGGGGCTAGCATCCCGCAGGAATACTGGGTATGCCAGACAGGTATCAACTGTCTCATGTGGAGCGGAGGCGTGGGACCTGGCGTGGGAGGGGGGGGGGGGCGGCCAAGGAGGCCAGCGTTGTATGTGTGTGTAGGTTGGGGCTAGCGTACGCGCTGTCGATCACTGAGCACGGCGGAGACGGGCGAGGCATGAGGAGGGTCGGGGAGTCAAAAGAGGGCTGGCGGGTAAGGGAAGGGTGTTCGGAGGGAGGCGCGAGGGGGTTCAGGGAGCCAAAAGAAGGGGGGTAGGTAAGGGTGTTCGGAAGGGGGAGCGAAGGGATTTGGGGAGCCTAAAGAGTGCGGGTGGGGGGGGGGGGGTAGAGTTGGGTAGGGGCTGTCGGCAGGGGGATAGCGTACCTGCCGGGAGAGGGTCTGCACGGAAGGCAGTGGTCGGGGAAATAGGTGGACGCAGAGAAGTAGCCCAGGGATAGCTGAAAGGAAGGAGTCTGGGACGGGAAGGTGGAATGACAGATTGGCGGCGTGGGTGCGGGGTGGGGGGTTGTGGGACGCGAGGTGGGGCACGGGGGGCTGTAGGAAAGACTAAGGGACTCAGGTATTATTTGCGGAGGAAATATAAATATTGCCACATGTGTCTTTTAGGTATCTAATCTGCTCCGAACCCATGTTCATTAGAGGCTGACAGTGGCCATGGGCCGGACTTTGTGAATGTAGGAGCGCCGGGACAAGCGGGGCAGTGCGGAGGTTTGTGTGCGTGTTGTGTAGTGTGTGGGTAAATAGGGGATGCGAGATTGGGTGGGTGGCGGGGTGGGTGGGGGGTTTGCTTGCCGCCCACCTTCCTAGCAACGGCCATAGCGTGACAAACTCGTGGTCAGCCGAGCCTACGGAGAGACTGCAAGTCGACCTGCCCCAGACCCCAGAGGGCGCTAGTTACTAAGGAACAGGGTGAGCAGTATAAGCAAAGCGGCCTTATTTACAGGTCACAACGGGGCAATTAATCTGCCTGTAGTCTATATATGTGTCACATAAGTGCACGCACAGTACCAGCGGCAGAGCGCTACTACTGTGGATGTAATGGCTCACGAGAGCCAGCCGCCACTCCAATCACATCTGGGAATAGTAGACACTAGGCTGAACATGTAAACACTGGTGAGTATTGGTACTACAGAGGTGGCGGTCGTTGGGAAGTGTGTGTGTAGGAGGCGGGAGGAGGAGGGGCGGGGGGGTCAAGGTTTGTGGGTAGAGCCTCAGTCAATCAGTCGACAGTGTGTGTATGTGAATGGGGGTGGGAGGAGCGAGGGCGGGGACTGTGGGGAAGGTGTGTGTGTGTGTGGGGGGGGGGGGGGGGGCAAGGGTGGAGAGGAGAAGGGCAGGGAGGAAAGAGTAGGATGGCAATCTAGGACCTGCTGCTGAAGCGGCTTGGAGGAGAGGAGTGGGGATGGTGGCGGGTATGGGGGGAGGGGCGGGGGGAGAAGGAGTGGGAGGGGGTGCGGAGGGGGATGGCAGTGGGTGGGGTGAGTGACCTTACAGCTCCCCCTCCCGCCGCCCGTGCCTTACCATCCTCCCACCTCCCCTCCCGTCTCCCGCCTCCCAACCCATCTCCCGCCTCCAGCCTCCCACCTCCCCTCCCATCTCCCGCCTCGCACCTCCCGCCCCGTCTCTTCCCTCCCACCTCCCTCCCGTGCTCGCCCAACCCACACCACCCCCTACACTCTCATCCATCCACCGCCGGCCTTCGCCCGGCCATCCTGCCGTTTGCGTGTTCATCGAACGTCATGGCGCATGTAGCCCTCTCATCAGGCTGGTTCCCAGCAGGTCAGCCCGATACAAGCCGGCCGTAATCACACTTGCCGGGAACCAGCAGGGGGCTGTAATCAGCCAATACCTGACTGGGGGCTTTGACTCTAAGATGGAGGCTGCCTCGAATGTACCCCAAGAACAACAACAAATGATACGATGAAAATACAACTGTAGAAACTTGCATCTCAATAGACACCAAGGAAAAGAAGACATGAGGCAAACCTGGTGTTGTTAAATGTAACCATACAAATAACCAAGTAAACTCATGAAAATACAACTGAAGAAACTCACATATCCATATACGCCAAAGGAAAATAACACATGGCAAAAACAATTCAGTGGTAATATACCAAACAAAACTACAATTAAAACCATGAAAATACAACTGAAGTCCCTCGCGTCTCAATGGATGCCACAGGAAAAGAAGAATAAGGAAAACAATGCGGTGGTACAAAAGTACAATTAAACCATGAAAATACAACGGAAGTCACTTGTGTCTCAATGCATGCCACTGGAAAAGAAGACAAAAGGAAAACAATGCGGTGGTAAATATACCAAACCAAACTACAATTAAAACCATGAAAATACAACTGAAGTCACTGGCATCTTAATGCAGACCACTGGAAAAGAAGACATAAGGAAAACAATGCTGTGTTAAATGTACCCCCAAAAACAACTTTTAAATTCATGAAAGTACAATTACAAAAACTCACATCTCAATAATCGCAATGGAAAAAGAAGACATGAGGAAAGGCTGGTGGTGTTAAATGTACCCACACAAATAAACAAGCGAACTCATGAAAATACAACTGAAGAAAGTTGTCTTAATATATGCTACAGGAACAAAAGGCAAGATGAAAACATGGCAGTGTTAAATGTAGCCCAAAAAAACCCATGTCAACCCATTAAAATAAACTGAAAAAAACGTGAGTCTGGATATATGCCACAGGAAAAGAAGACTTGAATGAATATACTACAGAATAAACTCACATTTCAATAGACGCCACAAGAAAAGAAGACAGAAGGAACACAATGCGGTGTTAAATGTAATCCAAGAGATAGACGCCAAGGAGAAGATTGCTTGATTGATTGATTGGTGGTTTCTGTACGCGGTGTCAGCAGGATAAACCATATTCACGGGGATAATTTCTTAATTTGTTGATACAACCATTGGTTTTACAGAATGCAAAAGCACATAATCAATTCTGTAAAAGGAGAAGAATACGTACGGAAAGCAAGGCACCTAAAGTCAACAAGTAAACCCAGGAAAATACAACAAAATAAACCCACATCTCAGTATATGCTACGGACAAGAAGACATGCCGAAAACAAAGCTGTGTAAAGTGTACATCCACAAACCAAGAAGAAAACCCATGAAAGTACAACTGAAGAAACACATCTCTCAACAGAAGCCAACGAAAAGAAAACATGACGAAAACAAGGCTGTGTTAAATGTACATCCAGAAACCAAGAAGTAAAGCCATGAAAGAACAACTGAAGAAAAACACTTCTCAACAGAAGCCAAGTATAAGAAAACACGATGAAAACAAAGCTGTTATAAAGGTACATCCAGAAACCAAGAAGTAAACTCATGAAAGTACAACTGAAGAAACAAACCTCTCAACAGAAGCCAATGAAAAGAAAACATGACGAAAACAAGGGGGTGTTCTATAGTAAACCTTCAAGACGGAGGAATCGTTCAATATGTCAAGTACAGACACACAGGGCCCAGGCTGAGAGCAGGGAGGGAACACACGAGTCTGAGAGGTACAATATTCAAGTTTCCTCCTCGACCCAAATAAAAGAAGCTACAATAGAACTCTGATTGACAACAAACCATGAACTTGAGAAAAACCCCAGCAAGATTTGCATTATTCAGGTGGAGCACATCGGGCTAAATTCACAATCTACGGTATACTTCAAATTGACAGCAAACCATGAAGTGAGAGAAACCTAGCAATAATACAATGTGGGAGACATATTCCGCAAAACAGAATAATACCATTTTTTAGCTGACATACACGACTGCTCTATACAGAGGTGTTGGGAGTCCTTTCTACCTATGGTTGTATTATGAAGAATCAAAAGAGGAGGTGGTGACTGATAGAGAATAATGAAGAAGCCTAGACATACATGGATTTGAACTGATCACAATGCTCTTGAATCTACATCTCACCATGAAATGCCTGGTCTAAGCAAACATTGACTGCTAGATTAGATTCACTGCCCGGTGCTCGGGTGACGGTTCTAAGTAGCGAGTGAAATTGTAACGGTTTCAGTGATAGACAGTACTGTTGACAGAGGTAGTGTGGGAGGGACGACTAGGATTAGTGCGTTGGTTGCTTGTTGGAATTCTACATGCTGGCAACATCTAAGGTCATATCAGGATGGGCCCTACTTTTGACCGCGCCGACTCATGGCAACTTTCTAGTTAGTGCTGTCCCACTGGGAGACCATGCCGCCAGCACCATGACCCAATAGCCCTTACACTAAGTCAACCAGCGAACGCCTGGCTAGGAAGCGACAAGTATACACTTTTAAATCACTGGTTTGACTCGACCAGATTTCGAACACATGTGTTCAAATCCAACGATCTACCGAATAATGAAGAATTATAGACATAATTGGATTTGAAACTGATGACAATGCTGTTTAATCCAGATGCGCAGTGCGATGCTTGGTGTAAGCAAACATTGACAGGCAGACTGTCAGATGCCGAGAGGGTGCATCTTATATGCCTGTCACACTACAACGTTTCTCTCCAACGCGCGTCAACATGTGTCACTTTTTGGCGAAACGTCGCGAATCATCGGGAAACGTTAGGAGGACGTTATGAGGACGTCGGTACACATCGGTACACTATCCTGGATGTTGACAGTCGCCGGAAGACGTCGGCGAGCGTAGCAGGTCGCTATATGTTTTTAGCATGTAAAAAAAAAACAACGACCCACAACGCGCGTCAATGCGCAGGTTCCAATATTATGGCGACGTCAGAAGGACGTCGACAGCGCTGGAATAATGTTATGCGAATGCTAGGCAGTCACCACGCACCCATGAGGGTCGTCTCCACAGATTGCGTCAAATGGTTGCTTTGTTGTTTTATGTCCTACCAACATCTAAGGTCATATGAGCACATCGCACCAAACTTTTTTTTGTTTTCCTCACTTGTCGACTATCGTTGGGTCAGCGCAAATAATGCGCTGCACTGATGCTGATCTTTTTCCCCAAACCGCCGAAAAGTTGGACGTGTCTCGACGCGTAGAAGATATTTTGCGCGCTGACGGCGCACCAGCGAGAAGCGTCGTAGTGTGACAGGGCCATAAGTTAGGAGTGAAACTGCAACTGTTCCAGTGATAGGCAGTTAGAGAGGCATTGTGCGAGGGACATATATGATTGCTTCCTTGGTTGGTTGTTGGGATTCTACATCCTGGCAACATATAATGCCATAACAGGATGGGTACCGATGCGTGCCAGTACACACTCGTGGAAACCTTATAGTACTGTCTCACTGGGAGACCAGGGCACCAGCAGCAAGCATCCCATTCAGTCACAATATCCTGACACTGAGCCAAGCAATCATTGCCCTATCATAATAATGCAGAGCACCTAGCCAGGAACCGAGAATTATCAATTTGTAAATCATTGGTTTGACGCGGCCAGCATTCAAACCACGTGATTCAAATCCCAGAATCTACCAAACCTGTAGCGATGCATGCTCAACACATTCAGCTATTCCGCCTGGTGGACGGACAGGAAGAGGAGGACAAACATATCGCACAGTTGGAGGGGTTGGGACAGGGCAATGAAGGGTAGTATTACTGGTGTGAAATCGGCGAGCTGACTGCTTTAAAACGCACGGGATACATTAACGCAGGCGCCTCCTAGCCATGGTTTAATTACTTACATAAAAAACCTGATCTGGCTGTCTGAGTGTGAGAGATCTGACTGTTTACCGGTTAACAATTGGATGACAGATAGAGAGGCTCATGGGTAAATTATCAAAGACAGTTCATATAGGCTGCCATGGCTACACGAGCTGGGGGACACACATTAGGGCCTCTCAGGCGGGAGATTCTTAGGCCAGGTCTTCACAGGCCAGAGATTCTCAGGACAGGGCTTTTCAGGAGAGGGCTTCTTAGGCTAGAACTACTACTATCCGCGCTAGATAGCCCCATTGAATCAGGCAATTATAACTGCTCATATGCAATTATAATGGACTGACTTCTGACATCTTGCCCCCCTGTCCTGATATGACCAAATATGGTGCTAGAATGTTACGCCACCAAGACGCTACCATCCAGCCAACCTATTACTGCTGAGCTCACAACATATACACTGATGGTTCGAAAGACCAAAGCCGGGTAGCGGCTGCGGCAGTCTGCCGACGGGACAAATTTGGTGTACGTTTGCCCGATCAGAGCTCGATTTTCACTGCAGAAGCCCGAGCACTCCTTCTCGCTTTGGAGTGTATCGAGGTATCCAACCACACTAACTATGTTATATACAGTGAGTCGTTCTCTTGCCTCCTGGCTGTTGCTGGACTGAAAACGAATCACCCTATTCTAGCAACGGTCATTTATAAAATGAACCAACTGACAATGGATGGGTATGACATCCACCTGTGCTGGGTGCCTGGCCATGCTGGCATACAAGGAAACGAACGAGCTGATCGGGCTGCGAAGAAGACCCTGAACTGTGATCTTGAACCATGTCTGATCCCTCACTCTGATCTGAAACCACTAATAGCCACCCACATAAAATCCAAATGGCAACATGAGTGGGATGAAAACATTAATAAACTTAAAGAAATTGAACCATCTGTGGGAAAGCCACCACAGACTCATGAGCGAGGTCGGCGGGACCAAGTGGTCCTTAACCGCTGCCGTATTGGCCACTCGTGGCTTACACCTGCTTTTCTGCTCAAGGGGGAACCTCCCCCTGAATGTATTGGGTGTCAGTCCCCGCTGACACTCAAACATATTTTACTAAGTTGCGTTGATTTTTGGCCGTGCGCCAACGGTTCTACACTGCAGACATTATGCATGACCTTTTTACTAAGGTAAAATAGGAAAACATTTTAGCCTTTTTGAGGGCAGCTGGACTGTACCACCTCATATAGTTTACTAAATAGATTCTATCAATTATTAATAAAGCTTTTCTTTTTCTATGGGAATTTGTTTCCCTTGACCACAAATATATGATTGTGAGCTTTCTAATTTAATGAGTGTCTATTGGCACATAATTGATTGTCTGCTTTTACATGTAAAAGCGATGGTTTGAACAAAAAACAAACATTTCTCGCCGTGAATATGGCCTATGCTGCCGACACGTCGTAAAGCAACCACCAATCAATCAATCAATCAACATTTAGCTTCTTCATGCCAAAGTTAAAATAGGTAATGCTCCAAATTGTGTATACGATGAATATGCATACTTGCAGTTTCTGTGTTGTCCCTTAGATGCAATACAGCAAATAGTTGCAAAGTATTTGGGTAGGAATATGAATCTGTAATGTTATTTTGCCAATATCCGAGGTTATCTAAACATATACATAAACGAGCATGGCATTGTCCTTATACATACGAAATAGCGTATTGTGGCCGACATGAATAGACATGCACTAACAACGTGATCGCAGCCTATATGAACTGTATTTGGATTTCCACCGCTGTGGATAACTTACAGCGTCATCAAAGGCCAGTTGCTCTCAGACCATGTCTATGTGGTGTGGGATGTTAAAAATCCCTTGGGTCGGTAAAAGTGTAGGCTCAGGCTTTCTATCGACAGATTGTCTAATGGTGAAAACAAGTCTATTCAGGCTTATCCATAATAGGCAGCATAAATCTTCATGGAAAAAAACAACAAATTGTGACCTATGTCTTTTATGCATTCACATTATAGGGCCGGTTTCATCTTCATTGATTTGGAACTCCCCTTCCAAAATGTCACTGACATTATTTGGTTATGAATATACATACAATATCAAGGTAGATATGATCTATGTATGTTATACCTTCAGAGCACATGGCCGACGTAACCCACTTTCAACTTGGTTGATTTAATAATTCCCCTTCCCAGATTCCAGTCAAATGTTTCGGTCATTGACCCAGTATGCCAAACAAATGCTTGACACATATGATATGCTGCTGGACAGTGCTGATGGACGGCGTATGAGTTGTTATCGCAATAAGCATAATCTGCTCTAAATCCACAGTATCTGAACAAAACCTTGCTCGATATCCAAGGAGATTCACTGCCATATGTCGCGGAGTGTACACCTGCCTTTATTTAGAGAATCACGTGGCAGTTTGTTTCTGGCGGAGTGACGCCATTTTGTTTATTTTGGCTCCGAAGTGCCAGCATGCCTGGCTAGCTAGGGTATGTCTACCCGCCAAAATAGATAGGCATGTCCTGATATCGAGAGTGTATCTGACACATGAGTGGACATGAAGAGACATTGCACATGTACTTCTGCTACCTGAGATGTTGTTTGTCGTCATAATATAAAATTACTGCCTTGACATTTCTCCCTCTGTCACAGGTGCCATTATTCAGTGATATTACCATATATATACGTTTATCAAATATATATAAGCCCTGAGTATATATCGATTGTGATAAACCATTTATCGGATGTAATAAGCTTTGTAATGTCTTGTCCCCCATCCCTCCTCTCCCCACTCTCCAGGGTGGGGGGGGGGGGGGCGGATGAGGATCCGGCATGTACCACTCGCTCAGAACTATATATATATATGTATTATATAGTTTATTATGTCGATATAAATATGGGCAACCCCTTAATATGTATGTCTGACCACCTTAACTTCAATGTTATTCACTGCGGAGGTGCATTCTCTCCTCCCGACCTTCTTGACACCTACACCGTGAGCCAACTGTCATTCTACTCACATATATCCTGATATTATGTTAGATGTTACCGGGATGTAAAAGTCCAACAATCAAATCAAATCAAAGCTCACATATATTTTCCTGCCATAGAATAAATTCAACCCAAACCAAGTCCTAGTTTTGTCCTTCTCATTCGGCCTCGCTCCTGGTACTGGTACAGAGTCTCATCCCGACCGGCCCGGGATGAGACTCTGTGGAGGAGACACAGAACTTTGATGCCGGCATAGGCGCCATGAGGTGTGGTGTGTGATGTGTGGCATGTGGCATGTGGCGCAGCGGCAGACACAGCTCAGCTACAGGGTAGAGGTAAGGTGGGAAACACGTCCCTCATGTCAACTGAGCGAGTGGAGGCAGAGCCGGGGCGGTGCATGATGGAGGGTCCCACCACCCCAGCCAGACATGGGGGGGGAGGTACAAGATACTACATACATTATTACACTATCCATATACATATATATATTATATATAACTCCTCAGGGTAAAAACGCACCATTATATGGCGATACAACTATTAGGGAAAAGAAGACCATTTGGAATGTGCGCGATGCTCTTAACCTGTGTGCATTCCTACTAGTACTATGTCAACATCATGAAAATAAACAAAAAATGTGTAAAAATGGAATGTCATATTAGATTAACCACAATGATCATCGATCCCAATTCTGACTACAGCACTCATTACCCGTGGGTGGTCGCCATGATTCTGGTCTCTGATGCCGACACGCCCTTAAGCAATCACTACTAATTATAGCTAACCTGTGCTGTTCATATCATCATCATCATGCTGTTGGCACGATGCAACAAATACTGCTTTCATTATTTGACTGCTGCTCTCCATTTAGCTCTCTGCTGTGAGAGGTGTGTCCATGAGTCAGTCTTAATGTCTCTCAGCTTCAGGTTTCTCTAGATGGTATCCTTGATCCGGAGACGAGGGCGCCGTATCTTTCTCTAACCAGAAGACAGTTGAGAATATATCATTTCATGAAAGCTGCCTGCAAAAGTGTTGAAGTGCTGCTGGCTTTTGCAAGTTACGAGAGGCACTCTCTCCGGGAGCAAATAGAGGTTTCACACCTGCAAGAACATGTCAAGACAGGTGCAAAACTATTTGTCCCTGCAGTGGCTGGTCTGGAGATGTTGGGAGTTCCATACATCAACTGCCCTTAATGCTGCCACAGTGACATGGTTTTCTGTTTAGGGTTTGCTCCCTTAGCCTTCGGTTCTGCCAAGAACCTGTACCATAAGACAACTCTGCAGGGCAGCGGCATCAACCTCCCTGAGGTATTGCTATACCTGCAATAACTGTTCATATACATATCGAATAATCACCGTATGACATAGACATTAGTCATGTACTTAAAACCATGACTGAAAGAGCATCTGTGTCAGCATCAACCCTCTTATCTCATAAAGCACTTGTAAACTTGTCCGATATTTAGACATGGCGGATGTGTACACTAGTCTATAGTAATTACAATTGTTATATAAAAAGCTAAACGGTATATAGAGCCAGAGGCATTAAGGTATTATGTGGTGGTGGTGATCCTTTACTGATTTAATATAAACATTATGTAGTTATATATAGTGTGATAGGGGCACTACTTTTAGTGTGACACTGCTAAGTGATAATTAATAGCACATCAACTACTAGCCATTACCTGTATCCGATACTTCCTCTGCCGTTCTGAGGTCCAGATACAAACTTGGTAAAATATACTCAGAAGGACCTGTCCGTTTGATAAATATGATGTTACAGATATCACGTATATGTTATTACAGATATTACATTAAGTGCTGATCGCAATGAACAGCTTATTCCAAACCGATGTCAGCCCTACCCGTACTGCCCTGCTACTAGCCAATAAACAGCTTATTCCAAAATGAGCTCACCCCCACACTACCCACACTGCACTGCTACTAGCCAATGAGCAGCTTATTCCAAAACGAGGTCATCCTCCAGCCTCCCCACACTGCACTGCCACTAGCCAATGAGCAGCTTATTCGAAAACGAGGTCATCCCCCAGCCTACCCACACTGCACTGCTACTAGCTAATGAGCAGCTTATTCCAAAACGAGGTCATCCCCCAGGCGACCCACACTGCGCTGTTACTAGCTAATGAACGGCTTATACCAAAACTTGGTCAACCTCCACCCTACACACATTGGACTGGTTCTATCAAATGAGCAGCTTATTCCGAAATGAGGTCACTCTCCCTCACTGCACCCTTCACTTACATACCCGGTGTTAATGTCGATAATCATTGCATCATCCATACATCCCCCCCTTTCTCCCCATACAACACACTTCTTGTCCTGAGTCCCATAGGGTCTCACCAGCTCCAACATCACCCTTCCCATCATGCATCTTCAGAGAAGTAGGTCATGCCCTCAATTACTCCACCCTCATTACATAGTGAAGTGCCTGGTTCACTCTACTACCGGCAGGTACCCGACCCTGTAATGATAAGCACAGCGATTGGAATACTTCTCTCCACCCTGAAGGTGGTATGTGTGTATGTTAATGTGTATTGCCCGATATCGTTTTTTGGCACGAAGGAAAGTATAATTGTTACAGATTTGTGAGTCGGACTTGATGTTTTTCTCGAAGATTTATACTGCCTATCATGGATAGACTTGTTTTCACCAGTAGACAGTTTGTCGATAGAAATCCCCAATCTACACTTTTACCGACCCAATGGATTTGTTACCTCCCACACCACATAGACATGGTATGAGAGCAACTGACCTTTGATGATGCTGTAAGTTATACACGGTGGTGGACATCCAAATTGGCAGAGGTGGGGACATGGGGACTTGAACCACCAACCTTCAGATTAGGAGTCTGACCTAGAAAAAAGTCAGACATGCTAACCACTCCAGGACCGAGAACACCACGTCCTAATGAAGTGAACCCGCAATCGGCCCTTTTGGAATCTCCTGCGTTTGAACCGTGGCCGAGTCACAACATTGATTCAAAATTAGATGCTTAGCATTACCGAAGCAGCTATCCCCCAGGTTTGATACCTGGCCGAGTCAAAGGAATGATTTAAAATTATACGCTTATCACTATATAATCAGGTATTCTCCTTTACTAGAATATGGCAAGAATTAGGAATATAAATTATATTGAAATTTCCCCAATTTAAACAACACATATATTAAAAACGATCACCAAAGCGAATTAGCCAGTTGTGATATCTGGAATAGTGCTATGTCCCGTGAGGGTAACACTTAGATCATGGAAACTGAAGCTGACTGCAATGGTTATATCCCCCCTGAGCGTAATACTTAGATCATGGAAACAGAAGCTTACTGCAATGGTTCTATCCCTCCTGAGTGTAACACTTAGATCATGGAAGCAGAAGCTGACTGCAATGGTTCTATCCGCCGTGAGGGTAACACTTAGATCATGGAAACAGAAGCTTACTGCAATGGTTCTATCCCTCGTGAGCGTAACACTTAGATCATGGAAACAGACGCTGACTGCAATGGTTCTATCACCAGTGAGCATAACACTTAGATCATGGAAACAGAAGCTTACTGCAATGGTTCTATCCCTCGTGAGCATAACACTTAGATCATCGAAACAGAATTTGACTGCAATGGTTCTGTCCCCAGTGAGCATAACACTTAGATCATGGAAACAGAAGCTTACTGCAATGGTTCTATCCCTCGTGAGGGTAACACTTAGATCATGGAAACAGAAGCTGACTGCAATGGTTCTATCCAGCTTGAGTGTAACAATTTGATCATGGAAACAGAAGCTGACTGCACTGGTTCTATCCCCAGTGAGCATAACACTTAGATCATGGGAACAGAAGCTGACTGCAATGGTTCTATCCCCAGTGAGCATAACACATAGATCATGGAAATTGAAGCTAACTGCAAGTGTTCTATCCCCAGTGAGCATAACACTTAGATCATGGAAACAGAAGTTGACTGCAATGGGTCTATCCCCAGTGAGCATAACACTTAGATCATGGAAACAGAAGCTTACTGCAATGGTTCTATCCCCAGTGAACATACCACTTAGATCATGGGAACAGAAGCTGACTGCAATGGCTCTATCCTCCGTGAGTGCAACACATAGATCATAGAAACAGAAGCTGACTCTAATGGTTCTATCTCCCTTGAGTAGAACACTTAGATCATGGAAACAGAAGCCTGCTGCAATGGTTCTATCCCCCGTGAGTGTAACAATTAGATCATGGACACAGAAGCTTTCTTTAAATATCTAAATATAGTACATCCATATGTTAGACAAGTCTAATCTGATCATGTTCCTTCTCAGCTATCAATCAATTACACAGCAATAGATTGGTTATGATCACTTTCTGAAATCTGTCAACTGTATCTCTGTTCCGATAGTACAGATGAATGCTTTCAATAAATCTGTGCCTGTTCTAGCAGTATTATATCCGTAGTTATTTGGAGACTTACACTACCTGCTTATTTGTTAAATATGTCACATAGGAAATTGCCATATTCTACAAAAGAAGGTATTTAATATATATGTAGATATCTCTGAGTCCCTACACCTCAGCAAAATTGCCATATCTTCATAGCTTTGAATTCTTAATTGTAAATCCCACATGCATCATTTAATATACTATAGCTGTATGTGGTGCACCAGACGGAATGTCCAAAGGAGTTAGAGCCTGGGTTCGAATCCCTGTCGAGTCAAAGCAAGGACTTACAATTTGATAGTTATTGCTTCCTAGTCAGGCGCTCTGCATTATTAGGATAGCACAAGGAGCAGTGGAATGAGGAAGACCAATCATCCGCGATTGAAATGTCCCTTGCTTAACCAACTAATCTACCATAAAACCCCAACAAGAAACCATGTATTTTATGCAACGTAAATCTGGTTTCATTTCTCCACGAGAATGTGACGCTCATCTTTTCTTTCTCAGTTAACACAAATTACAACGCATGGTAATATAACTACGTGTTGGGATTACTGTATCTATAAATAGTAATCCAGGTCTTGTTCCGAAATAGCGAAATAGGGAAATAGCGAATGGTAGACAGGAAGTGTGAACACTTATTTGTCTCAAGTGTCTCTTATTTGTTCCGATCATGTTTGTCCACTGGAATGATAGAACGTGTAAGGAGAGAACCGTCATGATGTGGCTATGGATAGTAGATTAATAGTGGCTATATGAGCGCAGGGTAAAGACTGGGGGGATTGTGATTACCGATATCGGAATGGGGACAGGGTAATGGAGCAATAAAATAGAAATATGGGTGGTCTGCAGTGATGGTATTAGTGCTCGGAGCCACAGTAATGTGAATATGGGTGGAACTAGAGGAGTAGGAGGTGAGATGTGTGCATGTGATTCTGGGTAGAGTCATAATCGGGATAGTGGGAGTAACGCCATTGTTGCCTAATAAGGAGCACATCTATAGCAGGTGAGGAGCACAACATTAGGGGTAGAAGTATGACTATAAATGCTGTAATATGTAGGAATAGATCTAGAGTTTCCATTGTGGCGTGTTCCCTTGTTCTTTTTAAAACTGTTTGTTTTTAATTGAGGCTGTATTTATACTGTCCATATCATATAAAGGTGTGTATTCAGGCTTGATTTAAATGCTGGTCAGCGGTAGTGTTGGTGTTATCTTATCACACAGTAGATGCTGATAAGGTATTTGATTGCCTGCATTTCAGCAGCAGATAGATAGTTGATTGGTCTGGTTAGTAGTCTATGTTTATTTTTGGGGATTTCTTTTCATATATGTGTTTTATTTGTTCTACTCTTACTACTAGACTAGCAAACTCCTAGTTACATATCATAGGCTTGTACATAGCTGTGTTGTGTGCTATCTGGCTACTTTTGGCACAGTTACCTTCCATTGGGTGTCCCGCTGTGTTCGCTTGTTACCTTGTGATGTGCCACACAGACAATGAACCTGTGTTTTGCTTAGTGGTCGCTCCCATTGGTTCGACCCAGAACGTGTGCATGGCAGATGTGACTTATGGACTTGTGCATGGCAGATTTGACTTACTGGCCAGGAACATATAAAATAAACATATTCATTATATGTGTGATGTGTCACAAGATGACAAGTGAACATGGAACAAGGGAACATGCCACAGGGGAACAGTCTATGGATACTCAACCTTAGACTTGCGCGACAGCTGACTTCAGGACTAGTACCGTTGGGAGTGCAGTGAGGTAAACATGGCGAATGCTGACATGCATAGACCCTGGGGATGTGTTTTTGATAGCACATACTATGCATATTCATTAACAGCTGAACTCACATGAAGTTTAAAGGTAATATCCCGGGCCGTGCCCTGCAACTTGTGGTGTCAGATACTTCCGATAAAGGGCAGATCCGACACTGATATAGGCTTCACACAGTTTTCCAATGGTCAAAGCATATATAAAAATATGTGCTAAATCAAATTCTGCATCATTTGAAAGTTAACTGCTTGTAATAATCGTACCACTAGCAGATATAAGGTTGTATGTTGCAAGCTACTATGACTAGTTATGATTTTCTGCTCGACAGCCAAGTTTCATATTTGGCAATAATTCTCTAGAAACGATAAGCATATATATATATATATATATATATATGAAGAGTACATGCGCAAATTCCGTAAACTCCAATACAAAAACCTCGAGGTAATTTTAAATCTCACTAATTCAGTTTTTCTTATGATGAACTGAACATGGAGCAATGAACAACAATGAACAACAAATAGGAATGTAAACAAATTGCGTGATGATTTGATTACAATGTGTATCTATATATTTAGATTGGCGTTTACAGCGTTTTCCGACAGACCTCTTATGTATATATACATATATATATATTTAGTGTTGCAACACAAATGACAAATCCATTATAGTTGTTTACTGTTAAATCAAATATACTGTCGTGTTTTCCAGTTAGAGTCTATCAATTCTATATTGAGTCGGGCATTATATAGGAAATTGGCAGCTTCTGTGCCAAAACAGATTTGATTATCGGAAACATTGCAGATTCAGTTCAATCCCGGTAATCATCATTTCATTTCAATTCGGATGTGGCAGCTTCGGAGTCAAAAACATTCATTGGAATGATGATAATTTCAGTTCAAACCTGGCAGTAATCGTTTCATTTCAACTCATTTGTCAGATATTTATAATTCTTCGTATTTTATGTAAGCACCTAAGTCTATGTAGATGCTACTACTAGTATGGCAGTATCCGGGGGGAGACGGTTAATGCCCAGCTCACCGGCGTCTGGTGGCGCCACCTGTATACAGATGCTATGTCCCTCACTTAAAGGGCCCTGGTATATTGATTGTTGAGGGTGTCATTATCTGCTGGTACTCATCCATATTTCCACCCAACTTGCAGCAGGGTCTGATTTTCTGCCTCACTTCCGGAATAGACCCCCCCCCCCCGATTCGCGCATGAGAAGCCCCCTCTCATTACATCCGCTTGCCATGCACAACTTAAAGCAGTATTTACATAATGCATCTTGCCGAGACCACCCCCTCTCGCCTGTCACCATCCTACCGCCAATCCACACTCCTGCGTCGGCAACCAATTCATATTCCACATCAGCCACATTATAATCTGCCTATCACAAATGTACATGTAGCTTTCCATATGCTATCCACATTGCCTTCCTCACACCGGCAGCGAATAGTTTTCGTGCGGATCTAATATAAATGTATATATATATAATTATGTTTATATATGTTTTTGTATGTATATATGTGTAGTGGTATGCACCGAGCTATCAGGCAAGGAGCCGTATAGACAGCTAGGCGTGGATAGTGTTGTGACACCAGGGATCCCCGGTGGCGTAATGGTTAGCACACTGGCCTGGAATGCAAAGATATGTGTGTTCGAATCCAGCTCTAGGCGCAATATTTCACATTTTCATGACCCCCCCCCCCCCCACGACATATGTATATGAGTATTGTAGCTTTCCATATACTGTTCACATAGCATTCCTCACAGTGCTGTTGTTTTCTCGCTGTTGATTGTTTACCCTGTTATTTAGTTGTTTCTTGTTTTGATGATGTGTGCTACTTATTGTTTCCTGCTAGTTTGGATTACAAGCCTGTTACTATGATACCCTTGACAATTAGCTAACTAGACTATCCTGTTACTGAGTAATTGCTGACCTGCTAGCTTGAACATGTTAACCATATTCAACTGGTCCACCCAGTCCCCTGCTACTAGCTTCTCACAAGCTCATATGTCTAGAAGTAAGCTTGATTACACTGGTTGACGATATGACTGAGGCTGAATGTATCCCTCTGGTACCCTGTTAACGTTCACACGCCTTATTGGTAGCGCGTTCTGAAGGACTCTGAGCTCGCTGTTACCGGATGGCGACCTGCTTCAAGTTACTGATTTCTTTTGAATAAATACTGTAAAGGAGCCGTGCCTTAAGTGTTATATGGAGTGAACCGAATTACTGGGAGTGGTGGCCGAATCGATAGAGTGGCCTAGCATGCAGAATGCAGAAGTTTGCCTCCCGGGAAGTCGCACCATTGAGCTATAAAATTGATACTTATTGCTTCCTAGCCTGGCATTTGACATTGATAGGATAGGGCAATTACTGTTTAGCTCAGTCTCACCCCCCACTAGCCACTTTTGTGCTAGGGTGTCATTACACAAACAAACTCAGTGTCAGGATAATGTGACTGTGTGAGATATCAAGTTATGGCAGCTGGTTGACTGATTCCCCAATGGGGCAGCACTATGAACTTGCAATGAGTGTGCACTGTCACAAGTTGGTACCCGTCCTGGTATGACCTAAAATAGAGCAGTGTGTGGAAAGAACTGATGCAGCCTAATCAGAGTGGTTATGTGGTATCAGTGGAGGTGAAGAGCAGTCAGTGGAAAATCTGCGATGTGGAAATGTTGGTGTGTGTGAGAGTGAGTGGGGGTGCTGTGGGGATGGAATCTAGGTTCTGATGGAGACTCCTTCCTCCAGGGTGATTCCTCCAACCGCCTCCCCTCTCTCTCTGACGGCTGCCTGGCGCCCAGTCCCCAAGCACCCCACTCAGTCCTGCCCTTCTCCAGCTCCCCCTTCCAGCCCCGCCCCCCCTTCATCCCCCTCTCCAGCTCCCCCTTCAACCTCCTCCCCTGGCCAAACCCCGGCCCAGCCTCCCCCTCCAGCTCACACCTCCACCCCCCCACCGCGCCGTCCACCATCCTCCCCTCCGCCCGCCTCCCAAGGCCCGACACGCCGGTTGGACAAATCGCAGCCCCGGTCCTGTCCCAAGAGCCCTGGTCACTGATTGGCCATCACTGAGCGATATTAGGGGACCGCGCGCTGGTAATCAGTTGACCCGCCATGTTGGCAGCTAAATGCTGGTTCCCGACGTCGGGACCTATTGCTGGCTTCATTGATTAGAATCCTGCGCTGGTAACTAGCAACCAGAAACTAGCAACCAGCAACCAGCAACCGGAAACCAGCTACCAGCAACGCTGCAGCGTCTATCGCGCCACCTCGCTCACCCCGAGATGCTTGGCGAGAACCCTTAAGGTGTCCGGGCAGGTCGGAGTACATTTATATAGTCGGCTTCTTTTTCATCATATTTTCTTGTTAAGAGTTTGCGGCGACGGGCTGACCAGAGAGGGTTGGACGGATTGGGATGAGGCGGGTCGCTGTGAGGCAGGGAAGTATGTGGGAGCTCTGAGCGGGGCGGGGTGGAGCGGGGCAGGGGAGGGGGGGCGGGGTGATGGAGGGTGAGGGGCAGGTTGGCATCGGGTGGGGCCAGGTGAGGTAGGACGGGGTGGGGTGGGGCGGAGAGGAGCAGGGCGGTGTGAGCCGAGGCGAGGCGAGGCAGTGTGAGGCCGTGCAGGGCGGGGCGGGTGGGGCTGTGCGGTGGAAGTAGGGCGGGGGGGGGGGTCTGGTTGGTCCGGTTTATTGCAAGGAGTTATGGGTGGAGTATTGTTCAGTAAAGGTGCATCATGGGAGGAGAGGAGGAAGGGTTGTTGTCGTGTGTACTGTTCTGGAAGTGGTGGTGGTGCGTGGAGAGCCAGGAGGCCTGGTCTTAACGCTTAAAGGCGCTTCTCCGGCACGCCGCTGAGGGGCGCTGTCGCTGTATATATCGGACACGGCGTGTTCTGAAGGCTGAAGCGCACCACTCCCCCACACCCCCTCTCCACACAGCTACTGCCCCCTGGTGGTGGCGGCTGGCGGCTACAATGGCGACAGTGGTGGCCAATTGAGGCCGTCTCTAAGCGGTGCCGGCCCCATTAATCTCGGCCGGCCCGCCCCCGACAAATCCGGCATCCACTTAGCTGGGTACCGCCAGTAGGCCGTATTAGCCACTCCCTCCCGACGGCCACCCCGGCAACACCCTCGACCCGCCCCGGCAACACCCGCGCCCCGCCCCGGTCCCCCTCCCCTCCCCGTCTCGCGCCCGGCCTCTCCTCATCCCCCGCCTCGGTCCCCCTCCCCCTCATCTCCGCCCGCCACAGGCTCTGGGGCGGCCTCACCAACCCGCACCCGAATCAGTTGTAGCAGACCTGAGTGACCGGGTAGTTGGCTGGCCACCAGCTGACAGAGCAACTGCTTGAGCAGCTGGCTTAGTATTTTGGTGTGTCAATTGGGGGAGTAGTTTGCTGAGCAGTTGTCGGAACAGGTCACTTGGTGATTGGTTTCCCAACAAGTTGCTCAGTACCGGGCGCGGTGGCATAATCGGCAGAGCTCAGGCCTCCTGAGTGGTAGATTGGGGGTTCGTTTCCCAGTCGAATCAAACGAATGACTTAACAAGTTATACATGTCACTTCCTAGCCTGGTTCTATGCATTAATAGGACAATGACTAGTTAGCTCAGTGTCAGGATAATGTGACTGAGAGGGATATCGAGTAATGGCGCTGGTGTCCTGATTTCACCAGTAGGGCAGCACTGTGAAGTCATCATCAGTGCACAATGTCACTAGTCGTTTCCCGTCCTGAAATGATGTTAGATGTTACGAGGGCATAAAACTCCAACAACAAATCATCCAACCATCTTGAGGATCGGTTTATTTTCAATTAAAATTCAATCTCATTGTTTATCCTGACACTTACTGCGCGAGCGGATCCTGCCAAACACGCACTAGTGACATCACTTCAGGAAGAGCTACAGCGGAATATAATTACCTCCTAATTTATTGTCAGAACCAAGGAGACAAATCCATTATCAAGCCAGTTGACAAGCATTCATCATCTTTCATACCCTACTAATATCAATAAAACCAGCCTGATGACGCCGTTAGATAATTGTCTGAGGGTGATAATTAGGATATCTCACGCGGCCTTTTCCTGGAAGACTTGTCGATGGTGGGTAAGTAGTTAGGTTCTGGTATTAGCGAAAGAAGGGGACGTATGTTTTGTACATAATTATTTACTTACTATAAAAACCTAGCAATATAGAATTATATAATTATATAACGTAACAACCACGACCACATACAATTGTACCGCAGACAGTCCACTGGCTGGCCATAAGGACCTACCGTCCTTTAGAAAATATCAATCCTGGACCCAAGGGGCAGACCAGTAGCAACAGGTAGCTGGGAAGAGGTCTAGCATCAGGCAAACCCTCTGCGAGACACTCTTCGATGCAGACCTAACCAACACATGCCGTTCAAGTAGGTCCATCTATAACTGGGTACTATATGATTATGTGGAACTGTCACATCGAAGGCACCTGTAGCTTCACATGAGTCATCATCATGATGTCGGTCATGATGCGACAAAGACTGCTTTCACTACTTGACTGCCGCTCTCAATTTAGCTCTCTGATGTGAGAGTGATGTCCATGAGTCGGTCTTAATGTCTCTCAGCTTCAGGTTTCTCTTGATGGTATCCTTGAAGCGGAGATGAGGGTGCCCTCTCTTTTTGTAACCAGAAGACAGTTGAGAATAGAGGATCTGCTTTGGTAGCCTCTCTGATGACATCCTAATGAGGTGTCCAATCCACCAGAGATTTTTTTTGATCGGAAGATCTTCCATAGATGGCAGCCCCGTCCGTTTGGGTATTTCCTTATTTGTCACTATATTTAGCTGTATTACTTAATAGTACTCCCTGGTTGTTCTACATGCATCCATATTATTTAATCTGTGAATTATTAGTCAACCAATGAATTACCTTCCCCGGCGAAATACCAGTGCTACTGCGCTGAGGCTCCCTAGTCTTCATTAAGGCAAATAGCTACTAACAATAAAAGCTGTACAGCTGGAGATGCAGTAGATAATAAGCCAATCATTCCACATCTACAGGTGATAGAGCTGAGCGTAGATACTTTGTTTCTATAGACGTTACTATATATATAATTGACGAGTTCAGGCGCAAAACCCCATAAACGCCAATTCAAACATGCATTTTAAATGAAAGATGTTTATATGAAATTAATTCTAATCAATTCCACTGTTCATATGTTGACATAATATTGGAGCAATGAACACAAAAGTAGGAATGCAAAAATATTACCTTTTTGAAGGTCTAATTCCAGATGTCTTTATACATTTTTTGATTGGTGGTTATGGGGTTTTGCGACTGAACTCTTCATATGAAGAGTTCAGGTGAAAAGTACTTTAAACGCCAATCCACATATTGAGATAAACAACTTGCGAAAGGTCTATTTTGTTTTACATTTCTAATTGTGTGTTCATTGCACTATCAATATTTCATTACTAGCAAATTGGAATTCATGACAATTAAAATTAGCTTCAAGTACACATCTGTTTGGATTACCGTTTACACGATTTTGCGCCTGAAGTCTTCAAACCCACACCCCCACACACACACACATATATATATATATATATATATATATAGGCACACCGCAAAGTTGCCACTTCCCAGATCTTCCAGCTCTTTCCCTCTCCTTCACGCCCTCCTCAACCCCCGCGCCCCCGCCCCCCCCCCCACATACCCTGCCCACCACAAAATCCTCATCATAGCATGAGTCTACTAAGTTAATCGGCTCATCCCACTTGTTCTGAGCTACTCAGACTGACCCACTAACAGTCACTCACCTCTCACCTGACCCCCTCACCCTCCACGCTCCTACAACGGTCCACTGCACCCCACCCCACCTCACCTCACCCTACCCCAACATCCATACATTATACACCCCGTGCTCCGACGACAGCAAACCTAATCATCCACCCTGGAGAATTAAAAGGGGAAAAAAAGACAAAGAAGAAGAAGAAATATGCACACCTTTAAATAGCGGCTGGGGAAACAGTCTGGGAGTTAAAGCAGCTGGGAGTTTGCTCCCACGGCGACATACCCTTTATGTGAGGCAGCACTAGTTAAGTCTGGCAGCGGCTATCGTCCCTGAGGGGCACGAACCCAGCTGGGGTCGGGGTCCTCGCCGGACGTGGTCGGCATGCCGGGCCCGGGGAACGGGCAGCCAGTCGCCGGCCCGCACCCCTTCTTCCCGGGGGCCGCCTTCCTCCTATAGATGGGCTCTTTGTGTTTAGACAATAGATAACATATTCACTCCGTACTACAGTAGTCTAAGTAGGGGTGAAGAGCAAGGCTATAAAACAAGTGGAGAAAATATGGGTAAATGGAATGAGAATGTAAATTCTTAATATATAAAGCAAAATATATTCTTCACATTTCTTGATATATAGTAAACCAATGAATTACCTCCCCCGGCGAAATACCAGTGCTACTACGCTGAAGCTCCCTAGTCTTCACTGAGGCAAATATCTACCCTCGACTTTAAAAAGATACAATATTCAGTCCATAATACAGTAGCATAGGTAGGGGGAGACAAACAATCTCATATACAAAGTGGAGAAAATGTGGTTAAATGAAATCTTAATCTAAAATTCAAAGTATATTCTACACATATCTTGATATATTTACCCCCAACTTTAGAAAGCTAAAAGAGTCAGTCCATATTAAAGTACCCTTGTTTTAGGTGAAGAACAACCCTATATCAAAAGTGCAGAAAATGTGTATACATAAAATGAAAACATAATTTCTTAATCTAAAAACCTAAATATATTCTTCACGTACCTTGTTCATTTACCCCCCAACTTATGAATTGATTAGTAAATTAAGTCCCGGTGATGAATACCGTTTAAATTTGAATTGATGGAGCCAACATATCCTCATGACAGACAATGAATGGCTTGAAGTTGAGAGTTTCCTGGATAATTATCCAATCTAAGTCAGGAAGGATTATTATTCAAAATTGTTTTGAAAACTTTGAGGGTACCATCATTTTGGGTCACCATATATGTATTCTAATTGTACACACGAGACACTACATTAAAGTCCGACAGTAGAGCCATCAGATTTCAGTAGCAAATGTTGTAATATCTGCAAGAATTTACAGGGTCCCTCCTTTCTATACTTTGACCTTTCTATACACAAAGATAGTATGGTGAATTAGTCCAACTTTCCTAGGGACTTAGCCTCACCCCAGCGACATATGTGTGTCCATCCTGCCCTGTCATTTCTTTACCACCCACCGCCAATTGTACAAACTTATATCTGTAGCGTGGGTCCGCGGATTATTCTGTCCACCGAATTTTGTAATAAGCTGTGGCTGTCATAATACCCCAGTCACACTACTGATTGCGACCACATTGCGACCACACACACTAATCTTAGTAGGAAGTGGTCCCACAATGGTCGCAAGTCGTAGCAACGTGGTCCCGAAATGTTGCACCGTCTGTACTAAAAATCTTGCAACTATAATGCTCACAAGGCTCAGTGACCATTGCTTTGGTCGCAAGGAGGTCAACGCTTACTGGGTTATTCGGTCAAAAGTGGTCGCAAATTGGTTGCAAGCGGTCGCAAGCTGTAGTGTGATTGGGCCTGCCTACACTCCCATTGTTGAAAGAGTCCTTATCCATAAGGATGATGAGACCAATCGTTGGTGCCGATAATACAAATTATACTATTCGCATCGAAGAACCTCCTGAGAAAGGAAAATAAATAGAAACCTAACCAACGGTTTCTTTGGTGGTAAATATGTTTATTCTGCTGAATACGTATTTTGTCAGTGCCGAAGCACTGGTCTTCCAGCCATTTTTCAATTCAGAGTTATTTACACAAAAGGTATATATAATAAGGTATGCAATACCTGCTGAATACACAATTTGCAGCATGTAATACAATGAAATTATGTAAACCAAAAGTTCCATAGCAATATGGTAACAGTAGTGTCATATAACTATATCAATATTAGTCAGATCAATGTGAGTATTTACATAGTATTTAGAATGTAAGCAGAAGTTATCTGTTCTGTTCAGTTGGTAAAGTTTTAGTAAGTTTTAATGTTCAGTTGCAGTTAAGCAAGTGGTATATAAATGTCAGTTTGTTAGAAATATTCTAGTGAGACTCTAGTGTAGTTAGTTATGTGAGATTATGAATTATGTTGTTCGGGTGGGGTTGTTAATAATACACTGGACTAGATGTGACAAGAAAAGCAGTGGGACCAATCCCAGTGCATTTTCGTCTTAAATTTTACACTTTTAGCTGGACTGTCTCTGTCATTGTATATGGTTGACTGGATATAACAGAGGAACATCATATCTATATTAAATTATCTATATTAGATAATATCCTTGTGTTTCTTCACTCGCCAGCTGATTGGCTTCTGATACCAGGCGATGATTAAATTCACTGCAGTCGCCGATGGGATTACCTGGGATTGAGAAAAACAAGCAGAACTACACCACCTCGCACAAAGTCACTGCCGCTTCAGTCATATTACCAAGACAAACTCCCGAATATTGTTTGTTTGTTTGTTTTTGTTTTACGTCCTACCAACATCTAATTTCATATCAGGACAGGTACTGACTTGTGACATTGCGCAGTCATAGCGACTTTATAGTGCTGTCCCACTGGGAAACCAGGCCGCCGGCAACATGAACTGGTTTCCCACTCAGTCACATTATCCTGACACTGAGCACACCAGTCCTTGCCATGTCCTAATAATGCCAAGCGCCTGGCTAGGAAGCAACAAGTATACATTTTTAAGTCATTGGTTTGACTCGACCAGGGTTCGAACCCACGACCCCGAGATCTATCAGCACGGGAGCCGGACGCTCTAACTCATTCGGCCATCCCGTCTGGTAAACTCCCGAATAAGGGCAGCGTCTAAAGCCATACAACTGACGACAGTAGTAAACGATTTAAAAAAATCAGCATCACATTCCGGTTCAAATGACGTATCGGTCTAATAAACTTGGTAAACTGAGATTTATGTATTTTCGTTATTAAAATATATGATGCAAATGATGCATAGCTATCTTTTTTGTCAATAATAGAGTTGACTTGTTATTTTGCGGTTTCGTTATTGCTCACCTGATAGATGAATATGGATGAGATAATTGAGATATAGTTGACAATTCTGCCTTTCTATTCGTCAAGTCTACATGGGTGCATCGAAACTCAAAGCCGGACCGCAGAAACAAAACGATTTGAGTGCTCTCTTCCCAGGTGGGAGACCTTGGGATGGAATAGTCCTTATCCAAGCCACTAACTTACTAATTTAGATCTCTCACTACATAGGCTGGATTTCAACGGTGCCAGGGTAGCACAATAAGTTTCCGAATGACAAAGACAATTTTCTTCATGCCAAAAGTCCAATGAATAATGATATGATCGAATCAGTTGAACGTCCACATCCCATTTGTGTATGTCGTGGGCGATTGGTATGTCGTGGGATTACAACTCCTGGAGTCGACACCTGTTTGTCTCAAGCCACTTAGATATACATTGATAGTTGTCGCTATTTAGGATGTCACTCATAATTACTAGGATAGTGAACGAAACAGCGTAATGTGCAAGACCAATTCTCCGCTCTTAAAGTTCCCCATGCTTACACACCCATCACACCAAACTAGTTCTCGAAACATGCGACCACGTTCTAAAACGGGAGGTGGTCGGGGTAGAACGTGGCTGCAAGAAGATTTTGGTCATGCTAACAATTCTGGAGTACCATTCCATTCTAGCCCATCCATTCCATTCGTAAAAAGACCGTAAATACATGGTGCTACGTCCATTCTGTTCGCACACAGATTGAGTCCATTCACCTATATTTTCATGAACGTAGTGGATCAACTAATGGACCAACAATATTTCTTTTTTAATAACAACCTAAAATTGTGTTTTTTTAAATCAAAAGTATGAACATCTAAATCCCGGAATCTGAAAGGAGTGACATTAGATGAGGAAGGAACTTGACGGTACTTCATACTGTCAAGTTCTTAGCTTTGTTACCATTACATCTGTATGTGCCTATGCGTATTTCAGCGATTCCTTTCTGTCTTGGGAGTTGGGATGTTCTGGATGCAGGGTGATATGGTGTATTCTAATGTGTCATCATCAGCATCATCAATCCCTTAACACTGATCGTTATTGGAGCATGACAGATTTTAAAGTCTAATGCTCGAATCTGTGGCTGTGTAGGCAGGCTATGGTGAAATCAATACAAACAAAGAGAAAGGAAGCGTACAAAGTGTAAACAAGAAGAGAGAGTTTATTATTTATATGGTTACATGGGTTCATTGTAGAGTATCACCCCACCCATTTCCCCCAATGGGAATGAACCAGTCTTGGCCCTACCAATAGGCATCCAGCATTCCTGGTCCCAATGGATACTAGTGGTCTGCCCACCACCACAAGCTGTAGGGCCTGATGGCCACCACCACCCTTGACCTTTGAGTGTGGCGATCCCTACCCCAACAGAGGGGGTAGGCCCTGAGTGCACTCACACCCAGACCTGCCAGCACCACTATGTCTATTTACATCCCACTCAGGCACCACCAACCCACGCATATATAGATATATATATATATATATATATACATGTATATATATATATATGTACACCGATCACTAATAGAACATTTGCATTACCCCTATGCAGGATATCGGAATATTTTACAAGATGACATTGAAACCCGTTTCTCCATTTTCCCCCATGTACTCCAGCGCTGTCTGGGACTTGCCCTCCCACCTCTTCCTTTGTTGACATTGTGTTCTAGGCCCTTTCATTGCACTTTTCACAATGGTTTCAGGCAGACATGAGGAACGTTACACAGCTACTTTTAGTTTGACCTATTGAACTGGAAATATGACTGCAGTTTGCGTATGTTTCATAAAGGTCAGGAGTCTGCGAGTGTGGTGGTGAACGCAGAACTTCAAAGTGGGATGTGGCGGTCCTTTTTCCTTTGGTTATAGATTAGTTAATTAAGCAGGTGAATTTTCAATCGCGGATGATTGTTATTCCACTGCTCCTTGCCCTATCCTAGTAATGCCGAGCGCCAGGCTAGAAAGCAACAAGTATCCATTTCTAAGTCATTCATTTGACTCGACCAGGGTTGGAACCCATGATCCCATGATCTACCAACACGGTAGACATACGCTGTAACTCATTGGGCCATCTCATCTTTTTAACTCCCTGATAGTGTGTTGGTGTGTGTGTGTTGGGCATTTGTTTGGGTGGTACGATAACTGGGGCTTTTAGAGCGTGTGGAGATGAAGGTGGGGTGTGGAGTGAGTACACATGAAAGTCCAGCATTGGATCACATACCCCGCGCCCACCGCTCTCAATAGGCTGTCAGACGGCTCAGGTAAGTCCAATTATGAACAGGTAAGCGTATTGATTGCTGGTAGCTGACGGGCCGAACAACTGGCCTGGAAACTGAGCTGCTCGCGGTGCAGTAACCAGATCTGGGAAAACCTTCTCTACACTGGCTTTTTAGCGAAAATATGTGTATCTCCCAAAGCATCTACTCAGAAGTAATTGGAGGGTCAAATAAAATAATAGTAAATGACAACAAACTTGTAACCAAATCAGCCGATCTGCCGGGAAAGGGTGACAGCTTGTCTCCGATAAATATTTTAATTGTCTATGCACGCTGCAGAGTTCTTTAAATGTACTACCACGTGATGGCAGCCCTGTTTTATTATCTGTTTTTATGAATGGTACTATCATGTTGTTGTTGCGATTTGCTTCCATAATTATGACATCAATAAATCACCATTGCAGGAGATACATCGTTAGCTGCTTTCCCTAATAATAAGTCTTTCAAATGCCATCACAGGGCATGTTGGCAGTGGAAATCCCATAGACGCCCTTGTTGTTATGGTGATTTGCTTCCAGTATAATGCCATCAATAGATCCTTAGTGTATGTACCATTAACACCTGCCTGTATCAAGTCTTCCTGATACCTCCAGTGAGCAGGTTGACAGTGGAAATATCCTACAAAACCATGTTTTGGTTCCGGTTTCAATACGAATCATGAATATGAATACAAATTTGAAAAAAAAAAAAAAAAAAGAAGAAGAATAGTCAAGTATCCTTTTAAACGACCACCCCTACTGTAGACAGAAAGTGGGCGCATAATGGAGGTGGTCGCTGGTGTGAGGATTAGGGTCAGGGTGATGGAAAGTGCCGTATTTAAATATCATATAATTATATTTGTTGATTTTAAATTAACACATTAAGTAATTAAAAACATCACATACTCACACCGCTTTTCAAATGTCCAGTTAAATATTATATAATCATACTTGTTGGATTTAAAATAACACAATGAGTAATTCGAAATGACAGCACACTGGTTTTAAATGTCCATTTAAATATAATGTAATCATACTTGCTGGGTTTACAAATAATGGTCGCATAAAGGAGGACAAGGGTGGGAGTTGGTTGCATTAGGTGGGTGGTCATTGTAAGTTGTAGTTAAAGTTGCATAGTCCGCTGGCTTTGAGTTACTCTCATTTTTCTAAGATACATATAGTAAATTGACTATTGTGATTTACCTTGCTTTAGTTTGAAGTAAACTTTATTTTGAATGGCTAACTTTTGAGATATTTGAAGGACAAACATGCACAATCAATTTTGGCAAGCTTGTCAAAACTTTGACACCATAGGTTTCAGCAGTAACTGGTTATATTAACTTGACTCAGTATGCCCTTCTATATGGCAACACATGCTTAATATGTGCATCAGTATCCAAATTTGATATGTGGAATAAAATCTAGCTAAATCTTCTGGTTGTTAAAATGTGATGCTTCATTGGACTATGCAATTTTAAAACAGGATGCTGCATTGGAATTCTGGCCGCATATGGCAGATCGCCTTTGGTCAGTATGGTGTTTTAATGCTAGGTACACACCTACCGTTTTTCCGCACCCACAACCATATTCGATCGAAAATTGCCCAAAACTCTTGAGGTGTGCACTCCCCTAGTACACCTACCGATTGCGATTCACAACTTCAAACTCTATTTTAGGGCTAAAAGTGCTTCCTTACGATTGCGATTTGCGATTCGAAAAATGAATCGGCCCGTTTTCAGTTTTAAGCGGGTCGGGTCGGGTTGGGTCGCAAATTTTAGTGCGCGAGTCGTAAACGGTAGGTGTGTACCTAGCATAAGAGGGTGACCACCACTGTATAACGCAATGTGTAGTTGATTAATTCTGATATTAGTTTATTTGAGGTAGAACCACGTGATGGCAAAACTCCTTTTCATTTATTTATTGTTGGTAAATATAGGGCGTTTATGGTGAGCATGTCATTGAGACTGCAAGCAGGCATTGGCAATGCAGGTCTGGGACCGAGGTTGTGTATATATAATGACCAATTGATTAAATGATGTGTTGGCGAGGTGTTTAATGGAGGCTGAGGAGAAAGCGAATATAAGAGAGGTGCAGGAAGTTAAATGGTCATCTAGAATAGCTTTGGAGTGCAAGAGAATAAACATGTTTACAAACGAACAAAGAAATACGAACAAAATGGTGCGCGTCTTTTCCCACTGGCACAAGAATGTGAGGGAATGGGATGTGGGATTATGGTGATCTGATTCGCCTCCTGTCAGGAAATTGTGATGGCGTGGAATTTAGAATCATGGTATATTTATGGCGAAACACTGTACATTCGCCATGAATGTGTACTGTCACAACCCCATCCTGGTCCGACCTAACGGGCTCTTACAACGTAAATCCCCGATGGGACACACGAAAGGAAACTCCTCGTGGAGTGACGTTTTTGATCCGTGAGAGCATTCTACTCGAGACCGGGGAGGCGATGGTCGAGTGTTGCAGTGCTTGGCGGTGGGTATTAGCGAGTACTGACTTGTTCGGCACCTTCCTACCCAGGCACACCATAAGCTGTCAACCTGCACACTCCTACGACACATATCAATCACACATCAGTCACACAGCAATCACATAGCAATCGCAAACATTCTACAAGTACCCACCCCCCACCCCTCCGCCTCCCACAACCCAGTAGGTACCACCCCCCAAACTACTAAAGTCTTCCCTTAGCAGGCGCAAATTTTCCCCGTGGCCATATGGGTAACACTGGAGGTGGAGGGCAGTCACTAGAGAACCTGCGCTGTACTAACCAGCCCTCGGATACCGCAGTCACGTGACTGCAGGAGACGCCTTGAAAAAAAACACCATTTAAAATCATTCAGAGACGTGGCCTATTTCGGTTCAAATTATTCCTCTTTTGAAACCTAAACAAAAGAACATACACCAAAAAGAACAAAAGAGCAGACGACATTTGGGCTGAAAAGAGGACAGCCTTCGCGTTGCATGACGACTAGGTTATCTGCAATGGCTGACACAAATGAGACTTCAAAGATGGAGCAGGCAAAGAAGACGCCACTGGCATCCCAACAGCGTCCCTTGGTGCTTTTCATCGGAACTAAGCATTCCCGAAGCATTGACAACAATGACGCCATGCCCTCCCCCCAGACCCACCCCAGTGCCGATCCGGTTACACCAGGGCTCCTTCCAGCCTTCAGTCGCAGCGCCACCAAGTAGGCAAATCTCCAAGTTGGCAGAGCTATGTCTATCTCTCAGTCCACACATATGGATATATATATATATATGTGTTTTGTATATCTGTATATATCTGTATATCAGTATGCAGGTATTGCAATACCTCAGGGAGTTTGACGCCCCTGCCTGCAGAGTTGTAAACCACTGCCTTGTGGTACAGGTTCTTGACAGAACCGAAGGCTAAGGGAGCAAACCCTAAACAGAAAACCATGTCAATGTGGCAGCATTAAGGGCAGTTGATGTATGGAACTCCCAACATCTCCCGACCAGCCACTGCAGGGACAAATAGGTTTGCGCCTGTCTTGACATGTTCTTGCCGATGCGAAACCTCTATTTGCTCCCCGAGAGAGTGCCGCTGGTAACTTACAAAAGCCAGCAGCACTTCAACAGTTTTGCAGGCAGCTTTTATGAAAGCAGTCTTTGTCACATCACGACCGACAGCATGATGATGATGATATAGATGTATATGTACTATGTACTTTATTATGTGGATATAAATAACTGTAGCCCTTATTGTTTCTCTCTTCCCTCTCAACCTCCATGGTATTCGGTGCGGAGCGGGCATTCTCTCCGTCCAGCCTCATCTGCACTTTGAGCCAATTGTCATTCTGCTCACTACAATATATATATATATATATATATATTTATCTTGTTGAATACAAGTGATGTATACCGTGTTATGCGAGCATACATATACAGAAGGGCATTAGTATTATATTAGTATAATCCACAAGCCCCAAAACTGCACCAGTGGCACCATATTCGGGCCATGACGGCTCAACAAGAAGTTCAATAGTGTCTGTCACACCTCTTGGTTCTTCTCATTACTGTAGACATGCCTATATTATATATAAATACAAGCTACAGTACAAAAAGGAGAAAGACAATGAAGGTGGGTTGACATAATATATTCTCTGGCATAGGACATATTTGCCCTAGCCTAAAAGGAAGGCGCGTGTCCCATAGGCCGAGCGTTCTGTTAGGCTTGGCTTCCCCTCCTGTTGTTGCTTCGATCCATGTTTGGAGTGTTCATGCTGGGAGGTTCAACCCAGCTGCCAGTTGGACCACTAGGCACCTCCGTCCTTCTGTGTTCACGTCCCTCGTCGCCTGGCACGCGGCCCTCCGTCTGCACACTCCCTGTGCTTGTGCAGCTTCGCCATCTCCTCCTCCAGCTCCATTTCCCGGATGTCGTCCCTCGCCTCCTTCGCCTGGTCCTCCATAGACATGCATTGCATGGCTGAAGAAACGTCCACCTCCTGTTTAGATCTCGCCTGCCGCTCAGCCGATGCTCTTCATAACAGTTGTGATGGCTGTCCGTCGACCTCACCCTCGATCTGGTTGTGGGAGCAGGCCTCAAGGTCACCTTCCCTGTGCGTGGATGCACAGAGAGAACAGTAGACAGCTGACATCATGGGTGGTAGAGGCGGCGGTGCGCAATGGCAGGGTGGAGGTGGGTGTGGAGGTGTTGACGCTTCAAAGTTCTGGTCGCAAGTGACAGTGGTAGCGGCGGAAGTATGGTTCGGCGGTGGTGGATCCACCGGTGCCCATATGAGTAGGAGGCAAATACATGCCATCTAGCATCAGAATAACATAATACAGTGTAATAAAACATATCCACGTCTCTGTTGCTTATGGTGAAATGTGACGTGAAATCCGGGCAGCCGTTGTCGGCGTCACAGAACGAGGACTGTCATACCACTCAGAGGTATTACATATGCACTATACAAACCGCTGGTGAAAAGAGTGACACACCACTATCTCTATAAACATACGCAGGATTCCAAGAATGCAACAACATCGGAGCTGGATTGGGGGAAGATATCATGGAGCTGAGGCGCCACCTGGCGAGAAAGAGGGGGAAGACGGGACTGAACTGGAGCATACTTTCTGCACTCTACGTCACACACCAATGCCCAGTAGCCCAAACACAAGGCCTAATCTGACCTTAGGTGTTGCTAGGGCGTAAACAGGTACCACACAAACTAATCAAAGAGCATGCCGTCCTAATATAACCTCAGACGTTGCTAAGACGCATAAGAGTAACACACACGCAAAACAAAGAGCATATAGCCTTAATATAGACTTAGATGTTGCTAGGACGTAACAGGATAACACACACACAAAATGTATTGTTGTCTGTGTCTGTGCTAATATACTATGAGGGCGTTGGAACATAAATTTCAGTCAGGCCTTTTCACTTGTCCAACCCTACTCACATCTCCATATTCCCCATTCTGCCCACATTGCATTGCGTCGTGGGCACAGGCTCATTGGAGAACATAGGAAGGTTATATCCTGCATCATATCTCTCCCACAATTTCCTATTTTGACCAACTAAAGTATTCATTTTCACGACAATTTCCTCTAAGTTATGAGGCCCGCGTCGGCGCCCCATAAGTGTACCTTCCCTTCACCCTCCGCACTAGGCCCTGCCTACTAGCAACGCTAAAAGGGAGTCCATGAAGGTGTGCCGGAGGAGGAGCAAGGCTGGAATCCAATTCACATACTAATTTCACCAGATCCACCCTGTAATTCTCCCAAACCGATATATCATCACCGATATTCTGCCCTACCAGCGGCTAACCTCTCTCCCCCACCCACCGACCCCTTCCTTCACACACAAACAGACACCTTCCTCCAGGGCGGGAGAACCGGAAATTGCATGAAGGTGGTTGAGGAGAGGCGAGGAGCCGGGGGGGTCTAACCACATCATATTTTCACCATATTCAGCTATAAATATCCCCTCCCCCGCCCCCTCCCCCCACCACTCGCCCACACAAGCCTCGTCCCTTGCTCGTGCTCCCCACTATCCTCCCCTCCCCTCCGCTACCAACCCCTCCGCTACCATTCCCACCCATCCCCTCCAATCCCGACCCATACCCTCCCCTCCACTTCTCTCCCATCAGTTCCCATCCCCTCCCCACCCCTCCCCACCTCTCTCAACCCCTCCCGTCCCGTCCCTTCCCCCCCTCCCTCCCTTCCCCTCCCCTTCCATCCCGTTCCCTCCTCAGCCCTGCCATCCCCTCCTATCCCATCCCTTCCTCCCCCACGCTCCCTTCGCCATCACTCATCTCCCCTCCTCTCCCCTCCACTCCCGTCCCCTCATCTCCCATCCCCTCCCCTCATATCCCATCCCGTCCCACCCCCTTCCCTCCCCTCTCCTCCCTTCCGCTCCCCTCCCCTCCGCTCTCCTCCCCTTTCCTCCCCTCCTCTCCAAACCACTCCCATCCTCATCCCTCCCCTCCTGTCCCATACCCTCCCGTCCCATCCACTCACCTCCTCTCTCCCCCCCCCCCCTTCGCTCCCCTTCCATCCTCTCCCCTCCCGCCTGATCCACTCCCCTCCCATCCCCATCCCATTAGTCCTCCCGTCCCCTTCCCTCCCGTCACACCACATGCCATCTCCTCCCCTCTACTTGCACTCCTCACCACTCCCCCAGTGGCGTTCTGAAAACGGTACGTATTTGGAGAGCCAATATTGTTCCTGACGTCGGTTCCCTTGAACTCCCGTCCCGTCCCCTCCCCGGCCCGGCGGGGTCGGTGCGCACCACGGTCGAGCACATCCCGCTCTTCTCGTGGCATCTCGCGCGGTCTCGCAGCGTCTTGCGGTATCTCGCGGCTAATGTTATCCAAAGAATCGCTGCTGGGCCTAATCCATAGTCATAAATCAAATTTGCATCTTTACCAGCGCGGGGGGTAGGCGGCAGGTGGGTGGGGAAGAGGGGCGGAGGGGAGGCGGGAAGGAGGGGAGGAGGGGAGGATGCGAGGAGGGGAGGAACGGAGGACGGGAGGAGGGGTTAGGGGAGCTGGAGATGAGGGGAGGAAGGGAGGACGGGAGGAAGGGTTAGGGGAGGAGGGGAGGAGGGGAGGAAGGGAGGAAGGGCGGAGGGGAGAAGGGCAGGAGGGGAGGAAGGGCGGAGGGGAGAAGGGCAGGAGAGGAAGAGGATAGATGGGGAGGAAGCGAGACGGGGAGTCGGGGAGTCCGGGAGGAGATGACGAGGGGAGGAGCGGAGGAGGCGAGGTGGAGGGTCGGGGAGGGACGGCCCGGTGGGGTGGGAGGGGAGGAGCGAAGGAAGGGAGGAGGGGAGTGGACCGCGTATGGAGAGTGGAGAAGAATATGGGACAGGAGCCGGTGTAGTGGAGGGGGAGCAGGAGAATAGGAGAAGGGGTGAAGGAAATTAGCAGGATAGGAAGTGGGTAGTTGGTGAATGAGGGTCTGCTACCCGCCGCCTGCCACCTGCCGACCGCCACCTGGCGCCTGGCGGTATCACACATGACGACCAATCCGTTTACATGGCGCGCCATTTTCCAGATGGACCGGTCACCACACACCCATTACCCACACACCACAACCCGCCACCCCTCCGCACACATGAACTCACCCATGTTCACACTTTAGATATCTTCAAAGTTAGCCATTTAAAATAAAATCTACTAAATACAGTACATTATAATGATGAACCTAATGTATTTCTCAGAAAATGACAGAAACTCAAAACCATCGGATTATGCCACTTTAAGCTCAAACCTCTCCCTAAGCAAAATCCGCATGTACTCACCTTTGCAAACCCATACATGCGCATAAGTCCCTGTCCTAGTATCACCTTGCCTCGCCCTACCCTCTGTCATCTCCCAAGCCTCTGCTAGTCATAGGCAGCATCTCCTATAACATTTTCATAATCCGCTTTTATAGACCTGCCTCCAAGGCATCTCACCCAGCCTTTGCCAACACTCATCACTTCCTTAACACCTTCATCATTGGGGACTCTCCAAGCTGGACCAGACGGGATGGCTGAATGAGTTGAGCATCCGTCTCCCGTGTTGGTAGACCGTGGAATTCAAACCCATGGGTTCGAGCTCTATTTGACTCAAACTTAAAAATTGATTCTTGTTGCTTCCTAGCCAGGCGCTCGGCATTATTTGGATAAGGCAAATTCAGGTTCGCTCAGTGTTAGGATAATGTGACTGAGTGGGATATCAGGTCCTGGTCCTGGAGGCCTCTCTCCCAGTGGGGCAGTATTATAACATTGACATGAGTTTGCACTGTCCAAAATCGGTACCCGTCCTGATATGACCTGAGATGTTGCCAGGACGTAAATTCCCATTAACAAACCAACCAAACCTCCCATGTGGCTGGTTCCATCAACTCTCCAGGACCGCCTCCACACCTGTTTGTTCCCAGCATCCTCCGCGCTCTACTTCCGGTTCACACCTCTCGAGATGACACCTATTGAAACAGGCTTGCCATTGGTGTCTATCAACACATTTATATCGACCTATGTGCACCACAGTAACGGAAAGACAGAAGTTCGATTACTAGTCAAGTCAAACCACATACTTCTAAAAAAAAGTACGCTTCCTAGTAGCCTGATGCTTGCCATTACTATGATAGGGAAAATACTAGTTAGTTTGGTAAAGGGTTAACGTCATTGAGTGGGATATCAGGGCATGATGCTGGAGGCCTGGTCTCCCAGTGAGGCAGCACTAAAAAGTTGCCATGAGTGCACACTTTAACAAGTCGCTACCCGTTACTGGTCAAGTCAAACCCACAGACTTAGAAAATTGATACCAATATCTTTCTAACCTGGTGCCTGGCATTACTAGGATAGGGAAAAGACTAGCTAGCTTGGTATAAGGATAATGTGACTGAGTGTGATATGAGGTCATGATGCTGGTGACCTGGTCTCCCAAGAGGAGCAGCACTACAAAGTCACCATGATTACACACTTCAACAATGACCTTAGATATTACCAGGACGTACAACTCCAACAACAATCCAACGGACCAAACCTTGTTTTTCAGGTGAGACTCATTCCTCCCAGCCGCTAATAACAAAGATCAACTAGTCTCCGACAGCCCCGACGGGGGGGCGCCTTTCATTCTTCTCCTGTTTATATGAAGCCCTGGAGGAGGCACATAAAGACCCCCAGCTGTGAATAATCGCGCCGACAGGCTCTCCAGTTTGTGAGAGCTCCTCGAGCCTTGCAGTGGTAGTGCGGGCAGAAGAGGGGTGGAGCAGTGTGTGAGTCGGAGCCTCGACCACGAGTAGGGTCACCGTAATGGGGTTTTGAAGGTGGGGTTGGAATAGGGGAGGGGTGGTGTTGGGGAGCGGGCGTTAGAGGCGAGGGGAGATGTGCAGGGAGAGTGTATTTTAGCTGGTACGGGTGTGAGAGGACTGTGGAGAGGGGACTGGGCATGTGTAGGTGTGAGAGTGCATTTGGGTCTGGGGTGAATGTAGCTGGTATTTGTAGATGGTACTGGGTGTTAAAGGGGTGTGAAACGGGGACTGAACATGTTTAGGTGTGAGAGTGGGTGTGGGATTGTGGGTGGAGATGGTGAACATGTGTTTGGGTAGATGGGCGTTTGAAAGTAGTATGCTGGGTGGTTTTGGCTTAAAGAAGTGTATCCGAAGGTGGTGCAAAGAAAATGTGTGCTTCTTAATTAAAACAAACATATATGTGATGGATATCGCACTATCCGAGTACAAAGGCGCGGAAGGGAATTATTTTGTTATGTAATTTATTGCAGCAAATATTCTGTACTGCCTCCTTCCCATGCCCATGACTGGTGGCGCCACCTCCGGCGCTCCTCCACACCTGCGAGCGCGTGAAAACCTTACTTGGATCCGATAATTCTTTCGTAGAATTGTTTCATTGTGTATAAATTATTCTAAATAATCTCAGTGTGAGAGTGATGGTGATGTGTGGGAGGATGAAGGAGGTGAAGGTGTTATATGTGGGCAGGAGGGAGGAGACTGCAGCCCTGCAGACAGGTGCATACTGGTAGAAAAGAGGACCAGGCTGAGTGGATGGCGAGGTGCAGTAGTCCCAGAGACTACCTCTAATGGCAATGTCACACTACGACGTAACGACGTCGACGTAGGGAGAACGTGAAGAACGTTGAACTTATCGGCGTAGTGTGCAAATTTGGGCACGAGTTGAACGTGGATGCAGCGTAGTGGACGAGAGCGTAACGTCGGTAAAGCGTAGTGATACCGTCATTCAACGAGAGAGGTCAACGCCTTACGTTCGACCTACGTCGAAACTGTTGAACATGTCCAAAACCTCGACGTAACTCGACGTAACACGACCTAATGTGACGTAGCTCGACGTCACTCTAACGTGATTATGACGTCATCATAACGTAATCCAACGTACATCAACTTAATGACCAAATATCACCACGTTATGGGGCTGTCACACTACGACGTAACGACGTCAACGTAGGGAGAACGTGAAGAACGTTGAACTTCTCGGCGTAGTATGCAAATTTGGGCACAAGTTGAACGTGGATGCAGCGTAGTGGACGAGAACGTAACTTTGGTAAAGCGTAGTGATACCGTCAGTCACGAGAGAGGACAATGTCACTACGCTAACGGAACGTTATGAACGTTATTCCATCGCCAGAAGAACGTTACATGATGTTAGCTATGTAATCAGACGTTGAACGTACGTTGAATGCGCGTTCTCCTGACGTTCTCCTGACGTTTTCCTGACGTTTTCCTGACGTTCTCCTGACGTTCCCATTAAGCCTCGTAGGCTTTTGCACTTGGTTTAATGTGGGTCAACGTAGTGGAACGTAGTTGAACGTAGTGAGCAGCGTTGAAATAACGTCCGTTTGACGTCATTGACGTTCACTGAACGTGAACAGAACGTACGGCGAACGTAAACCCTTACGTTCGACCTACGTCCAAAGTTTTGAACATGGCCAAAACCTTGACGTAACTCGACGTAACACGACGTAATGTGATGTAGCTCGACGTCATTCTAACGTCATTTTGACGTCATCATGACGTAACCCAACGTCATGACGAAAAATGATCACGTTTGGCTCACGTTGGCTCGTCACGTTGTAGTGTGACAGGGGTATTAGGCTCACGTTCGCTCATTACGTTGTAGTGTGACAGGGGTATACAGTTGGTGGTTTAAGTACATGCTGTAGCCAGACTGACGTGAATGCCAACATCGCAACAGTCAGATCCTAAGTACACGGCTCTGTAGTTGTGGTTCCACTAAAGCTCGCCTCATGCAAGCTGACAATTTGATTTGAATCGCTTTGAGCGACAATTGGAGCTAAACTTGCCCAATTCATTCGATCTTAATAACCATATATTTAAACTGGAGCATCAATAATAGCAGCATTCCAACATGGTAATATCAAGTCGATTTTAGTCAGATTGTCTACTAGAGTCAGGCTGCATCATGCAGTTCCAATTCAGTAAGCAACGATATTCAGAGAAGGTTATTTACATGGGTGATATGATACATGCTATAATTTAACGATGCTTTAAAACCTGAAGTAAGGTTGTTTAACAAAGGGCGAGTGCCTTACCTTAAATGTAAACTTAATTGAAATTAAGGTGGACTTCCATGAGTTTCAAACATTTAGCATTGTGATGCAAGTAAGGTTATCTTGAAGTCAGATTACCTACATGATTGGCGATCACTGACCGTCAATTTCCTTTCCTGTTTATATACATGTACACATACACAACATGGTCTACATATAAGGACATCATTTCCAATCATTGACCAACACTATTCAAGTCAGATTACCTATGTGAGGTATATTCAATGGCGTAATTTACAAATCACTGCCCAACATGATTCAAGTCAGATTATTCACTTGAGGTATGTCCTGTTATAGACGTTCAAGTCCCTGACAAACGTGATTCAAGTCTCATTCCCTACTCAACATTTGTTGTTGAAGATTTATACTGCCTATCATGGATAAGGCTGAATAGGCTTGTTTTCACCATTAGACAGTTTGTCGATAGAAATCCCGAGCCTACACTTTTACCGACCCAAGGGATTTTTAACCTCCCACACCACATAGACATGGTATGAGGGCAACTGGCCTTTGATGATGCTGTAAGTTATACCCATCGGCATATATCCTATCACATAATGTCCGTACCCTGACGAACATGATTCCAGTCAGATTACTTACTCAAAGTATAGCATATTACGGTACACGAAGTCCAATCACTGACCAACAGGAGTCATGTCAGATTACATGAAGAAATGACATGGTAATATATGATGCATGATCACGGACCAACATGATCCAACTCAAAACTACCTGACTCGAATCAAGTCAGGTATATCGAGTAGAGTGTGGCGGCCTTAAGTCAACGGGCGGAAATAGAAATGTCTGAAAGGGGAGAGAGCATTGATCGAGCTGAGTGGACACTGCTGGTGGGGTGGGGGAGTGTCCAAGGTGAGGCTGAGAGCTGCTATTTACGGAGACGTGGGGGTGATGATGGCATGCGTGAATAGGGCGCGAACCAGCATTGGGCAGGCAGGCAATCGTGGATGATTGGTCTTCCTCATTCCACTGCTCCTTGCCCTATCCTAATCATGCCGAGTGCATGGCTAGGAAGCGACAAGTATCAATTGCTAAGTCATTGGTTTGAATCAAATAGGGTTCCCATGATCTACCAACATGGGAGATGGACAATCTAACTCAGTTGGCCATCCCATCATGTTCTACAGGGTGGCGACTCATATATGCACAGTACGTATAAATCCACACGTACTGTGGACATATGAGATTATTGATTGATTGGTGATAGATGATTACTTATCTGGCTACAGACAATGTACTACATTGTATGTAGCCAGACAATGTAGTACATTATCTGGCTACAGATAAGTAAGCTGTAGCCAGGCAATGTACTACATCATGTTAAGTACATGCTGTAGTACATTGTCTGTTTACAGCATGTACTTAAACCACCAACTTGGAGGTAGTCTCTGGCACTACTGCACCTCGCCATCCACTCGGCCTGGTGTAATGTTTGTTAAATTGGTGGTGGTGGTGGGATTGTAAATTTGCTGGCTATGATGGTGTGATTGTTAATATCCTGTATATGGTGGTGGGATTGTAAGTATCCTGGCTATGGTGGTGGGGCTGTTATTCTCCTGGCTATGGTGGTGGGAGTGTTAATATCATAGCTATGGTGGTGGGATTGTCAATTTCCTGGCTATGGTGGTGGGATTGTTAATATCCTGGCTATGGTGGTGGGCTTGTAAATTTCCTGGCTATGGTGGTGGGATTGTTAATATCCTGGCTATGGTGGTGGGATTGTACATTTCCTGGCTATGGTGGTGGGATTGTTAATATCCTGGCTATGATGCTGGCTATGGGGTGGAATTATTCATCTCCTGGCTACGGTCTTGGGATTGGACATGTTGTGGCTATGATGGTGAGATTGTTAATATACTGGCTCTGGTGGTGAGATTGTTAATATCATGGCTATGGTGGTGAGCTTGTAAGATGCCTGGCTATGGAGGTGGAGTTCTTATTCTCCTGGCTATGGTAGTGGAATTGTTAATAGCTGGGCTAGGGTGGTGGGATGGCAAATTTCCTGTCTATGCTTGTGGGATTTTTAATGTCCTGGGTATGGTGGTGGGATTGTTAATATCCTGGCTATGGTGGTGGGAGTGTTAATATCCTGGCTATGGTGGTGGGATTGTTAATATCTTGGCTATGGTGGTGGGATTGTTAATATCCTGGCAATGGTGGTGGGACTGTTAATATCCTGGCTATGGTGGTGGGATTGTTAATATCCTGGCAATGGTGGTGGGACTGTTAATATCCTGGCTATGGTCGTGGGAATGTTAATCTCCTGGCTATGGTTGTGGGGTTAGTAATCTCATGCCTATGGGTGTATGGTCGTCAAGCTCCTGGCTATGGTGGTGCGATTGGTACTCTCCTGGCTACGATGGTGCCATTGGTAATTTCCTGGAAACAATGGGGCATGGATGAGGCATTCCTTTTGAGTGCACCCTTTGGGAGAGGTGCATTGATGATGACGGATATGCGAGTTTGGTAGTGACTCACTCAGAATTGTCAAGCTCTTGTATTCTGCTCACGTAGTCAAAACTGACTGATTCACTTTTGGAAAAATAAATCGGGATTTACTGTAATCAAAATAAAGAATTTCCTATCAATTCAGCTGTAAATATGATTTGAAGTAATAACTAATAATAACAAATCTAATGCTTAAAATATGGTGTATCAAATTGATCCAGAGGGATACCTGATCAAGGCTCAGTAAATTACAAACACAATGAGATAACAAAAACAGCGAGATCTTAAAGCTGCATAGACAGATACAAGAATACCATTTTCATCACTAATATTCTTATCTAAATTTGACTATTCATATCCAAATTAGGTACTTCTGCACTAATGAAGGATTTATTACTGTAAACACGGGAATAATAAGCCATAATACTATGATCAATTAGTACTGAAACCTATGGTGTCATCGATTTCTGTGCACGCCAACATTGATTTGGGATGTTACCAATTTTAACATGTTGTAAAGACTTTGGCTCGAATATGTGGTTGTGTAGGCAGCTATAGTGAAATAAATACAGAGAAAGAGAAAGGAAGAGTATAAAGTGTGAAAGAAGAGAGACAGTCAAGCCCTCTGGTTTATTATTTATATGGTACATGGATTCAGTGAACAGTATCACCCCACCCCATTCCCCCAATTTGAAACAAGCATTCTTAGCTCTACCAATAGGGATCCAGCATTCCTGGTCCCCATGGTTACCAGTGATCTGCCCACTACCACCAAGCTGTGTGGCTCCCCTGGCCACCACCTGCCTTGGACCTGAGTGTGGTGATCCTAACTAGCAGAGGGGGGAGGGGGTAGGCTCTGAGTGCCCCTTACACACAGCCCTGCCAGCACCACTAGGTCTATTTACATCTCACTCAGGCACTACCAGCAGCTACATATACACATACACACACCTGGTCAGGTATACCTGGTCAATAATAGAACATTTGCATTCCCTCACTAATGCCTTAAATCGGAATATTTTACAATGTGTCTATCATCAGATAATGTGGACATTTGGCTGCTGCTACATTATAACGACTTGTCACATAATATCACAATGTTAGTGTGATCACAGAATATGGATATAGTTACGAAATATGCATATCATTAGGACGTAAAACAACAACAAACAAACAACAACAACAATCAGACAAGCTAGACATGTGACTTATATCACAGACAATGACGAACATTATCACAAAATATGGGCATATGACTTTTGTCACAGAACATGAAGATTATCACATGCTATGAACATCAATACAGAATATTGACAATTGACTGTTGTCAGCGAATATGGATATTATCATATGATATTAGATGATACAAACGTTTGATTGTTGTCACTGAATATGAAGATTGCAACAGAATATTACCGAATATGGAAGTTGACTGCTATCAAAGAACATGGATGTTGTCACTGAATAAGGTTATCCTCAAAAGATATACGTGGTTGTTTGCAGTCATAGAAAATGGCAATTGTCACAACATATTTTTCTTTTTTTGTTGTTGGTACATTTGTTGTTTAAGCAGGGGAAAGTTCAGTCGCAGCCAACTGGTCTTCCTCATTCCACTGTTCCTTGCCCTATCCTAGTAATACCGAGCATCTGCCTAGGAAGCGACAAGTATCAATTTTTCAATCATTGGTTTGACTCGAACAGGATTCGAACCCACGACCCCACGATCTACCAGCACGCTCTAACTCATTCGTCCATCCCGCCTGGTTAAGATCTGCTTTGATTGTCAGAAAACCTGTGACATCACTGAATACGAAAATTGCCAAAGAAGATATAAATCCACATACAGTGGACATTTGATTGCTGTCAGAGAAGATGAACATCATCAGGGAATATGAAGATTAGATTTCTGTCGCAGAATCTAGATATTGCCACAACATATCGGCATCGTCACTGGATATGGAAATGTGTGTGCTGTCACAGAATACAAAACATGGACATTTTCATATTTTCATAGAATATGGACATGTGAAGGTTGTCCTAGAATATGGACATTATAGATCAGCCCAAATGACAGCAATCAATAATGCCAGTCAGGTTACAGTGTCCAGTGGCTATTCTTGATGATCCAAATATCAATTCCCTTCAGCTTAATCAACTGTGAGTGTATTTGGTAAGATATAAAAGAACCATTTCTGCAAGAATATATACATATATATATATATATGTTAACATTGCGTGACTTAGATAATATCAAGATGTTGCATGATAGTAGGTGTGTGGGCGAGGGGGTGTGCTCTAAGGTCAGCGGGAAAGGATGGTAATAATAAAGTTGAGCCAGGATGGTGCCGAAAGGCAGTGGTAATTACATTGAAGTGAGATGATTGATTGATGGGTGATGATTTCTCATCATGTCAGCAGCTGAGAATGTATTCATACTGAAATGTTAGTCAGATATATTCTACTACATTGGTTTCCTAAAGTAAGCTTCCTCGGATTGTTTGTGTCTTTGAAATTCACAGGAAAACCAGAGGTAACCAACTTGTTGTGAACTGAAGCGAAATTGATCCGAGACATAATGTTGAACTTCTTAAATTAATATTAAAACAAAGAATTATCAAGTTGAAAAATAGTCCAATGAAATCATCATATTTTCGAAACCAAGGCATTGTTCTAGGTTCAAATGTATTGACTGGTGCCCTGATTACGGGTTTTGTTATATATAGAGGGGCACAGTACATTTAATAGAATATGTTACTGCTGAAACCTGTGGGTCAGAGTTTTGACAAGCAAGCCAAAAATGATCTTAATTTTGTTGTACTTCAAATATCTCCCAACTTGATTATTTTAAATCAGCCTAAAGGAGAGTAGATTATAATGATCAGCCTTATAGATTCATCTCGGATAATGACACAAACTCAAAGCTGTCGGGTGATGGAACTTGACCTTACAAGAGAGAGGTAAAATCACCGAGGTGTAAAATGCTTCATGTGGTATTTACATCAAAATGTTGTTGGCAGAATGCCATATAATTCACACTCTCTCGATTACTGTATTTCCACGAGGTCTGCGCCACATATCCGTATATAACCATATGTGCTCTATAATCTATTATGGAATATAAACAAGGACACTACCCCCTAGCAGTTCTCTTCCTTACTTACTCTATACCCTAATGTCACTGAGCTATTACTACCATAGGACTAGGTTAGTTCCTTCATTCTCCACTGCACTGCCACCTGTGAGCAGCTCATAACCGCATGATACCAGCTGCCCCTGGTCACTACCACTACCACTCCCTCTCATATATATATGAATAGTTCAGGCGCAAAACCTGTAAACGCGAATCTAAAAATCTAATTAAAATAACGAAATGTTACCTAGACATCATTATATTTCTCACAAATTCCACGTTTCTTTCGATGAAATGATTATGGAGCAATGAACAAGAAAATAGGAATGACAAAGAACATTAACTTTGTAAAGGTTGTATCTCAATGTGTATCAACATTTTTCTATTGGCGGTTTTGCGTCTGAACTTTTCATATATATATAGCCATATGCATGGACGTTAACGCAACTAAGTGTATGTTTCGATACACATCTGGATCAATAGTGTGACGTCAGTTGGGATCACATACAGAGCTGACTGCCACACCAGACACAATCACATTAAAAGCCACTGGATATATTGATAGATCACCTGTAATATACCAGCTGTAAGACCAATAGTACTTATGTATAGGACAACAATATAAAAAAGGGGGGGACATTGCCAGACAAAGAAGGGGTATGATTGTACTTACTATTTTTAATGTTTTGAATATATGATTTACTTTCAGATGGCACTGTGCAAGTAGTCCTCATAGTTATGTGTCACTAGAGACAATATATAAAATCCTCCATATAGATTTATATAATAAATATTGGTATATAATTGATATATTTTATACATATTATATTATTGTTTATATATTTATTATATATTACATATATTGCTATATCTGAGTATGTATATCTCTATATATACTACACACATACATGTATATATATATATAGCTACCCATATTTACAAATAGTAAAAAGTCCTCTGGTGCGACGAACACTGGTCTACATCCGTTGGAGGCAAGGAGGCCGCAGGTGGTGCCACCGGTACATGGTTGGGTCTTACTGAGTATAATAATATTAATAATAATAACTCGCTGACATATCCTTTACATATATTTATATGCATAATGCACTTTTCATCACATCGATTTGTATATCTTTATTTGTACATATTTATATATATATCTGCTCCATAATCTATTATGGGAATATATACAAGGACAGTAACTCTCTTCACCTTGGTCTATTTTTGTTTACAAGTTATCTCGGCTCTACTGCATGCTGCATATAGCTCCAGATGCCGCCACACCTGAACGACTACTCGTAGGCTTTGACACTTGTATGCCCCTCACTGCCTGGCCAGTATCGCCTCTAGACCCACTGCGACGGTCAATATATATGTATATGTATATCTATATACATTTATGGAGGTTTATAGATTCTTTCAAATTTATAAATATGTCTACTGTTTCATAGAGACTGGTAAAGATTTAAATATATGTATGCATATGTACATAGTTGGACATATATATACATAAATGCGCATCGATACATTATACTTATTGAGGAATAATAGTTCCACAATTGTATGAATTTACCTGCATATATATATATATATATATATATATATCTATACATATTTATTCCTACCTCCCGCCCACGCTCCCATTCCATGTGACTCAGCACACTGCATCAATCCCGTCTACAACAATGGCTGTCATTACCACAGACGGGGAGGATTGGCCTGTGGGAGCCACGACACACATTATATGCATAACGTGTTCGCCATCATAAACAAGGCCGACACAAAAGGGCGCCACTTGTAGAGACAGACCGTCGTCGTTTGTCAGGTCTCAGCCCGCCAAACTGTGGGAGAATATAGCCGCCTCTCAGGCCCCTCAGCCCGCCAAACTGTGGGGAATATAACCGCCTCTCAGGCCCCTCAGCCCGCCAAAGTGTGGGGGAATATAACCGCCTCTCAGGCCCCTCCGCCCGCCAAACTGTGGGGGAACATGGCCCGCGTGATAGTCCCGCCCTTTAGCATCAACGCCACCTACTTTGTGTATTTGTTTTTTGGGGGTGGTGTTGGGTGGGTGGAGCGAGGTAATTGAGGGAGGGGGCTATTCTGCTACTAACACATAGCAAGTCCCTGAAATATCCATCGTTTGTGTAGTGATACACAGCGTCAGGTCTTAGAGCTTCAAAGGCCGGCGCATATTACACAACACTTCGCGAAGCTAAAACGTACATTCTTACCTGAGCTTCTTCACTAGCTTTTTCATATACTTGAACCGTTAAGGCACAACTCGTTACATATGCTACTTCAGAATCTTGTTCATCTGTTTGAACCGATAACATTTGCCATCATTTGCCAGGGCGCAGACTTGTTGATAACATCTGCACATCTCCTTCGTTAGATGCCATACATCCATTTCCCTCGAATGCCAGATGTCGCTGCCTGTTTCATGTTTCATGCGATACTTTCCTGCCACCAGCTGGTATATTTCTCTATGACGTGATGGTTGCAGTTACTTCTGAAGAACAGTCTGTGCCAGGAACTCCGGTCTATTCTCACCATATGGCGCAGTTCTATTGCTAGAAACATCCATACACCCCCATCCACCACCCAACCATCCCATCTCCACCACCCCCCTCCCCCGACCCACCACAACCAATCAATCCAAAATGGCCCACACTCCGAGCACTGAAATTCCCCAGCACATCCACCACCCACCAAACTCCCGACCACGCCTTCACAACAGCTTGTATTCTCTACCTACCAAACACCATGACTAACCTCCCCTCAATCTCATACCCTTACAAAGTCCGCATCTCTAGCCCAATCCCCGCCACCCGATAGCTTCGCAATCACCAGTCACCCTACCAAACCCTGCCCCTTCCTGATATAACCTCATATGTTACCAGTACGGAAAACCCCAAAAGTCACCCATCCAACCCAACCCAACCCTGCTTTCTAATAGCCCACGCCTTTCCTCAAACCATCGCCCCATCAACCGCCATCAAACCCCCACCAAACCCTCTCCCATTCCCAACCCCCTTCTCATCCTCCAGACCACCACCATTCTTCACCCCCCCCACACACGCTGCACACACACACGGATCCCCCCACCCCCTACCCCACCCACCCTACCGATTCACCAGCCCACACGCCCTAATCACTCCCTCCCCAACACCCCCACGCATCCCGCCACCAACTAGATTCTGGCAGTCAGAATCATTCTGGGGTACTGCCACATGCCATCAGTACCACTTTTATTACTGCCTTGTAGTAGGTGTCGAACGGACGGGGCTGCCCTCTATGGAAGATCTTCTGATCAAAAAGAATCTCCGGTGGAATGGGCACCTCATGAGGATGTCATCAGACAGGCTACCAAAGCAGATCCTTTATTCTCAACTGTCTTCTGGCTACGGAAAGAGAGGGCGCCCTCGTCTCCGGTTCAAGGATACCATCAAGAGAAACCTCAAGCTGAGAGACATTAAGACCGACTCATGGACGCAACTCTCACAGCAGAGAGCTAAATGGAGAGCGGCAGTCAAGTAATGAAAGCAGTCTTTGTCGCATCACGACTGACAGCATGATGATGATGAGTAGGTGGAATGCATCAAGTGGCACAGGAGGTGAGCAGTAGAATGATGATGATGATGATGATAACGATGGATGGTTGTTGGAGTTTTACATCTGACAACATCCAACATCATATTAGGACAGGTCCGACTTGTGACACTGCACACTCATGGCGACTTTATAGTGCTGGCCTACTGGGAAATCAAGTGACCAGCACAATGACCTAAAATCCCACTCGGTCAAATTATCCTGACACTGAGTCAACCTGTCATTGCCCTATCCTATTAATGATAGGCGCCTACCTAGGAAGTCACAAGTATCAATATTATAAGTCATTGGTTTGCCTGGACCTGGAACCAAACTCCCAAGAACCCGCACGCGAGACTGGCACTCTACTGATTCGGCCACCGTATCCGGTACTGCTGATGATAATGATGATGCGATATATATTGCTGCTTTGTAATCGGCGGACGCGACAAGTTCCACAAAAAGAGAGCAGCAACACGATGATGATGATGATGATGGGAGAGAGGGGAATAGTAAATGAGGGGAGGGTGGGAGGGAGTGGGGGGTACAACAAACAAATCAAAGTACCGAGTACCCCGAACATGGCATTCCTAATTGGGGTCGGCGCCATGTGTGCGTGAGGAGCGTTGGGCTATGGCTGGAGTCAGTCGGGCCGACTCGGCAATGTACACTGACCCCTAGACCCCTATGCTCTGCCCGATGCGGCCAAGCCCAAGCAGGCATTCCCCTTAAATGGCTTTGCAGGTAATCCAATTATCCCGCCAGGGCCGGCTGGAGGGAAGCCATTCGCCATTGTTGGGTGACTTCCTTTTCACGCGCAACCCGCCGGCTTATGTCAGGCAGTCATTCATTGCTTTGCCTCGGACAGCAATCCACCAGACGGTCTAATCAACGGCCAGCTTTAGTTCCTTTCTCCCCCGTCCAGCTCTGCCCCCACCTCCCCTTCCACCTCCCCCTCCCCCTCCTCTTCCTCCCACCGACTCTTCCTACAGTCCTACACCTCCCCCTTCCCTACCTGTCCACCTCCCCTCTACCTCTCCCTCCTCATTCATATCACACCCACACCTTCCCCTCCCCATCCCACTGCCCCCCTCCCCCTCCCACCAATTCCTCCTCCGCTCCCCTGCCCCTCCTCCCCCCCCCTCGCACCCATTCCTCCCCTCCCCGCTCCTCCACCTACCCCTCCAACTCCCCCTCCCCCTCCCAGCCACTGCTCCGTCTCACCCTATCCCTACCCATCTCCACCCCCTCCTCCTCCCCCCTCCCCTTCCAGCTCCCCCCAGATCCGCCTCCATCTGCCCCTGCACCTTCCCCCCAACCATCACACCCCTCCCCCTCCCCTTCCCCCTCCCAGCCACTGCTCCATCTCACCCTCTCCCTACCCATCTCCACCCCCTCCTCCTCCACTCCCCTTCCAGCCCCCCCCACTTCCCCCTCCATCTTCCCCTCCACCTTCCCCCCACCCATCACACCCCTTCACCACCGACTGATGGCTGCCTTTCAGCAAAGACTGCCTAAAGGTCGACATTTCCCAGAATATGGAGAAGGACTCGTTTTTATTCTTCATTTCTTGTTCTTATTCATCTGTCTGTGTGTCGTCCTGTGTTTGGCTTGTTTCTATCAACGCGCTAATCAACCCACCCCAATTTGTAGAAGTGAAAAGTTGCCAAAGCACTCCTTTATTTCCCAATGATGAAGCAATCTAAGGTTTAAGGTTAAGTTTGAGTTTTACTGAACGACAACCATGTAGAATAGATGCTGTATGGCTTCTTCCTCAAGGCATGGTCTTCCAGCCAAGTCAGCAATGCTACATTCAATTAAAGTTCATGCTTATGTAAAATATAATTTCTTATAACAAATCTGCAATTGAAATTTAACAGTCACTCTCGTCTATGGCTTATTCCCTAACGGGTGATGTTCCAGCCAATCCACACATTTTACATTAAATTAAATTGTATACCTATGCAAGGTACATCATTACAACAGATTTGCAATTGACAGATTTACTTAGAATCGATGTAAGCATGTGTGTAGATACCTAGTCAGATTTAGACTGGCACACCCACCGCTGCTCGACGCCAGGTATTTTATCTGCAGAATGTATCATGAATGCACTATTAAATGAATGTTGTGTTGGTTCTAGAAGTGACATGTTCGCCAAGGATTCCGTACAGTTTGCCCTAGTGTCATATAACATCCGCTTTGATGTACACAGAGGCAGGCGTGAAGGAAGTAAAGTGGATACAGCTGCTTACGCTAACGCTGGGAATAAGTTGTTTGTTTTGTTGTCGCTTGTTGTTATTTTACATCCTAACAACATTTAATGTCATATCAGGATAGGTACAAACTTGTGACAGTGTGCACTCATGGCGACTGTATAGTGCTGCCCTACTGGGAAAGCAGGCCGTCGTCACCATGACCCAATATCCCACTCAATCACATTGTCCTTACATTGACCTAACCGGTCCTTGCCCTATCCTATTAATGCTGAGTGCCATGCTAGGAAGCAACATAACTCAATTTTAAACTAATTGGTTTGACTCAACTGGGAATCGAACTCCCGACCTTCCACACACGAGGCCCGCTATCTACCGATTAGGCCATCGAGCCCGGTCATAAAATAAGTTAAGTGGATATAGCTGCTTATGCTAACACTGAGATTAAGTAAGCGACGTGGTCAGACAGAATATCCATGCATAGTTCTATAAAATAGTATTACCTGACGTAGCTTAGCGGCAGTCGCCTTCTTTTCACATATATATATATATATATATATATATATATATATGAATAATTTCTCACCTTTCAGATAAGACCGATACATCAACGCAATGAAATATATCCGCACAATATCATCAGACAAACAGAGAGGGCAGTTGCATCCCAAATGGGTCGTCCTGAGTTCTCTCCCCAGCTGAGCCATCGACATGCACAGTTGATTCATTCCAGGAACTTTGTTTGTATTCGGTACCAGGAAGAGTCCATACATGTTGATGTTCTTTACATTACAAGCAGTGGTCCCAAGGGGGAGGTGCTAACAATCATGCGCGGATTTCCCTTCTGCTTATAACTTCGGTCGCCACCGGTTTTCTGTTAGAATTATAGAGGAATGTGAGGGGGTGGCAGAGGAGGGGATGGGGGAGGGCTCAAACATAGTCCTCACCTCACATTGTTGGCATGGTAAAAGTCATTGACATTAATAGACAGGCCCTTACTTGGAAATGTCAAGGAGCAGTTGAATGAGAATAACCAGTTTTCTTCAGTTGAAAGATCTCTTGCTCCGGCATCAACTCTTAAAATTAAAACAACATAATAAAACCACACACAGAAGCAGCATAATATTGCATTTAATATTTCACATAATTTTCAGGGCAGGCAGTTTCAGGGCCAGCATCTAGGTTGACCTCCCTAGACGGAGTGGTTGAAGGAGTTGACCATCCGTCTCCCGTGTTGGTAGATTGTGGCAGTCAAACCCATGGTTTCGAACCCTAGACGAGTCAAACTGATGACTTAACAAATTATACTTGTCGCTTCCTAGCCAACAACTCAGCATTATTCATATTAAGCAAGGACTGGTTGGCTCACTGTCAGGATAATCTGACTGAGTGGGATATCAGGTAAGGGTGCCAGTGGCCTCGTCTCCCAGTGGGGAGCAGTATTAAGTTACAATATCGTCATGAGCGCACATTGTCACAAGTCGGTACCCATCTTGATATGACCTTAGATGTAACCAGGACGTACAACTCCACCAACCAACCGACCATCTGGGCTTACCTTGGCCAGCCCTGAATGTGTCTGTTATTTCTAAAGCTGCTGTGGCTGTACATCTAGCTAACAGTGAGGGTCGCAGTGATGAAGGGTGCGACGGGAAGTGGTGGTTACAGAGGAAACCCTTGGGGGGTAGACGTTGTTTATGGCACCGCACCCTGAATAATGTCACACAAATCTAATCCCCGCTACCACCTTTCACCTCGAGGTCCATGCCGCGGATGGGGAGGTCCCGGTGTGTAGGCGGGGTGCGGGCGGAGAAGGGGGGGGGGGGCGGAGAGAAGGGGCGGAGAGAAGAGGGGGGGGGCAGGGGGGGGGGGAGGGGAACGGAAGGAGAGGGGGCATAGGGACGGGCATGCAAGGAAAGAACATATATATATATATATATATATATATATATATGTATGTGTCCATATGGAACATATGTACATGTATACCCAAATATAATATATATAATAGTATATATATGGATATATATACATGTTCCTTCCTACATTGCAGGTCCATCCTGATATATAAATATATATGAGCCTGTCTCAAAAGGTGATAAGTAATATGGGACAAAACGGTGTCCATTGTAACGATGAACATACTATCTGCTTATTTATTTGCTCAGGATAAACTGATTTATGTTGTTTCAAAATCCCAATAGAATACATATTGCTTTGAAGCAAATTTCCTTGTGTTTTCAGTTTAACCGTTTCTGTGCTGTTTTATCTCAATCACTATGCAGACAAAATACAAATTAGTTAGCAGCTTTTGAGACAGGCTCATTATATATACACAACAATAACTGGTACAGACAAAGTAGAAGAAAGCTAAGTCGTGTGGCTGAGTCTTTACTCTCTGATAGTGATTATTTACACTAGACCCCAGAGGAGGGGCACTCCGCCAAAACTCACAATGAACAATCTTATATAGCATAGGTTCTTTCACTACAATTTATACTTGTATAATACGGTATTCACTCTGTATATATATAAATATATATGTATTGTAACCAATTTTATTCATCAGAATATATTAGTTTGTAGCGCCAAAGCGGTGGTATTCCCCCCCTCGGCATTTCCTTGTATATTTGCATCCCTTTGGGTATATATATATCTACGTACATATCATCATCATCATCATGCTGTCGGTCGTGATGCCACAAAGGCTGCTTTCATTACTTGAATGCCGCTCTCCATTTAGCTTTTGATGCCCATGAGTCAGTCTTAATGTCTCATGAAAGCTGCCTGCAAAAGTGTTGAAGTGATGCTGGCTTTTGCCAGTTACCAGCGGCACTCTCTTGGGGAGCAAATATAGGTTTCACACCAGCAAGAACATGTCCGGACAGGCGCTAAACTATTTGTCCCTGCAGTGGCTGGTCGGGAGATGTTGGGAGTTCCATACAGCAACCACCCTTGATGCTACCACATTGATGTGGTTTTCTGTTCAGGGTTTGCTCCCTTAGCCTTCGGTTCTGTCAAGAACCTGTACCACAAGGCAGTGGGTTACAAGTCTGCAGGGCAGGGGCATCAAACTCCCTGAGGCATTGCAATATTGGCATACCCGATGTACCTACGTACATATATATACATGTATATATGTGTAGATATGCAGCTCTATATACATATATATTGTATAACTCAGTTATAGACAACATTTGGGGTTAGACACTTGACAAATATACGTAAGTACATATATGATGAACGGGCAGAATTGACTCAGTTCACATATTTGGAAAGAATATTGCATAATATCTGATTTTACCTTCCAAATTTGAGCAATTCTGAAAGAGGTGAATCGAGAGATGACGAGAATAAGCTATATGAACAGTAGCTAGCTCTATGAACATAATCTCTATGAAACAGTAGCTAACTCTATGACCAGAAGGTCTTTGAGCAGTAGCTAGCTCTATGAACAGAAGGTCTATGAACAGTAGCTAGGTCTATGAACATTGTCGTGGTATGGACATTTGCACAGAGAGTGTTTGGTTGAGTGTGTGTGAATGTATCGTATGGATATTGGAACGGAGCATGTGTGGATGAGTGTGTGTTAATGTGGGAGTGTGTGGCGGGAGAAGTGTCAGTGATACGCTGACTAGAGCTGCGCGTCTGTGCATGTGTGCGTGGGGAAGGGGAAGGGAGAAGAAGGGAGGGAGGGGTGGTTGTAGGTTGCGTGCGCAGCATATTAAATGACGCCGGTGAGTTGTGGCGATAGTGAAGGAGGCCTGCTCTAACTGGCTGCTCAGTGATCGGGGGCGGAAGGCGGCGAGACGACGATATGGGACGGGTCAAGGAGGGCAAGGATGCGCCCAGGGTGGGTGGAGGTAGTGGCCGCGGGAGGAGGAGGAGGAGGAATGGGCGGGGAGGAGAGGGTGATGGAATGAACATAACAATATGGACTCAGTGTCGGTGAGGGTGGGGGTGGAGGGGGTGGAGAGGTGGTAGTTGAGGGGGGGGGGGTGGCTCTGGGAATGGCAGGCGCTGGCGGCTACTCCATGCTACTGTCGGGGAAATTACATCATCCAGGCGGATGGGGAGGTATGCGGAGTGAGGCGGGGTGAGGCGGGGCGAGGCGGGTCGAGGCGGGGCGATGCGGGGTGAGGTGGGGCAAGGCGGGGCTGGAGCCACTTACTGGCACTGATTCGCAACGCCAGGCGGGGGAGGTGCCGGGACATGATGCAGCCCGGGCGAGCGAGCTGGCGGGCAGGCGGGCGGGGCTGGAATGTTGTTGGGAGGGATGGCAGGGCGTCAGACGTTGGGGGGTGGGGGTTGGGGTTCGCCGACAGACCGGCAGGGGGCAGGTCAGGGCAGGTTCCCACATCATGGGCCCCACGCGAGCCACTCACGGCTTTATGACATGTGGCATGCTGCCCAGAATGGGGATCCACCTCCCTGCCTCCTACCCCCTCCCAACCACCCCTACCTCCCCAGCACACCCTCTCCCCTCTCCCCCTCCCTCTTCCACCTCGACCTCGACCTCGCAGCCACCATCAACGGCCCACCTGTCCATGGCATGCAGGCCTCCTTGCGGGGGATTTGCCCGGTTCTACTTAATGCCATCTGCAAACCCATGATTCCATGCACTACTACTTCCCTGAGTTAACCACTGGCACACCTCCCCCCCCTTCCACCACACCATGTTTATAGCGTTACACCAAAGCTTTTAACGGCATTTTGTCCCCATCAATCCTTCTCCGCGCTAGGGAGATCAGCATCGGCGACACTCGAGGTCAACCTGTGCCAAGGTCAAGGCCGCGGTATGTGCACAAAGTCAATCAGACATTTGTCGATAATTTTATTGGTGCGACGATCAATGATATAATGTGCATATATGTATATTTGTAGACACATTTAGCAATGTTTGGCGGAAAATAAAATATTCAGATGCATGTTGTGCCAATTTGAAACAACCCCGAATCTTTTATTACACAAGTCAACTAGGCATAAATGAAATTACCAATCGCATTGAATAGTTACCTACATAACAATAAACTGGGAAGAGTGGGAGGGAAAACCGTTGAATGAAATCGGAGCAGTCCTTGCATAGTCAGAGTTTGAAGCCGGCTCTCTGATTTGTTTACTTCATGTGATTTGATTAGACTAATATATTAAGTTGATCATTATAATCCCCCGTCCTTTATTTTGAAGTAAATGTTATTGGACATGGCTAATTCTGGAGATATTTGAAGGTGGTGTACGCATCAACATTATTGCATGACGCACTTCAGTCAAAACAGGATATATAGTAAATTCAATTGAATAATATAGTTGAATTGAATAATATTATATGCATCAACAGGTGTTTAATAAGTGTTACAGCGTTCCAGTTAGATATGCAAAGTAAGATGTAGAGATGCCTTTTGGTTTTGCAAATGCTATGGTTTCATCGCATTTCATGCAACTCTATCAACAAGAAGTATATTTCTAGTTCCGGATGGTCGACGTTGGTAAATCATACACATGATGATTCCTAGCCATGCGGTTCAATCGCTATGATATAATTGTTTGTTTTGTTAAAGTTGCATAGTCCGATGAAATATCAAATTCTCAAAACTAAACCAATTATCAAAATTTGATTTCACATATCTAACTTAGATACTGACGCACTTATTAAGCATTTGTTTCTGCGTAGAAGGCAATACTAAGTCAATTTAACAGAACATGTTACTGCAGAAGTCTATGGTGTCAGAGTTTTGACAAGCTTGCCAAAACTAATTTTCCATGTTTGCACTCAAAATATCTCAAAGGTTTACCATTTAAAATAAAAGTAACTTTGAACTAATATAAAGTAGATGCTAGTGATCGATCTAATATATTTATCTCAGAAAAAATACAGAAATTAAAAACCATCGGACTATGCAACTTTAACAAATGACCGAAATCAAATAGAGGGAAATGACAAGTGTTCTGTAGAGTTGCGTTGTGCCCTGTTATGTTTGGTAGTGTCGGGTAGATCCCGGTAGTGTCCCTAATGGTGGGTTGTGACCTGTAATGTTCGGTAACGTCCGCACTTGTCTGATAGTGGTGGGTAGTCTCTGCTGCTTGACAGTGTCAAATAGTGGTTGGTATTGCCTTGCAGTGTCGGGTAGTTTCGGATACTGTTTGATTGTGTATGTTTGTGTCCGGTAGTTGTTCGTAGTGTTTCTTTATGTTCAGCGATGTTCGGGAATGCTTACTAGTGCCTGGTAGTGTCTGGTAGTATTTGGTTGTATCAAGTACTGTCCGATAGTGTTTGATAGTATCAAGTAGTGCCCGGTAGTGTTTGATAGTATTAGGGAGTGTCCGGCGGTGTTTGGTAGTGTCAGGTAGTATTTGGTTGTGTCAAATAGGGTCCGATAGTGTTTAGTTGTTTCCAGTAGTGTCTGGCAGTGTCCGTGAGTTTTTGTTCCTGTCAACTCCTGTCCGGCAGTGTTATGTCCTTGCCACTAATATCTGCTCCTGTCCGTTAGGTAGTGCAAGTGTCCTCTAGTGTCCAGTCGTGTTGCCTGCTAGTGTAATCTAGTCTTCCTACGGCTGTCCGGTAGTGTCCACTAATGCCCACTACTGTTCACTAGTGTCATGCAGTGTCTGGTAGTGTCCTCCAGTGACGATTAGTGTCTTGCCACCATTCTTTCTCTCCCCCACCCGCAAACCGCCTTGATTGGTTAGCTTATCAGGAGGCCCTGCCGCACCATCTCCTGGATCTGACCCCATAATCGATTCCCAATATTACCCTCATAAACCAATGATTTGGCTGGTGCCCAGAATCGGAATTGCTAGGTGCTTGGACAAAATGAGTCCAATGTGCATTTCAGTGTAACACACAACACTAAAGCTACGTCAATCTTGCTTTCATCTCAAACATAACTCAGCCTTGCTGGAAATATTTCACAATGAAGTCATTTATCACCAATGCTGAAGCTAAATATTACATCCAGCATTCTATTCCATATTATGCAATACTATGAATGCAATTGCTTATAAACCTTAAAAATGAAACTTGTTATATTATAGAAAGAAACATACCCTTATATTTCCAGCATATATATTTCAAGTTAACCCAGAAAAACACCAAAGTATTGTTTGTTTTGTAAAATATAAGTTACTGCTGTGGATTCCATTTAATATCTATGCATTGCATATTGAGGAGGACATTCTATGGGAGATGTGGCAGCTTCTGCCAACAAAACAAGATTTTATTATTGGGATGATGGCAGCTTCAGCTCAGACATGGTGGTCCTGCATTCAATTTAGTCAACTTGAACCATTCAGCCCACTTTGTCAGTTTTGTTCCCCTTGATTTGTTCACATGTCACAGACAGAATAGCTAACTACAGCTAACCGGTTAAGAAGTAAGGTTTCTCATCTTGGGAACTGCCTTGTATACGCAGCAAGGCTACTTGATCACGGCTCTCACCAAGCACTGATAAACAGCTCCCCCTTCATGCGAATATTCATGTAGTCCCAGGCACCGTCTGGGGCGTTGGCGAGATAACAACGCCCGGCAAAGATATTTCAGAATGTAACATTTGTCACCCTCAGCCTTTTGTCACTTACATCACCCAGTCCGTCAACAGTGTGTCCACACCCTCCATCCTCCACCATCCCCTCATCCTACAACTTCCCCGGACGCATCCCATTCCACACCTCTCCTTATTGGCCACCCCCAACTCACCCCTCTCCTCCCGCCCCCCACCCACACACACACTCGTTCAGTTCCTTTATGCCTCCTCCTACGTCTACCCTGCTGCGTGGCCTCCTCCTACGTCTACCCTGCTGCTTGGTCCCCCCTGCCCCCTCCGCTCTATTTCCTCTGCCCTCCTGTTTCCAGCACCCAACCCTCCCACTATTGTCTCCGTCCCTTCTACCCAGCTACATGCGTCTCATGTCCCCGCAGTGCTCCCTGTTCCCTATACCATCGATGCCTCACATCGCTTTTTTCAACGCCGCTCCCCCTTACGTGGCTGTCACATTATGACGCATCGCACCAACTTACGCCAAAGTATGTGATTTTGGCCAGTACGTCAAGATATGTTGTTATGCAACACCTGTGGGTTGGTATATGCCAATGTATGTCAACGTTTGTCAGGCATTGGCAAAGTTTTGTGCATGTACAAAACCTTTGACATACTACAATGTTCGACAACATGTGGATTTTACGTTGGCCGTACATTATGTATAGCTTAGGCATACGATAGACTAAGTTAGACAAATGTTGTTCACTACCTTGCACTGCATTGACCTACGTTAAAGGCAGGGGGAATGTACAGTCCGCATAGTGACAATATATGGATAACGTACATCTAATGTATGCAGGTATTGCAGGTATAGCAATACCTCAGGGACTTTGATGCCCCTGCCTTGCAGAGTTGTAAACCACTGCCTTGTGGTACATGTTCTTGACAGAACAGAAGGCTAAGGGAGCAAACCCTAAGCAGAAAACCATGTCACTGTGGCAGAATTAAGGGTGGTTGATGTATGGAACTCCCAACATCTCCCGACCAGCCACTGCAGGGACAAATAGTTTTGCGCCTGTCTTGACATGTTCTTGCCGGTGTGGAACCTCTATTTGCTCCCCGAGAGAGTGCTGCTGGTAACTTGGAAAAGCCAGAAGCACTTCAACACTTTTGCAGGCAACTTTCATGGTTAGTGTTGGAGGGGAAGTCTCGGAATCGTTTGGGGTTACCAATGGGGTCAAGCTAGGTTGTGTACTGGCCCCCACGCTTTTCTCCATCTTCCTATCAGAGATCCAGAAAATAGTGGACGCTTTCTCCGATGCATCAAATAAGATGGAGGTGCTGTACCGACCCAACGCTACAAGAACCCGAGAGGAGGAGATCATGGTTGACGGAAAGAAGCTGAACTCTGTTCCGGAATTCACCTACCTTGGAAGCACAATATCAAGTGATGGACGCATTGATGCTGAAATACCGAGGAGGATGGCCAAGGCTAGCGCATCTTTCGGCCGACTACACCAGAGACTCTGGACCAACCACCATGTGTCGATTCGGGTCAAAGGCAAGATCTACCGTGCAATCGTGCTATCCACCCTACGATATGGAGCCGAGGCATGGACAGTGTACAGATGACAGGTGAAAAAGCTGCATGCCTTCATGATGCAACATCTAGTTCAATCATGAGGCTAACCTGGAAGGACAAAGTGACTAAGGAAATACTCGAATGGACGGGGCTGCCCTCTATGGAAGATCTTCTGATCAAAAAGAATCTCTGGTGGACTGGACACCTCATGAGGATGTCATCAGACAGACTATCAAAGCAGATCCTCTATTCTCAACTGTCTTCTGGTTACAGAAAGAGGGGGTGCCCTTGTCTCCGGTTCAAGGATACCATCAAGAGAAACCTGAAGCTGAGAGACATTAAGACTGACTCATGGATGCAACTCTCACAGCAGAGAGCTAAATGGAGAGTGCAGTCAAGTAATGAAAGCAGTCTTTGTCACATCGCGACCGACTGCATGATGATGATGAATGTACTCCAACATATGTCTAACCTACGACTAACATACGTTTAGCATTTCTCCGGCGGGTCTTGACATACGTACCATTTGAGGAGTAGTTCTGGCGATCAAATAACATATATAATGTCCACCTGCGTTCTGCGAATGTACCATACGCTATGAATACGGTATGTATACGTCCAACATTGGCCCCTGCACCAAAAAGTTTGACGCTTCTCGATGCAAAAAAAGTGATTTTATGCATTCACAGCGCGTTGAGAGATTTGTCGTAATGTGACAGGGCCTTTAACTTCTTAACTCTATCATATATATTTCTTCTCGCTTTCTCTCCTTCACCTCCCATTCAGCAACTCACTTCCTTCGCATGTGCCAACCCCTTACTGTCTTCCCCATTCCCTCCGTCTCACCGTCTAGTCTATTCCCTCTCGCCTACCCCATCCATCCCAGACACAGCTTTCTCCTGCCTTCCCCTACCCTGAATCTGGGGGTGTGGGGGTGGAGGTGAGCGCCGGGGCGGGGGGTGTAACAGGGCCATGTATACACCAGCCGCTCCTTACGTAATTGCAACTTGAGCGTTGTCAGCTGGTGGCACGCTGGGAGCTGGGAGCCCGAAGCCGAAAGCCTGAGCGCCGGGGAGCCAACAACCGGGAGCCGTGGAGCCGAGGCCCGGCGCCGGTAGCTGGTAGCCGGGAGCCGGGAGCCGGGAGCCGGGAGCCAGGAGCCGGGAGCCGGGTACCAGCCTGTTCAATATTACCCACTAACCATGGCATATAGGTGACCGGCGGACAATCAAAGGATATCGTGTCCTACCCCATCACCCCCCCCCCCCCCCCCCACACACACACACTCATGACACGCGCCCCTGCTACACCCGGTGTGTGAGATGTCAGTCGGGATTTGACCTGCAGCAGCTGTCGTTGCAACAGGCTACAGGACAGGGTACCAGTTCACACCACCCAAAACGCGACGTGATATTAGGCAGCATGTCATGACATGTCATATCACAGAGACAGCTAGCACATCAGGCTGCACTACGTTATACTGTATTCCAAGCAAACCGTAAACAGATCACACCATATTGCACTACACCACATACCAGCCTATATCATGTCACATCAAACTGCACTATATCATATGATATTACAAGCATACCATAGACAGATCACACCATAGTACGCTTCACTACACATCAGACTATATCATATTACATCAGACTGCACTACGTCATATTATACTACAGTCAGACAATAGAAAGATCATACCATAGTACACTACACTACACATCAACATATTGGAGTTGTATGTCCTGGCAACATCAAGGGTCATATCGGGATGGGTACCGATTTGTGACAGTGCGCACTCTTGGCGATGTTATAGTGTTGCCCAGTGGGAGAACAGGCCACTGGCAACCAAACCTGATATCCCACTCAATCACATTATCCTGATACCAAAGCCAACCAGTCCTTGCCCTATCATAATAATGCAGAGGGATTGGCTAGGAAGCAACAAGAATCAATGTTGTAAGCGATTCATTTTACTAAACCGAGAATTGAACTAAATGTTGTCCGAATGAGTTAGTGCATCCGCCGCCCATATTATTATTATACAGTGGGGTCTTGGCCTCAAACCTTCGTCGAGTCAAACCAATGACTTTGATACCTGTTGCTTCCTAGCCAGGTGCTTGGCATTATTAGGATGGGGAAAGGAGCACTGGCATGAGGAAGACCAATTGTCCATGACTGAAAATGTCCCCTGCTTAAACAACTAACATACCAACAAAACAAAAAATGCACGTTAGTACCTCAAATGTCACTAACAGTAAACCTAACTTAACCCACAATTGTACTTATTACCTCACATGTCAATGGAAGGTTTGAGGGGGGGGGGGGATACTGACAGTTTCACTATAATCACATGTAAAACAAAAATCGTTGGGTACAATATTCTCTTGAAGGTGGTGTGTCACATTCACTTACACCGACTTATATTACTAGTGCCTGCTGCCGGGCGAACACTGTTGTAACGGTTTGCGTTCATCAGATTAAGAACGCCACATAGGTTATGGGGTAGGACTGGAAAGAATGTAAGCTACCCAGATAAGATCAGACAGTAATTGATTTACTCTGGAGATTTGCCTTTAATTGATTGTTTATGCTGATGAGTAGATTTGTGATGGTTGCATTAAGGATACTAGGAAATCATTGCGGTTTAACATATATAGTAGTTTTAATTTCCGGCTCTTTTTGTGTTTTTAGCTTCCACAATTTTGGCGTTTTGGAATCCTGAATTTAAATAGTTTATATTTCCTTTGGGTTTCTTTGTTAGGTGTTCTCTGTGGCGGAGTGGTTAGAGTGTCTGACTTTTTTCTAGGTCAGACTCCTAATCTGAGGGTCGGCGGTTCGATTCCCTGTGCCCCTACCTCTGCCAATTTGGATTTCCACCGCTGTGTATAACTTACAGCATCATCAAAGGCTGGTTGCTCTCATACCACGTCTATGTGGTGTGGGAGGTTAAAAATCCCTTGGGTCAGTAAAAGTGTAGGCTCGGGCTTTCTATCGACCAGCAGTGGAATGAGGAAGACCAGTCACCTATGACTGAAATTTCCCCTGCTTAAACAACTAATGGACACACACAAAAAAAGACCAACAAAAAAGTGAGTTATTTCAGTTAATTGCCTGCAGTGTCACTTCTTTAAAGGTCCCGCTTGAATCAATGTTTCGCAAAGCAGTCCACCACAGCCGAAGTAAGAGGGTTGGTGGTTTGGTGAATGGGGCTATGAACCGGATGAGATGACCTAGTAGTACAACATATGCTATAACTATGGGTTCTGGGTTCAAATCACACTTAAACAAAAAGAAATACTCTAGACTACATCAACTCTCACTGAGCCTTACTAGTACATAGTCAGGGCTCAATTTGTTCAGAATTGTGATACTATGACTGAGTGGAGTAGTATGGCACACTACTCATCAGCAGATCACTGGTGAACCAGTATTAGATTTCCAGGAGTACTTATGGGTACATGTAAATACCTGTCGTAAAAGATGATGGCCCTTGTTGCAGATATTACTCGTTTACTGTAAATACACCTAGTTTGATATAACTCACAACGTGATTATGAAGAAACAAACACAACCACTCACTTCACCATCGATGCCAGATGGTAAATCTTATTGAGTGAGCTGCATCATTGTCATTCTACTAATGTCAATATCCTTGCTGGTATGACATAGTAGGTGGCGTTTGTACACACACACACACTCCACCCCCAAACATAATTTAGAAATGAAATAATATAAGAAAATCCAATTTAAAATTTTATAATTTTAAAATGAATCAACTCAGATAAATACAATTTTAATAAATGAAAGAAACTTTAATAAATACAAATGCAATGTGACCTGGGTCATGGGTATTACACTGGAGGGAGACTGACAGTCGGGATATGTACATCACATGGCCTTCTGCATGTACTCATACTCTCCAATCATGTACGTAGATAATCTCCGTAAAAATTACATCGGACAAACACATCCAATTAGCAGCGTGTCAGTGAATGCTGTCGCAATGCTTTTGTAATAGAACTGTCATGGCGGCCACCGTGAGACGCTGCTAGCGGCGTTCCTTCCCTTTAACACAGTTAGAACACCTCCGGCACATTATGTTCCACAACACACTGGTAATGCACTTAGAGCCCCGACCGTCATGGACCTGTCAATGACAGTTACCAATGACAGTCATTCTGCGAAGGACCACAATCCTCCCACGGAAAATGTGTCTGCTCTTATTATACTTGCTAATGCGATTACAATTTCATTTTGCTTTCAGATAGCGGCTAGAACAGTCAGCGCTGATGGTTTGAAATGTGGCCCAAGGACAAGTCCAGATACGGACCAGTATGCAAGCATTTCACTGAGATGCAATGCCTTATATTCTCATAAGTTGTCTGATATAATTTCCTTGTTTACTGCCTTCTTAGTTGATCAGCACTAGTGTAGAAGTCTGCAGTGACCTCTCAGCCAAGTAAGCACATATACAGGTAGGCGTGGGTAGTGTGGTGATATCAGGGAGCCTAGGTGGTGTAATGGTTAGCACACCGGCCTGGAATGCAACGAGATGTGGGTTTGAGTCCCACTCTAGGCGCAATATTTCCCATTTTCATCAAACCCCACAACACTGGTCGCCATGACCAGGATCCTGTACAAGCTACGTGCTGTATGGATGTTGAACCTACCCTGTGTATGTATGTGTTAGTGCATTTCCTGTATGTATGTAATTGTAAGCATTAAAAGACATACAATTCCAGGGGGACCAGTATACTAGTCTGCACTGACCTCTCAGGCAAGTAACCACATATACAGGTAGGTGTGGGTAGGGTGGTGATATCAGGGAGCCTAGGTGGTATAATGGTTAGCATACTGGCCCAGAATGCTAAGAAATGTGGGTTTGAGTCCCGCTCTAGGTGCAATATTTCCCATTTTCATCAACCCCCATGACACCAGCATGGTGACGTCTTGTATGCTGCAACGCTTCGAGAACTATTAAAGGTGCCACAAGGTGGAAGGGCTCTAGCGTTCTTACACCTGTTTCGAAGCTGTTTCTGTTAGTAGTGTCATGGAGGGTGATGGAAATGGGAAATATTATGCCTAACGGCGGGATCGAACCCATATTTCTTGCATTCCGGTCGAGTGTGCTAACTGTTACACCAACTAGGATCCCTGATTTTACCACTCTATGCTGTCTACCTGTCTCCTTGCCTGATATGTCAGTGCAGAGTACCACACTCGTCCCTCCCCCCCCTTGTAATTGTAAGTCGTGTATAGGGTAATTTAATGATTAGAATTACAGATATACAGGTCAGACACTTACATATATACATACACAGGGTTCGGTCCACAATGGTACATCACATAGCTTTACAGGATCCTGGTCACGACACCAGTCTCATGGGGGAGGTGATGAAAATGGGAAATTGTGCACCTATAGAAGGAATCGCACCTACATTTGTTTCATTCTGGCCCAGTTTGCTAATACGTCTACCACATTAGCTCCCTGATGTAAGGACCAAATTCACGCCCACATGTCTATATGGTTACATGCCTGAGATGTCAGTGCATACTACTAGAGCAGTAAGATTGCGCTTAAACTAAATTGGCTAATTTTAGAGTCAAAGCCTTTTTCTCGATACCCTTTAATCTATGTGATTTCCACTTCCAAATACTCCCCTTCACCTGCATAGATGCGTGGCCAAATCAGTAGAGTGCATACTTCCGTTCCGGAAGGTCAAGAGTTCGAATTCCAGTAGAGTCAAACCAATGAGTTAAACAATTGATATTTCTCGACACCTAGTCTAGCTCTCGGCAATACTAAGATAGGGACCATGACTGGTTAGCTCAGTATCATGATCCTAAATGAGTAGTTGAGTGGGAAATTGGGGCAAGGTGCTGCCAGCCTGATTTCCCCTGTGGGCAAACACCACCGATATCAATATAAAACATGCAGAAAGAGTGTATCAACATACACCATCCAGAAGGAGTTTCTCACCATATATATATGTCACTCGTAGCAGGCGCAGCTGGCATACAGTGCACAGGGCCGCTCACAGGGGGCGCCACCGTGGTCTATGTCATAATAACAGGGTCAGCTAGATAGGATAAGTGCTAACTATTACATAGGGAACTGAAGATCGGTAGTGTCCTTGTTTATATTCCCATAATGGATTATAGAGCACATATATCAAAGTAGGCCATACAGATGGGGTTTCTCAATATATATATATATATATATATATCAAAATAAACCAGACGCCATGAGTTTATCAATTTTGTCCATGTGGAACGAGTTCATTACTATAACCCCTGCGATAGGAGTTTATCAACATAACCCATAAATAAGGAATGATCAACATATACCAGAGATGAGAAAGTTATGACTATACAGATGAATATAGACAATACATAGGGAGCTTAGCACGATATATCTCAATATATCCCATACAGATAGCAGGTTTTGTTAAACATGTGCTATGCTGACTAAGTTTCCTAATACAGACAATGTTGAATGCTTGAATGTTGAATAGTTCCCAAGAGAACTATTCATATAGCAGGTTGTTCTTCAGCATAGACTATGCTGACTATGCTTCTTAATACAGACAAGGTTGAATGCTGTGTTTGACCTGTTTCCAAGGGAACTATTCATATATCAGTGTGGTCTTCAAACATAGGCTATGCTAACTAAGTTTCCTGATACAACCACCGTTTAATGATGTTTTGTCCTGCTCCCAAGGGAACTATTCATATAGCAGGTTATTCTTCAACATATGCTATGCTGACTATGTGTCCTACTACAGACAAGGCTGAATGCTGTGTGTGTCCTGTCCCAGGGGTACTATTCATATATCAGGTTGTTCTTCAAACATAGGCTATGCTGACTAAGTTTCATGATACAGACATTGTTGAATGCTGTATTTGTCCTGTTCCAAATGGGAACAATGCACACATCAGGTTGATCTTCAACATCAGCTATGCTGAGTAAGTCTCCTAACACAGACAATGTTGAATACTGTCTTTCTCTTGCTCCAAATGGGAACTGATGGGAACCATTGGCTGATCCTATATTGTACACATGTAAAAAGCTTTCTGAATAAAGACACACTTGGAGATAGTCTTCACCTCCTTGGGAATAAGATCTAATGCGACGACACCAGTGGCTTTGGTCGGCACAGTCTCCTTAATCACATCACTGCTCAGTGCGGAGATGAGGTGTCGCTTACAGTGTCTGAGGAGACGTTCTCACTAACTCCCCCGCCTGCTGACAGGTGGCACTACCAAAGTAAAGTGTCTGGTCATCTTCTCTTGTTGACACCTCACTGTGTATCATTACAAGTGGAAACTGAGATCTAAACCAGAAATAGTGTTCCAGAGAATCACCTCACCCCCCCCCCCCCCCACACACACACAATTGCCTTGGTTTCTATGTTAAAGTCTGTGACCGTTACAAGTGAACTAGTTTAACCATTCGCCAGGTGATTTGGTTGGTTGGTTGCTGGAGTTTAAGGTCCTGGCAACACAAGTGGTCACCGTTAAAGGTGACAGGTTAATTGATTGGCCGGGTTGATTGGTTGGTTGTTGGAGTGTTACATACTGGCAAAACCTAAGGCCATATCAGAATGGGTACCAATTTATAACAGTGCACACTCATGGTGACTATATAGTGCTGTCCCATTGGGAGACCAGACCAGCACCATGACCTGATATCCCACTAAGTTACATTATCCTGACACTGAACCAACCAGTCCTTGCCCTATGCTAACAATTCTGAGTGCCTGGCTAGGAAGTGACAAGTATAACGTTTTAAGTCAATGGTTTGACTCGACCAGGGCTTGGATACCACGATCTACCAAACTAGGAGCCGGATGCTGAACCCATGTCGCTATCCCATCAGGTACCATTGACCAGGAGAATCTGTTGCGTATACGCACTTTCATTCCCTTTTTGATGACACTTTGGAAATTCCCATTCAGGCAAATATTGAATTATTGTTGTGAAAGCATTCTGCATCTAACCAATTACTGTGACGAGTCAGATTGCAGATACTTAAGGAATCACGGCTGCCTATTTAAATCCTGCCACCAGGGCGGAATCTAGTTGAGTTAATCCCTATTGGAAGCGATATTACAGCAAGTGAAAGCATTCAATCACCCACGTCGAAACTTGTAAGTGAAATGGTACTTTTAATAAAGAAGTTTTATTTGGCAATATCTGTTATTTGTGTGTATCTGTTCCCTGTCATGGATCTTCTTGCCATGAGATCGAGACTGGGTTTCTGGTATCAAGGAGATGCCATGCTGTTCAACATCCAATTCGGTCATCCACTTTGGATTGGTTGATAGCAGAGAATCTCTGTAGTTATCGGTGTCATAGCTGTCAAATTGATGATTGTCGCGATGGAAGCTGCCCGTCAGTATTATTACAATTATAACGGAGCAGTTCAGCTCAGTCTCATTTGAATCGGACATTCGGTTATCTTTCCGGAACCACTGTATCCCATAAATCGCCATCAGTGTGCCGTACCTGCCACAAATCGGTCATCAAACTGATATATGACATAAGCCTTTGTCAGGATGTAAAGCTAAAATGAATCAAACAAATTATCCAATGCACTCCACTGAAATGTCATTCCCGATCTCGATTAACTGGAGCTTAAGCACAACTATATCGCCTAGTGTGTGCGACCTACATGACCAGTAGGCTCGATACGCGACGAAGGAGGGACAGAGGCGGGGGTGGAGGATAACATGAGGAGCAAGATAGACATAACAATGAATAGGTAAATATCAGGTGCATGTAAATGCAATGGCAAGGATGACAATGTTAAAATCAATGTCGGAACAATGTCAGTAAATGTCAGGACCAGCCGGGTATGGGCGAGGTCATCATGGGGAGAGTCACTGGGATGGGAAGAGGCCCACCGAGCCCTCCACCCTATAGAGAGAAAACAAAAAGAGAAAAGGAAAAAAAAAGGAAAAGAAAAGGCATGGGTGTGTGGAAAAGGTGAGTGCACGTAATGGGGGGGGGGGGGGGGGGGGGGGTAGACAGACGGGGAGGGGGGGTTCTCCTCCGCCGCGAATCAAATGCAATGCACCCATTACGACCAATTCAACTCAGGACCGGGCCAATTCCTGAGATTGTTGTGCCAAGTTCGTAAACTAGATGTCATGTTTGTTACTAGGCCAGTGATTCTACACTACACAGTCATATCAATGTTTGTTCTGAGTCCCCCACACCCCCACACACACATTCGGCACCACGGTTTGCCTGTTTCCGCTCTGCACCTGGCGGCAGCGGCGTGTACTATGCGGGTACCAGATACTCCGTAGGGACAGCACATAAACATGCTGAGTCACGCCAATAGACTAGATAGAACAGGGTATCCGTTGCATCCTACACATTTCCACCGCTGCCGTCGAAAAGAGCATCTCCGCGGGAACGGGTAGGTAAGACGCAGCGGAACGTTTGTATCCTGTTACCCGGACCTTCCTAATGGACTTAATTAAGTGGAAGACTTGTAGGTGAATGTCATTATGGCGGGACCAAGTAGCGGCAAGAATAATTGTCAATGTTATCTCAGGAAAGCGATTTCTTAATGCAAGTCTGTGTTAGGGCGTCGCTAAATCTGATGTATTAAGGCGGGATGGGTTGAGTGAATCTTATTTCAATGGTAGGTCTGGCATGACAATGGAACTCAAATAGTTCCGTTGCTGCTAGCAGTCTACTCTATGCAATAACACAATAATATCAGAGTGGTTCATTATCCCTATATATATCTATTATATAAAATTACAGTACACTAATAACATATAGGAAGAAAATTCCTCCAGTGTGTCTGGCGCAAGGGGGGCCCCGCCAACCAATTACCCCTACAGCTGGGCAGGGGGGGGGGGGCACCATCACCACCAATGCGCCAAGGAGGAATAGGTATCTACATAATATGTTTCCCTTGCATTTATGTAAAATATAATGTATTATATGGATAGTGATAAACCCTTTATCGCGGGTATTAAATTATGTAGTGGTTCCTTCCCCCCCCCCTCTCATGGGGTGGAGGGTGGGCTCCCAGCATCCACCTCACCCCCTCCCCACCTCGGGGGGGGGGGGCTGCTTTCGCCATTCGGTCGGAGGCAATATAAATATGCGGAGTTTCGCTGCTTTGTATTATATTTATTTATTTTTTGCGGGACTCATTCTCTGTCTCTATCCTGTTTTACCATCACCAGTTTTATACTCGTAGAATGTAGTATACATCACATACTAATTATTATGTACATGATAAGATGGAGAGACAAGTAGTGCGATATGAGTTGGCGGTCACAAAGACCCCAATGGCTTTATTATAGAAAATAACTGTGTAACCGGTGGAGTCTTACGCCCCGTGCAGTGGGGAAATGAGTGGAGCATACTGGGTAATCCCCCACTACATACCTTATTACACACGATAACTGGCGTATCACTATCCATACCTATATATAATCCGATAATATGATTTAGCTATTAGAACAGGAGATACCTGTAGCTGGATTGAGTAGACATGCTGGCTGGTCCAAAAGACCTACCTTTTATATAACAACGACAACAAAATTAAACTGGAAGGGGAAACCGTTGGATGCTGAATGCGTGCCAAACCCCCTACCTTGAGAAGCCGGCAGAGCGCCAGGCTGCTGTAGCTGCTGTATCCACATAACCGTCATGGTGGATTGAAGGTTGCGTGTTCGAATCTTGGCATAGACCAGTTATTTAACGATGGATTCCATCTTAAAGTTGCATAGTCCGATGATTTTGAATTTCTATATTTGTTCACAGATAAATTTATTAGATCGATCACTAGTATCTACTTTGGATTAGTTCAAAATTACTTTTATTTTAAATGGTAAACCGTTTAGATATTGTTAGTGCAAACATGGAAAATTAGTTTTGGCATGCGTGCCAAAATTCTGAGACGATGGACTTCCGCAGTAACAGGTTCTGTTAAATGGACCCAGAATTGCCTTCTACAGAGTGACAAATGCTTAATAAGTGCATCAGTATCTAAGTTAGATATGTAAAATCAAATCTAGATAATTGGTTTGGTTTTACAATTTGACACTGCAGCTTTAAATACTATTTGTATTTATAAAATATCAAAGATAAAAGCCTGTTTATGACATCAACCAACTCATTCACGACATGGCGGACACTTTTCAAATATGGAGGTTATTTCTAAATATCCCATTTTTGTAATCATCATTTCAAAGATTTAATTGTACTTTTCCAGAATAAGGACTTATATGTCCAACCTCACTAAGCGATCCACCAGACCTTTATCTGTTGTGAGGTAAGTGATGATTATCTTATCAATTTTGAATTATCTACTTTGGAAATCCATGATAATTTCATCGGAAGCGTTTTGGTTTTAGAACTAGATTGGTTGCTTGTTGGAGCAACATACCAGTTCATAACAGGTGACTTTAGAACTATATTTCATGGTTAATTTAACTGAGACACCATCCACAAATGAACAGACTTAGGAGGATAATAATGTCCCAATTTAATAGGTATACAAAGACGTATATATATATATATACCAGCAAATGACCACTAAAATTCAATTATCTCGGGGTGGGTCGGGGTAGGTCTACTACCAGCAGTTTCCAAGAAATGGTGAATCTACTTAGGTTCATTGGGGACTATTCAGCTAAAACGAGGCGGTGGTTCCGCGAAGAAACTGTCCCCAACAGACACTCCCCCCAGCCCCATTTCCCCAGTCCTACCGAAGAACCCTCCCTCTGCAGCACACACCAACCATGCCCCATCCCTCCAACCCTTTGACCGCTTAAAAAGCCATTCCCGGCATTCTCACTCATGGTCACACGGAACTGCTCGGGATTACTCGGGAGGCGCTCGGGATTGCTCGGGAGGCATGCGGGAGGCGCTCTGGAGTGCTCGGTCTTTAACGCCAATCTGTCTAGGAATGCTGTGATCTGGCGCACTCCCACTGGGACAGCGATGACCCGAGCGGTCACTCAGTGGGAGGAATTGACTCTGAGCGCCGCCCTGACAGTGAGCAATGAGCTGCTCGCTGGGACCGGAAGCAGCGCCTGCGCGTTAACACCTGGGGGACCCACGTGATGATCAGGTGAACAGCGGGACGGGGGCAGGGCTGGGAAGGGGCTGGAAAGGGAATTGGGCGGGGCTGGGACGGGGCCGGGGGGGGGGGGGGGTGCGGCAGCGAAGGCAGGATGGGGATGCAGGCGGGGGCGGAGGGGGCGTGCATGGGGATGCGAGGGGCGCAGAAGGGGGGGGGGGGAAATGACTGGGTGGTTGGGGTCAGCGAAGAGAGGGCAGCACTGGTGAGGCGGGCGTACTTGAGGATGGGATGGGTCGGGAATGGCTTGGTGGAGATGGACGGGGTGGGTGGGGTGGGGTGGGGGAGGGGGCCGGGACAGGGTAAGTGTGACAGCGAAGGCGTGGGTTGGGATGGACGGGGCGGGGGGATGGGCTGAGCAAAGCTGAGCGAGGATGACTCCAGGCCAGACTGGGAGTAGGGGTGAGGGGTGGGAGATGGGAGATGGGGGGGGTATGACTGGGAGTATGTGGAGGGGGAGATGACTGGGAGTAGGGCGAGGGGGGACGATTGGACGACTGGGAGTAGGTGGAGGGGGCGGCGGACGACTGGAAGTAGATGAAGGGAGTGGTATGCGTGGGAGTAGGTGGAGGGAAGGGGGGTGACTGGGAGTAGAGGGAAGGCATACGACTGGGAGTAGGTTGAGGGGGGGTTACTGGGAGTAGGTGGAGGGGGGATGACTGGGAGTAGGATGAGGGGGGATGACTGGGAGTAGGTGGAGGGATGGACAACTGGTAGTAGGTGGAGGGGGGGATGACTGGGAGTAGGAGGAGGGCGGATGACTGGGAGGAGGTGGAGGGATGTACAACTGGGAGTTTTTTGTTTTTTTGTTTTTTTATTGAGGCTGTATTTATACTGTCCATAGCATATAAGCCTGGGTACCCAGGCTTCTTTTCAATGCTGGCCACTTGTAGTGTTGGTGTTATCTTACCACACAGTGGCTGCTGATAAGGTATTTGATTGCCTGCATTTCAGTAGCAGATAGATAATTGGTTGGTATGGTTAGTAGCATATGTTAGTATTTTTGGATTTTCTTGGTATATATGTATTTATTTTTCTACTCTTATTACTAGACTAGCCTACTCCTATTTACATATCATTGGCTTGTACGTAGCTGTGTGGTGTGTTATCTGGCTACTTTTGGCATGGTTACCTTCCATTGGGCGTCCCGCTGGTGGGCTGTGACATATCACATGCCCCTTTGCAGTGAAGCTTAGTGTGGGTTTCCTAGCCTTCTTTTGCACAGATATTTTTTGTAAGTTTTTAAGTCAGGGATTTGTCATTCCTTTACCGTTTGGGCATTCCACACCTTGGCAGCCATTTCCAGCGTGCTTCTCTCATGAGCTATTATTTGGCTTCTGGCCTGCTTTAGTAGTGGTGCATTATTTGCTCTAGTAGCCCTTTGTGGTTTTGTTAGAAGTTTAATGTTTTGACTATAGCTATATGCTAATGTTTTCAAATGAATTATTCTCCTATTTTCTAGTAGTTTCACTTTGGTTCTTTTGTGTATGTCATAGGTTGGTGCAGCTTGTCTACTCTTAGACAGATGTTTAGGGCTCTGTTCTGCAGTGTTTGCAGTTTTTTTAGTAGTTCTTTTCTCGCACCCATGTAGTTTACATCTCCATAGTCAAAATAGGGGAGCACCATGCCCTTGAAGATTTGTATTGACATTTCTTGTGTCATATAGTCTCTTAGCTTTGCAAATAGCTACAGTTTGTGGTTTACTTTTTGTATTATTTTATTCATACATAGGTCGTAGTTTAGTTCGCTGTCCAACTCAAGGCCTAGGTATTTGTAATGGTCTACATTTTCTAGTGTTTGGTTTCCTAACTTACAGTGTAGTTTTCTTTCTGGCATTTGTTTATGCGAGAAGAGTACTGTTTTTGATTTGCTTGTGTTGATGCTTATTTTGTTGGACTCACACCACTCATCTACTTTTAGTAGGAGTTTATTTAGCTTAGGTATTACCTCCTCTTCTGTGGTGCCATTTGCATATATGAAGCTGTCATCTGTATATAGTTGGAGGTCGATTCAATGCATGGACCCCCCCCCCACCCCTCTCCACCCACGAATATTCTTCCTGCCCTCCTCCACCCATGCCCAGTCGCCCCTCCCCTCCTTCCACCTACTCCTATTCGTACCCCTCCCTCCACCTAAGGGAGTAGGTGGAGGGGAGACGACTGGGAGTAGGTGGAGTGGGGACGACTGGGAGTAGGAGGAGGGGGTACGACTTGTAGTAGGTGGAGGGGGTAGGACTGGGAGTAGGTGGATGGGGGTACAACTGGGAGTAGGTGGAGGGGGGACGACGGGAGTAGGAGGAGGGGGTACGACTTGTAGTAGGTGGAGGGGGGTAGGACTGGGAGTAGGTGGATGGGGGTACAACTGGGTGTAGGTGGAGGGGGGTACAGCTGGGAGTAGGTGGAGGGGGGATGACTGGGAGTAGGAAGAGGGGGTACGACTTGTAGTAGGGAGGTACAAATGGGATTAGGTCGAGGGAGGGGTACGAATTGGATTAGGTCGAGGGAGGGGAGGGGCGACTGGGCATGGGTGGAGGAGGGCAGGAAGAATCTTCGTGGGTGGAGAGGGGTGGGGGGGGGTCCATGCATTGAATCAACCAGGATTAGGACAAACACGGGATGCGATGTGATTGCGGAGAGGAGGGTGCAGAGGTAAATAAATGGAAATGACTATGGTGCTAGGGGACTTAGACCCTCAGAGTGGGTGGCTAAGGATGTGTGGATTGAGAGAAGGAATGAGAAGCAATGGTGTCTGGGCTTAGGGAGTCCAGAGGCTGCGGGACAGAATGGAGCTACGTAGATGCTGATGTACTGGATGAGTTTGTGTATCACCCATGGTTAGAGAGCCAGGTAGATATTGGACAGAACGGTATGAATGCTCTGCCAGGATATATCACAGATTCTAAATATGTTGATGGTTTTAAAAAAAGGTCTAAGATACAATTGTTTAAATCTCCTTTTAACTAGGTGACATTTATTTTCCTGTATATTTTTTGTTATGTAAAGCGCCTAAGAACGGCTTGCTGGATTGGGCGCTATATACATGTTTGATTTATTTATTTATTTTACGTGGATTATATGCACATGCCTGAGTGGGGTATTCCACTTGAATTTGGAGAGGGATGCGATTATCTCGGCATGGCCTACCACCTGAGTTGTCTGTGTGAGTAGATATATCTGTTGAGTTGAGCTTCATTTAACCACTATTATGTCGTAAGGTTATTGTTTAGTCAAGGGGTGATCTTCAAGCCGAGCAACATATGTTATGTTATATTCAAGTTCAGACTTCTGCCAAATACATTGCTACAACACATCTGGAATTGGATGACATATTAACAGGCATATCAAGAACTAGAGCCCAACCTTTCTGGATCTTGGTCAGATGTCGGTGGTGGAATATGTAGAGCGTATGCTTCTCATGCGGAAGTCCGGCAGTTCGAATTCCAGCTGAGTCAAACCATAGATTTAAAATAATGATATTTGTTGATACCTAGCCTGGCGCTTGGCATTAATAGGATCAGGCAAGGACTGGTATGTACACTATCAGGATAATGTGACGGAGTGGGATATCCGCTCATGGTACTGGCAGCCTGGTATCTCTGTTGGGTATCCCAATAATGTCCCCATGAGTGCAATCTGTCACAAGTCATGGTATGATAGTATATGTTGCTAGGACAAAAACAAACAAACATGCTTCCACGAGGTCTTAATGGAGCAGAGCATGTCCCACGCGGACACTTTAAAAAAAATGTTTTTTATTGAGGTTGTATTTATACTGTCCATAGCATATAAGCCCGGGTACCCAGGCTTGTTTTCAATGCTGGCCAGTTGTAGTGTTGGTGTTATCTTACCATCCAGTAGCTGCTGATAATATATATGCAATTTCTTATGGATAAACATCATATCCAACATGCTAGAAAGGGCCTGATGAGGGGCAGTGTATTGTGGGAGTATTGGAGCGGGTTTCGGCGGACTTTGCTGACCAAGCAAGGAGGCGTTGCGGTGTGGGATGGCGTGAGAATGAGGTGTGTCATTTGGATGGATGATAGAATATCGACAGCTCTAGACGACCGTTAACTTGTATAACAGCTGGAACCTTGGTCTGTTCATGATTCTCAAAGATATATCCCAGCCTGAAAACACGACCGATTTCTAGAGTCGCATATCCCAGCAGAAGAAACTTAAATAGCCCATCATATATTGTACTGCACGAGGCAACATATGTCGCGAAATGCATCTATAGTATACAGACAAAGATTGAGTTCATTATGGAATTGTGAGTTTATGGCGGAGGTAGTTGTGCCATACCGGGATAACCGTGATATATTGGGTAATATAACACGCTAATATAGCAGTTCCTTATGTTCTAGTTGTATTATATGTGTGCATATATGGGTAGTAAATGGGGCTTTAATTAGTAGGGGAAAACAGCCGCGTTCAATGAATGCGCTAAGATAAGCAATAGGCCTAGTCACTCGCATTAACCGATACTATAATAAAAATATGATATATTGAGTAATACACCACGCAAGTATTGCAATATTGGGAATATAAAATTATACCAAACCACAAAAGACACCTCATGTTTTATTCACTGTTAAAGGGAACTATTGTTCAAGTGAATACAAATATCTTAAAAGGTTAATATATTGCCAATTAAACAAGAGAGGACTTTTCTGTTTGTTGGGGTTATTCTGCATTTAACAAGCGCTGTGGGAGTACCTTTAATTAACTGCCCAATTTAAAGATTTAGACTGCCGGTACCTAGTAGTAACGCTGACAACACGACTACACTGGTGGTGCCATCTATGGTTCTCTACACGCTCCAGTGAGTGCACTATAGGCGTGAAACACGTATGACAAGGGGTGGACGGTGCAGTGTGGGTGTGGGTGTGGGTGTGAGTGTGGGTGTGGGTGTGGGTGTGGGTGTGGGTGTGGGTGTGGGTGTGGGTGTGGGTGTGGGTGTTGGTGTGGGTGTGGGTGTGGGTGTGGGTGTTGGTGTGGGTGTGATTGTGGGTGTGGTTATGGGTGTGGGTGTGGGTGTGAGTGCAGGTGTGGGTGTGGGTGTGGGTGTGGGTGTGGGTGTGGGTGTGGGTGTGGGTTTGAGTGTGGGTGTGGGTATGGGTGTGGGTGTAGGTGTTGGTGTGGGTGTGGGTGTGGGTGTTGGTGATCGTGGGTGTGGTTGTGGGTGTGGGTGTGGGTGTGAGTGCAGGTGTGGGTGTGGGTGTGGGTGTGGGTGTGGTTGTGGGTGTGGTTGTGGGTATGGGTCTGGGTCTGGGTCTGGATGTGCTGTTGATGGGGCGGGGGGTGAGTGAGTGTGGGTGTGTTGTTGGTGGGGGTGGGGCCTGGAGGTAGGAGTAGGGGTGGGGGTGGGGGTGGGTGGGTTGGGGATGTGTGAGTGGGGCTGTGGTTTTATAGCACACTGTAGGTGGCATACACATGGCACACTCCTCATCCTCCATCATTACCAGCATTGAGGCGAGACTGCCTTGAATGAGGCCCTGAAGGGGGATGCTGACCAGGCATGATTATCCGGGAGGGCTCCCTGTGCCACTCGGCGCCCCATTCCTGGAGGCCCCCGTGTGGGAGTAGGGCGTCCCCCACGTGCACTTGACGGCAGTACCGTAATGTATTGAGGAACCCAGCGGCCATCTTCCCTATTCATGTCCTGTAAACTTGGCATATTGATGTATTTCTACGCCATATATATATATATATATATATATATATATATATATATATATATATATATATACATATATATATATATATGTATTATATATTATATTGGGCGCAAAGAGGTGGAGGTGTCTATGCTGCTGTATTAATAGTATTGTTAATTACTGTGGTTATTTCGATATGTATTATTAGCCAATGGTTATCCAGCTTCAGATGGCTATTCACAAAACCACCTGCGCTGGGTTTCACCAGTGTGTACGCCAATCATAACCTCTTATTGACGAACCCAGCAGCCATATTCCCATTCAGTTGCTTTAAACTTGACATAGTGATGTATTGTTATGCCATATGTGTACATGCAATGTATAATATATCATATCCGTGTAAATCGGTGGGGGTGTATATGCTGCTATATTAATATTATTGTATTTACTTATTGCGGTGGGTTTCGCCAGTTTGCGCACCAATGGTAACCTCTTAGTGACGAACCATGGCCATCTCCCTTATTCCTCTCCTGTATCCTTTGCATAATTATGTCTTTTACACCATATATATGGAATGTATAATATATTATATCAGTGTAAAGGGGTGGATGTGTATATATATGGTCGCTATATTAAAATCATTGTTATTCACTGATTTTAACTTGATGTGCATTGTTAGCCCATGGTTGTCCAGCTATATATAGCATTCACAGCACCAACACCACCGGGTTTCGCCAAACCCACCAGTTGCTCTTCAGAGGTCAATCTTTTACCAGTGGAACCTGGATTTGAGTTGCCGGAGATGCCAATCAAGATATGTGTCTCACCCATCAACTGCTTGCCGTCCTCTATTATTGAATGCCAACACTTTTAGATATGTGATGCAGCCCCGTTGTTGGCCGCCCTGAACTTGACCTTCATGCTGTAGACCCCCCAAGCAAGCGGGGGAACGACTATGTTTGCTTCTTTCGTCTTTAATCTCTGCTCACTGTGGTGTCCACAATCAAGTGACCCACCTCCAACCTGCAGGTCCCACTTCACCTTCCTCTTGGGGGATGTTATACTAGCCACACACAGTTGGTGGCAGCAATGTTGAGGCCTTGCCTGGCGGCTACTGTACCACCACCTATTGCTGTAAACTGCGACGGTGACAGCGTAGTCCTTGCTGCCACCGTATGGTAGTGGAGCTCATGTCTGGACTACTACACTTATAACAAACTGGCTATGGTGGAAAAGGAAGGAGAGTCAAAGCAAGGAGTGTTTGGGAACCTTCGTTTATATTTGGCCGGGCAAAAGAAATAGCCCTAGCGAAACTAAGCTAAAAATCAGTTCACTGGCGAGCTGAGCGCAAGGGCGAAAGACTGATCGCGACGGCGGCGCCTTAGTAGCCGGCAAAATGTTGGCTCCGTAGTGACTATCAAAGGACATCGAAATAAATAATAATAAATAATAACAGCAAGGAGGTAGCAAGAACCCAGCCTATATATATATATATAATAAATTATATTTTACAGATATATATACATATATATATAAATGTCTACATGAATACAGATCTATGTATACCTTGATTAAATTACCAACTCTTGGTGATGATGCATTTCAACTACTGATAACCATAACATCTACCCTGCAGATCTCATGGATATCTTAGTAGCAGCCACAGCGATATCAAGTTTTGACATTGTACTATGGCTGATTTTTGTTCAAATACATTAACCCTTCATCTTTTACTGAGTAAACTTACTACGTTTTGGAAACTGCCCAACATATAACATGGCTAGCACTTCTGCTCGTATTTTCATTCCGAGTACCATATCTTCTAATCTCCATATAAGATAAAGGATACTGATTAAAAGTAGAAAATATTGCGCACATTATTTCAATTTCGAAAATGCATGTGACAATGTGCTTTGGGTAGCCTGTGCCCAACTCAATTGAGATGGTAGATAATTAAATGATATCTGCAGTCAGCTTGTCCATATCTATGGTATTTTAATGCACACACCAAATCTCCCTCATCAGGCGTAATTAAGAAGATTTGCCATAGAACCTTATCCAATACAGATCTGTCCATCTTGAAGCAACTCGAGGCATTCATTAATCAATATAATCTACATAGACAATCGCTCTCAGCTAATACAGCCGGTCACTAGCCCTGGATGAAATTAACTATTGTAGTGGTCTGCACTGACCTCTCAGGAAAGGAGCCGCATAGACAGGTACGCTTGGGTAGTGTGGTGACATTACGGAGCCTAGGTGGTGTAATGGTTAGCACAATGGCCCAGAATGCATAGAAATGTGGGTTCGAGTCCTACTTTTGGCGCAATATTTCCCATTTTCATCCCCATTTACAGAACGAGTGTAGACATAGCGACTTGCCAATGAAGCGCCATTCTGTTCTTAGAGAAAGATGAATATAAGAACATTTCCACATTTGATAGCCAGAAGGATTTGGTTGGTTGTTGGAGTTTTACGTCCTGGCAACATCTACGGTGATATCAGGACGGTACTGACTTGTGACAGTGTGCACTTGTGGTGACTTTATAGTATTGTCCCATTTGGAAATCAAACCGACGGTAACATGACCCAATATCCCACTCAGTCACATTATCCTGACACTGAGGTAACCAGCCATTGTCCTTTAATGTTAATGCTCAGTGCCAAGCTAGGAAGCGATAATTAGTCAGAAGGAAAGAAAAGTAAATATATAAGATCAGTAAACCAACTTCGGTGGAGGTGCAGTATTAGCAACTACAATAGAATATGGACCTATATGGACAATAGTACTGGTAACATAGTTATCATTAATATTCACATATCTAAGTGAATACACAATGGGCTATCAGCTGAATCTGATCTTAAATTGCCATTCATCTGTATTCTAGTCTTATATTTAGACCCTTGGCTTGGACATAATTCTAGGTTCTACTCTCTCACGTGGTGTCTAACTCAGCATAATCAGTAGCTATAAAGTTGGTTTTCATCCATTTAAAGCGAACTGGACTGTTTAAACAGATCACACAGCCATCACTAAAACAATCGCGAAGAAAGATCATGCATGAACCTGACAAATTAACAATGACTGGCCTTTGAATAGCTTAGGAGAATGTGACAATATCTAATTAGTTTACCAACTATACGCCAGGATCTCAGCACTAAAATAGCATTGTCAGTATCATCATCGCACAGCTCACTTGTTTCTGAGAAGCAGCCACATGAGCTTTGACCTTTTATATTCTTGGCGTGACATTCATTCTCTTAAGGCCCTGTCACACTACGACGTTTCCGCCGGCGCAGCATGTTAGTAGCGTGGTATGAGCGCGTGGCCAACGCGTTTCGAAGCGCGGCAGAACAACATGTCAACATCCCACCAGCGGGTTCCCAGCATGCCATCGGGGTGTTGTCGGCGTGCTGTCAGCGCGCTGTTGGCGCGTTGACGGTGTGTTGGTGTCGCGTTAGTACCGTGTCAATGCGTACATTTCCGCCAGCAACACGTTAGGACGCGCCCGCAGCGCGTCCACACCGCGCGGCCAATGCGTCCAGGCACGCCGGCAACACGTCCTACGCGCCGAGATACGCTGGAGCAATGCCAATAGCGCGCCCACTACCCGTCGATGGGACGTTACGGACGCGCCGATGAAACGGTCGCATTTTGGGGGAAAAAAAGCCAACGTTAACTTACGTTGATCAACGGTCCGCCGCCAACGTGTGTCAACGTGTTGCTAACGTGTCCGTAACATGCCCGCCAACACGCTGCCGCGCGTTGCGGCCCATCAAAGGTTTTGTGCAAGCACAAAACCTTGACGCGGCTCGACGCGCGCCGACGTGTCCATTCACATGTTGCTATGTACCGACGCGCCGGTAACGCGCCGGGAACGCACCGGCAACGCGCCGGTAACGTACCGGATGTGTACCGACGTTTTGAACAAAAACCCAACCCGTCGGCACGCGTTGTAGTGTGACACGGCCTTTATGGGCCTGTCACACTACAACGCTTCTCTCGGCGACCCGTCAGCGTTGAAAGGACTATCTTGCGCGTCGAGAAACGTCAAACTTTTCGGCGGTTTGGGCGAAAAGATCGGCGTCAGCGCGGCGCGTTATGCGCGCGCCGCCAACGTGTGTCGGCGCGCTGGAAAAAACAAAAAAAAAGTTTGGCGCGACGTCTTCATTTAACCTTAAATGTTGTTAGGGCGTAAAACAAAAACGGCCCAGTTTGCGCAACGCGTGAGCAACGACCCTCCCGCGCCCGCGCCATCTTCCTACCGTTCCCATAACGTTATTCCGGTGCGTCCAACGCAGCGCGACGCGCGCCTAACCTCCTTACCCATATATTTGCACACGCTGGCGGTCGTTGGGTTGTTTTGGACATGTTCAAAACTTTGGGCGACCGGCAACGCGCGCCGGCGTTTCGCGCCGACCATCAACGTCCAATATAATGTACCGGCGTGTACCGAGGCGCGCATAACGCGCCCCCAGCGCGTCTCGATATTTCACTAATTATCGTCCAAAAACACCACACGTTGACGGGTCGCCGGCGAGAAGCATCGTAGTGTGACAGGGCCATTAGACTGAGAGAAAAGAGGGCTATAGCATTATACTGGAACCATTGTCTTTTACATTATTTCAATGTCCTTTCATTGCGAATTAGGTCAACTGGATAAAGTTGGTGGTAGCTACATGTAGTGAAACTAGCGACTAGTGCACATTTTATTATGTGTTACTTGATTGTGCATTTTCATTGGTTAAGGGGCTGTCACATTAGGGTTTTTTGCGGGAGCGTATGGCGGCGTAGGCGCGTTACGTCATATACGTTGGCTTACGCCGTATACGCTACTCATACGCTATGCATACGCTACTCATACGCTCCTCATACACTGCCAGATGCCGCCAGATGCCAGCTTATGTGAAGCGTATGAGGCATACACCGCCATACGCTTTCATAAATCCGTCCGTCCAAATTTGTTTCTGCATGCTCAAAAAAACTCGACCTATGAGGGCGTATGGCCCATACTGTCAAAAAATGTCACAGCACGCTCCCATACGCTCCTCATACGCTCCTCGTACGCTCCTCGTAGGTTCCACATACGCTCAAAACCACCCGAAAGGTCACCAAATGTCATCATAGGCCGGCATACGCAGGACCTTCGTAGGTTTTCAATACGCTCCCGCCATACGCCGTAATGTGACAGGGCCTTTAGGAGAGTGGGGCAATGGTGTCTGAATAAATCCATGTCATTCCATCCAGTCCAAGCTAAATAGGGCCTTGGGCAATGGCATAAACCCTTTTGATGGCGGGTTCAACCAGTTCTCATATGAGGAAACCCCCATACATATATGCCTGTATATATTATAAATATTTAAAAAATATATGCATATGTACCATATCATTTAGTATGGGGATATCAATAAACCAGACGGGATGGCTGAATGAGTTAGAGCATCCGTCTCCCCTGTTGGCAGATCGTGGGGGTCGTGGATTCAAACCGTGGTCGAGTCAAACCAATGACTTAAAAATTGACACTTGTTGCCTCCTAGCCAGACGCTCGGCATTATTATGATAGGGCAAGGAGCAGTGGAATGAGGAAGACCAATTGTCCACAATTGAAATTTCCCATGCTTAAACAATTAATGTACCAAAAAAAAACCAAACAAGGTTACTAATGTTTACCAGCGTCCCCTCTCCAGACATCTCTTGCTTACCGACTACCTCTGATATGTGGCAGCACACTTTGATCCGGTCAATTTCTGGTCCCTGCCTCCTGTGAAGCGTGAACAACGCTTGGTCTCAGCTCACTTTCAAACATTTACCGGTAGGGCATATATTTTCCTGGCTAGAGAAAATAAGCTCAACCTAAAACCTAGTTTTAACGTGTTCCTCCCATTCCGGTATCAATTGTGTGTATATATATATATATATTTATTTCTTTGTTTTGAGTTGGCCAATTTGGACCCTCCAACTGATTCCTCAAGCACAACTAGCCCCGTTACCGGCCGATGTGGACCACACACTGCAAAAACCGAGCGGTGCTCAAAGCCGACTCTAAATGCGACCCGCGCTATAAACTTTTATTAGAGCGCATCTACCCACAATGCAACACAATCGGCGCAGGCGTGAGTAGGGCCACGGGGTCCATTATCTGGGCAACACGTCCGGCTAAATGAGCGATGATGAGGGTGTGAGCCGTGCTTAAGCCTAGGATGCGCCCACATGAGCCAGCGACCATAATCTTACCAGGCAGCCACTGCGCCACCAAGACACCCCCCCCGCCCCCCACACACACCACCTCGCCTACCTATCGCTACACCCCGGCCCCTACCCGCATATCCCCACACCCACCCACCATATCCACCACCTCCCCTATCTATTTACCTACTGCTACACCCCTCTACCCCATCTCCCCCCACCCACATACCACATACCTATATACTGCTCCACACCCCCTACCCCCCATATCCCCCCACCCATCCAACACCTCCCCTAACTACATACTGCTACACACCAGTCCCCGTATCTCCCCACACCCTCTTACCAGCTCCCACACCTACCTACCTATCGCTACACCCCCTAGCGCCGATCCACCACACCCACCCAAAACCTCCCCTACCTCCATACCTACCTACCTATCGCTACACCCCTCTACCCCTATCTCCCCACACCCACCCACCACCTCCCCAAATAACAACCTAACTACAGCTACACCATACCACTCCCATCTCCCACCCCAACCCCCTCCCCTACCTACCGCTAGACGCCCCATCCCCCTCACCCACACCCAACCCCCAGCCGACCCCACCCCACATACACATCCCGCCATCACCACACCAGTAGCCGCGAGCGATTAATCTAATACATTAACCAGGCGAAGATCTCTCAGCGTATATGGTTATAACCAGCGTGGAATGCTGTGCAAGTATACAATCAAATAAGACTTGTGTGCTTAGTTACCAGCTTAAGGCCGCAGATTCGCCAATAGTGATTGAGGAGAGATGGGGCGCACCCACTGCGGCTGTAACTGAAGGGCGGACGGCGGGGGGCGGGGGGGGGGCGGGGCGGGGCGTACTCACTGCCGGTGCCGGTGGGGACAAGGCCGGGCTAGACAACGCTGCAAACCCCCCCCCCCCCCCCCCCCTGATGCATGCCTGCCGCCGGACGGACGGACGGACGGACCCGGCGCTCCGGTGAGGGATGGCTGCTGAAGTCCGTCCCGTCCACCCGGTCTCTGGATCAGGCCCGGGAGATTTACTGTCCGACAAAGGTGGGGGCTGGGCGCGCTGCGGGACGGGGCTTTAATCTGAAGGGTCACATAAACGTGGCCCTCAAAGACATTACCCGGCTTCTTTACTGCGCACGCGCCGGGTGCATCATGCCGGCGGCGCGGGCGGCGCTGAGTAACAAATCACCGACCCAATGTCGGTCTGTGCGAGTAATTAATCACCGTCGAAATGAGTCGCGTTTTGGGGTGAGGTTCTAATGATGTGTGGGTGTTGAGAAGAGAGTGGGTGTATGTATGGAAGACTTTGAAGTGAAATAACCCATAATAAAGAGGTGCTCTTGAGGTGTCAAGACCACATATGGAAGACCACAGGAAGGAGTATGGCTTATGTATGTCTATGTACCGGTAACCTTGTTTTAATATTGTATGGGAATTGTACCTTGTATGGGAATTTGAACTTTATTCTAATAATCTAGGAACCTTGTCTGATCATTGAACCATGTCGGAATGACTGATATCATTGAACACCAGTTGTCCTATCAGGGGACACTCGTTCATTTGTAGGACTCCCAATAATGGTCACTTCAACCTGAAGGCTTACACCGTTAAGATATGTTGCTGCAAAATATCGCAGACAGCAATTCTGGGATAGCTTGATTGAGTGCCAGGATAATGCACCCCAGTGCAATATTCGAACCACATGCAATGACCTCGGTATCGTAGACTGGCAATACTATACAACTCCCAGGCATGTGCAATGCCACAATTGGAGTTGCTGCTATGATCTCAGATGCTAATTACTTGAATAAAAGCAAGGTTCTTATGGTGATATGTGGTATTGTGTTAATCATATATGAATATTGGCTATTATGTGGATATTGCATCCTGCTTGTTTGAGTTTCCCACAAGTCATTGCTGTCATGGCCCTCATCCTGATGATGGCACTCCAGCACTGTAGTTGGTTGGTTGTTGGAGTTTTCCTTTATGGCAACATGTAAGGTCATATCAGAATAGGACCAGACGGGGTGGCCGAATGAGTTAGAGCGTCCGTCTCCCGTGCTGGTAGATCGTGGGGTCATGGGTTCGAGTCCTGGTCGAGTCAAACCAATGACTTTAAAATTGATACTTGTCGCTTCCTAGCCAGGCGCTCAGCATTATTAGGATAGGGCAAGGACTGGTGTGCTCAGTGTCAGGATAATGTGACTGAGTGGGATACCAGGTCATGGTGCTGGCGGCCTGGTTTCCCAGTGGGACAGCACTATAAAGTCGCCATGAGTGCGCACTGTCACAAGTCGGTACCCGTCCTGATATGACCTTAGATGTTGCTAGGATGTAAAACAACAACAAACAAACATATCAGAATAGGTACCACCTTGGGCAGTTCACACTCACGGCAACTTAATAGTGATGCCCCACTGGGAAATCAGGGTGCTGGCACCATGACCCAATATCCTACTCAGTCACACTATCCTGACACTGAGATATCCATTCCTTGGCATATCCTATTGGTGCCAAGAGCCAGGTTAGGAAGCAACACATATCAATCTATAAGTCATTGGTTTGACTCGACCAGGGTTCGAACCCTTGGGTTCGAATCCCACCATCTATCAAAGCTGGAGACGGCCGCTCATCTCATTCGACCATCCCGTCTGGTCGGCTATCTCTATGTGGATACTGCATCCTGCTTGTTTGATGTACCCACGGTACACTTCTCTCCTGGCTCTCATCCTGTTGATGCCACTCCAACACTGTACTATCTAATGGGGTTGTCACACTACGAGGTGACGACGTCAGCATAGGGAGAACGTGAAAAACGTTGAACTTCTCAGCGTAGTATGCTAATTTGGGCACAAGTTGAACGTGGATGCAGCGTAGTGAACGAGAGCGTAACGTCGGTAAAGCATGGTGATAACGTCATTCAATGAGAGAGGACAACGTCATTACACTCACGGAACATTATGAACGTTATTCCATCACCAGAAGAACAGTACATGATGTTACATATGTCATGACACGGTGGCAAAACATTGAACGTATGTTGAACGTACGTTCTCCTGACGTTCTCCTGACATTCTCCTGACGTTCTCCTGACGTTCCCATTATGCCGCATGGACATGTCCACCCAGTTTAATGTGGGTCAACTTAGTGGAACGTAGTTGAACGTAGTGAGCAGCGTTTGACTAACGTCTGTTTAACGTCATTGATGTTCACTGAACTTGTACAGAATGTATGGCGAATGTAAACCCTTACGTTCGAGGTACGTCAAAAGTTTTGAACATGTCCAAAACCTTGTCGTAACTCGACGTAACACGACGTAATGTGACATAGCTCGACATCAGTCTAACGTCATTCTGACGTCATCATAACGTAACCCAACGTATGTCAAGGTAATGACGAAACATTACCACGTTAGGCTCACGTTTGCTCGTTATGTTGTAGTGTGACAGGGGTATAAGCAAGTTGGCGCAATTTTGCAGCAAATCACCAGCGAATGATCTTGTTTGACGGAGCCGTGGACTGAGTGCTGCAAGGGTTGAGTGAGGTCAGAGGTCATCCATGTGTGAATTCAGATGTAGGTTCCATGCTAGCTGAAAGTGTCAGAAGTAGGTCACAGTCACAGTCACAGTGCCCTCTATTAGTGTCATTGCCGGATTACTGCCAACACTTATTCCCTTACACATTGGTATGAGGCAATATATTGTGTCGGCTGCAAATTGTTTTTTGTATTTATGACGTTGTTCTGTGTTATTCTTGGAACATATTATTATATGAAGGACGTGACATAGAGGCTAGATATTTCGCTTTACATGTGGTTATTGGAAGGCATTTTATTGAATGAATATATAAATTCAATAAGGGCTTGAATGGGTCATGTATTGAAACAATGAAATATTGGTGTTGTCCAGCTCCAATGACACAAACTAGTCGATGAACACTTTGGATGAGAACCTCTTTGGCCTACTTCTAAGAAAGGGCCTGCCTTGTATTACTTATAGTCACTAAATGCCCGGTCACATACCCGTTAGTGGACGTAGTTGAACGTAGTGGAGGCTAACTTAGTTGAACGTATTTGAACGTAGGTGCATGTAGCTGAACGTACTGGAGAAGTATGGATGCTGGCACGTTCAACTAAGTTCAACTGTGTTCAACTACGTTAGCCTCCACAATGTTCAACTACGTCCATTAACGTGTGTGTGGCCGGGCATATATACCCAAGATTTAGAGTTCACACTATCCTGACACTGAGATATCCATTCCTTGGCATATCCTATTGGTGCCAAGTGCCAGGTTAGCAAGCAACACATATCAATCTATAAGTCATTGGTTTGACTCGACCAGGGTTCGAACATGATGCACAAACTCTGACACCATAGGTTTCTCCAGTAACGGGTTCCTTTGAATTGACATAGTATTCCCAATCTATCTGATACAAATGCTCAAGTATGTGCACGAGTATCTAAGGTACAGACATAGAAATACATCTAGATAATCGGTTTTGTTTTGAAAAGTTGGTGCTTCATCTAACTATGCAGTGTTCACCTCAAAATGTTGATGACATTTGAAATGCCGTATCAAGGCGCTGGTGCATGCACATAAAGGCCCTGTCACACCTCACCGGATTGGGGGAAATGGACAGAAAGCGGACAATATCTGGTTTGTGTCCGTACAAGTTTTGAACATGCACAGAACTAGGAATGGATGCCGCTGGATTGATGTCTACGGTTCTTGTCCAGTTTGAGTTGGTTTTGTCCATTGGCTATCAGTTCATGTCCTATTCCTGTCCTATTCCTGTTAGTTTCATGTCCGGTTCATGTCTTGTTCATGTCTGTTTGTACAGCGGCCATTTACCTGAAAGCGCAACATTTTTACACATTTGAATACATGTTGATACTTATCACCACCGGACTAGACAATTCTGTCCATTGCTCAATTTGGCAAGGTGTGACAGCCACTTAAGTGAACCACATTGACCAGGCTGGCTGCAGTTGAGTAGCTATCCAGGAGGCTCAGATGCAGATTCCCATCCAACTTCGCAGTAGCGAAAGAAACAAAGAACACACCATCGTGATAAGTCGTTTAGAAAGCCCATCACAATATATTAATTCTTATTGTATTGAGTATAGTTGGTACATCCACCTAATAGGTAATCATTGTTGTAATAAAATTGCATAGTCCGATAATTTTGAATCTGTAATGTTTGTCGAAGCTACATCTTTTGAATTGATCGTTTTCATCCATCTACCTGACTTTAGCTTGAAGTCCCTTTCATCTTAAAGCTGTAACTTTTGAGATATTTGACATCTAAAGATTGTACATTAGTTGTGGCAAGCACAGCGAAACTCTTACACCATAGGTTTCTGCATTAACAGGTTCTATTGAATTTACTCAACATTATCTGGTATGTGACAACAAAAGCTTCATAAGTGCAGCCTGTCGAAATGCCACCTATCTAAGTGTATATGTAAACTCAAATCTAGATGATTGCTTTTGTTTTGAAAAGTTGATACAGTAAAACCTCTCTGAACCGACCCACCTTGGGACCGACATTATGTAGTCCAATTAAGGAGGGTTCGGTTTAGGGAGTTAGAATATGGTTATAATGGTATTGTTGGGACCCAAATAAAACGATCGATATAAGGGGGGCTTGTCGATTAGAAAGGTTTGACTGTACTTTATTGGACTATGAAGCTTTAATCGCCACCAGTCGATCATCTGAAATTCAAGTGATAAATTACGTGACATCAATTGAAGGAAGGAACTTCTCAAAACAATATTACAATAACTTCTAAAATCGAGTTGCCTAGGAGATTCCAGCTATCACATTTGAAGGGCATACTAGTTGTTTTCCGAATGGTCCTTGTTTGTTGGGAAGCCATCGTTCCCATTCACCAGGCTCCATGACAGATGAGGTGCCAGATACATTTCGAAGGATTAACGCCACCGATTAAGCCTTTCTAATGGGGCTTAATCTACTTGACCTAATTCCCATTTAAAGCAATCTCGATGGACATCAACGTGACAACTCTGAAATGGAGGCATTATTTTATTTCTGAAGGTTCATTAACCGGATTCTACAGACTTTCCGATGAAATGGAGGTAATCATCGAGCAATGCTCTTCCCTATTTGGCATTCCCATGGTGAGAATCCTCTGGGAGGCATTGCGATGTTGGGGGTATGATATGGTCTGATTTATTCGTCAAATAATGAGTTGACGTCACAATGAAATTCACCTCATGAGCATTTTGGGTGATATAATTAAGAGTTGTGATATATATATGTGGTGTATATACCTCAATTCATATCAACCTGACACCACAACAACTAACTGACACTCCTCTAGTCATCGACTGGTCAGGTCTTGTGCCTCCCCTTTTGGCACCCCCTGCCGCATCCTCCTCACCTGGCTCTGCCTTACGCCTCTAAGACTATATAATATGTGATGTATAAGCATTATATGAGTATAAAGGCGCGGAATGGAGTTAGTATTACTATTCTAGTTGGTTCTGCTATTCGTTGCATTATTAATGGAAGCAGTACCTGGAGGGAGAAGTGGGAAACAAAAAGGTGCCTGCCTAGTAGCAGCCCAGTTTGGTCCGCTGTGTCTGCCTCCTGCAAGAAACCCAACTAGCTTTTGGATGTTCTAGTTGTTAGTTGGCATATACAATTAGAGTATATAACAAGTACAATTACAAGACAATTACATCATTAATAATATGCATATACTTAATTGATATATTCCATCATTTGGTGTGGAATACCGCCTCCCACGTGACCACTGGCACCACAACCGCCAGCCTTCCTAACTACTGACGCTAAATGCTGTCATTCGCGTCCGAATATAGGCCTAGTAGAGTCACAGATTTGGATTTGACATGAATCAATATGAACTAACGATAGATAACTAACATGAATTTATGTGAAAAGAGATTTTCGGTTACAGTAGTATGATGTCACGATATAAAATTCAAACTGAATTTACTGGTTAAATAAACAAGTTATTTAAAATTACCTTTTTGAGATCGTCAACAATATTTATGTTACAACACCATTGAGGCAGAATCTAACACTCAATACCCATACAGCACAGACGCTTGGCGTACTTTCCTCGGTGAATTTAGCGATATTTCGCTATTTGTCTGACACCCATGCTGAGAATCCTTGGCTATAATTACTGACCTTTGAAGCGATGCCGTCAATTGGTGTCAGCGTTTCCCTGTCTACTAGATCCCTTCTCTGTGAAGGGTCATCAGGACTGACTGCCCCTAATAGCCCTTGTCTGACCCCGCCGATCCCCAACCTAGATTAGCCTATACATAACCCGCAAGAGAGTGAGTAGTTTGAAAATACTCTAAATACAGAGCTCTTTTCCAAAACGCCATAGGCGGCCATCCAAAACATTAGTTTTCAAGGCCAATGCCAAGTTTGTGGATCATCTCTAAGAGCTGTCCATGTCCATATTATATATATATGGACATATATATCTGGACATATATATATATATCTATGGACATACATATATATATATATATATTAGGAGCTCTTTTCCTAAACTCAATCTACCGACTTGGACTTACAAACTCTTTTTTCTTTTATTGGCGCTTATCCCATTTTGCAAAAGAGCTCTTCATATATATATGAAGAGTTCAGATGCAAAATCCCTTAAGTACCAATACACAAGTTGAGAACAACTCTGGAATCGAAGTTTTTTTGTTGTTGGTACATTAGTTGTTTAAGCAGGGGGAATTTCAATCGCGGAAAATCCACGACCCCACGATCTACCAACACGGGTGACGGATGCTATAACTCATTCGGCCAACCCGTCTTGATTTTCTAACATTGCTATATCATTGTTCATTGCTTCATAATTATTTCATCATAAGTAAACGTGGACTTAGTGAGAATTAAACTTACCTTCAGGTAAAAACTATTATTTTAATAATTTGTTCTTGATTGGGTATATATTTACGGTATTTTTCTCCTGAACTCTTCATAGTATAATCCTATACTATAGTGACGCTTAAAACATCTACAGTTTACATGGTTACGTGAGAGCACCTTTCACGCTCATTGAAAGCAGTAAGGACATTGATCTCCATTTGATACATTACTGTCTAACTAGGGCACACGCCACTCTCAATGATCTAGTATGGTGATAATGTAGGGGGCGCTGCTCTCAGCCTCCAACCAATCATGACAGCTGCTGGCTTTGTAGTGCGGGGAACCTAGAGAAGCGCAGACTGGTCCTCTTTGTGAGCTTCTGTGGGCGTAGCTGAATAGGGCCAGTACACTGCACAGTTCACTTCACTTCGGTTTGTTTTGTTGGTGTTTTACGTTCTAGCAGCATGTAAGGTCATATCAGAACGGGTACTGAGTGCAATGTAACATATATTAACATTTTATTGTTAAAGTAATATATTTGTAATATCAGCTGCCTAGCCGGGTATTTGGAAGCTATGTCCCTGACCAACACCCTGACAAATGCCAAATTACAAATATAGAAACTTCAATCCGAAAATGCATGTATAAATAACTTAGAGCGTGAATAACCTTCAAACTATATCAGACTCTCGAGATAGGTTCCTATATTTCAGAATCAACAATAAATATACTGGTAACGCCATGCACTGACGCCATCTGCTCGGTTTGCGCTGGGTGTCGGGAACTGCGGGACAAGCGGAGGTGACAGGAGAGGGGCATAAGGAGTGACATCAACTCCCCCCTCCTACTGGCGTGAGAAAGAACCTCAACATGCTGGTGTGAAGAAGAGAATTTGGGGTTGTGAAGGTTGGTTGGGTATTGGAGTTTTACAATCTGGCAGCATCTAAGGTCATAGGAGCACGTGTACCGACTTGTGACAGTGCACATTCATGGCGATTTTATAATTGACCCACATGAATATCAGTTGAAGAGTTGGTATTTATTTTCCGCTGACATGTCTGTTTAATGTTCATGACTAAGTATATATATCTTGTCTAAATGTAAGGCCTAGGATGTAAGGACCCTATTAACATGTGGGGTGGGTGGGACGGCAAATTAAAGTCTCTAGCTGCTCCTGTCCTTAGTGTGTCCTCCCTGCTCCTTGTCTAAGTGAGAATGTCTGCAGATGGCGGCTGTATATAGTCAGGGAGCGGACTTCGGCCACTGGTCATTTTAGTTCCAAGGGTGGCGCTACTGGGACAAACAACAGAGTTGGAAATGGAATTTTCCATAAATAAGATTAGACATGCAAACTAAGAAGGTTACAGCACCATAACAATAATCATTAGGTGACGGCACGCATACAATCACATAGTTTAGGGTAGATCGGAGCACCAGTGGCAATAGGAACGAACAAAGAGTTACAAATAAGAGAAAAACATGGGTTAGAATACGTAAATCAGTCAATGAGAACAATTCACAAAGAAGCAAAGATCAAGGGGGGCACCGTTCAGGTTTCAGTGTTGGAAGGGATATGTATTATATACAAAGGGTCATAGCATCACAGCAGGGGATACAAGTTTCAGTGGCCAATTTACCCATCTTGCAGTCAACATGCACAATGCCGCCCCATTGGGAATTCCAGCCGCCAGCACCCTGACCTGATGTCCCACTCAGTCTTAGATATGGAGGGGTGTAAAGAGGATGGGGCAAGCTTGCCATAACACAGTATCTTGTTTTAACAGCTTATCATATTCAAAGACTGTCTATTGAAGCGTAATATGTATCTCAAGATACCAAATGCGTTTCAGTTTGTTTATTTGTCGTTGCTTTATTTCCTGGCAACATCTAAAGTCATATCAGGACTGGGGAGATGCGCTTCATGCACACAGTGAACAATTGAAAGCCTATGCCAGGTGTGGCAACCACGTAGGATCAGATTCCTTGTGAGGTGGTTGGTGGCATCTGCAAAGGAGACTACGTCCGGAACCAACTCGTGGGTGAAGGGGAAGAGGATGCAAGTTGTGGGAGGGAGGTGGTGCAGGATGTTGTAGTAGTCGGTTGTTTGTCAGGGTTTCACGTCAACATCTAAGGTCATATCAGGAACGGTACCAAATTGAGACAGTGTATACTCCAGACAATTTGATATTGCTGTCCCACTGGGAGACCTAGTCACCAGCACCATGACCTAATATCTAACTCAGTGACATTATCCTGTCACTTAGCCAACTAGTACTTGCCCTATCGTAGTAATGCCGAGCGCCTGGCTAGGAAACGACAAATATCAATTGGTAAGTCATAAGTTTGATTTGACCACGGTTCGAACCTGTGGGTTAATAATCCCACGATCTACCAACACGGGGGACGGACGCTCAAACTCATTCGAGCATCTCGTCTGGTGTGAATTGGTGGTAGTGCTGATGCTTGGGGTGGAGGGCGGAGGCATTGTCTACAGGACCTAATGTGTTTGGCCTTTCTAGCCGATCCAGACCCATATGCTGCGTCGGACGCCATGCAACCCGGGGCATTGCCAGCATCTGAGCGGGACCATTATTATATTCTCTACCGCAGCCTATCAGAATGGACGACTGCATTGTTAAAACATCTGCTCCCAGCATGGCTTCAAGGTCTTTGGCCCAAATCAACGCGAAGATGTACACACTGTGAAAGTAGGACATCTGAACACTTTGACTTCTGGATACTGAATTCTTTATTCACCATCCAGGGCCCTGAACTACGGACACCCTTTGACCTCTGACGTCATCTCATTTACATATTCCTTTGTTCTCCACACATGCCTGGATGTCTTTTATGCATATATCACACACATTATAACATTTCCGCAATCTCGTCTGTTGCTCGACTTAGATGTTACAATGAGATTGGATGGCTTGGCGTCACAATACCGTCACTGAGTCGGAGATGAGCAGACTGGGTTCTTGGCCCAAATCAATGCGAAGATGTACACAGTATACCATTTCCACACTCTCGCCCGATGCTCGACTTGCATGTTACAATGAGATTGGTGTGGCTTGGCGTCACAATACCGTGACTAAGTCAGATATCACCGCATTGGGGGCATTGAATAAAATAATGACAGCCTTGTAACCCAGCACGAGTCTATGAAAGGATAATTCAGCTCCCGTCTTGATATAACCTCAGCTGTTGCAAGGGCGTAAAACCCCAATTAATCAATCAGGTGCTCTGCTGAACACGGGTGCCGGGCGTGATTGTGGAAAGAAGGCGGTGATGCTGTGGCTGCGGGTAGTTTATCGACAACCTCCCCCCCACACAAATAACCCCACTCCACCACACCCCAGTCCGCCAATCAGCCCTCCCCCTACTGCCCCCTGCCCTCCATTCCCCACGCTTTCCATTCCCCTTCCACTGCACACCCCCTTCCCTTCCACTCCCCCCTCCCCATCCATCCCTGTTCCCTTCCACGTCCACATTTCCCTCCACTCCACCTGTATTGACCCACCTGCTCTACTCCCCCTCCACTCCCCTCTCCCCCTTCATTCACCCCTCCGCCACTCCCCCTTCATTCCCCTCCATTCCCCCATCCCCCTCCATTCCCATTCCCCACCACTCCCCCTTCTCTTCCACTCCCCCTCTCCATCCACTCCCCCTCCCCATCCACTCCCCCTCCCCATCCACTCCCCCTCTCCTTCACTCTCCATCCAGTCCCCCTTCCCCACCATTCCCCAGCCCACTCCACTCCCTCCACCCCACCTACTCCACTAGCAACCCTCCCATCACCGGTCCCGCCATTCACCCTTTCTCTCCATGGCCCCGCCCCGTTCCATTCCCCCTCCGCTGTCAGTATACCCCCCCCCCCCCTCTATTGCCCTCTACTCCATTCCCCCTCCCCTCCACCCCCTCCCCATTATCCCGCACCCCCTCCCCCAATATACCTTCCACACATGTGCCCTTCTGTCTGGCAGAGGACACACGCCGAGTGGTCGAGACGACATTTGAAAGAGGTGTCGCCTAATGAAAGACAACCTTGGTGAGAGTGAATCCCATCAGAGGGGACCCTTGGCCGGGCTTTCACTGCTCGAGGCCCCGCCAGCCCCGGCTGACGTATGGGGCTATTACCCCGAGGGGCATTTCCGCACTGTTTTTTATTTGGAGCGAATGGCGGAAGCAGGGAGGGTTGGCGAGGGGGACATCTACTGATATGTATAATTATCGTGGTGCACTTAATTGCGCTATAGATATGATATGACCGTATTGGTGACAGGGGCCTTGGCCTTCCTGATTTGTATGTGCACCCTGCTGCACTGAACTGCTAAGCTAACACATTTAGGTATTGAAAGGTTCAGTTCCACCTAACTCTTTCAGTATTGAATTAAATAGAAGGAACAGCGCACATAAGTTGGTTGGTTCATTGTTGGAGGTTTTCGTCATGGCAACATCTAAGGTCATATCAGGATGAGTACCGACTTGTGTTAGTGCACACTCATGGTGAGTGTATAGTGCTGCATCACTGGGAGACCAACCAGGCCACCATCCCAATGAGCTGATATCCCACTCAGTCATGTTATCCTGACACCGAGCCAACCAGCCCTTGCCCTATGCTAATAACCCGTAGGTTCAAATCCCACCATCAACCAACACTGGAGATGGAAGCTCAGCTGATTTGGCTATCCCGTCTATTCTCCGAACTATAAGTAATTGTGTCCATCAGGATATAGTATATATTATTCAATCAATATTATTTCAAAACCAAATTGAATATCAGGATATATACATTCTGCGTACTCCATTTTAATATCTGCAAACAGGTAGTTCCTATTTCTACCCCAATCTAGGCTTGCACCTTTTAAAACATATACCCTACTTAGGACTATAGTACCCGAACCGATCAAAAGATAGCCCTAGGCTAATATAAAATCTATTACATTGGAACCAATATGAACCACACTTTGAGCTGAACGATTCATGAAAGCTGCCTGCAAAAGTGTTGAAGTGCTGCACTCTCTCAGGGAGAAAATAGAGGTTTCGCACCGGCAAGAACATATCAAGACAGGCACAAAGCTATTTGTCCCTGCAGTGGCTGGTCGGGAGATGTTGGGAGTTCCATACATCAACCGCCCTTAATGCTGCCACAGTGACATGGTTTTCTGTTTAGGGTTTGCTCACTTGGCCTTCGGTTCTGTCAAGAACCTCTACAACAAGGCAGTGGTTTACAACTCTGCAGGGCAGGGGCGTCAAACGCCCTGAGGTATTGCTATGCCTCCATACTTTGAGCTAATATTAAAATGAAATACAAAGACATGAGATTTCGATTTCCGTTTCCCTTCTGAATTAATTTATGTCGCTAAGGTACTTGGCTAATATAAATTAGTCATGCCTTTCATTCAGGCAGAGTACAAAGCCCACGGATTACACCAGACGGAATGGCTGAATAAGTTTGAGCGTCCATCTTCCATGTTGGTAGATCATTGTATCGTGGGTTAGAACCCTGGTTGAGTCAAACTGATGACTTAACATTGATACTTGTCGCTTCCTAGCCAGGCGTTCAGCATTTTGAGGAATGGGCAAGGAGCAGTGGACAGAGGATTGATTGATTGGTGGTTGCTTTACGCCGTGTCGGCAGCATAGGCCATACTAACGGCGAGGGGAAAGAGGAAGACCAACTGTCCACGATTGAAATTTGCCCTGCTTAAACAATTAATTTACCACCAACAAAGAATTGCACCTACGAAAATGAGAAGCAGCGGCTCACCCCATTCAACGAAATCCCGTGGCTGAGATTTTTATTTGTATTTTTGTGTGATGGGTGTATTTATGCTGCCCATAACGGTCAAGTCTAATGATTGGGTTCGCCGCTAGACAGTAATAGTCTTGTGAGTCCCCTTCTTTTTATCACTTTCCGTTGTTGTCCAGCTAACTACTGCATGCATTCTTTCTCTGTTTGTAAGCATTCTCCCACATCTATCAAACCTCTGTGAGTTTGTTCGTTCTGCAATCGGATAATTGTTTAGTTACCAATAGTTAATTTCTCTGAATGTCTTCACCTTGTTGTGTTAGTGGTCATTAGGTTTTGATTTTACGTTTAAAGTTCACCTTTTATATGGATCATACCTAGCATCTATACCCTCTAAAACGTTGCTTGAATTATCAGTGCATTTTCTATTTATTTATTTATCCAACTTTCTTTCTCTTTTTTAATTCAGTTAATGTTTTATATGTTTCTATTGCCCCTGTACTTCTTTCTTATACTCCCAGTGTATTCCATTCCCTTGCCTTCATGTACTCGGTACTCCTCTCATATGATATGTTGTTGGCTCTGTTTATTAGCGCCACCACCTTTCCAATACCACAATCCACTGTCAATTCAAGGAGTCTCACCAGGAAACTCATTGATCGCAGAAAGACAAGTGAGTACTTTAGTGGTTAGTTCCGATGGGACTTGCTAGGCACAGCTACTCTTCTTAGAAGGGGCTGATGCGATGTGAAGCAGGCCGGAAGCATTGAGGGCATGAGAGCGGGAAGTTCTAGACTTTCTTATACATTTGTCATGGGGGTGATGAAAATGGGAAATATTGTGCCTAGAGCTGGACTCGAACCGACATATGTTTGCATTCCGGGCCAGTGTGCTAACCATTACACCACATAGGCTCCCTGATATCAACACACTACCCACGCCTAGCTGTCTATGTGGCTCCTTGCCTGAGAGGTCAGTGCATACCACTACACTTTTCTGGAATCATGCAGCCCTGGCAGTGAAAACTACATCCTTACTACAAATGTAACAAACTAGGAATAGTTATGGACCTATTCATATCTACAAGGTTTTCTACCCGAATACCACTTGGAGAACGCGTGAAATGTGCTGATGTGACTGGTTTTCCTTCCGATTTTGTGACAAGAATATCATAAATCCCCTCAAACTTTGCCAATCTGAACGACTGACAGTAAGCAATACTCTAATGTTAGTTATGGTTCTCTCAGGCATAATGAAACGATATAAATTGTCATTCATCCAACCAATCCGTAAATTCCAATCACTGTTTACGATCCCCAAAGACCTCGTCAAAATATGTTGCAATTGCGAGTAGATCTCGTAAAAAGAGAGCAAATTTGGATCATTAAATGCTTCAAACACCCACCTCGACCCACAACCCCGACAGTTTGAAGCCGTACTATTTGTGTGTCTAGTTTGGTTCTGTCCCTGCCCACCCCCCTCCCTGCCCCCCAAAGAAAAGTGTTGCAGGAGATTGACGAGGGAAGGGGAGGGGACAAGGTAGGATGGGCGGTGGGGGGCGGGGATGGATGGGGAGGGCTCGGGAGGGTTGGGGAGTGGTGGGGAGAGGCTGGGAAGGGCTGGGAGGGGCGGGGTGCAGCTGGGAGATATGGGGACGGGCGCGGAGGGCGGAGAGGGGCGAGGCGAGGCGGGGAAGCCGTTATTAGCAATGATTGCCGTGGGTAGGAGGAGGAGCAGCACGGTAAATGACCTTTATTATCGCCCATTAGAAGTTGACTGCTCTTTTTCTTTCTCAGTTGGCTCCACACATGCGCAGTTTGAACACGCGCATGGTGGGATGATTTACTCTCTGACCTGATGGGCATCCAATTGGTCGCTGACAAATCCAACATGTTGGAGGTGGGAGGGGGGGGGGGGTTGGTGGGGATGGGATGGGGGATGAGTAGGGGCCGGGTGTGCGATGGGGCGGATGAATGATGGAGGATGGGTGTGAGGTGGATGGTGGAGCGATGGAGGAATGGTGGGGAAATATTGATGGACAGGTTGAGTAATGGCGGGGAAGTGTTGGAGAAACCGCACTGGAATGGTCAGGGAATGGTGATGGAATGGTGGTGGAATAGTGCGAGGATGGGGTGGGAGGATAGGGTGGGAGGATTGGTGGAATGGTGGGGAATAGAAGCGGAATGATTTGGACATGAGTCGGGTGATGATGTCATGGATAATATGGAGGGACATGGTTGGTGGGAGAATGGTGGGGAGTAATAGCGGAACGGTTGGGAATGGTGGGGTATTGGACTGGTGAGGTAGGGATGGTCGGAATGGTGGAAGATGGTGGGGTATGGTGGGTGATGGTGTGAGTGGTGGGTTCTAGTGCGGGCTGGTGGAGGGTGGTGGGGGATTATGTCAGGTGGGGGGAGATTGTGCGGTAGGGTGTGGTATGTTGGGTTATGGTGGAAGATGGTGCAGGATAGTGAAGGATGGTAGAAGATGGTTGGCGGTGGTTGGGGATGGCAGGAGAGAGAGGAAGGGATGGTGGAATATGGTTGGCAGTGGTTGGGGATGGTGGGAAAGAGAGTGAAGGATGGTAGAATATGGTTTGGTGGTGGTCGGAGATGGTAGGAGAGAGAGTGATGGATGGTGGAAGATGGTTGGCATTCGTCGGAGATGGTGGGAGAGAGAGTGAGCGATGGTGGAAGATGGTTGGCGGTGGTCGCATATGGTGGGAGAGAGAGTGAGGGATGGTGGAATATGGTTGGTGGTGGTCGGAGATGGTGGGAGAGAGAGTGAGGGATGGTGGAATATGATTGGCGGTGGTTGGTGATGGTGGAAAAGAGAGTGAGGGATGGTGCAAGATGGGTGCTCGTGGGAGGGGATGGTGGGAGAGAGAGTGAGGGATGGTAGAAGATGGTTGGCGGTGGTCAGGGATGGTGGGAGATAGAGTGAGGGATGGTACAATATGGTTGGCAGTGGTCAGGGATTGTGGGAGAGAGTGTGAGGGATGGTGGAAGATGGTTGGCGGTGGTCGGGGATAAGGGAGAGATAGTGAGGGATGGTCAAATATGGTTGCTGGTGGTCGAAGATGGTGGGAGAGACAGTGAGGGATGGTCTGAGATGGTTGCCAGTGGTCAGGGATAGTGAGCGAGAGAGTGAGGGATGGTGGAAGATAGTTGGCGGTGATCGGAGATGGTGGGAGAGATGGAAAGATGGGACGGGGATGGTTGGGAATGCTCTCCGGATAGTGTGGGGTGGTAATGGATGGGGAAATGAGAAGAGGATTTGTATACAGTCGGGCGCAACATACTGTAGATTGATCTAATACCCCTGTCACACTACAACGTAATGAGCGAACGTGAGCCTAACGTGGTGATATTTCGTCATTACGTTGATGGACGTTGGATTACGTTATGATGACGTTATAATGACGTTAGAGTGACGTCGAGCTACGGCACATTACGTCGTATAACGTCGATTAACGTCGAGGTTTTGGACATGTTCAAAAGTTTCGACGTAGGATGAACGTAAGGGTTTATGTTCACCATACGTTCTGTTCACGTTCAGCGAACGTCAATGATGTTAAACGGACGTTATTCCAACGCTCCTCACTACGTTCAACTACGTTCCACTACGTTGACCCCCATTAAACCGAGTGCAAATGCCCACGGGGTGTAATGGGAACGTCAGGAGAACGTCAGGAGAACGTCAGGAGAACGTCAGGAGAACATCAGGAGAACGTGCATTCAACGTACGTTCAACGTCTCATGACATAGCTAACGTCACGTAACGTTCTTCTGGCGATGGAATAACGTTCATAACGTTCCGTGAGCGTCATTACGTTGACCTCTCTCGTTGAATGACGGTATCACTACGCTTTACCCACGTTACGCTCTCGTCCACTACGCTGCATCCACGTTCAACTTCTGCCCAAATTTGCATACTACGCCGAGAAGTTCAACGTTCTTCACGTTCTCCCTACGTCGACGTTGTTACGTCATAGTGTGACAGGGCCATAAGTGTATTACCAGAATCTGCTCACTCAGCATCGTCAGTGTTTGGCTACTTGCCCGTCGACTTTCAGTGAATAGCTGAATATGTAACGGGTGTTAATATTGGGTCACCATGTTATTCTCCAAGTCAATCAGTATATTGTCGCCGGGTGCTGGCACCAGGGTCATTGATAAGCAGTGTGTTAATTCTGGCCTTTTTCTCACGTCCAAGCACACGCTTATCTAACCACAACACCCAAATCCAACCCAACTCAGCTCAGTTGAGTAAAGGCTATATCGCAATGTGTGTCAGCATTTGTAGATCCTAGTGATATATCAGATGCATGGTGATATATTGATGCAGCATGCTATATTCATACATGTAAATCGTGATATATAACAGTTCCGTGGTGAAGTATCCGTAAATACGGCTGATATGTCCGCAGTGTAAGTCTACAAAGCAGGTTCCTCAACATTGGCTTCAGAACCACAGAATGTTACCCATGAACCATCACTGCTTCCACCGGCCGCAACAATCGCACCCTGCCCACCGCCGCTACCCCAACACCTCCCGCATTCATCGCTATTCCACTCCGCCCGTCACCCCCCACACCCACCACCATCCCTTCCCATCCCGCCACCATCCCACCCACTTCCCGCCACTCCACCGACTCAACGTCATCCCACATGGTACACCAACAATTCACCCCACTCCTTTTCCCCCGCGCCCAGTACAATCGCACCACACTCACCGCCATCCCACCCGACACACCACCATGCCAGCCACTCACCGCCATCCCATCCCTTCCTGCCGCCATCCCATCCATTCCCACCACCAGCCCCCCACCCCCCTGCCCTCCCCCATCCACCAGCCCACTCATCGCCACCATTCCCCCGCCCGCCGTCATCCCAGCTATTCCCAGCACCACGCCCACCCCGCCCGCCTCCATCCCACGTGCACCACACTCACCGCCATCTCCAGCCCTTCTCACCGCCATTCCACCACCCCACTCACCCCTATCCCACACCACTCCGCCCCCACTCCCACCAACAATCTCCACCTCCCCCACCCCCTTCCCGGCCGTCACTGCACGGCGCTCCGGCGGCGGCGCGGTTACAACTCACTGTCACCGCGGGGCGGGCAGTACCTGCGCACGAGACCCCATTAGTCTATGTAAATATGTGGCCACTGCGCCTGCGTGACCGCCGACTTCCGGCGCGCGGCCGGCGTTTAATCACATGCTTTTTGATTTACGGATTATCGCATGAGTAGAAGGTGGGTGAGCGCTACAGCGCGGGACGAAGTGGGTGGGCGGGCGGGGGCGGGCGGAGGGAGGGATGGGCGAGGGAAGCTGGAATGACGGGCTGGGGTGGGTTGCGCGGGGAGGGGGGGCGGACGGGGGCAGCTGGAATGACGGTCGGGCGGCTGTGGGGAGTGGGTCGGGGCGGGTGGTGGTGGGAAGGTGGATGCGGGCGGGCGAAGGGCTTGGAGCAGCCGGAATGGCGGGCGACGACGGGAGGGGGCGGGTGTGGACGGGCGGGGTCGGGCGGCAGCTGGTGGAGATGAAGGGGGCGTGGCTATGGATCTTGTTTGTGTCCTTCACTTTGTAAACCAGTGAAGCTGTACCTTCTCACCTCCCCTACCTATTACTATTAGACACCCCCCCCCCCCCACGCCGCCCGCCTGAGACACCAATGTCGCCATCCTTATTTCCTCGATCTAAGCACATCAATCTATCTTAATTAAGTAGTGGGAAACATTTTCAATCAGAAGCCTTCGTTGTTGCCATAGATGTACTGATCACCAACATATAGCATTTGTGGAACCTCACATTAAATGCAACTTTGCAAGCAGTTGACTTTAACTAACGAGTCGTAGGTTCTCAGTGTATTTCTCTCCATGAAACAATTATATAATTTGAATTAGGGAATACCCCTAAACAGAAATACAATCTCGAGAATGTAATAGATTTACCAGCAATATCTGGCAATTAACGCAATATCAGTTCTATATTTTACCTGTTGACTAATATATGCAAATAGTGTATCCGCACAAAACCAAATTATAAACATGCAATAGAAACTCGTATTTTTTGGTAAAACAGTCTATTCATCAAAACACAAAATTGTTCAGCGTCTAGGGACTGGTCTTCTGGCCGTTTACATTACATTGTAAATCGGTAGTCCGAGATATGCCATATAATGATAATACATATGAGACTGTCTCAAAAGGTGCTAAGCAATATGGGACAAAACTTTGTCCATAGCAACGATCAACACACTATCTACTTATGCATTTGCTCAGGATAAACTGATTTGTTTTTTACTTGGTCTTTCATAATCCCAATAGAGTACATATTGATTTGAAGCAAATGTCCTTGTGTTTTCAGTGTAACCATTTCTGTACTGTTTTGTGTCAATCATTACTATGGCCAAAAAAACGAAGAGGGAGCACCTTTTGAGACAGGCTCATATAAGGAATATACAGACTGGTGGCAAATGATGATTCAAGCTAGCGGCCGAGTTGTCGAACGCAGCTGGGGCCTGGATAATACCGCAGCAAATGGGCCGTCGACCATGATTGGCCAATAATATCGTGACAAAATATTCAAATATAAATACGATAATAACAATTATATAGTTTTCCTCCTCTCTTTATATTTATCTCCTGCATTATATTGAATATATTGTACCGTATATATCCCAACAGAAGCACGCTACCTAATAGAAGCACACCTCCCATTTCAAGATTGAAAGCATGCAGGGATTTATGGTCATATTCAGACTGAATGCACATAGAATAAGACCATCCCATTTTATTTCAGAGGCACAACAAAAACTAATCAAAATGTACGATCATATTGAATATATTGTAACGTATATATCCCAACAGAAGCATGCTACCCAATACAAACACATCTTCCATTTCAAGATTGAAAACACACACATATTTAAAACCGTATTCAGGCTGAATGCACATCAAATAAGACAATCCCACTTTATTTCAGAGGCACAACAAAAACAAATCCATAATATTCTATAACTTTGAATAGATACGCACCCATGGGTCTGTACTCGCACATTGCGTGTCTATTGGAACATATACGGCATATATATATATATATATATATATATATAGTATATGTAATTGGATAGGGGAAAGGACTGGTTAGTTCAGTGCCAGGATAATAGCATTGAGTGGGGATAACAGCCCATGGTACTGACGGCCTCATCGCCCAGTCGGGCGGCACTATGCACTTGCCATGAGCATGCACAGTGATAAGTTGCTACTTACCCGAAAATAACATTAGATCTTGCCCAACCTATAATACAGTGTCCGCTGACAACAGCAGGTTTTCCCCCCTAATCTGCGCTAAATCAACCCCCCTCCACAATAGTATGGCACGCACCCATTTACTTTCCCCTTGCACTTACCTCAGCCAGCCACACATACACTCCTCCTCTAACACACCCATTCACACATAGCGTAACATATTATGGTATAGTTCTCATTAATGACCACTGAGAAAGTCATGCGAGAAGTTCTCGGCTGCGCCGCCAGGTGCGAGGGGTGCGGGGTGAACGCATGCCAGGTTAACGCCCATGGTGAGTTGTTAATGATCTATTCTATTTGCGCTGACTAATGGTGTCCTACCTGAGCTACACACAAACCCGCTCATGTGCCTTTATGGTAGCTAATCCTGGGATTGTTTACGAGGTGTGCAATTTGTTGTATCCCCTTAGCAAGTTATATGCAACATAGACGATAGAGTGGTGATAATTTCCCTTGGACTCAGCATCAAATGTAATTTATTTAGACTGCTGATTGTCATCAAAGAAGACATGTACTTCCTTATGAAATAATTAGTGAGCGCCATAATGTAAAGTGATCATATATTCTTAAATATCATATATATGTACCATTATCCAAAATATTAATTACTTCTACAGTAGATAGCTAAAATTTCAAACAAATATTAGTGCCTAATTATATAAATATTCAGTACTACGAAGTGAATGTTTTTAATGAAAGAATAAATATGTGATATAATTAATTACTCAACTGCTACTCATTTCACAGAATCTGGTTGGCCGGTTCAATAGATGGTCGAATTCACTTCCACATTAATGATCACACATTGAAAAATGTCATGATTGACCTTATTTCCCCCAACAAATGAACAACAGGTGTGCACATATACGCTAGCCCCCCCCCCCCCCCCCCCCCCCCACGTCTTTTCATCAGACTAAGGGGCCGTCCAAAGTTACCAACGTGTTCAAGGTAGTAGAAAGAGTATTACTTTTCACGACCCTACAAGTAGCATGCATCATATTTTTCCTACAGAGCCAGATAGGGTGGCTGACTGAAACGAGGGCCTGCCTCCTATTTTAGTAGGCCAGGGCAATCGAACCCCTATGGTTGATTCAACCCAATAACATAAAAAGTGACATGTGTTGCTACCCCGTTGTAAATACTAGGTCTCCATCAAGTAAAGTTGAATCCTCTACTCCAACTAATAGATTTACCACTCGCCGTGGTCACCAGTATGTGAAGTCTATGGCTCGAATATGTGGTTGTGTAGGCAGGCTATAGTGGAATGAATACAGACAAAGAGAAAGGAAGAGTATAAAGTGTGAAAGAAGAGAGAGAGTCAAGCCCTCTGGTTTATTGTGTATATGGTACATACAATCATTGTAGAGTATCACCGCACACTTTTCCCCCAATGGGAAACAAGTATTCTTAGCTCTACCAATAGGGATCCAGCATTCCTGGTCCCCATGGTTACCAGTGATCCAGCCACCACCACCAAGCTGTGTGGCTCCCCTGGCCAACCCCTGGCTTGAGCCTGAGTGTGGTGATCCTAACTAGCAGAGGGGGGGAGGGGGTACGCTCTGAGTGTCCCTTACACACAACCCTGACAGCACCACTATGTATATTTACATCTCACTCAAGCACCACCAGCACCTACATATACACATACATACACCTGGTTACATATACCCGATCAGTAATAGAATAATTAGAATTCCCCCGCCAATGCATTAATTCGGAATATTTTACACTGTGGTTGGCATTATTAGGATCGGCCAAGGAGGAATGGATGAAGAAGACCAATTGCCCGTGATTGAGAATTTCCTTGCATATTCAACTCATGGAATCGCATGGGTGTGAGGAAAATGATAAATATCATGCTTAGCACATTCTTATAATCCGGGCCTAGTGTGCAGGGCATTATACTACCTAGGCCCCCTGATAGTATACCTTATCTACACCTACCTTCCTATGTGGCCCATAGGGAGAAGTCATGGCAGTACTACAGTACCAACAAAACAACAAAATCGCCGAAAAATATTATCATTGCATCAAAGTGCTAAATGTCGTACTTTGCTGACAAGCCACCTCCCCCTTATCGTAAGTTGTGTACGACCCTAAGAGAATTATGGTTTGGACAGATTCCGCTCCGTTGCGCAAGTGCCACCATCGCCGGACACATCCGCCGGAAGCGACCCCTGGTGGGGAAAAAAGCAAGAGTAATGGTAGACTGTAGGGAGGCTGGCAGCACTATGCAGAAAGCAGGAAGGTTTCGGTGCCTGCTCACTATACAGCTTTGTCACAACCTCCACATTCTCTGCTTGTGTTACACCTTCCCTAAGGCACTGGGCATGGTGGCCTAATCGGTAGAGCGTGGGCTTCGCATGCGGGAGATCGGGAGTTTGGTTCCCGGTCGAGTCAAACCAATGACTTATACAATTGATAGATGTCGCTTCCTAGCTTGGTGCTCGGCATAAATAGGATAGCACAAGGACTGGTTAACTCAGTGTCAGGATAATATGACTGAGTGGAATATCGGGCTCTCTTCCCAGCAGCCTGATTTTCCACTGGAGTAGCACTATAAAGTTGCCATGAGTGTACACTGTCACAAGTCACTACCCGTCCTGATATGGCATTAGATGTTGCCAGGATGTAAAACTCCAACAACCAACCAACCTTCTGTAACGGTATATCCCTTTATGGAGACAAGGCCCGTCTGGCACCGCAGCGCCCCCTATTGTGAAGGCCGGGGGATTGGCGCAGAGCACCATCTAGTAGTAAATGGACACACTTCCTGTTGGCGCACAGCCGAACCGGATGCGGCATGCGCGCAGGTGCGGTGTGGGTGGTCGGCGGTGCGGCATCACATGGGATACATCTTGGACACCAGTGGAAAGTGCACTGCGAAGTTATTACACACTATGTATGTGTATGGGTTGGGTACCAGTGTAAGGTGCCATAGGTGTCAATTACATGATAATTTCCTGACTGGTCCCCAGTGCGCTGTGTGATAATGCATTGAATGGCAACCATTGTGTTGAATGAGTGTATGCTCATTCGGGGTCATTGCGAGGTGCACATGGCAGCGAAGCCATTGGGCCCCCTCCCGATCCTCATTACACCACCTGCCAATCAAAAAGCTGGCCCCTCCTCCCTCTCCTCAGTCCAATCTGCTCTCCGCCTCTCCGTCAAACACATCCCTCAATCAATGGAGCTCCTCACCTCCAGACCAAGCCTGGTCATTCGGCTCCTATCCACCGGACTGACCACAACAACCTTTTTACCCACCCACTCACTCAGCGAGTTAATCGAGATAGTACATAACATCACATATATTATATGAGTGTATATTAATAATTATACCATCTAATTAACATTTAACCTAATGATCATTCATCATATATTGTATACTTATCATATTAGGTAATGATATGCCACCCACAAGTTAGCTATACATTTTACTTCCCCTCACATAATTGCCTTGCTCATTTGTCTCACCTCAGCCATCTCACTACCATACTTGACTGCGATCACATCATGATCTCATCAGCTCTCACATGGCCAAGCAATGTTATATATGTACGTTAATATATATATATATATATATATCTGAACAGCTCCTGCAAAAAAACACATAAACGCCAATAGAAAAAGGCAATTAAAACGACATATTTGGACCTAATAATAATAGTAATTCTCACTAAAATCACACTTTTTGTGATTCCATCATTATGGAGCAATGAATAAAAAAGGTTGGAATGTAAAAAAACGAACCTTTTGAGAATTTGATTCCAATATTTATGTACATTTTTGGATTGGCGATTACATGGTTTTGTACCTAAACTCTTCATATGTATATTGAATGCATATCAGTGCCTGTTGATGCTTCGTTATTGAGCAATGCCGCAATCTAGCCATCTTGATGCGAAAGCAAGGCTAATTTCACAAGTCAACATGTGGAATCCCTAGCAATGCTTGGGTTTACTTTTGTTGGCTTGGTATGTACAGTTGATCATGTAGTATAAGTGTTATTCCAATATTTGTTGATGGATTTAGGAACAAGGCTACCACCAAACACATAATGAGAAGTAGGCCTGATGTCAACACTTCTGCTCTCTCACCACCGTTTGGAAAAAGGCTCGCTTATAATTACCCCTGTGAGTTTATCCGCTCCTCCACGTGGATGTTAAAGCAATAGCAGATCTCTCAGTTCTGATGTCAATTGCATTCCAAAGCGAACCTACTTTGAATCGGCGCTGGCGCATCGCCAGTGTAAGATCAGTGAATGTTCAAAACATTAAGCCAACGTATATAAACTTGAGTCAGTGCATATTGACTATTCACTAATATATAATATCCCAATATGAACTTATTTCATGGATATTGCTTCCAATAATAGATGCGATTCAATAATATATTATCATATTTTGGCCTGGTATAACCCGATGGCACCATTCACAGATTTCATTTTGAGGTAGCACTAGCGGTGACAGTTATGCTTTGATATTATTCTACACATTTTTTTGAGAGGAACCTGCTATATCGCACAGTATCCACTGACTGGTAGCCATTGCGTGGGATATTACTGGGTACAATGCATGACTTGCTCTACTCTTCAATCGAGACTCCCACAAAAGAAGCAGCGTAGACCCCCATTAGTGCTGAGAGATATGAGTGAATAGAGGTCAAGATGAGGTCAAGTCACCAGCACCGAAGTCCCTTTGTGAATCCCTCATTGACCGCAGATCCTGGATCTCTGCCGGTAAGGATGATATTCAAGTTGCATTTACTACAGCATTCTGCACGCTCTCCCAGAGGGCAGCAGGGTATATACATATATATATATATATATATCATAGAGAGAGAGAATTATATATAATGATATATAATAATAATAATAATAAAATACCTCCAGCCGAGGATTCATACACGTATAGGAATATACTCACTATATACATATATATATATATATATACACATATATATATACATATATATCTATATATCTATATATGATGTATAACAAAGTATACGAGTATAAATACAAGGGGAACACACAATGTATATACATATATATATATTACACATTGGCACATTATTTATGCCCCCCCCCCCCCAAACTGTCGGTGTAATTAGTGGTCAGCCCCCCCCCCCCCCTCGCAGCACATACATTGGAGCAAATTTGTTCACACACTCTGGAGGGAATTATGAAGAGTTCAGGCACAAAACCCTGTAAACGCCATTCAAAACATTCAGCTAAACATTGGAATCAAAACTTCAAAAGTTAATTTTGTTATATTCCTACTTTGGTGTTCATTGCTCTATAACCATGTTCTCATAAGAAAAGTAGAATTAGTGAGAATTTGTTATTTAAACTACATTTTTGGATGGTGTTTATTGGGAGTTGCGTCTAAACTCGTAATATATAGAGAATCTTGGATTGAAATAACCTGTTGCAATTTGAGATAACCAGGGCATGCTATATCTACTATATATAACACTAATTAAAATTGCCCCTCCCCCCAATGGCTATCTGGTCACCATGAATATAACCTGTTGGAGGTGTTTCAGAGGTGGCATGTTAATCCTATCCCAAGTTGATCAAATTGTTACCTTCACTGATTGTACACACATATATAAATAAATAGAAATACATATGAGCGGGTCTGGCAGCAGCAGTAGTGACCAGACGCAGCTGGTATCAGGGCGGTCAGGAGCCACACACAGGTGGCAGACTAGTGGAGGATGAAGGAACTAGAACTAGGCAGCAGCACAGTAGGTAGTACTAACTCAATGACACTAGTACAGTAGGAGTAACTAATCACATGACATTACAGGATGTAGTAACTAATATAGAGAACCTCGAGGTGGTCGTGTCCTTGTTTATATTCCCATAATAGATTATAGAGCACATATAGTTGAGCATTAATAATAGACAACTCGAGAGTTCATGCGCAAAACCCCGTAAACGCCAAAACTGTACTTAAAAATTAAAAACAAAAGAATTCCATTTCAAACCTTCAAGACGTTAATCTTTCACATTCCTATTTATGTGTTTGTTGCTGCATAGCGATGTCTTCACAATCAATGTGGAATTAGCGAGAATTAAAATTACCTTCATGTACAATTTTAAAATGTTAAGTCAATTTAGATTGGTGTTTACAAGGATTTGCACCTGAACTCTTCTTCAAATATAGCTATGCAGGACAGCAAAGATGGTGTGAATAACACTTTGGCCAACATAAGTTTACACACAAAGATGAGAGGTATGTGAGAAGAAATATGGGTGTTGGATACTAAGATTGTGACTACCAGACTTGTACATATATGTCATAGTCTGTACACAAGCCCCACTACCACGCGCTGGCGGCAGACCCTACACCGCGCACCTACACAGTTACACTGGACAGCGCTAGGTGGCAGCAGACTAGCCAGCAGGCAGACTCCCAGCGGCACTGCCCTCTACTGTGTGTGGCTAGCTCACTCCCCACCCACCTATAGAAGCGATGTGGGACCTGGCGAGGTAGGGGGTGGGTCAGTTGACTGTTGATGCCGCGGAGAGCAGAGAGGTTTTATAATAAACCAAGTTGAAGCATACTGATACTGAATCTTGGCGTTCTTCCATGAGTGCGTGGCAGGGTGGGGGAAGACTGTGGGCCGTTACACATATATATAGATGAACAGGAAAGGATAGCATGCGAGTGTTGGACAGTACTACTTGGACCAGCAGAATTGTCCACACATTATATCGATAACAGGAAGGGCCACATGTGAGTGTTAGACAGGGGTAGATTGAACAGCAGAATGGTATACAGATATATATATATATATACTTTTTTTTCAGGTGTTTTAATTCCTCTGAATAAGATGTTGTTATTGCCACGGCACTGGTCTTCCAGCCCTAATGAGAATTGGCACTACAAAGTAAACACATTTACAACAACATAGATAGTCAATTACAAGACACTAAGCAAAACATCGATATATATGAATGAGAGGTGAACAGCAAGATGAGACAAAAAAGAAACATATATATATGGGGAGGTAAGTGTGTTAGACTAGTATGGTAAGCGTTAATACGGGTACTGACTATCTTTATAGTGGTGACTTATAGGGTTTTGTAGGAAACCAAACTTGTGATTGTTGGAGAGCAGTAGGTTCACCGGCAACATTTTGCACAGATACCTATTGAAAAATAGGAAGACAAACATGCAAGTGTTGAACAGTAGGATGTTGGCCAGCTTGTGTCAGTAGGACAGCTGAGTAAGACCTCACACCTGGAGGTGGTCAGAACTGTTATATTACATGTACTTAGCTGAACTGATTAGCACCAATGGAGACTCTGTTTAATATACATGCAAACATAAAGTAACTATCAACTTTTTTCGTTGGGATCCTTATGATCAACATAATCTGTTGTTCCATACGGCTCCTGATGACATTGTTGTTTAATTCACAGAGGGTGGATGGATTTCACACGCTATTAGAGGGTTAGGGATGAATCTACCTAGCTTTAAAAGGCTACACACCTGCATGCTTAAGCAAGTACATACCCACCTACCTTCCCCCTCAATTCCCAACCTCTACTTCAGAAATGTGTAAGTAATGTATCCACTGTATATACCTCATCAATATCGCGGGGATAGAAATCCACTGCCCCTTCGTTCACAAAAACCAATTAGACAATATACATGGCTGAATGACTTGAGCATCCCTCTCCCGTGTTGGTAGTTTGTGGGGTTCGACCACACGGGTTCGAAACCTGATCGTGTCAAACGAATGACTTAAATGTCCTTAGTATTATTAGGTGAGTTCAAGGACCGGTTGACTCAATGTCAGGATACTGTGAATAACTGGGACAGCAGCTCATGGTGCTGTAAGCCTGGCTTCCCAGTGGGGCATCACTATAAAGAGAAGCTCATGGTGCTGGAAGCCTGGCCTCCCAGTGGGGCATCACTATGAAGTTGCCATGAGTGTGCACTGTCACAAGTTGGTACTCGTCCTGATATGATCTTAGATGTTGCAACGATGCAAAGCTCCAACAAACAACCAACCAACCTAGCTCTCCCTTAATTTCCAAGCCCTCCTTTATATATTTATAACTGTCTACATGTCAACAATATCGCTGGGACAGAAACCCACTACACCTTTCGTTTACAACCAGGCTTATTCCGAGGAATATGCCAATCGCCAACTACAAATATATACATCATTATTCTGCGATGCCGAGCTACACATTGATATTTTGAATTTTCCGTAAACAGTAAGCCTATGTACTACTAGCTCAATGCAATGGTACTTATGCACTGCAGTGGCTATGAAGTGGCCATCGTTGAATGGTATGGGCAGATTGTGGTAGCTCTCTTTCACCCAGTAGCTGGTTCCTATTTGTTGATACTACCTGCTTCAGAGAATGAAGAGCTCAGGACGACCAAGGATCAGGATAGGCAGCATCAGACTCCCGACTTCCAGTGGAGCCGGGGGCGAGGTAATAACTGCTCCAGGCATGGCGCTTGTTCTTCATGTTCAAAGAAGCATCGCATTAAATAGCTACCGTAAAAGTTCCAGTATATATATATATGCACAAGCTACTCTGTGCTGATATTACATAGCCTAGAGATTCGGTCCTTGCGTCTGTGTCTAGGTAAAGTGATACTACACAGGCTAGAGATTCAGACTTTGGTTGTGTTTCTATTTAACCTGATACTACACAATCTAGAGATTCAGACTTTGGTTGTGTTTCTATGTAATCTGATACTACACAACCTAGACATTCAGATGTTACTTTTGTTTCTATGTAATCTGATACTACACATCATATATATTCAGACTTTGGTTGTGTTTCTATGCAACCTGATACTACACAACCTAGAGATTCAGACATTGGTTGTGTTTCTATGTTGTGTTTCTATGTAAGCTGATAGTACTCCGCCTAGATATTTAGATATTTAGACATTGGTTTGTGTCTATGTAACCTGATACTAGACTTCATCGAAATTCAGAGTTTGGTTGTGTTTCTATGCAACCTGCTACTACACATCCTAGCAATTAAGAATGTTGTTGTGTTTCTATGCAACCTGATACTACACAGCCTAGATATTCAGACTTTGCTTGTGTTTCTATGTAACCTGAATACACAGCCAAGAGATTCAGATGTTGTTTGTGTTTCTATATAAGCTGATATTGAACAGCCTAGATATTTAGACATTGGTTTTCTTTCTATGTAACCTTATACTACACAGACTAGAGATTCAGACTTGCGTGTTGTTTCTATGTAACCTGATAATACAGAGCCTAGATATTTATACGTTGGTATTGTTTCTATGTAGCCTTACACGACACAACCTAGAGATTCAGACTTTGGTGTCGTTTCTATGTAATCTGATACTACACATCCTAGGGATTTAGACGTTGGTATTGTTTCTATGTAACCTTATACTACACAGACTAGAGATTCAGACTTGCGTGTTGTTTCTATGTAACCTGATACTACAGAGCCTAGACATTTATACGTTGGTATTGTTTCTATGTAACCTTACACGACACAGCCTAGAGATTCAGACTTTGGTGTTGTTTCTATGTAGCCTGATACTACACAGCTATAGATTCAGACTTTGGGTTTCTTTTGATGTAACCCAAATCCATTTGCATATAGCTAACAACGATCTTTGTTTGAACCGATACTAAAGGAAGACACATGCCAACTCCTTGGGCGTCATCGATTAATCGAATCGCATGCGCCCATTCTACAGACTCGGGTTGAATAAACGAAATGCTCAGGGTGGACAAAATGGTTGCTTAATCTGAAACTTAATATTTGTGTTCAACAACCGATAGAAGTACAGCAAAATAGGATTTAAAGTATTTTATGATTGTTGAAGCTGAAAATCTATGTTATTAAAAAAAAAAGTCTTAAAACAACACGTAGGAGTTGTACCGGTACTACAGGTACCAGCACAGATGTGACGTCATCCCTCCTAACAAACACCAGCCAAGAGCTGGGTTATTGGGGTCGGATCGTTTTGCACACGGCACATGTATTTATCGACTCCACTCCCGGTGTTCGATTTGAAATTCTGACGACTCGGGTGACCCGAGTCGCCCGAGTCGTGTTAATCGATTACGGCTCTTGTGTTTGTTTTAGTGTTGTCGAGAAAGAAATCATCATGCAATATTAACCAAATATATCACACTAATCTTGAATCTATTGTAAAATATACATCAACATGCATTAATGAAAATGTAATAATCTGCATTGACCGCCAAGGCAAGGGTTGGTGTGAATAGGGAGGATTGTATCAGTGTCTCCAGATGTTCTCATCGTTAGGACGCTAGCCCTGGTATTGCTCTAATTCTGCTCAAAGCGTTGGCATCATACTCACGAAAATAAGCATACAGGAACACATTGTGCCGCTAAAAATATCCTCGAGTAAAAGACACACTTTTCTTTAAAGATGTTTTGAGACAGCAACTTAAAGATATCTTCTTTATCTGCCCCGATTCCCATGGAGGTTTTCTGGTAGGTTTATTATTATGCGCAAGGAATCGATAGCTGCACTATCTCGTAAGGACCCACAAGGGCAAACCTGCGACTTATAATCACTGAGAAGTAGTCAGGGTTCAACCTCGTAGTGAATTAAAGCAGCGTCACAGTACGTATATAATTATATCAAATCAGAAAATAGTTATTTTCTCTATCACTGAGGAATGATGGTATGAACAACAACGCACATCTTGTATATATATGTATGTGTGGCTTGATACTATCCTTATACTGACTAAGGTAACGAGACGGGATGGTCGAATGAGTTGAGCGTCCCTTCCCCGTTTTGGTAGGTCGTGGGATTCCGACTCACGGATTCGAACCCTGGTCGAGAAAAACCGATGGCTGTTGCGCAGTGAAGACGCTGATGAAGAAATAAACCTGGGTGTGATCCAGTTGCGCTACCCCAGCAGTGTGTCAATGGCGCCTCATATTCAAGGTAGTCAAGTACTGATGGGGTCGCTTCAGTGTCAGGATAATGTGACTGAGTGCGATAGCAGGTTATGGTACTGGCAGCCTGTTCTCCCAGTGGGGCAGTAGTATAAAGGTGTCATATATGTGCACTGTCATCAAGTCGGTACCCGTGCTGATATGACATTAGATGTTGCCAGGACGTAAAACTCCAACAATCCTACCTGAGAAAGGTGTTGGTAATGTCTATTTTTGCGTACAAAGTATCCATACATCTAGCAATGCATATATATATATATATATATATATATATATATATGCATCGCTAGATGTATGATATATATATATATGCATTGACATATATATATAATATATATGTGTGTATATATATGGATATATATATATATGCATTGACATATATATATGTGTATATATATATGTGTATATAGATATATATATATATATATATATACCCATCTATTGTTAGCGACCTTTGCAGAATTATCCATATGTGACGATTTATCTCCAGCAGTCGATACCTGTCACAGACTATATCCAATATGTGCAAGTGTTGCGATGGAGGCTAAAGAATTGGGGTCAAAGGTCAGGTTGATATTGCAGTGGAAGAAAGGGAGGTTTGAATATGTGCATTATAATTAATTATAATAATATAAAGCAACGAAGCACATACATGGTTTATTTATTTAATATTACTGCTGTACATATTATATTCATTGTGAGTCGCGCACCAACCCCCCTTTCTCGGTATACGCGATTGTGGCGCCACCTGCCAACGCCTGAATTGTGTCACTTCTGCGCTAATTTTCATCAGCCCAAGTATGGTTTTGGTTACCTTTCTGTCGTAGTGGACTTATATATATATAAAGAGTTCAGGCGCCAATCCTTCTCAACGCAAATCCACAAATTGACTTAAATATTGCAGTCAAACCTTTAAACGGTTAATTCATTACATTCCTATTTCTCTGTGTGTTGCTCCATAACCATTTCTTCGGAATCAATGTGGAATTAGTGCGAATTAAAATTACCTTCAGGTTAGATTTGTAAGTCAATTTCTGGATTGGCGTTTACAGGGACTTGCGTCAAAACACTTGATATATATATTTACGTTAGTTCATTTTCTATTCTGTCTAAGTAGGTATCAGAAACGCTTTCTTTCCATACCACCCTTAATCATCGTGGTTACACACATCATACATTGTCTAGCTTATTCAAAACTAATATTGTTGCAGTGTTTTTGCAACTTGGAAAAATACTGCAGATAAAGTGGGTTTCAAAACCATATATGTGTTCCTATTCTGCGGCTACTGCCCTGGCCATTAGGTACCCAGACATTTTGATGCAATCAATCTAGCCCCCCCCCCCTACCTGTCTGTGTGAGTCATTGCAGAACAGATCAGTGCAGATATCTACAATATATACTGAACTATGTGTATCAAGTGGTCTCCCCCGCCCACGTACTAGTGAGATTCAAAATCAATTAAGGTGGCGCTATAGACAAGAGACCAGGGATTTGATGTGATGTTGCCCTATGAAATATATATGTAGTTATATATACTTAAATAACAAATGAATCTGCTTATGTCCTAGCCCTCATGGGGACCAGGCAGACGGAGCATTCAATAAGGCCGATACTTGGCCTCCTGCGACGGAAATCCTGGGTTCGAACCCTTTCTGAGTCTATTCCATGACATACACACTTATTTGTTGCTACATAGCTTCGCACTTGGCATTAATAGCAGAGAGGATGGACGTGTGGTCAGTATTATGATAAGGCCATGGTGCCAGTGGTGGTCTGGTCTTCAGTAAGGCATCACTAGAACTTCATAATTAATGAGCACTGTCCCAAGTCGATACCCATCCTGATATTTTTATATTTTATTTATTTATTTATTTTGTTATTGAGGCTGTATGTATTCTGTCCATAGCATGTAAACCCGGGTACCCAGGCTTGTTTTCAATGATGGCCTGCTGTAGTGTTGGTGTTGTCTTACCAAACAGTAGCTGCTGATAAGTTATTTAATTGTTTGCATTTCAGTAGCAGATCCTGATATGACCTTAACTGCTGCAAGAATGTAAGTTCCAACGAACGAACGAAAAGGTTAATCAATAATCAATCTGCATTAATATAATAGACACTGGGGAATCCAATTAGAATGCGTAGTCCACTTTTAGAACACAATTAAAGGAGCACAAGCCAAGGGCAGCAATTAAACCTTAGCCCGCAGGCCCCAACTCCAGGATCTTAAAGGCTGATGCCAGCGAATTGCTCCTCTCTACCGCAATTATCGCCCATTCCCCAAATTGCTCCAGAATTGCTGACAGGGGCTTTAAACTGTTTCCAAGCTTGGGAACAGTAGCAAACTGACCAGGCTGGACTTCCTCAGATAGGCGCTACATATACACCGGTGTGGGGGAGTGGATTCACTGGATTGTTCATATAAATCTGGCTGAGTAGGTTTTGTGAGTTTTATGATGGGACACTAAATAAGAGTAAACTACATTAAATAACAGTGAGCAATGTGGAAGCTACTCTAAATGAGAATAAGCTACACCAAATAAGAGGAAGTTACACTAAATAAGAGAAAGCTACACTACATATGAGTAATACACACTAAATAAGAGTAAGCTGCACTAAATGAGAGTAGTACACACTGACTAGAGTAAGCTGCACTCAATCAATCAATAGTTCCATCCTCTAGTCGAGGGTTGGATGCAATGGTTCTCCACTTGTCCCGATGTTGTGCTGTTCTGATAGACTGTGAATAATTCAAGCCTGTCCACTGTGAAATATTTGTAAACCATGATGTTCTTGGTCTCCCCCTCCCTCTGCTGCCATTCACCTTCCCTTCCAACAATGTACGGTATATTGAACTCTGACGAATGATGTGGCCAAAATAAATAAGTTTCTTTGTCTGTATAGTGGCAAACAAGGTTTTCTTATTTTTAATTTTTCTGAGAACTTCTTTGTTGGTGATCTTCTTTGTCCATGATATTTTCATCATCCTTCGATAAGTCCACATCTCAAATGCTGCTAAACGTTTGTACATTTTCTTAGAGATTGTCCATGTCTCTGCCCCATACATTAGAGTAGACCACACTTGTTTGTATTAATATCTTACTTGATGTTAACACTCTATACATTTTGGAGAATGTTGTTCGGGCTATTGTTATCCTTCTTTTAAGAGTAATACACACTAAATACGAGTAGGCTGCATTAAATAAGAGTAAGATACACTAAATAAGAGTAAGCTGCACTAAATAAGAGTAAGATACACTACATAAGAGTAAGCTACACTAAATACGAGTAATATACACTGAATAAGAGTAAGCTACACTAAATACAAGGAGTATTCATTAAATAATAATGAGCTACACTACATAATAGTAAGACACACTAAATAAGAGTAAGCTACACTAAATATGAGTAAGATATACTAAATACGAGTAAGTTACACTAAACAAGAGGAAGCTACACTAAATAAGAGTAATATACACTAAATAAGAGTAAGCTACACTAAATAAAAGGAGTATACACTAAATAATAGTGAGCTACACTACATAGGAGTAATCTACATTAAATAAGCGTAATCTACACTAAATAAGAGTAAGCTAATCTAAAAAAGAGGAAGATACACTAAAGAAGAGTAAGCTACACTAAATAAGAGCAAGATACACTAAATAAATTTAAGCTACATTAAATAACAGTACTCAACACTAAATGAGAGTAAGCTACACTACATAAGAGTAAGTAACACTAAATAACAATAAGTGACACTAATTAAGAGGAAGATACAATATATAAGAATAATACACACTGTCTCAGAGTAAGATACACTAAATGAGAGTAAGGTACACTAAATAAATGTAATTAACACTAAATAAGAGTAAGCTATGACATATAAGCGTAACCTACACTAAATAAGACTAATCAATGCTAAATAAGAATAATCTACACTAAATAACAGTAAGTGAAACTAAATAAAGTAAGCTACACTAAATAAGAGTAAGCTACACTAATTAAGAGTAATCAACATGAAATAAGAGGAAACTACATTACATAAGAGTAAACTACACTAAATAAGAGTAAGCTACACTATACTGTGAGTAAATGCGATTGTTTCAACGGCTGGAAGAACCGTGTTTCGGCGCTGACACAAATGTACATTCAGATGAATAGAATATACTAAAAAAAAGAGAATTCATCGACAAGCAGAGCATGACGTGGATTCTATGGGTTTTCATATAATGAGAATCAAGGAGAGTGTTTCTAAGTAGAATCAAACATTGACCTCTGTCTAGATCTTCCTGGGTTCTACACATATAACTTTCACCACTCTCCATTAAACAAACCCAGACAGCTTTAGCTTTCGCACCACATACCGAAAACTGATAGGAATTCCCCAGATCTTGTACCCTCACCGCAAACGTGCTAACATATCCTTTCAGAAGCGCCGCTGTTCGTTGTTCTTTTCATAATGCACACAAGATAACACTCCTCTCTCTGTCGGAAGCAATTATATTTCTTGTGTTATGTAGCTATGGATACTATGGCAATGCTCTTGTTAATTATATAAGTCCCTCACAAAATAAGTTCACATTCTAACTCTGTCACTGCAATCATTCTCCCAAGCCACCGCTGAAAACCCACTTTTCTTCCCGAATGCCCTATATACTCTATTTGTACAGTGTTGTTGTTTTACGTCCTAGCAACATCTAACATCATACCAAGACGGTGATTCATAGTAGCACAACCGTGCTGGCAGTCCACCTCATATATAATATGCCCGCTGAGTGGCTCTGTTGAAGCACACAGTATCCACCAATAGACTTCCGCGAAGCACCGATATCATATCTATATATAGCTCCCCATTGTCCGCCCTGGGTCATTTATACCTGCCAGCCCTCTGCGCCGCTCATGGTCTCCCAATAGACAATTCCATCTCGTTCCAAACAGCTCTTTCCTTGTTCTAACCCCCGGAGCTGTGTCCTGTAAAATATGCATAGTTTCCATATTTCCAAACCCATATGGTTTCTAGGCATATTTTCACTCTACATATCATTCCCATCTAAGAAGTCGCATTTTATATGTGACTAGTCCGATGAGGTTTCAGTGCTTGGTTCCATCTCAGCTACCAACACACCTTCTTCCTGAAGGAAATACTTTTTTCGCAATATTCCCACAAAATATGAAAAATTCATTGACTGCACAAATAGAATAACAAGAAGAGGAGCCTCCACTCTACTCAATGTACCACACCCTTCAACAAATAAATATATCAGAGCACCAATCTACAAAGGTAGTGTCATGTGGAATGACCTCCCTATCAGAGTCAGAGAAACAGAAACAATACCTGCCTTCAAAAATGCATATAGAGCCCACTGGGTTATTCAGGCCCTTGAACGACCACTGCAGTAATTACTAGCAAAGCCCTGAGCTCCTGCCCCCCCGCATCCTCGCTTGCTCTCCTGTGGGTTTTTCCCCCCTGCCACCCACCCCAATGGGCCCCCCTCCCCTGCCACCACCCTTAACAATCATGAAAAAGCCATCAACACACTGAACATCCTACACAACTATCAATCCGTTTAAACACATTGAACATTACATAAGACAGACAAAATATCTTGTCAACTATAAACTTTAGCTTGTTTTATAAGAGACAAAATGTAACCTGTAACGATTGTTTGAGTTGCCCCGAGTATACATATTCTACTGGGTGCTGCTCCAATTTTTGCATGAACTGCAGTGACTGGTGCTGTACATTATACAGCATGAGCCACTCCCTTAATTCTACATGATCGGTGTTGTGACTAATACAGCACTGACCAAACTCAGATTATTTAGAATGTCAATTCCAATAGTAAGATGGCTGGAAGACCAGTGCTCCGGCACTGACAAATGTCATATTCAGATGAATAAATACTTTACCAAAAAAAAGATTCTAGGGGAATGATTTATGGCCCAATATTATCAGCAACCAGAATCCCTTGGAACCCACCCTGCAAGAAGCCTCTTCACAAGCTAATCATCAGCCCTTCTCCACCCATATCTACTCATACCGATTTCTAGAATATTATCATTGTTAATTACTCTTCCCGTGAACCAGTTATACCACCAATCCATATCATATTCCACCCAATACCTCACTATGGCTATACATAGTTCATCACCACGATTATCCTCATCAATTGCTTAGCTATGATGATTGGCTTGGCACCACAGATTACTTTGCAACCAGTGGTGCCCAGTTTTCCCTGTTCTGCCCTGCCCTCTGCACCTTGCCCAACCAACCTCAAATTCACAAAGAACCCACAGCCGCCTCCGCACACAGGACTTGCACACACACACATGCATATCTCCCTCTTACCCAAAATCCATTGCAACACAATCCCAGAGAACGCCACTCCGCCTCCCCACACACCACTTCCTGGCACACATATATTTCTGTCTTACCGATAATCCCTTACAACACAATCCTCCCCAAAGAACCATCCGCCTCTGCACACACCACTTCCACACACACGCATACACACCTCCCTATTACCCAGAATCCATGGCAATACAATCCCAAATAACTCCCCCACACACCACTTCCACATACAAACCCATCTGCCACTTACCCAGAATCTCTTCCAACAAAATCTCAAAGAACCTCCCACACACCACTTTCCCACACAAATGCATGTCCCGCTTACCCAGAATCCCTTGCAAACAATTCCAAATAACTCCCCGCACTCCACTTCCGCATACACACCCATCTCCTCTTACCCAGCATATCTAGTAACAAAATCCCACAAAACCCGCCTCCCCTGACGCCCTCCCACCCCTCCTCACCCCCGGCCGGCAGCAGCCATCAATTCCCGCTGTCCAAGACGTGGCCACTGTGGGGTGATTGTGGGTCAGGTGAGGTCGGTGGCGCCACCCGCGGACATCGCTAACATTACTGGCCGGCGCTAGCTTTCCCTTTCCCCAACGGACCACTCTGAGCACTGAGCCCCTGACGCCTCTATCGTGAACACTGACACCCTGCACTCCCCGCCGCAGTGTGCCGCCCCCCCCCCCCCCCACCCCCTAACATAAATAATAACACAGCAATTGTGGCCCAAGACTCAGATCTGCTACTATGTACCTCAAATATTTAAGCGGACACCTTCAATATTTATACAGTTTTATTTACTTCCAACAATCGGGACATAATTTGGCTGTTCAGATTCCTACACATTAAATACCTAGGAAAGCTACTTAGTATTTCACTGAGGTTGCGCTGGAGTGGGCAGTACTATGTGAGAAGGGTCCAATCAAACACTTCCAAATGTGGCCCCTCTTTCGCTATTTCATGTGGGCGCTAAGCAGCACTGAAATCTGGGTATTTTCATTGTAAATGAGGCCAATGTGTGACTTGAGGGCAAGCAATTACCCTAATTTATTCGCTGAGAGAACAAAGCTTGGCCATATGTATAGTCCCTACTGGTAATGGGAAGGAAACGATATGTGAGTTTCCTATCTTCTCAGAATACGTAGCCAGTCTGGATTTGTTTGTTTATTGTTGTTTTACGTCCATACAACATATAAGGTCATATCAGGACGGTTACCGACTTGTGACAGGTCGCAATCATGGCAACTTTATAGTGCTGCTCCGCTGGGATACCAGACCACCAGCACCATGACCTGATAATGCACTCAGTCATATTATCCTGACACTGAGCTACCCAGTCCTTATCCTATCCTAATAATGCTAGCACCTGGCTAGGAAGTGACAAGTATACATTTTGACTCGACCAGGGTTTGGACCCACCATCCCATGGTTTACCGACACGGGAGGCGGATGCTCTAACTCGTTCGGCCATCCCATCTGGTTTAGCCAGTGTGGAAGTAACATGTGAGTTATTAATAACAACAATTATTTAAGAAATGGTTTTGCATGAAACAATTAATCGTGATCCTCCTTTCAGAAGGAACATGATGATTGAGCTGCGTGAAACCCACAATTTTATTTCTTGTCACTATCAACTGAGAACAGGCTTGATGCTCGAATCCTTCTAGGATGTAGATTCGGTGTCTCATAATGGGAACGAATGTAAAATCGTGAGATTGCATCGATGTTAGTTCACAGTTCTTGTTTTGCTCATTCACTGGGCCAGACTTGGTGGAGTGAGCGCTGATGATGTCTTGACAGTGCTGCCTCCGTGGCTTGCCCTGAGATAACAACCTGCCACATGAACTTGATTGATCCTATCAATCCTGACGGAATTATCCCAAATACTAGACAAACTGGTTGAAATTTATAATTCTGAGTGGCGGTTATTTACGTTGTTTAATCAGCCAGGGTTCGAACCAATGATCTTCAGCATGTGAAACGAGCACTCAATCAAACGGGATGGGCGAATGAGTTGAGCACCCTCTTCCCGTGTTGGTAGGTCATGGAAATTGAACCTGCGGGTTGACGCAAACCAATTACTTTGCTCTACGCAATTACGCAATTACCTGGTCGACGTAAACCGATTACTTAAAATTGATATTGGTCGCTACCTAGCCTCACAGCCGGCCTTACTAGGATAGGGCAAGGAGCAGTGCAATGAGGACAACCAAGCGTCTCCGATTGTCATTTTCCATAGGCAATCAACTAATATGCTGACCTTGACCTTGCCACCTTGATGCTGACCTTGACCTTGACCTTACCATAAACAGAATAATGACCTTGACATCATGATGGTGACCCTGACCTTGGGCAATACCTTGATCCTAACCGTAACCTTAACCCTGACGTTTACAACAAACAAAAAGACAAATAAACAGTCCGTCTATAGTGTAGACGAGCTGAGTTCCCTATCAGCGTTCCCTATTCCATGACTTCTTGTTCGCAGGTGAGCATGCAGCTTGCCTTGTGGGAAAGGTATTATGCTAGTTATAGAGAATGTCCACCACCCACCTGATAATGCTTGCGATACCAGTGGGAGGGAACCTATTCCGGTGTTGCAGTTTCAGCGGCACACCAGTTTGCGAGGGACACATCGCTTCTGTGCAGGCGTGAAAATCGAACAGCATCATCACTAACCTTATACATTTAATACACTGTTTTTGGTAAAGATGTTTTCTATATGTGTACCAAGCGATTTGTTTCTCGATGCTGTGGTTTTAGAGATATTTCACTTTTGCCATATTTTCTGTATGAAGATTGCACACGACCATTGACAATGCCTTGAGTTTGACAGAACGCACAGTGCAAAACATTAGTTTTATTCAAAATTAATAGAAATCCAGAACCCTACCCTTATCAATTTAATATAATCTTTTTGGTACACATGTTTTCTATATGTGTGCCAAGGGATTTGTTTCTAGGTGGTGTAGTTGTAGAGATATTTCACTTCTGATGTATGAAGATTTGCTCACAGCCATTGACAATGCATTTGAATGGAGGTGTTCCTCGCAGACTGGTGTGCCGCGGAAACTGCAACACCGGAATAGGTCGAGTAGAGAAGCTGCACCACAAATCGGGTCCGTAATATTATATCATTGGGAAGAACTAGCATTGCGGCTAGTAACTGACTGCGTAATGTGCCCAGAAAATGTTTCATAGAGCGTTCCCACCACCAACCTGCTCTCCAATATTAATCCAGTGGGAAGAACTAGTATTATGGGTAGCAGCTCACTGTGTATCGTTCCCGGAAAAGGTTTTTGGCGCGTCCGTGAAGAGTTTGGTAGGTGTCCGGTAGGTGTCTGGTTGGTGTCCGGTTGGTGTCCGTTTGGTGTCCGTTTGGTGTCCATTTGGTGTCCGGTCCGTCCGTTTGACACTCGTTTTCCGTCCGGTTCTCGTCTGGTTCTCGTCCGTTTATCTCCATTTTGTCTGGTGGCCGTTGCAACAGTTTGACACCGGACACCACCGGACTAGACAATTCTTTGTCCGGTGGTGTGTGGTACTCAGTATGGTAAGGTCTGACTCGGACGACCCGGGCGACTTGGCTCACCCGAACACCGTAAGTTGAGTTAACAAAAACGTGTGCCCTGTGGAAAAAGTCCTGACCCCAGAAACCCATATCTTGGCTGGGGGTGGCTAGGAATGGTGATGTCAAATTTGTGCTGGTACCATCCAGTAGGATCACAGCTACCAGTACCAGTCCTAAATGGTGTTTTTTTTGTAATACCCCAGATGAATTAAATGGAAATATAACTAAACTATGCAATCATGAAATACTTTGAATCTTATTTTGCTCTAGCTATATCGGTTATTAAAATAAACCAACATATTTTTGGATTAAGTCACCATTATATTCACACCAAGCGTGGGGAAGCATATTTGTGTATTCAACCTGAGTATGCAGGATGTGCCCATGTGACAAAAAGTGCCTTGGGTGACCTGAGGTGATTAATCGAATACGCCCCTTCAGAATATCACACATCACCCTGTTATGTGATATGATATCAGTGGAAAGAACTACTATCGTGGGTAGTCACTCAATGTGTATGTTCCACAGAAAAGATCTTATAAGTTATAGACAATTTCCCCCTCCACCTCGCGCTCTCATAATATAGCAATGTGGCCAACTAGTATTGTGTGGTGCAGCTCACCTCGTCTGGTCCGCGGGTGAAAAAAAAAGGTAAATTGTGGCTAGCGTGAATGTAGCCGGAACGGATGTTTGCCTTGCTGGTCGCTGGTCTCCGGCGGCCGGCTCGGAGGTCATCACGGGGACCAGCGACTATGGCAGGCCGCGGCGGTCTTTGCTGGACCCGTACCGCTGTGTGTAATCGATGCGCTCTGCACTGGGTGTCAATATGCCCAGCCCCCGGGGACCAGCGACCGATGACAACGGGAAATGGGGGAAATGGCGGCCCGGAAGGGGACGGTGATTAGTTCACTTCCGGTCGGCCAGGGAGCGTCTGGGGAGCTGGCGTGGTGGACGGAGGGAAGGAGAGGGTGATGAGGTTATTGGAACAATGAACCCGAGATGGTGGGTAAGGGGATGGAGGGGGGAGGGCGGAGGGGGTGGCTGGGGTTGGGGAAGTTGAGGGGAAGAGGGCGGTTGGAGGAGAGATGGAATAGCTGGGGATGGGGGATGGGGAAGGAGGAGGGGAGGACCGAGGCATGGGGGAGAATGAAGGAGGTAGGAGGGAGGGACGAGGGAGGGAAGAGGGAGGAGGCAGGAGGGTAGAGTGTCGAGAGAGTAGGGGGGGAAGAGGAGGGAAGAGGGATGAGCGAGCAGAGATGAGGGATGAGCGAGCAGAGCTGAGGGAGGATTGAGGAGGGAGGAAGGTGGAATGAACAGGAAGGACTAAGCAGAGAACATGGCGGGGAAGAAGGGAGGAGGGAAGAGGGTAGAGTGTCACGAGATTAGGGGGGACAGAGGAGGGAAGAGAGATGAACGAGCAGAGATGAGGGATGAGCGAGCATAGATGAGGGAGGAGGGAAGAAGGTGGAAGCAAGATGGAGGAGGAAAGAAGGAATAGGCAGGGGGAGAAGGGAGGAGGCAGGAGGCAGGAGGGAGGAGGCATGAGGGAGGAGGGTGGAGGGTGGTGGAGAGTGAAGGGTGGTGGAGGGTGGTGGATGGTGGTGAATGGAGGGTGGAGGGTGGACGGAGGTGGAGGGTGGACGGAGGTGGAGGGTGGAGGGAGGGGACGGTGGAGGGAGGTGGAGGGTGGAGGGTGAAGGGTGGAGGTGGAGGTGGAGGTGGAGGGAAGAGGAGTTGGGTGGGAGGATAGAGGAGCTCAAGTAGGGATGGGAAGGATCATGGGTATGACTGTTGGGTGTGGGCGGAGTGGGAAGACCAGTAGACCTCGGAAAAGGAAATAGTAGAATCAACTTTGTATTTTCTTTAACTAACCCTGTGATCGACGAAGCCATGCTATCAGCGAATAATTGGTCAAGGCATCAAGTGTTATTGTTTTTCTTTACTGTCCCTCCCAACATAACACACATGCAGTGTGAAGACAACATTGCTACGAATCAAGAGTTGCCCCTTGATGTAAGGCACAACTAGATATTATTGTTCCTAAATATCATTGACCGGAACTCAGATTTCCAATTATCGTCTTGTGAGCAAAAATGTATAATCAATCTTTGATGTATCAGCATATCAAATTTGTCAATATCTAGTATAATCACACACATCAAATCTATGGCATGAATCTTCGAACCAGACCTGAACAAGAATTGTCTTCTCCCCTTTGCGATCGACGAGATTCGAATCAAATGATCGATTCATCTTAATTTGTAACGGAGAAGAATGGTCTCGATAAACACAGAGTAAAATGATGTGGGGAGGGGAGGCAGACTAAGAGAGAGCCTCTACAGGCTATGTTTTCTATTGGAGTAGGTCATTCTGATTTATCTGTCTGATTTGTGTATGATTCAATGCAGTGCTTGGCAACATTAAACTTACATGGTTGCATTTAAATTATTTCAAAATGTATGCATTTAATATAAAACTGACTTCAAACTAATGCAACCTAGATTATAAAACTCAACCTAAGATATTTATCTCAGAAAATGACTGAAAATCAAAACCATTAGACTATGAAACTTTAACTAGAAAGTACAAAGTAAAGCTTGCTTTATTTAACATCTCCTCTAGAGCACATTGATATTTATCATCGGCTATTGGACGTCAAACATATGGTCATTCCGACATATTTCATTGGATCCCACCTGCTGCAGCCACATAGGCTACTCTTCCCGGGGTCGTTTATATGCACTTTCCCACAGACAGCACATAACTAGAAAGTCTTCAGTGATGTCGATGGAGGGTTGAGGAGTCACAAAACACACAAAGATCACGGGACATAGACGAGGCGTATGCGGGTCTCCAGCCCTCCAGCTGTAGCTTGGGTAGTGAAGTAAACAACTGGTTAAGCAATCTTACTCTTCTGATGGCTCCAGCTGCTGCCAAGCACAAAGGAGCCTAAGGTCAGCTGACGTCTAGCTGAGAGACCTAGATGTAAATGATGCAGGCCTGTGATCTGGTGACAAGGCCTAAGTGAGCATTGTGAATGCGAATGGGGAAACCATTATGTGTATTTTGACTTAGTCTTCAATTGGTTTCAGAAGATGTTGTGTAGCAATTAGCAATTAGTGCACGTTTCAGTTCAGTTATGAAATCACTAAATAGAAAATGCATGATTATTATATATACATATATTTGTTGGCATTCGTTGAAAGATTGGATGGACCCATGTGTTGATTACAAGGGGAAATAATTTGCCTAGAGAACGAATCAAAGCCACATGTCTTGAATGTATGTGGCTACTTTGCTAGTCATTACACTACATAGGTCAGTGGTTCGATTCCCCATGCCGCCACCCCTGCCAATTTGGATTTCGACTGCTGCGTATAACTTACAGCGTTATCAAAGGCCAGTTGCTCTCATACCATGTCTATATGGTTTGTTTAATGGTTAAACCAAGTCTATTCAGGCTTAGCCATGATGGGCAGTATACATCTTCAAAAAAACAAACAAAAATAATAATAATAATATTGCACTACATAAGTTTACCGGTAATGCAGTACCTGGGATACCTTAGGCACTAACATACCTCAGTGAGTTTGACGCCCCAGCCTTGCACAGCTTTAAACCACTGCCTTGTGGTACAGCTTCTTAATAGAACAAATGGCTCAGGGAGCAAACCCTAACAGAAATCCATGTTACTGTGGCAGCATTAAGCGAAGTGATCAATCAAACTCCCAACAATTCCTGGCCAGCCACTGCAGGCGCAAATGCTTAATACCTGTGTTGACATGTTCTTGCTGATTTGAGCCCTATATTAAGTAATGAAAACAGTCCTTGTCGCATTGCGACTACAGAATGAAGATGGTACTACATAGACTGTGTGTGACATTCACCCTATCGATGCCAGCATGTCGATATGGCTCTTTAGCTGAGAGGTTAGTGTACCCTTGTTCACTCAAACCCCTGGAATTTGTGTCATCAAAATGGGTTAGGTCAATTCGTTATTTAATGCTTACAAGCTACGTGCAGGCAATGCACTCGGATGTACATACAGAGTGGGGCTTATAGGTTCACCATCCACACAGCAGATATATTTTCCAGGATCCATGTCCGTCCGACAAGTGTCATGGTCAGGGGTGATGAACATGAGAAATATGTTATTTATATATATATATTTTGTCGATACAGTATTCATTCTTCCCATAGCATGTAAGCTCCCATGAGGTTGCTTGTTTTCAACAATGGACAGCTGTGAGGAATGTTATGGTGTATGCACGGGTTCCGGTTCCGGGTTGGTATCTGGGACATCCACCAGTATTTATTTAAGTAGTTAGTATCTATGTTATTGTTTTGGGTGTGTTTTTTGGTATTACTTCCTATCACATAAATATTGCACCCTGAGTACTATTCCAACCCATACCGCTTTGACCAACAAGGAATCAAAGAACAAACAACTAACAAACAAGTCAACAAACAAACATGCATGGGCACTGTAGAGAATGATCATCGTTGCGTCAGACTACCTGTACACACCTACCTGCGCATGCGTGCAACTTTAAGTTTACAACGCCTCCATTCGCCAATTCTACCTGGGAATCAACTGATCTATCAAACGATGCAAAAAAAACATCAATACAAATTGGATAAGTCAACAACGGCTTGTTGTTACAACTTCTTCTGACAATTGTAACAAAAAGAATCGAACAATCTGACGTGTCATATTTACTGGCTAATGGGATATCGTGTTTATTTGCACGGGCAGTTCTTTGGAATTAAACTTTGCAGATTAAATTTAACGCAGGCAGGCACGCAGGCTAAGCACGTTCGTTGTGGCGCAACGCAGCTGACTTTTAGAGAAATAAGGCGGGATTCAAGATTGTGATCTGATGAGAATATGCGACACATGACGTGACAGACACATCAACGATTGAGGGTATTTGTAACCTTACGATGGTTACCGGTTGCAGAACTGCAACATTGGGTAGAGAGACTCCGATAAATCGGCCCAATCTGTGGTTGAAGTCTTAACTTCAGTAGGGAGTGTTGTAGAAGCTGGGGACATCTTCACAATGTTGTAACGGCGAGGCATTGGGGCGGCAGCGAATCTCTTCGGGCCGGCATGTAGGTGAGCTGTAGGTGTAGTGTAGTGTAGCACTTGAATCCGGTCAGCAGCAGGGGTTTGAGGACGGTGGGCAAAGGTGGGAGCAGCGGTCGTTCCAGCAACAAGAACAAGACAAAGAAATTGTAAAGGTGAAGGGCCCCACCCAAGAACACAACTACCCTGGTCAGGGGAAGAAGTGTGCCTGGGAGAAATCAAAATGGGCAGAGTCTAGGAAAGAGAAATGAGGAGTGTTGAGTCAAAGGACCATGTCTATTTGCTCTATGGTGACCATCCAGCGAGCCATAGACCCAGACAGAGTAAGATTAGAAAGTGAAATGACGGCGGGCTCCCCCTCCTGGAACTCTTTTCCGAAATATCAAGGAGGAGCATGGCCAGCGGAGAGGTGATAGAGGGAGGTGTGGACAGAGTGCGGTCCAGATAGCAAGTGACAGACACATCGGCAGCTTAGAATGCCAACATAAAGGGTGAAGTTATGTGTGGCCTACACACTTATATGCTCATTATTAATTATATGAAGAGTTCTGGTCCAAAACCCTATAACCGCCAACCCAAAATGACCCAATATCTCACCCACTCACATTATCCTGACAGTGATTTAGCCGATCTGTTCCCTATCCTGGTAATATGTCGTTAGATGTTGCCAGGAGGTAACACTCCAACAATCAAACCACTGAGATATCCCAAGTTTAAAGTGCTAGATTATTGTCATCAGAAAACAGAAAACATACAATATGACCCCAATGTGATGGTGACACACTAGCAGGCCCTCTCACACCCACTGCGATCTTGATGTGTGACGTCACTGTGCTAATAAATGTTGTCAGCCTTCAGAATGCCACCATTGTGTATGGCTGACAGATGCCAGGCAACTCGACAATTGGATTCCATACATCATATGTGATAGAGCGGTCTATTCGAGGCGAATTACATGGCGTGCTGGTATGAGATGAATCGGTGCTCATAGAAATATGTCTGTGTTTGTTCTTCACATGAAGTCCTTGATGGGCAGAGCATTTCCGGTTGTCCACATCAGATATTACTAACATGCCGGTAGAAATTTGAGTCGGCCGATTTAGGTTGTTTTCTTATCTTTTGCTTATATTCCTTTACAATAGCACTGGAGTTATATAATCTCGCTAATTAATTGGTGATCCTCATGCCCCGTCGGGATATTACATTAGATGTTGCCAGGACGTAAAACTCCAACAAACAACCAAATCCTCATCATACCAGCGTTCCTGGCCATTTCTTTGAATTCTTTGGTAGATGGTTGACATTTTACACCGTGGTAATATTAATGGACCTTGTGAAAGTACAACGTCTGAACACTTTGACTTCTGGATACTGAATGCTTTATTCACCTTCCAGGGCTCACTGAACCACTGGCTAAACTTTCCATGACATCATTTCATTAACATACTCCTTTGTTCTTTCTCAATGCTTGGAAGATTATGCATCTCATTAGCATATATTACAGTCCTGACCCTAACCCAAAGCGGTAGAAAAAAAGTATACATTTTGCGAGGTATGATTGATATTCCTTTGGGAATCGAACCTGCGATCTTTGTGTCTGGAAGCGCACACTTTACATATTCGCACAGCCCAGGTTGAGTTACTTTGGTCGCAGCACATGTTGATATTTGTGAGCAACAGCTAACATTGCCAATTACCCTGAACCTAAAACCGGCGAATTGCAATGTGATGAGTTAGTTGTTTTTCTCCTCAGCCTAAGCCAACTCCCCGGACGCAAATCACGTGACTTCACGCTGGGAATGTTGAACTAAGAATACACTTAGCTTTAGACATGTCCGGGCGCGGTGCAAGAGAAATGGAGTTTGGTTTGCGGTCGAGTCAAAACAATAATTTATCAAATTTAGACTTATCGCTTCCTAGCCTGGCACTGGGCATTATCAGGATAGAGCTAGGACTGGTTGGCTATGTGTCAGAATAATGTGACTAATGTGACTGAGTGGCTGTCAGGCTGGTATCCCAGTTTGGCAGCACTATACAGTTGCACATGTGTGCATACTGTCCCAAGTCTGTTCCCGTCCTGATATGACCTCAGATGTTGCCAGGACATAAAACTCCAACAACCAACCCACATATTAATATATTTGGCACAAGACAAGACGGGATTGCCGAATGAGTTGAGCGCCTGTCTCCCATTCTGGTAGATCGTGGGATTGTGGGTTCGAACCCTGATCGCCTCAAACCAATGACTTAAGAATTGAAACCTTTTGCTTCCTAGGCACGCACTCGACATTATTAGGATAAGACAATGAGCAGTGGCACGAGGAAGACCAATCGTCCACGATTGAAATGTCCAATGCTTAATCAACTAATCTACAACCAAAAGTCCTAGGTGTCACCGCAGCTGGACGCACCTGCACTTACGGTTGTCTTTGTTTGTTGTTGGTTTAAGTCCTAGTAACATATAAGGTAATATCAGGACGGGTATCGATTCGTGACAGTGCGCAATCATGGCGACTTTATAGTGCTGCCCTACTGGGATACCAGGCAGCCAACACCATGATCTGATACCCACTCAGTCATATTATCCTGACACTGAGCAAACCAGTCCTTGCCCTATCCTAATAATGCCCAGCGCCTGGCTAGAAAGCGTCAAGTATACATGTTTAAGTCATTGGTTTGACTGGAGCAGGGTTCGAGCCACGTACCCATGGGTTTGGATTCCCCGATCTCCCAAAACAGGTGACGGACGATCTACTCATTCTGCCATCCTGTCTGGTCCTTGCACTTAGGTGCTTCAACATCGGGGCACACTCTGCAATGATTGATTCATTCATTCGGTCATTAATTATGTCAAAGCAGGCTGAGAGAATGATGTAAACCTCATCACAGTAGAATATCATACACAAGCTTGCTTCCTTAAAGGCAACCAGCCCCAACATGTAGGATCAGATTGCTTACGATATGACCTTTTTTTTCTCTTTTATTGAGGCTGTATTTATACTGTCCATAGAATATAAGCCCGGGTACCCAAGCTTGTTTTCAATGCTGGCCAGTTGTAGTGTTGGTGTTATCTTACCACACAGTAGCTGCTGATAAGGCATTTGATTGCCTGCATTTCAGTAGCAGATAGATACTTGGTTGGTATGCTTAGTATGTTTAGTAGCCTATGTTAGTTATTTTTTAATTTTCTTGGCATATATGTATTTATTTGTTCTACTCTTATTACTCGACTAGCCTACTCCTATTTACATATCATAGGCTGGTACATAGCTCTGTGGTGTGTTATCTGGCTACTTTTGGCATGGTTACCTTCCATTGGGCCTCTCGCTGGTGGGCTGTGACATATCACCTGCCCCTTATTTTGCACATATATTTAGATGTTCCTAGTATGTAAAACAACAACAAACAACATGCTATCTCGCAGCCTTCTACTCAGCGTTGCTATTTCTAGAGAGAGGACAATAAAAGAACTGGCACATATTTCTACTATGAATCCATATTGAGAAGTGTGACTCATTGCCATACTAGTGTAAGTGGTCACAGAGCAGAAACTGGAATTAAATGTGCGTTAATAATAATTCCACAATAATGGAAACTGCAATAAAAATCCTCCATTGTCGCACAGTAGCGTCCTCACAAGAAACCCATTTAGAACATATGTAGCATCACTAATGCAATAGGGCCGTGACAGGTGGCTATGTAAATGGGTTACTTTAATACAGGGCGGTTTTAATTAGATGTAATTAGCAGCAATCTAGATAAAAGATTCACCCGATACTTGTAGTACATGGGTGAACGACAACATCGTCTAAATACTGGCAAAAATAATGTTAGTATGGAACAACAAGTAGAATGCTTGGCACCAGTGTCAAATGGTTACTTATATCAGCACAGAGTTGGTGAAATGGGAGAGAATGCAAAAAAGACAAGATGGCGGCCAGAGAACGCCATCGATTTCACTTTTAAATTGCATTAAAGTATATGTTTTATTATATTATCCAACTCAACAGTAGCGGGTAAACATGAAGACATATACAAAGAATAAATGTTGCTTCTTAGATTGTGAACTTAGGCTCTCATAAAGACTCAATTCATTAGACCGATTTTTCGACCGTTTTTATATAAGGCTGGTCTTCACCCCTGTACTGGAAGTATGGGGTGAATCTTTTATCTAGCAGCAATCATGCTTATGTTGACACACTTCCGGTTTGTAAATGCTCTGGTTTCCGGTGTGCTGATCTATTTGCGACCTATTCTAGTGCACCCTGTAGTAATCAGGAAAAACGTGAACACAGCAAATATAGTTATGGCATCTTTAATTAAGGCAAAGTTAAACGTCAGGTTATACAAATGTCAGCTCACAAATGCTTAAGAAACGAGGCTAGAGATGGTATGGCCCTACTTTCCACTTTCACATGTAGGGTGGGTGGGAGGCCAATTTAAGGCTGGTTATTGTCTCCTGGCTCCTCCGGTCGTAATGACCAAACCCCGTCGGTGCGCCACCTTATATAGCAAAAGTCTACCCGAAAAGGGGCGCATCGACAGTACAAGTGTACTGCGTAATACGTCATCAAGTCTTGTTTACCCGATCGGCGACCAGGTTCAGCAAATACCCGCTAGTCGGCGTTTGAGTTGTTACATAGTTCTAAAGAATTCTGCTAGTCGGCGACACAAAAGACGTCCTTAGTACTGGCACACCTTGGTCTGTATTCGCGATCCTGATTACCCGCAATGCCAAAACATTACGCACAATTCAGATACGCTGTATTTTAGCACATTGAGGAGTAACACTGCTACCTGTACCAGATGGGATGACCGAATGAGTTGAGGGTCCGCTTCCGGTTTTGGTAGATCGTGGGATTCGAAGCTACTTTTTCGAACCCTGGTCGAGTCAAACTGAGGATTTAAAGATGTATACTTGCCGCTTTCTAGCCAGACGCTTTGAATTATTAAGATGGGGCAAGGACTAGTTGGCTAAGTGGCAGAATAATGTGACTGTGTGGGATAGCAGGTGGTATTGGCTTTAGTATACACATGTTGTCATATATATTAATCAAATTGGGACCGGGCCTGCGTTTATAGGGCCTCGTGTGCAGGTATCCCAGTGGGGCAGCACTGTACAGTCACCATGAGTGTGCACTGTCACAAGTCGGTACCCATACTGATATGACCATACATGTTGCCAGGATGTAAAACTCCAACAACCAACCAACCAGCAGCGGTCTTCCTAGCCAGGCTTTCGGTGTTACTAGAATAGGGCAAGCACTGATTATCTCAGTGTCACGATAATATGACTGAGTGGTATATCATCTCATGCTGCTGGTTGCCTGGTGTCCCAAGTACAGTCGCCATGAGTGTGCACTGTCACAAGTCAGTACCCATCCTGAAATGACCATATATGTTGCCAGGACATTAAACTCCAGCACCCAACCAAACAGCAGCCGTGTGCCACGCCCAGGCCAGCGTCAACTTGACCTATACTCAAGCCGGCGTGTTCCCGTGTGTAGCTTGGCTGCCATTCTGATTAGTAACGGGACCAGTCTGGACGTGTTCACACCCACACTGGCCCCCCGCCGGGGTATTGGGAAAAGAGCAGGACACACAGAAACAAGCAAAGACTACCGTTGGGGTCGGAGGGGGGTGGGGGTAATCAGCAGCAACAACACGTTGTTGTTTGTTGTTGTTTTACCTCCTAGCAACAGCTAAGGTCATATCTAAGGTCAAACTCTTCCCAAGAAAACCCCAAAACACTAACATAGAACCTTAAGAAAAGAACTAACACAGTAATAAGAATAGAACAAAAATACAATACCGAGAGGGCCAAAACAAAACTGACATAGGCTACTAAACATACCTATAAACTGTCTATCTGCTACTGAAATGTAGACAATCAAATAACTTATCAGCAGCTACTGTTTGGTAAGACAAGACCAACACTACAGCTGGCCAGCATTGAAAACAACCCTGAGTACCCGGGCTTACATGCTATGGACAGTATAAATACAGCCTCAATACAAACAATTTAAAATTTAATATATCAGGACGGGTACCGACTTCTGACAGTGCGCACTCATCCCGACTTTATAGGGCTGCTCCCTGGGAAACCAGGCCGCCAGCACCATGACCTTATATCCCACTCAGTCATATTATCATGAAACCAGTCCTTGCCCTATCCTATTAATGCCAAACGCCAAGCTAGGAAGCAACGAGGTATCAATTTTTAGGTCATTGGTTTGACTCGACAAGGATTCGAACCCACATACTCATGGTTTCGGATCTCCCGATCTCCCAAAAACCGGGCAGCAACACATGCTGAACGATTTGACTCTAAGGATAATTTGTGAAAGGGAATCGACAGTACCGGACCTACATGGGTTTGTCCTTGTGTGACCCTGGTTATGTAGTTAGTGCCCAATACGGGGTTTGATCTCTGCCTGATAGACCCATCTATGAGGATTGTCCGAGAGAGCCATAACACTAATACACACGCCAGATGCGGTACCATAATCGGTAGAGCGTGGACCTAGGATACGGAATGTCGGGAGTTCGGTTCCGGATCGCGTCAAACAAATGACTTATATATTGATACGTGTTTTTTCCTAGCCTGGCGATTTGGCATTAATAGGTTCGGGCAAGGACTGGTTAGCTCAGTCTCTGGATAATTTCACTGAGTGGGATATCGGGGCATGTTGCCGGCAGGCTGATTTCCCGGTGGGCCAGCAATATGCAATTGCCATTATTGCACCTTGTCACAAGTCGGTGCGCGTTCTGATGTCCTTAGCTTTTGTCCGGACGTAAAACTCCAAGAACTAACCGAGAGATGTAGAATGCTGTCAAACCTCATATTTAGGTGACAAATCGATGGGTGATTTACCTGAGCTTTCAATCTTCACCCATGCTATCATCACTTGAGCCTACAATTTCAATATTATTTGACAAGTTCCCATCACAGCCAACTAACCTTGATACTCAATACCGAAATTCACGGTCCGATACCGGTGTTATTAACCTCGGCAGGATGAACGTGATTCAAATGGACATCTTCAGCTCAAAATCCGGGGCTTGTCCGGCTATGTGTGACTGGGGCTTTAGTAACTGCACCATAATCTATGTGGTATATGTAGGTTAACATCTAGATAAGGGTTTAGCTTTTGAAAATGAGATGCTTTCATCGGACTGTGCAACTTTAAATAGTATGTTATGAAACTAGGATGGCATAACCAGTCCTGTCATATGAGTGAGAATGGATGAAGAACAGGGTAAATGTAATTCACATATAATTACCCTGACAACGTTCCTCTTTCCAAGTCCGGATCCCAAGCCCCAGGAGTGCAGTCACCTTTTCTGGGTCTATTTACTTCACTGCTGACTTAAGTGTTATTAGCAGTGTTCACACACACAACTTTAGGCCGAACTAGATAAGGCAAACTAGATGAGGCAAACTAGTGTTGTGTCCACACACGGAGCAGTTTAAGGCGGAAATCAATATCTGCACATGAGCAAGCCCATACTAAGCAGCGCCAGTTTTGGTTAGTTGACGTCGCCACGAGAGAGTGTGGGTTCGACCTAGATATGTATGGACTGAATCGTATTGGTTTGGAATGGTAAAAACTTCTGCTGCGCAGTGAAAACCTTAAAATAAATCATGAACAAAATATCTGTGCCCCTCTAGCAGGTTCATAGACCAAATTATATAATATGCGCTTTTGATCGACCGGAAAATAAACAAACTCAGGTCTCGAACTTAAGCTAGTTCGGTTCATCTGGACTACCTCGCGGCATGGTTTACTTGAAGTGAACTAGATGAGGTGAACTAGGCCTAATTCGCTTCAGTGTTGCATCCACACGGCGAATGTGAGCCAAACTAGACAAGGCAAATTAGTTGAGGCGACTTAACTCCCATGTGTGAACATGGCTATAGTCTTTACCAGATGTAGTTTCATCATACTGTCACTCAAAGTCCATATTCAATGAACTGCTCAACCCAAAAGGCAGAGAATGTATCATTCCCTTTCGCATGTTCTGATATAACCTCTGACGCTCATTATCCTGCTATTGAGGGAGTTACTCATTGCTGTGTCGCCGTACTGCCGAGCGCCATACAAGTGGAAATTGTGTGGGCTTTTGTTTAGATGCACCTGAGCATTGACCCCCCCACATGAACTCTGAATCGTTAGCCTCACCTGATACGAGGGATGCGGATGGTGTTTCCAAACCGTTTCACCAAATCACTACAGATATAGTCACACAAACACTTACGTGGAAATATTGTGGTGTTCTCTGTGGCAGAGTGGTTAGTGTCTGACGTTTTTCTAGGTCGGATTCCTAATCTGAAGGTTGGTGGTTCGATTCCCCATGCCCCCATCTCTGCCAATTTGGATTTCCACCGCTGTGTATAACTTACAGTGTCATCAAAGGCTAGTTGCTCTCATACCATGTCTATGTGGTGTGAGAGGTTAAAAATCCCTTGGGTCGGTACAAGTGTAGGCTCGGGCTTTCTATCGACAAACTGTCTAATGGTGAAAACAAGTCTATTCAGACTTATCCATGCCAGGCAGTATAAATCGTCAAGAAAAGAAAAATATATGCAACTCAGGAGTTTGGCGCAAAACTTTCTAGATGCCAATTCAGGAATTGAGGTAAACATTGGAGTCAACCCTTCAAAGGTGACATTGTTTATATTCTCCTATTTGTGTTCATTGCTTTATTACAATTTATTCACAAGGAAAGTGGTATTACCTAGCATTAAATTCATATGCTCATGACATTCAATTGGCGTTTATGGGGTTTTGCGCCTGAACTTTTCATATGTATATTGGTCCTTCACTGAAATTGGGCAGCACATATATATGGGTCCCAGTTCATAGTAGTCTTAACTAAGTCTTTCTTTTGTTGAAGTTGTTTTCGATACTAAATGTATTTATTTTATCCAGCATAATTACGCAAGACAAGACCGACATAGGTTTAAAGTGCCATTTATTGTAAAGCCAATAAATGGTAACAGCAAACAGAATTGAATATATAGTCTTAATGTAGGCTAACATATGCTCAACCCTTATGATTTATGTTGAGTTTGGGGTGGGTGGTAGGCTCAACAACCTGGCACCGTGTTGATATGTGTTGTCGGGTTCAGCTGTTAGGGTAGAATGATTCAAATCTGAAAGGTTATGACTTAATTAGGTCAGCTAGGTGTCCACGTTAAGTGTGGCGGCTGCAGGAGCAGTTCTGAAAGTGTATCAGGAATTTCTGCTAGTCGGTGCCATAATCAGCCAATATGATATATGTGTAATATTGTATACGTGACCCTCCAGCTGGGCTATGGGCTCAGTACAGAGCCAAGGCTAATTAAATTGGGCGAATAGATATTATTGAATATATAACTGCCGCCCCCATGTCTTAAATTACCCATGTTGTGGACAACATGAACAATGTATTAAAAGCATGGTTGTCTGATTTTGTGTTAAAGGGAAACTCTGAAAAATTGCATATCAACACCGTGCACCTTCGCAACCTTTTTTCAATTAGTTTTCAAGGTTTTTTTTTCTTAGAAGACATACTCGATTTGGCTTAGCTGTAATCAATAACATTCCTTTTGCAATCGCTAATCTACGTCAGGCATACAGTCTCACATTTCCGGTCATTTTGCAATAGGTATCCGACATCCGCTCTCATATCTCTGGTCATTTCCCGACATCTAACACATCTAACCAATATAATGGATAAGTACAGTGTTGCTCTCTGAATTCTCACTCAAATTAGGCTGTCCGGGGTATCATCAACCATCGTATTGTTCCTGGTGACGTACCATAGGATATCACTCACCTAAATACGATAATATCCACACTTTTTGTTTAGTGATTGTTTGTTTATTCTGTTCATAGCGGTTAAGCGCATACACTTGTTTTCAGCGCTGTGCACTATTATTCATTATCCACATAGCACGACGGACGCTGCACATGAAGAGTTCAGCCACAAAAACCCATTACACGCCAATCCAAAATTTGAGGAATGCATCGGATTCGAACCTTCCACATTTTTGGATCAGCGTTTACATGAATGTGCGCCTGAATTCTTTACATTATTATCCGTCCTCGTATGCCCTTAGATGTTGCCAGGACGTACAACTCCAACTGCCAACCAACAAAACATCTTAGTGCTCATTATGCCCTTCTAGCCGGCCGCAAGACACCCTACCACCCTCTATAGTGCGCGGTGGCCGAATCGGTAGAGCGCGGTACTCGCGTCTGGAAGATCGAGTGTTCGGTTTCCGGTCAAGTCAAACTAATGAGTTATAAAATTGATACTTGTCAATACCTAACCTGGCGCTCAACATTAATAGGATAGGGCAAGGCCTCATTAGCACAGTGTCAGGATAATGTAACTGAGTAGGATATCATTTCAGGGTGCCAGTATCCTGGTGTCCCAGTGGTGAAACACTATAAAGCCACCATGAGTGTCCACTGCCACAAGTCGGTACCCATCCTGATATGACCTTAAATGTTGTATGGACGTAAACCTCCAACAACCTACCATTTACTATTAGCTATAGCGCGACGCAGCCTACTGTTTATTGTCCGTCCTCATAATGACCTTATATGTTGCCAGGACGTAAAACTCCAACAACCAACAATGCATTCACCTTATTGTTGGCACTAACAACATTGAATGACCCCGCCTGCACTCAGCCCATTATGCCCTTCTACCAGGCTCCAAGACACGTCCTCATCCGCCCTTCTTTACACTTTACACTTTGCACTTTACACGTGCTATGTCAGTCTGGGCAAGACCCCCTTAGACAACACCCTTTGATGCCTAACGTATTCCGGCTACTTACCGTGTTGCCGAGTGACAGATGTGGCACCAGTGACGTCACTGGCCCCATGCCCTCCCCCACTCCCATCCCATGACCCTGTCGCAATAGATATTCGCCCATGATATATTGGTTTTGCACACACATCATTTATATACGTGCTTAGAAAAATGAACATTGAAATATATGAGATACATGTGTTACATCCAATATGTACACTGTATGCAATATAAACAATGCATAGAATATATATGATATACTGCATATATGATGTATACACTCTATGAATTAGATCTACCATATATATATATATAGATATGCTGCACAACATATATGCCTTATATATATTATGCATATAATACATAATACATATGAACCAATATGGTTCACATATTTTGTGCACTGCACGTTTTGTGGATAATATACTGAATATTTCTATATATATGAGCCCATCTCAAAATGTGATAACTCTTTTTTTTTCTGTCTGCGTAACGATTGACACAAAATAGCACAGAAACGGTTACACTGAAAACACAAGGGCATTTGCTTCAAATCAATATGTATTCTATTGGGATTATGAAACTCCATAAATCAGTTTATCCAGAATAAATGCATAAGCACATAGTATATTGATTGTTACAATGGACAAAGTTTTGTCCCAAATTACTTAGCACCTTTTGAGACAGCCTCATATATATATTATACACTTTGCCCATCATATTTGCTACCGTATATTCCATAAAACTAAACATGTTATACTTAGTCTACAGCCACTACATTCAGGACATGCTGGACATATTATAGATGTACCATACATAGGTATTGCAGGTACAGCAATACCTCAGGGAGTTAGACGCCCCTGCCCTGCAGAGTTGTAAACCACTGCCTTGTGGTACAGGTTCTTGACAGAACCAAAGGCTAAGGGAGCAAACCCTAAACAGAAAACCATGTCACTGTGGCAGCATTAAGGGCGGTTGATGTATGGAACTCCCAACATCTCCTGACCAGCCACTGCAGGGACAACTAGTTTTGCACCTGTCTTGACATGTTCTTGCCGGTGTGAAACCTCTATTTGCTCCCCGAGAGAGTGCTGCTGGTAACTTGCAAAAACCAGCCGCACTTCAATACTTTTGCAGGCAGCTTTCATGAAATGTACAACTGCACAAAACACCATACCGGCTCGGTCGTCTCCCAGGTTATCAAGGACCGCATTGCTCGAGCTCATCTTCCTTTGACACTGCAAAATCAGCTAGGAGGAACACACCGCAACACAACACAACTACTGATACCATCAAGAGAAACCTGAAGCTGAGAGACATTAAGACTGACACATGGATGCAACTGTCACAGCAGAGAGCTAACATGGAGAGTGACAGTCATGTAATGAAAGCAGTCTTTGTTGCATCGCGACTGACAGCATGATGATGATGATGACCGTACATATGATATTATTCCGGTCCAATCCATGCATGGTATTCTATGTATAGTTCCCATATTTCCGTAGTTGGTATATACAATGCTTGTATGTGGTCACACACTATCTAATCAAGATTTGATGGAACGTTATGAATCAGTATAACTAGCATCCCACATCATCTATTCTCTTATCATACTGTATGGCTTGTATGTTGGCCTTTGCATCCTGTTCCATTCTGCTTACTTAAAGTCATTTCACATGTCATACATCATCCACAACAAAGTCCTGCTAGTTCAATAGTGTAAATGCTATATGAATAATTGTCCTAATATATTGCCCAAACAGGAGGAATATCGCCATAAGGTATTATACAATAATAGTATTTCTATTTTGCATCACAATTCAACACTGATTTGTATTCATGCAAACAGTTGATGGATTACTCACATTTAGAACTGTAGTATTTATGTGTGGTCTGCTTTTGTAACACCTTGATGAAAGATTCCAGATTAGCCCCTGGAGGCCACATTTTATTGGCCCCCTCCCAACTCACCATCCTGATGAAAATGTACGTCTTACAGATCTTGAATCCCTCAATTTACAACGCAAGCAAGGAACTGCATGATATAGACTTTATTCAAGCAAGGTCAATGTATAAGGGTAATGTCAAATAAGTGTGGATCAGTTAAGCAAATCAAGCTTTCAACCCTACTTGTGAAGGATGTCTTATTGTAGGGATGGGTGGGCGGCCGAGTAAGCTGGTGGTTGTCATCTGGCCGGCTGCTGGAGGTGTAGTGGTGGAAGCTTGAGCCTTCGACGGGAAGTGACATCACAGATATCACGGGCGAGAGTTGGTTTGTAGGAGGTTCGGGAGGGGACGTTTTTCAGCATCGGAAGTGGAACCAGGGAGGCGCCATCCCAGCAGCCCATCGTTCATGCGCAAATTACCCATGTTGACAAACCAACATGAACAATGCATTCCAAGTGGCAGTATACCACTATGGAATGTGTATGTGAGAGGCTCTCTAAAGGTAATAACTATATTTGTCAAATCACTTAAATTATTTATACAGAACACATTTGCTTCCAATCATCACGATTTCTATTGAGAGTGTGAATCACCAATATGGTTATCCTGAGCTAATACTTATTTGTATCATTCATAAAGCTGCAGTTGTACATTTCATGAATGCTGCTTGCAAAGTGTTGAAGTGCTGCTGGCTTTTGCAAGTTACTAGCGGCAGTCTCTCCGGGAGGAAATAGCGGTCTCACACTGGCAAGAGCACATCAAGACAGGCACAAACTATTTGTGTCATAAGCGGATAATGCAATATAATGTCACTAATAGTACATCTTCTGCACCTAGTTTGTATGCCTAATCGGTGTTATCACTGGCTTATTGACATGCTCTGTCAGCAGGGCAGACAAAGGGTGCACCAAACTCTGACCTCGACTTCCCGCCTCTCGGATCATCGTGATAAGGGCACTGATCTTAATTTCAAGTGACAACTACACATGTTTCTCCACCCTGCCACGCCTCTTGGGTGACCGTAGGGAACAAGTAATGGTAATTAATCATCCCAACTGGTATTGGAGTCAAGACCATATCGTTTTGTAATGTCCTATGCTCGAATATGTGGGTGGGTAGGGAGGATATGGTGAACTCAATACAGACAAAGAGAAAGAAAAAGTATGAAGTGTGAAGAAGAAGAGAGAGTCCAGCCCTCTGGTTTATTATTTATATGGTTGCATGGGTTCATTGTAGAGTATCACCCTAGCCCTTTCCCCCAATGGGAAACAAGCATGCTTGGCCCTACCAATATGGATCCAGCATTCCTGGTCCCATGCATACCAGTGGTCTGCCAACCACCACAAGCTGTATGGCCCCGATTGCCACCACCAAACTTGACCTTTGAGTGTGATGATCCCTATCCCAGCAGAGGGGGTAGGCCATGAGCGTACTCACACCCAGACCTGCCAGCACCACTATGTCTATTTACTCCCACTCAGTCACCCCCAACCCTGAATATCGAAATATTTTACAGAATGTTTGAACATTGATGGAACAAATGTATGCTAAAACGAACCTAACGATATCATATTATATTTATTATGGTATACATTGTTATAGGTTGTATATTGTATAGTATTATGTTGTAGTTATTATATTATTATTTAGTATATTTAGTATATTCTCTATTTATTATAGTATATTAGGTAAACACATTGGGTTGACCCTCCTATTCTCCCTTGCTTCAGCTTGAAGTAACGTTCAAACGTAGGATGTAGAGTACTTTACATACAATGTTGTCTGTTGATAAAACATCACCAGATTTATTGGTGAACCGACAGTAAGCCAACCCTGCACCGCAGGGTTGGCCTTCAATCTCTATTTGTAGGTCCACGTACCCATCCGTTACCCTTATTTATACCGACATGCACCGCGCGCCCACTCCTCACGGCGAGGACTCTTTGAAGTGACGTCACCACTCGTCAGATGTGACGTCACTGGCTGGATGTTTTTAATGTCGGCCTAAGAAGCTACTTTGTGATTGGGATGCTCCCATCTGTCAGAGAGCCGGGGCAACTCGCAACGACCTCACTGGGGGAGCAGGAGCTGCTACTGAATACGTGAGGCAGGACGTGGGGGAGAGGGGGGGTGAAGTGGGGAGGGAGGGTGGGGAAGGGGGGTGAAGTGGGGAGGGTGGGGGTGGGGAGTTAGGAGGGGGCACAACATAAATCGTGGCCCTACACTCTCTAATCTGGAATCTTTGATCTAGGTGTTACAAAACCGGACCACAAATAAATACTATAGTTCTCAATGCGAATAATCCATCATTGTTTGCATGAATAAATATCAGTATTGAAATGTAGTGCCTACAAAATATTAATATTTTCTAACATATAGTGGCAGGTAGCTAATGCCCATATCCCTGAGTGATCCATCATGGGTTGTGCTAATATATATCAGTGTTCAAATATGGTGCATATTAAAAATATTATCAGTTTTATATTATATTATTAGTATTATTATTAGTAGTATTATTCCCTGACCTATAGAGAGTGATAACGAATGTATCTATCTCTGCTGTGTGACCATCATCATCATCATAATCATGCTGTCGGTCGCGATGTGACAAAGACTGCTTTCATTACTTGACTGCCGCTCTCCATTTAGCTCTCTGCTGTGAGAGTGATGTCCATGAGTCAGTCTTAATGTCTATCAGTTTCATCTTTCTCTTGATGGTATCATTGAACCGGAGACGAGGGCACCCTCTCTTTCTGTAATCAGAAGACAGTTGAGAGTAGAGGATCTGCTTTGGTAGCCTGTCTGATGACATCCTCATGAGGTGTCCAGTCCACCAGACATTCTTTTTGATCAGAAGACCTTCCATAGAGGGCAGCCCCTGTGTGATCAAGATATGTCTATAACGCATTCAGACTATTCAACAACAGGATTATATTGTGTATCTAAGGTGAATTACTAGTAGGGTTGGTATTCGTAATTTATGGTGAGCAAAGAAGATAAATAATATTAACTGATTATTCAACTAAAATGGCTTTATTTTGTCTCTAAGCTGAATTGTACATCTTGCTGGTAACATTTGTAATTGATATCGTTGGAAACTTGACTTTATTGTCTTTAAGCTGAATTGTACACGCTGCTGGTAACATGGGTAATTGATAACAATAACTAATACATAAATTATTTTATAGCAATGATAATATGCAGCAGAGTTGTTAGGTCTGCTTAGTATCAGGCTCCGTTAGTGAATGGCTGGGAGTTCAGATTTGGATCACAATGTTAGTTTCGGGTCACCATAGAAACGCAGGAATGCCTGGATACCTTGGTATGCATACATGCTATATGTGCATATGGCGCATACTCTCTCTCTCTAGGCAACACTTAAATGGTGACCAGCGTTATAAATAGCTGTGTTGGTATTTCAAATTTATTGTGACCAACGCGGATTAATAATATTTTAGTGGTCTGCACTGACCTCTCAGGCAAGGAACCACATATACAGGTAGGTGTGGGTAGTGTGGGAGCCTAGGTGGTGTAATGGTTAGCACACTCTCCCGGAATGCAAAGCGATATGGTTTTGAGTCCCGCTCTAGGCGCAATATTTCCCATTTTCATCACCCCACGACACTGGTTGCTGTGACCAATATCCTGTACAAGCTATGTGCTGTATAGTTCTTGAACCTACCCTGTGTATGTGTAAGTGCATTGCCTGTATGTATGTAATTGTAAGCATTAAAAGACTTACAATTCCAGGGTGATGAGTGGAGTGGTCTCCACTGAACTCTCAGGCAAGGAGCCTCATAGATAGGTAGCCGTGGGTAGTGTGGTGTTATCAGGGAGCTTAGGTGGTGTAATTGTTAGCACACTGTCCCGGAATGCAAAGAGATGTGGGTTCGAGTCCCACTCTAGGCGCAATATTTCAAATTTGCATCACCCCAGGACAATATTAAGTTTATTAATGACATTATCTTATATTAATATTATTACATTTGCTGTTGCAAGCATTCAAATTATTCTAATAACTCCAAAAGAAAGCGGATATTTCCTTCAAGAATTGTATTAGCAAACCGAGGACAAGCTTGGTTACATCAGGCACAACTATGACCGACCTAGTTTTGAGATATATCTCCCCCTCCCCCCCCCCACCGACCACATCATCGCCATCAACATCTCCCGACGCCCACCACCATCCACAACTCTTCTGGAATACTTCTTCCCCCACCCTACAGTTAGCATGTGCACCCGATGACCTTTTCTGTAGTTCTTTCTCGCTTAAAATACACGTGGAATCTGTTTTTCCTTGAACTCCTTAGCTATAGTACGCTTCACACTGTTATTCTGGTGATATTTCTCTGCAGCATATGCCACCTTATGCATATATGTATTTAGATATATAGGTGTTATATATAATAATTGTATAGATGTTAATGTAGCCATATATATGAAAATGTATTTACAGAATGTAGTCTAGATTTCTCCTTGGTACTGTCTTTCCTTTTTTTCTTGTGGTAGTGTTTTTATTTCTATCATTAACATATTTCTAGGCAGCATATGCCACCTGATGCATTTGTATATTTATTTATATTGTTATTATATATATAATATATAATATATATATATATATTAATTTATGCAGATAGATACATCTATATTTTCAGGATGTAGTTTCTGTTTCCAACTGGTTCTCTTTCTTTCTATTGTGTTTGTTGTTGGAGTGTTTTTATTCCCTTCAATTAAATGTTGTCAGTGCGAAGGCACTGGTTTTCTGTCCCTAATGAACACATGTTTGTACAATATAAATAAAAGTACAAAGGTACACACCGTCAATTAAATATAAATCAGCAAAACATCGATATGATTTATGGGTAGAAAATGATATCTGCAAATTGGCTTTGAATCTCTGCATGGAGGAGGATTCGGAGGATGAGGATTCGGAGGAGGAGGAGGAGGACGAGGAGGAGGATTCGGTATTCAAAATAAAATCAGCTATGATACTCTCAGAGAAATAAACGCGCAGAAAGAGAGTTGCAAATCCGATGGTTTTTACATCAGCAATAACATTGATTGAAAGTAGAAATAAGGTGGTTATTTCTTGTTTGTTTGGGTAAATATACTATCCATATGCACTGGCCTTTTGGCTACAGATTCAATGGAATGTTACACATTGCTATGTAGAGAAAGTGGAAGGGGCTAGAGTAGGTTTGAGGGGAGCAGCATGTATCTGCTTGCTATTGTTGTTAAATAGGCAGATGGACCAGCTGATGTGCGGTGATGGCAGTTAGAGTAATTTATTTCCCGTTGATACAACTCATACCTGTTATTACACTGACATCCGTAGGCTAGCAGGTTGTGGTTGAGATCTATGTGGACATAACGTATATCACGTGGGTTTATATGGTGCATATTACAAATTGAGCCATCATCATTTCCTAATATGGATAGGAGTTTTACTTTGATGCTCTATTCATATGTTCTGGCTTGAATCAATTATGGCAAATATGCTCTCATCATTTATTTCCAAATGGCCATAACCGACCGGACCTGGTGACCTGATTGGTAGAGCGCAGGGTTCCGATGCGCAGGGTCGGCGGTTCGATTCCTGGTTGAGTCAAACCAATGACATGCATATTTGATACTTATCAGTAAATATACTGGAGCTTGATATTACTAGGACATGGTAAGGAGAGGTTAGCTCAGTATACGGATAATGTGACTGAGTGGTCTCCCAGTGTGTTAGTATCCATGGGTGTACACAATCACAAGTCGATACATATTATATTGATATCACCTTTGATTTCGCGAGGGTTTGTTGTTTGTTTGTTGTTGTTTTACGTCCTAGCAACATCGAGGGCTTAACATGTCAATGAAAAATCAAACACACTTACATATATCCCTTTGTAAACACAGCTTTGAAAATGTATCCAGCATATGAATTGCTATATTGGACGATGATATTTGGGGGTATATTTAGGTACCTTTAACGATTGTAACCCAACAAGCCTACTTTGAACCTATGTTACTCATACATACTTATTTGCAATACGCATATGCATATCTATGTCATATATCATTTATTATGTAGATATAAATAATGGCAGCCCCCTTAATGCTTCTCAGTATCCTTCTTATCCACCATGGTATTAGCTGTGGAGCGGGCATTGTCTCCTTCCCGCTTTCTCATCACCGTCAGCCAACTGTCATCCTGTTCACTTTCAAACTCAACCTAAACCTAATCCCTTTTCTCCTTTCGAGGGTAAACTATCTATCTATATATACATTTATCTATATATGTGTATGAATATATCTAGATTCGATTATATATATATATATGTAAACATATATATGAATATATAAATATATATATATATATATATATATTTATTTATGATGAGTTCAGGTGCAAAACCACATAAACGCCAATCCAAACATGTAGTTTAAATACAACATGTGTACCTGAAAATAATGTTAAAGCTTACTAATTCCACGTCTCATATGATCACGTGGTTATGGAGCGACGACCAAAGGAGAAGGAATATAAACAAACTAACATTCTGAAGATTTGATTCTGGTTTTTGTCTCAAATTTTGAATTGTCATTTACAGAGTTTGGCGCCTGAACTCTTCATTATATATATAAGTATATTCATGTTTCTATTTCGAACTGTCTGGTTCCTATCAGGGTACATTTGAGCACACCCCTGTCTTAGCCCTCTGCCTATACTGTATTAAAGATTTGCCAGTAAAGGTCAGGTTGGTGGAAGGGCGTCGGAAGGATCCCTAAGTCTTTGCGCCATCTGCTTCACCTTGAATCTCGATCCATATCTGACAGCTTGGCTACCCTATATATAAGACGTGGATTCCTAATGCTGCTGCCGAGGTCTGTAGTATATCAAAAGCTAGAACCAAGTTATATGCCACATTGGTTCCAGACAATAACCAAACCGTCCTCCGACAACCAACAGCTACATCACATCTTATGTAAACTATGTTCATTTACAGGCAATAATACTACCCAACAAGGAGGGGCTTCTTTGATTAGTTGTTATTTTGTAAAATGGCGAAGGCTCGAATATGTGAAGAGTTCAGGCGCAAAACCATGTAAACGCCAATCTAAAATGTGGTTTACATTTACCTGGCAGGGATTTTAATTCTCACTAATTCCACTTTTTATATGATCATATGGTTATGGAGCAATGAACAACAAAGTACGAATATAAAAGAAATTAATTTTGTGAGGGTTTGATTCCAATTTTGTTCTCCATTTTGTATTGGCATTTACATGGTTTTCCGCCTGAACCCTTCATGTGGTCGTGTAGGCAGGCTATAGTCAAATCAATACAGACAAAGAGAAAGGAAGACTATAAAGTGTAAACAAGAAGAGAGAGTCCAGCCCTCTGGTTTATTATCTATATGGTTACATATGTTCATTGTACAGTGTCACTCCACCCGATTTCCCCAATCAAAAACAAGCATTCTTGGCCCTACCAATAGGGATCCAGCATTCCTGGTCCCCATGGCTACCAGGGGTCTGCCCCCCTTCACCAAGCTGTTTGGCCCCATGTCCACCACCAAGCTTGACCTTTGAGTGTGGTGACACTATCCCAGCAGAGGGGGTAGGCCCTGAGTGCACTCACACCCAGACCTACCAGCACCACTATGTCTATTTAAATCCCACTCAGGTGCCACCAACCCATACATATATATATATATACATGCATGCGGCTGGTCACATACGCCGATCAGTAATAGAACATGTGCATTCCCCCTATGCTGTATATCAGAATATTTTACAGTATGAAAGCATAGTTAATGTAGCTGAATCAGACGGTCCCTCTGACCAGAGTGGATCAATATTTGAGTAGCTGGTTATATGTTCTATATATTGCAGTATATACATATTTTCAACCTGACCTAAGGTGGATTGTACCTTACTGTTACATCAAACACGTGTTGCATTATTGTAACTAGTATAGTTTTAAATATGGCCACAATGTGCTTGTAAGACGCTATTTGTGTAATAAATGTTGATGTCGACACTGTGAGATCTAGTTTGCAACTGTCTTTATTTAGAACGTTCTGTAGTGACATCACTCTGTGCCACACTGGGGGTGTTCGGATAACAACACAACTGGAAGACACATACATTACATCTCCCTTTCAATGGAACAGAGGAACAAAATTCAATGGTAACATTTTGTATATATCAACTACCATCTATAGCAACAGGTCCTTCTCGTGTTATTATAACTAATGTCATAACGCCATATCCCCCTCTTTAAAATAATTCCTATCGATAACAGAATGGTACCAGGTATTGCGAGCATAAAATGCCATGCTCAAATTTACTAACATTCCAGAACAATGTAAATGGCATTGTACATGAAGACCTAATACATATAGAGATATTATACATACTAAGTTTAAGAAGAGAACCATGAAACATGTAAATGGGAAACTATCGAATGTAGCCCATCATACAAAAACACGACCCATAAAGTAATACAACGAATACATAGTCAGGGTCAGTTGTCACTTCTTAAATGTAGACTTATTTTGTCTCTTCTTCATATGACCTGAACAACGAGCGTATTATTATGTAACGTTGTATGCAATTTATAACTGAACATAACAAGGCACTTGCTGGGCAGAACAGAAAGTGGCATAGCAACAACAGTAAACGACTTATATAACATATGAGATTCAAATATTCAATATAGTATTTCATGCACAACATTTCCCAAAATGTTCAAATTAAACTCATGCTTCATATAACAATTTCATCCGTGAACATTTCGTCATATTTTTTTTGTTGTTCGTTTATAAAAGCATTGAGTCAAAATTCATTTGATAACATCTTTGACATGCAAGACAACTTAAAAACATGTATAAACATAAACATACAAAATGCATACACAGCTGGCTGCATGTGTCGTTTCTTATGTTATCATGAGTTGTGTCCATTCATTGTTCGAACTTAAGTATGTGACGTTACCACTTATTGTACAGCTTTTCCAGCATGTTACTTAGTTAACTATAATAATTTCAACCGTGAACATTCTTTTATATTTGCTTAATAAGCATTGAGTCAACATATATAGTCAAGAACATCCATGACATGAAGAGCAACTAAACATAGCATTTATAAAAACATACAAAATGCATACTCAGTTGACTTCATGTGTCGTTTCTTATGTTTGCATGAGTTGTGTCCATTCTTTGTTTGACCTGAACTATGTGTCGTTATTAATTATTGTACTGCTTTTCTGGCATGTCAGTTATTTAATTATAACAATTGCATCAGTGAACATTTTTGTTTGTTTGTTTAATAAGTATTGAGTGAATATTTATTGGATAACATCTATGACATGTAAGACAATTTAAAGCATTTATACCAACACACAAAATGTATACTTAGTTAGCTTCATGTGTCGTTTCTTATCCTTGCATGTGTTGTGTCCATTCTTTATTTGACTTTAATCATGTGTCATTCTTACTGTACTGCTTTTCTAGCATGTCACTTGCTTAATTATTACAATTGCATCAGTGAACATCACCTACAATAACAGTAATGAGTCAACAGCTATTTGACAAGATCTATGACAAGTACGACATCTTACAGCATTTACAAAACAATACCAAAAAGCATACTAAGTTACCTTCATGTGCCATTTCCTATGTGTGAATGTGTTCTGTAAAGTCTTTGTTTGACCTCAAATGTGTGATGTTCTTCATGTATTGTCATGGTAACATACTGAAACAATTTAAAGTTGCACAGTCTAACCAAACCATTCCTAATTCAAAACGTCATAATCGACATACTATGTCTTTGTTTGCATTCTTTGACCTTTTCCACATATATATATTTCTATTACATATAGATATATTTATTAAATATATTTATATACATTATTTTATTTTAATGCATATGATATTAAATTCAATGTTACAAATATCAGTATATCCGGTAGATTCTGCATATTCGGCTTACTCTGGTTTCTATATAACCAATATTTTACACAACTGCAGAATTTACAGGTTACATAACTGCATGTTGTGATAACATTTTGTCAAACAATTATGTGTTCAACAACAGGCCCTTCTCATAGCGAAAATATTGGCACACACTTCACCATGTAACTCTGACATCCTACAATATAGTCGTTTTTCTCTTCACACAAACATTTTGTTATATATATATATTCCTTTGTAATATATATATTGCCATTCGTTCAACATGGGAGTGTCATGCAATAACAGTACTGTCACCTGCATAGTATAAATATGTGAATGTATGTACTACTTTTCATACGATATAGCAGATTTAGGTTTTATATTTCCATCATTAATAACTAGTCCATAACAATATTAAAGGATGGAACCATACATCAATGTTGGGTATTTAAAAAAAAATTAATTTATATATATTTTTTATTGAGTATGCAGCTTTAACAAAGCAGACTACCAACTGCTACTTTGTCGCTTTCACTGATTTGAACTACATTCTTTCATGACGTGGCCTCTCGCTGCCTTGGGGGTGTTCGGATAGCAGCACACATTACTTTGACAATTTGATGTACGTAAACGTATATGCTACACGTCATATAATACATAATCAGTTGTATTGTCTTTCAACTGACAAAAACAATTACCATCACTAATAACTAGTCCATAGCAATATTAGGATGGAATATATCAATGTATGTTTGACACTGCATCTCGTATCATATTTCATGCCTTTCACGTACCTCAAGTGGCGTGGCGTCTGGTGCTTGCTTACCAGCGCTCCGTGTACTGCTGTAGCTTAGCTGGCTTGACGTCCTGTGCGTCTTTGTTACGGCCGTTTTCGTTCATCTCTGTCGATGATCCGTGCATCTGTGCTTCGTATCATCTGTGTCTGTACCTCTAGGTATCTGTGTATCTGTGTGCCATCTTCTCAGGCATCTGTGCATCGTATTGTCATTTATTCACTCCAAGCAATGTTGTGACGTCCTGCGCGTCCTCATTTCGGCTGTTTTAATTAGAGCCGTTCGTTTCCACCGACGATCCGTACATCCGTGCTTCTTGGCACCTGTGTAGTCGTGTATGTGCCTCCATGCATCCGTGCATCCATGTGCCATCTTTCCAGGCATTTGTGCATCATCTTGTCACTCGTCACATTAAAGTCAGTGCTGCTTCTGTTGTTGCCCGGGAAGTCGCTGCCCGGTGCGCTGCAGCTACTTCAACTTGAATTTCAAGTACTTGTTTCTGTCTCTGCGACCAGGGTGTCGATCCTGGTAAAATGATCTTGCAACATTTCATGTTGGTTGGTGTCCGGGGTGCTGTTGCCCGGTATCTACCAGAAGCAATGGGCCTGAAAGCACCATTGCCTCCACATCTGACACCATGTAATAAATGTTGATGTCGACACTGTGAGATCTAGTTTGCAACTGTCTTTATTTAGAACGTTCTGTAGTGACATCACTCTGTGCCACACTGGGGGTGTTCGGATAACAACACAACTGGAAGACACATACATTACAATTTGAACACTAGATGTACATCTTACATATATAATTCACAAAGTACAATAGATACATATTGTTAACTATGTATACATGTTGTATAGCGCATTGTAAGACGCTATTTGAACACTAGATGTACATCTTACATATATAATTCACAAAGTACACGAGAGAAATATTGATAACTGTGTGTGTGTGATGTATAACGCATTGTGCCAGTATACATTTGTATAATTATTAATAGTCTTAGTATAACTATTCTGTATATTGACACTTCCCTGCTATGCTAACAAATACAATATCAAATCCTGACACTGGTCAACATCCGTGGGAGGTGAGCTGGGTGAGGTGGGTGAGATAGTGCCACCGGTAAAGTGTATATCTTACGAAGGATAACAATAATAACAATAAGTTATATTCTTTATACCAGAACTATATACTCACCTGTAGGATTATGCACTGACCTCTCATGCCATCAGCCACACAGACAGGTAGGTGTAGATACGCTGATTGTATCATGCCTCCTTGCTAGTGTAACCCATAAATAGAATCCTAATCTAGGCGCAATATTTCCCATTTTCATCACCCCCAAGACATACCTATATGTCAACTTGCACGCATAATTAAACATCCGGCACACATTATACGGTAATCCGGTAATAAATAGCTGAGAAAGAGCAGCTCCGGTATTGTCAATCATGCAAACATATATGAGGTGATGTAGAATGTGATGTGGACGGGCCTTCCTTAATATTTGGTTTGATTGTAACCATATCAACTTCTTTCCACACACCCATGAACAAGGTGACAAATATTCTGATATACGGCAGAGGGGGGGGGGTGCTATTATGTGAGGTTTTATTCATATACCTAGCCAAGTGAGCTTGTATGTCATCATCATGCTGTCGGTCGCGATGCGACAAAGACTGCTTTCATGCCTTGACTGTTGCTCTCCAATTATGTATATGTATGTATATGTATATTGCGTGGGTTGTAACTGAGGTCATGTGGATGACATAGTGAGTGCACGCAGGTTGAGTGCAGTGACACTCAGGACATGGCCACTCCACCTGAGTAGGGGTCAACACAATCCAGTAAGGGTCAACACAATCAGGCTGTGAGGAGCAGCCAGGGCAAAGAGTAGTCAACTGGTTGCCATGGGCACTAGAAATGCTGTTCTCCTATTGGGTGACAGGGGTGGTGTGACACCCTATCAGGGAACATATGTACTATACAAATACAGGTAGAAGGCTTGCCTTCCCTTACTCTCTTCACTCTTACTTTCTCTTTCTTCTTGTCTGTATCATATTTCCCTGCAGCCTACGTGCACAACCACAAATCCCGGTACAAACTCTACAGAGGGATACATCCATGTAACACCCCCACACCTACACAACCGCTACCATTTAAAACCAATCACCCACCACCATCCACCACCCTTTCACCAATTTACTCACCCACTAACACTGAGCCAGGACTCTCATCAGCTCCCACCCACCCAGATCACCCCCCCCCCCCCTAAGTACCACCATGCTGCAGTCCGTGGCTACACATGCTACATCTAACGTCACGCAGCAGCGGACATACAGCAATACACGAGGCATTTGGTCACACACAGGGGCACATACTCACATACACCCGACCAGCAGACACAACAACATCCCTCCCTAACTTTGAAGTGAGAGCTGGGAGACCGTTGGAGTCAGTTCCCAGGAGGGGGGAAGCAGAGAGTGCCCAGTTACATCGGGTGGGGCCTGCAGAGAATAAGGGGTGTTTGGAAACGAGAGGTGCCTGGACAGGGACCTCTACAAACATTAGGGACTATTCTTTATTTATATTCACATACTAAATTATATAGCACATCCACAAACCAAACCTAAAGACATACCAACATTCCTTCCCACTTTCCCACCCACCAACGCGCATGCACATGCCCAGCCACATTTCCCGCGTACACATCAACATACCTACCTACTTACACACCAAAGAACACACTTGCAAATTGCCAGCAAACCCAGCATACCTTCACACTTGCCTCCACACACTGTATACACACCAGCATACGTACATATTTACATACCCACCAACACACATGCAGATTCCCAGCAAACCCAGCATACCTTCACACTTGCCTCCACGTACTGTAAATACATCCACATACCTACATACTCACATACCCACCAACACACATGCAGATTCCCAGCAAACCCAGCAAACCCAACATACATTCACACTTGCCTCCACATACTGTAACCACATCCACATACCTACATATCCACCAACACACCTGCATATTCCCAGCAAACCCAGCATACTTGCACACTTGCCTCCACATACTGTAATCACATCCACATACCTACATACCCACCAACACACCTGCATATTCCCAGCAAACCCAGCATACCTGCACACTTGCCTACATATACAAACACGACACACACATCAACATGCCTACTTACTTACATACCCAGCAGCACACCTGTAGATTCCCAGTAAAGCGAATATACCTCCCACTTGCCTCCGCAGACTGTACACACATCAGCATACCTTCCTACTTACATACCCACCAACACACATACAGATTCCGAGCAAACCGAGCATACCTACCCTCTTGCCTCCACACACACACATTAGACACATCAACATACATACCTACTTACATGCCCGCCAACACACAACACGTTCACATTCACAGCAAACCCAGCATACCTACCCACTTGTCTCCACATACAGTACACACACCAGCATACCTACCTACTGACATACTCACCAAGATATATGTAGATTCCCAAACAATCCTAGCATACTTACACACTTGCCTCCACAGACAGTACACATATAAAGATACGTACCTTCCGTCCTGATATGACCTTTTTTGGTTCTTGAAGATTTATACTGCCTATCATGGATAAGTCGGACTAGACTTTTTTTCACCATTAGACAGTTTGTCGATAGAACGCCCCAGCCTTCACTTGTACTGACCCAAGGGATTTTTAACCTCCCACACCACATAGACATGGTATGAGAGCAACTCGCCTTTGATGATGATGTATGTTACACACAGGGGTGGACATTCAAATTGGCAGAGGTAGGGGCACAGGGAATCGAACCACCCACCTTCATATTAGGATTCTGACCTAGAAAGCAGTCAGACACTCTAACCACTCCGCCACAGAGGACATCAAACAACAACAAACAAACATACCTACCTACTTACATACCCACCAACACACATGCAGATTCCCATCAAGCCCATCATACCTACCCAATTACCTCCTCCCCCCACACACAGTACACACATCATCATACTTACCTACTTGCATACCCACCAACAGACATAGAGATTCACAGCAAACCCAACATACCTACCCACTCACCCCACACACATCTGCGCCAGGGTGTGGGCGGGGGGGGAGTGCACACCCATTCCCACACACCAGCTGTCCCACACCCTCACCCACCCACGCATGCGCACACCTGCCTCACCATCACACACTCACACATTCCCATGCGCACCAACAAACCCACCTGCCCACAACCAGCAGCACTTCCGGTTCCCACAAGGCCTATATATCCGGTGTAATTACATCAGGCGAGATAACCCTGAGGAAAGAAATTAGGAATTAGCAATCTAAGCGCGTTTTCTCCCATTTATGAGTTAGCAGGAAGGCTACAGGCTACAGATGTCCATCTTTCAGGACACGACTGATATGAACAGTTTTCTATCGCTGGCCCACTTTCAAATGTCGGAACAGGAGGCACGATAACAAAACTGAAACTACTACCCACGACGATGATTACATCGAGCATGCATGATCGATATTATCGATACAATTAAATAAGTACATTGGAATTGATTTGCCCGTGATGCCACTATATTATATTTGATAAAGGACTATTATATACCTAGATGTTCTACTTATATATTAATACTCCTATATCTTTCTTGTGATATGATACTATTATTGCAAAGAGTCAATCCCAACACAATGTAAAATTCTCCGATTAAGTATATATTGAATATCGAGATGGCTAAATATGAAACAGTACTCCCTTTATAATGCTCACACCGGGGGAGGGAAACAATGCCCCTTTAAGCACAATCCCTCGCCCTTATCTTGTCAAGCCACACGGTCACCAAATGTGATGTAAGCCCATGATATCCAGGTGGTTTCCAAAGTTGGGTGGGAGGGGGGTCCTTAAAGCAGCCAATGGTGAAACTATGTTAAGGAGGGATTATGCGGGAGAGGAGGGATGTGGATTAGTGTAAGAGCCAATAAGAATGTCTATAACATCCACTGTTGCATGTATCTAAGAACATATATAAACTGAATAAAACTAAGCAACTAGACTATTATCTACCTACACTTCTGCTGGGGCTGTACTCGGATCGTGTGTTATGTTGTGTGTTGGCTCTACCATGGGGTAAGCTCTAGCATGTAATTTATCTAATACACATATAATACCCCTGTCACACTACGACGTAACGAGCTAAAATAAGCCTGATGTGGTCACTTTTCGGCATTATGTTGATGTATGTTGTGTTACGTTATGATGACGTCAGAATGACGTTAGACTGACGTCGAGCTATGTCACGTTACGTTGTGTTACGTCGGCGCATGTCAAGGTTTTGAACCTGTTCAAAACTTTCCATGTAACTCGAATGTAAGGGTTTACATTTGCCATACGTTCGGTACATGTTCGGCAAACATCAATGACATTAAACGGATGTTATTCAAACGCTGCTCACTACGTTCCACTATGTTCCACTATGTTGACCCACATTAAAGCCAGTGGAAATATCCACGCGGTGTAATGGGAACATCAGGAGAATGTCAGGAGTACGTCAGGAGAATGTATGCTGAATGTATGTCCAACATACGTTCAGCATCTCTCCACTGTGTCATGACATGTGTAACATCACGTAACGTAAAACAACATAGTTCTGGCGATGGAATAATGTTCATAATGTTCCGTGAGCGTCATTACATGGTCCTCTCTTGTTGAGTGACGCTATCACTATGCTTTACCAACATTACGCTCTCGTCAATTACGGTGCATCCATGTTCAACTTGTGCGCAAATTTGCATACTATGCCGAGAAGTTCAACGTTTTTCATGTTCTCCCTACGCTGATGTCGTTACGTCGTAGTCTGATAGGGCCTTAAAAGGAGGAACTGTATGCAGGATATGATGTGCTATGCAGGATATTATGCCTGATGCAGGATATTAGGGCATTCTAGCCTGGTGGAGTAGTATAGCTAATAACATGAGTGAACATAAGAAAATTAACCATAACCCTCACATACCACATTGCAGGTACTAATGCAATGGCCCCCAGGTACTAATGCAATGGCCCCCATCCTCGATCTAAGATAATATATCAGCATTTGATGAATCAGTTACTTTAATGCCAACTCTTTTTTGTATGGTAAATTAATATTATTCATTTAAATCTGCTGTCAGCGTCATAGCACTGGGCCCGTATGCAGGAGACGGTGGTAGCGAGCCAAAACAGTGGTAGGCGGGAATCCCCCGGGTAGCGGCGAAAAGTGGTATGCACGAGTCAGTGATAGGCCTAACACCAAAAGCTTAAACGGTGTTACACTACCTCTGAAAAAGTGGAGGTATAGCGCTGTTTACAGTGGTGTAAGGTATCAAATCTATTCAATGGTGTCATATTTAACAAAGTTACATAGTCAAATAGTGAAATTTGATTAAATTAACCCTAAAATCGAAGCGAGATTAACGCTGCAGCTGCAACGGCGGCGATATTAATATTAATATTTTCGAAACGACGAATCTAAAGTACACAAATCGCCGCCGCCGAAGCGACGTCGATATCCATACTGTCGCATATCAACAAAACACACATCACCGCCGCCGAATCGGCGGCTATATATTAGGCCCAAATCTATTAAATGCTGTCATATTTAACTAAATTACATACGCCATAAGTGAAATTTAATCAAATTAACCCTAAATTTGAACCAATATTAACTACGCCACCGCATTGGCGGTGTTATTCATATTGTCGAATGGAGGGATTTCCCAAATCTATAAATAACTTCACGTTTAGCTATAATGAAAGTGCTACGCGCTCCTGCATACCACTTGACATACTTCCCGAGCTCGGTGATAGCTACACGGTGATACGCGGTAACACCAAAAGCCGCTACCACCGACTCCTGCATACAGGCCCTGGTATTGCAGCCGTAAGTGTTACAGGTATCTTGGTATTTACACAATTTTAAATGATTTTACATGGTTTGTATAGTGTATTGAAATGTGAAGTAGATTCTGAAATTAAAGTATGCACATTCCATTAAGTAATAAGTATGGGGTACATTAAATCATTTTTACATTTAGATAAGGTTTTGGTTGGTGGTTTATGATTTCCAATTCAGGTAGATACTAGTATATGTACTTGCTCTTGCTTCAGTGTCATCAGATACTCTTTGATTGTCTTATTTCTTCTGCAGTAGTAGTTATGTATGTGAAGTACAAAGATACATAGGGGTTAATTATAACTATTCTTTGTTATACCCCGTACGACCAACATTGTACAGGTGGCTCCACCTACCCTCCTAGCCTCCACCGGATGTAGACCAGTGTTAGTCGCACCGGAGTAGATACTTGTATATACGGGTATAGGGTGCAGCTGGGCTGGGAGCCATTGTGGGCTCCTGGTAGAGTTTGGCCACCAGGTAAATGTTGTCGTCGGTTCAGGTGGGAGAGGTGAGATGCCCTAGTCGGTGCCACCGGTGGGTTCCGCAGCACGTTCTAGTTCAATCAGCCGGGGGGTGGGGGGGGGGGGGGGCATTGCGGTTCCCTTCCTCACTGGTCCTGGCTTAGCTTGTCACTGCCCGCTCGACCAGCAACGTAGCCACTTATTGGTGCTCACTCGCCTTGGTTTGTTTGTTGTTTGTTTTTTTTTCTGTTTTTTTTTTGTTCTCTTCTTTTCTTTCTTCTTTGATGTATGTTATTGTTATGTTATAGGTGATTGGTATGGTGGAATTCCCCAGCCATTTTCGGTACATTTGATCGGTACACACATGAGATATATTGCATAGATGATAATTGAAGGTGGATCATAGCTACATATACTGTTGATGTCTACCGTTGTTGCTTGTCCTTACATATATATATATATATATATATATATATATATATGCAGCATTACACACATGTACACTTAGATGTTTGGTTCTGACTGAGTGAGATATCGAAACAGTGAGAGTACTAGGTAGGACTAGATTTGCTATTATATCTAAGCATAGTTTATGGGCTACTTTACTGCCACTGTGCGTTCTGTTCATCTGACTGTTTATGGGACAGTGACAAGTAATTGTGGTAGTGGCATAAATCACAAGGGAAGATAAGCGAACAGCTTGCCGACTACAGTGTGAAAATGTAAATAGTAGGCATATATACTAGCCCTGTTGAGCAGGGCTGCATTCAGGGTGCGTCTTGAAGGCGACTCGGAGATGTCTCCATGATGCTTTTTTGGCCTATTTTCGTTCAGGGTGCATCTCTGAGACGTCTCTGAGATGCCTCCCTTTTCAGATATGAGGCAAAAAGCACCTACAAAATGGCTGCCACATTCCGTGGTTTCAGCCAATCACAACACAGCTTTTCCATTCCAAATGGCCACCACCTATGGGGGCAGCCATTTTCGAGACAACAAACTGCTTTTGCCATTCAGACTAACGTGACGTCAGGGCCATCTCAGAGGCGCCTCTGAGACGGACTCTGAATGTGACCAGGTGCGCTGATTCCAAATGTAACAAAGGTTTCCATTTGAATGCACACCACCCACGCAATGCCACCACTACATCCACCTGTCCATACTCAACAGTCCGCCATTATATTCTAGTAGAGACACCTGGGAGAATGATGGACTATTAGAAAATATGGGATGTGCATTGAGTTACAGTAGTTTTCCAAGTCCTATCACCAAAACGAGGAATGCAAAATTAGTAATTTAGAGAGGGCATATGCTCTGATTGGTTCCTAATGACTCGCTCTTTAGTTTATTCGAGAGAAAATGCTGCGTGGAAATAGGGCCAGGCGTAACAGAGTCTGGTGGTAAGTCTTTGCTTTGAACTGTTGAATCGGCTGGGTTCCAAAGTGCCAAACTCCCACACTGGGAAACTTGCGTTCTACTGATTCAGTCACGGCGTCCGATGTCATGATTAGATTGAGGTTTGCTGGTTCTGGGCGGAAAGTGTTGTGCAGTCTGGATACGGAAGCAACAGAAAGCGGACCAGAATGGCAATATCTAAATCAAGAAGGGCAGCAAGGGTAGGAAGGTCCCAAAGCACTCTGAATGGCATTCTGGGATATTGGGCAATGTTCAATATGTTGGGGAATGTTCATGTGCGGTTAGATTCCGCTACTTGTGGAGAGTCTCAGGTTTGATTCAGTTAGTTGCAGAGAGGCTCAGGTTCGATTCAGCTAGTTGCAGAGAGGCTCAGATTAGATTCAGCTAATTGCGGACAGACTCAGGTACAATACGGGGCATATCTATCTCTTGTCGAGAACCACTGCCTGATGATGCTTCGATTGCCATCCACCATGGTGAGTCAGTTGGGTGTTTGTTGGAGTGTTACGTCCTCGCAACATCTAAGGTCATATCAATGCGCATACCGACGTGTGAGAGTGTGCACTCATGGTGACTTGATAGTGCTGCCAAACTGGGAAATCAGGTGGCCATCACCATGACCTGATATCCCACTTAGTCACACTATCCTGACACTGAGCTAACTGGTCCTTGCCCTATCCGATTAATGCCAATCATCAGGCTAGGAAGTGACAAGTATAAATTTGATATAAGTCATTGGTTTGAATCTCCTGGGAACCAAACTCCCAATCTCATGCACACCAGGCCCGCGCTCTACAGATTCGGCCATCAGTCCCGGTGACTGCAGTTATATAATGGTCATGTCACACTATGGCGAATTGCATTAGGGTATGCCCAACATATGAAATACATTTCAAAGTGTTGGCACCTTGGCATTTGATGCCATATGACAACGTTTACCAAAGTGGTCCTACCGAACAGTACTTATGCCAAACGTACCCATAACATATCTCATCATATGCCAATGTGTTGGGGCAACATCAGATATATTGGCGTACACTGAAGTAAAATGGCATAATGTGACAGGGCCCTTACACAAGTTATTCCATCGCCATAAGTATGTCCTATATGTCTAAATACGTCAAGACACATTGGAGAAACATCAGATGTAGGTTAGACATATGTTAAAAGTAAGTTATTCATGCATTGTCAATACGCAGGCTTTACGTTCTCACCTGCTGGACTTACAACTAACATACTTCAAAGTATGTGTAAAGTACATGTGACTATATTGACATATATCAAACGTAAATATAGTGTATGCCTAACGTATAAAACACTTGAACATTTTGAACAGGTTCAACAAATTGTTGTTTACCAGGGTGCTCTTAACAAACACTACTTATGGTATACGTCAGCATACTCTGAGGCTATAGTGTGACAGGGCCTTTTTAGGGGTGGATGCATTATTTTGTGATTGTATGTAGCGAGTGGCAGACGTGGAGCAGGTGGGAGTGGGTACAGAGTGGGATTAGGATGCAGTTAGGTCCAGGTTGGGTGGGTGGCCTGGGTGGTGCTCAGGAGGTGTCGTGGTGACTGGTCCCCGGTTGGAGTGTAGCACACGGCCTGTGTCTGAATGCCCTTTGACCGGGTGATAATAATGCTCGGGCGGTGCTCGGCCTCAACGGCTCCCGCGAATGTAGGGTGGCACGGGGACCCGGGTAATGCTCGGGCGCAGACCAGGGGTGACCGGACCCTGGGAATGGAGTGCCGGGCCGGGGCTCCACCGGGAGGCCAGGGGACACAGGCCGCCAGATCCCCCCAAGGACCCTAGAGTGTCCCGTTATCGGTCTCAAACTGTGTACTGCGGGGACCAGCCGCTTGGGGGCAGAACCTCAACGGCGGGAGATTGCAGAACTCTATTCAATCTCATTGATTCTGGGCTCAGCGGCTGGCGTCCGAGTAAAGAAACCTGTACCGCAGATCGGGACCCCAGCCCAGCCCCCGTCACTAACGATTCAAATACCCAAGCGTAATTACAAACAATTCACCTACCAAAAAGGGTTACCGTGAAGCGATGGATTTAAAGCCAGTCACAAAGAAGATATCCATCCAAGAATAGGACGCAAAACAGTTACCAACAACTTATATCAACAACATCTTGGGCGCAAGTGGCAGTGTAGCGTCCAGGATAGAGGCGTGCCAGAGGTGGAGCCACCAGTCACATGGTTAGAGGGGGGGGGCATACATCAAGTAAGCCACCCCATCAATATTTAGGGTAGGAAATAAACATATCATCCCTTACGTGCGTTTATACTGGCATAATGCGTATACATCACATATATAAATGTGGTAGTATTTACTATCAACAACTAGAGCCAAGCATATTTACCTATTTTCAATAGAGTAAGAACAATACATCTGTATTACAAATGTTAGTAAACATTAACAGACACCAACTATCGGTAGGGCTCCATTTCCTAAACATGTATGCATGGCTAATGTAGATGAGTGATCAGTTTCATAAATGTGGTATCGGATATGATAATAAACAGATCCATGATAAATGTGCTTTATTCGAAATACACTACTACCAGAATAATGCACTAGAACGAAAGTATGTACTGTATAGTAATACACATTAGCAATACAAATACAAACTGCATGAACACACCTGCATTGAATCATAAGTTAACTTTCTCCTGCGTGTTAGGAATGATTCCAACTGGGACAGCGGCTAAGATTAAAGTACATTTCAAACCATGTTTTTTCACCAAACTAGGACAGATATTTTGGTCCAAGATCCTGACCATATGTTTTGAAAATATGTGCTTATAATTTAAGTGATTCGGGCATAAATAAGGGGTAGTTCTATTTCCTCACTTTCCCCAATGCTCCAGTGTATCTGGCGCGAGGGGGGCCCCGCCCAGCAATTACCCTGACAGCTGGGGTGGGAGACCACCAAAGCGCCGAGGGGGAATATATCTATATATAGAACATACGTTGCCCTTGCATTTATACTTGTATAATCCTTTATACATCACATATATAAGTCACTCGCGGGTGGCGTCAGTGTGGCAGAAGCAGGAACTAACTCCTGTAGCAATAGGATGATAATAGGACCTAACAAATAGAAAGAATGGAACTGATAAAGTACAGAGCACATACGCAGTTGTAGTGTTTGTGCAACGTGCCCGATACGTTCTGCGTTGGTAGGGAATCTCCGGGGAAGTGTTGACAACACCGGGACCGTGTGGATGAGAGCCACGAGGAAGGGGAGGGGGCGGTTGAGGGGCAGCGGCCGTGTGCGCGCGCAGCAGGATAACCGGAAGTGGCTTGGGGGGTCACCACCGGCGTCCCAGTCGGGGGCACCTCTGGGGAGAGACGGTGGTTGGAAGTGTCGACCTGATCGATCATATCTGTTGTGCTTTTACCAAGTTTTGTGTCATAAATCGGGGAAAAGAAATCTCGAGCACTCAGGGTGGTTGTAAACTGATAAGGGTGCCTGGTTGGGATGGTGTATAAGCGGTGCCTGATTCGCAGTTGATTTGTTGGGGTTGGTAGGTAGGTGTGGTGGTTCTGGCGTTCGGGAGTTGGGATTAGATGCCAATTTTACAAATTTGTGTGGAGAGGGATGGGGTGTGGGGGTGTTAGGTGGGTGGGTAAGAGAATGCTTGCTAGTTAGAATGAGGCTGTGAGGTTGTGTGAGTGGGGGTGGCTGCTGGGGGGTTTGTGTGTTAGGATGGGGATATGAGGTTGTATCAGTGAGGGTGTGTGTTTGCGCATTAGCATGAGGGTGTGAGGTTGTGACAGTGGCAGCGGTTAGTGGGGATTTGCGCGTTAGGATGAGGTTGTGACGTTGTGAGGATGAGATTGTGAGGTTGTGTGAGTGGCAGTGGTTAGTGAGGATTTTTGCATTAGGATTAGGGTGTGAGGTGGTGTGAGTGGCAGTGGTTAGTGGAGATTTGCATGTTAGGATGAGATTGTGAGGTTGTGTGAGTGGCAGTGGTTAGTGGGGATTTGCGGGTTAGGATTAGGGTGTGAGGTTGTGTGAGTGGCAGTGGTTAGTGGGGATTTGTGTGTTGGGATGAGGTTGTGAGGTTGTGTGAGTGGCAGTGGTTAGTGGGGATTTGCGCATTAGGATTAGGGTGTGAGGTTGTGTGAGTGGCAGTGGTTAGTGGGGATTTGTGTGTTGGGATGAGGGTGTGAGGTTGTGTGAGTGGCAGTTGTTAGTGTGGATTTGTGCGTTAGGATTAGGGTGTGAGGTTGTGTGAGTGGCAGTGGTTAGTGGGGACTTGCGTGTTAAGATGAGTGTGTGAGGTTGTGTGAGTGGCAGTGGTTAGTGGGGATTTGTGCATTAGGATTAGGGTGTGAGGTTGCTAATGCTGGGTGTTGAGGCAGGTCGGAGGGTGGGTGTACGTGATGGGAACACCCATGCAGGCTTGCCAGAGGTGTTTCTGGAAGAGGGATGCGGAGAGGGACTGGTATGGGTGGGGGCTACTGGTGGCTTGCCTGTTAGGTTGAGGGTGTGAGGTTGCTAATTTTCGATTTAGCTTAGAGGGTGGATGGTTGGAATTTTGAGGCTGGATGTGAATGCGCGTGAAGTGGTGGTCCTGGATGAGGGGGTTCGAGTGGTTGAAGGGTGCCAACTTCAAGTCTTCTGGAGACATTATTATAATCTCATTACTCTCCTTCTCAGGGTGTAATGGGCCCTCCTACAGATGTCGGCAGTGTCCTCTAACCGGCACTGATGGGCGGCTGCAGTCCTTGTGAGACATGCCTAATAACATGAGTCAGGTTTGTTCGTCGGGCAAATTTCAATACAGGATGGAGTATGGTGAGATTGGGTCACGTTGTAGGATGTCGATCTATGGCAGATGCAAAACTATCAACCAGAGACATGTTGAAATGTTTGTGTATCTTTTTCTATATCCCTTATATACTTATGCTATCCTGGTAGGCTCAGTGTATGAAACATCCACAAGAAGACAATGTTGTACTCACATGGTTGTTTAATCTCAACATAGTCGATACAGGCACGTGTACATAGTCTGGACTGGGTGGTATCTGTGGTGAAAGAGAGAGAGCATGTGACCTGCATCCTTATTTATTGGTTTATATCCGGGTATCAGTCAGCAACCTTAGCTGGTACCCGGCAGACCGTTGGCTGCAGTGCACCAACATATCGGTCACCTGCTTGGTTGCATAGCACTAAATAAAAATCAGCCCAAAATACTCAAATATTTTACAATATGCCAAAGCAGCTATGCTAGTCATACATATATTTACATACAGCAATAACATATGATTGTTTGAGTGTTACCGCCTTGCAACATCTAGGGTCATATCAGGATGGAGACCGAGTAATGACAGTGTGCATTCACGAGGACTAAATAGTTCTACCTGGTTGGGATACCAGGCAACTGCAGTCGTGACCCGATATCGCACTCAGTCACTATATCCTCACAATATCCTACCGTGGCTTTTGCCACTAATATCGTTTGATATCAATACTGATAGTAGATAACAAACAATACCCAACAGCATTGCATCATGATAGAAGTGACACTATAAATCATATATATTTGACTGTACTATGAATTAGTTCGGACCACCAATTATCAAAAACGGTTGACATCAATACTGATAATAGAATACCCAATACCATGGCGATCGTGATAAAATTAGCACTCTAAGTCATATACCATGGACTATACTTTGAATTAGATCAGACCAACAATTACCATAACTCTGCTAAAATTCTCTATTAACATGTCGCAGCTTTACTTTCAAGTGTCATCTTCCAATACCTCCATATTGTTCACTCTCCATCTATTAAATCCATCCTTCTTTCTTGTATGAACACCCTGTCACCACACCACCCTCCTCCTACCCACGTGCGGTCCACCCTGTCGAGACATCTCCCCGCCCATTAAGACTAGTGTCCACACCAATACACTCCGATACACTCCTCCAGTAGTTATACGCTCAAAAGCTGCTGCGCAGTGTGTGGGGGATGTGTCTCTAGCAGACACATCCAAACAACAAATGTAATGCCTGGTACACACCTACCATATAGGATTTGCGCACTAAAACTGTTAAACTTGACCCGACCCGCTTAAAACTGAAAACAGGCCGATTCATTTTTCGAATCATGAATCGCAATCGTAATCGGCCGGTTTTAGCTCTAAAACTGAGGTTTTATGCGCGAATCGCAATACCTAGGTGTGCGCGGGGAGCGCACACCTAGTGATTTTTGTGTGCAAAACGGGCAGTTTTAGAGTGTATACGGTAGGTGGGTGCGCACAAACGGTAGGTGTGTACTAGGCATAACTTGGCAGCAGGCCCTGCTGGGTAGTTAGTGCACTTGCATGACACCCATTCAATATCAAACTCCAATTCCCCCTGATCTGAAAGTGAACTAGCGCAGTAGATATATACCAAAATGATGCAAATTTGGCACCAAATAAAACAACAAAAATAACAAAAGAACTAACACAACAGTTAGATCAGAAGGCTACTACCAAAGTGAAACTACATCCCTGCTATTTGCCACATTGCCAGTCCTGGTATATACCCCGACCCACCCCCATACCCCCCCCCCCCCACACACACCATCCCTATCCCAACAGTGGTCCCGTAGAGACACCCATTTGCCTTATTGACGCTGGCCACCACTGCCGACAATCTCACAAACAGACGACTTCTGGTCTCGGCTAGCAGACGACAACCGGTAGGCTTTGTTTGTGTGGATTTTATTTCCCGCCAAGCCGCCATTCCTGTCATGGTTCTCATCACGTCCGCAGAATGGCGCCACTTGTCTTTAAGCCGCACTGGACGCGGCGTGTTCTTAATGGATTGGCTCTCAATACCAACAGCGCCCCACTTGACACTGTGAGGGTGGCGAGCAGACGTCTTTTCACCAACGTCCAGCAACGCTTCCCGCGCTTTTCAGGCGCCCGCAGAAAGGGGGCCATTCAGGCGGCGAGTGGCGGCCAATGCTGCCGTTCATCAAGCGGCCGGGTGGCGACTCGGCAGTGTCACCGTGCACGAGGACTTAGAGCTAGGTGTGTGTGTGTGGGTGGGAGGGAGGGGGGAGGGAGGCAGGGACGGCTTCGGGGGAGGGTAGGGGGTTTGGGATTAGCTGTTGGATGGTGACAGTGCAATGGGGCTTTTGTGGGGGTGGCGTGGGTCGGTGGGGATGGGGGGAGTGGGATATGTGCCCATGGCAAAGTGGGCGCATGGTCCAGAACTCCCCTCCCTCCTCCCCCCTGCGCCTCCGCCTCCCCCTCCATTCGGCCTACCCTACCCCTCCCAAACCCGATCCCCATACCCCTATCCCTCCCCGCACCCCCTCCCCCTCCCCCTCCCTCTTCCGCTGACCTCTCCCTGCGCCGCGGTCCCCCATCCCTATCGCCTTCCCCCTCCCCTGCCCCCTCTCCCTACCTCCACCCTTATGTGTGGCCACATCGGGCCACACGTTCCTCGCCGTGGTGTCTAAGTGTGTCCCGACCCCCACCCCAATCCAGTACCGAGGTCCACTCTCCAAGCCGAGGCTGCCTCACACAATGACCACGCGGCTGACATCGTCCAACCCTCCGAGACCGGCCAACACAAAGACTTTTTCTCGCCACCCGCAAGGTGGCGCCACCAGGAACACTTCCGGCCTGCCGTTTTCGGGCGCCGTCGTAGCGCGCTGTAAGCCTTCACCCCGCCCAGCGTTCCGCCCCCCGCACCCCTTCCCCGACCCCCACGTGAGTTATATATCATGCCGACCGTCTCGTGTGGACGAGACCCACACGAGACTCGACGAGACCCACATTTAATCAGTTGGTGAAGGTGTGTGGGCGCAAGCTGGGGGGGGGGGGGGGTGGGGAATGGGGGAAGTGGGAAGAGGGAATGAATGGGGAAGGGAGACGAGGAGAGGAGTAGGAAGGATGGGGATAGGAGAGGGGCTAAGGAAGGGCAGGGGTAAGGGGAGGGTTAGAGGGTAGGGGAGGAGTGGTGAAGTTGGATGGGCACGGACCGGGGAGGGAGAGAGGGTATGGCTGAGGGGAGGGGGAGAAAGAGGGGGACATGGATAGAGATGGGGATAGGGATATGGAAGGGGAGGTAGATGGGAAGGAGGGAGCAAGAGGGGAGGGAGAAGAGGAGGAGGGGATGATGGGGAGGAGGAAGGAAAGGAGGGGTGGATGAGGGGGAGGGGTAAGGAAAGGAGAAGAGGAATGGAAGACGGGAGAACAAATTGGGAGGAGGAAAGGGAAGAAGAAAGGGGGACGGGGCAGGGGAGGGGTCAGGGCAGTGTGGGAAGGGGACAGCGGATGGGTAGGGGGGAGGACGGAGCGGGACGAGGAAGGGAGGAGTGGGAGGGGGCAGAGGGGAAGGAGGGGGGGGGGAGGGATGATATGGGAGGGAGTAGGGAGGGGGGACTAAGGCGCGTGTGCATATTTGATAAGGAAGGATGCTGAGAACTACGACGACATTCATCATCGGCGGATGTGGTGCGGAATCAGGCTGTCAGATCTAGCGAGGACACCTTTGATAAGAGGTGTGCGCGTGGTGGTATGCGTGTATGTGTGTGTGTTGGTGTGGGCGGGTGTTGATGGGTGTGGCAGTTGTGGTTTCACCAGCGCGGGCTGGATATCCGAACACTTGCGTGTGGGTGAGCCGTCTAGAGGAGAGGGGTCTGGGCATTGGTGTGGACGTGGGCGTGGATTGGGGCGGGGAGTATGGACGGGGGTAAGGGCGTGGGGGGGGGGGGGGGGGTGACCGTGTCCGGATGCTGAGGGCAGCGGTGACTGTGGCGTTAACAGAGCACCATCGAAACATAAGTGTAGTATGTAGTGTCAAGGCTGCCTCATATTGTACGACAATTTGTTGGTGAATGATCCTAGTAGTGTATCGAGAATCAGAGTTAATTAGGTTTCACAGTTCCTGCACTTGTTGCATGCCTGGCAAGGCCTCTTTGATGTGACCACATAAGCCTCGTTGCCATTAAGTCATGTTTGAGCCAGTCTGGCATGTTGCCCCCTTCCATGCCCACACACACCCTCCACACACACCCGCCACACACACTCACCCGCCACACACACTCGCCACTTCCTTGTATACCACTTAACCACTGCTCTGCTTGACTTATGCTCCAATGTACATAAACTTGAATTTTGTGTTCCCAGATGCGTCTCAACAATGTGTACTGTATTCCCCCTGTTACACTCAAGATAATACCACATTGTTTTGTGCAATGAACCTCTTTGAACTACAATGCTCTACACGCTATGATGATTGCCACTATGCAACCTACATATTCACCATATTCCCCCTGTTAGAGTTAAGATAATACCACATTGTTTTGTCCAATGAACCTGTTTCAACAACAATACTCTACACGCTATGACAATTGCAACTATGCAATCTACATATTCACTGTATTCCCCCAGTTACACTTAAGATATTACCACATTGTTTTGTGCAATGAACCTGTTTGAACTACAATGCTCTACACGCTATGGCCATTGCCACTATGCAACCTACATATTCACTGTATTCCCCTGGTTACACTTAAGATAATACCAAATTGTTTTGTGCAATGAACCTGTTTTAACTACAATGATGTATCTGCTTTGAGGACTACCACTCTGCCACCGACCTATTCACCCTATCACCTCCTGTTACAGTCAACCACTCACACAGCAGTAGCTAAGGACCACTCCCTTTGGCTTTCACCCAGGCTGTCAACAAACAGCGCCGCTGTCATCTGTCAATGCCATTTGCCAATGCTATCTGTCAATGCCAGCTGCAGAAATACCACGGATGGCGCCAACGTCTCCCGCTGCGATATAGGTTGTACTCGCCGGCTGCCCTGTAGCAGGCGCCAGCAGCGTAGACTGCGGCGTCTGCTGCCCTACAGGCGGGATCGCCAGCACGCCAGCCCCAGCCTACCTCCCTTAAACACGAACATAACTGTCAGCATTGTCTCAAACACAGCCAGCACTGTCACATTACTCACAACCACACTGGAGCATCATCTAATTGATGTCGCGATTCCAGCCAGCCAGAGGTCAGCTTTTTGACCTTCAGCTGTTCCGCCTTCAACGCCTCACAGCTTTTCTGGCTCTGCCTATAACTCTGCAACTTCCTCGCAACTTCACGCAGTTAGTTATTCATTCACTAGTCTACCCCTGGTAACATCAAACCATTATGCTCTAATCCCGCCATCTCATATATCACTACATCACCACTTCAGACAATCACATCAGAGACCACACAGAGACTCACAACCTGAGCATAATCTCAGCGAGACTTTCACCACTCTCACATGCTGATACCGTCTCGGCCGTCCCAGTCATAACCTCATCGCCCTCATCCCTCACCACGCAGATACCCTCAAGATCATAGCGTTCCCATTTCATCCCTCACAACATCAGATCCTCACAATTTGTGAATACCATCCTCATGCCCCACCCCTCACCACAGTAAATTCTCACATTCGGAGCATAGCATCCTCACCCCTCACCACATCATATCATCACAATTTGAGCATACCATCCCAACGCCCCACCCCTCACCACATCGAATCCCCAGAATTTAAGCATACCACCCTGAACCCTCGCCACAACAAATCATCACAATTTGAGCATACCATCCTCACGCCACACCCCTCACCACATCGAATCCCCAGAAATTAAGCATACCACCCTGAACCCTCGTCACAACAAATCATCACAATTTGGGCATACCATCCTCACCCCTCACCCTTCACCTTATTAAATCCTTACAACGTGAGCAAACCATCCTCACGTCTCACACCTCACCCCATCAAATCCTCAACATTTGAGCATACCACCTTCAACCCTGAATACTTTGAATCCTCACAATCTAAGCGTAACACCCTCATCCTTCAGCACATCAAACCCTCAACATTTGAGCATACCCCCTTCCGCCATCACCACACCAGATCCGCACCATCTGGTCATATCATACCACCCTCACCTTGCACAACATCAGAACCTCACATAATCACACCTTCATCTGTCGCACACACCCATCAACCTCTCCGTATTCAGAGAGTCGCCACCTGCAACACATCCCCAAACTCATCATCACCATCCTTACACCATACCATAGCATGATCCAATTCTACCTGCACTACTCACCACTGACGATTATCACACCGGAAGTCATCACCACTCAGACCCTCACTCTGACACCGTGGTCATTAACACCAACATCCACATTCACACTCCCACACCTTTACAGCATTAGACTCACACTCCCCTGCACCTCATAGACCGGTAAGCAGCAGATGTGAGCGTTTTTAGCGTCTTGCCAGTCCCCAACACGGCTAATCTACCTAATAAGGGCACGTTCCCACAGGCTCGTATAAACCCACACCTAACGCTCCATAAGCCATCACAAGGTGGGCTGAGGGGTGCGGTTGGGGTGGGGGCGGAGGCGGCTGGGGTTGTTGTAGATAGCCTGCAGGGGTTGTGTGTAGGATAGGGTAGACTTGGGGAGGATGGGGCTGGGGGAAGTGTAGGATGAGGGTGCCGAGTATGGGGGATGGTGAGAGTATGGAGTGTGGGTGGGGAGTGTAGGGGAGAGTGGGGGTTTGAGGTGGGGGTTTGAGAGTGCAGGTGAGGGTGGGGGTGTGGAGTGTGTACGGTGCGTAGGCAGAGATGGTGTGTGTGTGGAGGAAGGGAATGTGGGGGTGTAGGAGTGAAGGATGGTGGGGGCAGTGGAGGATGAATGAGTAGTTGGTGTGTGTGGGGAGTGTGGGAGATACAGCAAATGGTGCGAGTGGGTGGGGATGGGAAGCGATTGCAGGGGAGCGTCGAAGTTAGGAGGGAATGTGGGGATGAGTACGGAACATGGGGGTGGGTGTAGAGAATAGGGAAGGTGCGACTTGTAGACCGGTTGGTGGGTGGGGAGTGTGGAGGAAGGTTGTGACTGTCACGGATGCTTCCGACTGTTTGTGGGGGTGCAAGTGGGGGGATATATGCAGAGTGATTGGGTCAAGGTGCATAGTATACGTGTCGAGCAATGTGTTGCTATATGCCGCATCATCATCATCATCATCATCATCATCGTCAATCCATTAACATGTAGCTAGCTTACTTGGGGCACCGTGGTTTACTTTGCAACCATTTTTTTTCCAGTTTTCAGCCTGTGGCAGCAGACGGTGGAAAGTGTGCGCTCGGATCTCTGTGTGGTCGGGGGTGGAGGGGGATATGTTGGGTGTGGGTGCGTTGCAGGTGGGTGGGTTAGGGTTCGGTGGCTCTGAGACGTGTAATGATCCACCTGGTTAGACTTAACTAGAGTCCCTAGCCACTGTGGCATCCCCTTTCGGCATTTGCTGATGTCAGCGCTTTGATCTTGCCTCATAAGTTGCCCGATGGTAGACATATATATGAATATATATATATATATATATATATAGATATGTATCTACATATACTATATCTAAATAGATACATGTGTATATGTATATATGTATATATGTATATAAATATGTGCTATATAATGTAATATGTGAATATAAATAAAGAATAGTCCCTAATGTGTTCAGTGCTCCTTCTGGGCACCTCTCGCTTCCCAACACACCTTATTCTCAGCAGCCCCCCCCCCCCCTGTAACTGGGCACTCTCTGCTTACTCTTCTCTGGGAACCGACTCCAACGGTCTTCCAGCTCTCCCTTCAAAATGTATATATATATATATTAAGAGTTCAGGCGCAAATTCAAGTAAATGCCAATCCAAATATGCAGCTTAAATAAATGAGTTCTACCAGAAAGTAATGGTAAGTCTCACTAATTCCACTTTTCTTATGATTACATGGTTATGGAGCAATGAACTAAACATAATGAAGGTTCGAATCCCATGTTTATCTAAGTTTTTGGATTGGCGTTTTTCATGGTTTGGCGCCAGATCTATTCATATGTATCTATATATCCACATCACCTTTTATATATATCTCCGTTGATACTAACAGAGGCAGTCAAGGGTGGTTCGTGATGTGGATGCTCACTGGCGGCGCTGCGCGTCATATTTAGAGGTGTAGGAGATGTAAGATACAAACAATAAACTAGCTTCTTTATATTCACCGGGTGCCGTGGCTGAATCGGTAGAGCGCCGGCCTTTTTTATGGGGTGTGTATGCTGTCGATAGCATGTAAGTCCATAATAGGTGGTTGGGTTATGGCGTGTGGGAGATCGGTAGTTTGGTTTCCCGTCGAGTCAAACAAAATGAAATTGATACTTGTCTCTTCCTAGCCTGGCACTCAACATGAATGGGATAGGGAAATAACTGGTTAGCTCAGTGTCAGGATAATGTGATTGAATGTGATATCGGGTCATTATTTCGGCAGCCTGATTTCCTAGTGGGGAAGCACTAACATTTTACCATGAGTGTGCAGAGTCACAAGTCGGTCATCATCATCATCATCATGCTGTCGGTCGTGATGAAACAAAGACTGCTTTCATTACTTGACTGCTGCTCTCCATTTATGCGGTTGTACATTTCATGAAAGCTGCCAGCAAAAGTGTTGAAGTGCTGCTGGCTTTTGCAAGTTCCCAGCGGCACTCTCTCGGGGAGCAAATAGAGGTTTCACACTGGCAAGAACATGTGAAGACAGGTGCAAAACTATTTGTCCTTGCAGTGACTGGTTGGGATATGTTCCATACATCAACCACCCTTAATGCTGCCACAGTGACATGGTTTTCTGATATGGGGTTGCTCCCTTAGCCTTCGGTTCTGTCAAGAACCTTTACCACAAGGCAGTGGTTTACAACTCGGCAGGGCAGGGGCGTCAAATTCCCTGAGGTGTTGCAATACCTGCAATACCTGCATACCAGCCAAGTCGATACCCATCCCAATATGTCCTCATATATTACCAGGATATACAACTTCCAACACTAGCCAACAAATCCTTATATTCAGGAACTCTGTGTTGATCTCATGTGTCTATGTATATCTTTGTTTGACAATTTGCATACCAAAGTTCCATATGAGTGTGTCTTTTATGATAGCAAGGACACGGTGTGCTCGACCAGACGGTGTGGCCGAATGAGTAGAGCGTCCATCATCCTGTGTTGGGCGATCAGGAGATCCAAACCTATGAGTGTGTGGGTTTGATTCCTGGTCGAGTCAAACAAATGTCTTAGAAATTGGTACTTTTCACTTCCTAGCCTGGCACTTGGCATTATTACGATAGGGCAATAACTGGTTGGCTCAGTGTCAGGATAATGTGACTGAGTGGGATATCAGATCTTGGTGCTGGCGGCCTGGTTTTTCCAGTGAGGCAGCCGTATAAAGTCGCCATGAATGCGCACTGTCACAAGTCAGTACCCATCCTGATTTGACCTGAGGTGTTACTAGGGCGTAAAACAACAACACACAACACACAGAGTGTGCTCCTGCATCCAATGCCCACCTGCGTTGGCGACAGAGGAGATTCCAGTAAATGATCCTGGTTATTTACAGTTTCCTAAATAAATACACCCAACAGGTTAATACATAAAAATATAACATTAACAAAGAACAATTTGTTCTTATGACTGAGTGTGTGGAACGATAATGCGTTGTATCGTGTTTACGGCCCCGCTATATGGCATGGTATCCGATACGCGTGTGGGTGTGTGTGAGGGTGTGCGGGGGCTGTGGGGGTGTGGGGGTAGGGTGTGTAGGGGGGTGTTGGGTTGCCGAAACTGAGCAGAACACAACAAACACAGGTCACTCTGACATCCACACACTCGCAGGCCTCCGAACAGCTTGTAAAATATTTCGGAATGTTGGGGTAGCTAAATAATATTCTAAAAGCATGGTGTATGTGCATATCAAGATATATAGGTAATACATATTATTAATGTGGTTGCAAGGTAATAACGGTACTATTGTACATAAAAAGGGTTTCTATGTGATAGCTACCTTATACATTAATCTGCAAGCAAAGGGGTGCCAGGTACAAGAAAGCTAGGTCACATGAGTAATGACCAAATATAAATAGGGGTGCAGGTCAGATGTGCGCTCTCACTCACCACCACCACCAGCCAGTCCAGATCTGGGTAAAACATGTGAGTGTGTCAATGTTAGTTTGGATTAAACCACAATGAACAGCCATCCAGATCTCAGTCCTTTTAGAGAATAGAAACATGAACTTAAAGTGGAGTAGCTAATCGTGATATTGGGCCACCCTATCTTGTAACGTTTGCTACGGCCTGGTAGGCTATATATATACCGTCACCACTCACTTTCAGCACCTCATACCTTAGTCAGTGAAGGTAGATATGGACATTATCGAAGCATGTAATAAATAATACCTCATAGCTTATGCAGAGAAGGTAGATATGTATATTATTGAAGCATATCATAAATAGGTCATTCTCTGATACTGGGCAATAAAGTGTGACAAGGAACCAGGAAACCCAAAGTGAAGACCGTTCATATAATAGCAAACCGATGTGTATAACTTACAGCTTCATCAAAGGCCAGTTGCTCTCATTCCATGTCTATGTGGTGTAGGAGGTTAAAAATCCCTTGGGTCGGTAAAAGTGTAGGCTCAGGCTTTCTATCGACAAACTGTATAATGGTGAAAACAAGCCTGTTCAGGCTTATCCATGATAGGCAGTATAAATCTTCTTTGTTTTAAACAACAACAAACAACAAACATTCCAACTAATAGCATAATCCATGTTCATAAGAAGGTTCGTTTGCATGTTGTGCATATGTCAGAGTTAAAAAAAAAAGTTATTTCAATTTTTACGTTTGATCTTATATACATTGAGTATTTAATATGTGCATGTCATTTCTGTGACTGGGAAATCAAGGACTCAACCAGAATAGCATTATAGCATACGCAACAAAGTTCCTTACCTTCTTTTTAATCGAAAAAATCTGAGTGGATGTTCGACCAGGCTTCCAACGTTTAATTCTACTGGGGATTACTTGAATCTGCTTTTAGGGAAATTAGAAACTACAATACCACAATTGCTAATAATAACTCAACCTGACGGCTGCTGCTTTCTCAAATTGTATACAACGAATAATGTCTTTTGTCAGCGGTAGAGCACTGGTCTTCCCGCCGTGCAGTCCAAGTTGTTGGTACATAAATGACAATATCAGTTGCAATAATAAACACATGAAAATCCTGTTCGATAATAGATAATATAAATGAACTATTAGTTGTAATAATAACTGCATACAATTCCAGTTCAACATATGTATTATGCACTTGGTGAGTATGCATCACATGGTATTCACACTATTCACGCATGACCTAATTTGGCATCAGAAAGAGTCTGAGTAAGCGTCGGTATTGGAACTGACCATAAGATACTATTGTGTGCCGATGTGTATGAACTACTACATCAATTAAAGGAGTACAATTTGAAGATGTTAACTTTTGAAACACTTGTCATGGGGGTGATGACAATGGGAAACACAGTGCCTAGAGCGGGACTCGAACCCACATCTCCTTGCACTCCGGGCCAGTGTGCCAACCATTACACCACCCAGGCTCCCTGATATCAATACACTCCCCACGCCTACCTGTCTATGTGGTTACTTGCCTGAGAGGTCAGTGCAGACCACTACACTCGTCCCCCTGGAATTGTAAGTCTTGTAATGCTTACAATTACATACATACAGGCAATGCCCTAACACATACATACACAGGGTAGGTTCAACAACCATATAGTGCAAAGCTTGTACAGGATCCTGATCACGGCAACCAGTGTCATGGGGGTGATGAAAATGGGAAATATTGCGCCTAGAGCGGGACTCGAACCCACATCTCCTTGCACTCCGGGCCAGTGTGCCAACCATTACACCACCCATGCTCCCCACGCCTACCTGTCTATGTGGTTACCTGCCTGAGAGGTCAGTGCATACCACTACACTATCATCCTCATTTTTGCTTACCTTTTTTCTATGTATTGGTTAATTTTCATAAAGATTGAGTGATGATCAGATGCATTTCAGTAAGCAATGTCAACAAAGTCACTCACCTTGGCTGCAAATCTTTTCTTAAATTCAAAATTGCATAACTTTCTTAATATAGATATATTGTTGTAATATATTTTAACCCTTTTAATACTTTTATTAATTTGTAAATACTAAGAGTAGATGTTTAAGTGTGTTACACAGATAGGTATGCTGCAGGGTACATGATACCACCATAACTATGCAGACTTGAAGTTGACAGTCACATTGTAGTTAAAGAATGGGAAAAGCACCATGCAAGGTTCACCCAATCTTCATGAAAATTGGCCAATAGATAGAAAACAGGTATGCACAGATAAATATGGTAGGTTCAAAAATGAATACCCTCAAATTTGAGTGATTTCGACAGGTATTGGTCGACCAAAAGTTAATTGCATGACTTTTCATACAGCGGCGCTTTGCAGACGTGTACCTGGCCTCGGTATGGTTTCAACATGGCCAGGGCGTGAATAGTGTGAATTGTATGATTCTAGAATTGTCTTTATACACTTCTTTCTTCCTTCGGCTTTCTCTCTTATGTTTTCAAAAAGATATAACATATCTCCAATAAACACATATATATATATTATATTGTAAATATGCAAATTAGTGGATCCAGTCACCAATACCAGATGCAAGAAACCTTCCCATTGTTGGATCCCAGTACACATGTTTGGTATTGTGTGGCATAATGATGGGATCGGAAGATCGAAATTGCACTGGGGACTTACAGGTGTTATGTCAATTTTAAGTAAAATGTTAGGTAATAGATTTTGAAAGAAGATGTAGTAGATGGGGTTGATATATTCGTTAAACCTAAATGCTTAATAAATCAGATCCACACAGACTTGTCTCAATGGCTCATTGCAGGAGAGGTCAGTGCATACCACAATACAATCATTTTCTCATAGAACCTTTTCAATCAAAGTACCTGTTCGTTGCAGTATGTACTAGCAAAGGAAGGTCATTAGGGCTGCTAACCTATACCATTTACAATGTGACAGTAGGGGATCGATAGGTAGATATATAATTAAGAATATTCCTGCAGAAATGATGCATAACACCATACATATACTGAACAAGGCCTAGTTCAATCCGAGTAGTATCTGTGTAGATAAGAACCAAAGGTGCGTTGACCATCTTCTTACATCCGCGTGCTATACATTTCAGTCACAGAAGACTGGTCTTCCTCATTCCACTGCTCCTTGTCCTATCCAGTAATGCAGAGTGTCTGACCAGGAAGCGACAAGCATCAAGTTTTAAGTCATTGGTTTGACTCGACCAGGATTCGAACCCACGATCCCACGATCTACCAACACGGGATATGGATGCTCTAACTCATTCGGTCATCCCATCTGATATCCCACTCAGTCACATCATCCTGACACTGAGCCAACCAATCCTTGCCCTATGCTAATAATGCAGAGCGCCTGGGTAGGAAGCAACAAGTATACATTTTAGAGTCATTGGTTTGACTCGACAAACGATCTACCACAAGGCGAGAGAGGCACTCAACTCTTTCGGCCATCCTGTCTGGTCCGCACTGAGTAATGTGTAATGCTTAAGTAATTGATTCATTCGGGAAATGTAATACACTGTAGGAAAGGCATTGACTGTTCTTTCGGATCTTCCAAGTATAACATAGGGCATTCACATCGCTATTTATGTCACAAAAGCGCAAAGGTGAATCTTTAGTGATAACAGCTCAGATGGACTGATGAGGATAGGTGAGGTGGAGTAGACTGACATGACTGAGCGCAGCGGTCTTTGGGCGGCGACCGAGGACATCGGGAGGGGGTGCCCAGGGGTGGGGAGAGGCCTGCCGGGATGAAGGGAGGGCAGGCGGGGTGGGCGAGTGTGGCAGCGGGTCGTCGGGGTCTGAGGGCGGGAGGAGGGAGGAGGGGTGCTACATACCATACATCCGTCACTTCACTTCAATGTAGGTAATCAGGATAGTGGTTCCATGGAGTCTGTACGGACATGGGTGGGTGGGCAGGCCTGTCAGATCAGGAGCAGGCTTAGTATGTGGATTATCATGCTTGAGAGTGGAAGCAGAGCAGGTTTAAAACAATTTAATATATGTATTGTTTGTATGTGTGTGAAGGGCAAACGAAGAGACGTGCGTCTGTTCATTCTGTCTACAAAGATTTAAGATATTGGCGATATAATTGACAATATACAGTAATACAACAATATACCATTATGTACGGGTTTTCTGTGGCTTATATATAATATTGCCTATATAAATGTAAAGATATCTATATTGGATGTCTATATAACCTATATTAGTATTACGGCGATACAAGAATATATATCTGCATATCGCCATATGCAATATATATATACTTATACCGACTATATATATTTACTATATATATATACATATATATATATATATATATATATACATATATCTATGCGATATAAAACTGTTATGGAATAGTGCGTTAGAAAAAGTATTAAATATATATATATGTTTGATATATCTTATTCAACTAGAATATTCATAGACACTTCCTGTCGGTTGTGGTTCTCCAATATATATATATATATATATATATATATGTATATTAGTTGGAGCCAATCAACATAGCGGTGCCACTTGCATGCTGATTAAATTGTGTTGGTGCTAACTGTCCAATAATACAATTTAGTACGGATTCTATTCTCCAAGACTGGACTCTTCTTATTCCAGTATATAATGACGATTTCACATCAACTTAACAACACATTAAATCTAATATATACATATCTATATATATTTGATATTTATGACATAACCCACTCCATTCGAATAGAGTTAGTCTGGTGTTATATTTAAATATTTACGCTTGGAATAAACTGCATGCTCATCAATAAGCGACAGTGCAGTCAGATGAGTGATGGGGGCTGTGTTGTGGTCAGACGGGGGCTGACGGGGCCGGGCAGGGTCGGGCAGGGCCGGGAGCGGTCACCGTGTGAATCGGCGAGGCTCCAGGCCGGCTATCCCGGCCCAATTCACCTGTCACCCGACGGGCACGCCTCACCGTCCTCACCCCACAACCCGCGGCGTGACTGACCCCTAACCCATGACCCATGACCCCTGACCTCTTTGTAACATTTTCGCCTGGTCCCGTACCACTGTGCCTGACCCCCGTGACCCCATTCCACTAACGCTCACGGGAGTGTGGCTTACTCTGCGCTGATTTACTAGAGAATTGTCACTTTAGATTGTCACGTGATATAATTTTGTATAATCAGCACTTTTGTGAATGGGTTCAATGTGACACTGCAAGTACATTGTTGGGCCACTCACTGTCCGTGAAGGCTGAGTACAATGAACAGTAAATACATACGTTGAAGTTCAATATTATTGCTAGAGAAATACAGCCCCACCAACATTAATAAAGATGCCGAAATAACTGAAAACAAAAGTGTCACTTGAGACTGTTGCGAAGAGGACAATTCTGTCAAATCGCTAAGTCGTGCATAGGTTCAATGTGGCATTGCCTGCAATGCTATTGGACCACTAACTATCCTTGAAGGCTGAGTAAAATTAGCAGTAAAGATATAGACAATTGAACATACACAATATCACTGCAGAAATACAGCTCCACCAAACAAAGATGCCCAAATAATCGAATGCGGAGGTGTCACGGAAATAAGTTGCACCGGAATGAGTAGACCGCCGTGTAATATTGTACCATCTCAAGTCAGTGTATGGTCCATTATCTTCAAACTGTCACCCTACTATAATATATGGAAAATGTTCGTAAAATCGATTGTAATATTATCCAACCTCGTTGTTAAAAGGCTAATGCTCAGATGTGTGGCTTTGTAGGCAGGCTATGGTGAAATCAATACAAACAAAGAGAAATGAAGAGTATAAAGTGTAAAGAAGGAGAGAGACTCAGGTGCTCTGGTTTATTTTGTATATGGTTACATAGGTTCATTGTAGATTATCACTCCACCCTTTCCCCCAATGGAAATTAAAGATGCTTGACCCTACCAATAGGGATCCAGCATTACTGGTCCCCATGAAAACCAGTAGTCTGCCCACCACCAGCAAGCTCTATCGGCCCATGGCCGCCACCAACCTTGACCTTTGAGTGTGGTGATCCCTATTCCAGCAGAGGGAGGTAGGCCCTGAGTGCACACACACCCATATCTGACGGCCCCACTATGTCTATTTACATCCCACTACGGCACCACCAGCCCTTACATATATATATATATATATCTATATATATACATACATGCGCTTGGTCATGTACACCAATCAGTAATAGAACATTTACATTCCCCCCTATGCCATATATCGGAATATTTTACATCGTTATGGGTGGAAATCAATCAATATATAGCTACTTGTATACATATCCATTCATAGTATAACAGAGGCAGTATTATTATGAAATACATTGAACGAATGCATAGACATTTCCATTATTTGTATACTAAATATCTCCAAAATATTATCAAGATACTATGGTGGATGCTTCATGATTTGGTTTCTAATGAAGCTGCTTTGGTGATAACTGTGTCAAAGAAAGTGTCAAACGATTCGTTCCGATGTGACCTTTGTCAGCGGTTCCTGTTTATATGAGTAAATAATGGTTGTATACATACTTTAAGGCCCTGTCACATTACGGCATATGGTGTTAGTGTATGCCAGCATATGCAGCTTTCGACCAATGCACCGTCATACGCTGTCATATGCCGTCATATGCTACACACAAGGTCCCAGCGGCATCTGAAGCGTATGCCTAGCCTATGCCTAACCTATGCCTAGCATATGCCTAACCTATGCCTAACCTACCACTAGCCTATGGCGGCGTATTCAAAGCGTATCCCGACCTATGCACGGCGTACTGTGATGAGGTTTGACTGTTGTGATTGACAAGTTCAGTGTATGCCCAACCTATGCGTAACCTATGTCTGAGTATGCATAGTGTACGTCGAGGGTATGATCAGCATATGCACCAGATGCCGCCTTACACCGAAAAAATTTGGATGGACGCGTGTATGAGGGCGTATGGCGGTGTATGATGGTGTATGATGGCATATGCTGGCGTATGTGTAGTGTATGCATAGTGTATATGACGCGTATGATGGTGTATGATGGCGTATGGGTCGAAAATCCATACGCTAACGCCATACGCCGTAGTGTGACACCACTGTTACAGAACGTTGGGGGTATGCAAGAGACATCCGGTGGGTGTCAATCCAGCGTACACCCAACATATGCCGACGTACCCCTAACCTATGCATAACCTATGCCGGCGTACTCATAGCATACGCTTAGCGTATGAGCAGCGTATGATCCATACGCTGCCATACGCTGACAATTTTGAGCAAGGAAACGGGCTTGTTGCGGGATGGGTGTATGATGGTGTATGGTGGCGTCTGCATAGCGTATGGCGGTGTATACCGATGTATATGACGTAACGAGCTTACGCCGCCATACGCTCCTGCAAAAAACCCTAATGTGACAGCCCATTTATGGCCCTGTCACACTACGACATGACAACGTCAGCGTAGGCAGAACGTGAAAATAAGTATTTTACGTCGAAGTTATCGGCGTAATATGCAAATTGTGGACGTGAATGCCGCGTAGTTGACGTGAGCGTAACGTGAAAGTAACGTCGGCGTAACGTGAGCGTAACGTGACCGTAATGTGACCGTAACGTGACCGTAACGTGATCGAAAAGTACAAAACACCCGTCACAGGGGAGATCTCTGGGTATATAAGGCTGGGGTTCGGATCACGTTAGTCACGTTATCAAAACGCTACACGATCGTCAATGACGTGAACTACGTCACGTGACTCTAACGTCATTTACGCTGCTATAACGATCGCGGAACATCTACCTAACGTCATTGTCACGTCATCCCGACGTAGCGGATTCACGTTGAGATACGTCGAAAGTTTTGAACATGTCCAAAACCTCGACGTAACTCGACGTAACACGGCATAATGTGACGTAGCTCGACTTCAGTCTAACGTCATTATGACGTCATCATAACGTAATCCAACGTACATCAACGTAATGACGAAATATCACCACGTTACACTCACGTTCGCTCATTACGTCGTAGTGTGACAGGGGTATTAGGGAGATGTCCATTTGGAGCCGGACTCTTATGTAAGTAGTATAGTCATCCGCACATTTGCAGCAGGCTACCTGTGAGTAGTAAATGTAATCGGTGGTTGATATCGGGGATACATTTGAATATATTTGTTTGTTGGAGTTTTACATCCTTGCAATATCTAAGGCCATATCAGGATATATGTAATGGGTATTAATGATAATAGTTAAATGTAAGGAACTGATCTCGCATCAATTAAATACGAACCTAGATATATGTAATGCTGATGAGGCTTACATAACTTGTTTTTAATGTAATCACTGAACATTGCAATTTGCTATGTAAGTGAAGTGATCTTGATGGGGACAGATTGAAGTTCATTATAGCTCTCCTGTAGGAAGGCAAGTAATGTCCCTACTCCGGTAATCTGTGTTACCTTTTTACACTCAACCCTCATCTTATTTATCAGTATGCACATTTCCTGGAAATGGTCGTTTAATTTGTACCGGTATAGACCAGTATGGTATGCAGGTATTGCAATACCTCAGGGAGTTTGACGCCCCTGCAGAGTTGTAAACCACTGCTTTGTGGAACCGAAGGCTATGGGAGCAAACCCTAATCAGAAAACCATGTCACTGTGGCAGCATTAAGGGCGGTTGATGTATGGAACTCCAAACATCTCCCGACCAGCCACTGCAGGGACAAATAGTTGTGCACCTGTCTGGACATGTTCTTGCCAGTGTGAAACCTCTATTTGCTCCCCAATAGAGTGCGACTGGTAACTTGCAAAAGCCAGCAGCACTTCAACACTTTTGCTGATCATTCATATGTTGTTGATACTTGTCACATTATCCTGGTACTGTTGCGCTGTCTTAATAATGCCGAGCACTTGGCTAGGAAGCGACAAGTATCAATTTGTTAAGTCATTGTGGTGTGACTCGGCCCGGAATTGAACTCCCGAACTTCCCCACGGGAGACCTGCGCTGTACCGATTTGGCCAATGTGATCATTTAATCCTGTACTTCGAGACAAAACTGATGGCCATAGGGCGTATGTGTCTGGTTTATAGTCTAATTATATATGCTAGATCTAATAATAACATTACAGACCAACATTAATTCCATTAGAGACGACGACACAAGGACATGGCCTTGGGGAAAACTCGATATTGAATGATAAGTATGACGTGGGAACTGATATTTGTCAATATACTTTGTGTATCTACTAATTGGTATTATGGAATATTTTAATATTGGGATATAATGAGACATTCGTGGTAAAACGGGTATTGGTATTAGATTCCTGCATGTGTGCATGTTTGAATATTATGTCCGCATTGTACGCAGACAACTGATATTTCCTTGCCTTCTCTCTTTTCAGGTAAGTATTTTGCTGGGAACCCCTTGCGGGCGAATATCTCCTGAAGTCACGTGAGTCTTTGAAACGTGTCTGTAACAGTAGGAAAGCAGTATAAGTGGATAAGATAGGTTACTTGACAAGAGGAACATGTCCCTCCCAAAAGAAGCGCAGCAAATCATTCACATTGAAGTTTTTGAATAATTGTGAACAAAGTGACACATAACCTGCCTCTTTATGTCATATCCGCAACCGGATTTGAGCCATATCCACAACCAGCATTGAGCCATATCCGCAACCGGCTTTGAGCCATATCTGCGACCGGCATTGAACCATATCCGTAACTGGCATTGAGCCATATCCACAACCGGCATTGACCCATATCCGCAATCGGCTTTGACCCCTATCCCCGACTGGCATTGAGCCATATCTGCAACCAGCATTGAGCAATATCCACAACCGGCCTTGAGCTATATCCGCAACCGGCTTTAACCAATATGGGTGACTGGCATTGAGCCATATCCGTAACGGGCATTGAGCCAAATCCACAGCCGGCATTAAGCCAGATCCACAACTGGCTTTGAGCCATATCCGCAACCGGATGTGGGCCATTTCCGCAGCCGGCATTGAGCCATATCTGAAACCGGCATTGAGCCATATCCGCAACCGGCAGTAAATGTAGTTTTAATTTCACTAAATAAGCGGACAAAAATATAGATAGGTTGGCATCACATGTGATGCTTCACTAGTTTAATCATTGAAGAAATCACTAAAGAAGGTCCTTGCATATTATGGATATCCTTTAATGAGGATATCACTGAAAGATCAGTATCATAGCAAGGAACTCATCAGAACATAGGTGGCTTCGCATCGCATCAGATGTAATCTAGCTTCCCTACTTTAATCAATGATGAAATCAGAAAGCAGTTCATTCCTTCGGGTAGCCTTAAAACGTGGCATTATCCTGGAAGATCAGTGCCTCAGCAAGGAGCTAATTAGAATGAGTATGATGAATTTAAGTATGAAGAGTTCAGGGGCAAAACCATGTAAGCGCCAATCTAAAAATTTGTAGTCCCTATGCCCCCACCTCTGCCAATTTGGATTTCCACCGCTCTGGATAACGTACAGCGTCATCAAAGGCCAGTTGCTCTCGTACCATGTCTATGTGGTGTGGGAGCTTAAAAATCCCTTTGGGTTGGTAAAAGTGTAGGCTCGGGCTTTCTATCGCCAAACTGTCTAATGGTGAAAACAAGTATATTCAGACTTATCCATGATAGTCAGTATAAATCTTCAAGAAAAAAAAAATTATATATATATATAGTTTAAATACTAGATTTGTACCTGAAAGTAATTATGATTCTCATTAACCCCAATTTTCATATGATCACATGATTATGGACCAACTAACAAAAGGGTAGGAATATTTTGTTTTAAAATCTTTTCGAAGCTTTGATTCCAATTCTCATCTCCATTATTGGATCGGTGTTTACGTGGTTTTGCGCCTCTTCCATTGTAAATAATTGTTAACAAAGCTACACATAACACATGTCACAATGAGCAATATCCTCAATCGGCATGAAAAGTCAATGCATTTACTTGAATTTGTATGTATATGAGCCTGTCTCAAAAGGTGCTAGCTCTTTGTTTTTTTGTCCATAGTAACGATTGACACAAAACAGCACAGAAACGGTTACACTGAAAACACAAGGATATTTGCTTTAAATCAATATGTATTCTATTGGGATTATGAAACACCATGTAAAAAACAAATCAGTTTATCCTGAGTAAATGCATAAGATAGTGTGTTGATCGTTACTATGGACAAAGTGTTGTCCCATATTGCTTAGCACCTTTTGAGGCTGTCTCATATGCTGAAAACAAGTGTTAGACAAGTGCCTCAGTAAGGAACGAATTTAAGTATATACATACAACTAATAACAGCTTCATTAGTTCAAATTCAATGTGCTAATCGTAAGATGTTAATCATATACGGATATATAGATCTGTGGATTTAATTTGATTTGATTTGTGTTTTATACAAGGATAGATTTATCTAGTAAGTTTGCTGTATGGTTTCCCCAATTGGTGATCTTCCAGCGCAGTATACAATTTTACATTAGATAAAAGTTCATATGGATCCAAAATACATTGTTGCGATAGATTATCGATAGATATGCTTACATCTAATTATATTTAACCCTTGACCTAGACGTTCATGTAAGCATTTCACACGCATACATGCATATCGCTACAGAAGAAGTGATGTGAAAATTACATAAAAGAAAGATGCCATGAATAGCTCTTCTTCCATGTTTCCACATTTTAGGAGACATTCTTCTCTGTAACGTTGATCGCTTTGCAAAATACATTGTTGCAAATGTAGGAATAACATATTAAAGGTGACGAGTATAAAGAAAAAACATTTCCCTGATTCACGTCACATTTAACAGTGTGCGCATGCGCAGAGAGAGAACTCAGGATGCAGGCACTTGACATGCAATTGTCATATACTGCCGGGCGGGCAGCCCATGACGCGGTCACGTGACAGACTCAGAGATAGTTTCTATGTTGGTTAAGTAGATATATATATATATACATATATATGGAATGCCGACCCTATGTGCTCAAGTACCCGTCTTGAGGCCAACATGAACCAAGTTAACTATTCAACAGAAATTAGAGTAAGGTCAAGTAAAACGATTGAAGCACTATATTTGTATAGACAATAATATTGCAGAAACTTAAAAGAATCACATTAGGTGATGTTAATAGAAGGTCACCTTGATAATGTCACCCCAATTAAATAGTAATAGTATTATACATATTAAGAATAGCAGTAAAGAAGAATGATATCAATTATGCTATGAAACTAATTCTACACGTTTCTAGTTCAAATATTGCTAAGGATAACCAACCATTCCTAAATAGATGAGTAAATATAGGATTAAATGAGCGAGGTATTATATTTATCTAAAAACTAAGAATATTACAGAAATCCAAGGACGAACCGATTATGCAAACTTAATCAAATTGAACATTTGATTATATTACCTCAGCGAAATATTAATAGTACTCTTTATAATAATAAGTAGAAGAAGAATCGGGTAAAAACCTGGCACACTCACAGGGGGGGGGGGGGCGGTAGGATAGGAATTAATAGCCTGATAGCAGGCACCTGTAGTTGGCGTGTGGAGAAAATTGCCTGTTTTGTCAGTTGGACTTGGGTGAAAGCCGGTAGCGTTCGTCCCGGCCAGGGCCGCTCAATGGCCGGGGAGATGGATCAGCAGGCCCCGCTGAATGATAGCGTTCGGTCGGTGGAGGATTTTTTAAATACAGAACGCATCGGTGACGTAACTGAGAAGCAAACCAATCAAAGGCAATGCAATAACAACAATAATTTAACAAATATATAAATAAAAGTTCCTTATCAATCACTCAGACAGCTGAAATAATTATCTTCCAATGACACATTTTCTGAGAATCTAACCGAATGTATTTCATCGAACACCAGACCTCCATGGTATCTTCACTGGAAAAAAAGCAAACATAAATACGGTTTGGTCATTGTTGGTTTACGTCCTAACAACGGTTAAGTGATATGAGGACGGGCACAAACATAAACAACAAATAAAAGGATATATTAAAATAAAATATATCCTAAGTTTAGGCACGGACATAGACTTAGTAACAATATTAATAGAGGGGTATTACCCTTAACATTGCCGTTCAATGGAGTGAGTTGTATATATATCTCTTGCGGAATTTACGTTAGTTTGCTCTGGATCCACACGGGGGCGCTCAATTAAGCTGAGCCGACTGGGGACCGCATTGGCTATGTGAGCTGAAATAATGATCTTCCACTGACACATTTTCTGAGAATCTAGCCGAATGTATTTCACTCGGCCAAGTCCTGAATGCGATTTCTAATGGTGGCAGTGCATTTTGACGTCGCCTCCGGTTTGGTGAGGGAGTCTGGATGACGTCAGTCAGACGCGTGGCTGTGCGGTGTGAGGGGGCAGTCAAATCTCGTCTCACCGAATCGGAGATAATGTGGTTTTGGCTCAGCAAACAGGCGTGCCAGTGCATACCCATGGGGTGAGATGGCATTTCCTAAATCCGGGGGGTTTGCTGCGGCTGGTGCCGCTGTGGATGGGTTTAGGAATGCCCCCTCACCAATCGTCGCTGATCAATTATTTGTTAGGACTATTCCAGACCAGTGTAGGGCTGAGTAATATGAGTCGCCGGTCTAGGAAGGAGGGCGGGGTGGCTGGGGGGGGGGCGTGAGCAAACCACCCCATTGCCAATCATCCAACACCAGCCCCACACCTAGCTCTTTCTAATAAACCCCCATCTGCCCATTGCAATCGCAGAATACCAGATACTAGCATAACAAAATCATTAAGTTAAATTAACCCAACTAATTAAAATAGTGTAGATGTAATTTAGATAAATTGGATGTGACTAGGATGTAAGACAACAGCAAGTAAATAAAACAAACAAGCAATTATGATATATAATAAGTGTACTCCATTATAAAGAAGATACAAGACATGATAAGGGGTAAGAGTTGTACTTTCTGGCTAGCGGAATTAACACCCTTGCCAATAATTCTTAAAACTGTCACAGTGACTGTAGGCAGTGGAGCCCAGTGGCGCCTCCTACTGGATCTGAGGTTGACTAGACTGGAACAGGATCTGACTTGATCAAGGCTCCTCCAGTCAATGACAGAAGGACGAGGAGCAGATGGAAGCTTCCTGCCTTATTATACTTGTATAATGGCTCATACAGCATATATTTCAGCATGGACACATCCAGCATAGATACACTAACAATATTATCGGAGGTATATTTACTATTAGGGTGCCTGTACATCTCTGGCGGAAGTTACATTAGTTCACTCTGGACCCACATGGGGCGCTCAATTAAGTTGAACCGACTGGGGACCACGTTTCCTATGTCAGGGGAATGCCACCCGGTGGGTCAATGATTATTGATCTGCCTCAACGCCTGATCCCCCCGGCAGCTCGCTACCCGCTTCCCGCCCTCCGCCTCCCTCCACTCTCCGTCCTCCGCCATCTCTGACCCCCTCACTTTCCAGCTGCCTCTGCGCCTCCACAGGCCCGTCCGGCTATAAAGTTTGGAAATATTACTTTACCGCCTTTCATGTGTTGTCAATAAACCCCATCAGCATGCTGCAGATAACATTTATTGGGCCAAATTGCAAGTTAGTTATAGTTATTCCTATTAATATAGGTGTATGCTTATGACCCTCAGGAATGATAATGACAGTCCACCAGAATTCAATGCACATAACTTACAAAAGAACATTATGGTACAGAATAATTTAATGATCACTAGTTTGGCAATACATTCTGTTGGACGACAATATCTGCTTGGAGAGTACAGTAGAGCCTGTCATGTTTGGTTGTCCTTCTATGTGTTGTTGAACTCCACACATTACTGATTGACAACCCAAACACAGTGCTGGAAGAGAGAAAACAAACAGTAGGTGGGAGAGACAACTCCCATGCCCTACCCCACCTGCATACCATGATCTGTTTGCTCACTGGGGATATCGTTATCTGTTTGTGTTAACCCTCACCCTGCTGTTTCGCTGTAGTTCCCATAACCCTCTACCCATTCTTTCCCTATGGTTCCTATAACACTTCCTTGTGCTTTCCCTTAGAATCGTAAAAGTGTACACCGCGGCGTACTCTAATTGCGTCTTCTGTTCATCCCCTCCTCCGCCATATCATGCCTGGCCCTCTCATGTCCCTCCCCCCATCCATGCCCTTTCTTCCCGTTCCCGCTGTCCATTGGGAAACTTTCAAGCAAACAGCTTAACTGGGCCCTCTCAGTCCAGCACCACCCTCCTACAGGCGCCTCCCTTCCTTGCTCCCCCTGGTGCCATCTTCCCTTGAGCCATCTCAGCTCCGTTCGGTCCCAGCTCACGCATCTCGCGCCCCTCTGTTCAGCTAGCGCGTCCTCTGCTGCGCGCACTCCGTGCTTATCTCCAGTCGATTCTATCTATATCCCCTGGTCGAGTCAAACCAATGACTTAATACATTATACGTGTCACTTCCTAACCAGGTGCTCGGCATTATTAGGATAGAGGATGGACTGTTTGTCTCAGTATAATGTGACTGAGTGGGATATCAGGTCATTGTGTTGGCAACATGGTCTCCTTGTGGGGCAGCACAAGTGTGCACTGTCACGAGTTGGTACCCATCTTGATGTGCCATAGATGTTGCCAGGACGTAAAACTCCAACAACCAACTAACCAAGCTACCTATATCATCACCCTTATCCCCTCGCTCATATCTCTCACCCACACTCGACATTCCTCCTCTAACCATTGCCAGCCCCTCTCTTCTATATTCCACCTCTCTCCGCACTCAACCGCCCTACTGCAACATGTTGCCTGGATGTAAAACTCCAACAACCAACCAACCTTCTACAATCACCCCTCTCCCCACCCACCGAACCAACCAACCACCGTCCCACCCACCCAACCAACCAACCACCCACCCACCCAACCTACCAACCACCCCACACCCAGATAAGGCGCTAACAACGTTAAACCCACGCCAGCGCCGCCACCACCACCCCACCACCACCCCCACCTCCCACTCACCCACCAACTTATTGACGCAGCCCCCATTGGCACCACCTGTCTTATACCGGAAGTCATCGGGTTTCGATGCGCGCGCATGTGTAGGGGCGGGGGGGCGTAGCGTGACCTCCGTCACAGCTGTTGTTGCGCAAGCAGGCCAATCTCCAGTCGGGCATGCGCACACAAGATTATTCTTCATAATCCGTCATGCCAACCTGTTACCTGATCCCTGGTCGGCCGAGGTGCCGGGCCACACTCCCCGGGCCACTGGCGCCGCCCCGGCCTGGCGCACTAATCGACCGCCAGCGCAATATATACGCCGCTGCAGAAATCTGCGGGCAGGATGTAATTGGAATTGTGGCAAGTGGTGGTAAATAGAAACAGCAGCCTTAAAAGAATAGGTTGGGGGAAAAAAGGGGCAGCTTTAAATAAGGCGTTGAGTAGGATGCCTACATTATTGCCCAGCTAACGTGGGGATTTATTCTCTATTTAATGCATTTCCACAGCTGGAGACAACCTGCTTGTATGTATATTCAAACCAGTCCGATGGTGAGGGTATGCAGGTAAACACCCTAGAAAATAAAGCTGCCCCTCCGGACTATACCAAAGTGGAGACTTTCGGATCGAACACTTGCTTACTAGTAATCTAAAATCTGGATGACCTATATTATGAAATAATAAACTTAGTAGACTATGGACATTATTACAGAGCTGACACAGACGCAACTACTAACAGGTCTTGAGCTAAAGAGACACAGCACGATCTTATCAGGATGAAGGGTGTAGTTCCAAACAGTATCTGACATTACAAGGGTTGGAGTGTATTGCGATATGCAATAAACTTTAGTGTTCTCTTAACTGAGAAATGCGCTGACAACAATATATAATGATAGGTTCTTAGAGGTAAATCTAAACCCAACACAATTATGAATCAAAGTGAAGCGCTTACATCTGATAGTAAAACCTGCCACGTTGTGTCGTGTGTTGGGGGAATTTATATAAGTTACTGCACGTATTGAGAGAGCGTTGCTCCAAATTATACAAACTATGTGTGTGTGTGGGGGGGGGGGAGCCAAACGTCTAGCATTATGCAGCGGTAGAAGGGGGGGGGGGTGTCTAGTTTTTGACAAAAATAGCATGAGCTAATATTTGAAGGGTCTTTTACACGTCTAGAAACAATATGGATGTTCAAAATGTTATGTTCAAGATGTTCACAGCTGCGTAGGGCCTCACCGGCATCTCCCCGCGGCATCTAATAGTAGTAGAACCCGTCACACGTTTCGAATCCGCCGGGTAGCGTGGGTTAGCGGGGAGGTAAACGGAATCAGGGGCTCTCAGGGATATTAAATGAACCTCAGCCGATAGTTGCAGTCACTTGAACGACAGCCGAGGTATTCGGAGTGCACTCGGAGATACTCATGGTGCACTGGGAGATACTTGGGGTGCTTTGGGAGACCTTGGGGGAGCACTCAGAGACACTCGATGCACTCGGAGACACTCGGAGACACTCGGATATCCTAGGGGTGCACACGGATACCGTCGGAGACACTTGGAGACACTCGGGTGCATTCGGAAGCACTCGGTGACACTCGGAGACACTCGGAGACATTCAGAGACACTCGGAGACATTCGGAGACACTCGTGTAATGTACGTCTGAACACCTTGAGTAGCGTGATGGAACTGTTTATTTACATACGTCTTTCCCAGCATGCCCCGTACATGACGTCACGGTTACCTATGACACGGATACATAACATCTCCTTTCCATGGAAATATTGAGCATAACACGCCTTAACACACAACCCTAATTAAACAAGTAAACAAAGAAAGCCTGTCTTAAATGTAATATATACTTAATCTAACACAACACATTTTCCCCCCTTTCTGATGTTTTACATCAGTGTTCCAAATGTAGCCGATGTGAACCCCAAAGGTGCACATCCCAGCACCGTAACAGTAAGTCAAAGCAAAGTTCTTAAAGAAACCCCAACCTGTTCGGCGGACGAATGTGTCTACCATAACGTGTTCGATATGTATGCGTCGTATCATCCTTGTGGTCACCGTTGTCATCCCAAGCTGTCATATCATTGGGCATTTCATGTGGACTCTCCGGGGGACATTTATAGATGAATTTTCTATTCCAGCGCACAATTTTATGGCCACTGTTAACGATCTCATAATCCCTGGGTCCAGGTGTATTATTATTAATGATCTGCCCGGATCTCCATTGTCCCATGTGATCCGTATACCTAATGTTATCACCCGGCCTAAGTGTGTTCAACGGTGTTCCAGCTTTCCTATCAAAGTGTTCTTTTTGATTTAATTGATTATGTTTCAATAACAACAATTTGGACGATTGTACACACGGTTTCAACTTAATATCTAACACAGGTAAGCGGGTTCTCAACCTTCGAGACATCAGCAGTTGAGCTGGTGACGCCCCTATGCCTTGCAATGTAGTGTCACGGTAGTTCAACAGGCCATCATCCTGTTGTGACTTTTTTACTATATTTTTTATAGTTTGCACATATCTCTCTACCTGGCCATTGCTCTGGGCATGCATCGGGTTCGTATATATAGGTGCAAAGCCGTACCCGGTAGAGAAATTGGTATATTCAATACTTTTGAATTGAGGCCCATTGTCAGAAACGACATACTTAGGTATACGGTACCTGGCAAATATCTGCTTTAGCGCTATAATTACAGCTTTGCTAGTGGTGGTCTGCATCTCAATAACCTCTGAGAATTTGGTATAATAATCAACCACCACTAAATAATTACAATCATTAACATGACATAAGTCCACCCCTATTTTATAAATATTTACCGGGTGATTCATGAGAGGTTCTTTATGAGGTGCACTCCTAAATTCCTGACAGATTTGGCACCTAGCAATTTTGTCCTCAATTTGAGTGCCCATGCCCGGCCAGAACACAGTATCTCTCGCCAATTGCTTACATTTAATGATCCCTAAATGGGACTCATGGATTTTATTTAATACATCTGCTTGCAACGATTTAGGGATAAGTATCTGTGTGCCCTTTAGTACCAAACCGTGAGATGATGTGATGTCCCTATTGTAAGTCTAGAAAGGCTTAATCATTGGTGATACCATCTTGTTACTACAGGGCCAACCATCAAGAACGTAACCAATTATCTCTTGCAGGGTTTTGTCCACTTTGGTTTCTGATATGACTCGCTGTACCATATCCGTCTCAATATCCACGGTTGCCACCGACACATCGTGACCAAAAAGATCATTTGGCTCTATGCTAGACGTGTGTGCTCTTGACAGTGTATCTGCAAAATAAAGTGTTGACCCCTTAGTGTAAACTACTGTTAAATCATAATTCTGTAACCTCATCCTCATACGCTGCATGCGAGCTGAGAGTTCATGGATAGGTTTCAGCATAATGGATTCTAACGGCTTATGATCTGTTTGCACAATAATATTACTACCGTATATATACTCGTGAAACTTTTTACATCCAAAGCAAATAGCCAGAAGCTCCTTTTCTATAACTGCGTAACTTATTTGACATTTATCTAACGCTTTGGAAGCCATTGCAACTGGTCGACCATCCTGAAAAATGGTCGCCCCCAATCCATATTTGGAAGCATCGACCTGTAAGACTATTTGCTCTCTACAATCAAAATACCTGAGGATCGGTGCATCTCTTAATAGCTGTTTCAGTGTCTTAAATGCTGTTATTTGCGGTTCGTCCCAATGCCAGGCTATATTTTTCTGTATGACTGTTCGTAATGGTTTGGTTATTTGTGCCATGTTACTTATGAATTTGCTTACGTAACCTATCATCCCCAAGAACCGCTGTACAGCAGGTTTGTCAGTCGGATCAGGCATGTCTATGATTGCCTGTACTCGCTCTTCATTCGGCCTTAACCCATTGGCAGTAATTAAGTGCCCTACATAATTGACATTTGTCTGGCAAATTTTTGACTTTTGTGGATTTAACTTTAGATTCATCACTCTGGCACGGGATAATACCGCTTCTAACCGCTTATTATGTTCAATTACAGTTCTTCCGTGTACTAAGATGTCATCCGATATTACATGAACTCCTTCAATGTCATTTAGCAGGTCATTCATTTCTTTAATGAAAATGTCTCCTGCCGTTTTAATACCAAAGGGTAACCTGGTGTAACGGAACCGACCCCATGGGGTATTAAATGTACAAAGTTTGGAACTATTATTATCAAGCTGTACCTGCCAGTACCCGCTATTTGCGTTGAGCACAGAGACAAATTTAGCCCCATGTATTTGTGCTACAACTTCCTCTACCATTCGGACAGGATACGGGCCTCGCAGGATAGCCTTATTTAACTTGGTGGGGTCCAAACACACTCTAATCTTGCCCGGTTTTCTAACAATTGTAATAGAGCTCACCCATGGGGTTGGTTCCTCCTCCTTAACAATTACACCTAACTTTAACATGCGGTCCAATTCATTTTTGACATCAGACATAATGGCTACAGGTATCCTACGTGGAGGATCAATTACAGGAGGTACAGATACATCTACATGAATTGTGGCATTCACTTTTATAAGGCCTAAACCTTCAAATACATCAGACAAATTATTTACCAGATGTTGTGCCTGTGATACAACTGGAGTGTCTTGAATAACATCAACACGAGATACTAGGCCTAAAGTAACACAATCTTCTTTGCCTAGGATGGCACTGCCCGGATATGTGACTTGAAACTTCAGTTGTCTCCCTCTGACATCCGAATGCACCTCTCCAGCTGGCATTACCCGATCACCGTTGTATGTCACTAAATGGCACTTGGAAGGATTCAGCACGACATTTACCAATTTGTGGTACACATCCAATCGTAAAATGTTCGCTTCTGACCCGGTATCCATCTTGAAGGATACATCACAGTCTTGAATCCGCACAGTCGTAAACCACAATCCATCCTTCAACCCGTCACTTTTGTAAACTGCGCCGACGAACAGATCATAGGCTTGACCCAGATCCTCTTGCGCGTCATGAACGTTATTTGGGTCAACCATCACTTCGTTAACTGGCACAGCTGTATTGAACTGAGCTCGGCATACTTTGCGAAACTGTCCTATTTTATGACACCCAGGACATGTCTTCCCACGAGCTGGGCAACTCCCTCGTGGGTGATTATATCCACATTTATCACATTGAAACGAGGTAAGCCTTGTTTGCCGAAACCTCGAAGATGGTGGTACCCATGGTTGCGGTGGACGAGACGTCACACCCTGACGACGGTTATTGACAGTGTCGATGCTGGCCACATTTTCATCAGAACGCACATCATTATGAACCAACTGAGTAGACTTGTGTTCAGTTAACCTGCACATTTGCACACATTGATTGAGAGATAAATTCGGTGTCTGTAACAGTCTGTTCCGAAGTGTATTATCATTGATACCACAGACCAGTCTGTCACACAACAAGGAGTCTTCGATATTGTCATAGCAACAGTGTACTACTCGTGATTTAAGCTCCCAAATGTAGGCTTCAATGTTTTCGCTCGTCTGATTAGACGAGTTGAATTGATAATGTATGACGGTGATGTTTGACTTACCCTCACATTATTCATTAAAAGCAGCAATAAGTGGGGCAATTTTATCTCGATCTGTCGCCTCTATCCTTAGCGTCTTGTGGATTTTCTGGGCTTCCCTACCTGCGACATGCAGGAACACGCAGCATTGTACTCTTTCAGATTTGGACGATGCACCTGACACTGTCGCATACATCTCATATGCTTGTAACCATGATCTCCAGTTCATGGCCATGTTGTCTTCAACATTTAAAGCACACGGGGGTTTCAATCCCGTTAATGCCATTTCGTTGAGTGCTCCCACGTATCTGACACCATGTAATGTACTTCTGAACACCTTGAGTAGCGTGATGGAACTGTTTATTTACATACGTCTTTCCCAGCATGCCCCGTACATGATGTCACGGTTACCTATGACACAGATACATAACAACTCGGAGGCACTAGGGCTGCACTCGGAGGTCCTCGGAGACACTCGGTGTGCACTCGGAGACACACACACACCGCACCCGCCCCCCATACCCCCCCCCCCCCAAACAGTGGGGTGTGTACTGACGACCTATCACAATGTGGCCCACGTCGCGTCTACTTTTAATCAATCCGCAGATCGGGCACCCCACACCGAACACCCGGCGAGCGACCCAACACAGCCCCCCCCCCCCGCGCCTCTCACTCCCCCACCCTCCCTGCCTACCACCTACGTTGCACCAACCAACCAACTGAGCCCAGGTCTGAAATCTGCCCCCAAGTCCATCCATCAGAAGCCCTAGCGGCGGAACTTGAGGTTAAATGTGTGCAGTTGGTTTGATGGTGGGTTGGGGGCTAGGGGGAGGGGAGGGCGGGGGAGGGGACAATCAAGGCCATGGCTGGTTTGATAAACAATCAAGGACTATTAAGGAATACGTCAGTGACAGCATCAACACACTGCCTTACGATCTAGATCTAAGCCTTATGAGGAATTGTGTGAGGAGTGGGGTGGGGGAAGGGGGTGTGTGGTTATGACTCGCGTGCTGGCTGTTGCTTGTTGGTAAATCAGTGGTGTTTGTGCAGTGTCTGTGAGGTGTGTGGCAGTGTGTAGGGTGTCGGGACACAGGGGGGCCCGGGTCCGGCCCTGAAAAAGGCCAACTACCGGGGCCACCCGGGAGGCGGCCCCGGGAGGAGCGTGTCACGGCCCGGGTACTCATTACGGGGGCTGTTTGCGGCACAATGGAGCTACTTCGCCACCCTTCCCCTCACTCCCTCACTCCGTCAATCCCTCGCCCCATCAGTCCTTCACGCCCTTACCCCGCCTACGAGCAACTCAGGCAGTGCATGCGCCGGAGTCCACGTGGTTAGTTACCCGGCCTCGGTGCATTCCTTGCACCAGTGCGCAATCAGCAGTGTTGCTCCGCAGTAGTAGATATAAGATTCACACCATACTTGCAGTAGCGGTAACAGAAAACCCATTAGAAAAAAGTGGCGAAACCGAGCAAGGTGGCCGAATCAGTGGAGCGCAGGCCTCACATGCAGAATGTTGGGAGTTTGGTTGGCAACCAATCACTCAAAGCAATCACTTAAAAAATGTATGCCTCTGGCTTCTTAGCCTGGCGCTCAGCATTAATATGATAGGGCAAGAACTGGTTAGCTCAGTGTCAGGATAATGTGACTGAATGGGATATCGGGTCATGGTGCCACCAGCCTGATTTCCCACTAGAGCAGCACTATTAAGTGGCCACGAGTGTGCACTGTCACAAGTCGGTACCAGTCCTGATCATCCGTGAGATATTACTGGGAGGTATAACTCCAACAACCACCCAAACGTGGTGAATGGCTGGGTAAAGGAAATGAGCACATCATCCTCATCATCATGATGTCGGTTGCGATGCGACAAAGACTGCTTTCATTACTTGACTGCCCTCTCCATGTAGCTCTCTGCTTTGAGAAATGCATCCATGAGTCAGTCACATTTCATGAAAGCTGCCTGCAAAGGTGTTGATGTGCTGCTGGATTTTGCAAGTTACCAGCGGCACTCTATCAGGGAGCAAATAGGGGTTTCACACTGGCAAGAACATGTCAAGACAGGCACAAAACTATTTGTCCCTGCAGTGGCTGGTCGGGAGATGTTGGGAGTTACATACATCAACTGCCACAGTGACATGGTTTTCTGTTTAGGGTTTGCTCCCTTAGCCTTCAGCTCTGTCAAGAACCTGTACCACAAGGCAGTGGTTTACAACTCTGTAGGGCATTGGCGTCAAACTCCTTGAGGTATTGCAATACCTGCAATACCTGCATACCAATATGAGCACATACCTTCTTAATTTAAGAAGCGAAATATATTCTTCACATCTATCATTATTTATTACCCGCTACATTTGGTGGAATACTTGATTAAATAACATAGCTCAATAAGATTTTAAAACTTTTTCTGATGGGTTGTTCTTCACCCCTACTCTTTAGGGTTGAATCTAGTCTCTGATATGACCTTAGCTGCTGCTAGGACGTAAAACAACAACAAACAATATCTAAACATATATATGTTGCATAAGCCAGGATTTAGCAGATGTTTTCAGCACGTAAAATTCGAACAACCAACCAATCATAGGGGGTTCCGCCCCCTCTCCCTCCGCCTGCCGCCCCCCGCAACCCTCCCCGACTCCCCAGTTGCTGGACACTTCCCAGACGGTTTCCTCGTCCAATCATCAATTGATGTATGCGATATCGACGCAGGGAGTCAATAGTTACGGCTGTTGCGCAAGCGTGGTCGGCAACTTGCCAGAGTCCTCTCTATATCGGGATGTGACCAACATACACCAGTATCAATGTCTCCTACATCAGTCAACGATTTGCTGGGAGCGTGTACGTGGTGGGGTGTCTGTGGGAGAGGGGGGCACGGACTGGGAAAGCGGTATTTAAGGGGATGTTACCCGGTGAAATTAACTTTAGTTATACACAGTTATTCATCGGTTGTATATCTTCAAATAATCTAGTTTCTAGAGATTATTTAGGGCACTGTCAAAGCGAATAATTTATGTTGTCAATGTGTGTTATGTACTAGTGTCCTCGTCCTGATAAGACCTACAATGTTACCAGGACATAGAGCTCCACCTACCAACCAGTTCTAGTGAAGCTCCGAAACTCTTACAGCGATGTAGCCTAACCTGACGCAGTCGGGAGATCGATTCTTGGTTGAGTCAATCACTGAAGTGTTGGAGGTTTATGTCGTGGTAACATGTAATGTTATATCGGGACAGGCACATACATGTGACAGTGCGTACTCTTGACAACTTTATAGTATTGCCCCACTGGGAAATCAGTCAGGGAGCACCATGACCTGATATTCCATGCATTCATATTATCCTGACACTGAACGAACCAGTCCTTGCTCTATCCTAGTAATGCAGAGTGCCAGGCTATGAAGCGACAAGTATCAATTTTGTTAAGTCATCAGTTTTACTTGACTGGGAACCAAACTCCTGAAGTCCCACATATGAGTCCTGCGATCTAGCGAAATGGGCACCGCACCCAGTACTGGGAATCCGAGGGTGTATATATATAACCTATTTGGGCTGTAAGAGAGAAGCAGGACTTAAGGCATCGGTTTCTGGTCTGGATTTTCGGCTATATCAACTGATGGATAATGGAAGCACAGAGGATAGGAGACACGGGGTTTATGGGGGTGGGGGGGGGGGGGGAGGCGAGATGGAGACTGGGATGATTCCCAGGAGCAAAGGTCAGATTGACAGGTCAAGTGTACGCCCTGCAAAGTGGATGTTGACAGCCGGGTTTTAGAATCTAGTGGCGCTGGGAGTCCACACTGCTCCCAGGCCTGGAGATCAGGTGGGGCGAGCAGGTGGCGGGGCAGCCCCGAGATTAGCGTGAGTCGAATTACAAGCTCCAACAATCAGGTTGATTTTGTAGCCGGATCGTGCGTATATATATATATATATGAAGAGTTCAAGCCCAATCCCACGTAAACGCCAATCCAAAAATTGACATAAACATTGGATCGAACCGTGAACAAGTTCTTTTTTTTGCATTCATACTTATTTGTTTGTTGCTCTATACTCATGTCATCACAAGAAAAGTAGAATTAGTGAAAATAATTTTCAGGTAAAATTCTGTTATTTTAATTGCACTTTGGGATCGGTGTTAACGTGCTGTTGCGCCCGAACTCTTCACATATATATATATATATATATATATATATATATATATATATCTGTGTATATATTGGTTGGTTTGTTTTACTCCTGGCAACATGTAAAGTGATATCGGGACGGGTACCGACTTGTGACACTGGCAGTTAATACTCTCAGAGTATGTGGTAATTACATACATATCTCTGATATAAACGTTTCCTCATAAAATATACATGTCACTTGTGATAATCGATAATGAACCTGGCCGATGGACATTACTAATGAATATAAATCCCTTAGTTGTTTCTAATGGGGTTCTCAGACTACGACGCTTCTCACCGGCGACCCGTCAGCATTGAAAATAAAATTAATGCATCGAGAAACATTAAAGATTTAGGGGAAATATGGGACAATTGGACGTTGGCGCAGCGGGTGAGTAGCGTCTTGTTAGCGCCCGGCCAACGGGTTTCGACGAGTGAGGAAATAAAAAGAGAAAAGTTTGGTGCGACGTGCTCATATGACTTTAGATGTTGGTAGGACGTAAAACAACAAAGCAACCATTGGCGCAACGTGTGGAGACGACCCGCCCACACGCGCGTCGTCTGCCTAGCGTTCGCATAACGCTCTTCCAGCGCGTCCAACGGAGCTCGATGTCCGCCTAACATCCTCCTAACATCCTTACCCATATATTTGCACGCACTGCCGGTCGTTGTTTTTTTTAACATGTTGAAAACACTCAGCGACCAATAATGCGCGCCAACGTTGTCCACCGACCATCAACTTCAAAGATAGTGTACCGACCTGTACCGATGTGCCGCTAACACGCCGCTAACGCATCCCGACGCGTCCCGACGTTTCCCCAAAAATGCAACATGTTGACGGGTCGATGGTGAGAAGCGTTGTAGTGTGACAGCCCCATTAGCTACAAATCTCCAATGTCTGATCATGTGATGTTTAGATTTGTTAGGGTAGGGAAAGCACTGGATTTCTCAGCATGTTGTGCAATGCGCCACCGGGTACAATGGGGCAGCAGTATGAAGTCACCAGGAATCCCCAGATTGGTACGTGGGGCAATATGATGTCATGTTTTATTAGAAGTGTAAATATGACATCAGATCAGGACGCGTACCCACCGATGACCGTTTGAATACCGGATGATTGCTTCCTTGTACAACTTTTGAAACGCCCCCGAATAACACTTCTTCTAATGTACCACCTACTCACATATATATATAGTTGATTTGTTTGTTTGTTGTTGTGTTACGTCCTAGCAACATATAAGGTCATATCAGGACGGGCACCGACTTGTGACAGTGCACACTCAGGACCACTTTATAGTGCTGCCCCACTGGAAGACCAGGCCACCATCACCATGACCTGATATCCCACTCAGTAACATTATCCTAACACTGAGCCAACCAGTCCTTGTAATATCCTAATGTTGCCTAGCACCAGGCTAGGAAGCGACATGTATCAATTTTTAAGTCATCGGTTTGACTCGACCCGGGTTCGAACCCACGACCCCACGATCTACCAACACGGGAGACGGACGCTCTAACTCATTCGGCCATCCCGTCTGGTATATATAGTTAGTAGAAGCTCAACTGTCTACAAGCAGTAAGATGAAAACAAGACGACAACCACTTCTATGAGTATGAAAGTCCCCTCTCCATAAAGCTGCATAGTCCGATGAAGCATCAGATTTTCAAAACCAAAATAATTATCTAGATTTGATTCTCCTAACCTATCTTAAATACAGACGCATTTTTTAACCAGTTGTTATCACACAACATCTGATGACAGTGAATGAAATTGCTATGCTGTTAGACTGTTGGCATGCTTGCCAACATTAATTTACCATGCTAGGTTAAGAATTTAAAATGAAACTTACCTCAAACTAAAGTAATGTAGATTATAAGAATGAAGTTAATATATTTATCTGAGAAATTGAGAGAAATTCTAATGCATCGGACTAAGCTACTTCAATATATAATGAATAGTACCAGTGTGAGTGTGCGACGCAGGGTTAAATGGGTGGAGTGTGTGGGTGGGGACGGGACTATTTCCACTGACACCGACTACTGAAGGAGAAGGCGTGAAAAAGATGCTGCTTAATAGTAGCGAACAACCTGCTTGTTCCCATGCACTAATAACCCGTGAATACCAGCAGCAGGGTGTTCTCTCTCCCACTGCCGCATCCCCATCCCATACGCCCCTCTCCTCATCCCCCTATCCCCGCCTCTCTGCTGCCTCAGCATCTCCACACATGCTCACGCCAGTATGGGCCCGATAAACAACATGGGAAGCCCCACTGAACGCATTTTGCAGCGTATCAATTGTGACATCAACGGGATTAAAATTTGATATAAGGAGTCTTTCGCACATCGGCCATACATCTATGGCTAGTCCACACAGCTTGTCCTCTCCAACAATCTTCTTTACTCTCGCTGCAATTTGCATACATATCTCCCACCATATAGCTATGAGCAACCCTCAAACCGTCTCACGTCGCACTGTCGTATATCCTCTAAATCCAGTTTTAGACTTAGCTTCCATTATACATCTCTCCCCGGCCCTCACACCCTCTCGTGTCCCACCGCGTGCTATCCTCAAGTTAAATTTCTAACACACATATTCCAGCATTCATCTATCCCCAGCCCTCATACCCTCTCCTCTCTCACACTTTTATCTCCCCTAGATCATGTTCTAACACACCTCTCCCCCCATATATTCCCCATCAGCCTTCACACCGTCTCAACTGCCACTATTTTATGTCCTTACATTCAGTTATAACACGTATTTATCCCACCGGGCCACACAACCTCTCCTTTCCCACCGCCTTCTCTGTCCTGGATCCAGTTCTACTTACTACATATTTCCCACCATAAATCTCTCAACCACCCTCACATACTCTCCTCTGTCACAATCTTATCGCACCTAAATCCAGTCCTAACACCTTTCTTCCACCATATGTATCCCATCATATCGCATAGCCTCGCCTTTCCCACCGCCTTCTCGGTCCTAGTTCCATTTCTAAGTTATCTAAAACACATATTCCACCATAACTCTACCACCGGCCCTCCAACTCTGTCAACCCCCTTCATCTGATCTCCATTAGATCCAGTTGTAGCACACATTTTCCACCATATCTTTCCCATCAGCCCTCACACCCTCTCCTTTCCCATCATCTCTTCCAAAGGTCCCTCACAACTCTCCTTTCCCACCGCCTTCTCAACCATAGTTTGATTTCTAACGCACATATTCCACCACATATTCCAACACTCTCCCCACCTCCTCTCCGATCGTATTCCCTCCCATAGTTCTAGTTTTAACAGACCTCTTCCCCAGTATACCTCGCACGTCCCGCCGCAAATCGATGAACTGGGTTTCCATTATGGTGCCATAATGTTGCACAACGAGATGCGACCCAGTTTCATTATAGATACTTCGACCAGAGCATTTCGATCGACATGTTCTTTCCTTTGGATTTAGCGTCCCGCGCAGCCCGACTACAAGTGACATTCATAGGGATACATGCCTGAAATCCTCAAAATCTGAATAGATCAAACATCTCATGACTTAAATGTAACAATGAAATTGTAAGAATAAATGCCACCTTATCATGTACTTGTCTTGCGTTGGTTGAATTATGGTATCGGGGATTTAGGTCTAGCAAGGTCTTATGTCATGTGGAGCCTTTCCACCATTTGGGAGAGTGTTTACCAATGACATCTCTCTAATACAGTCCTAGTCATATACCACATTACGAACACTATGATCCAAAATCCAAAATCCCAGTCAGTCACATTATCCTAGCGCTGAACCAACAAACCCATGCGCTACCCTATTAATGCACATCATCAGTTAACGCAGCATGGACAACTCTAGCTTGTCTAGATCTTTGGATTGACTCGGCCGGGCTTTGATCCTGCGATCATCAATCCCACATGGGAAAAGTCCTGCAACCGAATCCGCCATGACGATGACTTAAACATTGATACTTGTCGCTTCCTAGTCTAGCACTCAGCATTATTAGGATAGGGCAAGGACTGGTTGGCTCAGGGTCAGGATAATGTACCTGCGATATCAGGTCATGCTGCTGGCAGTCTGGTATCACAGTGGGTATTCACTATTAAGTTGCCATGAGTGGGCACCGTCACAAATCAGTACCCGTCCTGATATGACCATAGATGTTGTTAGAACGTAAAACAACAACCAAACAAACAAACAAAACCAATCCATACCCAAGCCTATTAAAGCACGTGACTAGTTAAACTCAGCATGGGCACCTCTAGCTGGTCTACATGTTTGGATTGACTCGGCCGGGATTTGACCCTATGACGATGCATCCCACATGGGAAATGTACATATTTGGATTGACTCGGCCGGGAAGTGATTCCATGACCATCCAGCAAACATGGTCAGTACTTTTAGGTACAATCCACTCCGCCGTCCAGGCGGATATGAGGAAATATGACTGCTATACTTGCTTCACCCTTCCTGAAGCAGACAAGCTACATATGGCTGGCGATTAAAACTAGACTCAACCATCCAGGCGGGGATAACACATAAAGGCGCCATCACTCTCCCTAAGTGTGCCTGCTATTTATGGGCGGTAACCGGCTAGGCGCCAGCTGGGCAGTGCATAAGGCGGAGGCTGGTAATTCAATCTCACAGATGGCCTCCCCCCAGGCCCCTGCAAGCCCCTTTCCACCCACCCCAGCCCCCATGGTACCACACAGAGATGGATCCGCAGCGACATCTATTGGAAATTGTTAGAAATTTGGTGAAAGCGCTCACCACATTTCCGCTCCTTCCCACTTCCCACTTCCCCCTTGCCCCCTTTCCCCTCCACCCTTCCCCAAGCCCCCCCCCCCCACCCCCCTAGCCTCCCACTCTCCAACCTACAGGCGACTAGCAGACTAGGGAGTGTAGTGCCTTCACAGATCCAGCATGGATGTGACGCGACTCAACCTGCTGTTGTAGAAATGGAACATGATGAATGGGTCTCAGTAATATTATTAGTACTATTGCTATTCCTAATAATATTGGTAGCAAAGTCAATTACTATTATAGTAATACCATTGGAAGCATTTATTGATAACCGTAGATGTTGCTACACCATAAAGTCCATAGAAATATAGAAACAAGCTATCATTGTATTTCTTTATTCCTAATAGTATTGGTAGGAAAGGCAATCCCCAACACAGTTCTGCTATTGAAAGTATTTATTTATGAGGATAAAGATATCGCTAATAAATATGTATGATATAATACTTTCATAGACTGAAAAGAATACTAGAGGTTGAGTCGAAGAAAGGGAAGTAAATTATATGTTTGTGAACAAAAACTATTCAGTCGAAGAAAGGGAAGTAAATTATATGTTTGTGAAAAGAACTATTCAGCCGAATAAATGGAGGAAGAGCTTTAATTGCAGATATCTAGGGATATCGACAAGTATATAATGTACCGACCATTATCCAGTAATATAAAGAACTCACATGGGAATGGTAAGAAGATTTGGTACAAGGGAAAACATAGCTCTATTCTCTATCAATTATATTCATGGACATAAATATGAACATATATAATCATATATGTGGTTAAATGCATATGTGTATATGCACATATGTATATATATATGTATGTATGCATATATATGTAGACATGCATGTAATTATGAATATGTATTATTAGATGTATGCATGCATATGTGCACACTGTATATATATCAATTTGTATATATGCATATAGATATATGTAGCTGGTCATATGTCTATATATGTATATTCATGTAAATTAATGTATATGTGTATATATATATATATATATATAAACAGTTGGTCCCAGATAAACAGAACAATGATAAGACTGAAGTGGTTGAGAAGAAGATATATATTCTCCAATGGGTCTATAGGAGATAACGGCCAGACGCAGCTGGCATCCAGTGCATAGAGCCCCTCACAGGTGGCACCAGTGTGGCCCACGCTGTACTACACAGAGTCAGTTAGATATGATACAGTGAATATACTATTACATAGGGAACTGAAGATAGATAGCGTCCTTGTTTATATTCCCATAATAGATTATAGAGACACATAATATATATTGAGAACAGTGCAAGCATGCTTAAGAATTAACTCTAATGATTCCCCGAATTCCACTATGTAAAGTACCCATAGTACTTACCACAACGGTTACATTGATATTGTTACCGCTGCTATTTCGCACATAAATAACCACAACAATTCACATTACTGAGTGCCCAACATGAACACTGAGCGGCGGGTAGAAATGGCCTGGCTGCCCTCAGCTACTAGAGGTAGGGCGGGGAATTATATTAGTAGCCCGGATGAGGATCTGTTACATAAATGACGCTGACAGAAATGATGACTCTCCGCACTGACTATGCACTCCGTCTCCGTTTGCAGATTGGATTTGCTCTGTGGCAGAAGTATTGTAAAGGATAAGCCAGAGGAGGCAGACATGGAATTATGTAGGCATATATGTGAGGGGGATAACGCATTGTTGTCTAGTTGAGGTGTTGCTCATTCAGACAGGTGTGATCATTGGTCGGATGACAATTATTAGATGTGGGCATCTTATATTCACAAAATAAGGTCACTGAATGAGTAGTCATGGCTGTGGAGTCTGAACTCTAAAATAGTGGATGATTCCCTAAATGTTCAGGTCAAAGTCCCCTGAATGCGAATTTGACTAACCTAAAAATTACAATAAAGCAGCTGCAGGTAATTTACTCAGAACAAAGGTTGGGAGGATTGCAGATGTAGTTTGTGCGCACTCATGACGGTCATTCAACAGTTAACTCCTAATAATACTTGGAATGACATCATACCCCAACCTCACAAAGTTACAGTGTAAACTGCCTATCCCCACTAACACTATACTTAATTGGTAGAGATTTGCTTAAAATCCACTGTCAATTTTGGTGAGAGACATATTTTGATGCACAATCTAAAGTGTTTGAATTTCTTTTTGGAATTAGCTTTATTCTGCTGAATAAGATTCTTTTATCAGCGGCGAAGCACTGATGTTCGCGCCAGTTTTAAATTCGAGATGATTTACTCGGACATGATATACAGAATTGGTATGAAGGAGTATTTATTTCCATTCAGAACATTCACTGATATAAGTTGTTGCATTGAATAAGCCATTCTCCCAAATTCTATCCAGGAAATATATTCAAATTGCTAGACACATCATTCACCTAACTCGACACCAGCTGCTCCACAATTCTCTATTCATCAACTATACACCCAGGATATGCCTCGGCTTACCGAGTTGGGACAAGTAACCGTGCACTGGGAGGTGTCAAGTTAGGGGATACGGTGATTGCAACTCAACAGCACTGTTGCAAATTAGTTCGGACAGCAGTGGAAATCACATGGGACTCGTGCTGTTAAACCTCACCTAAGTCACTGGTGCTAGTGGTGAAATGGTACTGGCACTAGTGCTAGTCATAGATTCATTCTCTAGTGCTTATCTATGCGAACGTGGACACGAACTGTATACAAATGAAGGGGCGTTTTGCATAGCTTTCGTTATTAAGGTTAATTTGATCCATAGTTCGATGTGGTTATTTGCATAAAGGTTCTACTTACATAGGCACAAATGTGGGAAAGCTATACATATAGATGTGATGTATAACGCATTATGCAAGTATAAATACACGTACGGGGATACTTGTCCTATTGCATTATGCCTATCCTCCTGACCTGGCGCATTAGTGGAGTACCTCCCCCCTGCCCCGGTGTTGTGTTTGTAATCGGGTGCCCCCCCCCCCTGCATCACTCATGCAGGAGTAATTATTTTCTTAATATATAATTTCTTCTTATATCATTTCTTATTGAATAATATAATTCTTTATCATATGATATACTTCCATTTTAAATAATATTCTATTATTATACATATATATAATTTCAAAGTAGAAATGCGAGTAAGTTAAACATGGCATTCAAGCCGAATAGTGCAGTCAATAGGATTCAGCAGGTTAGATTTCAGTAAATCCTCTAATTATGTTTTTGAAGCAATATATGATTAAATAAATGTACCAATATCTATGTGACCTGTATGTTGGATAGGTTAGATCAAGTCTAGGTTCATTGTCATATTTGGTCAATGATATGCTTTCATCAGCAATGCAAGCTTAATAATACAATCAACATTGTAAAATGTCAATTATATTACTATTATAAAGCAAATCTGGTTCACAAATAGGCACCCTGTAATTTTCAATTGCCTAACGATTCAGGTAAATTGTTCTAGGAATGAAGAACATATTCACAAACTAATGTTGTGTTATTTACCAACACCTCTATAGCACATTGATGTTCATATCATCGGCCAGTGCAACATGAAACATATGCTCATTCTGACATATTTATTTGGAGGAAACCCGCTGCCACCACATACAATACTCTTTCTAATAAGCAGCAAGGTTTTTATTTATATCCGCATTCCCATGGAGACGATAGCATATAGCGGCCTTTGATGAACCAGTTGACAACCACTGGTTGCAATAGAAAATAGCCCAAACTGCAAATGGGTCCACCGAGCAGGATCAATTGGATGACCCACCCCATTACAGGTGGACACTCTACCACCTGACCTCCGTCCCATTCCTCTGTTCACAGAGAATGCACCAACACATTATACCTGGCAGGTGTCCATTTCTCTAATCAGAAATAGAGAAGGGATGGGGAAATAACACCTGCACTTGTCGTTGGGTCTAACGAGGATCTAAATGAGAGAGCCACTTTCCATGGAGCTGGAAATGAGTTGATTTCACGTAAACTTGAGGGTCGATATTAGATGGAATTTAATAAATAAAGGGCATGGAGATATAGTAGGAAACATGTAGTTTCTTTATTAATCATATATATTTGCTATGGGGAAGGACGTGCACTAGGAGGAAGTGCCTCATTGTACTTATACTGCCACCAGTGACATACTGACCCAGTTCTAGTGGCTGTGTCCTTGATGTGATATATATATATATGTAGAGTTTAAAATCGGACCATCCAATCAGGTCTGGAGCCTGTACTGACCAGACACAGCTGGTATCAGTATTGCCAGTAGCCACCCACAGGTGGCACCATAGTGGCAGAAGCAGGAACTAACTGCTATGCCAGTAGGATAGTAGGTAGTAACTAACATATAGAAGAGAACTGATAAGTGGTAGTGTTCTTGTTTATATACCCATGAGAGATTATAGAGCACATATATAACTCAAGTGTGCAAGCGACAGTATTCCGTGCCACTGGTAGGGTTGGGGCTGGTAGCACCACTTGGCCCAAAAGTGTAAACTGGTGACTGATAAAGTACTACACAACATATGGGTGATAATATAGGGAACATTCCCTTTCGCGCTTTTATACTCACTTTATTCTTATATGACACATATATCCGTGAGCATGAGCAGCTGGTGCCTACAGGAAGGAATCAGTGATGTGGAATAGCGGAAGGTACCTTGCACATGCGCACTGGGTGCATACGCTGAGTTCTATAAATACATCACTTACCATGTAGCCACCAAAGAGTGTAGTAGCCGTCATGTCCTTACAGTTGAGATCCACAAGCGCTGGTTATGTTCAGAGTAGTACAGTCAGTAAACAGAGTCATCATCATCATCATGCTATTGGGCACGATGTGACAAAGACTGCATTCATTACTTGACAGCCGCTCTCCATTTAGCTGTCTGCTGTGAGAGTGATGTCCATGAGTCGGTCTTAATGTCTTTCAGCTTCAGGTTTCTCTTGATGGTATCCTTGAACCGGAGACGAGGGCGCCCTCTCTTTCTGTAACCAGAAGACAGTCGACAGTATAGGATCTGCTTTGGTAGCCTGTCTGATGATATCCTCATGAGGTGTCCAGTCCCCCGGAGATTCCGGGAATAAGCTCAGTAATGCAGTTAATAAGCAATTCCCCTTTGATTTTCTTTACATGAAATGAACCTATACAACAAGTACGCTTGCTTACTACAATTATGAAACTTCCGGCTCAGGTTTTAGTCGGTCCGAGTAAACAACTACCTACTAACTATCCCCCTACACATTTAATATAATAGCTAGTTAGTATGGCGTTCAGCATTATTACGATAGGGCAAGGATCAGCGGACTGAGCAATACTAGGTGTCCGCGATTGAAATATATCCTCCCATATATATATCAGTTTGTGATTGTGGAGCAATAAAGAAAATAGTACGAATATATATTTTTGTTAAACCTGTTTAACGGTTTGATTCCAATGTTTTCCCCCGTTTTTGGATAGGCGTTTACGTGGCTTTGCGCCTGAACTCTTCATGTATAAGTCTATATATATACATATGTGTATGTTTAACCGTTCGGCTAATCTGCCCCCGCCTAAGGCGAGCCTAACGTGTTAATGTTATGTAATAATTTCCATGTGAAATTCCTGAGCCTGCCGCGGGCTGCTGCGGCTCCTCCTCCCGTCTGCAGTTAGTCCGTCGCCGTCGGTGTCCGCCCCGCGCTAAAGGCGGCCAGCCAGAGTTTCATCTACATACGCAATTCGCCGACGAGCGCGCCTATAGGCCTAAAGTTTCCCTACTTCTATAAGTTAGGTTATTTCAACTAGCTGGCTGTCCCCTTCGCATTTCGGTATATTAATTGTGTTACTGAATAATTCTAGAAGTACGCGTACGGCTAGGGATGCCGCCGCTGTCACTGATAATCAGTTCTAAGTTAATGTCGTTAATTTCCGCCTTGAAGTAACACTACGTTAAATTCTGTTATAGTCTGTCATTATATTCCCACAGATGGAGTAAGTAACTGCATAAGGCCTACTTAGGCTTAAGGCCCTTAATTACATATAAAGCAATCGAATATCAGGTTTTCTATAGCGGTTAATCCACAATAATACTGGAGGATAGTAAAGAATGCAAGGAACGTCTCAGTCCACCTTCACAAGAGCTCACGACTTTATTCTTACCATAACTAACAAGGATACCAGCGAAATATGCATACCTATTTAAGGCGCTACTAACTCCCTTTTCCTCCCGTGTGATTTGATTACCTTGGTTTTAGAATTTAGATAAGAAAAAGACCGAATATCGGCTGAAAATGACAGAGCGCGAATAAACACGTCTGCCGGGTCAGGCCCCGAACGCCCGACCTTCTTTCGTTGCTTAGCTAGTCGCTAAGCAACGCTTTACCCCCGCGAACCGTCGCGTGCACATGCGGAAGCAATTTGCGCTCCCGTTGGACGAGTGCGCAAATTGCTCAAGGCGAGTAGACACGCCCACTTCACTTATATATATGTATGTATATATATATAATTATAGCTCGTCAACCTCATCATTTCACATGGAAGTTTCTTTCTTAAGCACGATATTGCAAGGCTACCGACAATTTACTATTGACGATGAATGTACTATCGACGATGGAGATCATTTTCTTAATATAATTCAACAAAGAAGGCAAGACATTCATGCTGATTTGGGCAGGTAGTGGGACAGTCGGCGGATTACGGGAGACATTGAGGTTAAGATGCTGGAAAATGGGGGTGGGGAGAGAGCTGAGAGGTGGGTAGCAAGGTTAGGGAGAGAGAGAGAGTGGAGAGGAGACCAGTCAGTATGGGGGAGGAGTTGAAGGCTTTGGGGATGACGCTCAAGTCCGTGACAGACGATGAGACACGGATATGACCGTGGGATCGTGGGTTCGAATCCTGGTCGAGTCAAACCAATGACTTAAACATTGATACATGTTGCTTCCTAGGCATTATTGTGAGGACTGGTTAGGTCAGTGTCAGGATAATATGACTGAGTGGGATATCAGGTCATAATGCTGGTGGTCTGGTTGCCCAGCGGGGCAGCACTATTCAATTCCCATGAGTGCGCACTGTCACAAGTCTGTACCGGTCCTGCCGTGACCATAGATGTTGCTAGGACGTAAAACAGAAACAAACAAAGAAACACAGAGATGATGAGGGGAAGACGAGTTGGGGCGCAGATGCCCCCTGGTGGCTACATTCATCCGGTTGGCTGGGACCGCATAACAGACACAAAACAAACAGAAACAATATGAACACACTTTACTAAGAATCCATTACCTGCAAGCTGAGAGTCTGAGGAAGTAATTCGAAATGTCTGTAATCCGCATTGCATGTGGACATGCCCACATATGTACATTGTTCCGGTTCATTGACTTCATACCTCGAACTGGCGATCTCGGCCGATATCAAATTAGTTTCTAATACATATTTAAATATACATATATTTAGAAAACATGTGTATATCTGCTGCATGTGTAATGATCCGAGTATAAGTAGACGGCCTGGTGCACAGTGGGATGTTTCTACGGCTATCTGTATAATTATGGTGATCTGTCGGTTAGGTTTTATGTCCTAGCAACAGCTAAGGACATCTCAGGGCCAGTACCGAATTGATAGAAAGCACAATCATGCCAATGTTATAGTGTTCTCCAATTGGGATACCAAGACGCCAGAAAAATGACTTGATATCCCACTCAGCCACATTATCCTGACACTGAACCAACCAGTCCTTATCCTATCCTAATAAGGCCAAGCGCCTGACTAGGAGGTGACAAGTATTAATTGTGTAAATCATTGGTGTGACTCGAGCGGGAATCAAACTCCTGGTCAGAAGCCGGCACGCTACTGGTTCGCCAACCGCTCCGTGTACGAGGGGGATGCTTAGAGAGCTTTGATCGGCGAATCGTTGGTGGCGCAAGCGGGGGAAGCTGGCATCGACTGGTGGGTGACACGTGTCACTTCGGGGCGTAATGCATGTGGCCATTATACATGTTATTGTCAAGTCGGAACGTCACGTCAATGATCCGCCTCCTCTCAAAGTCCACGTGCACAGACCTCCCACCGACCCCCACCCGAAACGCACCCACACACACACGTAACGGGCCCATTCCCCACTCACACACACCTTCCGCAGCCCTCCACTTCACACGCACCCACACACACATTGGGTCTCATCCCCAAAACACACACTTCCCCGCCCACCCCCACCCTCCACAGACACGGCATCACCAACACGCAGATCCACTGGAGCACCCCCCCCCCCCCCCCACGCACACACACACCTTACCCTGCCCTCTACCCCACAACGCATACACACCTGGTCTCATCCCTAACACGCACATCAACCGGCCCCCACCCCACACGCGCGCACACACCCGCTATCATCCCCCACTCGCATACACACGCCATTCACCGGTCCCCACCCCACACACATACATACCGGGCCCATCCCCCACGCACACACACCTTTCCCTGCCCCCCCCCCCCCCACATGCACAGGCACTCTCTGCCTCATCCCCAAGACACACCCTTCACCCATCCCCCACCTAATGGCACGCCCCCCACACACCCGGTCTCACCCCCCACGGACACATACTTCCCCCAGTCCCCGCCCCCCATGCACCCACCCACACACACACTGTCTCACCCCCACGCACACATACTTACCCCACAGTGTACCCAGCTTCACACAGACACATACACCCGGTCTCACCCCCACGCACACATACTTCCCCCAGCCCCCAGCCCCCATGCACCCAGCCCCACACACACACCCGGTCTCACCCCCACACGCACACACTTCCCCCACCTTCCACCCAACCACACACACACACAAACACCCGGTCTCACCCCCCACGCGCACCTACTTCCCCACACCCCCACCCACACACACACCCACGCCTGGATTCATCCCCAAGACACACACTTCCCCCGCCCCGCCCACCACTCATCCAACCCCAATATCCACACACAAACATAGTAGTATAATAGTAGTATCTGGCTTTACATGTGGTTCACTGCTTTAATATATCGATCCAGTTAAATAAACACGGCAGAATCTTGACCATTGTGCGCACTGAATTCCAGGCAACTTGTTTAGTTTGTTGTTGGCTTAGCTCCTAGCAACATCTAAGGTAATATCACGATGGCGCTAGCACTCAGATCACTCTGACTACCCCGGACGTGGTGGCCCATTGGGTCGAGTCACGCTTCGCGTGTGGAAATTTGCTAGGTCAATCCTGGTCGCCTCAAACTAATGACTCACACAGTTGGTACATGTTGCTAACTAGCCTGGCGTTGAGCATTACTAGGATAGGGTAAGGACTAGATAGCTCAGTATCAGGATAATGTGAATGTGTGAGATACCAGGTCATGTTGTCGGCGGCCTGATTTCCCATTGTGGCAGCACTATAAAGTCACCATCAGTGTGCACAGTCACAAGTCGGTATCAGTCCTAATATGACATTAAATGTAACTATGACGTAAAACTGCAACAAACAAATCAAAGCAGTGATATTCTGACTATAGCCCCACAATTCCCGCTCCTTAGATGCCATTTTATAATTTCATACTGACCTCGGCATTTCGTTGGCAGGTCGCCAACATTTGCATAATTATCACTTCTTAACGTGGAATTAGCACGTAATCCAGAGAGGGTGGGAACAGGAGCAGGAGCGAAAGTGGGGTGGGGGATTTGGTGGAAGTTGTGAGGAGCAGGAGAGGGATTGGGGGCGTGGGGGCGCCCGACTCTCGGCCAAGATCCCCGGGGAACCCCGGCGTGCCGGGCCAACAATGCCGGGCCTGATCGAAAGTGTCACGTGGGGCGGCGCACGGGATCACGTGAGGTGCCTCGCCGAATCGCGCTGTCGCGTCATCTGAATTTTGTTTCACTTTTGTTTTATATCTGTAGGTTATGTTGTTATCGTTATTATTATTTGTATTGGTGGGGTTAGTAGTTTGATAGCAGGAGTCCATTATAATGACATCGGCCTGTCTCTGAGCACTCAGTGTTATCTGATGCTATCTCCTAAGCATCGGAACCAATCCAAAGCCCCCTCCGCTCCCACACCCCCTCTTCTGTCCCCACATCCCACCCCCAATTCCGCCACATCCCCAGCAATTCCATTATGTTGGGTGCTTGGAAAATGTTTTCCGCCCGCAATTTGGCTTTGTCTCTTGTCCTTATGCGGAAATGTAACGGTTGGATTGGCTGAACATATATGTATATTCCGGCACGACTGACAATGTCGGCCAGGTGGAGGGTGAGGTGAGGGCAGGTGGCGCCACCGGTCAAGTGCATAGTAAATTCCCTTGGTATTTGTATACTCGCATAATATGTTATACACCACATATATATATCGGTAATGGAAAAGGTAAATTAGTTCCGTATCTCGCCGCCTCAAACTGCTGGCGCTGCGAGTGGGTACTGATTGTTAATCATCTATTAGAAAGCCACATGGCTTTGTTTCTTGTCCTTGTATACATAACTATCGATAATGGAAAAGTTAAATTAGTTCCGAATCTCGCCGCCTCCAACTGCTGGCGCTGCAATTGACGATGGATTCTTAATATTGAATCCCTCCGTTTTTTTCCTGCGGAGGGAATCCGGGACCGGGAGAAGGCCTGTGGGTTTCTTTACTGCACAACTAACTGTGGCTGATAAAGATTGAAGGAAATTTAACGTTTTGAAGCAGAGAAAAAATAACAAGAAACTAACAAATAAAGCAAGTGTTGGGGAGGGTTCGAGGATAAAATGACCAGGCTGGTGTGGAAAGATGTGTTGCATGCGATGGCCGAAGTGTTATGCTTAGCTTTAAAATGCAGAGCCTAATACCCCTGTCACACTACAATGCAATGAGCAAACCTAAGCCTGACGTGATCACGTTTCGTCATTACGTTAACATACATTGGGTTACGTTATGATGATGTCAGAATGATGTCGAGCTATGTCACGTTATGTCATGCTTTCGAGGTAACTTGAACATAAGGGTTTACATTTGCCATTCGTTCTGTACACATGCAGCAAAAGTAAATCATGTTAACCGGACGTTATTCAAACACTGCTCACTACGTTCAACTACGTTCCACTACATTGACCCACATTAAATCCGGTGGAAACGTCCACGCGGCAAAATTAGAATGTCAGGAGAAAGTCAGGAAAACTTCAGGAGAATGTACGTTCAATGCATGTTCAAAATTTAGCCAACATGTCATGACATATGTAACGTCACATAATGTAGTTCTGGCGATCGAATAATGTTCATAACGTTCCCTGAGCGTAAAGACGTTGTCCTCTCTCGTTGAATGACGGTATCACTATGCTTTACCGACGTTACGCTCTCATCAACTATGCTGCATCCACGTTCAACTTGTGCCCAAATTTGCATACTACGCCAAGAAGTTCACCGTTCTTCACGTTCTCCCTACGCTGACGTCGTTACATCGTAGTGTGACAGGGCCTTTACTTAGCATAATCAGTGCACTTGGACACCAGGTGGGGCTTGCTGCCAAACCGACCAGAGTTTCATTCCACTTAAGAATTGGTTAACCCCAATCAAATTATTCCTTAACTGGATAAGGATTTATTAACTTCTCAGTTTAAGGCACGCTATTTGATATGTATATATGACCAGAAGGGATGCCCGAATGAATTCAGCATCCCGCTCCCTGGTTGGTGTTATCATTGGATTCGAATCCACGGGTTCAAACTCTGCTGGAGTGAAACCCACGACTTAAACATGTATACTAGTCTTCGCGATTTCTAACAATGCGCTCTGTATAATTACGATAGGGCAATGACTCAGGATAATGTGACTGAGTGGGATATCAGCTCATGTTTCTGGTAAAAGCAAGCAGTGTGATATAGATAAAGGATTCACCCTGTACTTGCAGTACACGGGTGAACGACAACGTAGCATAACATGAACTTATTTTCCAAATAAGTTCATGTCTCCAACACTGTCCTAATGTCCTTGAATGCCAGCACAACTATATTATTTAACATGCTATTTGTAGAACTGGCCCCACAATCTCGCCTTTCCGCCCTCCTCCTTCCCTCCTGCACGGTCAGCTACTCTCGGAGGGCTGCTAAATCACGAGATATCTCAGTTATAAATCGCCCTGCGTTTCCCGGACCACGTTCCGTCGGATTTTGGGTAATGGGAGACGGGCGGCAGCCAAAAAAAAGGGCTCTTAATGTAGTTCTCGTGTCGCCCACTGCACCTTACTTAGCGGGGCAAGCGCAGATCCGCCCATGTTAAGGGTTCTTAAGCTAAGAGTCCATATTCACGGTATGCGGCATGCGGCATGCGGTATTCGGCATGCGGCATGCGGCATGTATCATGCAGCATACATAATGCGAATGCGGTATGGGGCATATATACCCAGGCCATTTTGGGGGTATTTTGTTCCAAATGTATTAAGGAAAGTGAAAGTTCTTGGTCGTTCCTATGGCAAACGCAGCAGCATTCGCATTCGTATTCGCATTTGCATTTGCATTTGCACTTGCATTTGCATTTGCATTTGCATTTGCATTTGCATTTGCATTTGCATTTGCATTTGCATTTGCATTTGCATTTGCATTTGCATTTGCATTCACATTTGCATTTGCATTTGAATTCACATTTGCGTCTACATTAGGACATATTGAAGTACCCCTGTGTATTTACATGCTTTGGTAATGTTTGAAGGATGTGCATACCGCATACCGCGTACATGGACTCCTAGCTTAAATATGCTTCTGGTGCCGGATGGCCAGCCTTCCAGATGTGTGTGATGTGGGGGGGGGGGGGGGGGGGGGGTCGGGTGGTCACGTGGGTGGATTGGCTGCCTGGACCGGTAGTTAATAACCAGCGTGATAAATTAGGCGAGACATTACTGTATAGAGCTGCAGCCTTCATTTAGCTCCACACATCCGATCACAGGCTACCCTTAAGCCCAGGTCACATAGCCGTTAGTGAACGTAGTGGAGGCTAACATGGGTCAACCCTGGTGTAAGTCTGTTAAATTACGTTGAAATACGTTAAGGGAAGGCAGGTTTTGGTATGGATAACTACATTACCGTATGGATAAGTATGTTACGGTAGGGATGCCGGTACGTTCAACTATGTTCAACTACGTTCAACTACGTTCAACTATGTTCAGCTATGTTAGCCTCCACTATGTTCACCTATGTCCACTACTGCCTATGTGACCAGGGATTCATCCAAGTATGTTAGAGTACATTAGAGTATGCTAGAGTACACTAGAGTATGATATAGTATGATATAGTATGCTAGAGTATTCTAGAGTACACTAGATCATGCTAGAGTATGCTAGATCATGATATAGTACATTATAGCATGCTAGAGTATGCTAGAGTATGCTAGAGTGCACTAGAGCATGCTAGAGTATGTTAACATCACGGATGCAAATTCAGCCTCTAAAGTACTGCTCTTTTGAACATGTCCACAAATTAAATTGGAGAGCATTGCTCACCCATGTTATTACCAAGTTAACCTCAGAGACAAGTATGGATGCCGGTACCTTCAACTACGTTCAACTACATTAAACTACTTTCAACTACATTAGCCTCCACTACTTTCCACTACGTCCACTAACGGCTATGTCACCCCGCCTTAAGCCTGCAACATCCTGCCATTATTTGCTGTAACATGACACAAGCCACCCGAAGTCTGCAATTACCTGCCACAGCGTCGAGTAGCCTCCACCAGCCTACATTAGCCTCCCGCAGCCTCCATCTAGCTTCCACAAGTTCCAGCATCCTTATCCAACCTACAACTTCCCTCACTATCTGCAAAGGATGCATCAGCTTCCGATATTCCCCAGGATCCTCAGTCAGCCTACAACAACCACAAGTAGTATCCCCTAGTTTCACCCACTTTCAAACAACATCTCACCTTCCCTACAGGCTTCGTAAAACTTATACAGAACAACTACTATATGTATATACGGTCTACTCTGTCAATAACGGGCTCTGTCAATAATAAATCTCTGTCAATAACGGAAAAAAGTGATGATCCCGTCACGGCACCCCTTCAATTTTATAGCATTGCTTTTGTGAATAATGGAGACCTGTCTTATGCGGACAATGAGCATATTTGCTCAATATTCTCTGTCAAAATCGAGGTGCTGTAGGTGCGACCTCTCCTGTCGCCACCTCTGGTCCCAACCTCTGTAGGTAGCGAAACCTAAGTCGCTACCTCTGGTCGCCACCTCAAGTATAAGTATACAAATATAAATATAAAGGTATAACAGAAATACATTGGTTTTAACCCATTCCGTCAGTCAGTCTCTGCCAGTAACGGAGCTCTCTCTACATCTTGCACCAGTCCCATGGGTGTCCGTTATAGACAGAGTGAACTGTATTTAGTTGTTGTTTTTGTATGTTACTTGACAGCGGCGGGAATTCCAATCGCAGACAATTGCTCTTGCTCATTCCACTGCTTCTTTCCCTACCCTTGCAATGCCGAGCACCAGGCTTTGGTAGTGATGCGCACCAATTTCTAAATCATTTGTTTGACTCGTCCAGGATTCGAACCCGGGCGTTCGAATTCCACGACCTGCCAGAACGTGAGGCGGATGCTCAACTCATTCGGCCATCGCCTCTGGTTAATGTATACCTCAACAGTTGCAATCAGCCTGAACAGGAGACAACAGTCTTTACCACAATTCTCGAGTCGTCCATAGACTCCTCCTCCGAACTCCGTCAGGTTCCAATGAGAATCTAACATGTTTCTAACCCATCCATCTACACCCTCCAGCATCCTATTCAACCACCCTTGGACAACATCCATCACATCATCAATGGCACACACCTGCCCTGATTACACGCTACAATTGTCAGTTCATCATATCTAACATAACCAGCAATAGATACCAGCCTCCACCAGCATCGAGCAACCTCTACAAGACTGCAACATTATCCAGTATCCATTGCTTCTATAAATCTCCAATGCCTTCTAGTTAGCGTAGCCAGTAAGATATTCAATCATTCTGACTGTTTTACCCAGCTGTATCTGACGCAAGAAACCCTCCTCTTTGCTTCCCCCATATCCAATATCATATATAACTATCAGCAAGCTTCAACAACTTGCAGTAATAAATAACACCCTCAGTCATATTCTAACATCCTCCAACAACTTGCAACCCATTGTACCATCCTCCAATAGCATCCAACATGTCCAGCAGTCTCCTAGAACGTACACGAGCCGCCAACACACTCCCGAACCCTTTAACCCAGTTCGACACCCTCCCGCACCTTCCCGCAGCCTCCAATACCCTCTAACATCCTCACCCGTCCTCGTTTAACACCGAACTGCCTCCAACATCCTAAAAAAACGTACAAAAAACAACAAGCAACTCCAAAAGCCGTCCACTCCCTTACACATCCTTCAACAGCCTCAACCATCCTCCACATCCATCCAACAACATCCAGCACCCAGCAACACCCAGCACCCCTCTAACACCCTCATTCCACTGGGCACAGCCTCCAACTCCTCCCGACACATCCCAGCACCTTCCAACACCCTCCAACACCATCCAACACCATCCAACACCATCCAACACCGTCATTCCACTGGGCACAACCCCAAACCCCTCCCGACACACTACACCACCCTCCAACACCCTCCAACACCCTCTAGCACCATCCAACAGCATCCAACACCATCCAACACCATCAGACAACCTCCACGATCCTTCAACCGTATCTGCCAGCCTTATTTACCATCACCGAGAGTCTTGGGTACCAGGCTATCTCTCTGCAACCACCGCCTGACTTCCCCCAAACGGCTGTCTCCAGAAACCCCCCTCCCAAAGTGGCCTTCCCTGTCTCCAGACACCCCCCCCCCCTCAAGTGGCCTTCCCTGCCTTCCCTGCATTCGCTGCCTTCTCTTCCTTCCCTGCCTACCCTGCCCACGGACACCACGGTAGTACCCAGACTCAACCCCAAATGTACACATGGCATCATCCAAACATGTGAACACGGCAGCAGTATTGACTGCCACAAGTCACTTCCAGTCTTTACGGATCACATCACAAGAAAGATTCATTCTCAAACTGAAACAGACTCGCAAAATGCCAAACAGCTGGCTTTTCAGAGAGAGAGATAGAAATAAGGAAATTTAAACTATACACGAAATTAAAATATTTAAACCACCATGAACAAGTACTTAGGACAGATATCGATTGTTATTGTGTCATTATGTTATTGTACCCCGGACCATTCCTGTAAAGTCACCATACCAGCTAGGTACAAGATTCACCCCGTACTGCTGCAGTAGGGGTGCAAACCAACCCTATGTAAAATGTGGCGAAAATGTGGGTCAAAGAATTGAGAGCCTAATTTCACAATCTAAGAAGCAAGATTTATTCTTTACATATGTATTATTGAGAGCCCGCTACCTTTGAGTTAACAAATATAATATAATATCTAGTTTAATAAGATTTAAAAGTGAAATCGACGGCGTTCTGCGGCCGCCATCTTGTCTTTTTGCATTCTCTCCCATTTCACCAACTCTGCACCTATATAAGTATCCATTTGATACTGGAGCCACAGTTTCTAGGTGATGTTCCATACTAACGCTATTTTCGCCCGTATTTATATAAGGCTGATCTTCACCCATGTACTACAAGTACCGGGTGAATCTTTGATCTACATATCACCATGACTTGTCAGAAGAAGAAAAAGAAGAGAAATTACATTGAACAGATTTCCATTGTTTTAACTCATTTCCTCGCCTCACCTGAGTAGGGCTTGGAGAGACGGTGAGAGTGTGTGCGTGTGTGATTGTGTGAGGCTGGGGTGAGAGATTCATGCGTGCTGACTGGTTCCGACAACAACAGATCCGCACGAAGAAAGAGCCATATAAACTAGTTTTACTTTATTATCTCCATTTTCCATTATTATTACTTGTTAAACTGACGGTAGAACCAGCGATAATCGCTAGCACTGCGTTCGTTCAGTGCGCGCATGCCACATGCTGACCACTGCTGACGTCAGTGTGAGGCTTAGACCCTCTCTCCCACTGGGCGCATGTGCGTCAAACGCTGGCGTTAATGGCGGGAACCGACATCACGGACTGATCGATTCCGTGAACTCTGCGGTGCCATGGGGCTTGCCCCCTTGTCCGCCCGGCCCCGGCATGCAACCAGTTGTAATTACTGCGACTATTTACCCAGCCTGAACGCACAGATTGTCACCCAGCCTGCTGTCTCCCACCGCTAACACACAGCCCCTCTCCGCCCGCCACGTCCGCCCCATCCACACCAAATGCACCATCCCTGACAGCCCCTCTACGGTCCTCCCTCCGCCCACCCTCCGCCCCCAGGCGCGGGGACCGAATCTCTAGGGTGCGGACGCTCTGGAATTTGGTTTGGTTGCCGGTAGAGTCGAACCAATGAATTATGATATTGATAATTGTATCATAGTCTGGAGCTCGCCAATAGTAGGATAGGCCAAACCCTAGTTGGCTCAGTTGTCAGGACAATGTGACTGAGTGGGATTATTGGGTCAGGTTGATGGCAGCTTGATTTCATAGTTGGGCATCACTATAAAGTCGCCATATAGTTGTCATTGTCACAAGTCGGTTCCCATGATGATATGACCTTATATATTGCTAGTAAGTAAAACTCCAGCAACCACTGAACCATCCCACCCCTCAGCCACTTCCTCTCCAGTCCACTCTCCTCCATTCCCATACATAAGCCATCGGATTCTGGACTTTCACAGTGCAAACCCCGCCGGTAATGGCGCGGTAAAGCGGGCGGCGGCAAAACTCAACACTCACTTCCGGTTGCTTAATTACGCTATTGGCCGCAAGCCGGCGCTGGCGCTGGGCGAGAGGCACGTCACGTGACCAGGTGGGATCCCCCCACCCCCACCCCTGCCCTCTCCCCCGCCGGGTTTCAGTGGATCTCGGCCCGGGCAGGCGAAAGAGACGAGGCGGGCCCTAGGTGAGACAGCCGCTCATGTCGTGAAGGGCAGAGCCGTGGCGGGCTGTGGGGGGTAGGGGGGGGGGGGGCTGGGGGAGGGGGAGTCGGTATTCAGTCGGTCACGTTCCCGTGAGATTCTGTGATTAGGGACATAGGCATCGGCTGCTCCGTCTGCATGTGTCGCTATTTCCGGTCGCGCTCCCCCCACCGCCATGGAGGAGTGGTGGAAGGCGCGTATGGGTAGGGGAGTGGTGGAGTGTGTGTAGGGGGGACGGGAGAAGTTAGACGCAGAGGGGGTAGATGGGGTGGGGTGGCGAGGTGGGCGGGTCAGAGGGTGCAGCGCTTGCGCATTGATTCTTGGCAGCCAGCCCATCAACTCACCAGCCCATCAACTCATCGCTGGGTGCGCATGCACACGCACAAACAAATAAGCACAATTGAAATGGAGGGAAATAACCAGAACTATGTCGCCATCTTGGAAACTAGTGCCCTGATGAATGTTGGTTGGTTCATGGAGTTTTACTTCCTGGTAACATGTAAGTTAATATCATGATGGGGCTGATGAATGAAATGCATGCTTTTCCACGCATTGGTTCAGCCACTCAGCAGGTTTAAGAGTGCCACTTCAAAGTGCCGATGGCAGTGTCTGAAGTGTCGCCGGTACCCACTGATCCCCGGAGACTCCAAGCCGCTGGTTCCCTCTGGTCCCCTGGGAAAACCTGGAGCGCCAAACACCGAAAGAAAGTGAGCAGAAACCCATCCGCACATACTTATCGCGCGACCAATCTCCACAGGACTAAGGAGAGGCTGGGCAATGTGTCCTCTCTGAGAAGTTGTACTGTGTGTGATTAGCCTTCTCCTGTAGGAGCCCGGGAGTGGTGACAGCAGGCAGCTCCCGGCCCACACTCGCCGGGAGCCCGGGGCGAGTCCGCCGTACCCGCGGAACATCACAGGCAATAAGGAAAGGAAGCATTTGACGCTTGTGTAACCCACCATGCATTCCCACCTGCGACCATTCACTCATGCCGGTCCCACCTACCGACAGGTTCCCCCCTCACACCCACCACCCTACCCCACTCACACCCACCCACCCTACCCCACTCATCCACACACCCGACCCCACTCACACCCACCCACCCTACCGACTCCAACCCACCCACTATACCCCACTCACACACACCCTACCCCACTCACACCCACCACCCAACCTCACTCACACCCACCTACCCTACCCCACTCACACACCCACCCTACCCCACTCACACCCACCACCCTACCCCACTCACACCCACCACCCTACCTCACACCCACCCACCTACCCTACCCCACTCACACCCACCACCTTACCCCACTCACACCCACCCACCCTACCGACTCCAACCCACCCACTATACCCCACTCACACACACCCTACCGCACTCACACCCACCCATCCTACCCCACTCACACACACTTTACCCCACTCACACATCCACCCTACCCCACTCACATATACACCCACCCTACCCCACTCACACCCGCCCTACCCCACTCACACACACCCACCCACCCTACCCCACGCATACACACACCCGACCCCACTCACACCCACCCACCCTGCCGACTCCAACCCACCCACTATACCCTCTCACACACACCCTACCCCACTCACACCCACCCCCACCCCACTCACACCCACCACCCTACCCCACTCACACACACCCTACCCCACTCACACCAACTCACCCTACCCCACTCACACCCACCCACTCTACCGACTCCAACCCACCCACTATGCCCCACTCACACCCACCACCCTACCCAACTCACTCACACACCCTACCCCACTCACACCCACCCACCCTACCCCACTCACTCACACACCCTACCCCACTCACACCCACTCACCCTACCGCACTCACACCCACCCACCCTACCCCCCTCACTCACTCACACACCTACCCCACTCACACCCACTCACCCTACCCCACTCACCCACACACCCCACCCCCCTCACACACACTCTACCCCACTCACACTCACCCTACCCCACTCACACCCACCCACCCTACCCCACTCACACACACACCCTACAGCACTCCAACCCACCCCCTATACCGCACTGACACACACACACCTTACCCCACACACACACCCACCATCTGTTGTGTTCCCTCACCATTATCGCACTGCAGGTTGGCTGGTTGTTGGAGTTTTACTTCCTGTCAACATCTAAGGTAATATCAGGCTGGGTAGCGACTTGTGACAGTGTGCACTCATGGCGGTTTTATAGTGCTTCCACATTGGTAGAACAAGCAACCAGCAACATGACCAGTCACATTATCCTGACACTGAGCCAACCAGTCCTTGTGCGAGTCATAATTCCGAACACCTGGCTAGGAAGCGACAAGTATCAATTTGTAATTTGTTGGTATAGCGTTCACAAACCAGTGGATTCAAATCCTATACATTAAAACCTATATTTGTAGACAAACAAATGTTAATTGTTCAACATAAGACATCATAATGACGCAATGCTCTTCACATTTCTGTTAGCCATAATTCAGAAGCTAGTACAGTAACAGTGCATTGTTACCGCCATATCTTATGTTTTTAAAGTGGCACATTCCACTGTCAAATGCGTCTCTCCAGCATCCAGGAGTACTAGCGCTGGAGGTCCAAGTTACCGAGAAGTACCAGAAAGTCAGGAACTGCGAAGTGACAACGTTTGTTACCCTGACTTTGTGTCGTTTTTGTAAAGCTGAACATCGTCTCTATATACACGCTGAGTATATAGAGACGACCCCTAATATCCTGCCAGGCATCAATGCTTGGCAGGATATTAGGGGTGTAAACTTATACCTGATCCAGTGATAACATTCTCCATTGCCTTCAGTTGATCAGCTTCCGGTATAAAATGCCACATATACAGGTATGCATAGGTAGGGTGAGGAAGCCTAGATTGTTAAATCTAGTTCTGCCACACCTGAATGGTAGACAAGTGATGTTTGAGCCTCACTTTAGGCACGGTGGCCGGCTTGTTGCAATACCTTTGGTAGAGGTCAGCCCAGGGCGCATATCAAATATGATCAGGGAGTCAAGCAGTACGCCACAGGATCCACGGTAAGAGCAGTGCAACAGTAGTACTCTACCAGGTAGTAAATTATCAAAATCTGCCCCTAATGCTATATGGCGTGCGGCTGAGCGACGATAACAAGGCTTTATCTGTTTGTCCCGAGAGGGCCACTATTTCCTACTCACCGGGTTATGAGCGGGGAATGGTGGGTGGGTGTGACTGGGGTAGGGTGGGTGGGTGTGAGAGGGTTAGCGGGGTAGCTATGGATGGGTGTGAGTGCAGTAGGGTGGGTGGGTGGGTGTGAGTGGGGTGGGGAGGTAGGTATAATTTGGGTAGGCGTTGTGGATGGGTGTGAGTGTGGCAGGGTGGGTGGGTGTGGGTGGGGTAGCAGGGTAGGTATAAGTTGGGTAGGCGTGGTGGATGGGTGTCACTGCGGTAGGGTGAGGTTTGGTGGGTGTGGGGGAGCATGGGTGGGATAGGGTGGGTGGATGGGTGGGTGGGGTGGGTGGGTGTGAGTAGACTGCATGATGCGAATCTGGTGTGTGTGTGTGAGTAGGGTGGGTGTGAGTAGGGTGGGTGGGTGTGAATAGTGTGGATGTGATTGTGAGTAGGGTGGGTTGATGGGTGTGGGGTAGGGTGGGTGGGTGTGAGGGGGTAGGGTGGGTGGGTGTGAGGGGGTAGGGTGTGTGTGTGGGGGTAGAGTGGGTGGGTGTGAGGGGATAGGGTGGGTGGGTGTGTGGGGTAGGGTGGGTGGGTGTGTGAGGGGGTAGGGTGGGTGGGTGTGAGGGGGTAGGGTGGGTGGGTGTGAGGGGGTAGGGTGGGTGGGTGTGAGTGGGGTGGATAGGTGTGGAGCAGGATCGGTGGGTGTGACAAGGGGGGTCTCGTGTGAGTATTGTGGATAGGTGTGAGTGGCAGGTTATGAGGGGTGAGAGGGTTCAGAACGCTCAGCCTATCAGACTCAGCCATCTTCAACGAACTCATGTGACACCAACAGCCCTCCGGCATATTGGGGCCCCGATTCACTAACACATCACCGGTGCGATCTGTTTAAAATAACAAAACAAATCGCTCAGTAGAATGATCTATAAACACTGAGTATAATCAAATTGTATTCATGTATTGCTTTTAAATGTTGAGCATTGATAGTGTCGTTGATTTATATATGTATCTGGCTATATGTACGTGATGTATATACTTATATATATACGTGGATTGGACACGGTAGAGCATCGTCCCTGGCGGAAGTATGTATGTTTGATTCCCGGTCGAATCAAACCAATGACATACAAGGTTGTGTCACCTGCTAGATTGGTGCTTGGCATTCATGGGATAGGGTGAGGACTGGTTGGCTCAGTGTCAGGATAATGTTCCTAACCAGCACCTCAGATCATGGTGCCTGCACCCTGATTTCCCAGTGTGGCAGCACTATAAAGTCGCGATTAGTGCGCACTGTCACATGGTGGTACCCGTCTGATATGACCTTAGGTGCTGCCCAGACGTAACACTCCAAAAAGATAACCACCGATATACCATTGTGTGGTTAATTGTATTTTTATTGAATTTGGTGGATGAGATGGTGATTATTTAAGGCCCCAGTGCGCAAGGGTTTCTGGGAAAGACGGCACAACCATGAGACGTTGATGATGTCAAGGTGCAAGCACATTTAAATCTCTCACCTCATCTCAGCGCTTTGTGACAGATCATTGCGGTAATATTAATATGAAAAGCCAAACTCCGCTCTCAGCACACGGCAATAAGACTAGACACGCAACATTCTGGCAGCACGACTATGATGTAGCCCCTCCTCAAATCGTTCTGACATGGCATGAATTATATATGACCTGTAATTAATTTTAGACAGATGGGACATATAGTGGAAAATGGTTGTTGGGTGGTTGATGGAGCTTGACATCCTGGCAACATCTGATGTCATATCAGGATGGCTCCTCACTTGTGAGAGTGCACATTCCTGGCGACTTTAATGTGTTTGATCACGGGGAGACCAGGCCACCAGTACCATCACCTGATATTCCACATCCGTTCAATAACTGTGGGTGACGTCACAGCGGGCATCACATTGAGGAGCCGTGATCACCTTTCAGTACCTCCATCCTCACTCAGGATGCAGCCGCATCGGGCCCCTTTCCCCCCTTCAACCCCTGCCCGCCTTACCGCGACACCACGGCCGGCGAGCTTGAAAAAGGAATGCCATCCTCCCGTCCTCCCCAGTCACATCCCCGACTGGGAGTCATCCAACTAAAACACCCGCCATAACAGGCCTTCATGTTCTCTAACCCGCAATAAAATAAGCAACAGCGTGTTCTCTCAATAGCAGGGGCGGCGGGCTAATCGGTACAGCGCGGACAAATGGTACTTGTCGCTTCCTACCCTGGCACTCGACATTCATAGGATAGGGTAAGAACTGGTTAACTCTGTATAAGGATAATGTGTCATGGGGCCGGTGGCCTGACTTCCCAGTCAGGCAGCGCTATAAAGTCGCCATGGATGCGCACTGTCACAAGGCACTGTCTGTTCTGATATGACTTGGATGTTCCCAGCGCGGTTGTACATTTCATAAAAGCTGACTGCAAAGTGTTGAAGTGATGCTGGTTTTTACTAGTGGCACTCTCGCGGGGAGCAAATAGAGGTCTCACACCAGGAAGCACACATGAAGACAGGCACAGACTAGTTGTCCCTGCAGTGGCTGGTCGGGAGATGTTGGGAGTTCCATTCATGACCGCCCTTAATACTGCCATGGTAACATGGTTTTCTGTTAGGGCTTTCTTCCTTAGCCTTTGGTTATATCAAGAACCTGTACCACAATGTAGTGGTTTACAACTTTGCAAGGCAGGGGCATCAAACTCCCTGAGGTATTTTAGCGCCTAAGGTTTCATAGGTACTGCAATACGCGCATACAGATGTTTTCAATATGTATGTATTGTAAAGATGTGTCATGTGCTATTCCTGTTGTTATATGTAGGGGTTCCATGTCCTATTAACAGCTAGTGTCATAATAGGACGGGTACCGACTTGTGACAATATGCACTCAGGGCGACTTTCTAATGCTGGTGCGTTGCAAAACCTGACCGTTTCCACCGTGACCCATGGAGTACACTGCAGTCAAATTATCCTGCTACTGGAGTATCTAATACTTCCTCTATCCTATTAATGATGGGCCGCAGGCTAGGAAGTGACAGGATCGTTTTGAATTATATTGTCGGCGATGGATGACAGTTCCCAGACCAGGAAGACCAAATAACTTACAAAGAATGTTCAGTTAATTATTGTGTGCTGAGTAATTCCTTGATATATTGTCATGTCATTCCTGTTACAGTTGCCACGGTTTCAGACAAGTATCCACTAGATTACGATGCCTAGAAGAACAGAAGGGTTATACGCTTTTCCCTGTATTGCCTAATAATAAGTACCGACAATTTAACTTCGCATTAAATAGGGAATAACAACAATCATCGGATTAGACATCTTTAATTCACAAAATCTAGAATCCAAGAAGCTGCTGAGAATAGGAGGGAAACCAACCCGCTTATCGGTGTGCAGACATGCCCGGTCTCAGCTCCAGTTCCTTCTCGCTGTCTACTGAAGGTACTTCCAGAAGATGGGTATTGTGGACGCACTAGTACCGTCGCATTACGGCCGAGTCAAATATTCGAGCTGTTTTTTGTCACATTCTAATTAGGTTATGGACATGGTGAGTTTTGTTTGCTTATTGTTCTTTTAATTCATACCAATATCTAAGGTCATATCATGACGAGTACTGACTTGTGACAGTGCACACTCATGGAAACTTTGTAGTGCTGCCCGACAGGGGGACCAGACCACATGACCTGATATCCCGCTCAGTCACATTATCCTAACACCGAGTCAACCAGTCCATGCCTTATCCTAATAATCCTGAGCGCCTGGTTAGGAAGTGACAAGTAGCAAATGTTATGTCATTGATTGTACTCGACCAGAGTTCGAACCCATGAACTCATGGGTTCGGATCCCCCGATTTCCCAAAACAGGAGATGGATGCTCAACTCATTCGGCCATTCCGTCTGGTGTGACTGTGAGTAAGTTTCCTCCATCAAACACTCACCACCTGATAAACATGGCCTCCTTAAACGGTGCTGGAGCTAACCGTTACAACGCAACACCAGCTCGGGGCAATGTCAGCGCAATGTCATCTGCTGCACTTCCATGTCGTCTGCTGGTAGCTGGATGGTCTTGCAGCTAACCGTTACAATGCAGCACCAGCCGGGGCTAAAGTCACAATATCGTCTGCTGCACTTAAATGTTGTCTGCTCCCAATACCCACCCCTTAGCGTTAAAACTTACAATATGTGATGATTCTAGCTAATGTAGACAGAGGTTTGTAGTGGGCAAAGGGAGCGGGAGTAATTGAATGGACGGAGAAGAGCAGACAACATTTACTTGCGCTTACATGCTCTCTGTTACCAGTACCCGCCCAGTGACGTCATTATCGTTTGAACTTACAACATATTTTATATGTCTGCAATATTTCTAGTAATTGAATGCACAGATAGGACAACATTTCATTGAGCTTAAATATCGTCTGCTGCTAGTACCAGCCAATGTTATGTCATGTACGCTTGAACTTACAATATGTCTAAGATGTATAGGCTGTTTTGGATGAGGAATAATTGAATGAATGGAGAGGAGCAGACAACATTTACTTCAGCTTAAATGCTGTCTGATACCAGTACCCTCCCTGTGACGTCATTATTGTTCGAACTTACAATATGTTTGATATGTCTGCACTGTTTCTAGTGGTCACAAATTGTTTGTTCGCAAAGGGATCAGTAGTAATTGAATGCACAGATAAGAGCAGACAACATTTCATTGAGCTTAATTATTGTCTGCATCCAGTACCAGCCACTGTTATGTTATTTATGTTTGAACTTAAAATATGCCTAAGATGTATATGCTCTTTCTAGTGAAAGGAAATACACCTTTTCAGTTGACAAAGGGATTAGGAATAATTGAATGAATGGAGAGGAGCAGACAACATTTACTTGAGCTTAAATGCTGTTTGCTACCAGTTCCCGCCTGGTGACATCATTAGCGTAGTACCCTCCATGTGACGTCACTAGCGTTCAATCTTGCAATAGGTGTCTCCATTGGTTCTACTGGAAGGAAATACGGATGGTTAGTTAACAAAGGGATCGGGAGTAATTGAATGTATGGAGCAGAGCAGACGACATTTACTCGTACTAGGCTGTTACAATGGTGGCCTCCTACAGTATCCGATCGTATGTGTGTGTGTGGATTGGTGGCAGATCGTCCTCCAGGGTGTAGTAGTGGACGGAGGTGCTGGAGGAGCCAGGTTGGGGCCGCCACCCGATATCACCCTTTGATGGTGGTGTGGATGAGGGTAGAGTGAGGGGAATGGGTGGGTGCGGGAGGGATAGGACGTCGGAAGCCTACATCTACGGGGCGGGAGAACTTTGGGTGGGGCGGGGGAGGGGCGGGGGCAGTGCTGAGTGAGTTTACATAAACAATAGGCCTGGTGATGATTGAAGACACCTTGAGTGAGGCTGAATAATACAGAGCGCCCCCTAGTGGTTCTTTGTTGCAATAAGATATCCCTTCCTCCTCAAGCCCTCCCCTCACATCAAATTCTACTCCAAGCTACTTCCATCGTCGGTTTGTTGTGCCAGTCTCCCCCCTCCCTCCATCATCACCCCCCTCTTCACATTCTCCCCCCTCCCTCGGCACCTACAATCTGTGCCAACCGCTCCCCCATGTCCCCTGTTCTACCTCTGTGCCTAGCAGCGGGCAAATTCAGCGTTTTGCGGAGCCACAACCCCTGGTCCCCAAGCCCACTTGTTTGCTTAGCAGCTGGTAATGTCTCAGTTGTGTGCCACCACTTCCCGTGGTACACTGTCCCACTTTTCTACTTAGCACTTGCAGCTGGCAATGTCAGCGTTTTGTGGAGCCACCCCCCGTGGTTCCCTATCCCGCTTCTGTTCCTAGCAGCTGGCAATGTAACCGGTTTGTGGAACCACTCCCACTGGGCCCCTGTCCCACTTTCGTACCTATCAGCTGGTAAGGTCAGCGTTTTTTTCAACTGCTCACCCTGGTCCCCTATCCTGATTCTGTTCCTAAGACATGGCAATGTCCGCGTTTTGTGCAGCCACTACACTGGTCCCTTGTCCATCCTATGTTCCTAACAGCTGGCAATGTCAGCGTTTTGTCCAGCCCCCCCTGACCTGGTCCCCTGCCCCACTTCTGAACCTTGCCACTGGCAATGTAAGCGTTGTGGGAAGCCACTCCCCCTGGCCCCCTATCCCAGCTCTGTACCTAGTCCTTGTCAGCATGTTGTGTAGCCGGCTACACCCCCTCCTGTATCCCGGTATTTCTGCGTCTGTTTTTGGAAAAATCAATATGCATGTTTTCCAGATGTACAACAACTAACAGCAACATTGATCTCACTAAGTAATACGGATCTAGTTATATGAAACTACTACTACCTTATTGCTATGGAACTGTTGGGTTACAGAATTTCATTGTGTTCCATGCTGCAAATTGTCTATTCAACAGTTATTGTATACCTTATTCTATATACCTTTTGTGTAAATAACCCTGACTTGAAAAATGGCTGGAAGACCAGTACTTCGGCACTGACAAAATACTTATTCAGCAGAATGAACATATTTACAAAAAAATACCCCAAAGAACTCATCAGGCTTTCATTATGCGCTTAAATTCCGCTGCAATCCACTGCTTCCAGTCTATCATCTGCCACTTACCACATTCCCTCATCCCACACTCTCCTCCGTTGATGGCGAGCTGCTAGTTATCTGCCAGTTACAACATTCCCGGTGCATAGGATACATTCTGTTAATGCTTGGCATATCCCTTACCACATTCCCCACACGTTTCGCCAAAATTGTATATCCCCCGCCAAATTTCCAGTGGCCATTATGCCACATTGTGCTAGTCTATTTTAGCAGCATCAAATTAATTAAGCTGACAGCATCAAATTCATTAAGCTCACATTTACCATGTTCCGGGTCCTCGCAATCATCATCCCTGTTAGTTACTGCATTCACTTAGCCAATACAGTAAAACCTCTCTAACCGACCACCTCCACAGATTGACCACTGGACAGCCCAGGGCGGGATAACCGGAAATATAAAAGCCATATAACATATCCAACAACAATATAAATCAAATCAAATTCAAACAAATATAACTCAACCACCTATTACGTACAGGCCTATGGACATGTAAATAAAATAGGCTAGTATAGAATTAAGTAGAAAAAGCGGAAAACAGGAGAGTCTCTTCCCAAGAAAACCCCAAAACACTAACATAGAACCTTAAGAAAACAACTAACCTAGTAATAAGAATAGAACAAAAAGACAATGCCAAGAGGGCCCAAACAAACTAACATAGGCTACTAAACGTACCAATAGACTATCTATCTGCTACTGCAATGCAGACAATCAAATACCTTATCAGCAGCTACTGCTTGATAATACAACACCAACACTACAGCTGGCCAGCCTTGAAAACAAGCCTGGGTACGCAGCCTTACATGCTATGGACAGTATAAATAAAGCCTCAATACATATTTTTTTATAAATTTAAAAAAACACTCCCCTATATTGATCTCTTTATTTGGATCCCACCGATACCATTGTGAGGAAATTCTAACTCCGTAAACCGACCACCTCGCTAAATGGATCATTTAAAGTCAGTCCCATGGTCGGTCAATGCAGAGAGGTGTTACTGTATTACTAACCCTACCATCCCGCCAAGAACATACCATATTGTAGAATATTCACGCAAGGTCTATTGATGGGAGTGGACTGAAGAGGTACTGAGGTAGGACCAGGGAGAAGCGACTCCACAAAATGCTAACATTGCCAGCCAACCCCTCCCCCTCACACCCACACACATCCTCACCGACACCAGTGTTACGTCCTGTACGGTTGGTTTACTTAGCTGTTCTGAAGTGTTCCATCAGTGTGGTGACAACAACACCCTCCGATTCATTCCTTTGACTATCAATCTTTGTTTATTATTCACTCTGACCTATTTATTTTTTAAGAAAAGAAATGAAGCCACGGTTAATGCGGTTGGCCCCTGGTGGCACATTGATGTAAAGACTTCTTCACAGAGTAAGATAACCTAGTCCCATGCAGTTCCAATGTGCACGCCATATATCCTAAGATCGATCCTCGGTTGGGGACAGCCAATCACCGATCGAAACTGGGATATTCTACTACCCTGCTTCTGACATGTAATTGCTAGGATAGTTAGGGTTCCAGCTGGCGCAGTGTTAGGATACTCAGATATACTAGTCCAATTATGTCAGGGGAATGACATTGCAAAGAGCAACAACTCAAATCTGCCTAAAGCTCATATTTACTAAAGTTCCTAACTGATCGAACATTCAGTGTTCTCGGGAAGGTTGAACCACAATAAGTCATGGCATGTCCATTGATCTATGATTTTATTGCTTTTTCCCAACGTTGGAGTATATATATATATATATATTAGATACCTCTTTCCTTAGTCTATGAGGGCCAGTCTAAATCATATCCATCTACCCTAGTCCCCGACCACCCTCTAACTCCATAGCAAGCATCACTCTCGAAACATATGTCTATTTATAGACCTGTCACACTATGACATATCTCACCGGCGTGACACCAACACACAAAATCACTTTCAATCGTCGAGAAACATCAAACTTTTATTGGTAGTGTGCGGCCGACGTTGTGGTAACGTATATCGATGCGTGTGAAAAAAAGCTGAAAAGTCTTGGCATGCCGTCCTGATATGACCTTAGATGTAGCAAGGACATAAACCAACAAAGCAAAATGTTGGCGCAATGTGTGGGCATGACGCTAACGCACACGCGATGTGTGCTTTGTGTTTGTATTATGTTATTCCAGCGATGTCGACGTGCTTCTGACGTCGCCATAATATTGGCACCTGCGCGTTGTCACGCTTAGTTGCATGTCGAAAGTTTTGTGCAAGCACAAAACTTCACCGATACCCTGACGCGTGTCGCCGATCGTCGCCGTCCATCAACGATTACCAACGTGCACCTACCGCAAGCATACCACTTCCAGATGTCTCCCGACGTTTCACCAAAAAGTGACACACGTCGACACGCGTTGGCGAGAAACGTCGTAATGTGACAGCACCAGTAGAACTTCATCGTTCCCGTGGTGAGTGCCTCTAACTTTGGGATCCCCCTCCCACTCCACCAGCACAGAGCCCCTTCTCCCGACAATCTCCAATGCCCTTTATACCTGGCCCTCCCTTAGTAAATTCCCCAACTAGTCTTTCCTACCCGACACCAAGATCCACTCACAACAGGGCACCATTCGCCCATCCCCCCACCCCCACCCCACCCACACAGAACGCCCCGTTCCCTCCACCCCCACCCCCACCCCATACACACCGAACGCCCAGTTCCCCCACCCCCACCCTGCACACACAGAACGCCCCGTACCCAACACCCCCACCCTCTACCCAGAGCATGCCCTCCCCTACACTGTCACACCAGTAAAACAGCCTTGCACCCCAAAAACGCACTACCACACTCCCCTGCCCCCCCCCCCCCCCCATCCATACCCTACAGAAATACATTGCCACCTCGGGGCCTCCTAACCTGACATACCCGATCATACTAACCCTACCATGGCATACCTCCTCCTCTCAATCCTCCCAGAGCCGCCAACCCCGGTCCCCCGCCACAACCCCCCCCCCCCCTTCCATCCCGAAGAGTGCCCCGAAGCCCAGACACCCCACTCCAAAACATCACCCCCAACCCAGGAGAACACCCCATACCCCTCGTGCCCCCCCCCCCCAACCCGAACCCGGCACATCTCCCTTGGCCCCGGCACTCCTGTTGGCCTCCAACCCAGCACATCGGCCAAGCCCCGGAAAACCCCACCCGCACATCGCCCCTCGCCCCGGCACTCCCCACATCCAACACGACACAGCACCCCCTCGTACCACCACTACCCACCCCCCTCCCTGAACCCAGCGCATTAATCCCTAGCCAGCCCCCCCGCCCCCCCCCCCCCCTAACCCGGCATACGCCCATAGGCCCTGCACCCCCTCCCCCTCCACAACCCAGCACAATGCCTCCTATAATGTGACTGTGTGGGACATCAGGTCATGGTGCTGGTGGCTTGATTTCTCAGTGGGGCAGCACTATAACGTTACCATGAGTGTATGCTATGGCCTAGGGTTTTTACTGGAGGGTAAAACTACACCAACCACCCAGCCTCCCCCGGCCCTCTCAGTGGACTGTCATTGGCCTATTAGGCTGCCTTCTTCTATGCTCCCCACCCTCAATTTATCTGACCACTACCCATCGGAAGCCAACTCCCGACCACCCTGGACTGCTTTCAGTGGTTCCCATACAGTGCTGCAGATTTGCAGCCTTCAGTGCACCAATGCAACTGAAAACTCCCCAAACACAAACATCCTAGCACCCAGTCACACCTCCCACCACTGACCCTGCCCGACACCCCCCGCCCGCCTCCTGGTGAAGACGAACGGCGTGTCCTGGCGACCAGGTGCCGGGCTGTCTGCCATGATGGCCCGGTTCGTGCCGGCTGCTGGTTCCCTTCCCCCCACCCTAGATAAGAATCTCTCCCGCGGGTAGCAGCGCAAATCAATGTCGCCGCCTGTGCAGTGCGCATGCGCATGGCCCCTGCGCATTATACCGGAATAAATCAGCATTTGCCTTCAAACCCTCGGTATCCACAACCACCCTCGCTGTAATTTCCCATAATGCACCCTGGTAAAAACAGTACTCCGAAATTCCAGCTAATTTGGTTTCGATTGTTACAATATTAAAGGTGCATAGTCCGATTATTTTCAGTTCCTGTCATATTTCTGAGATAAATACATTAAATCGATTGGTGTACCCTACCATACTTATGTTAAGTGAGTTGTATATATTAAATGGCTACGTTTTGAGGTATTTGATTGATTGATTGATTGATTGGTGGTTGTGTTACACCGTGTCGGCAGCATAGACCATATTCACGGCGAGAAATGTTTGTTTTTGGTTCAAACCATCGCTTTTACATGTAAAAGCAGACAATCAATTATGTGCCAATAGACACTCATTAAAGTAGAAAGCTCACAATCATATATTTGTCGTCAAGGGAAACAAATTCCCATAGAAAAAGAACAGTTTTATTAATAATTGATAGAATCTATTTAGTAAACTATATGAGGTGGTACAGTCCAGCCGGTTTTTGAAGTGCAAACATGTCAAATTAGTTTTAGCAAGCATGGGACAACTCTGCCACTCATTGCTTTGGTTTTGATCATTTGAAGTTTAATCGGAATATGCAGTTTTAATCAATGTGCAAATGCTTGCTTCCGACAAGTTATGCTAGGTACACACCTACCGTTTTTCCGCACCCACCTAGTGTATTCGATCTAAAATTGCCCAAAAGTCTTGAGGTGTGCACTCGCCTAGCCCACCTACCGATTGCGATTCGCGACTTAAAACTCAATTTCAGGGCTAAAAGTGCTTCCTTACTATTGCGATTCGCGATTCGAAAAATGAATCGGCCCGTTTTCAGTTTTAAGCGGGTTGGGTCGGGTCGCGAGTTTTAGTGCGCGAGTCGTAAACAGTAGGTGTGTACCTAGCATTAGTTCCACTCTACAAATATGTGTTATCTACTCAAATATGTAAATAATAGTCCAAAATCAGTCATTTATACAATTAGTCCTCTATATCTCATGGTTTCTTCCACTCTCTATTTCGGTTGTTTTTAATAGTTTTAGACTATTCATCAAATGATGTCAATTCTAAGTACCATGGTGTTGTTCTTCCAGCCGTCGAGTAAGAATGATTGATACATAAATATAAATATCACTTGAATTAAGAAACTGCATGCAATTCCAGTTGGGTAATAAACGTGGTATACACGAGGTGAACCTACTTAGCATGGTCCCAGGTCAAATTATATTCGTATAATCATTATACTTCAAATATTATATTTGGTTTATATAGTATGTACATTATATATATTATACATATATATTGTATATATTATAAACATATTATATATCTTACATATGATATATATAGTACATATTATATATAATATATACTATATTATGAATATCATAAACATTATAAATATTATATATTATATATATATATTATATGTATTATATGTATTATATATATTATATGTATTATATATATTATATATATTATATATATATATAGTATCTATATTATATATACCAACGTATATACTAGTATATGTTGGGATGCTCAGTTAAGCATGCCCCCCCCCCCCTTGTTGCCATCTGAATTGATTAGGACGTTCTCTCATATGTCTGGTAGCGAAGGCCATGTCGCAATGCGCGCGGCCATACTGACCGGATTTAGGGCACTGTTGCGAAAATGTCAGATAACTAATTCTGAATCGGGCTTACTCCGTTCTGATTTCTCATTTCATCCATGGGGTATGTTGCTGACCGTTCGCCGGTCTAAGACTATTCAGTTCTCCGAACGCGAGTTGCTTATTCCTGTGGCTTGTGTGCCTAATACGGACCTGTGTGCCGTATTCTGGGTGAAGAAGCACTTCTCGCAAGTCAAGGTATCTCCCAGCGAGCCATCCTTCCAGGTCCCAAGGGCAGGTGGCTATTCACCTCTGGAATACGCTACACTCCAGTCTATGATAACATACTTTGGTGCACTAGCTGACTTAGCCGGAGGGAATTTCTCATGCCATTCTCTGCGGCGAGGGGGATGTACTTACTTCACCCTTCAAGGCGCCCCGATCCACCAGATCCGGCTTAGGGGTGATTGGTCTTCCGACGTGATCTATAAGTATATTGCATGTCCGCTGTCGGAGTGAATAGTCGCTGACATGTGGGTGGCCTCTTGCCTCGGGGGGGTTAGTTAGTTCTGTCTGGAGGGTCCTGGGGACTTGGCATTTGTAGCCCAGCCAGATACTACAACATTGACTTTAGTAATAAAAACTGTATCCACCACACTGCCTTTGGCTTAATGCGTACTTACACCAACGTATACTAGTATATGTGGATGTAGGAATCGCATGGTGCTGCCCCTCCCACCGGTTTGAAGAACCCGCTGGGAGGGGTTTGGCTATTCCACCAGCCTACCCACCTGTGATCTGGTGATATATACCCCACTGCTTTCACCTGGTGTTCACTCTGCTACTGCCTGAAAACCTAGTTCCTGCGGAAAACGCTGTAAACGCCAACACAAAAATGGAGATAAACATTGGAATCAATCCTTCACAAAGTTAATTTTGTTATATTCCTACTTTTTTGTTCATTGCTCTATAAATATTTCATCACAAGAAAAGTGGAATTATTGAGAATTGCAATTATTTTCATTAAGAAATCTTGTATTTTAATTAGATTTTTGGATTGGCGTGTACATGTTTGTTTGCGTCTGACCTCTTCATATATAATATAAAGTATAAGTACAATCCACGCATTTAATATTTTATATAGATAATAAACTATATATATTATGCATATTATATATATGATACGTTATATTCTGTTAACTATATGTGTGTTTTTTGTTTCTTTTATTATTCACACTCGTTGATCAAAAGTTTGTAAAACAACACACGCGAGTAGTAGCCCCCCCCCCCCCCCCCCCCCCCCCCCACCACCACCACCACCACTAACATCAATTTACCACATACACAATACCCAGCTTGTTTAGATTTTCCAGAACAGAACAAATAGGGGACCTGGGGGACCCGGCCGGTGTGTGTGAAAGTGGTGTGTGTGTGTGTGTGTGGAGGGAGTCAGTTGGGAGTGGCTGTGGCTGTAGACGCAGGAGGCGGGGGCTGGCATGCCGATTTGTTAATATAATTGTAGGTGGTGTACACTGTCGCCGCGGGGCGCCGCGTGGTGTCGCTGCAGTCGACTGTGAGCGTTGCCGGGCGTGCCGCGGGTGTCGGGGTGTGGTGCCGGGGAGTGCCGGCTGTAGTGCCGGGCTGTGCCTGCCTGGGCCCTGGGGAGGCAATCAATCGGTCCCCGGAGTAATGAAGCGGGCAGACGGGCGTTCAAGGCGATATGGAGAGGGCCGCATCAAAGTCTCCTCCTCGCGGCTACTACTACTACTGGAGGCGACGGCTCAGCGGGCAAAGACTGTTAGAATCTAGAGTAAGAGAAGGGAATCTGGGGCGGGGGGTAGACTGGGGTCATTTGGAGTAAGATAGGCGACTCTGATACAATTATTAAACATCAGTCATCAAATACCATAGACAGCGATAGAAGGGAATACTGAGTCAATTTAATAGAACCTGTTATTGCAGAAGCATATTGTGTTAGAGTTTTTGTTTGCTCGTCAAAATTAATGGCACGTGTTTACACTTCAAATATATCAAAAGTAGGCCATTTAAGATAAAAGATACATCACACTAAAGTAAGGTGGATTATTCTGATCCAATTAATACATTAATCTGAGAAAATTAGAGAAAGTCACAATCATTGGACTCTGCAACTTGACGTCAATATAAATAACGTCATCCTTGTTAGTCCTCCTTTCCGGCTAATCATCTTCCTTCATTCCTCTCCTCCCAAACCCGAGAGTGACTGGGTCTGTGCAGAATGAAATATGTCCAATTTCTTTGGTTCCGAATAGAGTTAGATGATCTAAAAAATCCTACGATGCGACTGACTCTTGTCGACACCAGTTGGAGGGGAGGTGGGCCACAGGTGGCACCACCAGTCAAGTGCGGAGTCTTATGGAGTATAACAATGGCTAATAATATTAATAATATCAGTAATATCAATTGATGTCAGTAGCTAGAAGCAATTTCCTTCGCATTTTTAAACTCGCATAATTCAGTAACGCGAAAGCAAATATGTAAAGTGATAATTAAGAGTTTTATTGTCTGAATGACTCGAAGTATCTCATAGTTATATGGTCTTGTTCAGTCTATCAGAGGATCATCATAACATGTCGGCTACCAGGACGCTCAACCCTACCACCTCTCGGTCTTCCAGATGGGAGGGTGGGACGGCTGAGAAAAGGTGAGACATCTCCACGCACTACAGGGGTTTGGATGCTGCCGAGAAGTGAGCAGGTCGGCCCAGCTCCATGTAGTGGCGGCTGGAGGTTCTGCTAGATGGTGTGGGGGTGCTGGGTTCGGTCCCTACCCATAAGGTGGTACCAGGGGAGAGCGTCGGCATGTGTTGGTAAATGCTTTCGCGCCCCAAATTATCCATGTTGGATTCAACATGTGGCAATGCATTATGCATCACATATATGTGCTCTATAATCTAATATGGGAATATAAACAAGGACACTACCATCTTCAGTTATATCTGTATTGTTAAATTGTGAACCAGAGATAGTGTATGACATTGTTTAATTCCAGGTTTGGCGAAGCGGTGCCACCTATCGGGAACACTGACTTCATATACTCCAGCTGTGTCTGGTAGTTCTCGCCTCCCGACCCACTCGGACAGTCAAAAGTGTAAACAACTTTTTTTACTATTTTTCTTTTTACTTTAGGTGGGCCATTATCTATATCCCTGCCAGCGAATATATACTCTGATCAACCACATCAGTCTTCTTGTTGTTTCTTGTTGTTTCTGTTTAATGGTGCCAACTGTTTAAATAATATATATATATATATATCCGAAGAATGAATACAGACAATATAGATTCAGCTACCATTTGCTTCTGTAGCCTGAGTCCCGCTTGGTGAATGACATGCAACAATCAAATCGGCACAGTTAATACCCCCTCCCCCCCTCAGGGTCTGGTCTGGGTGGTGTGTGCAGTGTTACACGTGTAGTCCGGATCAACTTGGGGTCAGAGGTCATGCACGATGATCTGGTTTTACCAGCAAGTTGGACCAGCTGTAAAGCCTCAAGCAGCACGTCAAACTCATCCATTGTGAAAAGTCAGCATCACCCGCGTAGGATCAATGCAATGGCTAATGGATATAAATCGTCAGATTCAAGGACATTCTACAAATTTGGTATCAGTTTGAATTAGGTCAAGTTGGTTAAAGCTGGTTCGATGAAGTATAAACATTACAAAACTGAAATAAGTATCTATAAATTTGAATATGCATTATATAAATTAGATAGTGATGTACTTATTAAGCATGTTACTGCCAGACGGAAGGGAACAATGAGTCAATCTAATAGAATGGACAGGAGCAGACAATGGTGCCAGAGGTTTGGCATGTTTGCCTAAACTAATTTTACGTTCTTATTCTTAGACTCCAAATGTATCAAAATGTCTCCTTACTTCAAAATACTTCAAGTTACTTCAAAATAAAGCAATGTATAGTATAACAATCAGTCCACTATATCGATCTCAGAAAATAACCAGAATTTCAAAACCATTGTATTATGCAAATTTAAGTTGTGACAGCAGGGTTTGATAATACAACGCATCCATGTTCACTTTGAAACAGTAAATCTGATTGATGACCATCTTCCAAAGCTAATAGTTAGCGAAAGCGATACCTTAAGAACAGATATATGAGATGTGTAAGGTATTATGTGAGGAGAAATATATGGAAGGATATTATCATTATATTGCGATACTGCATAAGAAGATTCAAAACTGCATCAATGTGTCATCTTCAGCCCAGCTCGCTGCTACCGGATGTTGATTAGTGTTAGTCATACAGGACGAGCTATTGTTATATATATGTTCCAGATAGTGCATCATAGTTGAGAATAGCGTAAAGCTAAGATTCCTTACACATGGTATGCGGTATGCGGCATGCAGTATGCAGTATGCGAATGGGAGGATTCCTTCTATGCGGTATGCAAACCCGTAACCCCACCGCCACCACTACCATATGTTTCCCCTCTGCACCCTGGTGTGTGACAGTTCCGTAATGCTCAGTCGCCTCTCCTCGTCTAAAACTAATGGGCAAGTGCGACTGACATTTCTATTCGCATAGCACATGTCGCATGCCGCACCAATCGCTACAGGGACCGATCGAGTTGTCGCATTCGCATTCGCATTCGCATACCGAGTGTAAGGGTTGTAGCCCATTGACTTCAAGCCGTTTCGATTTGTTGCCGCATTCGCATTCGCATACCGCATGCCGCATACGGCATGTAAGGAATCTTAGCTTAAGGGCAGCATGGAGGAGGGCTGGAAGGCGAGTGACTGAGAGAGGCCGGCGGGCGGCCTTATAAGGGAGGGCAGGAGGGCGGTGACAGGTGAGGTGCGAAAGCTAGGCGGGGGGAGGGGGAGGAGGAAAGCTGAGAGGCGGGCGTCGCGCGAGGTGAAAATGCTGCGTGATGCCAGGGAGGGGGGGGGAGAGTCTCTTCCTCTCCACACATCAAGCGCAATGCTTCGCATTACGACCGATGTGCGAAAAGGAAGAAGACGAGGCGGGGGTGGAAATAAGAGGCGTTTATTGAGGCGCCTCTGGCAACAGAGGGGGTAAACATGGCAAGTGAACAGGCTCAGGAGGAGCAGGTACAATGTACAAGGAAGGTAAGGCTCATGAGGAGCAGAGAAAAGAACAAGAGAGTCTATACAGGGCTCATACGGAGCATAGGTAAAAGTTCATGTGAGGGGAGGGGGGCGCCGAGGAGCCCTCCACCAAAACGGAGGAGAGGGCTCGAGGCGCCCCCGAGGGGGGGGGCGAGCGGGGCAGATGTGCGTGCACCGCCTCAGAGGTCAGGTTCCCTGTGTGGGCGGCGAGTGTCCGGGGCCTACGTCGACAGGGAGCGGGTGGCCAAAGATATAGGAGGCCCGCTCCTTGGAGAGATCCTGTGAGGAGCTCCGGCGAGGGTCGAGCAGGGGGGCAGCGAAGTCCTCAGGGCTGGGTGGGGTCGGAGTCAGGCGGGTTGACGAAGGCGGTGTCGTGAAGGTCGGTGGCTGTGCTATCTGGGGATAGTTCCTCGTGAGGTTGGGCTCTGTCTGAGGTGTGAGGTGCGAGGTGATGATCCCCGGCTCTGTCTGGGCGGCGTTTCGATCGGTGGTCGCTGGGGGGTTGTCGGTGGTCGTGATGGTCGGCGGAGGTGTTGTCTGGGGAGGGTTCGTCCTGAGGACGGGCGGCGTCTGGGGAGGGTTCCTCGTGAGGCTGGGCTGTGTCTGAGGCCTGAGGTGCGAGGTGATGATCCCCGGCTCTGTCTGGGCGGCGTTTCGATCGGTGATCTCTGGGGGGTTGTCGGTGGTGGTCAGGGGGTTGTTGGCAAGGGTGGGGGATGGCTCGCCGGGCCGGCTGGGGGGGGGGGGGGGGGGGCGGCGGATCAAAAATCCACTCCCCCGGCGACGTGTGCCCGAGGTGCTGGGATGGGCGGTGTGCTGTACGCCGTCCGCCGCCTCGGGGCATCCCCTCGCTTCCGGGCATGATGCTGGTGTTGGAGTGGTCCGAGGTGGAGAAACGGTCCGAGGTCCGAGGTGACGGCCAACGGTCCGAGGTGAAGGCCAAAGTAGCTAGGAAAAAGGGCAGCGTGGAGGAGGGCTGGAAGGCGAGTGACTGAGAGAGGCCGGCGGGCGGCCTTATAAGGGAGGGCAGGAGGTCGGTGACAGGTGAGGTGCAAAAGCTAGGCCGGGGAAGGGGGAGGAGGAAAGCTGAGAGGCGGGCGTCGCGCGAGGTGAGAATGCTGCGCGATGCCGGGGAGGGGGGGGGAGAGTCTCTTCCTCTCCACACATCAAGCGCAATGCTTCGCATTACGGCCAAGGTGGTGAATACATAATTATTAACACTGTTTCAGCAGGTCTTGCAAATAATTTAAATATGCCTGATGAGTGATTTGAACCCAGGTTTCTTCCATTACATGACAGCTCTCCTAACCATGGGAGTTCCTAAAATATGGGCGCAAACACCGTGGATATGCCTGCTGGAGTTGTGGATTTTGCTCTTCACTAATTAATACTATACAGTACAATCTTTCTAAATTGACCGACCATTGGAACGGCTCTATGTGGTCCATTTAGGGAGCTCCAATGTTTAGGGAGTTAGAATATCCTCACAATCCTATTGTTGGGACCCAAATAAAGCAATCGATCAAGTGGAGTGGTCGGTTTGTGGACGTGGTCGTTAGAGAGGTGTTACTGTATCTGCAATATCTGAATGATTTTCCAGCATTCATCCAATGAGTATCGTGCTCAACCCGATTCTTCTGTCTTTAGTCCTAGCATTCTGCATTTTTATTAAATGTTGTCGCTTTGAGGGCGCTTATGAACACTGTCAACCTTAGATTAGACTCGACTGAAATCTGCTCTCCTCGGTCCGGTCAACACCACGCATTACCATAACTCACTGCTTCATACTCAATCCAACTGCCGATGGATCGACCGTCCACACATCCTCCACTCAAGGCAAACAATACTACGCCAGATCCGACAGCAAACAAAAGGGGAATCTGGCAGATGAAGAAACGGAAATACTGTGGTCTCAAGGGGATAAATAAACAATACATTTTCCTCAGTTCATTTACTCTCTCTTTCAGTGTTACGTCAGGTATTAACTGTTCTATTGTTTACGATGTTAAATGGCAGGACGCATTTGAAAGTAAACGGGCAAATACAAGATCATTTATGACTGTTTACTGAGTGCGATTTTAAACAGTTAAAGGATGGATTTCGGACAAGAAAGCAGTGGCTAAAAGATGCGATTGAATGGGGGGGGGGGGATTAACGTTGCATAGTCCGATGGTGTTGAGTTTCTCTAATTTGTCTAAGATAAATAGATTATCCTGACCAGTATAATCGACTTTACTTTAGCTTCAAGACCTGTTTATTTTTAAATGTTATGTTTTGAGATATTTGAAGTGCAAACATGTCAAATTAGCTTTGGCAAGCTTGCCAAAACTCTGACACCATAGGCTTTAGCAGTAACAGGTTATTTGTAATCTGTTTTTTTAAATTGAGGCTGTAGTTATACTGTCCATAGCATATGGCTTGTTTTCAATGATGACCAGTTGTAGTATTGGTGTTATCTTACCACACAGTAGCTGCTGATAAGGTATTGATTGCCTGCATTTCAGTAGCAGATAGATAATTTGTTGGTATGGTCAGTAGCCTATGTTACTTTTTAAAAAGTGTCTTGGCATATATGTATTATGGTACTTTGTTCTACTCTTATTACTAGACTAGCCTACTCCTATTTACATATCATAGGATAATGATTGTATGTATCACATCACATGGCCCTTTGCATTGCAGCTTAGTGGCGGTTTCCTAGCCTTATTTTTCCCAGATTGTTCTATTAAATTGCCTCAGTATTCCATGTTATGTGGCAACAAATGCTTACTACATACATCAGTATCTAAGTTAAATATGTAGAATCAATTCCAGATCCTTGTTTTGGTTTTCAAAATTCGATGCTTCATCGGACTATGCATCTTTAACATTCAATAGGCCCATGGTTTTGACTTATTTGTCATTTTCTGAGTTACATATTTTAAATTGATTATTATAATCAATGTTACTTTAATTTGAATTCACTTTTATATTAAATGTCTATCTTTTGATATATTTGAAGTGCAAACATGGACAATTAGTTTTGGCAAGCGCACCAAAACTTGACACCATACTTTTCAGCAATAACAGGTTCCATTAGTATTACACTGTCTCAGTATCTCTTTATATGTGGCAAGACATTCTCACTAGGCCTAAGTGCATCAGTATCTAAGTTAGATGTGAAACATTAAATCTAGATAATTGCTTTGGCTTTAAAAATGTGATGTTTTCATCAGATTATGCGGCTTTAAGAAAATGGATGGAGAAGCTCAGAGGGAATGCACGGGACGGAATCAATTTGGTGTGTTTAGAGAGAATCTGTTGGAGGGGCGGGGAGAAAGGGGGTGAGGGAGGAAGGGAGGGGGGGAGGAGTGGGGTGGGGGCTGGGGCGGGTAGGGGGGGGAGTGGAGGGCAGGGAGCGGGGAGTAGTGAGGTATGTGAGCTGGGCGTGGCGCTTCAGACGACATTGTGCGCCCAAAGAACGAAGGAGAAAAGGCGGGAACATGGACCGAAAATGGGCGGGAAAAAGAGGCGGGAAAATGAGGAGTTCTCGTGCGTCGAGAGTTCATTAGATGCACGAGACGGCGGAGTGTTCGCTCGATTCTTGGGAACCCGTTTTAAGGCTGGTGCCATGACGCGCCCAGCTAACGAACTGCACCACTTGACATGGAAGACGAGAATAGTGGTGATACACGTGTGTTTCATGCCTCATGCATTATGTGGATATGAATGACAGAAGCTTGTCTAATGTAGAGTTGGCTGTGCATTTGTGGTCTTTCCTATTGTGGTAATATATTGGGCAATGAACTGTGTGTGGTACCTTATGCTTGAGCAACTTGGATACCCACCCTTCCACTGTCACCCTCTTTCTCTTCCCACTTAATCAATGGAGGACATATTTGGAAGTGAACAGAAGAACCGGTGACTCATGGGGCCGAGTAGAAGGGAAGGAGAGAATGCCCGCTCCACAGAGAATATCATGGAGGATTTATAAACGAAATTTTAGGGTGCTGCTTATCGAAGGATGATGAAAATATCATGGACAAAGAAGATCACCAACAAAGAAGTTCTCAGAAAAATTAAAAATAAGAAAAGCTTGTTTGCCACTATACACTCAAAGAAACTTATTTATTTTGGCCACATCATTCGTCAGAGTTCAATATACCGTACATTGTTGGAAGGGAAGGTGAATGGCAGCAGAGGGAGAGGGAGAGGGAGATGAAGAACATCATGGTTTACAAATATTTCACAGTGGACAGGCTTGAATTATTCACAGTCTATCAGAACAGCACACCATCGGGACAAGTGGAGAACCATTGCATCCAACCCTCGACTAGAGGACGGAACTATTGATTGATTGACGGTACTGCAGTTATTTATATCCACATAATAAATTACATAGGACATATATACATAAATACATATATATATATTCTGCCTGTTGCGGCGGCAACATGGGTAATTCGGGGCGCGGAATAGAACTGCCTCAGCCTTGTCCTCTATGGCCGACATAGAGGACATGAACACAAAAAGGAGCAAGGACATGAACACAAAAAATGAACAATAGCGACAAACTACTGTAACTAAGAATAATACCCCACGAAACCTAATAAATACCACCTTATACCAGTTTGTGTTCCGCGTATTGAATTATATAATGGGCATTCATTATAGCGCCTTTACTTATTACCTCAAATACAATTTGGTGAGACTTGTGTAATCAAATGATTCAGAGTTTCTGCCATCTTGGGTTTTGTACATATATTATCTTGGTCGTTATTATCTACTTGACTATAATTTGAAGTGACAGCTATTTTGACGGATTAACCTATGTTGGCGTGCATACAAAGAAGCTGCAGATAGGCTTTCTTGTCCCATTCTAAAAGATGGCTGCAGAAGATTGGACCAGACCTGCAATGCATTTTTGATTAGCGCGACAGTATCTTACATGGCTATGTATGGTCATATCCAGATGTGCGGTTTAGGATATTTAATATTTTCATGAGGTTATTTTTAGGAAGAATGTCAGGGTAGGGTAGGTTGCTAGAGTTGGACGTGTATTGGGGTAGGGGTAAATACAAGATTCACCCAGTACTTGCAGTACAGGGGTGAACAACACCCCTATATAAAAGCTGGCGAAGAATTTCGAAATGGTCGGTATATGAACTGAGCTGACAATTCTTAATATATATACTTTATATACGTTTTCATATTCACCCCCTACTTCTGGGTTGAAAAACTATAATAAAACATGTAGTTTAATCGACTTCAAAAGTGAGATAGATCGCATTCTACCGCCACCATCGTGTATTTTTGCATTCGCTCCCATTTTGCCAATTCTGTGCCGATATAAGTAGTTGTTGTTGTTGAAGATGTATACTGCCTATCATGGATAAGCCTGAATAGGCTCGTTTTCACCATTAGACAGTTTGTTGATAGAAAGCCCGAGCCTACACTTTTACCGACCCAAGGGATTTTTAACCTCCCACACCACATAGATATGGTATGAGAGCAACTGGCCTTTGATGTCGTTGTAAGTTATACACAGCGGTGGAAATCCAAATTGGCAGAGATGGGGGCACGGGGAATCGAACCACCAACCTTCAGGTTAGGAGTCCGACCTAGAAAAAATTCAGACACTCTAACTACTCCGCAACAAAGAACACCACAAGTAGTCAATTGATAATGGAACCAGAGTTTCCACTTCCTGTTCAACACTAAAGGAGTTTTCGCCAGCTTTTAATATAGTGTTGGTATTCGACAATGTACTGGAATTACGGGGTGAATATTTGATCTATGGTAGGGGAAGCGGTGGTTGGAATTGTGGGTACAAGCCGGATTAACTGGTGTGACAGTGTACTGGTGTAGGGGAGGGGAGGCATGGGAGTGGTCGGGTGTTGGGATAGCGGCACTCTGTGCTTTGGGAGGATATTGGTGCACTGTGGTGAGTAGATATTGATGTCCGGTAGGAAACACTGCTAATAAAATAATAGCCAAATAACCCTAAGATACATATAAAACAATATTTGCGTATTAATGTAGCTTCAATGTTGACCAGCATATACTTGAATGTTGATGACTTTTGTCATAATAGCCACAAACAGAACTATTTTCTAAGAAACTGATAGAAAACTGACCAGTGCCGTCACAGTCAGTCTTATCACATCGGCACATAATGAATCATTCTAGTTGATATCATTAGAGAGTAGGCGTTGTCATCAGGATGTAGATTAAGTAAGCATAAGGCAGACTGCTTTTTTTTATGAATATGTTTATTCTCCCGAGGAAGTTATTTTGTCAGCGCAGAAAGCCCGGTTTTCCTGCATTTCTTTAAGAAAAATATTGCAGAGAATGTATGGATATGCCCATTAAATATCTAAAGCTTAAGACATATATAAGCTTAAGACACATATAGAACAATACTCCCTTATAAATATCTATGTATTTTCCATAGGTCGTTCCTATGTAAACAATATTTATATCAGCTCATGAAATAGACATGTTACGGTTAGTAATACATAGCTATATAATATACAACGTTCGTGTATATCACCCGCACACACACCGGCGCCACCTAGTGGCGGTTAGAGGCGTGACATATGCCCGCCTGTGCGTGGCAACACGCTCGGGGGAGGGGGGACTATTTCACACCGATCAGTACATCGCTTACCTCCCTGTACACCTAGCGGTTCAATAGGCACTGCTCGGCTTACCATGCGATCCCATCCCACGGCATCCCGGGGCCGGCCTCCCCCAGGGCCGGGATCCCGCCCCGACATGCCCCGCCCCGCCCGCCCCCTCCCGGGCCCGTGCCGATCAGCCCCCGCTCCCGGCCCACCTACGTCGTAACACCGGGCGCTTAGCGGTAGTGAGGGTGTTAGTAGTACTAGACTTGTCACTCTAAACCTCCAAATCCCCCCTCGACTACAAGAGAGGCTGGTAGGTGTGGTTGGGGGTTGGGGTGAGAGGCGGCGGGGTGTGAGGGTGGCGGGAATAATTAGGGGGGGGGGGGGCGGGGGGATCATCACATTCTAGGATTCCTCTCTTCCATCCGATCGTGCGAATAATTTCTCTCATTAGTTATTCATGTTGCACTTATGTGTATTTGATTGAATTATATTATATTCGTTCCCTGTCGTTAACAATTATGAATTAAATACACTCATTCCTCTTGACTAAGTCCTGGTCTCGAACCCTGAGGTATTCAATTGCGTAACTGTCAGCAGCTGTCAATATATGATCGAGTTAAGTCAGCATTATGATAATGTAAGGACTGTGAGTCTCAGCTCAGAGGCCCAACTGGTTCAGTGCTTTCTTGCAGGTACCGACTTTTTGTTTTTGTTTTGTGTGTTGTGGTATTACCTCCTCGCAACATCTAAGGTTATATCAGGACGGGTACTGACTTGTGACACTGCGCACTCATGGCGACTTTATACTGCTGTCCCATTGGAAAACCAGGCCGCTGGCACTATGACCTGATATCACACTCAGTCACATTATCCTGACACTGAGCCAACCATTCCCTGCCCTATCCTATTTAAGCCGAGCGCCTGCCCAGGAGGTGACAAGTATAAATTTTTAAATCATAGGTTTGACTCGACCAGCGTTCGAACCCACGACCCCACGATCTACCATCACGGGAGGCGGACGCTCTAACTCATTCAGCCATCCCGTCTGGTACCCAAGTAGTACAGCACTATACACCCTGATACACCTCATCTAGGTGTTAGCGCCTTAGATTTGATTCAAATATACATAGATTAAATTGTATTGCTGACATGCTATTGTCGCCGTGAAGCCTTATTTTCGGCAGTATGACACTAGTGCCATATAAACCTGCCAGAATATAGTTCAATAGCAAATAAACAATAAGTACCATCGCTCTACTAAAAAAATTCTGAATGCCAGAATAGCACTTTCTTGTTGTCAGCACAATAACCATCCTAGATGGACGCAGCAATTTAATATAGTACTCCACCTTTGGCTTCATGCAGCCCATCTGAAATCACTCCACCCATCAACTCAGCCTACTATGTAAGGTAAAAATGTCTTTCGATTGTAAAGTGTGTACCTACTAACCCTACCTGGCCCGACACCACTCATTTTCTATTAGAGTAAGCCACTTTCAACATCAGTATCCGCTCGACCCCATCATTCATAACCACTAGCACTCTTATCCACTTTAGGCGACACCTACCGGCCGGAGCATAAACTCAACTCCAGCCCGAGCTGGTCAATACCCTGCCCCGCCACCACACCATTACATCATCAACTGCACCTTCCAGCCTATCCATAGTCCCGGATGGGGGTGGGTGGGAGGGGGTGGGAGGGGTGGGGCACTTCCCACCATCAGGGTACACTGGGAATCCCCTCATTCCTTCAATCATGGAGTTAATCCATCAACACAACGCCGCTAGCAGCCGCATGATAACCTGTTAATCCTCTAGTCCTACAGTGAATTGATTAACACTCCCCCTACTCTGGTAATCTGCCAACCCTGCAATAAATCAGTTAGTGTGACCCACCTCCTGCACATTGCAATGATTGAGGGCACTTGTTAATCCGTATATCCTTCAAGACATCAATGTTAACTATGCAACAACCACATGGTAATGGGTTATCAATGGGTTATCTACCGTGATGTCGATAGCTAGTGGGATTCGAACGAACGGGTTCGAATCCTGGTTGAATAAATTCAATTCCTTTAAAATTGATACTTGTGTTTGCATAGCAAGGCGCGAGGAATTATTAGGGTAACACAAGGACTGGTTGGCTCAGTGTCAGGACAATGTGACTGTGGGATATCAGGGCATGGTGCTGGTGGGGCAGTACTATGAAGTCGTCATGAGTGTGGACTGTCACAATTCGCGACCCGTCCTGATATGACTTTAGATGTTTTGAAGACGGAAAACTCCACCAACCCATTAATCATCAATCCTCCAAGCCATCAGCATGGGCATTCCACGTAAACAAACTCCACTCTTCTAGCATTTATGCACTTGGATAGTAGTTCATTGCGCCCAATACAGTTGGATAGGGTCCACACTGTAATCTTCACAATCAACTCATAATTCCTCCATATAAATTGCTAATATTAAACAACTTCTATCGTAGCATCTTCACAATCCTCTGTCAATCAGCTAGTTCATTAGAAAAAAAACACATGAGCAGCACAGATATGTCTCTTTACAACGTCATGATTAACTGATAATCCTGTAATCCATTATTTAATGTATTACCTCAACAGTGCTACCAACCCCACCCTTTTCAGGTTAATCTCTTAATCTCCCAATCCATCTGGAAGTGAGCTAATGTTAATTCAAGCTCACAGCACAGCTTACACCCGCTCTTGCAATCACCAGCATATCCTTTAATCCGCCAAAAACCTTCATAGAGGTGCATAGTCCGATGAAACATCAAACTTTAAAAACCAATTGGCTAGAATTGATTCTACATATCTAACTTAGATAGTGATGTATGTATTAAGCCTTTGTTGCCACATAGTAGGGAACACTGAGTCAATTTAATAGAAGCTTTTATTCCAGAAGCCTATGGTGCCAGAGTGTTGGTTTGCTTGCCAAAACTAATTGTTCATGTTTAAACTTTCAAATTTCCTCAAAATTAGTCACTTAAAATAAATGTTACATTAAACTATAGTAAGGCAGATCATGACAATCAATTTAATACATTTATCTCAGAAAATAGACAGAAATACTAAACCATGCAACTTAAAGGACTTCACCAACTGGCTAGAACTGACTTCACGATCAAAGGCCTGTGGCTCTCATTCCATACCGACGTGGTGTGGGAGGTTAAAAGTCCCTTGGGTCGGTAAAAGTGTAGGCCCGGCTTTCTATCGACAAACTGGCCACAATAGGAGCGTCCACATCGCTTCCCTGGGAATCAGCTATCTGATTGAAAATCCTGCTACCACCATCCACCAATAACTGGTGGAAGGACACGATGAAGAAGAACTGGCTACATTCAACCTCACAGGAACATTCTAATCTTGCAATCCATCATAGAGTCAATGAAAGCTTCAGAAATCCCAACACCACCGTTTTCAAAATCAAGTGCTAATCTTATAATCCTTCATTACTTCATTTATTTCGCACACAAACCTGACGTCAGCTCCTTCACACTAAAATACAAATTTTCCCATCTATGCAATAGTTAATTAACGCTACCCTTATACCCCTGTTACATTACGACGTGTTTTCCGACGAGCCACCAACGCGCAAAATATTTGCTAGCACGCTGGACACGTCCAAGTTGTCTGTGTCTTGGGAGAAAACTGGACGAGTTTTAGTAGCATGCTCTTAGCGCACAGCCAAGGAGGTTCGACTTGCGGCGGACGAAAGTGTCAACGTCCCGCAAGCGGGTTCCCTGCGTGTTGTCAGCGTATTGTCGGCGCGCTGTCGGGGCATTGACGGCTTGGAGGCAGCGAGTTGGTATTGTGTTAGTATTGTGTGAACCCGTACACACCCACCCCCAACACGTTAGGACGCGCCGGCAGCGCGTCCAGACCCGCCGCCAACGTGTCCAGGCGCGCCGACAACACATCCAATGCGCTGAGAAACGCTGGCGGAGCGCCGCCAACGCGCTGATAACACTGGGAACCGGCTGGCGGGACGTTGCAGACGCGCCGACGGAACGGTCGCAGTTTGGCGAAAAAAAATGCCAATATTAAACGACTTTGATCAATGTCCAGCCAGCATTCCGCTGGCGCGCCCCCAATGGGTGCGATTTGTTGCTAACGTCTCCGTAGCGCCCCCTCCAACCCGTCGGCGCGCGTCGGTCCGCGCCGAAAGTTTTGTGCAAGCACAAAACTTTCGCCCCGAACCGACGCACGCCGACCGGCTCTGACGTGTCAATGCTATGTACCGACGCTATGTACTGACCCCGGTAACGTACCAGATAATGCCCCGGTAACTTACCAGACATGTACCGACGTTTCGCCCAAAAATGCAACCCGTCGGCATACGTCGACCCGCGTTGGGCCGAAACGTTGTAGTGTGACAGGGCCATTACCTCAGAGGAACTTCTCAGACTAGACGGCTAATCCTTTGATTCTTCAATAAATCCACTGACATGACAGCACACACAAGTCATTGAAACACCATCGCAATAAGCTAATAATCTCATAATCGACCAACACATCAAATTGTACTACAACATCATTATAACACTGCACGCAGAATAGCTAACAGGGGCGTGGCTAGACCTTTAACAATGCGTACTCCTAATTTTGGCAGGGGGATTAGAGGGCCGCTTAAGATTAAGCTTGCAGATTTTACACATTTTAGACTTGAGTTTTCGACACTCCGGACTACTACAAATTTTATTTTGACAGAATGATGTGGACGTTTTGGCGTATGCACATATGCTTAGCTATGCCCCTGGCTAAGTTACCTTCTAGCCCCTCAGTAACTCACTTACAAGTACATAAATGTCAGAAATCCCTCAAGGAATCCTGCTAATACCAACGATTCCATAATCTCTTAATCCTCTAGTCCTTCAGTAAATATATTAATACCACTTCTGAAATTCCCTGTCATGACCTTAATGTTAATCTGGTAATCCTTCACTCTTTTACTGAATCTATTAGACACTCCTGACCTCATAGGACCTTAGATGTTGCCAGGGCGTAAAACTACAACAACAAACATTAAAAATGGACATCAACTAAAGTAATACTCCCACTGTAACCTGATAGGCTTTCTGCTGTCCACCATAAGTCCAGAATCCAGTCCATCCTACTAACGCTAGCCTATTCTATCCGCATACAATCATCGATAATAGTGATTATCATGACAATCAATTCAATATATTGATCGGGTATCAACAGCACACCTTCAATCGGGTATCAACAGTACACCTTCAAAGTCACAATATTTCAAAACAATTCCAAGAGGAGACAGAAATAAAGACCATACTTAACAAAGAAATAAACAGGGGAATAATATTTCTCAGGAACCCTTGGGAAATCAGGAAGGCTGTACAATACAGGGTTAATAACATGGGTCATATGGTGCGAGTAGGCAAATCAAAGAATGCTATTTCACTGGGATCTGGAAACAAAATAGTGGCATATATCGTATTCCTTAATGTTGGTTGGTGTCTGCCAGGCCTAATCCAAAAAAATCATTCCTGAAATCCAGCAACACTTCACACCCTCCAAGCACCACTCCCATTCCTAAACTCCCGCCCCCCCCCCCCCCCCACACCCAGACACTCATTTTCGATTATAGTAAGCCACCATCCTCATCACCCACTACTCCCCCTGCGACCCCATCATTGATAACCACTAGCACTCCTATCCACTTTAGGCAACCCATACCGGCCAGTGCAAAAAATCAACTCCAGCCTGAGCTGGTAAATATGCTCTCTCCACACCATTACATCATCTCTGTGGCGGAGTGGTTAGAGTGTCTGACTTTTTTCTAGGCCAGACTCCTAATCTGAGGGTCGGCGGTTCAATTCCCCATGCCCCCAATTTGGATTTCCACCACTGTGTATAACTTACAGCGTCATCAAAGGTTGGTTGCTCTCATACCATGTCTATGTGGTGTGGGAGGTTAAAAATCCCTTTGGTCGGTAAAAGTGTAGGCTTGGGCTTTCTATCGACCAGCAGTGGAATAAGCAAGACCAGTCGTCTATGCCTGAAATGTCCCCTGCTTAAACAACTAAATGACGAAAAAAAAAAAAAAAAAATCAGCTGGGATAGTGAAACAAATTTTGAAAATATGTCCCTATCTGCAACACCGGTTAGTGTATGCCAGGCTTAATCCGGTAAAATCATTCCTGAAATCCAGCAAAACTTCACACCCTCCAAGTAGCACACCCATCCTGGACCCCCCCTTAAACACGCACCACCCCTCCCTCCGACAAACTCCCTTATTACCCCCTCCCGCCACACCCACACCACGTCGAGACACACATTCACTCCCTCTCACAACGCACTTCCACGCTTGCGATAACCCCATAGACCTTCCATCCGTCAGTAAATCCATTTAACTCGCAAAGCCTTTTAAAACTGCTCCTTAATTTCGCTGAATGGATGATTCGGTCACCCTGCTGAAAGTTCTAATAAAGCGACGAGAAAGACACGCGCACAAAAGAAAAAGAACACACAAAAGAAAACATTTATTAAAAAGCAGCGACCACATTTCATCTGGCCGGCTGCTTCCAGGCGTGCTGCCGGCGTGCCTTCAGTGGCCGACCGGGGCTGCTGGCTCTGGGTGAATAGGTTTTGCAATTAGCTTTTCGTTAATTACCTGCGTTTGATGTCTCCAGCAGTTGGCGTGGAGATGGAGGACGACTGGTGGGGCGGAGGCGCCGAGGGATCAGTGGCATAGCGAGGGAGGGGAGCGAAGTGGGGTGGGGGGGGGGGGGGGGAAATCGGCCTGAGAATATTTTATATACAAATGATGCACTTTCTAGATTCCTCAAAAGAATAGTTCCATTTTGATGTAAATATCATATGTTCCTTGTTTTTTCATGGTAAGCCCAAACTAACAATGAGGTGCTTCCCCCTTTAACATTGCCGATTTTGTGTGTGTGTGTTATAACAAATAAAATTTACCCATCCTATCACCAAATCTGTATCTGGATCTGTACCTATGTAACCCTGATCTCCAATGTGTTTTGAAGGAGAATATAAAATAAAATGCATCAGGAATTACCAGTGTATTTCCTAAACCAAAAATCCTTCAAATCTGGCTACGCCCCTGGGAGGGAGGGATATGTTGTGCCGCCAGGAGTTAGGGTGGTCGGGGCCGGCAGTAATGACTCTGCTGAATAGGAACCGAGGTAGCAAGAGTCGGCCATAGACGGAGCAAAATGATCGTGAATTGTAACTACACCGTCCTCCAATATTGTCCAGGCTGAGTGAAATACTGCGAGAGATGATTCTACCTTTTCCAGAAACCATTGTCCTTGGTAAGTGGGGCGTGGAAGCAGAGTCTACACCTATATGATAATTTGCTGTCGACTTCAATATGCGAGTTTAACCCTATGCATATTTGCTGTGGATTTCACTCTCGGTCTCCATATATATGTCCAGCGGACCCGCCAAATTCATCCACCTTTCCTGATAATTTGACAACGATACAGCATATAAGTTTAAAGTTGGATTTATTTTAGTACCAGCAGTGTAAGTTTTTGTTCAATACAAAGTTCAATTTAAAAAACAAGTTCAAATACAGTGAGGTCAAGAAGCTTTAATACCCCTGTCACACTACGACGTAATGAGTAAACGTAAGCCTGACGTGATCACGTTTCGTCTTTACGTTGACATACGTTGGGTTACATCATGATGACATCAGAATGATGTTAGACTGACGTTGAGCTATGTGACGTTACGTCGTGTGATGTCAGTGCACGTCAAAGTTTTGAACCTGTTCAAAACATTCGACATAACTCAAACGTAAGGGTTTACGTTCGCCGTACGTTCTGTACACGTTTGGCGAACGTCAATGACCTTAAATGGACGTTAGTCAGATGCTGCTCACTACGTTCAACTACGTTCCACTACGTTGACCCACATTAAACCCATTGGAAAGGTCCACGCAGCGTAATGGGAACGTCAGTATAATATCAGGAGAACGTCAGGAGAACGTACATTCAATGTACGTTCAACATTTTGCCACCGTATCATGACGTATGTAACATCACATAACATAGTTCTGGCAATGGAATAACATTCATACCGTTTCGTGAACGTAATGAAGTTGTCCTCTCTCATTGAATGACATTATCACTATGCTTTACCGACGTTACGCTGTCGTCAACTACGCTGCATCCACGTCCAATTTGTGCCCAAATTTACATACTACGCCGAGAAGGTCAACGTTCTTCACGTTCTCCCTACGCTGACGTTGTTAAGTCATAGTGTGTCAGGGCCATTACCCTCACCCTCAACAATGTCACGTAGGGGCGGGTGGGTGGCAATTTTAAGGCTGGTCAGTGTCCTTATGCTTGTGTTGAAGTGAGCTCACTGCTGCAGCACCTGGCCATATATAGGCTTGTAAGGTTAATTAATTCGTTCAATAAGGTGACTGCAGATTACAGACCGATAGCATTTACTTAGGCTAATCAGGTTTTGTATCTCGAAAGTGAAGATAGGCGGCGCTGGCACACAAGGCATATACTAATACAATCGTTCCTCGAAAGGTGGCAGCATAAGGCCTTCCTTATTTACTATGAAGCTATGGCCTGTCAAATTACCCATGTTGCTGAGCATCACGGACAATGTCAACATGACATCTGGCAGCGGCAAGTCTCAATTATGCAAGTCATTTAGCTAAGGCTGTTGGCGATAGAATAGTAAAACAAATGAAGGTACATGATGGATTGAACCCTGGTCTGACAATCAATCTCATTACCTACCCAGCTGAAAGCGAATGCTTGACCTACTTGACCGTATCATGCAACATCAATTCCAAGGTTTTCCAGATAAAAACTGCCTCATGCTTTCCTATGTTGCGGTTCAAACGCCAAATAAATCAAACACTGTCGGTTTCTTATCAACTGCCCTTCATTGCTTTGTTCCTCCTATCCAACAGCCTTCTGCATATGATTATCTCTGTGACTCTCACTATATATATCCATATATATATCCATATATATATCTGCATACACATGCACTGGTTTGGTTTTTGGTCAGGTTGAATACAAATGCACTGCCCTAATAATAGCCCCATCTTGAGACCAGCTATCTACCACGCATAATTCACTCAGTCAAAATTAATTCGAGAGAAACCCAAGGATAATCAGGTAAAATTTTGACAATTTCTCAAATAAGAGCAACTCGAAGGTGTTGTTTACACCGTCCTCATGAAAAACACCGACCATCGAAAATATAAATTTCACCCATGGTAACTCAGTTGGATATGGGACAATTAGCCTTCAACTGAAGCAATTGTTTTGTACAACTAGTGTGCAGATAGGGCTGTCTGACGGGTGTCAATCCTAACAGTTATAATATTCTTCCGGGACCAACATCTAAGTACCCATACTCTGTGCTGGTAGGCTTTCACTTAGATATTTTAGCGCAAGGCATGAAGATACCCATTCAGCAATCGCCTCAATAAAGTAACACCTTCTAAGTATGATTAGGTTCCTTGGGGGGATATCGATCACTGTCCGGAAGTCAAGGTCAGTTATAAATTGTACTGTAGGATATGCCAGAACCAGAGCCAAGTGGATATTATGTTCATGCAAGTAAGTTAACTGAATATGTAGTTGCATCGTGATGATTTACATCGTTGACCTTTAAAATCGGCACCAACACCAGTTTGGAGTTATTTTCACAACAAAAGGCGGAATTTGATTTGATTTTTGTTAAGAAGCAATTTCGGGGGAAACTTCACATTGACAACGCATTGGGAAAGAAGCCAATCACTGAGGAGGGAAATTGAACACAGGATAACAACAAGAAAAAATATCCAACTGTCTCCTTCTCAATCAGACAAGGCCTTGGCGTGGGAAACATCCGTCCAACTCCCCCTTGACAATGGCCATCTGCTGTGATGGCATCGAAATATTTAAAAAAAATACGAATCAGAACAAAAAAATGTCAAAGGAGGGGAAAGGGCCGTGAATATGAATGGCAATACAAATGTCGACATCCCCCTGTCGACCCAGGTACGAAATGCGTATCAATAACTGGAGACAGGGATGCAGGCTTCAAAGGTGACCTATGGCAGCGCCGGCTAGCGACGACCGGCGTCCCTACCCACAAGCCCTCACGCAACCTACCACCGCTGCTTGGAGACGGTACTGCATGCGACGCCAATAGATACCAAGGATGCGATCCACACACAATTCACCGAGCACAACCGAATTGTTTCCCACCCTCACACCATCCATTGGCGCTCACTAGATCGGATGGGCGAATTTGTTGAGCGTTTGTCTCCCGTTTTGGGAGACAAACCTGCCTAATCCCATAGAACCCAGTCGATTCAAACCAAGGACTTCAACAATGATACTTGTTACTTCCTAGCCAGGCACTCGGCATTATTAGCATAGGGCAAGGACTGGTTGGCTCAGTCTCAGGATAATGTGACTGAGTGGGATATTCTATCATGGTGGTGGCATACTGGTCTCCCACTATAAAGTTGCCTATGAGTGTGCACGGTCACGCGTCAGTATCCATCCTGATATAACCTTAGATGTTGCCAGGATGTAAAACGCGAACAACCAAAAAAGGGTCTTACATGGTCTGTCGGTATCAATATTAAAGCTTTTCGCTAGGCTCTACAGGCAGATTGAGTCTTAGTGATTTATACCCATACATATCGGTCCGGCCGGCATGAATGAGAGTCACCCTACGCTCGGCAACAGCTATGTTTTGAGGAGTGACATGACAAGTGGGTGGGTTTGTTGATAGAAGTGAGATTTTGTTTTGACAGCTGATAGTGGTAGCATAGACATAGCATGCCACAATTCATATATACAACCTAATGGCCCTGTCACACTACGATGCTTCTCACCGGCGTGCAGTCAGCGCGCAAAATATCCTCTATGCATCGAGACACGTCCAACTTTTCGGCGGTTTGGGGAAAAAGATTGGTGTCAGCGCAGCGCGTTATTCGTCCGCGGCCAACGTGAGTCAACGAGTGAGGACAAAAAAAGAAAATTTGGCGTGACCTGCTCATATGACCTTAGATGTTGGTAGGATGTAAAACAACAAAGCAACCATTTGGCGAAACATGTAGAGACGACCGTCACGCATGCGCGGCGACTGCCTAGCATTCGCATAATGTTATTCCAGCGCTGTCGACGTTCTTCTGACGTCGCCATAATATTGGAACCCACGCGTTGACGCGCATTGTGGGTCATCACGGTTTTTTGACATGCTTAAAACATTGAGCAACCAAATACATGCACTGCCGTTTCTCGCCGACCGTCACCATCCATCAAGGTGTACTGACGTGTACCGACATGTGCCTAACGCACGCGTAATGCTTCCCGACATCTCGGCAAAAAGTGACACACGTTGACGCGCGTTGGAGAGAAACGTTGCAGTGTGACAGGGCCATAAGTGGTCCCATGTACTCTGAGTGGTCCCATGTACACTGCTGAGCATACAATATAAGTTATCACCTGCCTAATCCCATATCTGCCGTATATGAATGCTTTGAAATATAAACCAGGTCATCGGATACTCTCAGTTATGTCCATCACTACACGCATACATGTTTAACCGTCGGGTTAACTTCACATGTAATATGTATATATGAAAAATCTGATTATAGGACCAGACTGGATGACCGAATGTGTTGAGCATCCGATTCCCATTTGGTAGATCTAGGGTTGCAAACCTACAAATTCAAAGCCTGATCGAGTCATAGCAATGACTTACGCTTCCTACCCAGACACCTGGCATTATTACAATAGGACAAGGACTGGTTGGATCAGCATCAGGATAATTGGAATGAGTGGGATTCCAGATCACGGAGATGGCGGCCTCATATCCAAGCGGGACGACACCACTATACTGTCACCATGAGTGTGCACTGTCACAAGTTGTTACCCGTCCTGATATTACCTTACATGTTGCAAGGATGTACAACTCCAACAACCAACCAACCCTTGGGGCCGACGGCGGCCTTACATGATCTCTCGGTATCATATTAAAGCTTTAGATTAAGCTCTTCACCCGGAGCAGAGAGCGTGTATACAGATGAGAGGGACAACTCCCATACTACACCATGTAACAGATGCCGACTGTGGTGCTCCAAGTGGTGGTTGTTGAACAGTATATGACACAGCTGTCAAACTCAAGGCATTGTCAATGGTCGTGTGCAATCTTCCTACAGAAAACGTTAAATATCTCTAAAACTACAACACCTAGAAACAAACTGATTGGAATACACATAGGAAACATGTTTACCAACAAGATTATATTAAATTGATATGGTTAGGGTTCTGGATTTCTATTAATTTGGAATAAAACTGACGTTTTTCACTACGCGTACGGCAAACTCAAGACATTGTCAATGGTTGTGTGCAATCTTCCTACAGAAAAAGTGAAATATCTCTAAAACTACACCAAATAGAAACAAGCCGCTTAGTACACATATAGAAAACATGTTTACCAAAAGGATTATATTAAATCGATAAGGTTAGGCTTCTGCATTTCTATTAATTTTGAATAAAAACAAATGTTTTGCACTACACGTATGGCAAACTCAAAGCTTGTTCAACACTAACCGCCAGGAACGCCACTGTAGCCTGTGTTACCGATTTTCGCGGGAGTTGTCTCTCTCATCTGTATACACGCTCTCTGCCCGGAGTGAGTATGGGTTCATATCTGTGCCTGTCTTGAATGAGTTCATACAGGTACAGGGCATCAGAATGTATCAGAGAGTTCATCAGTATTGGCTTAATATGGTTTATCTGAATGATATTAGCTTTCTTGGAATATTTCTAGGAAATGTACAGTTAATGATTTTGGGTGATAAAATATAAAACCTTGAGGTTATGTGGGTTCCAATGTTACAAGTGTTATGTAATTTGATTCAGGGTCTACCCGTCATTGGGTGTGGCTGACTTAGCTGGGACAAGAGATCAAACAGAATGTCACAATACATGGGTGTGGTTATATTATACCAGGAATACATGGATGAAGCTGAATAAAACATATCAGTGGCCTACACATGGCACTACTGCGTAATGAACACGTCGCGTTTTCTTGTAGAACATATATGTGTGTTGCACACCAGTTCAAACGTTGTAGTCTATAAAGTACAAGGAAATCAATACAGGGACTTTGAAGTTATATGTAACTGTCGCTGCCTGCTTAGCCATGTGTCTGTGATGTATAATCATTATGTAAGTATAAAGGCACGAAAGGAATGATATGTTCATTTACTACTGTATTATTGATCGGGTGGCTTACTTGATGTATGCCCCCTCCCCCACCCACCACCCTCCAACCATGTGATCGGCACGATCCTAACCGGGAGGCTACACGGTTCACGAGCGCCCAGGAATTAAACAAAAATACTGATTGTTTCCAACTTAACCTAACAGCGTTGCACGGGTAATGAAATGAGAAATGTTCAGTGGAACTCTTCCTCCAGTAACTAAAGCATATTGTTGTGGGGGTGATGACAATGGGAAATATTGCGGCTAGAGCGGGACTCGAACCCACATCTCTTTGTATTCTGGGCCAGTGTGCTAAACAGTACACCACCTAGGCTCCCTGATATCACCATACAACCCACGGCTACCTGTCTGTGCGGCTCCTTGCCTGAGGGGTCAGTGCAGACCAATGCACTTGTCTCCCTGGAATTGTAAGTCGTTTAATGCTTAGAATTACATATCTACAGGCAATATACTTAGATATATATACACAGGGTAGGCTCAACAACTATATGCGTAGCTTGTACAGGATCATGGTCATGCCAACCAGTGCCATAGGGGTCATGAAAATGGGAAATACTGCGCCTCGAGCGGGACTCAAACCGACATCTCTTTGCATTCCGGGCCAGTGTGTTAACCATTTCACCAGCTATGCTCCCTGGTATCACCATACTACCCATGCCTACCTTTATATGCGACTCCTTGCTTGACAGGTCAGTGCCGACCACTGCAATATCTATATATATATCGATATCATTATATGGAAGGTATCTACCGGTGTACAACATGCATTATCTGAAAAGAATGTAAGGGCCTACCTAATGATTTTACCAGATTGGTAACAGGAAGGATATGACAAGCTTGTCTAAGATTGATGACGCACGCTGAAAGAGAGTTACAATTATTTCTCAGTTGTATTTCACTTGAAGATTGAAGATTGCCATGAACGAATCATAATAGTATGTCAAATGAATCTTTCACCAAAATATTCCCAGAAAATACATAATCAAATTAATAGAGCCTGGTGCCTTTGGAGAAGTTCTTGCCTTATTATGAAAATTACATATTATCGCTTCAAGTAAATACAAAACATCAATCCAAATGACCCCCAACAAACAACTAATTAGCATCGATACACTTTCAATATAGCACCAAATATAACGGAGGGATCCAGGTTTCACCAAATGTATTCATGAATTATCGAATCTGAACATCCACTTTTTATTCATGCACATTCAACATAACAACCAAAAGATGCTAACAAACCCCTTCTCGCTATCTCAAAGTATGGGGAAATAATCCTGTGGTATAACCCCTCCTGACGGCCACACATGCGCGGGCCCATCTACTCATGCTATATTCGACCATAGAAATACAACCACCTACTCCTCTCTTCTGTCAATTCTTCCGTAATATTACAATAATGCTTCACAAATTCTACCCAGAAATGTTTTCATCTTATATTTATGGCAATATCTTACAGAGATATTACCATTTCCAAATTAAATTGGGCGATAATGAGCATTAATCAGCACCTCCATGACTCTGACTTCATGTTTATTTTTCCAACAAAAGAGGTTATTTAGAACACGCACTATATATTCATGTATGTCCCTGTATATGTATGAAGAGTTCAGACGCAAATCCCCATACATCCCACTGCACAATTCATATTAAAATAACATATTTTTACTAGAAGGTCATTTTACTTCTCTTGTTGTTCTTGTTGTTGTTGTTGTTGGTCCATTAGTTGTTTTAAGGCCCTGTCACACTACGACGTTTCTCACCAACGCGCTTCGACGCGTGCCGACGGGTCTGGTTTTTGTTCAAAACGTCGGTACACGTCCGGTACGTTGCCGGCGCGTTGCCGGCGCGTTACCGGCGCGTTACCGGCGCGTCGGTACATAGCAACGTGTGAATGGAAACGTCGGCGCGCGTCGGCGCGCGTCGCGGCGCGTCGAGGTTTTGTGCATGCACAAAACTTTGGACGCGCGGCGACGCGCGCCAACGGGTTGGAGGGCGCGTTACGGACGCGTTAGCAACACGTCGACACGCGTTAGCGGCGCGCCGGCAGAACGCTGGTAGACCGTTGATCAACGCCAGTTAACGTTGGCTTTTTTTCCCCCAAAATGTGACCGTTCCGTCGGCGCGTCCGTAACGTCCCATCGACGGGTAGTGGGCGCGCTATTGGCGTTGCTCCAGCGTATCTCGGCGCGTTGGACGTGTTGCGGGCGTGCCTGGACGCGTTGGCCGCGCAGTGTCGACGCGCTGCGGGCGCGTCCTAACGTGTTGCTGGCGGGTATGTACGCGTTGACACGGTACTAACGCGCCGTCAACGCGCCGTCAACGCGCCGATGGCACGCTGGGAACCCGCTGGTGGGACGTTGACATGTTGTTCTGCGCGCGTCGAAACGCGTTGGCCGCGCGCTTGTAGCACGCTACTAACACGCTGCGCCGCGTCAAACTTTCTCCCAAAGCGCCGAAAAGTTCGACGTTTCTCGACGGGTTGCAAATATTTTGCGCGTTGCCGGCGCGCCGGCGGAAGCGTCGTAGTGTGACAGGGCCTTAAGCAGGGGAAATTTCAGTCATATACGACTGGTCTTCCTCATTCCACTGCTGGCCGATAGCAAGCCCGAGCCTACACTTTTACCGACCCAAGGGATTTTTAACCTCCCACACCGCATAGACATGGTATGAGAGCAACCGGCCTTTGATGACGCTGTAAATTATACACAGCGGTGGAAATCCAAATTGGCAGAGCTGGGGGCACGGGGAATCGAACCGCCGACCCTCAGATTAGGAGTCTGACCTAGAAAAAAGTCAGACCCTCTAACCACTCCACCAAAGGGAACTTTCTCATGATGATTATTGAGCAGTGAACACTCGAATGGAAATGTACACAAAATGGACTTTTCAAACGTCTGATTCTAATATTTAATTCAAATTTTAGATTGGCGTTAACCGGGTACTGCGCCAGAACTCTTAATATATAGTCAATTGCGTATATAGAGGAAAGAGTTGCAAGCTGAAGTGATGTGGTACTAATTCATATTCATCATCTGTGACCAAAACCTTCTCAAAATTCACAGTAAAAGGGGAAAGAAAAGAAAGGCGACAAAGGAAGAGATGGGATGTCAAAATCACTGAATGGATAGGCCCTGAATCCCAATGGTCACTGGAGCACAAGGACAAATGGAGAAAATTAGGATATCATCATCTGTGTTGCCTTAGTTCCCTTTGCAGTTAAAGTTGCAATATCTGATGGTGTTGAGTTTCTGTAATTTCTCTGGTGATAACTAGATTAACCTGATCATTATAATCGACCTTACTTTACCTTCAAGTCCTGTTTATTTTAAACAGTTCTGTTTTGAGATATTTGAAGTGCAAAGATGTCAAATTAGTTTTGCCAGGCTTGCCAAAACTCGGACACAATAGGCTTTAGCAGTAACATGCTCAGTATTCCGTGCTATGTGGCAACAAATGCTTGATACATGCATCAATATCTATAGTATGGAGGCCAAAGGCCCAAAACAGCCATAGGTGTGAAAGTGCGTACGAATGCAATTTTATTGCAGATTGTGATAGTCATATACCTATATTTTGAGAATCAGGAGGGTGCCACTCTGGCATGCTTGAGCAATTCTTTTAATTTATAAGCTGTTTTTGATATGAATATCATATTGGATCAAACCAGCATTTTTGTGCCGTTCGACATTAGGGGGTCGTGTTCGTATATCAGATGTAGTATCATTACTAATTCATGTAGCACTACATATATTATACCAGAAGGAAGGATATTGAAGTACCTTTCTCCTGATGTATACAACTTCTATGTATGATACGAAGGTGTAAATAGAGAAAGGCTCAATATGTAGATATGTAGAATCAATTCCAGATAATTGTTTTGGTTTTGAAAATGGGATGCTTCATCGGACTATGCAGCTTTAAGGGATTTACGATAATGATGTTGATTTACCCAATGATGGTACATGGTGCAGTACATTAAATTGAGCCCCATATACCAGAATGGCTGCCCTGTAGGTTTGCGTTCAGTCAGTAGCATTTCACTACCCACAGACCATAACAAACGTGGTGCAATTAGCATCTAGTATACTCTGTTGATTCAATGTATGTCCAAGTCTGTTGATACAATAACTTTAAAAAAAACATACGCGAAACTGACAGCAAATATACGCTCCAACTTTTCCTACATCCTGTATGACATCGACGGTGATGTGCCTGTGCATTTAGGTGTTAAAAATATATTTGTTCTATGTGTCCGGATGTTTGTTTAAATATTTAGGCAGTAGCAGAGTACGTGTGTGCGGCGGGACAGGGAGACGGGGAGACGGTGGAGGGAGGGTGGTGGTGGGTCACGCCCTGTCCCGCACCTACCCGCCAACACGCTGAGTTACTATCTGCTCACCAGGTGCCACCCCCGTCGCACCCATCTCGTCCTGCGCTCCAACTAACTACCACCTTCTACTCCCACCCACTCACCCACCCACGCACCCTCCCGCCTGCCGGTAAACAGCAAAAGGACCGTTGTTTGTTGGAGTCTGACGTACTGGCAACAGCTAAGGTCATATCAGCATGCTTGTCTGTTGCTTAACATCCTATGAACATCTGAGGTAATATCTACTTGTGCTCGTCATGGCGACGTTATAGTGCTGCCCTACTGGGAGACCAGGCTGCCAGCACCATGACCTGATATCCCACTCAGTCACATTATCCTGACACTGAGCCAATCAGTCCTTGCCCTATCCTAATAATGCCGGTCACCTGGCTAGGGAGCTACATGTATTAATTGTTATGTCATCGGTTTCACTCGACCAGTGTTCGAACCCATGGGTTCGAATCCCACGATCTGCCAACAACATAGACGGACACTCAACTCATTCTGTCATTCTGTCCGGTCAAACATCCCAAGGAACCGCTCCCAGCCACTCCCTGGACGATTCCACAACCAATCACTGGTAAGACATTGGCCAGTCTCTGGAACAGGGTGTAACCCCCCTCATCCCCCTAGTGAGTCCCCTCCCGCCCCCCTCAGACTCATCCCCACGCCCGCCAGCCCCCCTCCCCCCCCCGCCTACCGCTACCCTGGTGACCCAACCAGCTCGCATCTTTGCTGATTACACCAATTTATCTGTCGGCCCGGACTGATGGAGAGAGGTTGGTCACTGGAGGAGGTTTGTTACTTCTTAGTTCAACACAACACCTGGTGTGATGGGGGAGACAACAAAAACAGACGGAGTTGCGTGAGTAACATGCCCCTTGCTGCTTGCGCCGCTCCCCGGCATGTCACGCGAACACCTCATGGGTTTAGATAAAAGATGAGCCCAGGGGTCGTGGGGTGGGCGGGGCCAGGATCAGGGTTCAGCGGAGGCTATAGATAAGGGCCATTATCGATACCGCTACGTTATCTTATAAACATCTGTGCTCTGGTGTGTGTGGCTACATAGTATATATATGTGTGTGTGGGTGGGTGGGTGAGGGTGATGGGTGTGGTGTGTTGGGAGGTGGTGGTGGAGGAAGAGGGGAGGTGCTGGGATGATAGAGGGAGTGGGAAGAGGGTGGAGGGTGAGGGATGGAGAAGGGGTGGGATGGTCGGGGATGTGGAGATATGATGGGGGGGGGGGCGGTGGGCGGGGGAGGTGGGTGAGGACGGGGGTGAGGGAGGTTGAGGGGGTGGGGGATATGGCGGAAGGGTGGGGGCGGGGGGCAGGGTGGGAGGGTGGGTGGAGGGGGAGAGGATGGGAGGGTGGCGGGCGGGTAAGGGGTTCTGAGGGTGGTGGAGGGTGAGAGCGTGTGAGTGTGGGGGGAGGGTAGAAGGGGAGAGGAGTGGGTGGAAAGGTCGGGGGGGGGGAAGGATGTGCTTGCCGGCTGGCCGAGGTGATGAATCCGACAGTGGACCACGTCCTGAGGAGATGGGTTTAGGAGATATAACATGGCCTGGTGTGGAGAGGGTGTGGGTGTGGGAGGGTATGAGAGGGTGTGAGGGTGGTGGGGGAGGGGGCATACAATAAGGCGGGTCCTGATGAGGTTCCGACGGAGACCCGGGAGGATCACTGGGCGAGTTAATGGCATCACACCTGATGAACTGCAGTGACATGCGCATGAGCAGCAGCACCATGCACTGTGGGTGGAACCATGTATATTATGAGTAGCACCTCACTGCACCTCCAAATATCGACCACTCGCCTATATGACTCGCTTTATTTGGGTCCCAACAATACCATTGTAACTATATTCTTATTCCCTAAACCGACCACCTCCCTAACTCGGCCACATAACGGCGGTCCCAAGGTCGGTCGATTTGGGGAGGTTTTACGGTATATCCATATGTGTACAAATATATGAAGGAAAACCGCTCTAACCGACCACTTGCATAGGGAGACCACTCCCCTATGCCGATCGCGTTATTTGGGTACCAAGGGTCGGCCATATAATACCATTATAACGATATACAAAACTACCTAAACCTACCACAACCTCTAAATGGATCATTTACAGTAGGTCCCATGGTCTGCCGATTTAGAGAGGTTTTACTGTATATGTATACATATGTAGATATATGGGTATTTTCATGGTATAGGCGTTATGAATAGCACATCGCTGCACATCTCTATTTAGATTGGCTTAGCGATATATATATATATATATATATATATGCATTTATATATATATCATCATCATCATGCTGTCGGTCACAATGCTTTTATTTCTTAACACCGCTCTCCATATAGCTCTCTGCTGTGAGAGTGATGTCCATGTGTCGGCCCTAATGTCTCTTTGTTTGGTTGTGCGTTTCATAAAAGCTGCTTGCAAAGTGTTAAAGTACTGCTGGCTTTTGCAAGTCACTAGCAGCACTCTCTCTGGGAGCAAATAGAGGTCTCACACCAGCAAGAACACGTCAAGACAGGTGCAAGCTATTTGTCCCTCCAGTGGCAGGCTGGGAGATATTGGGAGTTCCATTCATCACCACCCTTAATGCTGCCACGGAAGCATGGTTTTATGTTATGGTTTGCTCCCTTAGCCTTTGGTTCTATCAAGAACCTATACCACAAGGCAGTAGTTTATAACTTTGCAAGGCGGGGGCATCAAACTCCCTGATGTATTTTAGCAGATAGGTACTGCAATACCCACATACCACATACCGGTTTATATTTAAACATATGTTCAAGTCTTTTCATGGTATAGCCATCACGATTAGCACATAACTAGGTATCTCTATTTAAATTGCCGTAGCGAATTATAAATAAATATATATATATCAAGATATATATATGCATGTATACACATATATATATATATATATATACATGCATATATGCATAGGTCTACTATAAATGTACACATATATGTGTATTTCTGTGGCATATACGCTATCACTATCACATCAGTACACACTTCTATTTAGATTGCCAGCGATATAATCTATATATATATATATATATATATACTTATATATATATATATATATATATATATAAATAATACATATATACGATGTTGCCAAAACCTTGGACCGCAAAAGGGAAACTTAAGGTGTATCAGGAAAGGTAATTCCCTGAGGCATGTGGTGATATGGACCCAACAGTGGGAAATATATCCCGTTATATATAATGTGTTTTGGTAAAGAATGGAATTGACAATATTAGTATTCTTGTTTATATTCCTATTATCCAGCCTAGAACGCATATATTGATAGGTAGTCTCGCAAAGACAGTACGCCTAGGTGTTCTGACACAATGCACTGCACTGTTTTTAAATGACACATTATGCTTGACAGTACTCGGTGTCCCATACACCTGTGCAAACAGGTGAAACTGCCAGCAAAATGTAATTAGTAAATGTGCGCAAACAAAGCAACTCACGAACAACTTATTCATGTTGTTGAAAGAAAATGGCCAGGAATCGCTGTTTGTCAGGTAGTTTCTTTTTGTGGAAAATCTTCGCTAACGAGGTACATGTGGCAAGCTTGGAGCATATTTGGCTGAGAGTCAACAGTACAATCAGATTACTAATCAGGGGCTTTCTTCTTGTTGGTCGGTATGTTATACCCCTGTCACACTACGACGTGATGAGCCAACGTGAGCCTAACGTGATCATTTTTCGTCATGACGTTGGGTTACGTCATGATGACGTCAAAATGACGTTAGAATGACGTCGAGCCACGTCACATTACGTCGTGTTACGTCGAGTTGCGTCAAGGTTTTGGACATGTTCAAAACTGTGGACGTAGGGCGAACGTAAGGGTTTACGTTCGCCGTACGTTCTGTTCACGTTCAGTGAACGTCAATGACGTTAAACGGACGTTATTTCAACGCTGCTCACTACGTTCAACTACGTTCCACTACGTTGACCCACATTAAACCAAGTGCAAAAGCCTACGAGGCTTAATGGGAACGTCAGGAGAACGTCAGGAAAACGTCAGGAGAACGTCAGGAGAACGTCAGGAGAACGTGCATTCAACGTACGTTCAACATCTCATTACATAGCTAACGTCATGTAACGTTCTTCTGGCGATGGAATAACGTTCATAACGTTCCGTGAGCGTAGTGACGTTGTCCTCTCTCGTGACTGACGGTATCACTACGCTTTACCAACGTTACGTTCTCGTCCACTACGCTGCATCCACGTTCAACTTGTGCCCAAATTTGCATACTACGCCGAGAAGTTCAACGTTCTTCACGTTCTCCCTACGTTGACGTCGTTACGTCGTAGTGTGACAGCCCCATTAGTTCTTTAAGCAGGGGATATTTCAATCGTGGATGATTGGTCTTCCTCATTCCACTGCTCCTTGCCCTGTCCTAATACTGCAGAGCGCCTGCTAGGAAGAGACACGTATCAATTTGTAAGTCATTGGTTTGACTCGAACAGGGTTCGACCCCCCAAATCCACGACCTACCAACACGGGAGATGGACGCTTTAACTCATTTGGCCATCCCTTCTGGTTAAATGTGTTAGTATATACTATAGGAATGCTTAGTCTTGACCTATGCTTTTCTAATCATTTAATCATTTAAACCAGCTGTAAAACTAAGGCTCTATTCTGTGGCTCTGAGGGCAGGCTATGGTTAAATCAATACAAACAAAGAGAAAGGAAGAGTATAACGTGCAAAGAAGAAGAGAGAGTCAAGCCCTCTGGTTTATTATTTATATGGTTACATAGGTTCATTGTAGAGTATCACCCCACCCCTTTCCCCCAATGGAAAACAAGCATTCTTGGCCCTACGAATAGGGATCCAGCATTCCTGGTCCCCATGGATACCAGCAGTGTGACCACATGGTCAGCACCAACCTTGACCTTTGAGTGAGGTGATCCCTATCCCAGCAGAGGGGGTAGGCCATGAGTGCACTCACACCCAGACCTGCCAGCACCACTATGTACATTTACATCACAATCAGGCACCACCAGCCCATACATATATATATACATACATGCACCTAATCCCGTACACCGATCAGTAATAGAACATTTGCATTCCCTCCTATGCCGTATATCGTAATATTTTACACAGCGATTAAAATCGACTGCTTATTTCTCTGTTGAATAATGTCACACGAATGATGAGAGTACTGCACTACTGTGTTTGTGTAGATCTATGCAAATTCCAAATTATTGAGAATTCTACCTGTATTCAGGAACCTTCTATTAGTCAGGATTTCATAGTTGGTGGAGCATAGTCTCAGCTGCGACATGTTGTGGTATCGATTCTCAGCTGAGACAAAACCAACTCTTAGAAAAGGTGTGCCTTAAAGTCAGTACTTCTCTGTAATATATTATATTGATTTGCTCAAAGGTAGGATCATGTGACTGGCAAGCAACATTGGTGGAATACTATGAAAACATGATGTGTATGGCTTACCTCAAGACTACCAGTAGGATGCTCCATCAACGATTGCCACACATCTTATTTTCACACAAGAATCATGCGGCTGTTTTTTTATCAGAGATTTACGTCCTGGCAACATCTAAGGTCACATCAGGTCGGATACCGACTTCTGACAGTGCACACTCAACTCATGGTGACTTTATAGTGTTGCCACACTGTGGGGCCCATCTGCCAGCACCATGACATTACATCCCACTCAATCCCATTATCATGACATGGAGCCAACCAGTCCTTGCCCAATCCTAATCATGCTCAGTGTTTGACTAGGAAGCCACACCTACCAATGTTTAAGTCAGTGGTTTGATTCGACTAGGGTTCGAACCCTCGAATCCCACAATCGACCAAACAACGGAAGACGGACACTCAACTCATTCGCCCATCCCGATTGGTCATGTTAAAGCCCCAGTCACACATACCCGGATCAGGGGCCGGATGAGTCCCGGACTGTCATCCGGGGTGGTCCGGGGCGATCCGGGGTGATCCGGGGCTCGTCCCTGGCTCGTCCGTGCTGACACCCCCTGATCCAGCCTGATCCGTGGCTCGTCTGGCGCCGTCCGAGGTCAGCCCCGGATGTTTTAAAACATTTAAAACATCCGGGGAGGTCTGGGGGATTTTGCGATCCGGGCTCAGTCCGGCCTGATCCGGCCTGATACGGGGGTGGTCCAGGGGTGGTCTGGGTATTTCGGGGGTGGACCGGGCCTGTCCGGGGGTGGTCTGTGGTCATTTGGAGCCACATTTTGACCCGTACCATCCCCGGACTATCCAGGAGTACCCCCTGCCTAGCCACGGACCACTCCGGGACTGCCCCCATAAGACCGGGGGTGATCCTGGATAGTCCTGGGGTGATCCGGGTTGGTCTGGGGGTGGTCCGGGGAAGTCCAGGGGTGGTCCGGCCTCGTCCGGGGCCGGTCCGGCCCAGTCCGGGGGCAGTCTGGGGGTGGTATGGGGCGGTCCGGGGCTCGTCCGGGGCTCATCCGGGAAAGTGTGACATCGAGGCAAAAATCTACGAAAACAGTGATTTTATCCGTGGCGGTCCAGGACAGTCCGGGCAGTTGGTCCGTGCGTGGTCCGGCTCAAAATCCTGGGCTTGTCCGGATATGTGTGACTGGGGCTTCATCAGTATACAAATTATACACTATTTATTATTAACAAAGCAGAACTATTCACTTCACATTTTGTTAACTGACCCGGGATATGTATTCTCAAAATACAGTCTCATGGAAAGGTGGTGGCCGCCCTGCTTCTGCTCAGTGATTTCAACATATTATGATGGCAGCCACGAGGGCAGTATTTCTGGAATATTACATAACACAACTGATCCAGTTGTATATTTGATATATTACATAAGGGAGAAAAGAATAGAATTAGTTTGGTTGAGCTAACGTTGGCTGGACCCTTCTTAAAAGGCCCTTCTGCTTTATTAAGGTCAACATTCTGCGCGAGTGAGTCAGATAGTGGGGGAGCAGGCGTGCATGTGACCCACCTGAGTCGGTAGCTGGTAGCCAAGGCTCTCCAGCCCAGTTAAATGAGCAGTTGTCAAGGCAAGTAATTACAACATGAGAAGCATCTCGGCCTGCTGGCCCAAAGAACAAAGTTACACAATAATACCACTCAGTTGTATATCATCTTTATCAGTCGCGCGGCTCGGAGGCACCGTTATTAGAAAGACATCGAGTCGGGTATCGTCCATACGAGCCTGCAGGGACATTAATTAACACGTTGAAGATATAGCAACACAAAGACATATATATCGGTGAATAACATACAAGCAATGCTGGTGGACTCCATTCCAAATAATATTCACATAACAAGTTATACAACACAAAACTACAGGTGGCGTTGTGAATGGGTTAAGGCGATGCGGGAACGATAAGGCTGTGAGAAAGCAGCATATGGTCGGCCAGTTTGTGGCGGGAGTAAGGAGTGCCTGAGTGTTTCTGTGTGGGTGTTTGTGTGTGAGTGTGGGAGAAGTTTGAGAGAAGTGCCGGGGGAGGGGGTGGGGGGTGGGGGGGGGGGGGAAGGAGTGCTGTAGGTGTGTGACCAGAACCCATCCGGGGCACATGCTGCCTTGTCCGCGCGTCGCTTTACTTTAGTGGCGCCATCTGACGGATCCACAGACTCGCGCATAACACAACGACATGGCCGGAAATTGCCACAACAAACGCGACCGAAACAACAAGTTATCGCGACCGGTTCTTATAGGGGCGGCAATAGGGGGGTTGGAGTTGGGGTGGAGCTAGCGGACGGGGGGGGGGGGGGGGGGGGTGGAGAGGGAGAGGCTATTGCCTGTGTATCGCGCAAAGAATGTTCTTCGCAAGGGGTCATCTGGGCTTTCAGAACGGGGATTCCTTCCCACAGCTTTTCTCGCCCCTTGACCCTATCCACCGTCCTAGGTATGTTTCTTACCGCCAAGGGCCGATACAGTTGGTGATTTGTCAAGGGGCGATGGTGATATGTCTTCGGCCGCGATGCTGGTACTCTCCAGCTCATGTGATGTCACCTCCCACCCCCCACCCCGTTCAAGTCCCCTTTCCGCCCCCACACCCACACCTATAGGTGGGCGCTGATATAGGTGCATACATAAATATGTCAATATAAGTAAGGTATACCCTGAATTATATGCATATATGTGAGGTAGTTACTGGATAATGCGCATACATGTCTGTGTTTGCTGGAGTATTTATAGGTTGATACTTAAATATATATACATATATATATATATATATATATATATTTCTCCAGGGTCTCTACTGAAGTATGTGCATATACATACACACGACCGACAAATCCCCCCTTAATTGTTTGTTGTCAAATATAATCTATGTGTGTGCTTCAATTTCATATTGAATAGGGCAGTATTTTGTTGATGTGTCAGCTTCTTTGAAAAGAAAACCCACAAGGATTTGACCATCGGAATGATGGTAGCTTCAGTGCAAATATCGTCAGCATGGTTTCATTTTGCGCCAGCTGGTGTGTGTCGGTTGGTGTGCATGAACCGTTCCTATATATGTGCACCTACTTCAGTACATACCTTACATATATGCACACACATCAGTGTATACGCTACAGATATCCTCATTCAAATATAAGCATATATATGTGATCTATAGCGCATTATACAAATATAAGTATTCAGAAGGGAATAACAGCTAACGTCCTAGCTCCCTCCCAGCCTGACGTATTGGTGGAAAACTCCTAAAGGCCTCGGTGGCGGTGTTTCTAAAAAGCTTGTTTTATTCAACGATGTCTCTAGATTATATTTATCTTTGAATCATAGGCTAAGAATTGGACGTCAAAAAGCGATATTTATAACCAGGTGCCGCCCCTGTGTAAAATTCTCCGATTTAAGGTCGCATTCCTTACACGCGTAATGCGTAATGCGAATGCGAATGCGAATGCAACACAAAATCGAAAAGCATTGAAACCTATGAGCTACATTCCTTACACGCGTAATGCGAATGCGAATGTGAATGCAAATGTGAATGCGAATGCGAATGCGAATGCATTATCCCGATCGGTCCATGTAGCGATCGGTGCATTATGCGTAATGCATCAATCCGTTGCGAATAGAAAAGCATCAGTTGCATGTGTCCATTGATATAAGGCTGGAGGAGGCAACTGATGATTACGGACGGCCGGCACAAGGTGGTGCAAACTGAAAAGAATCACTCGCATTTGTCCATTGATATATAAGGCTGGAGGAGGCGACTGATAATTACGGACATGCATATATATGTATAAAACATGCATATATATGTATATGTATATGTGATGTATAAGCATTATGCGAGTATAAAGCCGCATAAGGGAATTTCTATGTCTTTATTACACTGTATTATGTTATTCCGATATTATATTATTGGCCAATGGGCTTCCTGCATCTATTTGCTTCCTACTCATACGGGTACCAGTGGCTCCACCACCGCCTGACCATACTTCCGCCGCTACTACTGTCACTTGCGACCGGAATTTTTCCTTTTAGGCTAGGGCAAATATTCCCTATGCCAGAGAATATATTATCTCAACCCACATTCATTGTCTTTCTATCTTTTGTACTGTAGCTTGTGTTTATATGTATATATATAATACATGTCTATATGTATATACATATGTGATGTATAAAATGTATGCGAGTATAAAGGCGCATAAGGGAATATCCCCTACTGGCCACCCTGATTATGTGTACTACTTTATGGGTGGCCCCTCCCCTGGGTGGGACAGCTGGCGCCCCCCCCCCCCCCCCCCCCCCAGTGCTGCGAATACTGTCACTCGCGCACTGGAATTTTATTTTATGTACATATCTGCATATATGTATATATGTACATATATGTATAGGTGTGTATAAAACATGCATGTACATGTATATATGTATATACGTATATATATGTATATATAATACATGTGTATATGTATATATAATACATGTGTGTATAATGCATGTGTGCATATGTATGTATATGTATAATACGTGCATATATATGTATACACCATGCATAGCTATGTATGTATGTATACATATATATATGTATATATATATATACACATGTATATACATATATATATATATATACCCATATGTATATATGTGTATACAACGTGCATATACATGTATATATGTATATAAGTATATATATGACAGAATGAATGATAGATAGCCACATGTACTTTTTATACACTTCACTACATAACACATAACCCATAATGCATAACGCATAATGCGTGTAAGGAATGATGGCATTCACATAACGCATAATGCATAACGCATTACGCATTACGCATTATGCATTACGCGTGTAAAGGCTGCATTCCATATACGCGTAATGCGTAATGCGAATGCGAATGCGACAACAAATCGAAACGCCTTGAAACCTATGAGCTACATTCCATATACGAGTAATGTGTAATGCGAATGCGAATGCGAATACAATCCATTATCCCGATCGCTCCATGTAGCGATCGGTGCGTAATGCGTAATGCGTAAAGGTGCTGCAAATAGAAAAGCATCAGTCGCATTTGTCCATTGATATAAGGCTGGAGGAGGCGACTGATAATTACGGACAGCCGGGACATTCTTCATATTTCTCATGAAGACTGCTTCCTAACAGGTCCGCCGCATAGTCTAATACACATGTTTGTACCGTCCCATTTCTTCATATATCATATGAAGACTGCTTCCTAACAGGTCCGCCGCATAAACCTACATGTTTGCACCGTCCCATTCTTCATATTTCTCATGAAGACTGCTTCCTAACAGGTCCGCCGCATAGTCTAACACACATGTTTGTACCGTCCCATTTCTTCATATATCATATGTGTATATGTGTCTGTGTGTGTCTCTTTGTCAGAGACACAGAGACACAGACACACACAGAGACTCACACAGAGACACACACATACACAGAGACACATACACACACATAGAGACACACACAGAGACACAGAGTCACACACACTTTTTATATACTTTTTATATACCTCACTGCATAACATGTAGGTTTATGCAGCGGACCTGTTAGGAAGCAGTCTTCAAGGTGGTGCGAACAGAAAAGCATCAGTCCCATTTGTCCATTGATATAAGGCTGGAGGAGGCGACTGATAATTACGGTTTTCATGAGAAATATGAAGAATGGGACGGTGCAAACATGTAGGTTTATGCGGTGGACCTGTTAGGAAGCAGTCTTCATGAGAACTATGAAGAATGGGACGGTGCAAACATGGCTCAGTTTAGCTTGCTTTGACGGATGTTAGGACCGTCCCAAATATGAAGACTGCTTCCTAACAGGTCCGCCGCATAAACCGACATGTTTGCACCGTCTCATTCTTCATATTTCTCATTTCGGTGTTTCTGTGTGTGTGTACTTTTTATATACTTCACTGCATAATGCATAACGCATAACGCAATACGCATTACGCGTATATGGAATGCTGGCATTCGCATAACGCATAACGCGTAAAGCATAACGCATTACGCATTACGCGTATATGGAATGCGCCCTTGAGGAATGCCACCTTAACTATATATTGAATATCGAGATGGCTAAACATGAAACAGTACTCCCTTTATAATGCTCCACATGCCGGGGGAGGGAAGCTTAAGCACACTCCCTCCCCCTTATCTCACCCAGCCACACCTTCACCACATGTTATATAAGCCCATGATAACCTATAGTGGTGGGCAAAGCTGGGTGGGACAGGGGTGAGTCCTTAAAGTAGCCAATGGTGAACTATATTAGGGAGTGATCATGTGGGCTAGGAGTGACTGGTGTCCATGAGTGTAAGAGCCAATAAGAATGTCTATGACATCCACTCTTGCATGTATCTAAAAACATATACAGACTGAATAAAACTAAGCATGAGGATCTTTTATCTACGTACACTTCTGCTGGTGCTGGATTCGAATCGTTGGTTGTGTCATGTGTGTCTCTAGTATGGGGTAAGCTCTGATATATAATTCATATGAATAGAAGATATAAAAAGAGGGACACTCAAGATAGTCTGCCTTATGCAGTATAGTATGCCTTATGCAGGATAGTATGCCTTATGAACCGCATGCAGTATACTGGATGTCCGGGCGGTATAGTCTTGTTCAGCAGTACAGCTACTAAATGAGAGAACATAATATAAGTAACCATAGCCCTCGCGTACCACCTAACTGGATCGGCCATCAATAACATTCAAACGCCCACATATCTGATATGCGGGGACCCGCAAATATGGGATTTCATACCTGTATCCATCACTCAGTCAGGCGGAATATACAGAGTACAATAAAACCTTTCTAACCGACCACCTCCACATATTGACCCTTCCCCTATATCGATCGCTTTAGTTGGGTCCCAACAATACCACTGTAGCCATATTCTAACTCCCTAAACCGACCACCTCCGTAAATGGACAACATAAAGTCGGTCCCAAGGTCGGACGATTTAGAGAGGTTTTACTGTAGTATCTACTAGCTCCAGAGGAGTTCTAGACGCGATCTGCCTCTAGGACATCAACTATTCATTTCTCGTAACGCGGCCCCTTCTGTTATGGGCGCCACATGACGGTGATGGTTGTGGAACTGCACCAAATGGCGTTTCTCCAACGACGTCACCTTCACGGAGACATCGTTATGCGTGCCACTGTTTGTTTGTAAACGATCTACAGTTTCCTGGGTGTGGTCTTTATCCGAATTGAATCATGGTAATTTCGCCACTTGAACACGGATAAAAAGTGGCAAGATATTATGTGCAGATTGAATTGAGCATATACAGTATATGCAGATTGAATTAAGCATATACAGCATATACAGCATATACAGCATATACAGCATATACAGCATATACAGTACATGTATTTACATATATGTATACAAATATATACAAATATAAAAAATATATAAATATTATGCAAATATATACATGTATTTATGTCTACGTATAATCCTGGTGTAATATGTCGGGACTCAACAGCCTGAAGCCAAAACATGACTATTCTCCACAGGGGTGTTCTGACAACTGTCTGTCAGTCTGCACCCGTGATTACTCTCACACCTCATAAGGAATAAAGGAAGACAAGTTGTGCAAGATTGACAGTGAAGAGGTTGTGCTTTATTGGCATCAACTCCTCTTCACCTACTGGCGACCTATCACAGTCACTCCTTACCAACTGCCCACCCAGATCCTCATGACTCTTGCTGGTGTATATCAGAATCAGGGCCTACAGCCAATTGAACCAGAGTTCAATAGTTGGTGCACACAGCTCAGTGTCTTTGGAATAGATGTTGCTAGTTTGAGTGTAGAAAGTGGAGCCTCCTCCAAGAATGTTTCATGTGGGGTTTCTGTGTCAGGTATAAGGAATGCAGGTGCCTGGACTCACACATCCAGCCAATCAGACACCCTCTACAGCCTGGGTGAGAATGCCCTAATAGGGGCCAGCTGTCACTCAACCCGGACTGCAGGTGGTGTCTCTAATATGTGCAGAAGGGCTGGGTGTGCTTGTCCACCGGTCCCATGGTAACAAGTAGTCGTCAACATTTACAAGAAGCATATATCAATGCTTCTCTCCTTCAATTGCACTCTTTCTGGTGCATGAAGGGAACATTTCAATAATTATTAACTGTCTCTTAAGTGTGAATATCACATCACAATCTCGGTCGCTATGTGTTATCACATTTCCCCATAGACGCTTATGTCACAAAGCGAGTGGGGCACCCATTGCTTCTCTTTTACATAATCATGGTCCCCACTCAGTCACCCAAGAATAATAATGTTCTTTTCCAATATATAAATCGGAACCGAAAATCTGTATATTTTTAGAGCGGGATTATAGGGATAATATGCAACGGATCCAAAGTGTGGGTGAAAGCCGTTTGAGTGGTTGTGTGGGTGCTGCTTCAGCGGCTTGGTCGGCGGGTAGAGTGCTTTGGGGTATGCACTAGGCCTGTGTGAGGTTGCGAGATGTCACCTAGCATATTCTGTTATGAATTGGACACATCAAATCACACTACTGGCATGTGTCAGATTATAGTATACAATATTCATTGAAGATAAAACAACACAACAATCACTCCAAATGATGGTTCTTGGTAACAGACTGACATCACATCTTCAAAGCAGACGACAAGTGGGTAAGTCCCACAATGGCGGCAAGATCGGTGATTCATTGATGTTGACACATGCTGCTGCAAAGTGTTAATATCGATATACGGTTCTATTCTGAGAAAATTAGCGCACCAAACAAAATATCAACCTTCAAAGATATGTCAGTTCCTTTCCTTCTGAGGAAATTGGTTATGACTATGTGACACTGCCAATCCAAAAATGGAGATACACATCGGAATCACACCTTCAAAAAGTTGATATTCCTTCTTTATTGTTCATTGCTGAATACGCATGAGATCATATAAATAGTGGAATTAGTGAGAATTTAAATTTATTTTTATTTAATCTACATTTTTGGATTGGTTTGTATCTTGTTCTGCGCCTGAACTCTGCAAATATATAATATATTCAATCACACGGAACATTAGCTGACATTATCTTTGAACATTTTACACAAACTCAGGATCTAGAAACTTTCCTTCAGCATATTCAAGCTCTACTTAAGGAGTGTCAATTTCTCAGTTGCAACCATAATAAATCAATATTCAAATGAGGCAATTGTAACTTCAATGAACGTGGTAAGTAGGTTCAGTGAGATGTGAAGGAGATCTGGGTACATCTTAGTAGATTTCGGTGACACCTGTCACTCTCCCTGCTGGTATATGTAGTTGGTGACAGCTGCTGCTACTGTTGGTTACAGAAGATGTTCCTTTGATGTGTTGAATACAAACGGAGTGAGTAGGTGGGGAACTGAACACTGGGTCGATACAAGGTGAGGCGACAACTATGGTACAGAAGAATCAGCCTGAGATGCATCCTTTTTACTAAGTCCTTCCATGTAACTTACCGTATATGTCCCAATAGATGCACACAGCACGAGTGCAGATACATGGATACGCGTCTATTCAAAGTTAAAGAATTTCATGAATATGTTTTTGTCGCCCTCTGAAATAAAGTGGGATTGTCTTATTTTATGAGCATTCACTTTGAATATGATCATACATTTTTATTTGTTTTTGTCATGCCTCTGAAATAAAGTGGGATTGTCTTATTTTATGTGCATTCGGCCTGAATATGATCGTCAATTTGTTCATGCTTTCAATCTTGAAATGGGGGTGTGCTTCTTTTGGGGTATATACAGTATGTACATATATAAAACAAATATGGCTGCAACTAGTAAGATCCTAATCGACCAGTAGGTATTCCTAGTAAGCGAGCTACACATATAAATAACCAACCTTTTCCTTTACTCAATAGGCTACTAAACGTACTAAAACTCAAGAGGCTACTAAACGTACCAACATATCTATCTGCTACTGAAATGCAGACAATCAAATAACTTATCAGCAGATATTGCTTGGTAAGACAACACCAACACTACAGCTGGCCTGCATTGAAAACAAGCCTGGTTACCTGGGCTTACATGCTATGGACAGTATAAATACAGCCTCAATAAAAAAAAATATAAAATAAAAAAAAGGACCGACTATAATAGATTGCTGCGTCTGGTATGAATGAGTAGGCATATATGTGATTTGCTTATTTTGTTGGTTAGTGAGGAATCTTTTAAATGCGGGGAATTCCTCTTCCTTCACCTGAGGCTTTATCTGAACCAACATGCCATGCATCGATTTATTGGGTACTTGGTATCCAAAGCGTTAGGAGTAACTAAGTTCACAGAAGTGAGGGTACTAAATTGTGACAGTCTGTCGGTCTGGAGAATTTATAGTGTTTTCTCACTGGGATTAAGCAATACTGGCACCATGACCCAATAGGACATTGTCTTCTCTGTGGAGGAGTGGTTAGACTGTCTGCTTTTTTTATTGGACAGTCTCCTAATCTGAAGGTTGGTGGTTCGATTCTCCATGTCATCACCTCTGCCACTTTCGATTTCCACTGATGTGTACAATTTAGAAGGTCCTCAAAGACCATTTGCTCTCATACCATGTCTCTGTGGTGTGGGAGGTTAAATATGTCTTGGGTCGGTCAAAGTATAGGCTGGAGCTTTCTATCAACTAACTGTCTAATGGTTAAAAGAAGAGTATTCAGACTTATCCATGATAGGGAGGATAAACCTTTAAGAAAAGATATTGTACACTTTTGCATTTTAAAAGGGTTCACTTCCATTCGGCCTTGAGTACAATGCAGTAGTTACCGGATAGGAAGCAGGAACTCTATTGATTTGGCTATGATTTCCAAATCTTGACACAGACAAATAAAGAAAGTCTAATTTGGGAACCTAATAATGGACCTGCAACAAATATGGGAGAAAGGTGCAGCCGACTATTTCTAACACATGAATATTTCAAATAGGATAATCCCATCTGCAGTTATCTGCGGTAATCAATACTGCATAGTGCATCTATTTTAAGTCACGATGTTAAAGTTACATTGTCCGATGATCTGGAGTATCTGTCATTTTCTGAGTGAAATACTGAGTTGATGACCACAATGTAACATACTTTAATTTGAAGTCACTTTTATTGTAAATTGCAAACTTTTGAGATGTTTGAAGTGCAAACATGACATTGTAAAATTAATGTTGGCATACATACCAAAACTCTGACCCCATAGCCTTCTAAGTTCTATAGTAATATTTTCTCTTAAATTGGCTCGGTATTCTGTACTATCTGGTGACAAATGTTCAGAGTGTACAGCTTTAAGTCACCATTCCGCTTAGTAGTATTTAGCACTGCGGGGTAATAATAATAATAATAAAATATTAATTGTTATGATTGAATTAATAGTGCAGTCGTCCAAACATGAGCTCCAATAACATAGGGTGGGAGCAAGGTCTGATCCGTCACCATCACAGTTTACTGCATTAGGTGGTGGTTTGGTAGCTGCCAGATAGCACTGCAACAGGGCAGCCATACTCTTAGTATGGCTAGCCTAACCTGTCCACCAATGAAGTTGGTGTGGGACCTGTTTGGGCAGAGGCGGGTCACTTGATTTTGGATGCCGCAGTGAGTTGATGACAATAAAGACGTGTCAGAAGCAAGCATACTCATTCTCCTGCTTGATTGGGGGGTCTACAGTATGAGGGTTATGTTCCAGGTGGCCAACAAAGGGGCCTCATCACAATAACAGAGTTGACATTGAGGCGGTTATTCCGCTATGCGATTGACTTTGCTGGAATAGTTACGCACATATTGATTTGCCGAATAGGTAACTGGGGACAACAAAATATAGACTAATGTGATTTCTAGAAAAGAAGAATTTGTAAGAATGATGAAGAAGTCATTTAAAAGAATCCTAGTACACAAGTACATAAATACTCCGGTGCAACTGGCACTGGTCTACATCCGGTGGAGGTGAGGAGGCCACATGGGGCGCCACCTGTACAGTGTTCGTTCTTACACAGTATTGTGTGGTGTCCTCAGGGGCGGAGTGGTTAGAGTGTCTGACTTTTTTCTAGGTCAAACTCCTACTCTGAGGGTCGGTGGTTTGATTCCCTGTGGCACCACCTCTGCCAATTTGGTTTTTCACTCCTGTGTATAACTTACAGCTTCATCAAAGGCCAGTTGATCTCATACCATGTCTATATGGTGTCCGGGGTTAAGAAATCCCTTGGGCCGGTAAAAGTGTAGGCTTAGGGTTTCTATCAACAAGCAGTATACTGGTGAAAACAAGTATATTCAGACTTATCCATGATATGCAGGATAAATCTTCAAGAAGTATTAAAATAATGATACTAATTCCATTACATACCATTATTCTCGCATAATTTGTTATACATCATATATATATATATATATATATATATCAATATCTCGAGCCGATTGTACTGAAACCAGCGAACATCACAGCTCGTAGTCGCTACTCTTGTAGAAACAATGTGTTGTGCACTCCTACCAGGTAAGCGTGCTATTATTCATTAACTGACTTTATTAATGCATGGCTGGGTGATGTCACGATGGCAAGGAAGCCTTAGACTCACTCCATGGTGCGGGTCCCTTTGCCCCAAGCCCCCTCTCTGCCCCCCGCCTCTCCCCTCCCCTCCTCCCATCCCCCCAGCACCCCGCTCCCAAGAGTCCCTCGCTGTATAATCGTATTACTCGTTGAGACACGTTAGATGCTTCTAACTGGGTTTGTTCGTCGTTATCCCGTTAGCGGCAGCACTGAAAAGTAATTAGCGTCGATCGAAACTGCTTGCACCTATTGCTGTAGTGTAGCTTAAAATTTAAAGCTGCATAGTCCACTGAAAACATCCGCTTTTCGACAGTGAAACAATCACGTTGATTACATCCTCCTCGGGCACTCGGCACAATGTACTGATGCACAGACACGATAGTAATCCAGTTTCCAAGAACTGGGTTTTTGTGATGTTTTTTGGGGGGAAGATTAGTTGATTAAGCAGGTGAAATTTCAATGGTGGCCGATTGCTCTTCCTGAATCCACTGCTCCTTGCCATATCCTAATAATGCCAAGTGCCATGCTACAAAGCGACACTTATCAATTTGTAAAGTCGTCGTCTGGCAGATGTAGTTATGTAGGTAGGCTATATGAAATCAATACAGGCAAGGAGAGTAAGGAAGAGTATAAAGTGTGAAAGTAGAGTGAGAGCTTGCACGCTCAGGTTTATTATTATATAGTGGTACGTGGCATACCACCTGACCATTCTCGGCAATCAACAACAAGCATTTCTAGGTCCACCAATGAACAGAAAGCATTCTTGTGTCACAATGACTACTGTGATCTACCCACCACCCCCATGCTGTGTGGCTGCTTGGCCTGCACCTGCCTGCTGTGTGTGTGTAGTGATCCGTGACTAACAGTTGGTGGAGGGGGTAGTGAGTGGAGCTCTTGAGCTCCTTATACCCCTGTCACACTACGACGTAACAAGCCAACGTGAGGCTAACGTGGTCATTTTTCGTCATGACGTTGGGTTACGTTATGATGACGTCAGAATGACGTTAGAATGACGTCGAGCTACGTCACATTATGTCGTGTTACGTCGAGCTACGTCAAGGTTTTGGACATGTTCAAAACTTTCGACATAGCTTGAACGTAAGGGTTTACGTTCGCCGTACATTCTGTTCACGTTCAGTGAACGTCAATGACGTTAAACGGACGTTATTAAAACGTTAGTCACTACGTTCAACTACGTTGCACTACGTTGCACTAGGTTGACCCACATTAAACCCGGTGGAAACGTCCACGCAGCATAATGGGAACGTCAGGATAACGTCAGGATAACATCAGGATAACGTCAGGATAATGTCAGGAGAACGTCAGGAGAACGTCATGAGAACGTCAGGAGAACGTCAGTTCAACGTTTCGCCATCAGGTAACGCAGTTCTGGCGATGGAATAACGTTCATAACGTTCCGTGAACGTAATGAAGTTGACCTCTCTCGTTGAATGACGGTATCACTGCGCTTTACCGACGTGACGATCTCGTCCACTACGCTGCATCCACGTTCAACTTGTGCACAAATTTGCATACTATGCCGAGAAGTTCAACGTTCTTCACGTTCTCCCTACGTTGACGTCATTACGTCGTAGTGTGACAGGGCCTTAACACACTAACAGTAGTGCCTCATTCATACTATCTACCTAATACACAATGCCTATTGACTAGAATTAAAGAGTCACCAGCATCTACATAAATACATTCATGCACCTGGCCCTCTACATCATTTACATTAATAGACCATTTGTACTCCTTTATAGGCCATTTCAGATTCCCCACCAATGCGTTTTATCAGATCGATCAAATTGTTCAGTCATCAGTTTGACTCGACCTGAGTTCGAACCCACGATCTACCACAACGGGAGACGGACGCTCTAACTCATTCTGCCATCCGGTCTGGTCTATGGCCCGGATCCTTACATCATACAGACCAACATTAAAGTTGCACAGGCCGATAGCTTTGAGTTTTTGTAATTTTTCTGAGATATATATGTTGGGAATTATTGTTATAATCCAAGTTAGTTTTAATGTGAGGTGACTTTGATTTTAAATGGCTAACTTTAGAGATATTTGAAGTGCAATCATGCACCCATTATGTTGGTAAGCAAGGCAAAACTGTGACACCCTAGGCTTCTACAGTCACACTGAAAGCTTATATTAAATTGCCTCAGCATTCCCTTCTATGTGGCGACAACATAATGTTTAATAAGTGTGCCAGTATCTAAGTTAGATATGTAAAATCAAATCTAGATAATTGCTTTGGTTTCAAAAACATCCGACTATGCAGCTTTACTGTAATATGATGTCACTACAAAATCATCCAATTATGCATCTTTACTGTAATATGATGTCACTACAAAACCATCTGACTATGCAGCTTTACTGTAATATGATGTCACTACACAAACATCCGACTATGCAGCTGTATTGTAATATGATTTCACTACAAAAACATCTAAATATCCACCTTTACTGTAATATGAGGTCACTACAAAACATCTGACTATGCAGCTTTACTGTAATATGATGTCACTACAAAACATCCGAGTATGCAGCTTTACTGTAATATGATGTCACCATAGAAACATCCCACTATGCAGCTTTACTGCAATATGATGTCACTGCAACACCATCTGACTATGCACCTTTACTGTAATATGATGTCACTACAAAAACATCCGAGTATGCAGCTTTACTGTAATATGATGTCACTATAAACACATCCCATTATGCAGCTTTACTGTAATATGAGGTCACTATAAAACTATCTGACTATGCACCCTTACTGTAATATGAGGGCACTACAACAGCATCTGACTATGCACCTTTACTGTAACTTGATGTCACTACAAAAACATCTGACTATGCACCTTTACTGTAATATGATGTCACTACAACAGCATCTGACTATGCACCTTTACTGTAGTATGATGTCACTACAAAAACATCCGATTGTGCAGCTTTACTGTAATATGATGTCACTATAAAACATCTGACTATGCAGCTTTACTGTAATATGAGGTCACGACAAAACACCCGACTATGCAGCTTTACTGTAATATGATGTCACTACAAAACCATCCGAGTATGCAGCTTTACTGTAATATGATGTCACTACAAAACATCTGACTATGCATCTTTACTGTAATATGAGGGCACTACAAACATCTGACTATGCAGCTTTACTGCAATATGATGTCACTACAAAAACATCCGACTATGCAGCTTTACTGTAATATGATGTCACTACAAAAACATCACAATATGCAGCTTTACTGTAATATGATGTCACTACAAAAACATCCAATTATGCATCTTTACTGTAATATGATGGCACTACAAAAACATCCGACTATGCAGCTTTACTGCAATATGATGTCACTACAAAATCATCTGACTATGCAGCTTTACTGCAATATGATGTCACTACAAAAACATCCGACTATGCATCTTTACTGTAAATTATGTCACTACAAAATCATCCAACTATGCAGCTTTACTGGAATATTATGTCACTACAAAACCATCTGACTATGCAACTTTACTGTAATATGATGTCACTACAAAATCATCCGACTATGCAGCTTTACTGTAATGTGATGTCACTACAAAAACATCCGACTATGCAGCTATACTGTAATATGATGTCACCACAAACAAATCAAATGCATGTATCTAAAGAAATACGGCAGATATAATAACCCACCGATGTATGCAACTTTCACTCTTCATTCTCTCTGGCAAGAAAAAAAACCAGCAGGCCAATATAAATAATTGCCATATTTTGCAGAGCACAATTTGCAGGAATATATTTTTCATGCGCGACATCTGAGGCAGAATTTTAATGTTATTTAGATGTGTTTGTAAGGATGCCAAATTTAAGTGGAGCAGAGGAGAGGGTGTCAATGGGATGCTTTACCCTGAGGTTGGTGGCAGTGGAAGTTACTCAGTTGGTGCAGAGTCCAATAGGGCATGTCAGGGTTTGATATTTGGATAATCAATATATTATTGAGATAAGTAAATATATAAAAGGAGTATAATATAACAACCGATATTGGTTGCACCACCAGCTATCCACCTTACAAACTAATCAATATATTATTGAGCTAAAATGGATATATATACGTGATATTTACTCAAATTAGGCAACTATAAAAATAGTATATCATCCTTATTTTCGGCCCCTACAAGCGTTACTGGGGGCGCCACCACCAGGTAAGTAAATCAATCCATATATCTATATATATACAACACATTATGCGTGTCTAAATATAGTATTTCATCATTACGTTCGCCAGCAAACAACCGATACTGGTGGCGCCCCCATCGGCCCACCTCACTGTAAAATATTCCGATAATTACACATTGGTGGGAATGTGAAGTGGTCTATATGGGATTACAAATGTTATATAAAGGTAAATCATATATAGGGCCAGGAGCATTAATATATTATTTGGTGCTGATGACCCTTTACTTAGATTAAATAGACATTCTGTATTCTATAGATAGTGTGAGAGGGGCACTACTCTTAGTGTGATAGGGCCTTAGAAGCTCTGCTCACATCCCCCTCTCCCCCAACTGTTAGATACGGATCACTGCACACCCAGACACAACAGGGCAGGTAGGCCAAAACAACTAAGGCATGGATACTATAATGTATACTGTTGATTGGTGGATAAGGGTATGCAGGTATTGCAGGTATTGCAGATATAGCAACACCTCAGGGAGTTTGACGCCCCTGCAATGCAGAGTTGTAAACCACTGCCTTGTGGTACAGGTTCTTTACATAACCAAATTCTAAGGGAGCAAACCCTAAACAGAAAACCATGTCACTGTGGCAGCATTAAGGGCAGTTGATGTATGGACCTCTCAACATCTCTCGACCAGCCACTGCAGCGACAAATAGCTTGGCGCCTGGATTGACATGTTCTTGCCGGTGTGAAACCTCTATTTGCTCCCTGAGAGAGTGCTGCTGGTAACTTGCAAAAGCCAGCAGCACTTCAACACTTTTGCAGGCAGCTTTCATGAAATGAGAGTGGCAGTCAAGTAATGAAAGCAGTCTTTGTCACATCGCGACCAACAGCATGATGATGATGATGTGAATGCATACTGTTGATTGGAGGACCTGGTCATGTGACAGGCCATCTTGAATTCTAAAACCACTATATAATAATAAACCTGATGGTGCAAGCTCTCTCTACCTTTCACTCTATACTCTGCCTTACTTCTACTTGCCTGTAGTGATTTCATATTAGCCTGCCTACACAACTACAGCTGCCAGCCGACGACTTTACAAAACAAACTAATCAATATCTCTTTGAGTTAAGTAATTGTATGCAGACATGGAATATGGACCAAATTATGCAACTGTACATATCTTTTAGTACGATATCCTTATTTTCGTCACCAAACAACCGATACTGGTGGCGCCACGGTCCGCCCACGTCAGAAACTAATCGATATCTCATTGAGCTAAGTAAATGTATAAATATATCTATTATACATGGAATTCCTCGAGTACAAATATAGTATATCGTCCTTATTTTCGTCACCCACCAGCCGATGCTGGTGGCGCCACCATCCGCCCACCTCACAAACTGCTGCCCTAGACATTTGTCAGTCGCGGCGGGAGCACATCGTGTCAAATGTGATATACTGTGTAGTATGGTACGGCTGGTTCTCCCCAGTCTGTGTGTAATGTATTCCGAAGAGATGGACAGGGACAGAGAAATGTATGCTTCCTTGGTTCTTCTCCAACTCTGCTCTTCACTGTGTCAAATACCCAAGTGACCAGCCAGGCCACGGGTGACCGGTCACGCTGAGGCGCTGGCCGGTCACCTCTTGCAGAGGGTGCGTGTGTGTGGGACGGGGGGGGGGGGGTCCACTCAGGGACTGCTTGTCGCCAGCCTGCTGCCAGCTCTCACCACAGAAGGACAACCCTACATCATCCCCCATCCACATTATCTATAGCATAAATATGAGCTCAATCGGGTTATGATGCAGGTGGCCTGGTCTTCCAGTGGGCCAGTACTATAAGGTCACCATGAGTGTGCCAGTCTTGAAGTGTTGCTAGGACGGAAACCTCCAATAAACAACCAAGCAGAACAACACATATGACACAGAACCACTCCAATGCATATACCTTGCACTATGTTCAGTAGCTATGCTGTACACTATACAGCATAGGCTGCTCCCTCACTTTCTTTTTATGCTCAGAATGGGTTGTGCTGCACACAATGCAATGCATTCCACTTCCACTATATACAAATCAAATGTGATCGCTCCAATGGCTGGAAGCCCAGTGCCTCAGCATTGACAACATATGTATTCAGATGAATACAAATATTTACCAAAAAAAAAGAAAATAAGGATATACAGATGAACCTCGTTCCGACGGACACCGATGCAACGGATTCCGGATCCAACGGACACAATCCGCTAGAGTGAATATCTGGTCCAAATGTTTAAAACTCCTGGGTGAAGCGAACCGAGACCGCTACTTGAGTAAGCGTTTACATCCTAGCAACATCTAAGGTCATATTAGGATGGGTACCGACTTGTGACGTGTTGTTTACGTGTTTGGTCCCCTGTTTTCCACATTATCACTATGGCACCTATAGATAAAGCAATTTTGTTGCTGCAACGGACCATCATCTTTAACGGACAACTGCTCCCCCCGATTAGTCCATTGGATCAAGGTTCATCTGTATATGCAAATATAGTAAATGAAGGGTAACGGGGCGATGAACGGTTGGCGTTAAACAGTTAACTGCTCAATTAGGCGATCAGTCATTCCGAGGAGTCCCACTCCGAATGTAACTAGAGCGCCTGGGCAGGAAGGCAGTCGAGGACAATGGCTGTCAATCGAGCGATGAGCTCATTAAGCCCTCCTAAGCCCTCCCATTTAGCGAATTTACCACAGGTTAGGGAGCCCTCGAGGCTGTTCCTGTGCATAACAGAGTCAGCTTGTGGCGATAAAGACTACATGGCATCAGCACTACTAGTAATAGTTGCGCATTGTGTAAATATCACAACCGGAACCGGAAGTGGGTCGTACCCAGGGAACGCTTGGAATATATGAAGCGTTCAGGGCCAAAAACACCATAAACGCCAATCCAAAAATGTACATACACATTGGAATCAAACATTTTCCAAAACTATTATACTTTTATTTACATTGCTACTTTTTGTTCATTGTTTCATATTCAGCTCATGAAATTATTGATAATTAAAATTATTTTCAGGCAAAAATCTGTTATTTTGATGACATTTTTGGATTGCCATTTACGTGGTTTTGCACCTGAGCTCTTCATATATTGATTTCGACACTGTCAGTTCTTCTTTGCAACTGTCTTTATTTAGAATCTAGTCATGATGTCGTCCGGTCTTACATGGCATTATACCGGGTATTCATACAACTACATGCATTACACAGGGAGTAAGCTTTGTGTCTGGGAATCAAGTTGCTATTTGATGTATAATATTCTTTGTTGTTATACTTTTGCTCTCATACCATGTGAGGGGTTGACAGATTAAATACTTGTTATTTTCAATCATTCTCATTGTCATTGTCAATCACTGGTATTGTCATTGTCAACCAGTGGCATCGTCAATCATTGTCATTTGCATCGTTAATCACTGTCATTATCATCGGCAATCATTGCCATTATCATTGGCAATCACTGTCATTGTCATTGGCATTCACTGTCAGTGGCATTGCCACTCACTGTCATTGTCATGGGCATTGGCAATTTCAATCAGTGTCATTCCCATTGTCAACCCTTGTCATTGTCATTGTCAATAATTGTCACTGTCAATCATTGGCATTGTCAATTATTGTCATTGTTATTGTCAATCATTGTCATTGGCATTGTCAATCACAGTCAATGTCATTGTCAATAAACAACCATTGTTAATCACTGTCATTGTCATTGTCAACCAGTGTCACTGTCAGTGTCATTGTCAATCATTGACATTGTCATTGCCATTGTCATTGGCATTGCCTGCTGATAACGCCAACTCGCCCACCTTCTCACATGTCCATGATGCAATTCGCCCCATACCTGGCAGGTAGCGTACACCTTGAGTTCTACCAGCCATGGTAGCCTAATCGGTAGAGCACAGGCCTCGCGTGCAGAATGTCGGCAGTTCGGTTCCAGGTCGAGTCAAACAAATGTGTTTAACATTGATACTGGTTGCTTCCTACACTGGCAGTCGACATTAATAGGATAGCACAAAGAATGGTTAACTCAGTGTCCATATATTGTGTCTGAGTGGGATATCAGGCCATGCTGCTGGCAGCCTGGTCTCCCAGTGGGGCAGCACTAAACTGTTGCCGTGAGTGCGCACTGTCACAATCTGGTATGGCCTTATATGTTGGCAGGACGCAAAACTCCAACAACCAATCAACCTCGAATTCTTTCCCGCAGGCAATCGCAGTGTCGCTTCAAATAGGCTTGTGTGGGAGTTGGGGATTCTTTATCCCGACGGGGGTCAAGTTCTTAAGCCAGAATCCAGTGGAATTACTACGCGCTCAGTCTGTGGTGCGGATTGGTTAACCGCTTCACAACGCCACCTGTCGGTTCTGTACTGCATTAACACTATAGTCACGCCCAAACTCTTCTTGAGGTCGGAAGTCTTGAATAACCCGATGGTGTAAAGTGTTTCCATAGTTACAGAGTATTTAGGTGCTGGACACGCACAGAAGTGTCATGTAGTTTGTCCTAACTAATTGAGCTATTATAGAGTTATTTCTAATCTCTCGGTTTGATTCAGAATAGAAATGTTGACTTTGTATGCAACTTGGTAGCATCAATGCAGGTGCTATCCTCTTGTGGAGGCGTGGGGTCCGGTCCTGGGATGCTTTGATGGAGATTCTGCCCTGCTAGAGTTCTACCCTGGTGCCCAGATGCTTCAATTAAGGATCCAGTCCCGGCTGATTGGGCATCAATGCCTGTTCTCTACTACTTATGAATTGTATCACTGTTGGCTGACTGTTCCATACCTTTCTTTCTTGAATAGGATTTGTTGGCCCTCGAATAGGAGCTGCTACTACTATTTGGTTCGGTGAGACAATAGGGTTGGGTAGTGATCCTCCCAACGGAATGCATTTAAATTGCAAAACAAAATTTCACAAGTTTGTATTCATCAGGACAAGTATAGTATCAGCTCCGGACCACTGGTCTTCCAGCCATTTTACATGCACTCTGGAATTGTACACATGGTTTGGGAGAGTATCCTGTCCTGTTTCTATGTAGCACAGGACAGTTTATACAATGGGTGTGCGTGACTCACGGTGCAGTATCTGCAGCAGCAGTCACTATTCTTGTCAGTCTCAGGTGACTACTTGACTATGTACTTGATATTGTAATCATTTCTCATTGCTAATGTGCTTTTTTGGTTTAATATGTCTGTGTGTTGGGTTTGTAGTTTGCAGTTGTTTTGTGTTCTTGTTTTGTTTTGGGTTTGATTTGTGTTGGTAGTGAGTGTGTTCTGTTTGTGTATATGTGGGTGGGTAACAGGGTTCGGTATTTGCTTTGTACTGGTTTGTATTGGAAGATGTCTGCCTTCATTTTGTTTTGCTTTCTTTTATTATGAGGGGGTAAGGTCCTTGGTGGCGGCGGACCTTGTGTGCCATGTAGAACTCTTCACAGTGCTAGGTTTTGGGCCTGAATGAGCAGGTTAGCTCTATATGCATTTTTAAAGGAGAGGATTGTCTGCATTTCTCTGACTCCTGGTGGGCGGTGTGATGGCATCCCAGGAATTAAATAACACTTTAGATAGCCGTCCGCAGACATCCACTATGGTCAGAGGATGATAGCTAGTGATACCCCATATACAATCTGCTGCTGATGCTAGTCATTCACCTTTTAGCCCCAATACACCAACACACCAGTTTGGACTTGTAGCAGAGGCCACATTAACCAAACCCACGAGTGATTCACACGAACACACACACAGGATCCATATTGGTGAATGTGAGTCGAAAGATCCACCAAAACATCATTAGCGAAAATATACACTGTGAATTAATTCCAAATAAACAATTTGTACCGCGAATCTGATCTGAATAAACATCTTCCCGGCTATTTTATGATAATTATACTCATCCATTGAATGGTTAAAGTCGTTATTTCCATATGAATACCCAATTTTCTAATTGCTCTTCGAAATGTAGAAATAATTGGGGAGGTGAACCCTTAGCAAACCAAATCACTGCCCCTCACACTGATGCGCAGACCGAACAACATGACCAGGTCAGAGCTGTGTTTGTTCAAAGGCTGAAAGGGGATCAGGGCACCAGAGGCAGGCTTCTGTGTACAGGGGCTGGCGGATCGACGGGAGGCCGGGGCAGATGGGCACAGTGGATCAGGTGTGACATTCTGAATGTGTGTGAAGGGAAATAAGCAACATGGAGGATGTGGCGGGTAATGAGTTGTGTGTGGGAGTCGGTTGGTTGGTTGTGGGAGTTTTACGTCCTGGCAACATCTAAGGTCATATCAGGACAGGTACTGGACTTGTGACTCATGGCCATTTCATAGTGCTGCCCCACTGGGAGACCAGACCACCAGCACCATGACGTAATATCCCACTCAATCAGATTATCTTGACATTGAACCTACCAGTCTTTCCCATATCCTAATAATGCCCATAGCCTGGCTAGCAAGAGTCAAGTATAATTGTTTAAGTCATCAGTTTGATTCGACCAAGGGTTGAATGCATGGGTTGAATGCTGCTGCTCAGCCCAGTTTAAGCAGACTGACCCAATGAGGTGAGTATCCATCTCCCATGTTGGTAGATCATGGGACTCGAAACCACAGCTTTGAATGTTGCTCAAGTCAAACCAATGAGTTTAAAATGTATAGGTATTGCTTTCTAACCAGGTGCTCTGCATTAATAGGATAAGGCAAGGACTGGTTAGTTCGGTGTTAGGATAATGTGTTTGAATCGGATCTCAGGTCATGGTGCTGGTGGCCTGGCCTCCCAACTGGGAAGCACTATAAAGTTACCATGCGTTTGCACTGTCACAAGATGGGATCCACCCTGATATGACCCTATATGTTGATAGGACGTTAAACAAAAACAATCAAACGAATAAACTAATCAGAGCCATTTCCGTCTCAGCTTTTGTGCAGCTCAGTTGATTTATGGATGGTGCATGCAGATGGGGTTGTCTTTGAGGTGAATGTGCAAATACTACACCAGTCATCTGCGTCCTGTCCATCACCAGCACACCCAGGGTTATTTCCCCTTCACTCCCCCTAAATCCACATCCGGTTTGAGGCACCGAGCCATGCCTAGATCCTTTCAGCAAACACACACACTGAGTATCATCAAGGGGAAGCTACTCCAGCATCATTGCATTGCCTGTCCACCAAAGTCTCAGAGTTCAACTCCAAGGGTAGCTTAGCCCTTTATTCGAACTGATTAACAAGTGAGTCATTGATTAATTGCTTCTGCCGTAAAACCTCTCTAAACTGAATTGACCAACATGGGACAGACTTTAAATGGTCCATTTAGGGAGGTGGTTGGTCTAGGGAGTTGTTTTCCCATCATTACAATGATATTGTATGGGCAATCATTTGGGACCCGAAATAAAGCGATTAATATAGGGCAGTGGTCGACCTCTGGAGGTTGTCGGTTAGAGAGATTTTACTGTATCCTAAATGTAGCTGAAATGATAGCTACCACCTTGTGACAACACACGCTGATTCCAAAGTTATAGTGCTGCACCAGCGTGATACAATGCCATCACCATCTTGAGGTAGGAACTATTCCACGCAATGACAGTATGCTTACGCTGATACCACTTGTATTTAATCTATTCTTGTTATGTTGACCATCAGACAACTTATTTGATTGCCCTGCACTGATTCCTGAGTTATAGTGTTGAACCAGTGTGGTCCCATACCGCTTCATCAGGTAGTAGATATTGCACGCAGTCACATTGTCCTGACGCTGAGAGCACTTGTCTTAGTCAATCCTGGTAATCAGTAATTGAGCATCACACAATGAGGCGACACACTTTGGTATCTTTGCGATGTGTCAGCAGGGGATCGAATCCGCGTCTTGTATTCGATCATCTATGCTTGTGAAAGTATCCCAAGGGGTTGCTTTGGTTCCACCAGTGAGACCTGCATTCTTTAAATACAAAGAATACCCTAATGATACAAAGTCCACTGAACAGACAACTTGCGAGGCATGCAAGGTTTGTTCCGATTACATTCGTTAATTGGAAAATCCTGTTGTACTAACTATTAGTTAAAGATGTGAGTTGTGACAATGTCTAATGAAATAAAAAGTAAATATATTTACCAAATGCCTCTGTCACAACCAATGATTGATGACAACTGACTAGATCTTGTAACTCAGCTAAGGAGTATTGTTGATATCTCTTTGCCAAAAAGGATGGAATAAGGGACGTCAATATATCAGCATATTCAAGGTGCAATGCGTGTGTCTTCATATGTTGCAGTCGCAGGGATGTATTGTACGGAATCAAAGTTGCTCAGTCCCATTGATCAGATGCTGCTATAGTCTTGTAAGTTGCATATATATATATATATATATATATAAATATATAAATATATATATCTATATATCATATATATATATATATATAAATGCTTACTACAGTACAAAATGAGGAGACAAGACAAAGTAGTGGTTGAGATAATATATTCTCCCAGGGAACTCTCGGGCGCAAGTGACAGTGTAGCGTCCAGGATAGAGGTGCGCAGGGGTGGAGCCCCCGGTCACCCGGTCAGAAGGGGGGGGGGGGGGGTCATACAACAAGTAAGCCACCCCATCCATATTAGGGGGGAAATCAACATATAATCCCTTACGTGCATTTATACTCGCATAATGCTTATACATCACATACGTGTGAAGACGTCATGCCCAAATCCACGCAAACGCCAATCCGAAAATACAGCTTAAATAACAGATGTTCTACCTGAAAATAATTGTATTTTTTACTAATTCCACTTTTCGTATGATCACATCGTTATAGAGCCATGAATTGAAAAGTAATAATAGAAGAAATATTACTTTTTGAAGGTTCGAATCCGACGTTTATTGAAATGTTTGTATTGGCGCTTACAGGGTGTTGCGGCTGAACTCGGGTGCAAAACCCTGTAAACGCCAATGCACAAAATGACTTCAAATTGGGAAAATTGTACTGAAGGTTATTGTAATTCCCTCTGATTCCACATTGATTGTGAAGACCTGGTCATGGAGCAATGAACACACAAAAGGAATATACAAAACATTAATTTGTTGACTCCGATGTTCATCAACATTTTTGGATTAGCACTTGCAGGGTTTTGCTCCTGAAGTCTTGGTAAATATATTAAGTGGAGCATTTGTACATCTGCTGTGTTATCCTGACTGGTAATAATTCGGCAGATATTTTGGACAACAATATTCGTATCCTACATCAGGTTATCCTGCTCGCCTCACTTAACATGATTGTATTGTTAACAACATAATTTGTTATTAATTTGTATTTGATGGTAAATATTCACCTATTTAATCATCTGCATTGACACATGGGATGACACATACTTAACTACACACCTACTTACACACATACTTACACATATACTTACACAGATACCTAATTAAACACATAGTTTACTACTACTTACCAGTAGATTGCAACATCCCTTTTCCTTGTAGACCATACGCAGTGACGTGGTATGCCTGCCAATAGCTCTCCGCATACGGTTGGGGTCGGTGGTGCGAATCATGTATAAGATAGTTTCCACGGAGGCTACTTGCGCTCTAAGATATCTTACGCATACTGTTAGTGACTTAGCTAATATCAGTGGGTGGGTTGGTGAGATGGTCTATTTACTCGGTTATTTGTTAGTAATTGTGCCCCTGCCCAGGAGGACCCACTGAGTGTCGCCTGGAGGTGGTCGGCGGCTCAGGTGGCGCCATCTATTAGTCAAAGGGTATTACACAAGAAGTGTTGACTGTGCTAATTAAGCAATCCACTGCCCGCCCCTCCCCGTCCCCCCCCCGCCCCCGAGTGGCGTGTTTGCCTAGCGTCAGTAGCCACGTGACCGTATTCAGCGTGAGCGATAATTGCATAAGGACGGCCCTTCTGACTGGGAACCAACGCCGGATAGGTCCCGATTCCCAGAGCGATTATATGTGGGTGTATGTGGGCCTGTATGGGTATATGTGGGCCTATGTGGGCCTATGTAGTCATATGTGGACATGTGTGGGCGTGTGTGGGCCTATGTGGTCATGTGTGTGCATATATCGGCACATGTGGGAATATGTGGGCATGGGTGGGCATATGTGGCCATGTGCGGGCATATGTGGGCCTATATGGGATTATGTGGGCATACATTGGCATATATAGGTTTATGTGGGGATGTGTGGGCCTATGTGGGCCTAGGCGGGGATACATGGACGTATGTGGGCATGTGTGGGCATATCTGGGCATATGTCGGTAAATGTTGGCCAATGAGGTCATCGGTGGGTATATGTGGGCGTAGGCGAGCCTATGTTGGCATAGGTGCGCGTATGCGGGCGCATGCGTGTGTATGTGGGCGTGGTTTGGTATAGGTGGGTGATTTTGGGCATATGATGGCATATATGGGCATGCGTGCGCCTAGTTTGGCCTAGGTGGGCCTATGCGGGTTTATGGGTGTACATATGGGCATGTGTGGGCCTATGTGAGCATATGTGGGTATATATATGCACATGTGGGTCTATGTGGACCTAAATCTGCATATATGGGCATATGTTGGCCTACGTGGGCCTGTATGGACATGTGTGGACATATGTGGGCATATGTGGGCCTATTGTGTGCCACTGTCTAGTTACCAACTTCTCCGTGAAGCTCGGCCTATGTGGAAATAGAAGTAGACTGGTTTATGCAGGGTTATCACCTTATTACGCGTCTGCTAAGCTTCCTGCTTCAAAGCAGGCTTGCTTCTTTGTGTAAGCGGACTCTCAGCTTCAGGTTTCATTTGATGGTATCCCTGAACCGGAGACGGGGGCGCCCTCTCTTTCCGTAGCCAGAAGACAGTTGAGAATAGAACGACGGAAGATGAGCTCGAGCAGCAAGGTCCTTGGTAACCCAGGCGACGACCGCGGCGATATGGTGTTTTGTGCGGTTGTACATTTCATGAAAGCTGCCTGCAAAAGTGTTGAAGTGCTGCTGGCTTTTGCAAGTTACCAGCGGCACTCTCTCGGGGAGCAAATAGAGGTTTCACACCGGCAAGAACATGTCAAGACAGGCGCAAAACTATTTGTCCCTGCAGTGGCTAGTCGGGAGATGTCGGGAGAGTTTGACGCCCCTGCCTTGCAGAGTTGTAAAGCACTGCCTTGTGGTACAGGTCCTTGACAGAACACTTAAATACACCTTCACTATATGCCCGTGTATACGCTGAACACACATACATACAGCACTAAGAGGTGCCCATGTATAAGCTGAACACACGTACATGCACCTTTAAGATATGCCCATGTATCTGCTAAACACACATACATACATCACTAAGACATGCCCATGTATAAGCTGAACACACTTAAATGCACCTTTAAGAATAATATACTCATGTATCTGCCGAACACACATACATGCACCTTTACGATATGCCCATGTATACGCTGAACACACTTAGATGCACCTTTAATATATGCCCCTGTATCTGCTGAAGACACTTAAATGCACCTTTATGAGATGCCCATGTATAAGCTGAACACACTTAAATGCAGAACTAAGATATGCCCATATATAAGCTGAACGCACATAGATACACCTTTATGAGATGCCCATGTATAAGCTGAACACACTTAAATACAACACTAAGATATGCCCATGTATACGCTGAACACACATACATACACCGTTAAGATATGCCCATGTATAAGCTGAACACACTTAAATACAACACTAAGATATGCCCATGTATACGCTGAACACACATACATACACCGTTAAGATATGCCCATGTATCTGCTAAAGACGCATGCATACCACACTAATATATGCCCATGTATAAGCTGAACACAGGTACATGCACCTTTAAGATCTGCCCATGCATCTGCTAAACACACATACATACAGACCTAAAATATGCCTATGTATAAGCTGAACACACTTAAATGCACCTTTAAGATATACCCATGTAATACACTGAACACACTGAGATGCACCTTTAAGATATGCCCATGTATAAGCTGAACACACATAAATGCACCTTTAAGATGTCCCCCCTGTATATATTGTACACCCTTAAATGAACTTTCAGATATCCCCATGTATATGCTGTACACACCTAATTTCATTAACACCATCCTATATCTACATTCATGCATTCACTTCCCTCTGATGCTTCATTGAATGCGGAAGATTGCTAATTAACCATCCCCATCATAGTGATTCTGCAATCACAAACATCCTCATCTGTTCAATATTCTCCTCACCACATTGGCGTTCTATCTATGGAGTGTGTACTGCTACAATACACCCGTTGTCCCACTTACCTAATGCTAGGTACACACCTACCGTTTTTCCGCACACAGCTACCGTATTCGATCTAAAATTGCCCAAAAGTCTTGAGGTGTACATTCCCCTAGCACGCCTACCGATTGCGATTCGCGACTTAAAACTCAATTTTAGGGCTAAAAGTGCTTCCTTACGATTGCGATTCGCGATTCGAAAAATGAATCAGCCCGTTTTCAGTTTTAAGCGTCTCGGGTCGGGTCGTGAGTTGTAGTGCGCGAGTCATAAACGGTAGGTGTATACCTAGCATAACAGGGCCCAGATGACTATTTTCTCTTAACCACTCCCACCCTGCTAGTAGTATACACAAATGGCGTACTGAGCCAGGCCCTCCATCATGTTATGTTTTCTCTACACCGAGGGAATATAAGTGGCAAAGCAATGAATAGGGGAAACTGTCATATTGAACATTTCTACACTCGTTGTGCGCACTTTGCTAATGTACGGGTAGTCTTCCTATTGAATTCCCGATTACCAAAACCAACTGACACATAAACAACCGCATAAATGCGTTTAGCTATCATTTTAACCGCTTTAATCGCGCGTTGTACACAATTAAATGAGATGTATGCCTACATATAGAGATACAACACATATTTATGGCAAGACAGTGACAATGGCAGTTCCAATAGACACACTCATTAGGAGTTATCTATGATGATCCTTGCTAAGAAATCGGTCCTGGGGCTAGGGATAAAATACGACGTCACGCGCATGTGTATAGCGCGGCTACACCACTGACAGTGTCGTTTCTTATGGTTGTTTGTGTATTGTACCCCTTATGTTGTGTTTTGATTAACAGCTTTCGCTACTCGGTGTAAAAAAGGCGCTTAAACTGTGTGGAGAGAGAGGCTCTCGGGGTGTATATCGGACTAATTAATCTCCTCTCTAATGAGCGCCGCCTGATTGCTAATTACCTGTGTGGGGTGGTGTCGGTATGCTAATTACCTGTGTGGGTTGTAGGCGGGAGTTAGCTAATGGAAACCCGGGGCCTCTGAGGGGGTTGGGGTTGGGAAGGATGGGAATGAATAGCGGGCGGGAGGTTGGAGGTGGTGTTACCAACAATCTAGTAACTCAGATATATATATATATATATATATATATATATATATATATATATGCAGTCATATATATATACAGTAAAGCCTCTCTAACCGACCACCTCCACATATCGACCACTCCCCTATAATGTAGATATAGATCGCGTTATTTGGATCCCAACAACATCATAATAACCATAGTGTAACTTCTTAAATCGACCACCTCCCTAATTCGACTACTTAAAGTCGGTGCCAAGGTCGGTCGATTTAGAAAGGTTCTACTGGATATGTATGTATATTTATATATATATATATATATTTATATATATATATATGTATACATATATATATATATATGAAAACCCAAATCCGAATATTGAGACAAACATCTAAAGGTTTATTATTTTACATTCCTATTTTCTGTTCATCGCTCAATAAATATTTCTTCACAACAAATTACTGATAATTAAACTCACAATCAGCTAACTTAACAAATATATAATTGTAAGTCAAACTTTGGAATTGCGTTTATGGGGATTTATAGTTGAGCTCTTCCTATATGTACATATATATATATATAGCACTTTTAAGCGAGTGCTACAGGCAAGACCGGGGCACCCTTTAAAGTTTACCGATAATTATACTCGTATAATGCGTATACAGCACATATATGTATAGATGTGGACATACACATCATAGTTATATCCAAATATTCACATTTCATGATAATGAGAGATTCCGCTTCAAGCTAGTTAATGATATTCTAACTAGTGACGTGGATTTGTGGAATCTGAATGGATATCGCGGACATTTTGTCAGTGGAAGGTTAATAAATACTCCCCGTTAAATCGGATCCATCGCTGATCCTCTTACGTACGCACAGGCTACGGCCCAGGGTGACGTAAGAGAGGCATCTGGGGAAATCAAACGTGATGACATAATCCTAGCCGTTATAACTGCTATGACCTCACACCCCCACGGTCACGCACATACATATATACACGCATAAATACATATATATATCTATATATATATATATCTATTATATATATATATGGATAGTAATAAGCCAGTTATCACATGTAATACGATCTGGAGTGGGTTGCCCTGCCTCCCCCGTCCGCGGGGATGAGGGTGGATACATGATACATGCCCCGGACTTTTCCTCCACTAGCTCGGAGGAATGTTGACAGCTGCGTCTGCGATATATATGTATATATATATATGTGATGTATAATGCATTATGCGAGTATAAATGCAAGGGTAACATGTACATCCTATATTTCCTTGTGCGCATTGGTGGAGCACCCCCCCCCCCCCCCCATCCCAGCTGTCGGATAATTGCCGAGCGCACACCCCCTCGCGTCACACTCTGGATGAAAGTTTTCCTAGACTATGATTTCGTAGCCATATATATATAGATATATAGATATATAGTCATACTCTGGAATTCCGACATTCCTGATGCTTCTTATGGGATTAATTATTCCCATAGCTGTGACTCAACAACTTTGGCTCACAAATAAGCTAACATCCAGTCTTAGCCACTTACCAAGTCTCAACAACCCTCCCCCCATAGATCCCTCCCTAATCCCTCCCTCCTCCACACACTGCTAGCAATAACATGGCGCCCTTGTATTATTAATCAGAAAGGAAATTAATAATGTGCATGCCCGTTGTTATTATATGTATTGACCCGGAAATTAGTAATGTGCATGATTGTGGTTATTATCTGTATTGACCGCTTTTATATGGAGCTGGCCACACCCATCTCAAATTACTCCATCCTACTTGTACTATTACATGCTGATGGGGCCTTTATAGTGCTGCCCCATTGGGACACCAGGCCACCAGCACACTGACCTGATATCCCACTCAGTCAGAGTGTCCTGCCACTGAGCCAACCAGTCCTTGCCCTATCCTAACAATGCCGAGCACCTAGCTAGAAAGTGACAAGTATTAATTTTGAAAGACATTGCTTTGATTCGATCGGGAATTCAACGCCTGACCTTCTGGACGGGGGGCCTGCGCTCTATCGATGTGTCCACCCCGTCCGGTGCGTATTAATTAAGATAATTCACCATCCCTGATGAGACTATGATTTTGCAGTCATATTTAGCCTCATCGCGATAAGTCAATTAGAATCAGCCAATTAGAGCAGTAAAAGGAAATCAAACAAGAAGGGAGGAAACAGGATAAACTAACAGGTTCTTTAAAATAATATTTACTTACACTGAATGAACCTTCCACTTCGAATCAGTTCATTTTTCCTTCGTAATTTGTGTATGCTTAGAGGTGGGACTCATATCGCTAATTGGTGAGTGGGGGAAGCATTCAATGCTGCGTTCGTAAATTCAACCCCTTTGCTTAAGACAAGAGACGTGAGAAGAACTCTGGTTCAAGTAAATGAATCCATTTCATTCTCTGGAATATAATCAGCATCCTTTCACTCTAGGTGTTGGGGTTGGTGGGGGAGGTGAATGATGAGGATGAGCCTGAGTCTGTTGTCAGATTCCAGGGTCAATGAATACTAAACGTTTAACATTTGCAGATACAGTCATCATCATCATGCTGTCAGTCGCAATGCAACAAAGACTGCTTTCATTACTCAACCACCGCTTTGTGTGGTTGTACATTTCATAAAAGCTGCTTGCAAAGTGTTGAAGTGCTGCTGGCTTTTGCAAGTTACTAGTGCCACTCTCTCAGGGAGCAAATAGAGGTCTCACACCAGCAAGAACATGTCAAGACAGGCGCAAACTATTTGTCCCTGCAGTGGCTGGTCGGGAGATGTTGGGAGTTCCATTCATCACCGCCCTTAATGCAGATACAGTACGATGCGCCATACCTGACACAACATAGCTTAGCAGTGGTAATCGGGTAGCTCTATTATGCATACCACAACACTTACGTCTTGGAAGATTCATGCACACTAGCAGCCAGGTGGTTAACATGCACTAGCATTTTTAGGATCCTAGTACTGTGCTTATGGTTATAATCCAGGAGCAGAGAGGGTTAACCCTGCATTGTTGTATTCAGTTTTGTTACTGTTAATTTTGGTAGCCAAGGGTCTCTATTTTCAGAAACTGCTTGATGACATGTTGTCACCCTTGAGCAATTTGATAAATTCAAGATGGCGTCCAAGATGGCCACCATTACCTATAAATGACCATAACTCCCTACCTGTTCATCATAGGAAGGTGATTTGTGTCTCTAGACCTAGGTTTTAGGGGCCAAGCTATCCATGTAGCGTTCGCGCCAGCCCGGGATGTCCAGGCGTTTTTTAACCCGGATGAGCCACATATTAGCCACGGTTTAACCCAGACCAGCCCCAGACTTTCCCCAACATAGCCACGGACCACTCCCGGACTGCCCGGACAAGACCCGGACAAGCCGGATGAGCACGGTTCAGCCATGGATCACCACGGATAGCCTGGTTTACCACAGATAAGTCCTTGATGAGCCCCCATGCTTGTGTATATCTAGCAGGAGCAAATCTACTCCTTCGATACACCGGGTAGTCCAGGGGTGGTCTGGCTAGAAAGGGGTCTAGACCGGGGGCTAGACTGGGGGCTAGACCATGTAGGTGTGACTCCAAGCCCCAAAAACGACCAAAATAGCGATTTTATCAGGGGCTCTCTGGGACAGTCAGTCGACTGGTCCACGTGTGGTCCAGCAACAAATCCGGGCCGCGTCCAGCTTTGTGTGACTGGGGATTTACTCATTCCGATGGGATGGGCGGATGAGCTGAGCATCCGTCTCCCATTCCAGCAGATCGTGGGATTGTGGGATCGTGGGTTCGAACCCTGGTCGAGTCAAACCAATGATTTCAACATTTATACTTGTCACTTCCTAGCCTGGTGCTTGGCATTATTAGGATAGGGCAAGGAGTGGTGGAATAAGGAAGTCCAATTGTCCACAATTGAAATTGCCCATGCTTAATCAACTAATCTACCCCCCGAAAATAAAAATACACTCCCAGATCAACAGTCCACCTCTACCTCTTGGGTGGAATACAACTTCTGAGGAAACGAATGAAGTGGGGAGGGTGCTTGTGTTGTTTAGCAAGAGGGGTTCAGTTTTTAGGCAAAGGAAAACATAATTACACACAAAGCAGCTTATTTGCCTTGCTAAGACTCGTTGTGGCCCGATTCTACGGTTGCATTTATCTTTCAAACCGGAAGTGATAATTGCCCATGCGGCAGTGTGATTAGGAAGCACCAAACCGAGGCTGGTTGACTCCCATGAATAAAGTGGTTCTCACACACAAACTATCCTATGCCATAATAAAAAGCCTAGTGTGCGACTTGTGTATATATATATATATAAATATATATATATATATAAATATATATATATATAGATATATATGTGTGATGGACGACGGATTATATGGGTATATATGCTAGGGGAACATTATAGTTATTATTATTCCCGCATTAGCGCTGTGGAGGAGTGCTCCCCCCCCCAACCCCCCCACACACACACAAACAAACAACGGTCGGGGTAATCTATTTTTGCCTCCCACACTGAATGATATTTTCTTAAGATTTGTTCTTAATATAGTCAAATACCCTATAATACTAATATGGCTCACCCCCTATCTCTCCCCTGCTAATGTAAATTTTGCAGTGCCACCTTGTGGTGGGTTTGATCAGCCCGGCTCCTGATTGGTGTTTCACATGTAAACACATACAATTATATTATATATGAGATAGGTAAGTATGAATACACATCAATATGAACTTGCTATGCACAAATACACATCATCATCATCATCATCATCACCCTCATCACACATCATTCACATTGATATATACATTTATACATATGATATAGCAACTGTTTAACCAAGAGAACAGCCAGCACACCCAGTGGTAGGTTTGATCATTTTGATTACACAGTGCAGGCTGAGTGAGCCGTCTTAGTGTTATAGGGTCTTTGATATAGTATAACAATGGTAATAACGATAATATATAATTATAATATATAATAAAAACAATTCCCGTCGTATTTGTATACTCGCATAATGCGTTATACATCACATATATATGTGATATATAACGCATTATCCGAGTATAACGGGGCGGAAGGGAATCATGTTGTTATATATTTGAGTCTGTGCTGCCTCCTGCCCATGCTCGTGAATGGTGGCGCCACCTCCGGCGCATCCCCTCACCAGCTAGTGCGGGAAAACCTCACTCACCTCGGAGGATTGTATAGAACCAATCATTATATATATATATATAATTCAGGCGTTAAACCATGTAAACACCGATCCAAAATGGATCAAGCTTTCAAAAAGGTAAATTGTGTATCTTCCTATTCTTTTGTGTGCTCGATAACGAGGTCATCATATGGATAGTGGAGTTTGTGAAAATTACAATTATTTTCCGGTAAATATATTTTATTTAAATAACAATTTTCGACGGGCGTGTATGTGGTTTTGCGCCTGCACTTTTCTTTTATTAAATTGTTATGATGAATGTCTCAAAACATAGATGGATTGATGCCTCGGGCTGTTCGGTGTACACATCCCCCTGTGTTTGACTTGAACGGTATTTCCTGCTTTCAGTAATTTCAATTTTAGTCATCGATGACATTATCATAATTTGATTGACATTTTCTTTCGAAGCACTGCAATCTAAATCTGAACACAATCGTGATTTCATTACATATGACTCACCAAACTAAGGTAATTTGTGCGGTTTTCCTCAGGAATCCGGCCGCTAGCATAATCGTTTTGGTTTTCCGCAAGGGTCAGACTCCACCGATGCGTGAAAGTTCACTCAAGAGGCAACCAATGGCCTATTGGGTAGGCGTATTGCTTTTCAGGCTGGAGATGATGGGATCATTCCCAGACCGAGTCAACCTATCAGCAGGAAAATAATCTTCTAATTAACCTTCTACGTAACGGCTTAATACTGTGGTCGGTGTAAATAGGGTTAGTGTGCTGCCGATTGGTACTCTACTGGAGCAGCACTAAAACTCGACAAGATAGTTAAATATTAATACCTGTACTAGTTTGCACTGACATCTCAGGAAAGGAGCCATATAGAAAGGTAGGTGTGGGTAGGGTGGTGACATTAGGGAACCTAGGTGGTGTGATGGTTAGCACATTGGCCTCTGGAAAGGAAGAGATGTGGGTTCGATTCCAGACTTAGGCGCAATATTTCCCATTTGCATCACCAGCACGCAAAAATACCGATCAGCGGTATGACTTCATCAGTAGATGTGCCTATACAATAACGCTGATGTATAAAGGCGCGGATGGGAATCATTTCAATCAAAGCCATTTTTAGGCATCCGTCAAATGACTGGTCATTCATAATATGATATCCAATGCTCTGTAACCACCAATCAGTCACAATCTCCAGTCGCAAACAGTGCAATTTTAATCGCTGTTCACCGAGCGACAAACTCAGCTATCGAATGAAACCTGATTCAGCTTGAAACTTTCGGGAACCCGATCTATTGAGAGAGAAAATAAACCCAACAGCAGACAACAGCAGCAATCACAACACCAACAGACACCACCGCCCTTGGGCCCACCCACCCACCCGCCCACCCACTCACCACTCTTTATTCTCCAGCCATGCCTTGTGCCTTGTCTCTGGCCTAGCCAGCACACAAAGGGACCTTGCGTTATGTCCTAATCAGGAATTCGCGTCAGTTCAGAACGATAGCGTCGGCTTCACCAATTACACAGCCCACACTCAATGGCGGTTCTAGGGGGTGACGCATTTAGCCGTGGTCACTGGAGCGGAACTGATTAATAATGACAGACTTCAAAGCGTCATGTGGAGAATCAAGGTGGGCATGACGGGAACGCGGCCACAATTAATCAGCGCGCCAATGCGCCTTGTCAAATTCCGCTCTCGGTTGGTTGGTTGGTTGGTTTTCCTGGCAACATCTAAGTTCATAGCCCTGATATGACCTTAGATGTTGGTTCCTCCGGTCTCTTATTGGAGGGTGAAGAACTAGAGGTCACGGTAGTGGTCGGGAATCGAACCCACATCTCTTGCATTCCGGCCCAGGGTGCTAACCATCACACCAGCTAGATTCCCTGATGTCACCACCCTGCCCACTCCTACCTGTCTGTGCGGCTCCTTCCCTGATATATCAGTGCAGACTAGTATAGGTATTAACATTTAACATTGAACACCTCTGAACCATTACGTGCATTCCCCTGGCGGGATTTTCATTAGACAATATCCTTGTAGACACTCGCGTGGTAGAGTAATTACCGACATAAAAGCACGCGCAGTTCTTCCCACTGGTACCAAAAACCAATATCCCGCAATAAACCATAATATGACACCATGCACATGTGGTTTTCTTTGTTCGGTTCTAGGAGCGGTACGCAGAATAATTTAGTCGCCTTGTTTGTTTAGTTTGCCTTGTTTTTATTGTTGGCTTTAGCTTCTAGCTTCCCCGAAGGTCATATCACGATAGGCACTTACTGGCAGATCGTTGTACCCCCAGCTTGGGATGCTCAGTCCCAGTCCCACTGATGCACCACCTCCTTGGAATACCCGATGAATACCGGTTATGTGGTAAGTGAGTAGGATAATGAGCACGCGAGTGGTGGCGCCACCGTCGGAGCTAAGCCGAGTGGGGCTGAGCAATAGATGAGTAGTCCGAGGCTCAACCACCCGATAACTGGTGGGTGGCTGTTAGGAGCGAATATATAATTCTGGGTTATTATACTCGTATAATTCTCATACAGCATATCTATACAGACCAGATACATACCAGAACAATTCCGGGCGCAACAGACAGTTGTACCACCGGAAGTTGTCTACACCATTCGCTCGGAGGCTCAATACCTACGTATCCTCTTCCAGATAATGGCCCTGTCACACTATGACGCATCTCGCCGGCGCGCCGTCAGCACGCAAAATATCTTCTATGCGTCGAGACATGTCCAACTTTTCGGCAGTTTGGGGAAAAAGTTTGGCATCGGTGCGGCGCGTTATTCGCATTTGGCCAACGGGTGTCGATGCATGAGGGAAAAAAAAGAAGAAAGTTTGGCGCGACGTCTTCATATGACCTTAGATGTAGCTAGGATATCAAACAACAAAGCAACAGTTTGGCACAACGTATAAGAACGACCGTCATGCACGCGCGGCGACTGCCTAGCATTCGCATAACGTTATTCCAGCGCTGTCGACGTCCTTCTGACGTCGCCATAATATTGGAACCCACGCGTTGATGCGCATTGTGGATCGTCACGGTTTTTTGACATGCTTAAAACATTGAGCGACCAACTACGCACGCCGCCATCCTCAACCGACTGTCGACATCCAGGATAGTGTACCGAAGTGTACCGACGTTCACATAATGTCCCCCTAACGTTTCCCGACGTTTCCCGACGTTTCGCCAAAAACTGACACACGTTGACGCGCATTGGAGAGAATCGTCGTAGTGTGACAGGGGTATCACTCCCTATCCTCCACCAAAGAAAGGGAATACAACAAAAGCAACCAGAAACCGAAGTAAACCTTCATCCTGCCTTTCAAAGCACCCTCCACCCACAATCCTCCACTCCCCTGACCCCCCTTCCAACCCCACACTATATATACCCCTCCTCGCACATCACACCACATCCCAGACATCCTTCTCCCACCCCATCCCACAACCGACATTCCCCCACTCCCCTCTAAGCCCCTACCAAACCCACCCTATGTACATAAACCCACAGCCCAACGCGCTAGCCGAATCGGGAATGTGCAGACCTGCCGTGTGGGAAATCGGGAGTTCGAATCCCGGTAGAGTAAAACCAGTGACATACAGAATTGTTCAGTTGATACTTGTGGCTTCTTGGGTCAAAGAGTGATTAGCTCAGGGGCATGATACTATGAATGAGTGGGATATCGGGTCATGGTGCTGGTGGCATGATTTACCAGTGGGCCATCAGTATAAAGTTCCCATGAGTCCGCAATGGCACAAGTCAGAACCCATCCTGATATGACATAAGATGTTGCCAGGGCCTAACATTCCAACAACCAACCAACGTTGCACCGCATCGCAACCCCTACCTCACACAACCCTCTCCCGCGCCGATCTGCTGCCCCACCCACTCCCTCACCTCCATAGACATTTACTTATGGCCCTGTCACACTACGATATAACGCACCAGCGTAGGGACAACGTGAAAATATAATTATGTTGTCTTAGCGCAGGCCACACGTTCCTCCCGCCTGTGCGTCACTCTGACGGAGGGCAATGTTGATCTAAAGTAGCTGACACAGCTCTATTGCATGTCTAACGTTGGCGTAATGTGAGTGTAACATCATTCCAATGCAACTGTATCACATCGAGCTACGTCAAAAGTGTTGGACATGACATGGGCCGCCATAAGTCGACGTAACGTGACGTCTCTCGACATAACTCAACGTCTGCCTAACGTAAGCATGACATAACCCACTGTACCTCAACGTAATGACCAAAATTCACCTATGTCGGCTCACGTTAGCTCATTACATCATAGTGTGAGAGGCCTATTACCCAGCTACAAGTGCTCCAGCCCCTGCCCCAACCAACGCCCAACGACACAATACCATATTCCATTCAGAGAACCCCCTACCATCCCATGCCACAATCCTCATTCCCCAACCACTCTCTACGCCCCTTCCCGGACATCACACCACAGCCAATCCCTACCACACACACCACTTTCCCACCGCGATCCCTTCCCCCGCACTACACCCTACAAGGTCATCCCACCACACACATTCCCCCACTCCCTTCTACACCCCTTCCAATTCCACCCCATCTACACTTACCCACACATCACATCACATCTCGGCCCCCTTCCACCCCATCCCCACCATAACCCACCCATCCACCCACTCCCTCACCTCCACATTCCCCCCTCCCCTTCCCACCCATTTCAACCCCACCCAGTCTACACGCACCCACCCATCACACCACAGCTAACCCCCCCCCCCCTTCCACCCACTCCCCCTCCACCCACCCCCACCCACGCACTCACCAGCAGCCCAATTCACCCTCCCAGTGCCCGGTTCGGTTTCACCTGCATCTTTGATGCAAAGTAAATACAATTAACTTTGATCAAAAGGCGTGTGCGCCTGTACCTGGTAAGCCTCGCTGCCGACGCCCAAAAGACCATCCGGTTGTTGCGGTAGTATCGACTCACTCTGGGTATTGTGCTCGGTAGTTGCGTGCGATGCTGATGGGTAGCAGCGGGGAGAGGACAACTCACTAACAATCCAACAAACCAACGCAACCAAAAATGTGGAAATGATTCAACATCTGTCTCCTTTCGAATAAATGAAGACATGTTTTCAAAAGCTGACTCAATTGCATTTTGTTTGTTTCCAGCAGTGGTCTCTTTGGATATAACTCTGCGCGCCACCTAGCGGGGGAGCCCTGCTTTTGGTGAAGTGCCAATTCGGTGCACTCTGCCGCTCACACGCCGTGGTCTCATGTACACCGGTGCGCTTTTATCAAAGAAATAGGGAAAAAAAGAGAAAAAAAGAAAGAAATACTTCAGTAGTGTTGAGGGACTGAGTGGGAGAAAGAAATAGGAGCAGAGCCAGGACCGGCTAAAAAATAAAATAACACCAAATCGTTGCCGAATACAGGAGTAGGCAGTGAACTACAAAGTCCAAGGCAAGTCTTTTTTTATTTGGGAACTTGTCAATATTGCAATACGTGCTATAACTTATTTGAGGGTTGGGGTAGTTTCCTTATCAGTCCTACAATTGTAGAGTTTGCCGATCAAATGAAATGCTACTATACGATGCTGAATCACAAAGGTAATATTCATTAGATCGGAAGGATGCTCTTATTTCCAGTCACGTGACCTAATACTGCATCTGTCCTTTTCAATGTTTCCGGGGCATTTGGACATATTGCTTTGTTACTTATCAATATTTCCAATATGTGCTGAAATTTGTTTGATGGGGAGGGGTGTAGTATCTTTATACAAGTCCTATACTTACAGAGTTTGCCGATTAAATGACCTGCTACAATATTACAATACTTCAGCGATACAGTGAGTGGCGGTTACAGTGTGCAGTGGTGGTGGCGCCACCATCGGAGCTGGGGTTGGGGAGGCTGCAGCAGTAGATCACTCGGACGGACTCCGTCAGTCCATTTTTTATTATTTTTGTAAATATAGTTTATTCATTGAATAAAGTCTTGTGTCAGCATCGTGGCACTGGTCTTCCAGCCATGTGACAATATAGTTATTTACAATATATGCAGCTAGCCCAAATCAGCTGAAATAACAATATCAAACATTCAAAGACTTACATATGGTATAGTTTAACAATTCACATACAAAAATAGCAGTTATATGTTGTATTCCTACACACTTGGGAGAGCGGCAGTCAAGTAATGAAAGCAGTCTTTGTCGCATCGCGACCGACAGCATGATGATGATGACACACTTGATACATACATGTGATTTGATTAGACCTTTACATTACGGAGTGGTTAGGTGCATAGCTTTCCTTCATAGGTTTGTATGCCTACACCTACAATGTTGTGAATTGCAAAACTATCCTCTTGTTGGAGTTAACATTTTGAGACGGAGTGAGTGTCAGTAGAATGGGTTGTTTATTCTGTTAGATAGAGTGTGGTTAGCTTATAGGGCTATGCTTAAACGGTTAATACCTCAGGTGTTTTTTTTTACTACATGAAGTAGTTTGAGTAAGTAGGTTGTTAGTAATGATGGGATAAACAATGCTTGGAGGATTGTATGTTTCAGTCATTTAGTAGTCTAGTACAGACTTTATTAGTGTCTATGTTTGTACAAAGACCCTATAATACCAAGACGCTCACTCAGCCTGTACTGTGTAATCTGATCCTATCATTCCTATGCCCCTGCCTTCCACATACTCACAACATGAATTTCAATTCTTGTGCATATCGTCCGAAGTAAATCTACTTCCAAAAATCTGGAGAGTAGTGGAATACGAGAGAACATTAAAGTATGACATAACCCTGGCAACATTGCGTTGAATGGGCAAGAACACATTTTCGCCCAGATTAAATTTCATAGTTTCCAAGTACCAGCCTGTGCACCCATCCATAACAATGGACAGTGGATGAAATGTATGTTATTAACATACATTTCATCCACTGTCCATGTTTTGGCTTGTTTTCCAAAATGGCGGGAGAGTGGTCGAACACACATACCATTGTCTCCAAAGAAGAGACCTACCACCGGAGTCCAATAAGTCTCCTAGAGGTGCTCCCACCGGAAGTGGTAGAAGTGGTGTGGACAGCCGCAGTCACCTGTTTACTGGGATCCTTAATGCCGACGTGTGGCGAGGGAATCTGACCAGGATAAGCAACCGCCGGTATCCACACGACTAGAAACACCTTACTTAGGAATATATGCAAGGGGTCATTCAGAGGACAGTTCAAGCTGATTTGCACTGGAAGTGCTCGGTGGCCAGTGCACATGCGATGTAGCAATCAGTATTGTGAATTGATGAGCGCAGCCTAATAACTCTGTGGCACATTTAATGTTTGAAGCACGCCGGTAGCGCCGGCTGGTGGTTACCTATGCTGCTCGTAACCTATGCTGCTCGTTACTTACGTTGCTGGTTACTTATGCTGGCTGCTTAATTATGCTGATGGTTACTTATGTTGACTGGTTACTGACGTTGCTGCTTGCCTACACTGGCTGGTTAATTACATTGTTGGTTACACATAGTGTTGGTTACTTATGCTGCTGCTTACTGATGACGGCTAGTTAATTATGTTGATGGTTACTTATCTTTACCGGTTACTTAGGATGCTGGTTATTTACACTTCTGGTTATTTACAATGCTGGTTATTTACACTTCTGGTTACTTGCCCTACTGGTTAGTTACATTACTAGTTACTTACACTGCTAGTTACTTATATTACTGGTTACTTACCCAGCCGGTTACTTACACTGCTGGGTACTTACCCTGCCTGATTAATTACATAGTTGGTTTCATATGATGTTGGTTACAAAGGAGGCTGGTTACTTACACTGATGGTTACTCAAACTACTGGCTACTTTCGCTGCTGGTTACTTACATTGCTGGTTACTTACAGTGCTGGTTACTTACCCTGGATGGTTACTTACATTACTGGTTACTAACGCTACTGCTGTTTACTTACACTGATGGATACTTACCTTGGCATATTAATTTCCCTGCTGGTTACTTATACTGCTGGTTACTTACGCTGCTGTTTATCAATGATGCTGGTTACTTTCACTGCTGAGTACTTACCCTGCTGGTTACTTACATCGGTGTGTTACTTACACTGCTGGGTACTTACCCTGCTGGTTCCTTACACTGCTTGTTACTTACCCTGCTGGTTACTTACATTGGGGTGTTACTTACCCTGCTGGTTCCTTATGCTGCTGGTTACTTACACTGCTGGTTACTTACACTGCTTGTTACTTACCCTGCTGGTTACTTACATCGGTGTGTTACTTACACTGCTGGGTACTTACCCTGCTGGTTCCTTACACTGCTTGTTACTTACCCTGCTGGTTACTTACATTGGGGTGTTACTTACCCTGCTGGTTCCTTATGCTGCTGGTTACTTACACTGCTGGTTACTTACACTGCTGGTTACTTACATTGGTTTGTTACTTACACTGCTGGGTACGTACCCTGCTGGTTACTTACCCTGCTGCTTAGTTACACTGTTGGTTGCTTACACTGTCTGGTTACATACAGTGTTGGTTACATATTGTGTTGGTTACATAGGTTGCTGAATATTTATGTGAGTTTTACTTACATGCTGGTTCCTTAGACTGTCTGGTTACTTACACTGCTGGTTTCTTACACTACTGGTTACATATGCTGCTGGCTACAGCTGCTGACTGTTTTTTTACGTTGGTGGTTGCATATGATATTAGTTACTTAGACTGATGGTTACTTACACTGCTGGTTACTTACCCTGATGGTTACATACACTGATGGTTACGTACACTGCTGGTTCCTTACACTGCTGGTTACTTGCACTGCTGGTTACATATCTGCTGGTTACTCACACTGCTGGTTACTTACACTGCTGGTTACATACACTGCTGGTTAATTACAATGCGGGTTACGTACACTGCTGGGTATGTACACTGATGGTTACATATCTGCTGGTTATTCACACTGCTGGTTACTTACACTGCTGCTTAGTTACACTGTTGGTTGCTTACACTGTCTGGTTACTTACATTGTTGGTTACATGTTGTGTTGGTTACATAGGCTGCTGAGTATTTATGTGAGTTTTACGTACATGCTGGTTCCTTATGCTGCTGGTTACTTAGACTGTCTGGTTACTTACACTGCTGGTTTCTTACACTACTGGTTACATATGCTGCTGGCTACAGCTGCTGACTGTTTTTGTACGTTGTTGGTTGCATATGATGTTAGTTACTTACACAGCTGGTTACTTACACTGCTAGTTACTTACACTGCTGGTTACTTACACTGCTTGTTACTTACCCTGACGGTTACATACACTGCTGGTTACATACACTGCTGGTTACGTACACTGCTGGCTACTTACACTGCTGGTTACTTACACTGCTGGTTACATATCTGCTGGTTACTCACACTGCTGGTTACTTACACTGCTGGTTACATACACTGCTGGTTACTTACACTGCGGGTTACTTACACTGCTGGTTACTTACACTGCTGGTTACATATCTGCTGGTTATTCACACTGCTGGTTACTTACACTGTTGGTCAGTTACGCTATTGGTTAATTACAGTGGTGTGTTACTTATCGGAACGGCATGAGGTTTGAACCAATGTTGGTGGTACTCCTTTTCTACCTATAATAACATAAGTCTATTACAATATGCCCAACAAGACATGCGCCCCATCCCTTTCTCGTGTCATCCACTCAGCGCAAGATATACATCTAATTATGTAGTTCTTAATCCAGTCTTTATTGCAACATTATTCCAGAATTTATTCTCGGCTGACCCAAACCGTCGGTACATTCAAATAGGGATTCAATATGGCATATATCCATAGCGAATAATGACTAACAAGTGCTCTACATGCAGAATCAAACATGATGGAAATAACTGCACCCACTTGTCGGTCCCATACATAATTCTAGTGAACGTATGGCTTCATTTCAAATTGACCTCAGCCTTCGGCGTCTAGCCAGTATAAATCACTCCTCTCCACCCACTCGAACTATTATTACATATTTCGAGACCTCTGCAAAATCTAATCTTTCGATAAGAAAACAATTTGACACAGATTTGCATTTTAGATATATATATATATATATAATTCGAGGCGCACTTTCTCAAACCACTAACCCTTTGTGTGTATATATTTGTGTTTGCACTTAGAGTGCTCACTGTTCGGCAGGTGGCGCCACTAGCGCGCCGCTATTTATTTACTGGGGCTGCCGTCAGGGGGCTATTGCTCTTAGTTGTAGATAAAGCTGATTGTTCTAATGCGGCACTTTGGGTCGCGGTGCACCCTGGGGCGGCGGATGTTCGGTATCGACTGGCGAGGTTCACAGAGTCAGGGTGGGGGGGGGGGGCGTATGGGGGGGCGGGGGAAGATCTACGGGGCGGCCGGCACTGGACCAAGGGACCCCCAGGCTGCTACATCACAGCATCGACCAAGATCCTGGAATAAAAAACTGTGTACTGCAGAAGCAAGGCTAGCATTTAGAAACCTTCAGTATATCCATTGAAACATTCATATAACATATCTTAGGAAATAGGCTGGGAAATATGGCTAGTCTCTCCAAGATATTGGATATCAAAAGAGACAAGTCTATGGGATGAACTTTATTCTCTGGCCTAAAATGTAACTTACAGACTAACTCACAGATCCTCTTCTGGTTAAAGTAGCCTCTTTCGGGCCTCTAATCCCAGCTCGTTAATGTAATACCATACCTATCTATGTGCACACGTATGGAGGTCGACCGTGCCCTCAAGTTATGTGATTCTGGGTGTCCTCTCCAATGACTATCCAGCCTTCTCTCAACAATGAATGTATGCAGCACCTGTAATAGCAAGCTCTATGTCTTGAGTGACGAGAGTCAGAACTCTCCCACCAACAATTAGTTTGGTATAAGAAAGGTCCATCTAGGTTGAGAATTGAAACGATAATAAGTGGAATATTTCATTAATCCATACTCATATAAGGATATATAAATCATATATATCTATTATCTGCTGCATCATATTCAATACTATTTTTCGAATCCAAAATTGATGGTTAATGTAGGGGTTCCATAGTGCATAGATGGATACACACATAGATAGTGTTAATCTAAGATGCGTTACAGATTGGGAGCAATATCATGCTTTTCCCTTTAAATAGCTGTTTTCTGGATATGTTGAGTCATCGGAAACTGCTGTAGACGTGTGGACAGAAACAGGAATGTATTCAAGCTGCCCTTGACATTTCCAGTGGTTAAATAATCATTCTTCTTGTTTCTGTGGGACAGGGTGAAGACAATTATTAATGGCTACAGAGTTGCTCCACTTTATATTATTGTCAACATGGTCATTTATATGTGGGTACTGTTTATGGAAATTGTGAATAGAAATGTAAATGTCATAATGTTATATAACCCTTGTACGATATATTAAAGATTTCTCTGAGATATGTATCCCAAAATGCAATATTAGCTAAGGTAATGTCCTGCTGATTGTGATGAAGGCCGTATGGAGTCCATTGGTACATTGTTAAGGGTTCATAAGGTGGTTGTTGGATATTTACTTCCTGGCAACATCTAAGGTCATATTAAGTCGGGTGTCGAGTTGTGACAGTGCACACTCATGGTGGACTTTATAGGGATTCAATTTGGGGGAAATCAGGCAGCAAACACCATGACCCAACATCCAACTCAGTCACATGATCCTGACACTGAGCTAAACAATCCTTGCCTTATCTTATCAATGCTGAGCAGCAAGCGAGGAAGCAAGAAGTATCAATTTTATAAGTCATTGGTTTGACTCGACGAGGAACGGGAATTGCCGATCTCCCGCACGTGAGGTCTGCGTTCTACAGATTCGGCCACTGCGCCAGGTCGTTGTTAAAGGTGCCGCTATGTGTGTTGGAGGGAGTGTTGAGGCAGGGTGTGGGGGTGAGTGGAAGGAGTTATTGGTGCGCTGTATGGTACTGGAGTGGGCCGTGTTGGTGGGTTGCAGCTTGCTAGTAGACGGTCTTAAATCACAAACTGCAAATGCTGTAAAGACTCCGCTGGGAACTGGCAAGCGCAGTGTTTGAAACACTCGGCTGTAGGTTCCACTGCTGCAACATCCTAGCAGGACCTGTGACAGCAGCAGTTGAAATGGGTGCAGGGCATGTGGAATGTCCAGTATTTTGAACTTTAATATGATTATTCCAAGAATGCAATATAAGGCATTAATAGATATGTGCAACTATCCAGTTTTGACTTGAATTGCATTTTACCTTAGCATTTGTCGTGGTGGGGAATGGGTAATGCAAATACGAAATACTGTGCCTAAATAATGATTTGAATGCGCCCTTCTTGCTGTTCTGCGACAAGTATCCTAACCATTAGGTTATCTAGGCTCCCTGATGCAATCCCCCAGTTATTAGGTATCCTGATGCAGCCTCCTCCCATTATCTAGGATTGCTGATAAAACCTCCCAATCCCTAATACAGCCCTACATTATCTAGGGTGCCTGATGCAGCCCCCCCTCCCTTAACTCCATACCTACCTGTCTACGCTATTGATTGACAGGCAGGTATTTACAGACTACTACCCTATTCGATATTGTATGGGGCATTTGGGTTCCATCTATTTAACTATAAGGGAGTAGTCTCCCAACCTCTATACACCAACATTAATCTCACCTAACTTGCATTTATGTGTTTAACACATCCCATGAAGATGGATCAGTTAGTCGATTATATTGCCTGAGTAGAGATAGACTGGTGTGCTCAGTGTCGGGTAATTTGACTGAGTGGGATACTAGTTCATGGTGCTGGCGGCCTGGTTTCCCAGTGGGACAGCACTATAAAGTCGCCATGAGTGCACACTGTCACAAGTCGGTGCCCGTCCTGATATGACCTTAGATGTTGCTAGGACGTAACACAACAGCAAACAAACTAACAAACAATAGTACAGATATGGTATGGGAGATACTTGTTTATGAACATAATGAAGGTAACAGGTGAGGTACATATTGTAGTAGACTCCACTGGCATTTGGACAAGGGACCACATAGACAGGTATGGTTTGTAGGGAAGCTGTGTGGTGTAATGGTTAGCACACTGGTCCAGAATGCAAGACTTGTAGGTTCGAATACTACTATAGGCGCAACATTTCCCCTCTTCATCACTCACCACGAATATGTCCTCAGAGAAAGATGAAAATACACAGAACTATGAAACATACTCTGCATAATGTATCAATCATTAAAACTTCCTAGACCTGGTTTGTGAAAATAAAGGAGTTTGAGTTGGGATTTAATGCACGGTTTGTACTATAATTATCTTCTAATTACATCAATGAAAAAGAAGCATTTGTGGAACTAACTGCAGCAAAAAAGCCTGGTAACCTGTGCTAGATAACTGAGCTATGGCCACCTCCTAAGAATATAATCCATTTTTAGCAATATTAAAGAGAAAATGTTCGCATTAGGCAGTAAACAGGCATGCGACCCCATGTATTTCCTAGAACACGCGACCCTTTGGCTAGGCCAGCTGAGAGATGCCTATCTCTCTACAGGCCTCTGATATGCACCGAGCAAACCGGGCAGTTTTCTACATTGTGGATCTAATAGGAATAACAACCGGAACACTCCCCACCCTCCCCCTCCCCCCACCACTGCCATTCTCCGTCCCCCTCCCCATTCCCCTCCGCTCCACCCACCCTCCCCTCCCCTTCCCCCTCCCCCCTCCCCTACCCCTCCCACTCCCGCCACTTCTTCAACACCCAGCCTCCCGCACTCACACAGGCAATGTCTCTGTGTGCATTGTTTATGAGATTTTGAAACTGATATGTCGCTGCCTATCGTTAACATTAAACGCAACATTGCTGTACAGTGCATGCAAGACTGGCTGCAGGTCTCTCCAATGCTTCCAATTATTCAAATTGTCTGCAATATGGCTAATTGGGGACATATACTCAGTGTCTCATAAGTTAGGATGCATACCTTTGACTGTACTAATTCCCCACCACTGCACTAAAGTGTCGTGCTAATGTGATTGAGGGGGATACCAGGTCATGGTGCTCGCGGTCTGATTTCCCAGTGGGGCAGCACTATAACATTGCCATGAGTGCGCCCTGCAACAAGTCGGTACCCATCCTGATATGACCTTAGAAGTTGCCAGTATTTAAAACGCCAACAACCAACCATTGTGGGGGATTTAGGAGTGAATAGCAATACACCATCACGCAGGCACCTGATATCTCTTCTGTTCCTCGTCAGGATACAGTATAACCCCGTTAAACCAAACTTGAAGGGACCCTAGAAATTTGTTTGGATTAACTGATCATTGGTTTAACCAAGCGTTGGCTTCGACTATGGCTTGGCTTTGGCAAACATGTCGGTGCATTATTAATGTAATATACAATGTATGTGGACACATTGCTTATTGTTTTTTATGTATATGCAGTATAACCCTTTTAAATCAAGCTCGGTTAAACCAAACAATCGGTTAATCAAAACCTTTTTCGCCGGCCCTGCAAAATACTACCATTTATCATATAAAAAAGTTGGTGGGGTCTCACATGACTTCATAACCTCATGAAAGTTTGTTTTAACCATACAAGAAGTGGCCTGGGGTCTGACAATTTGGTTTGGATTAACCAATACTTTGGATAACCGAGTTTGTTTATATGATATATGGTATATTTTGCCGGGCCACTGAAAAAAGTTTGGATTAACCGATCGTTTGGTTTAACCAAGCTTGGTTTAACGGGCGTATACTGTGCAGGGTTGCCATGTTGCATCCTCTCGGTTGATGTCCGTTGCAATCCTCAGATCTATTTATGGAGGTGAAACAAGCCCCAGGATGACGATAAACATCCGACGGAGAAAGTACACACCAAACTGGCCACTGATATGCCTACCTGTATATGTACCTCCTTGCCTTAGAGGTCAACCACTTCGCCCTGAGTGTGTGAACAATAACAACTAACCACCAAGGCATAATTAGCTTTTGCACCCACCCTACCAGACAAAGGTATTGCACAACTAAGGGCTAAGAGATATCAGGATGGGTATAGATGTGTGACATATCAGGATGGGTACTGACTTGTAACATATCAGGATGGGTACTGACTTGTGACATACCAGGATGGGTACTGAATTGTGACATCTCAGGACGGGTACTGACTTGTGACATCTGAGGATGGGTACTGACTTGTGACACATCATGATGGGTACTGACTTGTGACATATCAGGATGGGTACTGACTTGTGACATCTCAGGATGGGTACTGACTTGTGACACATCATGATGGGTACTGCCTTGTGACATATCAGGATGGGTACTGACGTGTGACATCTCAGGATGGGTACTAACTTGTGACATATCAGGATGGGTACTGATGTGTGACATATCACAATGAGTACTGACTTGTGACATATCAGGATGAGTACTGACTTGTGACATATCAGGATGGGTACTGACTTGTGCCATATCAGGATGGGTACTGAGTTGTGACCTATCAGGATGGGTACTGACTTGTGATATATCAGGATGGGTACTGATTTGTGACCTATCAGGATGCGTACTGACTTGTGACATATCATGGTGGGTACTGACTTGTGACATATCAGGATGGGTAATGATGTGTGACATATCAGGATGGGTACTGCCTTGTGACATATCACAATGAGTACTGCCTTGTTACATATCAGGATGAGTACTGATGTGTGACATATCAGGATGGGTACTGACTTGTGACATATCAGGATGGGTACTGACTTGTGACATCTCAGGATGTGTGACATATCAGGATCGGTATTGACTTGTGACATATCAGGATGGGTACTAACTTGTGCCATATCAGGATGGGTACTGATGTGTGAAATATCACAATGAGTACTGACTTGTGACATATCAGGATGAGTACTGACTTGTGACATATCATGATGGGTACTGACTTGTGACATATCAGGATGAGTACTGACTTGTGACATATCAGGATGGGTACTGACTTGTGACATATCAGGATGGGTACTGACTTGTGACATATCAGGATGAGTACTGACTTGTGATATATCAGGATGAGTACTGACTTGTGACATATCAGGATGGGTACTGACTTGTGACATATCAGGATGAGTACTGACTTGTGACATATCAGGATGAGTACTGACTTGTGACATATCAGGATGGGTACTGACGTGTGACATATCAGGATGAGTACTGACTTGTGACATATCAGGATGAGTACTGACTTGTGACATATCAGGATGGGTACTGACTTGTGACATATCAGGATGAGTACTGAATTGTGACATATCAGGATGAGTACTGCCTTGTGACATATCACGATGGGTACTGACTTGTGACATATCACGATGGGTACTGACTTGTGACATATCACGATGAGTACTGATGTGTGACATATCACGATGAGTACTGACTTGTGACATATCACGATGGGTACTGACTTGTGACATATCACGATGAGTACTGACTTGTGAAATATCACGATGAGACTGACTTGTGACATATCACGATGGGTACTGACTTGTGACATATCACGATGAGTACTGATGTGTGACATATCACGATGAGTACTGACTTGTGACATATCACGATGGGTACTGACTTGTGACATATCACGATGAGTACTGACCACCACAGACTCATGCGGGAGGTCGGCGGGACCAAGTGGTCCTTAGCCTGTGCCGTATTGGCCACTTGTGGCTTACATGCTTTTCTGTTCAAGGGGGACCCTCCCCCTGAATGTATTGGGTGTCAGTCCCCACTGACACTCAAACACAGTTTACTAAGTTGCGTTGATTTTTTGGCCCTGTGCCAACAGTTCTACACTGCAGACAGTATGCATGACCTTTTTACTAAGGTAAAACAGGAAAACATTTTAGCCTTTTTCAGGGAAGCTGGACTGTGCGACCTCATATAGTTTACTAAATAGATTCTATCAATTATTAATACAACTTGTCTTTTTCTATGGGAATTTGTTTCCCTTGACCACCAATATATGATTGTGAGTTTTCTAATTTAATGAGTGTCTATTGGCACATCATTGATTGTCTGTTTTTACATGTAAAAGCGATGGTTTGAACAAAAAACAAACATTTCTCACCATGAATATGGCCTATCCTGCCGACATGGCATAAAGCAACCACCAATCAATCAATCAATCACTGACATATGACAGTGCACACTCATGGTGACTGTCGTTCTGCCCCACCGGGAACCAGTCCTAGCCTAGCCTTGCCATATTAAAACCGGGTACCAGGCTAGGTAGTAGATAGGGACCAGTATAAATTGTGTACATCATAGTTTTGTATACAGCATAGGTTTGACATAATAAGCCGGCCAGCGCTCTTAAATAATAACATGTTACTGACTTGTGACATATCAGGATGAGTACTGACTTCTGACGGTGCACACTCATGGTGACTTCACAGTGTGGTCCCTCTGGGAAATCAGGGCGCTGGCACCATGCTACAATATCCCACTCAGTCACGTTATCTTGTCACTCAGCTAATCAGTCCTTGTCACATCCTATAAATACCAAGCGCCAGGGTAAGCAGCAACAAGTAGCAATTGCGTAAGTCATTGCTTTGACTCAACCGGGAATCAAATTCAGTGTGGAAAGCCTTCGCTCTACTGATTCGACTACCGCGCCCGAGGAAGGATATCTGTAATTTGGAGAAAGGATATGTGTAATATTGGGAATAAAGCCCTGTCACAAATCGGTGCTTGTGCTACATTGCACTCCTGATATGACCTTAGATGTTGCCAGGACGCAAAGCTCCAATAACCAACTATCACATTACATGATGGTAGAACACGAACCCCCAACAACCTCCTCTCCCCCATTGCGTCTGCTTTGCCGGTGCCTACGCTTCACTGTTTGAAGGTCGCTCAGGCCCTTGACGAGTGTGACATCTCGGCAGTCGGCCCGTTGGCAGGTATCAGGCCCTACTCCACGACACAATCATGACGCGTCATTAGTGAGCCCAGGCCCGGGCACTGCTGGCACTGGACCGGGCGCTGTGGCCGAATCGGTAGAGCGCGGGCCTCGCGTGCGGGATTTTGGGAGTTTGGTTCCTTGTTGAGCCAAAGCCGTGACTTATCAAATCGATACTTGTCGCTGCATAGGGCACGGACTGGTTAGCATAGTGCCAGAATAATATGAGTGAGTTGGATAATGGGTCATGGTGCTGGCGACCTGATTTCCCAGTGGGGCAGCACTATAGTCACCATAAGTGTGCACTGTGACAAGTCGGTGCGCATCCTCATATGACCTTAGATGTTGGAAGGATGTAAAACTCCAACAACAAACTAACTCCTTGCACAGCGCCCAGCCTGGAAGCTGCATGGGGACGCTCTGTAAGACTCCGGCGTCTGGCATCAGAGCACAGCGTTTGCACCTTAAAGGGACTGGGTATTGACACGCATGTCTAAAAGGGGACGCGCAATAGTTTCTAAGGAAATGTTCTTCCGGTTTTGTTGTTTTCTCTCTAGTAAATATTGTATTCAGTGAATACAATTAATATCCCCTCATCACGGTGGCGTCAGTCTTCTTGGCCTTTTCTCAGCATCAGTATTATGTCATATCGTGGTGTCCTCTGCAGGGTAGTGGTTACAGTTTCTGACTTTTTTCTAGGACAGACTCCTAATCTGAAGATCAGTGGTTCGATTCCCTGTGCCCCCACCTCTGATACTTTGGATTTCCACCACTGTGTATAACTTGCAGCGTCATCAAAGTCTAGTTGCTCTCATACCATGTCTGTCTAGTGTGGGAGGTTAAAACCCCCTTGGGTCAGTAAAAGTGTAGGCTAGGGCTTTCTGTCAACAAACTATCTAATGGTGACAACAAATCTATTCAGACTTATCAATAATAGGCAGTATAAATCTTCAAGACAATTATTTTTTTTTTTCTACCTATGCTATTGTTAAAGGTATTTATTTTTCCCTTTTCTTAGTGATTTATTTATTATCTAAATACTCCTCCAGGGGAGTGCCTTTCGTGTTGTTATCGTCCTGTATGTGGGATTATTCTTTTATGTCTTATTGGAAACTCTACTAGATTCAAAGCTGTATAGTTTTTACTTTTCCATTTTACTCAATACTTTATTCACCTGAGGAGAGCGGCGTTCGTGGCACTCATGTTCTGTATCTGATATTATTATATTTAATTATTTCTCTATTGCAACTATCCTAGAAGTTCCAAGTGTCTTTAATTTATTTTGAGTAAATAATGTATTCATTTGAATAAGCAACCCTTCAGCATTGTGGCATGAGTCATATTGTGGTTCTATATGTTAATACTATTTTATATCTTATTCGCATGGGAACCATGGTAAACTTCAAGGAATACATAGTTGTCATGTTTCCTTCCAGGGTGGCGATGGTGTGGTGCCCGTATTGAGCGGTGTCCCCCTAAATACAATAAAGCCATCGAATCTGATAACAATCTCAAAGCGGAATGACATTGTGGTGAAATGATGCATGATGTGTAATACTCTCTCTGTTCTGACAGTTCTTACATTCCCAAACTTTCACTTGTATGTTTCCAAGGGCGGGGCGAGCAATGAGAACATTTCCACTTATGTCCTCTCTTATACCCCTGTGACACTAAGACGTAATGAGCCAACATAAGCCTGACGTGGTCACTTTTCGTCATTACGTTGACATACGTTGGGTTACATTACGATAATGTCAGAATGATGTTAGACTGACATTGAGCTATGTCACGTTACGTTGTGTTACGTCGGCGCACATCAAGGTTTTGAACCTGTTCAAAACTTTAAATGTAACTCAAACGTAAGGGTTTACGTTCACTGTACGGTCTGTACCCGTTCAGCAAACATCAATGACATTAAAGGGATGTTAGTCAAGCACTGCTCACTACATTCCACTACGTTCCACTATGTTGACCCACATTAAAGCCGGTGGAAATGGCCAGGTGGGGTAATGGGAATGTCAGGAGAACGTCAGGAGAATGTCAGGAGAATGTACACTGAATGTGTACACCAACGCATTTCGCCAATGTTTAATGATGTAAGTAACGTAAGGTAACATAAAGCAACATAGTTCTGGCGATGGAATAACATTCATAACGTTCCGTGAGCGTCATTACGTTGTCCTCTCTAGTTGAATGACGGTATCACTAAGCTTTACCGATGTTGCGCTCTCGTCAACTTGGCTGCATCCACATTCAACTTGTGCCCATATTTGCATACTACGCCAAGAAGTTCAACGTTTTTCACGTTCTCCCTACGCTGATGTTGTTACGTCATAGTGTGACAGGGCCTTTAGTCTTAGATGTGGTTTGGCTTTGTGTTATTTGCTTTTTAGGGCTTCCCCTGACGTTCATGAATGCTGCTTCACAGGTCAGATGAGACGTCTCCTAGTTCAGGTGCGTTGCGGGAATTCATTACAGGTGATTCTCCGCAGGTGTGCTTCTGATTTATTTACATGCCGACAATGCATGGAACTGATTTGAGTGACCAATTTTATCGAATGATGCCATTTTTATATGGTGGAAAGCAAATGAAGAGTACAGGTGCAAAACCACGTAAACGCCAATCCAAACATTGACATGAACATTAGAATCAAGCCAATACAAAATGTGGTTTTTGTACATCCCTACTATTTGTTTATTGCTTCATAATCATGTCATAACAAGAAAAGTTGAATTAGTGAGAAGTAACATTATTTTCAGGACAACATCTGTTATTTTAATTACATTTTTGGATTGATGTTTAGTTGGTTTTGCGCGTCAACTCTTCACATGTACTTAGTGTGTTGTTTTATGTTGGAGTTTTCCGTTCTAGCAATATATAGGGTCATATAATTTCATGATGGGAACTAACCTGTGAGACTGTGCACTCGTGGTGACTTTATAGTGCTACCCCACTCAGAGACACGGCTGGAGATACTATGACCCCATTTCCCACTGCCATCCAGTATGCTGACACTGAGCTAGCCATTCCTTGTCTTATCCTAGTAATGCCAAACGCAATATGAGATAGTGACAAGTAACAATGTTCTAAGTCATTGGTTTAACTCGACCAAGAATTCAGCTTCCGACCGTCCGCGCGGGAAGCATGCACTCTACCAATTCAGCCCCATGTCCCGTCAAATTATTTAGTGAATACTGCGTAAGGTAAATTTATTTATATGTTTATGGGTTTGAACCCTGGTGGAGTCAAACCAATTGATAATTGTTGTTTCCTAACCAGGTGCTCAGCATTAATACAATAGGGTAACGACTGGTTTGCTCAGTGTCGGGATAATGTGAATGAGTGGGATATCAGGGCACTGTGCTGGTGTCCTGATTGTCCACTGGTGCAGCACTATAACCTTGCAATGAGTGTGCACTGACACAAGTCGGTACGCATCCTGATATGACCTTGGATGTTGTTAGGACGTATAACCACAACAAACAACAACACCTTAGGAATTTGCTTTGATCTGGGAGGAATACCAGATGGTGGCTGTTATAGTAAGGCTTGTACTGTAAACTCTAAATGGACCACAAGCTGGAACATTAGTTTTGGCAAGCTTGCCAAAACTCTGACCCCATAGACTTCTGCAGTAACAGGTTCTGTTAAACTGACCCAGTATTGCCGTCTATGCAACAATCAATTATTAATAAGTGCATCAGTATCTGATGCACGGCAAGGAAGGATGAGGAGGCGAGAGTGGAAAAAAAGGGCAGTTTATTTGAGGAAATGCCCGAGGCTACATGAGCATAATAAGTGTGAGGCGTAATATCAATGTGAGGTACATGTAATATCAAGGATGAAGCATGCTCATGATGAGAGCGTCAATGTCAGTGTTATGATAAATGTGGATGAGGTAATGTCAGTAGTTGGCGGGAGGTGGGCCCGAGGAGCCCTCAACCAAGAGAGAGGAGAGGGCTCGAGGGGCCGCCGAGGGGGCGAGGCGTGGCACGTATGCGTGCAGCGCTCAGAGGTCCAGGGCAGCAGAGCGGTAGCAAAGAGGCAGCAGCACGACGTTGATACAGCTGCGGCAGCACAGCAGTGGTGGGACGCCCAGTGGCAGTAGCACAGTGGCAGCAGGCACAGGGGAGCACAGGTGGAGCCCGCAGTGGCAGAGCGGTAGCAGAGAGGTAGCAGCAACACATTGATCCAGCTGGGGCAGCACACGCAGTGGTAGGACGCCCAGTGGCAGCAGCACAGTGGCAGCAGGCACGGGGGAGCACAGGCGGAGCCCGCAGTGGCAGCAGAGGTGTGAGCAGGTGGAGGCTTGACTGTGGTGAGAGGGCAGGCAGGGCGGCTGGAGGCAGGTCCAGGGTGCCTCGGCTGGGTGACATGGGTGACCAGGGTGACCTGGGTGGCGGCGGGTCTGGCATGACTCCGCCAGCAGTCTGAGGCTTGACTGCGGTGAGAGGGCAGGCAGGGCAGCTGGAGACAGGTCCAGGGTGCCACGGCTGGGTGGCATGGGTGACCAGGGTGACCTGGGTAGCGGCGGGTCTGGCATGACTCCGCCAGCAGTCTGAGGCTTGGCTGAGGTGAGGGGGTAGGCAGGGCGGCTGGAGGCAGGTCCAGGGTGCCATGGCTGCATGACACGTGGCTGCCGCCGGGGCAGCACACGCAGTGGCAGGGCGCCCAGTGGCAGCAGCACAGCGGCAGCAGGCACGGGGGAGCACAGGCGGAGCCCGCAGTGGCAGAGCGGTAGCACAGAGGTAGCAGCAACGCGTGGATCCGGCCGGGGCAGCACACGCAGCGGTAGGACGCCCAGTGGCAGCAGCACAGTGGCAGCAGGCACGTGGGAGCACAGGTGGAGCCCGTAGTGGCAGGGCGGTAGCACAGAGGCAGCGGCACACGTTGATGCCACTGGGGCAGCACACGCAGTGGTAGGACGCCCAGTGACAGCAGCACAGTGGCAGCAGGCACGGGGGAGCACAGGGGAGCCCGCAGTGGCAGAGCGGTAGCACAGAGGCAGCAGCAACACGTCAATCCGGCCGGGGCAGCACACGCAGTGGTAGGATGCCCAGTGGCAGCAGCACAGTGGCAGCAGGCACGGCGGAGCACAGGTGGATCCCGCGGTGGCAGGGCGGTAGCACAGAGGCAGCGGCACACGTTGATGCCGCTGGGGCAGCACACGCAGTGGTAGGACGCCCAGTGACAGCAGCATTGGCAGCAGGCACGGGGGAGCACAGGGGAGCCCGCAGTGGCGGAGGCAGCAGCAACGCGTCGATCCGGCCGGGGCAGCACACGCAGTGGTAGGACACCCAGTGGCAGCAGCACAGGGGCAGCAGGCACGGGGGAGCACAGGTGGAGCCCGCAGTGGCAGGGCGGTAGCACAGAGGCAGCAGCACACGTTGATGCCGCTGGGGCAGCACACACAGTGGTAGGACACCCAGTGACAGCAGCAGTGGCAGCAGGCACGGGGGAGCACAGGGGAGCCCGCAGTGGCAGAGCAGTAGCAGAGAGGTAGCAGCCACGCATTGGTACAGCTGGGGCAGCACACGCATTGGTAGGACGCCCATTGGCAGCAGCACAGTGGCAGCATGCACGGGGGAGCACAGGTGGAGCCCGCAGTGACAGAGCAGCAGCACTGAGGTAGCAGCAACACGTGTATACAGCCGGGGCAGCACCCGCAGTGGTATGGAGCCCATTGGCAGCAGCACAGTGGCGGCAGGCACAGGGGAGCACAAGTGGGGCCCGCAGGGGCAGAGCGGTAGCACAGAGGCAGCAGCAGCACGTTGATACCACTGGGGTAGCACACGAGTGGTCGGACGCCCAGTGGCAGCAGCACAGTGGCAGCAGGCACGGGGGAGCACAGGTGGCGCCCGCAGTGGCAGATCGGTAGCACGGAGGTAGCAGCAACACGTTGATGCAGCTGGGGCAGCACACGCAGTGGTAGGTCGCCCAGTGGCAGCAGCACAGCGGCAGCAGGCATGGGGGAGCACAGGCGGAGCCCGCAGTGGCAGAGCGGCAGCATAGAGGCAGCAGCAACACATTGATCCAGCTGGGGCAGCACACGCAGTGGCAGGACGCCCAGTGGCAGCAGCACAGTGGCGGCAGGCAGGGGGGGGGCGCAGGTGGAGCCCGCAGTGGCAGTGGGGGCATGAGCAGGTGGAGGCGGCAGGCAGCAGAGAGAGGTAGGTGGCGTGGGTGACATGGGTGACCAGGATGACCTGGGTGGCATGGGTGACCAGGGTGACTTGGGGGCATGGGTGACATGGGTGACCTGGGTTGGCATGGGTGACATGGGTGACCAGGGAAGGAAGGAGGGTGCGGAAGGAGGGTGCGGGGCGGCCAAAAGTTGTGTAGTCCCGCAACCCGGAGTGTCTGAGGGTGAGAGGAGTGTAGTGTGACACGCCCAGTGTAGTGTGACACCGCCAGTGCAGCGTGACACAAGCAGTGTAGCATGACAGAGAAGAGTGTAGTGTGACAGGGCCAGTTTGGTGTGACACAGCGAGTGTAGTGTGAGGGAGAGTGTAGTGTGACATAAGCAGTGGAGATGAGAGAGAGGCGGCGGGGCCTGTGGTGAGGTCGGGGAGGGGGGAGGCCGGGTGGTCGGCGGAGATGAGCGAGCGGTGGCGGTTGGGTGGAGGGTGGGGTGGCGGCGGCAGAGATGTGAGCGGCAGAGATGTGAGGGTTGGCTGGCGGCGGCAGAGATTGTAGTGTGACACGCCCAGTGTAGTGTGACACAGCTAGTGCAGCGTGACACAAGCAGTGTAGCATGAAGAGTGTAGTGTGACAGGGCCAGTTTGGTGTGACACAGCCAGTGTAGTGTGAGAGAGAGTGTAGTGTGACATAAGCAGTAGAGAGCAGGGCCTGTGGTGAGGTCGGGGAGGGGGGGAGGCCGGGTGGTCGGCGGAGATGAGAGAGCGGTGGCGGTTGGGTGGAGGGTGGGGGGGGGCGGCGGCAGAGATGTGAGCGGCAGAGATGTGAGGGTTGACCGGCGGCAGCAGAGATTGTAGTGTGACACGCCCAGTGTAGTGTGACACAGCCAGTGCAGCGTGACACAAGCAGTGTAGCATGCAGTGTGTAGTGTGACAGGGCCAGGTTGGGTGGAGGGTGGGGGGGGGGGGCGGCGGCAGATATGTGAGCGGCAGATATGTGAGGGTTGGCCGGCGGCGGCGGCGGCAGAGATGTGTGGGTTGAGATGGGGGGGGGGGGGTGTGAGGGTTGCACAATGGCGTGTGTGTGTTGCCTCAGGGGTCGGCGGTCAGGGTGGTACGAGCCCGGGGTGGGTGTGGGTGTGGGTGTGGGGGTGGGGGGTGGGGGACCAACCGTGCATAGAGGCGTGGCGAGAGGGGTCGTCCTGCAGGATGGTGTAGTGCACGGTAGTGGTGAGGCGCCGGTGTGCAGGCTGGCGTGGTGCACGGCCGTATGCAGAGGCGTGGTGCACGGTAGTGGCGCGAGGCCGTCGAGTGTGCGGGGTGGCGCAGTGCATGGTAGTGGTGAAAGGCCGCCGTGCAGGATGATGTACTGCACGGCAGTGGTGGAGGGCCGTTGTACAGGATGGTGTAGAGCGCGGTGGTGGTGAGGGTGTTGTGCAGGGTGGTGTAGTGCACGGCAGTGGTGGACCAGGGTGGCCTGAGAGGCCGCCGCGCAGGATGATGTAGTGCACGGTAGCGGTGGAAGGCCGACGTGCAGGAGGGTGTCGTGCACGGTAGTGGTGAGAGCATGTGCACGGCCTTCCACCACTACATGCCGGTAGTGTATATAGCCTTGGTGAAGAAAGCCAAAGAAAAAGAGGCGTGAGGAGCGGAGAGTGTTGAGGCAGGAGGGCGAGTGGCCGGAGGAGAGGCCGGAGGCGGTTATATGGGAGGGAGAGAGAGAGGGGGGGGTTATGTAATAGTGAGCAGTGGAGCTGGAGGAGAGAGGAGAGGGAGAGAGGGGGGGGGGGGGCGTCCTCCCTCGCCTCGCATCAACCGCAATGCGAGCATTACGACCAAGTTAGATATGTAAAATAAAATCTAGTTCATTGGTTTGGTTTTGAAAATTTGAAAATTTGATATTTCATCAGGCTAGCTCCACACGGCTAAATGTGAGAAATCCGTATGCAATTACACACATTTAGCCGTGTGGAGCTAGCCTAGCCGCAGTTACGGCCCTAACCCCGATTCGTGCATACGGCCCCAGACTATGCAGCTATAATATAAAGCAAAACGGATATTATACCTTCCCTAAAAGTTTGCACTTAAAACAGTCATTGCATTGTCAGGGTGAGATGCTTGTGTCGGGGGTTTTACATCAAAGAATAGGTTATGTGGGCGTGTGTTCCACCACCCTTTCCTCTGACATCTGGCTGACAAAATAAAAATGGATTTGTTTGTGGAGGACGCTCAGTTCTGACAGCTGTGGAGTCAATGTCATTACAGATGTGTTGCTGTTATTAATTTTACTTCAATTTGCAATTTCCTTTACTTTGTTGCGCGTCTCTTGCGTGCTGGTAGGCCTGCCAAGCAATGGCAACCTCTATTGTGGTTAATGTTAAGCTACATGATCTACCAACAAGAGGGGAAATGGCGCCACTATCTTGTATTGGTTAATGTAATATTATTAGAGTTAATGTTAAACGATAGATTGACCAACAGGGGAGAAAACAACGTCATTGTGCCGTATTGTTTAAAGCAATGGCGACCTATATTATGGTTAATTTTAAGGGATAGACTGACCAACAGGTGAGAAAATGGTGCCACTGTACTGTATTGTTTAAAGTAATTATTAAGGTTAATATTAAACAGTAGATTGACCAACAGGGGAGAAAATGACTTCATTGTACCATATTGTTTAAAGCAATGGCGACCTATATTATGGTTAATGTTAAGGGATAGACCGACCAACAGGTGAGAAAATGGCGCCACTGTCCTGTATTGTTTAATGAAATAGCGAACTATATTATGGTTAATGTTAAGGGATTGACCAACCAACATCTGAGAAAATGGCATCCTGTCCTGTATTGTTTAATGAAATGGCGACCTATATTATGGTTAATGTTACGGGATAGACTGACCAACAGGTGAGAAAATGGCGCCACTGTCCTGTACTGTTTAATCAAATGGTGACCTATATTAGCGTTGATCCTAAGGGATAGGGGAGACAATGGTGCCAATGCAATGTGTTGTTTAAGGCACTAACAACCTATATTAGGGTTAATGCTAAGTACTATATCGACCAACAGGGAAGAAGATGGTGCCACTGTACGGTATTGTTTGAAGCAATGGCAACCTATATAATATGTAATGCTAAGTGATAGATCAAACAAATTCGGGCCACTGTACCGTATAGTTCAATGCGATGCAGTGACATCCCCAGATGAAATACCACATATACAGGTAGGGATAATAGGCTAAATGCATCCGCTAGCCAATATCGTCTAAGGGGGTTCGATTACTGGTAGAGGTGTCATATTTCACTTCGTTTTCAAAGTCATATCCCAGATGGCAAGATGTTGCATGGCAGCAAGATGGAGGTAATGTGTGTGGTGTGGTGGAGGTGGGGGTGTTACATCCAGTCATTGTATTGGTGTCACTTGATGTAAGACCTGAAAGCTGGCTTGTAAACATCATTGCCCTGTCTAACTTAAGGTAGTTTGAGGAATCTGGCAAATGTCATTGTCGCAGGGGTCTGCGCTCTTTCAGCCTTACCGGCATGGAGCACACCCATCTATCCCCTTTTATCGCCACGTTATTTAATCCCAGAACCATACATTGGACAGCCATGTAATAATCCACGTAGAGCCAGCACAGTGTACTTATCCGGCTAGGAATCGAACTCAGGACCTTGCGCACAGTGTACTTTGCGCAAGGTCCTGAGGTCGATTGCTAGGTTTACATTACAAGGTTTACATTACAAGGTTTTACACTAGCACTGCATCTCATTAGATTGCATGTTTTTTTGTTTGGTTGGTCAATATGTTTATTCTGCTGAATAAGTATTTTGTTAGGGCAGAATAACCGATCTGCCAGCCATTTTTCAATTCAGAGTTATTTACACAAAAGATATATAGAATGATGTATGAAATAACTGTGGAATACACAATTTGCAGCATGTAACACAATGAAATTATGTAACCCAAAGGTTCCATTGCAATATGTTAAGAGTAGTGTCATATAACTATATCAATATTAGTCAGATCAATGTGAGTATTTACATGGTATTTAGAATGGATAATCAATAACTTGTATACTTGACTGCGTAGCAGGATACTGTGAGTGAGTCGGATATTGAGGCTGGTTTACATATGTCGCTTTCGCCTAACCAAATGTGGTGTCCAAGTAGCGCATTGTCAGGTTCTTGACAATAAAACAACACCTTCTGTATGTAATGTACATACAGAGCTGGGATTTTATCTAAAATTGCATAGTCCGATGGTTTAGAGTTTCTGTCATTTTCTGTCTGAGATAAATAAATATATTAGGTTGAGCTATTTACATGACAATACAATGGTGACAGCTTCCCATGATACCTTTCATATCCTATTCAAACTATGCGTGGCTAATATTCCCCATGGACTGGTTAGGTCCACAGTGTCCCATACCTACCTATTACAATACCTCCGTGCTTAATAAACACACTGAATACACAAAGGTTCCATTCAGGCTTCATACCCCCCCCCCCCACACACACACTGAGCCCCGTGGGTGTTTTATCTTTCCACTTACTTCTTATGTCATATTAAACCAAATCAATTTATAACAAAAAGAGTCCACATAGAACACATGCACTAACGGAACCTTCTCCTATTGCTCCCTGATAGCTCCGGGCTGAGGATGTGGAGGGGCGTAGTTACAATTGTGGAGAGGGGGGGGTCTGTGGGGGGAGGCGGATGGGAGGGGCGGTAGGGAGGGAGGGGGGTCCATATACCTCTGTGATTTGGCATCGGGTAGATGAAGGACACCCTGGGGACAGAAGCTGGTACTATTACTCCCCGCCCTTCTCCCGCCACTGCCAGAACACCAACCCTTGGAGAATGATGTATGTTCAAAAGGCTTCAGTGTCAAGTCCCTCCCCCAGCACCCACCCCCAAACCACCCGCTCCCCGAGCCCATCCCCCACCCCACCCTCACCACCCTGCCACCAACTGCTTGGCAGACGACGTGACGGCCCACGTGACAGGCCAGGTGACGCTACCTAATCAGTCACCGTGCTTAGCAGTGGATTATACCAACTGTTCTCCCTTTCTCTGCTGACTATCTATTACCCACGAAGGGTTATGAATTATATAATGATTACCAGGGGGTGAAGTTTGTACATGCTCTCCTAATAGAGATATGAATAAGAGGAATATCCCCAAGCGCTTTGCTGGGAAGTATGCAGCCTGATACACATATCACGGGTAGTGGTTTACATTATATTATGATTGCCAATGCATTGTGGGTACACATGGTGTTATAATACATATAAATACATGTAAGGGGAATACTCCCAGGCGCTTTGCTGTGAAGTCTACAGGCTGCAACTGATAGTGAGTGGGTTATTTGATTGCCATGGAGTTTGCACGTACTGTCGTAATAGAGAGATCAATAAGAGGAATACTCCTATGTGCTTTGTTGTGAAGTGTTCAGACTCCAACTGAGAGTGAGCGGTTTATGTGATTGCCAATGTGTGAAGTATGTGCATCGTGTCATAATGTTGAGATAAGTAAGAAGAATGTGCGATTGGCAAGGTGTGATATATGTACATCCTGTTGTAATAGTGAGATGAATAAGAATGTGTGAAGTATGTACATCCTGTCATAATAGTCAGATAAATAAGAATGTGTGATTACCAAGGTATGAATTATGTACATCATGTTGTAATAGTGAGATAAATAAGAAGAAGATGGGATTGCCAAAGCGTGACGTATGTACATCCTGTCATAATAGTCAGATAAATAAGAATGTGTGATTACCAAGATATGAAGTATGTACATCATGTTGTAATAGTGAGATAAATAAGAAGAAGATGGGATTGCCAAAGCGTGATGTATGTACATCCTGTCATAATAGTCAGATAAATAAGAATGTGTGATTACCAAGGTATGAAGTATGTACATCATGTCGTAATAGTGAGATACATAAGAAGAAGATGGGAGTGCCAAAGCGTGATGTATGTCCATCCTGTCATAATAGTCAGATAAATAAGAATGTGTGATTACCAAGATATGAATTATGTACATCATGTCGTAAGAGTGAGAACAATAAGAAGAATATGTGATTGCCTAGGCATGAAATATGTGCATGCTGTCCTAATATATAGAGAAATAAGAGGAATATTCCCACGCGCCTTGCTGTGAAGTATGCAGTCTGCTACTGATCGTCACTGGGTTATGGAGCCTTGCTAGTTTCATCACTACTACTAGTAGTGCTGCTGATTACAACGTGTGTTTACGGTTTAGTCACCCCTGGCTCATCACTACTGCTATGTCAGAATCCCTGCAGCCCTGCTGGGGTCGCCGTCAAATTAATCAGACTGCGCCAGCCAATGACACCAGGAGGCGCTGCTTGGTTTTTTTCTTCCTCCAGGAAGATCTGGATCCAGTCGCTGATGCTAGTACGGCTCTGGTGGCAGATGAAGGCGCTGGGTGTAGCAGGCTTTTTCCTAGTTGGTTTCCTTTATCTTCTTCTTCTTCTTCATCTTCTTCTTTTTTTCGAAGGACCTCTTAAATATCGGCGGCTCTGATGTTGTTTACAGAGCGAAGTGCAAGTGTGGGAATGGGTTGATTGACAAGAGTTCCGATGTGGCAGATACACGTGTGAAGTGTGAGGGTTCAGTGTGGATTTGCTGATATCTATTATGAGAGGGAGTGGCATTCCATTTGAACAATTTGTCAGCTAAGTGAGAAATTATATTACTCTCAGAATGTTGTATATTTATTTAGAAACGGCTCTATCGTGATCTGTTTCATGAATATGACTTAACAATTTATACTTGTCGCTTCCAAGCCAGACGCTTGGCATTACTAGGATAGGGCAAGGAGCAGTGGAATGAGGAACACCAGTCATCTGCGACTGAAATTTCCCCTGTTTAAACAACTAACCTACCCCAACAAAAATTAGGTTATGGGTTTTTGGTTTAGTGAAATCAGAAACACAACATGTAAACAATTGCCCTCCTTTTCGAAGCGGTAATATCCGATTATTTTCGTATTTAACCAAATATATTATGAAGAGTTGCAGGAACAGGATCCTTAATTATATATCTATATCATCATCATCATCATGCTGTCTGTTGCGATGCGACAAAGACTGCTTTCATTACTTGACTGTCACTCTCCATTTAGTTCTCTGCTGTGAGAGTGATGTCCATGAGTCAGTCTTAATGTCTCTCAGCTTCAGGTTTCTCTTGATGGTATCCTTGAACCGGAGACAAGGGCACCCTCTCTTTCTGTAACCAGAAGACAGTTGAGAATAGAGGATCTGCTTTGGTAGCCTGTCTGATGACATCCTCATGAGGTGTCCAGTCCACAAGTGGATATCTATATATATATATATATATATATATATATAAGTATATATATATTATATTTATATTTGTAATGAAGAATGAATGCATTGTACCCACCATAATCTGTTGCAAAGCGATACACTCTCCAGGTGTGTTTTCTTCTTAAATAAACTCCTAATTCCCCTTAAGCACATACTCTTTTCATCAATCTATATTATTGCGATGAAAGAGACAAATAAATAGACACTGAAGATGCCGTACTCAAGGTTACTGGAGGGTTACATGACGTAATTGTTCACACACAATATCTACTTTGGCCGGTTCAGCATAAATTTAAAGGTGTTTATATATTGATGTATGCGCACAGCAAGCCGCCCCCAGTTTCTCCATCATTTTCAACTGGCGGGAGTCCCATTATAATTTAGTTATATTTGCAAAACTCCCCTTTCTTCTGTTGTCTTTACTAATTGTAGGGTATTCCATGGAAAGTATTTTGATATATATTTGTGGAGTAATTATGCACATTAATTGACATAATTAGAAGTAATATGCTTGTGTCTTGTGAAGCTATTTTTCGTTTACTTAATAGCTTCAATTTGAGAAATGCCCGCAGATCTTAATCGCGTTTGCATTCAGTACAACCAATTTCCGGTCTGTTGAACAAAGATTTTCTCATCCTCAATAAGAAGAGACACATGCCTAAACATTCATTATTTTCTTCCAATTCGACATGCCCCTAAAGCAGCTTTGTGACGAAGCTTTTGAAGTCACAATCCATTATACTCCCTGTGGTTGCACACCAACTGCAGTCATGCCATCTTTTCAGCATAGGCATAATCTAATCTGAGCTGTCGTTCCTTGTACAACTCAATTGGTTTTCACGTTATTCAATGTGACTAGCTTCACTCTTCTTACATCTACTGCCTTTTTTTCTTGAAGACTTATACTGCCTATCATGGATAAGTCTGAATATACTTGTTTTCAACATTAGACAGTTTGTAGATAGAAAACCCTAGCCTACACTTTTACCGACCCAAGGGATTGTTAAGCTCCCACACCACATAGACATGATTTTGAGAGCAACTGGCCTTTCATGGTGCTGTAAGTTATACACAGCAGTGGAAATCCAAATTGGCAGAGGTGGGGGTATGGGAAGCGAACCACCAAACGTCAGATTAGCAGTCCGACCTAGAAAAATGTCAAACGCTCTAACCACTCCGCCACAGAGTATACAATATTGCCTTGACCCCAATGCATATGCTTATCCAGCATAGTCCCTGTCCAAGAAATATTCTCCAATCACTCCCTCATATGCATTATGAACGGCTATAGATATAACCAAATATGTGTGTGGAGAGTAGCATGTGCAGCAGTACCATTGGACAAACTGTGTGTATTGCATTTCAACATTTAGTCAGTTTGGTATCTCTCCTAGTGTCATTACTTGCTATAACTCTGTCATATGTATATATATATATTTATATATATACCCATGTATATACAACGTATATGCAGATGTAAGCGTAATTGCATGGTGCTGCCACCCAGGTGCTCCTGGGGGGCTCACAGGATAGTGCAATGCACAACCACCAGGTTGAGGTTGGCTCAGTCTGTCCCTGGCAGCCAGAGCCTCCACACTTGCTTTCAAAACGTTTTTCTTATTCTTTTTAGGTCGGGCATTTGAGGGCCAGCCAGGTGCATTACTGTTCTCTACTATTCTCACTTCCTGTAAATAAATAATGTACCCACCAATACTGTGTTGCCGTGCAATTCTTACATAGATATATAAACATCTGGAGGCGGTAATGACCAGTCGCAGCTGGTATCAGTGTTGCCAGGAGCTACTCACAGGTGGCACCATAGTGGCAGAAGCAGGAACTAACTGCTATGACAGTAGGATAGTAGGTAATATCTAATATATAGAAGAGAACTGATAAGTGGTAGTGTCCTTGGTTATATTCCCATAATATATTATAGAGCACATATACAGTGAAAGGCTTGGCGCATTGCGAATAGATTGAAGCATGCTGCCCCCCTCCCTGAATGGGGTAGGGGGGAGGGGGGGCGAGTGGAGCAGGACAGTAGAGAGCTTATTACATGCGATAACAGTTTTATCACTATCCATATATGCTAGCTTCTCTTGACATTGCTTTCCTCAAGGTTGCTGCATAGACCGATGAAAACAGCAACTTTTGAAAGGCAAAGAGTTTATGTAGATTCCATTACATATCTGGAGTACGTAATAAAAGTGTATCACCACATAGAAGGGAATGCTGAGTTAATTTAATAGAATATGTTACTGCATAAGGCTACGTTGTAAGAGGTTTGACATGCCTGCCAACATTAATTTTCATGGTTGCACTTCAAATATTTCAAAAGTCAACCAGTTAAGATAAAAGTGATATATTACAAAATGATGGTAGATTATAACAATCTTGTAAAAGCTCAAAACCATGGGTTTACGCAAGATTAAAGTTGCAAAGTTCGATAACACCATACAATCTTTTAAAGCGATGCAATCATGTCGATTTGAACCTACATATCCATCTTAGATACTGGTACAGTTATTAAGCATTTGGTGCTATTTAGAAGGGGAACTGGGTTAATTTAGTTGATCATATTACTATTACAATCTAGGAGGTCAGAGTTTAGGCAAACATACCAACATTAATGTTGCATATTTGCATTTCAATTAAGCAATTTTAAATCAAAGTTACTTCTAGCTCATGTAACATATATTCTAACTATCAACATGATATATTGATCTCAGAAATGATAGACATTAACACCCATTGGACTAGGCAACGTGAATAAGAAGAAACACACAGCACATACAATAGGGATCAGGGGGGCACCATACGACAACCAGCAACACCCCCTCATCATCATTGTATTAGTCAGACTGAATGCACCAAACTGTCTTTTCTTTTCTGTACTCACTCTTTTTTTCAGGGTATGTATCTATTTATTATTGGGTAGTCCGATGTCTTTTTTCGGGGATACAACGGACAGGGCTGCCCTCTATTGAAGATCTTCTGATCAAAAAGAATCTCCGGTGGACTGTACACCTCATGAGGATGTCATCAGACAGGCTACCAAAGCAGATCATCTATTCTCAACTGTCTTCTGGTTACAGAGGGAGAGGGTGCCCTCATCGCCGGTTCAAGGATACCATCAAGAGAAACCTGAAGCTGAGAGACATTATGACCGACTCATGGACATCACTGTCACAGCAGAGAGCTAAATGGAGAGCTGCAATCAAGTAATGAAAGCAGTCTGTGTCGCATCACGACCGACAGCATGACGATATTACATTTATTGCGTTACTTTACTTGGAAGGAACTTTTATTTTAATTTCCGAAGTGTTGAGCTATTTGAAGTGCAATCATGGAATATACATGTTGGCAACCATGCCAAAACTCTGACACCATAGGCTACTAGAGTAACAGGTTCGATTAAATTACCCCAATAAAATAGTCCCTTCTATGTGGGAGCAAATGCTTACTAAGTGCATCAGTATCTACCTTAGATATGTACATTGAAATATAGATAATTGTTTTGGTCTTGAGGTTTTGATGCTTCATTGGACTATGCACCTTTGGTCGTAATGCTTGCATGGCGTTTTATTCGTGGCGGAGGAGGACCCTCCCCCCCCCCCGTCTCCTTCATATCCCCCACAACCGTCACCCCCCCACCCCCTCGGCACTGCCTCCAGCCACTCCTCCTCCAGCCTCCTGCTGCACCACTCGGCGGTGAAGAAGGGGAGTCATCCCGGGAGGAGTACCGCATCGCCCTCCGGATGCTCGAGTCCCACCCTTCTTTCCCTTCTGACTCCATTCCCGCTCTCACCCATCACCATTCTCCGCGCCAACCAGACGATTCTGTCGCCTACCAGCTACCATTATTCTGAGACGGTATTCACGTGGATTGCGGACGGTAGGCTCCCTGCCGGATGCCACGACCCGGTTGCCATCAACCCCATCCGCCTCAAGGCGTTCACCCTTGCCGTGACGGCTGCGGCGACTCTACTTTAATAACAAAGAAACACTACTGCATACAACTGGGAACTGCTGGTGCCATACAACCAACAGAAACGCCCCCATCGCCATCTTCTTAGGAGACAACCCATGATTGTCTTCTCTGTTCTCTACCCACTCTCTTCTTACATAGTCTGAATCTATTTAAAGCAGACATGGCAGTACTAATAAAAACACTATTTTCAAAAGGAAATGAAGGGAGGAAGAGCGTACTTGCGACTCAGAGATCAATGCTATTATTCATCTTCATATAAAAGACGAATGGTCGAATGAGTAGAGCATCCATCTCCTGTTTTGGGAGATCGGGAGATCCGAACCCATGAATTTGTGGATTTGAATCCTGGTTGAGTTATACCGATGACTTAAACATTGATTCTTGTCGCTTCCTAGCCTGGCACCCGGCATTATTTGGATAGGGCAAGGACTGGTTGGCTCAGTGTCCGGATACTGTGACTGAGTGGGATATCAGGTCATGGTGCTGGCAGCCTGGGTTCCCAGTGGGGCAGCACCATAAAGTCACCTTGAGTGTACATTGTCACAAGTCAGTACCCGTCCTGATATGACCTTAGATGTTGCTAGGACGTAAAACAACAACAAACAAACCATCTTCATATAAAAGGGCTGAGAGGATATCGATGAAGTGAGACGATCTTTTGCGTGAGTTGTCGATAAATCGCATCGCGTATGACGTCACTCCCGGAAACTAGGTTTGCAACTTCCGGAAAGTAGTGCTTTCTGGTTTTGGGGGATCTTTTTGGTTAAACGCAAAATGAATCGATTCTAGATTCCTGTCAGATTGGTTATTTTCGGTTTCCATTTAAAGCAATCAGAAATGGATATGAACTCGGAGTGAACTGCACTGGCTGAGAGGAGTAGTGCTGATGATGGCCACAGGTGGCGCCATCAGTTGTGGAAAGCTGCAGAGTAGTGTTAGACCAGAGTTGGTAGTATATATTCATTCTTTATATTTACATAATGGATTGTTTAAGGATGATATTAATATACTGATATATATAATACATATATATATATATATATATATGTATTATATTATATTATATGTCTTCTGAATTATGTATTATAATATGTATTATGTATTATACATTGCATATTATATGTTATATATTATACATGGTACATTATATGCATTGTCTATTCTAGATTCATTCCATATTCTAGAATTCTAGATTCTAGATTCTAGATTCTATACTGTATTCTATATAGTATATATTTTATATATGATGGACTTGTAATCCCTCTAAGTAGTCAAAATAAGATAAAACACATTGAAGACACGCCAATGGTGGTTGACCATGAATTATAGAAGTGTAATGACCTATTACTGAAAACGACCAAAATCGGCTGGTGGGTGGGAAATTTGTGGGTTTATTTTCCTAGAATCTACGTCAAGAACTAAGGCTTTGGTGAAGTACTCGCAAAATGGAAATTACCACACACAGAAGTAATTTACAATTTGGACAAATGGCTATGATATGGAACTTTATATCAGGAATCAGATCAAGGTATAAGGTTTGCAGGTTGACAGTTTGGAATCAGTTACTCAGGCACGTAACCCTATTAATTCAATTGTTGTTTTTATTGTAGGTTTGGGTGGGTGGCTAAGAAAGCTGGTTGGTGGTAGGTGTTTGGCATTGTGTGGCTAAGTGGCTCGTGGCTGCGATGGAGGCTGGTGTAACATCACAGCTTCTCATTGCTGCATGATTTGGGGTCGCCTGGGGCCCGGTAGGGGCACGAGACGGGGGACTGTTTGGGAGTCAAACCCAGGAGGCGCCACCGTAGCCCTTTGCTGCGCGAACATTACCCATGTCATCAACCAACATGCACAATGTATCTAGAAATAAACGCAAATTTAAACACTCCTTCGACTCAAATTGGTTTGCATTCAGAATGAATCGTTTTCACTTTGCCGAATCAGCAACCAAACCAGCCGTGTTCGAAGTGGCCGAAGTGGCCGAAGTGGCCGAAGTGGCCGAGGTGGCCCACATGAACACGGGTAATTAAGGTCATGTTTCCCATGCCGACCTATAGGTGTCGCCTCGTGGACAATTTCTGGAACGTGTCTATTTTGGGAAGAGTGTCAATCTGACCTTCGGATGTTGTGGCCCTAGCTTTGCAATTTACCTAATATTAATGGCTTTGCAATTCAGAACCTATTCATGGCCCATCTACTATCACTGGTGAGATGGGTATATTCTCTGGTCCCCTTCTGGACCTAACTGTAGGAGCAATGCATACAAATAAAAGTGAGAAGGAAATAAGTGTGCATGCGCTGAAAATGTCGTTGGCAGCAAAGCAAGGGTGTATGATCATTGAGTTTGCCGGTATGCTTAGAGCAAAACTTGGATTGTATTCAAAATTAATATAAGTGCATAACAATTTGGCACAAACATGGATGGACGGATGCAATATAATAATATCATGAATATGTTTAAGACACAACTCTCCATAATTAAGCATTTTGAGCTAAGAAACAAACAATTTCAGTCACTTTACAGGCTGATGTTCACATTACCATTTTGTCCATTGATTAGACATAAGTAATTCTTGTTCTAAATATTAAAATGTCAAATGTGTCAACAAAAACTTGCTTCAATGAAATATATAACCAATGTATAATTAACCCTACACATTTCCTAGCCCAACAAATGTTACTAACCATAGGATATCAATAAAAATATGAATAAAATGAGTCTGGTTATGGCTCCAACAGTACTCTGAGTGCACAGATTTGTATCAATCTAAATACAGATGGTATAACTATAAGATGTGCTGATTAGATTGATCTAAATGCAATGCTAGATACATTGACTTATTATATATATTCTTTAGTTGGTATTCTATGTTTCAAACAAGGGCTGAGATGAGCTGAAACTAGTACATTTCATAGCTGCACCCAGTGTCTTAGCATTATCCATCTGCACAATGCACCGTGCAGCTGGAATTGCAGGTAAACCCAAGTTATTGATATCAAAAGGCATGTCATCTCATTTCTAGCCCATGAAAGATCTAAGGTAGCGATAAGATGACAGATAATTATCGATTTCGGATTCCTCATATCTGTACATAGTTAGTCGAAGTTGCTGAATACTTTGACACCAGGATCTATATGAGATCCATAGGAACATGGTATTTGATCGTTGCGCTCAGGTAAGCAATTACAAAGGATATTTTGTTAGATGTATATCTAGATTCATGTTGGGGTTAATTCAAACGAAAGTTGTCTATGTTAATTGACATAACAAAAGGCATACATGCTACAACATGTCAAATCATTTGGTTGGAATCAAAAGACGATCATGACCAGTCAGTTATGTAAACTTTTACACATGATGCTTCAATATGCCGATGACAATTCTCCAATAAACCACCATACATTAAAAGATACATACTGTTGTAATGTATCTGACCTTATCAATATCACACGTTGCTGTGATTCCAATTGGTTTCTGTATTATCTCACACTTCTTAAGCACATTTAAATGCCATGGCATAATGCTATGAAAGCATAACCTCCTCAAAACACAATTGTTCATCGACATTTGATCTCACATATCCAACTAGGATATATATACAATGCTATAAGAAACAAATCCTCGGGTATGACTGACGCTTGCCAATATCCAGTGGAGGTGAGGTGCGCGGCAAGTGGCACCTTGCGCAGTATAGCAATATCAATAATTGTAATAATATCAATGATATCAATAATATCAATACTATCAATAATATCAATAATACTAATAATATCAATAATATCAATACCATCAATTATATCAATACCCTCAATATTATCAATAATATCAATAATATGAATGATATCAAAAATATCAATAATATCCATAATGATAACAATTGCCTTACATATTGGATGTGATGTATAACGAAATTTGCGAGTATACATAGGGGAAGTATTGTCCGTATTGTTATACTCCGCGGAGACAAACACTGTACCCATGGCTCCATCTTCGGGCTCCTCGCCTCCACCCGATGTAGAACAGTGTCACTCACAACGGAGAATATATATACACATATATTTATATATATATTGCGGTCGTTAAATATATAAATTGCAGTTTCTCTCCCATGTGAGTGATATGCTGCTACATTGAAATGTATTTGCATCATATGTATCTAACATATATAGGGTTAAACCGGGAGCAAACATATGCATGCATTCCCAGCCCAAACCATCAAGCAGATAGTCCTGCGACTGCGCACATACCGTATGCAGATTGGAAAATTGGATGTGACACTACAGGTTGTGACGGTAAGGAATGTGACAGCATTACGGTGGTAATATCTTACCTGTGCATACTACAGTAAGGCGATGATCCAGTAAGTGTCACCTGCTGTAGTATGTGCAATACGAGGTTGTCAACACAGTGCCCAACAGCAATCAGACACCACCGGGCGCGGTAGTCTGATCGGTAGAGCGCAGGCTTCCCGCGCGGAAGGTCGGGAGTTCGAATTCCCAGCCGATTCAAACCAAGGACTTATATAATTGTGATACTTGTGATACAAGCTGAACTCTGTTCCGGAATTCACCTATCTCGGATGCACTATATCAAGTGATGGACGCATTGATGCTGAGATACAGAGGAGGATGGCCAAGGCTAGCGCATCTTTCGGCCGACTACGCCAGAGACTCTGGAACAACCACCATGTGTCCATTCGGGTCAAAGGTAAGATCTACCGCGCAATCGTGCTATCCACCCTACTATACGGAGCCGAGGCCTGGACAGCGTACAGACAGCAGGTGAAAAAGCTGCATGCCTTCATGATGCGACATCTGCGTTCAATCATGAGGCTAACCTGGAAGGACAAAGTGACGAATAAGGAAATACTCGAACGGATGGGGCTGCCCTCTATGGAAGATCTTCTGATCAAAGAGAATCTCCGGTGGACTGGACACCTCATGAGGATGTCATCAGACAGGCTACCAAAGCAGATCCTCTATTCTCAACTGTCTTCTGGCTACAGAAAGAGAGGGCGCCCCCGTCTCCGGTTCAAAGATACCATCAAGACCGACTCATGGACACAACTCTCACAGCAGAGAGCTAAATGGAGAGCGGCAGTCAAGTAATGAAAGCAGTCTTTGTCGCATCGCGACCGACAGCATGATGATGATGATGACTTGTCACTACCTAGCTTGGCGATTGATATCAATACGCTAGTACAAGGACTGGTTCACACGGTATCAGAATACTGTGGTTGTGTGGGATATCGGGTCATGTTCCCGTCGCCCTGGTCTCCCAGTGGGGCAGCACTAGAAAGTTGCCCTGAGACCGCACTGCCCCAAGTTGGTCACCGTTTGTATGTGGCCTTAATAGTTTCTAAGACGCAATCAACAAACAAACAAAGCATGCAGAATATATAGCGGAAGTAATGCCTTAGTGTATGACGTACACACATTCCGCAATGACAGCTGCCACTGTCAGACTATGACAGTTGACAGCTCACTATCAGAAGGATTGCCATAGGGATTAATTCAGGGTGCCTATGCGTGGACTCCATATGCTATAATGCTTAATCTACTCCATCTGTAGGTATATGGCATAAAGTAAGCCTAAACAAGGCTAGCAGAAAGCCAAATCATCGTTGACAATTCTATTTGATGCTCCTAAGTCATTGCAATGATGTCCTGGCATACCATGTGATCTGCCACCCTGAGGAGAATCCACTGAGATTAACAAACATTGTTTGCACATGCACATTGAAAAATAGCTCGCACATTATTCTTCGGTGAGAGCGGTTAGAGTAGACAGTTACCACACTAAGTGATGAATTAAGCACTTAAAGAAATACAAAGTTAGAAACACAGAACATGCTAGCTCAATATTATATAGGCATTTTCTGAAAGTGCTTGACTGTTGGAACCATGACACCCCACGGAATGGATATGCCTGATATGAGCTTAGATGTTGCCAGGATATAAAATACCAAACAACTAACATAGTACAGCACACTACGACAGCGATCAAGGTGATAGCCACATGTGAAGCTGTGGTGCCCTCGTCCTATTGTCGCATGATTAACTTTCCAATCGATGCTTTATAAGGGATGATTGTATAACATTCCACTATTGGAGTGGGCTCTGAGGCCTTGGCATAAACTGGCATGAGGGGGATTAAACGTGATGATTCTGACCGCTTACCTGATGGAGGGTGGAGGGTGGAGGGTGGAGGGTGGAGGGTGGTGGGTGGAAGGTGGAGGGTGGAGGGTGGATGGTGATGGTGGATGGTGGATGGTGGAGGGTGGAAGGTGGAGGGTCGAGGGTGGAACGTGGAGGGTGGCGGGTGGAAGGTGGATGGTGATGGGTGGAGGGTGGGGGGGGTGGAGGGTGGGGGGGTGGAGGGTGGAGGGTGGGGCAGGGGGTGGAGGGGGTGGAGGGTGGAGGGTGGAGGGCTGGAGGTGGAGTGGTGGAGGGGTGGAGGGTGGAGGGTGGGGGGGTGGAGGGTGGAGGGTGGGGGGTGGAGGGTGGAGGGGGGTGAGGGTGGAGGGTGGGAGGGTGGGGAGGGTGGAGGGTGGAGGGTGGGAGGGGATGGTGGAGGGTGGATGGGTGGATGGTGGAGGGTGGGGGTGGAGGGTGGAGGGTGGAGGGTGGAGGTGGAGGGGGTGGAGGGGGTGGAGGGTGGGGGGGGGGAGGGGGAGGGTGGGGGGGTGGTGGGTGGAGGGTGGAGGGGGGGGGGTGGAGGGGGGGGGGTGGAGGGTGGGGGGTGGAGGGGGTGGAGGGTGGAGGGTGGGGGAGGGGGTGGAGGGTGGGGGGTGGAGGGTGGAGGTGGGGTGGAGGGGGGGGGTGGGGGGTGGATGGGAGGGTGGGGGTGGTGGATGGTGGGAGGGTGGAGGGTGGGGGTGGGGGTTGGGAGGGTGGAGGGGGAGGGGGGGGTGTGGAGGGTGGGGGGTGGAGGGTGGAGGGGAGGTGAGGGTGAGGTGGTGGGGGGTGATGGAGGGTGGGGGTGGTGGGTGGTGGGGTGCGGGGAGGGTGGTGGAGGGTGGGTTGGTGGGGGTGGTGGTGGTGGGGTGGGTGGTGGGGTTGGGTGGGGGCGATGTGGTGGGGTGAGGGGGTGGGTTGGTGAGGTGGTGGGGGGGTGGGGTGGGTGTGTGGGGTTGTGGGGGCGTGGGGTGTGGGAGGGTGTGGTGGTGGTGGGGGTGTGGGTGGTGGGGGTGTGGGGGCTTGGTGCGGGGTGTGGTGGGGGGTGTGGTGTGCGGTGGTGGGGATGGGGGCTGGGGCTTGGTGCGGGTTGGAGAGGGGTTGGTGGAGGTGGGGACTTGGTCGGGGGCTGATGGGGGATTGGTGTGGGTGCGGGTTTAATGGGGGGTTGACGGGATTAGGTGGGGGTGGGGTTTGGTGAGGGGTTGGTGGGGGTTGGGTGTGGGAGTGGGGGTTGGGGTAGTTAATTAGTGCTAACATGCAGGTGAGGGGGTACATAGTGCTGGGAGGGGCCGGGGAGGACCGAGTGAGTCCGACGTTTTAATTACGGACCCCGGCAAGGTAGACACCCGGTGATGGGCGCGTGCCGTGCCGAGAGACGGTGGGTGTGGGTAGGGGGGGGGGGCGGTGGGGTGTAGGGAATGATGTCTCCCGTGACGTCACAGCGAGGTTAGGACGCCTTGTGAGGTGAAGAGGAGGCAGGGAATGGAGGGAGAGGAGAGGACGGCTGTGGGATGGGAGTTGGGGATGCCGAGAGATGGGAGGTTTTGGTGGGTGGCGGGTGTGGGGGGAGAGGGTGTCTCATTTGACTGTTCCGTGAGGTTAGGGCACGTGGTGGGGGGGGGGGGGGGGTAAGGCGGTAGGGGATGGACGGGGAGAAGAGGTGGGAGGGGAAGGGGGTGAGGTGGAGAGCGGAGGAGAGAGGAAGATGAATGGACGAGCTGAGTGAGATGGCGAGGGAGGCCGGAAGAGCGGAATGAGGAGAGAAGATGGGGAAGGGATGAAGTAGGACAGGAGGAGATAGGAGAGAGGGGTCGGGGGATGACTAGGCAATGAGAGAAAGGGGAGATAGGGGGTGTTTGAAGGGTGGGGATCTGTGATGTCAGTCGGTCAAGCTGTAAGGCTGTCGCACTATCACGCTGAGAGGCCGTCAAGCTGTCAAGCTGTCAAGCTGTCAGGCTTTCATGCTGTAAGGCTCTCGCACTGTCACTGCGTCATGCAGTCACATTGTCACGCAGGCATGATATTACTCTATCAGTGCAGTAATCTATCACATGGCTCTGCCTCCCTTCCACAAAAACACTGCTATGATGTTCCGTTGTCGGACTGTCATGCCGTCACCTTGTCTCTCCGTCATGACTTCAGTTGAATATTCCAGTATGCTGTCATTTTATATATAGTAAACGTTTATATCCGTTTATATCTACCTTTCGCCCCTGCTATTCTCACCGACTCCCTCTTCAAAATCTCGGGTCCTTTTGTTCCCTCTCTCTTGGTACTTCCCTCTCCCACCTTCATTTACTTTCTATCACAACATTTCCCATTCCAATTCTTCTCGGGTTTTCTCCACCATTCTCTTGTTGCACCACCCCTATGTCTTTTGTGATACCTCTTCCCTCTTTTCTGGCATGTGATTTGATATATCCCTCCAGATATCCGCGTATCTCAACTGTATCCTTTCTCCGGCACTTCTCCCACTCTCTCTACTCTCTATATCTCTCTCGCTATTCAGCCTTCCATTCTCTCTAATCCCCTTTCCCACCACAGCCTCTCTCTAATCCATGCAGGCTCTCTCACTTCCACTCCAATTTCCTCACAAGGCCCAGAACATCACTTTCTCTGATCAACGCTGTGTAGGCTGTGCCAACACATAACCTCACCCCACCCTCCCTTCCACACACACCCCCAGCCACACTCACCCTACCCTCCCACACCCACACCCACACCCACTCCCCCAAGAAGCCTGCAGGTGTGGGATGGCGGAACAGAGACTGGAGGCTGGTGTGAGGCGTCCCCCTGTGTCCCGTAGCCAACTTCTCTAGCCCGTTGCCATTAAGGCTAGCCTGTTCAACCACTGCCCTCTGAGCGCTGATTGCTTATCGCGCTTTCTTACGCAGTGATTCTCTCCTGTTCCACAACCTGCAGTGATTTGCGCTCCAGCTGGGTCAGATACTCGACGATTTTGTGCTGGGGGTAATGATGTGTTTTATTTACAATCAAACTTTCTCAACAGTTGGCCCAAGCATAGTTCACTGCTGTATGTTCTATGCACCTTCCAAGCAGAAGTTTATGTTGAGTTTGGTTGTATTAATTTTATAAACTAAAACATGTCTATTTTCCATATAGACCATCTCCCTACAAACGCCATTCCATCACCTCTGCCAATTTGGATTTTCACCGTCGTTTATAACTTACAGTGATAATATCAAAGGCCAGCTGCTCTCATACCATGGCAATGTGGTGTGGGCGGTTAACAATCCCTTGGGTCGGTAAAAGTGTAGGATGTATACACCAAGTGTGCAATGGTGAAAGCAAGACTATTCAGACTTATCCCTGATATACAATATACATCTTCAAGAAAAAGAAAGAATGCCACTGGATTTTTAAATCAGACTTCCTCAAACCCAAAGTACACATCACCATTATTGACCCGCCAGACTTCCTTTTCAACCCCATTCACAATTGTGAAGTGTTACCCATCACCCACGCAACAACTCGAAGTACATCACTGGAGCTGAGAAGTCTATGTTGGGATTTCATCAAGGTACCATCAAGGTCGACTACTTCCACGTGTCTACCACATCAACCTTCATTCTGGAGCCACACCACATCTTTGTCACTCCCCCCTACATCGTCCCCACCCATCCACTCCCTACTACCCACCCACATACCCCCCACCCCACACTCATCTTTTGACAGAACAGACAAGTGTCATCCTTTGCTTATCCATCATCTGACACCCAAACCCGATTCACCATCCTTCCCACACACACCCTCAACCTACATACCCAATCCTCTCTTCCTTCCCTCCTTCACCCAAGCACCCTCAACCTACCTACCCAATCCATTGTTCCTTCCTTCCCACTCACACCCTACATTTACCTACCCAATCCGCTCTTCCTTCCTTCCCTCACACACCCTCAAGCTACCTACCCAATCCATTGTTCCTTCCTTCCCACAGACACCCTACCCCGACGTACCCAATCCTCTCTTCCTTCCCACACACACCCTAAACCTACCTACCCAATCGTCTCTTCCTTCCTTCCCACACACACCCTAAACCTACCTACCCAATTATCTCTTCCTTCCTTCCCACACACACCCTAAACCTACCTACCCAATCCTCTCTTCCTTCCTTCCCACACACACCCTAAACCTACCTACCCAATCCCCTCTTCCTTCCTTCAAACACATACACTCAAACTACCTACCCAATCCATTGTTCCTTCCTTCCCACAGACACCCTAACCTGACCTACCCAATCCTCTCTTCCTTCCTTCCCACGCACATCCCCAACCTACCTACACAATCCTCTCTTATTTCCTTCCCATATGTCCATCGGCTCATTTCCTCATGATCTCCACACCTCCACACTCCTCCTAGACTTCCTCCCCACCCTCCCCTTCCTCTGTATTCTACCTTCCCACCCATTCTCTCACCCTGAACCCACATCTCTCACCCGCAGTCCCCCAACTTTATATGTTGCCTTGGTTTATAAATTTAAATAAACAAACCACATACACAAGTGGGCGTGGATAGACTAGTGATCTCAGCGAACACAGGTGGTGAAATTGTTAGCCAAATAGGGAAGAATGCGGGTTCGATTCCCACTCTAGTCGCCTTATTTTATACTGTCATCACCACAATGACACTGGTAGTTGTGAACTTGATCCTGTACAAGTTAGATGATGTACAGTCACTGAAGCTACCGTGTACATGTACATCTAAGTACATTGCCTGTATACATGTAAATTGTAAGCATTAAAATGACTTAGGCATGTCAAGCATTTAACAGAGTTGCAATCAATTCCAGGGGGATGAATACAGTTGGTTGCATTGAGCTCTCAAGCACGACTTCACATAGACAGGTAGAAAAGGGTAGAGGGGGATATCATGGAGCCTATTTGGTGAAATTGTTAGCACACTAGGCCCACGATGTGAGTTCGAATCCCACTCTAGGAACACTTCTTTTCCCATTTCCATTACTCCCACTACAATCCAATTCTACTTCCACCTTCCCTCACTCCCAATCTACCCAGACCTCCTTCTCCTAAGAACCTTTCCACAACTATGCCCCATAGTCCCCCGTATTCCCCCCATTATCTCCCATCCCAAGTGGCCTCACCCCACACATACTCACACATACTCACACCCCGACCCAGTCCACCCCCTACCTCCCCATCACCATCCTGCCAACACCCAACCCCAGAACTGGCTGCCAAGGTCCAGGCCTTGGCTACAGGAGCGTATCAATCACTTACAGGAGTAGATATCAAACCTGCCAAAGGGCGGCCACCCCCACGACACCCTCCCCTCCCCTATATCCGTTCGTGCCAACCCCGCCTCAGCTAACGCCGCCTCCAGTGGCTGCGTGTTCGGGGTGGGGTGGGGGGGGGGGAGATGGGGTGCTGGACTACATTTGGATAATCATACAACCCTAATAGCCGCCATATAATCTGATCAATGTTAACATGTGTGCCTCATGCCATGCTCCATTAGTGCCAGCCTTTGGGCGCAATACACATATCCAATACATCACTTACATTTCTTGGGAAGGACTTTGATATTGTGGCCACTGAAAAGGTTATGTTACTTTGAACAATTGATTGTATTAAGTGCTATGTTGTATTAAAATAAGAGTGTACATTTGATTAGGTTACATTTAAGTAGTTGTCAGTAAAGTTTGCTTTATTTAACGATGCCTCTGAAACACATTGATTTTCATCATCGGGTATTGGATGTCAGATATATATCTGACATCCAATTTCTGACATTCAGATATATATCGGACATCCACAAAAATATGTCTTTCTGACATATTTATGAGGAGGAAACCTGCTGCTGTCATGTGGGTTATTATATCTGCTAAGCAGCACGGGGTCTTTTATATGCACTTTGCCACAGCAGAATATCAAATACCAGAGCCTTTGATGAACCAGTCATGGACCACTGGTTGGAGTATTTGTCAGAGAACCTCTACACATACTCTTGATACTATTTAATATCTGCTAATGAGATCACTTGTAGGGATCATTACGTGAATTATCACGCCAGAAGACACATTATTGTACTCACAAAGTTTAATCGAAAGGAAAGCAGAAAGCTCTTCCCAAGAAAACCCCAAAACACTAACATAGAAACTTAAGAAAACAACTAACATAGTAATGAGAATAGAACAAACATACAATGCCAAGAGGGCCCAACAAAACTAACATAGGCTTCTAAACGTACCAACATACTATATATCTGCTACTGAAATGCAGACAATCAAATAACTTATCAGCAGCTACTGTTTGGTAAGACAACACCAACACTACAGCTGGCCAGCATTGAAAACAAGCCTGGGTACCCAGGCTTACATGTTATGGACAGAATAAATACAGCCTCAATAAAAAAACAAATTTAAATTTAAAAAAGTTGCCTCAAGCATATGTTGGACAGGTTTGGACTAGCTGATGGTGGTGGGGGGAGAGAGGGCACATCTGACCTGCACCACAAGGTATACCTATCTGGGCATAAGTCATGTGACATAGCTGTCTGGTACCTGGCACCCATTTGTTCACAGAGTAATATATAAGGGAGCAAGCTATCATGTGCAACTTCTTTTTCTGTGCAATAGTACTTTTATTACATGTGCAACCATATTAATAGCGCACAACTACCCTAACTAATTCTCAATTCCTAATACGTACGAAACAATGTAACAAATAAAAGAGTATCTGATCACATTGAACTACGACTGAGTGAAGGCATTAGAATTTACGGAATTGGAAATCCTAACCCAACAACAAAATCCTTGCCTGCATATCTGAAATGATTTAATGCACACCATCCTCTTTACGTATGGCATTGTGTACACTTTAATTCCAGAATTTACTCCATACATAATTTACTATATAAACCATGTAAAAAGAAATTGTGTAAATACCTAAATACGTGTAACACCTACGGTCGGAAGACCAGTGCTACGGAACTGACAACATATATATATATACATATATATATATATATATATGAATGAAAATGAATTTACCAAAAATAAATAAAAATAAAAATATGTATTACCTTTATATCCTTATACGCGCATACAATTATGCTATTACAAAATGGATTTAGCTACCCCACACTCCGAAATATTTTACAGAACGGTGGATGTCGGGTAGTGTCCGCTATTCTCGCCTTTAATGACGTAATTCGGACGTTAGCCAATGGGCGGGCTTGAGTGTAGCTAGGCGTGGTTAAAAGGGGTACACGGCGCATGCGCGTTAAGGTGTAGGTTAATGCTGATGATGCAGTGTTATATGATGGAGGCTGCGTCATTATTGGTATTCCTAAATGAGGCCGGGTGCACCAGGATGGCGCTTAATTTGGGTTGATTTAGGTACTTTGTGTACTACTTATGGCGGCTATGCAATATGAATCGTGGGGTTGACATTATACCAGTGTAATATGTGCATGACATAGATACTGTTATGTACACACACAGTGCGGGTAATGGGGAGGGATCGTCAGCAGAAAGGCGGTCGCACATTAGGCGGTATCGGGGATATGTTTTTTTCGTTGATGTGCAATCGGGAGAAGGAATGGTGTTTCTGGTGTCGCCCACTGCCAAGTTTGTTTGTATATGTTGCAATATGTTGCAATATGGTATATATATATACATGAACGCAAGAGAATGGAATGCACTGAGATTAGAAGAAAGAACTACAGGGGCAGTAGAAACATATATAACAAGTTAATCAAAAGAGAGCTAAATGCACTGCTAGACTAACAACACATAACATTAATTAAAAAAAGAAAAAAGAAAAAGAAAGATAGGTAAATAAACTGAAAATACACTGATCATTCAAGCGATGTATTAGCGGGTATACATGCTAGATATGATACATACAGGTAGTAAACTATAAAGTTAAAAACTAATGACCACTAGTCAGTCCACTGTCTGAGAAATTAATTATTTGTAACAAAACACCTATCCGATTGCAGAACACACAAACTCACAGAGGTTCGGGGATTGAGAGACAGAGACAGAATGCATCCAGTAGATAGCTACACAACTGAAAGTGATACAAAGAAGGGGAGTCACAAGACTATTACTGTCTAGCGGCGGAAACAAGTCATTATTAGACTTAACTGTCATGGGCAGCATAAATACATCCATCACAAACAAAAAATGTATATGTGGTGTATAACGTATTATGCGAGTATAAAAATATGAAGGGAATTTCCTATTATTCTATATTATTATTATTACTTCATACCATTGTTATTTTCCGTAAGACTATGCACTGGACTGGTGGCGCCACCTGCACTCACCGCACCCTCCACATGGCCGACATTGTCAGTCGTGTCATGATTTGTAGCCACATAGAAAGGGAATACTGAGGCAATGTAATTGAATGTGTTACTGCAGAACCCTATACTGTCTGAGTTGTGGCACGCATACCGAAATTAATGTTGCATGATTGTCATTCAAATATCTCAAAAGTTAGCCATTTAAAATAAAAATTACTTTAATTTTAAAAGTAAATGGATTATAACGATCAACCTCATGCGTTGATCTCAGAATATAAGATAAACTCAAAGACCATCAGATAATGGAACTTTAAATTAATATTACATCGAACTTAAATTATATATTAGTCATCCTGTTCCGAAAATGAGGTGATTACGTCTTATTAATGTATTTAGGCTTAAACTAAAGTAAGGTTGATTATACCGATCAACCTAATATGTGTATCTCAGAAAATGACAGAAACTCAAATTCCATTGGACTATGCAACTTTAAATTAGGATTACATGAAACTTAACTTATAAATCACTTCTAATACCCCCAAAATTAGATAATTACATTATACTTTTTTAGTTTGGTTTAAACTAAAGCGGCGTTGATTATTCCGATTAATCTCAGCAAATGACGGAAACTCAAAACCATCGGACTATGCAGCTTTAAACCAATGCATTTAAACATACGTATAGAGTAAAACCTCTCTAATTTGACCGACCATGGGACCGACTTTAAATGGTCCATTTAGCGAGATAGTCAGCATAGACAGTTGTATTATTGTTACTATGGTATAGTATTGGCGATCATTTGGGACCCAAATAACGCGATCGTTATCTAGTGGAGTGGTCACTCTCTGGAGGTGGCCGGTTAGAGAGGTTTTACGGCACATATTTTGACAAAACCCACACTTGTTCTAATCAGCCCCGTCTTATCTCCACAACAGGCATCAAGGAGTACTGCGAGACAGAGATGCTGAACGCCACATGCTCACACCCCGATGACGTCATCCTCATGAGGCACGCGCGCTACGGGCGCATGCGCATGGGCCGCTGCGTGAAGCTCGACTACGGTCACGTGGGCTGCTCCTCAGACGTCCTTGACCTTGCCGACTCGCGGTGTTCGGGGAGGAGGCAGTGCATCATCCGGATACCAGACGCCCTGTTCGCCAAGACGAAGCCGTGCCCTGATGACCTGAAGCCCTACATGGAGGCGACCTTTGAGTGTGTCCGGGGTAAGTTGCAACCTCGTTCTGGGTCCTCTGTAGTGGTAGTGTGACGTATGAGTGTGTCCAGGGTAAGAAGCAGCCTCGTTCTGGGTTCTCTCTAGTGGTAGTGTCACCTTTGAGTGTGTCCAGGGTAAGTTGCAGCCACGATCTGAGTTCTCTGTAGTGGCTGCACAACCTGTGAGTTTGTCTGGGATAAGTTGCAGCCTCGTTATGGGTTATGTGTAGTGGTAGTGTGACATGTGGGTGTCTGGGGTAAGTTGTAGCATCGTTCTGGGGTATCTGTAGTGCTAGAATGACCTTTGAGTGTGTCCGGGGTAAGTTGCACCCCTGTTCTGGGGTCTCTGTAGTGGTAGTTCATCTGTCCAAGGTAAGTTCTAGCCTATATATCGGTTATGTGTAGTGGTACTGTGACCTGTCAGTGTGTCTGGGGTAAGTTACATCCACATTCTGGGTTATGTGTAGTGGTAGTGCAACCTGTGAGTGTGTCTGGGGTAAGTTGCAGCCAGATTCTGGGGTATCTGTAGTGGTATATTGACCTGTGAGTGTGTCCAGGGTAAGTTGCAACCCCGTTCTGGGTTCTGTGTAGTGGTAGTCCGAGGTAAGTTGTAGCCTCGTTTTCTCGGTTCTCTCTCAGGTGTGCGGTGGGAGGTGTGTGCGGGGATGTGTGTGGGGGGGAAGGGGTGCTGGGAATGGGGGGTGCAGGGGGAGGTAGTGGAGGGAAGGGTGTGCAGGGAGGGATGGGGGAGGATGGCATGGAAGAAGAGATGGACTTGGTTGTTGATTGTGGTAGTTTTACGTCCTGGCAACAACTAAGGTCATATCGGGTACCGACTTGTGACAGTGCACACCAATGGGGACTTTATAGTGCTGCCCCACTGGGAAATCAGGCCTCCAGGACCGTGACGTGATATCCCACTCAGTCATATTATCATGACACTTAGACAACAGGTCCTTGCCCTCTCCTCATCATCATCATCATGCTGTCGATCGTGATGCGACAAAGACTGCTTTCATTACTTGACTGCTGCCCTCCATTTAGCTCTCTCACATTTCAGGAAAGCTGCCTGCAAAAGTGTTGAAGTGCTGCTGGCTTTTGCAAGTTACCAGCGGCACTCTCTCGGGGAGCAAATATAGGATTCACACCGGCAAGAACATGTCAAGACAGGGTCAAAACTATTTGTCCCTGCAGTGGCTGGTTGGGAGATGTTGGGAGTTCCATACATCAACTGCCCTTAATGCTGCCCTAGTGACATGGTTTTCTGTATAGGGTTTGCTCCCTTAGCCTTAGGTTCTGTCAAGAACCTGTACCACAAGGCAGTGGTTTACAACTCTGCAGGGCAAGGGCATCAAACTCCCTGAGGTGTTGCAATACCTGCAATACCTGCATACCAGTGCCCTCTCCTACTATTATATTGAAATGGTTTATATACAAACGCGATATAATATGTAGTCGTATGTACATACATACATAAATAGAGTCAAGACCCTTACACTAAATACACAGTGTAGGTTCATTAACCAGAAAAAGTATAACTTGTACCGGATCCATATCACGGCAAGCAATGTCATAATGGTGATGAAACATGGAAATATTGTGCCTAGAACATGATTTGAACCCACACCGCTTAGCTATTCTGATTCTAGAATGCTAACCATTAACTCTAGCCTCCATGATGCAATCAGCCAATCGACACCTGCTTCTCTCGATGGGTCCGTGAATGAGAGGTCAGTGCAGACAACTACCCTGAGTCTGCAGATCTATACACGACACGGCAGTGTGTTGTGCATATACTGCAGCCTACAATGCTCGGATCACGATCGTCTTGGTGAAGCTAATACCCCCCCACCCCCCACCCCCCACCCCCACCCCGCCTAACCATCACTGGCCACACGTGAAATGCCGTGCGATATTCCAGTAAGCCTATTATTTTCGCAATGTCGGTGCAATGCCGTTGAACCATCAGAATCCGGATGAACTTGACCTGACGTGAGTTGATGAGGAACGTCAAGCTTCAAGCCACCGTCGGGTTATAATTGAAATATTTAAATACATATCCCTAATCATATATTGATATGAGAGAAATAATAAATATTGCCATGGGAGTGATGAAAGTCGGAAATAGCGCGCCTAGAGCGGGAATCGAAAACACATGTCTTTCATTCTTGGTCAGTGTGTTAAACATTTCACCATCTAGGCTCCCTGATGTCACCACACTACCCATGCCTAGCAATCTATGTGGCTCCTTGCCTGAGAGGTCAGTACCCAGTACTACCCTTGTCGTCCTGGAATTGTAAGTCTTTGGAATGGTTGTTTAATGCTTACAATTACATACAGGCAATGCACATACACATGGTAGGTTCAAGAACCAGACATCACATACCTTGTACAGGATCATGGTCACAGAAACAAGCGTCGTGGGGGTGATGACAATGGGAAATATTGTGCCTTGAGTGGGAATCGAAAATCCAGTTATCTTGCATTCTGGACCAGTGTGCTAACTAGTGTACCACATAGGATCCCTGATCTCACCACCCTACCCCCCTGCCTGGCTATGGGGCTCCTTGCCTGAGAGGTCAAGGCAGACTACTACAATAGTATGTCTGTCATATAGTAAATCTAACTAATCGCACCACAACCTCAAATAAATGGCTAGTCTGTCTGCATCCTTAAAGACATTCATGATATTGCCCTATATGTGCCCTATATATATCTCTAAATTTTCTTTTGTGTGGGGTGGGATTATTTATGCAGGGACGCAATACGTACCATAAAGACACGCAGACAATATATGTTGGATGCAGAGTATCTTACCCAGAAGGCTTCCATCTGGTGTGTGTTGTACGTATAACCCTAGCTGGGTGTGTATGTATACATACTCCTACGCCCTCTGTCACCTTAACGCGCCCCCACACACCCTCTACACCCACACCCCCACCACCCACACCCCACCCCTCACTCCAAAGCGACCCCACACAGGCCACACTCAACCCCCAACGTGGCCTCACCCCCCACACCCCATACCCCACACCCCACACCCCTCACACCATACCCCACACCCCACACCCAAACCCCGACACCCAAAACCCGACACCCCACACCCAAAACCCCACACACCACACACCACCCCCAACGCGCCCGCACACACCCATACATCCCACACTCCCCCACACCACACCCCGAGCACTCCTTCCTCTCCCCGACCGGCGCTTCCCCATCCTTTGATCCCTGACCTCATTAGCCCAATTCCGCCTCCAGAGGGCGCCACTGAAAACTGCCCAAATAGACAAGAATACAAAAACCCTTAACCTGCGCAAAACTCTGCCTTTATTCCAAATAGTGAAAAGTACTGTCCACATCTACTCCACAATGGGACCCAGAACTGTGAATAAAGTACATATAACCATACTTCTCCTGGGACATAGACAAATCAGAGATAATAATATGATGTGTTTAATTGGCCCAGACTAGATTCACAGGAGAGAATAGTATTGCTGTGGGAGATGATGACAATGGGAAATATTGCGCCTAGAGTGGGAATATAATCCACATCTCAAACATTCTGGGCCAGTATGCTAACCGTTACACTACCTAGCCACGCTATGCACGCCCACCTGTCTACGTGTCGCTATGCCTGAGAACTTGTCTCCCTGGAATTGTAAGACTTTTAAATGATGATTTACCGCTCACAAGTCCAATAATGATACAGGCAATGAACGTATATACACAGACACAGGGTAGCTTCAAGAATGATACATCACCTAGCTTGTACAACGTCCTGGTCACGGCCCCAGTATTCTGGGGCGTGATGAAAATGGGAAATGTTGCGCCTAGAGCGGGAATCGAACCCACGTCTCTTGCTGTCCGAGTCAGTGTGCTAACCATTACACCACCAAGGCTCCCTGATGTCACCACCCGATCCACGCCCAACTCTCTAAATGGCGTCATGCCTGAGAGGTCAGTGAAGACTACTACAGTGTCTAGTTTGCCTAGATGATGGCTTGCAGCAGGAATCTATATTTAGAGGAAACTACCTTCTTGAGACTAGACCAGTGAGGCACATTCGCTCTGGCTGCATGTGCTACTATTGGACCCGCCCACAAACCCCACCCCCACACCCCACCCCACAACACCCCACACACATCCTCCTGTACAGGTAATTAATTATACTCCCTAGACCCTGGCCTGTGGAGGTAAATCAACGTCAGTCCTTTACGTCCTGAGCAATCCTCCTGAGCACTTTCTGGTCTGATGAACTGTTCCCAGCCGTCCGTAGGTCGGTGGCTTCTTCAATGGCATATCCTGCATTCCTTTTAAAGTGGACGTTATGGCTGAACTAGTAGAGCATGGTATTCCCAGGCGGTAGGTTAGGGGTTCAATCTCCCAATTTTGGGGTCCCCCCCCCTGCTCGAATCAATCCAAAACCCTGACATCGCAATGGTCATCCCTCTCATTACCATGATTGTCATACGGCAGAGATAGCGTAATGATTGAATCAGCCACGTGACAATTATACTCACTAACAGATTGGGGCAATATATGCTAATTGCGATGTATCTACTAGTGGCAACACTATAAAGCAAGTACAGTACCACTTCAATCCACGTATAAATTGTGTGCCTTTTCCTGCATATTTCCGTGAGGAGGTACAACACATATAAAGAGTATATAGACTAATTTGTAAGATCCATGTTGATATAGTGTTAAAAGTTGGCAGGACACAACCTGTCTGTCGGTCAATCAAATTGAAATCCACGTGTTTTCGATGCTAAGAGCCACAGAACCAATCACCACCTTCCCATCCTAAAGCTGACTACTTTGCTGAAAACATGTGCCTATAGCGAAATAGCGAAATAGCGAAATGGTGAAATAGCGAAATAGCGAAATAGTGAAATAGCGAATGGTAGACAGGAAGTGTGAACACTTATTTGTCTCTCAATTTGAGTGCAAGTAAATAAGCAACACGAGGAATAATTAGTAGCATGTGGTGAATAAGGGGTCAAATTTCCATGCTTTTTTTCTAATCTGTTCTTGAATGAATGTATTGACTCGGCATCAATAACATTTTGTGGGAGACTGTTCCATAGAAACCAAGCCACCACCTATCTAGATGGTATGTATCTACCTGAGATACTAGTGAACTTAGTAAACGTGTGTCGCTGAATGAAGTGGAATATTAAGTCAATTTAGCAGAACCTATATCTGCTGAAACGTGCAGGGTCCAGCATCTCACTGTGAATGAGAGAAGTAATTTTGAATATTTTCACTTAAAGTATATTTACTTTTACCTATTTATTATGGATATTACTTTCAGCTGAAATTGACTACATTATTAACAATCAACCTAAGAGATGTATCTACATAACATAGCCTAAGCACAATGTTGTAAGGTTGTCAACGAAAATTAATATAACAGGTGTCGGAAGTTTGTTTACTTCCTTAAAGGGGCGGTCCCCCAAACCTCCAACCGCCATCTAGGCCTACTCCTATACTGGTTAGGTCAGTGTCAGGATAATGTGACTGAATGGGATATATGGTCATGGTCCCAGCGGCCTGATCTCCTACTGGGGCAACACTATATGAAGTCCCCATGAGTGCACACTGACACAAGTCAGTAGGCTACCTGTCATGATTATGACAATGGATGTTACTACGACGTAAACTCCCCCAAAACTAACAAATATCTACTCCTAGCGCCCAAGAATGGCATCACATAGGGGTTCGAATCCTGGTTTGGCATGATGTTTTCCGCTTTCCGCAACACCTTGCGCAACATTATTCGCGCACCTGCACACCACGTGTGCCTCACCCCTCCCAGCCCCTTCCCTCCCTACACCATCCCACTCCGCCCCCCCCCCCCCACCTGCAGATGCACACTGTGTCTACTCTCTCTCTCCCTCCTCTCCTCCTGCTCCCTCCCAACACCGTATCACCCCCACATCTGCACATGCACACTCTGTCTACTCCCCCCCCCCCCATCTGCACCTGCACACTGTGTGTACTGTCCGCCCTCCTCCCACCCTCACATGAACACTCTGTCTACTCACCCCACCATCTGCACCTGCACACTGTGTGTACTTTCTGCCCTCCTCTCACCCGCACATGAACACTATATCTACTCCTCCCCCCCCCCCCCCCCACCATCTTCACCTGCACACTGTGTGTACTTTCCGCCCCCTCTCACCCACACATGAACACTCTGTCTACTCCCCCCCCCCATCTGCACCTGCACACTGTGTGTACTTTCCGCCTCCTCTCACCTGCACATGACCACTCTGTCTACTCCACCCCCCCCCCCCCCCCCATCTGCACCTGCGCACTGTGTGAACTTTCCGCCCTCCTCCCACCTGCACATGAACAATGTGCGTACTCCCCCCCCCCCCCCCCCCTTTCTATCTGCCTCCACCACCACCGCCACCTTCCCACCCACACACCAGTACCCTCTGCGCAGGCTCATGGCAGCCGCTGAATTTTAAATTGCGTTTTATCTCTGGTTAACTTAGTTATGGTGGCATATCACGTGGTGCTAATCGCGTTTTACGACCTGAACAAAGAAGCGCTGGTTAAATTACGATGTTTAAGTTTACACGCGATGGTTCCTCACTGGCGAACTTCCGGCCCGAATAGGAATTTCTGAATAAACAACTGGTATCTTACTGAATAACCATGACGCATATGCATGGTTACTGTCCCTTAGTTGGATGTAGGTGTCCTCAAGATAGCCTACTATACCGGTCCTTATTACTTACGGGTTAAGTAATAAGTGGTGTTCAGGCATTTCATTGTGAAAGCAACCAGACTGGGTGGCCGAATGAGTAGAGCGTCCGTCATCTCTTTTGGGATGACCTTAGATGTTGACAGGACTTACCACTCCATGAGTTTGTGGGTACGAATCCTGGTTGAATCAAACCAATGACTTAAAAATTGATACTTTTCACTTCCTAGCCTGGCGCTCAGCATTATTAGGATAGGGCAAGGACTGGTTGGCTCAGTGTCAGGACTGAGTGGCATATCAGGTCATGGTGCTGGTGGCCTGGTGTCCCAGTGGGGACGCACTATAAAAGTTGCCATAATTGGGCACTGTCCGAAGTCGGTACCCATCCTGAGATGACCTTAGATGTTGCTAGCACGTAAAACAACAACAAACAAACTTATCATTGTGAAAGCAAATCACATTATTATTTGTGGTGTTGTAGTAAATCAGTTTATTCATCAGAAGATACATTATTTTTCAGCACCGAGACACTTGCTTTCCGGTTGTCTACGTTACATTGTACGTAGGTAGGGTATATTAGTAGATTATGAAGGAGGTTAGTGTGTTAGTGAGTTAGTCTAAATAAGTTCAGTATTATGGCCTAAGATGATGGGTCGCTGCAAAATCGTTGCTGCTATTATTGGTGTGGTGTATTTGTTGGGGGTGGGGTGAGAGGGTGGAGGTACTGCCTAGTAAAATGTATTATCATGAATGGGTGGATGGAGTGATTTCAAATAGCTCCAAACTGGGAGAATTGTCTTTTTACTGGACATTCGTACAGTGTTTTTCTCAATTTGGTGTGACCCAATCTTCTAGCTAACCACCAAGGCACCTCTATATTAACACCAGATAAAGTGTCTACACCTCCTCGGTTCAGATTATCACACTTTTCTCAGGACCATATTAGGAGATACAAAAAGACACTCAATGTATGCAAAGTCTGCATCCTTTTATTCAAAATAGACAATTGCATTGGTAGCAGCAATCCTCCTAAAATTCCGGCATATATAAGTGACAGCCAATAACTAGATAATAACTATTTTCAGGAAAGACAAACTATACTCAGTATTATTCAATTATTATAGTCAATAATATAATTGTGCCTCCTAGCCTGTCGCCATGCACTCAGCATTATCAGAATAGGGAAAGGACTGGTTGGCTCAATGTCACGATAATGTGACTGCGTGGGATATCAGGTCATCGTGCTGGTAGGCTAGTCCCTCAGAGGGGCAGCACTATAAGGTTGTCATGAGTGTGAAGAGTCACAAGTGGGTACCCGTTCTGATATGACCTTAGATGTTGACAGGACTTCACACTCCAACAACCAACCGACGCAATGCGACCCTTCCTGATTTAGTGAACCAGTTTTCAACAACTGGTTCATCAAAGGATGTGATATGCGCTGTCCTGTTTGTGGGAAAGTGCAAAGAAAAGACCCCTTAATGCTTGTCGGAAACAGTAGCCTATGTGGCGGCAGCTGGTTTCCTCAGAAGAAATATGTCAGAATGGCCATGTATATTTGTTGGCATCGACAAATAAAAGAACCTTCACTTTACTTTTACCGTCCTGACTTAACTACCCCAACTGTAGTGTATACCGTGCCTGTTCAGCCAATCAACCTATCCCTGTCCTATGCCTGTCCTATTACCTTAGATGTTGCCCAACTCTAGTTTATACCATGTATCTTCAGCCAACCAACCTGTGCCTGTCCTCTGTCTGCCCTATGACCTTAGATGTTGGCCAACTCTATTGTATACCATGTCTGTTCAGCCAACCAACATGTGCCTGTCCTCTGCCAGTCATATGACCTTAGATGTTGCCCAACTCTATTATATACCATGTCTGTTAAGCCCACCAACCTGTGCCTGTCCTCTGCGTGTCTTATGACCTTAGATGTTGGCCAACTCTAGTTTATACCATGTCTGTTAAGCCAACCTACCTATACATGTCCTATCCCGGTCCTATGACCTTAGACATTGCCAAACTCTAGTTTATACCATGTTTGTTAAGCCATCCAACCTATACCTGTCCTATACCGGTCCTATGACCTCAGATGTTGCCCAACTATAGTTTATACCGTGCCTGTTCAGCCAACCAACCTATACCTGTCCTATGTCTGTCCTGTGCCTGTCCTATGCCCTTAGATGTTGTCCAACTCTAGTTTATACCGATCGGGAATGTATTTGCAGGAAGGGCTCTAACTAAGCAGAGGGGTGCCTCCCTCATTGATTCACCGGAAATGGCCTCCTCAATAATCGAAGCGAATTGCCGGAGGGTATCAGACGGTGTATTATCATCGGGGTGAGATGGCTCTTTGAAACCGTCCCCCTCCCACTCCTCTCCTCCTCCTCCGTCGATATCGATCGATTGCATAATATAGCATCTTCAGGGACAGTGGCCATCTCAAAGGAGAGTGGGAGTCATGTATTATGTAGTATTAAAATAGCCGCGCCGCTCGCAGATGTTATCTCTTGTCGGCAGCCAATGGAACTTTTGCACCGGGACGATTGTCAGATAAGAGAAATGGGGAAGTCAATATTAACATGTGGTAGGAGTTGAGTTCACTTTTAAAATTAACACTTATCTTAGGTTGAACTTTAAAAATAAATCTTGAAAAAGACCCGAAAATACTTAGAGTCAATACCGGATTAGATGGTCAAATAAGTAGGGTAATCGCTACGCATGTGGGTGGTGGCGGGTTTGATTCCCAGCTGAGTCAAATCAAACACACAACACTGGCATTTGTGCCTAGATTTCCCTGCATTTCATATTAGTTGGATAGGAACAAGGTATGATGATATAACTTATTATAAGAATCCCAATTGTTCACATTTGATTTGTGTCACGACTGTAATAAAGTGTCATGTATGTAATAAAGCAATATACATGTTGCCGGGTTAAATGTGGTAGCCTGGTAGCTTCTACCTGACAGCCTTTCCGTGATGGAGTTTTACATCCAGGCAACATTCAAGATCACATCAGGACCGGTACCGACTTGTGACAGTGCACACTCCTGGTGACTTTATAGTGCTGACCCACTGGGAAATCAGGTCACTGGATCCGTGAGCCCAGTCAGTCACCTTATCCTGACACTGAATGTACCCAGTTATTGCCCTATCCTACTAATGCTAGGCACCATAGAAGGAAGCGAAAAGTATCAACTTGATAAGTAATTGGCTTCACTCGACCGGGAACCTGACTCCCGATATCCAGCCTGCAAATCCTGGGGTTTACCGATTCGGCCACCTCGCCTGGTGCTATCTGGGTAGATGTTGCACGCCAGCTCTAATGCCAGAGACGGGTGAGAATTGAGCATCAACATTTAATATTTACAGGCGGAGGTGAGTGACAGGATCAGAAAGAGTAGAATGGTGCGAAGCAAGCCATTCTTGGTCTCCCTCATCCGACAATAGACAAGCATTACACGCATCCATACAGTTGTAGATGATTTCCAAATATGTGGTAATATATGTCTAGACTGTCTAGATGTCTAGACTGGCTCAATCAAACCTGAAAGAAAAAGAATTCAATTGAAAGTCCCCTACTGGTGAGGCATATTATGATACCTAACCGTAGTTATAATAAGGCAGAACGGTTTCCTTTTCCACAATAATACTGCTATTTTGCTGTTCAAAATATACCTCCATGCTTTTGAGTTTCATTGCTGCTACTGCCACGAAGCTGAAAGCACACATATTTTGAGGGACGAGGGTGGCACGACTCATGTGTTCTATGTCTATGAGGTGAGCAGCTCTTACAGCAGCTCACACTTGGAGCCAGTTGAATAACACGAGGAGCTCCCTATCCTCGGAGCGGCGTCGGAAACGCGGCAACAGGAAGTGATATCTCATCACAACTGACAGCTTGGGATGGAGAACACCAGGGTAGACCTTTATTAATTACCACCACAGAGTTCTGAAGGGTGAATCTAGAACGTAGAGCATGGGACATCCAAGGATTGGAAGAACTCAGTCGTGTCCCTTTACCGTGCATTAATTTACTAGGCAATCTTATTTCCAATTGGTGTTCCTGAATGCAGTGGGCTGACACCGTAATGTGCTAACCTCTTAGTAATAAATGCCTCCCCGCTGCCATCCTTCCCTGTTTATCCATGCGTCACTCCCTCTCTTGTTTCCTCCCTACTTTCCCTCCCTCCCCTCCCTCCCCTACCTCCTCTCCCTTCTATCTCTGTTCTGCCCTCCCTGTCCTCCACCCCACTCTTCTCTCCCTCTTTGCCTTCCCTCCGCCCTTTCCTCAGGACTTCCCTCTCGCCATTGGTGTGTGAATTATATATGCACGACAAAACACGCGCATAATGAGGCATGTGAAATCCCTTAACCTAATGTATGGCACTATTCATGCCTTATGATGTGAGGGTGGTGGTAGGGCGTGGGCTTGGGGGAGGTACGGGGTTTTGGGGGAAGTGGGTTTGGGAGTATGCAGGTATTGCAAATATAGCAATCCCTCAGGGAGTTTAACGCCCCTGCCCTGCAGAGTTGTAAACCACTGCCTTGTGGTACAGGTTCTTGACAGAACCCAAGGCTAAGGGAGCAAACCCTAAACAGAAAACCATGTCACTGTGGCATCATTCGGGGCGGTTGATGTATGGAACTCCCAACATCTCCCAACCAGCCACTGCAGGGACAAATAGTTGTGCGCCTGTCTTGACATGTTCTTGCCGGTGTGAAACCTCTATTTGCTCCCCGAGAGAGTGCCACTGGTAACTTGCAAAAGCCAGCAGCACTTCAACACTTTTTCAGGTAGCTTTCATGAATTGTGGTGGCAGTCAAGTAATGAAAGCAGTCTTTGTTTCATCGCGACCGACATGATGATGATGATGATGATGATGATGAATGAAGTGCTCGCTGTATCGGACGTTGTGGATGTTGGCTATTTGATAGATGGCATTGGGGTAGTGTCCCAACCATTAATCTTGGAATAGTCTGTTCATGAGTCTCACCACCACATGGTGGCAGGGGGAATGTGCTGCCCCCTGTCACCCACCTCTGGTGATAGGTGGCAGCAAGCTACCTGGAGGGCGGGGTCTCTCGGTGGACTGCCGCCCTTATCTACGACTGGCCAGCAGCTCTCAACTACCTTCAGAGGTTACCTGCAACCTGGCTGGTAAGGGGCACGTCACTTTGTTCTGTGAGACTGTGCTAGGTGGAGATAGGAATACACCTCGGAAGCATACTTTTCTTCGTTTCGACCATGGCCACCAACCAGTCCACACTGCGTCTTATAGCAGTCCAGGGGGAACTAACCGTACATGGCCTATGACAATGTCATAATAGTATTCACAGACCTCTCAGGCAAGAGCCACATAAACAGATGGGCGAGGATAGGGTTGTGAGATATGAGAACCTAGGTGGTGTAATGGTTAGCACACTGGCCCGGAATGCATGAGATGTGGGTTGGATTCCCGCTCTGTGCGCAATATTTCCCATTGTTATCACCCCGGCGACGATATAATGACACTGCCTAATCATATCCTAGTATTGTTGAGCAGCAGGTAAGGTACAAGCAAGCATAACTGGTGTAACTGGTAGGATGGATTCGACTTGACATTGGACCCATGATGTCCCACAGAGGAGACTTTCGCCTTATGTGTCTGTTCGTCAGTCGGTTCTCTTAGAGTTGCATTTTCCGATAGAATATAAAATTGTTAAAAGCAAAGCAACTATCTAGATGTAAGTCTACATCTAACTTAGATACTGGTGCACTTATAAAACATTTCTCACCAAATAGAAACGAATTAGATAGAACATAGTCCTGCATAAGCCTATTGTGTCAACGTTTTTACCTGCATGGCAGTTCTTTTTATAATATGGTCATTGCGCGGCTACTATGCACAGGAAGGAAGTTAAGAGAACAATGTAGGGGTGGTTATGGGGGGGGGGGGGGCTAACTTGACTGCAAGAACCATAAGGGCGTGGACTGGAAGATGCTGGGTGTGTATGCCATTGTAAAATATTTAGGAATTTTGGGGTGATTTTTATTTAGTGCTGTGCAACCAAGCAGGTGATGGCTGCATTGGTACTCTGCAGCCAATAGACTGTCAGGGGCCAGCTAACTATGTCATCTGACTGGTACCCAAGCTACAGTGGTACTCTGCAACCAACAGCCCATCGGGTACAAGCTAGGGTCACATGACTGATACCTGGACAAAAACCTATAAATAATGGTGCAAGTCACATGCTCTCTCTTTCACCACAGCCACCAGCCAGTCCAGACCATGTACATATACGCCTGTAGCAACTATGTTGAGATTAAATAAACCATGTGAGTACAAAGTTGTCTTCTTGTGGATGTTTCAGACACTGAGCCTACCAGGAGAGCAGAAGTAGATAAGGGATATATAAAAAGATAACACACACATTTCACCATGGCACATATCAGTACATACTGTCCCCAAATAATGTCCTATCTTTTCATAAATAGTCAAAGTGTAAAAGATCACAAACTGAGCAAGGTTTATAATACATTTCCTATTTTACTCATTACCCCTTCTGGTGAACCACCCACTGGCGCCATCTGGCATAACTTTGCAATACCATTACTAACTCACAAACTGCTGAGTTCTGATCAACATATGATATCCATTTCGACAAGCCCTTGTCTACGGACATCACCGGGCGCGATGGCTGAATCGGTAGAGCGCGGGCCTCATATGCGGGAGATCGGAAGTTTGGTTCCTGGTCGAGTCAAACATATGACTTAAGCAATTGATACCTGTCGCTTCCTAGCCTGGCATTGGCAGTATAGGGATCGGCCAAGGACTGGTTAGCTCAGTGTCAGGATAATGTGACAGTGTAGGATATCAGATCATGGTCCCAGCATCCTGATTTCCCAGTGCGGCAGCACTATTAAGTCCCCGTGAGTGTGCACTGTCAAAAGTCGGTCCCCATCCTGATATGAACTTGGAAGTTGCCAGGACAGAAAACTCAGAAAAACAATCTACATACATCAAATGCTGGTCTAAATAACCAGTCAGCTGGATAAACACACTCAGCATCCTATATTTAGAGTTTCAACGTAATAGCCGCAAGCGAAATGAGAGAAAGCTATGCAGGCTTTCAACGCAACCGGATGTAAAGTCTCCTCAGAGAATGTAACAATTTTTGACATAGTGCAGTATTTAGGTTATTTGCATTGCAATTAGGTAGGCATGCCCGGAGAATGCATTGGGAAAAAACAGATTATTAAATCTATCTAGATCAGTTGTGGATGCCATTAAAACAAACGGTCAAAGAGTATGCTCTATAAAAGATATGGACTATTTTAGTACACAGTGTGCAGGCTTAATTTAACTTATTTTAATGTATTTAGTACTGTTTTTAATTTGCAGTTTACGCATTAATGAGAACCATGTGCATCTGCAAAACTGGAAAGCATTGAAGAACTAAGGTCTTATAATTGAACTATGCAGACTCGGATGAATGGTATATATTTGGACTTTTTAATGCACTAGAATGGTCATTGTACATGCAGGAGTATAATGAGAGAAGGCCCCGAGATGCTTAAGCCCTATAGTTCTTTTATTGTGGGGCGGGTGGGATGGCAGAGTAGAATGTCCGTCGCCGTTCGCCACCAAGTTGTAGTGGCCGAGTTTGGGTTTTGCTCACTTTATATAGGAGGTAGCCGGGCCGAAAAGTCAAAAGCGCGCCAAATTCCTGTAACTTTGTATCAGATTTTGTCTATCGACGTCATATTTAATTTACATATGCATGTCCGCCATTTCTCCGTGGTTACTCGGCATAGTTCCAAAAGACCTGCTAGGGGTGGAATATGTCGATGTACATATTTAATGTTAAAGTTTGAGTATAGGTGGTGCCACCGGGCGTTTGAATAAGAATCCCACTCCAGCTTGTTCAATTACCCATGTTGCGAGCAACATCAACAATGTTTCTGCTTTTGTACCACATTACAACATTGCAAGCAACCATTGATTTTGATATATACTTTTGAAGCGTTCAGGACCAAAAACTCACAAATCCATTTTTGTTATTTTCGGTGAAATATAATTCAATGTTGTGTTTTTAGTTAAATTCTATCCATGTCATATTCAGCAGGCGATCGTATATGGGATATTGCAGTGATTGTGACAAACATGGGATTTGAATATCATAATGATGAGAGTTTCAGCTCAAATTTGGTACAGTCATTGTTTCATATAGGGTTCTGGCGCGCATGTTTTTTGTTGTTGTCTGAACCCTTCAAATAACAGATAACAATTACCACGTTGCAAATAACTTTTTCAATTTGACATTTACAAATATATCCATCACGATGCGTACATTGCAAGCAAGCACTGGTTTTAATATAGACGTCAATATGCATAGTGACAATCACTATTATTAGTGCATTGAAAGCAACCATGGGTTTTGATATGCACAAATATATATATATATATATATATATATATATATATATATACAGTAAAACCTTTCTAATTCGACCGCTCGTGGGACGGACTTTAAATGGTCAATTTACGGAGGTGGTCGAATTGAGGAGATAGAACATGGTTAAAATTGTATTTTTGGGACCCACATAAATCGGGGAATGGTGGATCTGTGGATGTGGTCGGTTTGAGCGGTTGTACTGTAGTGCTAATCACTATTACCACATTGCAAGCAACCATTGATTTTGATATATGTATATATATATATATATACATACAGTAAAACCTCTCTATACCGAACTCCTCGACAGATCGACTCTCAATATTAGCCATACCTAATGAAGGATCCGATGAACAGTAAAGTCTCTCTATACCGACCCCGCCACAGATGGACTACGCCCCTCTATCGATCGCTTTATTTGAGTCCCAACAATACCATTGTGAGGATATTCTAACTCTCTAAACCGACCACCTCCCTAAATGGACCACGAACATCGGTCCCTTGATCGGTCGATTTAGATAGGGTTTACTGTATTTGGTCAGTACTGTTAAACGCTATATTGCTGTTATACTGGTGCCTTCTTCTAACTTCGAGTATTCCCCATGTTCATTAATGTCCCCATCATGACCTTAGACATTGCCAGGACGTAAAACACCAACAACAAACCAACCGGGTCATAGATACAAATGTGTGACATGACCCATCTGCATGACACAGATTGTTCATATTAGCATAACATGGGTAATTCTCAGCAAAACGGGAAGTGGTAGGGATCCCCTCCCCTACTGCATCTGTTGCTACCTGCCAGAATTCCCACAAACTAACTTAAACTGCTACTACTAGTACTACCGACCTGCGCAGATATTCCAGGCCATCACCATCTACCATGGCGCCATCTTCAGCCAAACACCCAAACTGCATTGCACCCGATACATGCAGCCGTCCAGCTGCGACCATCTATGATGGTGCCACCCCGCATGAAACTCGCAAACCAATATCAGTCTTGTTGCCACCTAGCAGGTTCTTTCCAACACTGATGTCACGCAATTGCTCCATCGCTCACTTGCCGCCTGGACACAAACCCGCTAGGTCAGGTTGCCCACCCTTCAACTAACAAAAGAGACAGTAAGGGGTGGGGTTAAGAGTGATGATTGTCATGTATGCATTGTTCGTCTTTCATTGTTCTTCTTGTATTGTTCTTCGCTCATTGTCCCTTCATAGTCATTATTGTAGTCCTGTATTGCTCTTCTGTTAATGTCCTGCCTGTCTGATTGAATAACAGCGATTAATGCCACTTCTCTTTCGGTGTGAATTATACAGATGGCTTGTGAATATGCATGGATTTGCACAAAACCTTTAAATAAGTGGAAAGAGGAGAAGCTGCGCTAATTGCTTCGGTGCTTTAGTTTAATGCAATTTCCGGTGTGATCTACATTAAGGTGGCCACACACAAAAGACGCCACCTGTGAAGCCCAATTAGCAAGTGTATGGGGAGTGCCCTTATACGAATACCCTTTGGATTCAAAGTGTCTGAGGTGTTAAGCTAAGATTCCATATACCCTGTATGCGGTATGCGGTATGTGGTATATGATATGTGGTATGCGGCATGCAATATGCAGTATCCGGTATGCGGTATGCGATATGTGATATGCAGTATGCGAATGCGAATGTGAATGCGACACAACATAGAAAAGCATGTAAATGCATATGTTTGGATGTGAATGCGAATACAAATACAAATACCACAAAGTGGATAGCTCAATTGACCGATCGGTGCGAATGCAAATGAGGAGTTCAGGCGCAAAACCAAGTAAGTCCACCCGACCTCTTTTGTTTTAAAATCAAGATTTGTATATGCCCATAAATATAATTCTCAGTAATTCCACTTTTCTTTGTATTATAGGGTTATGGGCAATGAACAAAATACTATGAAAGTGATAAATGAACCTTTATTCCAAAACTCATTAATTAATCAACTTTTATTGATTTTTTTTGCAAAACCAAGTAAGTCCACTTTCGGTTTGTTTGCAAAACCATGTAAGTCCATTGTCAAAGACTAATCTTATAGAAATCTTGCAGAATCAAAGAACACACAATTTCCACCATAAGCTTACTCATCATCACCACTATCCTCAAGGTCCTGCACAATGTTCTGATCACCATCATGAGAGAGGGCATTCTCATAGTAACCCCGAACCTCTTGATTTACATCCAACTGTTTCAGCAGCTTCATGACATCCTGCTTCTTAGCCTCTTTCACGCAGTTAATGTCAGCCAGTAGTGAAGGATTGAACTGTGCCCACTTTTTCCCCCTTTTTAGAAGGGAGTGTTGACAATATTCCCCAGCAAATGCACTTTTGAACCCCAAATCTTTCTTAGAAATCTGTAGCACTCTTGCCTCACTAATTTTGAAAGATCTTTGACGTTTTGTGAAACTGGCTGATTCTGCTTTGTAATCATAGCACATCCAATCCTTTCCATACACATGAACAGAACCATGGTTCCTCAGAATCTCACAGTATTCCTCTGGCATTAATATTGTTTCCTTCTTTCGGATTTCTTGCTCGATCCTTCCAAACACTCGGTCTGCAGGAAGAAAGCTGTGTCCCTGTATTGGGAAAGTGTACTCAACAGTAAGATTTGGGTACTTCTGGTTGCACAAAGCAAACAACATGGATAAAACGTTAATGTTCTTATTTTGGCCGTAGCAAGAATCTGAGAACAAACGTAGGAGTTCAGTTTGTTAACCACTGAACCTAAGTAATCACGTAATGCAGAAGCAATTGTATTGCTGTCTTTGGCATTCTGATGTTCAAGCCATGTATATAAATGAATGTCATCTTTCCCCTGCGGTTCTCCTCTACCTCGGTGACGAACAATCCCAAACACATACATGTATAACTGGCGAGAATAATACGTTTGCCCTATTGGGGACTTTGGAAGTACCAGATTTTCCATGACATCAAAACAGACAGTGAAACTATCTCCCACCTCATTCATCTTGGTGTAAAATTGACGGGCACGGCGACGATGCAACCCATACAGCAGAAGATTTTCTCGCTTTTCATCAGGGGTTTGCTCTAGATCCTTAATTTTCAAGCGGAATTTCATACATGTGGAACATACATCTGTGGCAGGGTGACCAAATGATAGATTGAAGTCGTACACAAAAATGCTCCAATACAGTGAGTACGTTATCCTGTCATGATTCTGCGTCTGGAACAATTTGTGCATCTTTGCAACACTTAAATCACTAGGAAGGTACTTCCTCCCTGGTGCTCCTCGACGAGCATAGTGGCTAGCTCTGCACGTGAAGGACTTGATATGATTTCGAACTCTCTCCTTCTTCCCATCATTTTCTGCAGCTCTCCTGTAACCACCTCGATTTTCCGGAGGAGATCTACCGTGCTCAAGCCAGAACCTCGCGATGCTCTGGAGTCGATATTCCTTGACACCTGAAAGAATTAATTAAATTAATGTCGCGTCACAATTCTTAGTGTAGTGCATCTCTTAGAGGTAACCATTTTATTTTTGCAGACGGACGGTTAGGGGCATTCATATTGTATTTTTGCAGACGGACGGTTAGGGGGATTCATATTTTATTTTTAGCAGACTGACGGTTAGGGGCATTCATATTTTATTTTTAGCAGACGGACGGTTAGGGGCATTCATATTTTATTTTAAGCACACGGACGGTTAGGGGCAGTCATATTTTATTTTATTTAATTGTTTATACTTACACAATATGCTGAGAAATGAAGCCTGGCAGACTGAAATCTTCGTTTTATCTTCCTTCACAAAGCTGTACTTGATAGACACACCTCTTTTGTGTGCCCTTTCCTCATTTTCCTCTCTTGGCCTTCGGCGATGGACCTGGCTTATATCCATGTGAGACACAAGGATAGCATCTTGCTTCACTTTATCTGAGGTGACAAACAGCTGCCCTTTTAAGTACTGTAAATCGTTTTCGGTCAAAGTTTGGGCAGAGCACACGGTATTGTTATGTGCGCATTTGACACGTGGAATCAAACCTACTCCACTGTAGCGAGCTGCTTTGGCCCTAGCACGCGTGGAATTTTGTGGCTGACGTCGTTTACGCTTTCCTGAGGGTGATAACATCACATTTTCATCAATTGCATCATAGGTTTCCATCATAAACGTAGACAAATCACCCGTAGACAGAAGGAAGCAAGCCAAATCAGCGCTTAAAACTCGGGAATCTGGGCAGCGCCATTTTGTGCGTCATGTGACCTGACACGCTTAGCTGATTGGCCAGCTACATCTTACGTGGTTTTGCAGACAAACTCGAATGGCGCTTACAAGGTTTTGCAACCAAACCCTATTTTAAGGCCAATTTAACATAGGACTTACCAGGTTTTGAAACAAAACTGATTTGCTCATTGGGTAATAGGGACTAAGAAGTGGTGTCTCCATTGGTTATCTCACTTTTCATGAAAATGGACTTACTTGGTTTTGCGCCTGAACTCCTCAAATGCAAATGCAAATGTCAATGCAATTGGCAAAAGTAATGCTTGTTTTATATAACGACCCCTCTAGAGGACATTGATTTGTATCATCGGCTATTGGCCACAAAACATATGGTCATCCTGACATATTTCTTTGGAGAAAACGTGCTGCTGCCACATAGGCTACTCCTTCTGATAAGCAGCGTGGGGTCTTCTATATACATTTTCCAACAAATAGGACAGCACACACCACACTCATTGATGAACCAGTTCTGGACCCCTGATTGGAACAGAAAATAGCCCAAACTGCAAATGGATCCACTGAGCAGGATCGATAGGATGACACACACCTTCACAGGAATGCAAATGACATGCCTTATATGGCATATATAGAATCTTAGCTTACGGGTGAGTCCTCCAAACACTGCATAGAATCAGACTCAGAGCGACTTCCGGAATTGCCTAGCCTGGCTTCCTGTTGTTCAGTCATGCGCGCTCAGTTTGATAACATCCATTAAAAATGGAATACATGAATTTGACTTAGCTTTATTTATTTTTTATATTTTGTTATTGAGGCTGTATTTATACTGTCCATAGCAGATAAGCCTGGGTATTCAGGCTTGTTGTCAATGCTGACCAGCTGTAGTGTTGGTGTTACCTAATCACACAGTAGCTGCTGATAAGGTATTTCATTGCCTGCATTTCAGTAGCAGATAGATAGTTGGTTTGGATGGTTAGTATCTTATGTTAGTTTTGAAAAATTGTCTTGACATATATGTGTTTTATTTTTTCTACTCTTACTACTAGACTGGGTTACTCCTATTTACATATCATAGGCTTGTATGTAGCTTTGTGGTGTGCTATCTGGCTACTTTTGGCATGGTTACCTTCCAATGGGCATCCTGCTGGTGGGCGGTGACATATCACATGCCCCTTTGCAGTGCAGCTTAGTGGGGTTGTACTAGGCTTATTTTGCACAGATATTTTCTGTAAGTTTTTAGGTCAGGAATGTGTTGTTCCTTTACCATTTGGGCATTCCATACCTTGGCAGCAATTTCCAGCATGCTTCTCTCGTGAGCTTGTATTTGGCTTCTGGTCTTCTTTAATAGTGGTGCATTGTTTGCTCTAGTAGCCCTTTGTGGTTTTGTTAGGAGTTTATTGTTTTGACTATAGCTATATATTAATGTTTTCAAATGAATTATTTTCCTATTTTCTAGTAATTTTACTTTGGTTTTTTGTGTATGTCATAGGTGGGGTGCAGCTTGAATTTAGGCGACCAACATGAATTAGGTGTCGCTAAATATAGTGCATATAATCCAATCTACAAACAGCAATACGGTCTCTACTGTTTAATGAAGCTTACACCATTGCCTTTGACGCAACCTGTGGGTTCATTTAATCAGAAATGTAATCGGGAGGAGTCAGGCAATGGCCTCCTAAGGTAAATATTGTAATGTATACCTGGTTATATTCATATAAATAATTAAAGGGCAGCTATTCTCCCAAGCATATACTAGTGCAGTAGTAACATATATTTAAAAGTGTTAATTTTGAGATATCTGAAGGGCAAGGATGCAACAGTCATTTTGGCAAGTACGCCAAAACTCTACACAATAGTCTTACAGGTCCTACTCAATTGATTCCATATGCCCTTTTGGCAACATATGCTTAATAAGTGCATCGGTATCTTAGTTAAATACATAGAATCAAATCTATGTAAGTGATTTGGTTTTTAAAATTGGATGCTTCATGGAACTATGTAGCTTTAAGTGAGCTTACTTCTTTACTTCTCACCATCTACTGTAGAGGGAGTGGGACGTAGCTCAGGCAGTATAATGTTCACCTGTGATGGTGTGTGTCATCCAATCGATCCTGCTCAGTGGACACATTTGCAGTTTGAGCTATTTTCCATTTCAACCAGTGGTCCACAACTGGTTCATCAAAAGTTGTGGTATATGCTATCATGTCAGTTGGAAAAGTGCATATAAAAGAGCCCTTGTTGCGTATCGGAAAGAGTAGCCTATGTGGAAGTAGCAGCTTTCCCCCAAAGAAATATGTCGGAATGACCATATTTTGTATGTCCAATTGCCGATGATAAAAATCAATGCGCTCTAGAGGTGTCGTTAAATAAAACAAAGTTTCCTTTTTTCCCATTTAGTCTCACTCACAACATATTTTTGGTAAAATAACAGATCAACCCACCAGATGTTATGCAAATAGACTCGGAGTGATTACTTGAAGCGTCCTGGCACCAGTCGGTTGACTCATGTCCAGACCAGTATACATATACAAGTATAAATATGAAAGCCCAATTGTGCACATATAAATATGCAATTATAAATATGCAAGTATAAGGATGTAAGTATACCTGTGCAAGTATATATTGCATATGCAAATATGTATATGCGAGTATGCACATTCAAATGCAAGCATACCAGTATACACATACACGTATAACTATGCAAGTATATATATGCAAGTATACATATGCAAGTATACATGGTTGGTTGGTTGTTTGAGTTTTACTTCATGGCACAAACTGAGGTCATATCAGGATTGGTACTAAAAGATGTGTGACAGTGTGCACTTATGGCGAATTTATAGTGCTGCCCCGCTACGATACCAGGCCACCAGCGCCATATCCTGATATCCCACTTAAACTTGGATAATCATGTGGCTGAGGCGTATCTTTGAAACCAAAACACTTACTCAGATATTGTGCCTAATATGGAACTCAAGTAGTGGCGCACACCATTCATAGCAGGATATAAGGAATACTGAGTCAACGCTGAAGGCTATGTATGGTGACCAGGATGTCGTTAGGTACATCAGATAGTTGGTGGGTTTTGGTTTGAGATGACTCCGATGCTAACAGTTTACTATATTTTTGCTTTTAGTAAAGTGTATTTTATTCATCGAATAATATCTCTTGTCAGTGCCAGAGCAATGGTCGTCCAGCCATACAGTACAATTCGTGGATACACAAATGAAACTACTCAGTTGTAATAGTAACTGCGTGATTTCCTCACTGATACTAAAAGTATTACACATTATATAAATGAAGTATCAGCTGTAGTACTAACTCTTTACAATTCCAGTCCAATAAAAGTAGCATGCATACAGGGAATATGTTGTGCATGGTTCTAGAAACTTGTTCTTCCCCCTCCCCTATTTCCCCCTTTCTAAAAAAGGATCTTTGTTTGTTTGTTGTTATTTTACGTCCTAACAACATCTAAGGTCATATCGGGACGGTCTAAAGAAGGATATATATATATATAAACAGATTTATAGACAGCACGTATCATTGTATAAACAGGCGGAGCGGCTTTCTTTATTATTGTGCGATTTATTACTGCCCAGTAAATTTGTCGGGTGTATAACGACAATTAATATGGTTTGGCCTAACACGGCCTGATGGGATCGATCCTTCCGTCTGCTCCTGCAGTGCCACCGCGTGTTCGTGCCCTGCGACCCGCTATTCGGCCAGTTCACACCGGGTTTTCAGACTGTGTAACCGGGCAGGCAGTTATCTTAGCCAAGGCCTAGTATTAAAACTGATCAACCCATACTCATGTTGTCTTATGTTTTCTAGAGCGTAGCCTAACTTTATATATAAGCTATTTTAAACTGAAGTGAAGTATTATAGTAGGCCTCTGGTGGAGATAATACTTGTTGCTAAATATAAATGGCAAATCCTTAAAACGATAGGTTTATGAGGCATAAAACCATGAAACCCCTGACCTAGTAAATATAATATTACATCTCGCCTTGTTCGGATGGTAAATGGATACCTGGCCATCTTTGACATTTAATCAACCTGAAGGAAGGCGTGAATTCGATTTGGCACTCTGTTATGAGATGATTGCGTGCTCTGTTATGTGGTAGTGCATGCGATTATATCTGAATATGTCTGTGCAGGGGCATAGCTAGACCTTTAACGATGTGTACTCCTAATTTTGGCAGGGGTTTAGCAGGCCGCTTAAGCTTAAGCTGGTGGATTTTACACATTTTAGACTTGAGTTTTCAACACTCCGGACTACTACATGCCTCCTCTCTCTCTCTCTCTATTGTTGTTGTTGTTGTTGTTGCCAAAACGATGTGGACGTTTTGGCGTATGCGCGTATGCCTAGCTATGCCCCTGTTGTGTACGTGTGCACATATTCTTGGATCCCCGTTTTCATTTATGTATGCAACTATAGATGTCTTTATTCTTATTTCTGAAGTGTATTTTATTTGTCGAATAATATATCTTGTCTCCACTAGGTGTGAAGGCGTGTATATATATATATATATATATATATATATATATATATATATATATGAAGTGTTCAGGCGCAAAACCCCAATCTAAATATGGAGATAAACTTTGGAATCGAACATTAAAAAAGTTAATGTTGTTATATTCCTACTTGTTTTGTTCATTGTTCCATAACCATGTGATCATAAGAAAAGTAGAATCATGGAGAATAACAATTATTTTCAGGTAGAAATCTTATATTTAAATTACATTTTTGGATTGGCATTTACATTGTTTTGCACCTGAACTCTTCATATGCAATTATGCAAATAGAGACCCATATGTGTAAGTGTGCAGAGGGCCATGTATGTTATGGCCCTGTCACACTACGACGTAACGAGGTCGACGTAGGGAGAACGTGAAGAACGTTGAACTTTTCGGCGTAGTATGCAAATTTGGGCAGAAGTTGAACGTGGATGCAACGTAGTGGACGAGAGCGTAACATCGGTAAAGCGTAGTGATACCGTCATTCAACGAGAGAGGTCAAGGTAATGACGCTCACGGAACGTTATGAACGTTATTCCATCGCCAGGAGAACGTTACGTGACGTTAGCTATGTCATGATACGTTGAACGTACGTTGAATGCACGTTCTCCTGACGTTCTCCTGACGTTCTCCTGACGTTCTCCTGACGTTCTCCTGACGTTCCCATTACGCCCCGTGGGCATTTGCACTCGGTTTAATGGGGGTCAACGTAGTGGAACGTAGTTGAACATAGTGAGGAGCATTGGAATAACGTCAGTTTAACGTCATTGACGTTCGCTGAACGTGAACAGAACGTACGGTGAACGTAAACCCTTACGTTCGTCCTACGTCAACATTTTTGAACATGTCCAAAACCTCGACGTTAATCGACGTTACACGACGTAATGTGACGTAGCTCGACGTCACTCTACCGTCATTATGACGTCATCATAACCTAATCCAACGTCCATCAACGTAATGACAAAATATCACCAAGTTAGGCTCACGTTCACTCATTACGTTGTAGTGTGACAGGGGTATAAGCATGTGACTATTTGAGCCCGCCCCCCCCCCGTCTCCCCACCTCCGACCACACACCAATATTTGACACAAAGTTGAGTAAGAGTGTGGTCTTCTCTGTGACGGACTGGTGAGAGTGACTGCCTTTTTTCTAGGTCGGACTCCTAATCTGAAGGTTGGTGGTTCGATTCCCCATGCCCCCACCTCTGCCAATTTGTATTTCCACCGCTGTGTATAACTTACAGTGACATCAAAGGCAAGTTGCTCTCATACCACCTCTATGTGGTGTGGGAGTTTAAAAATCCCTTGGGTCGGTAAAAGTGTAGGGTTTTTATTGACAAACTGTCTAATGCTGAAAACAAGTCTATTCAGATTTATCCATGATAGGCAGTATAACACTTCAAGAAAGAAAAAAAAGAAAAAAAAAGAGTTTCTTGTCAGGACCCCTCCCCCTCACCCCCTCCATCCGTCCTTCCCTATACATACGTCATATACGCACACATGCCCCCCTCGCCCCCACAAATATCGCACGACCATTCAAGACAGACATGCCACATCCCTACGCCCCATCATACATCCCGACCCCCCATTCCTCCACATCCCTCCCACCGCACCCATCCTCCCACAACTGTACCCCACAACCCCCCACAAACATCCCCCTTCATTTCCCGACGCGCCATCAACATACCACCGCATACCTCACACCGCACACCACCCTTCCATAATTAGCTCTAGATCCCACTACCCCCCTCAACCCCCCACCCCCCACACACCTTCCCCTCCTTTCTCCATACTCACTTCCACCCACACCACACCCTCCCAACCCATTCTCATCCATCCCGCCACACACACACCCTCCCAGCCATACTCACAATCCTCCCAGAACTACCCCCCCCACACCTCCCCCCCCCTCCCCCAGCCCCCAATACCACCTCACAATCCATCCACATCTCTCCCACCACACACATGCACAACTGCCCCAAACTGCCCCCAACTCTCCCCTCCCACCTCCCTACACAAACATCCCTCTCCTGTCCTCACACCTACTACCACCACCAACACCTACCCTGGCCAGCCCTCCGAATCTCTCCCACCAAACACACACCCACAACTGCCTCCCCCACCCCGCCCCCCCCCACATACAAATTCCCAGCCCTGTTCCCACACACACTACCACCCCCAATCACACATATCCCTCCACATCCCTCCACCATCCCAACACATACCCTGCCTTGCATCCACCTCCTTCCCCCACATATTCCCCCCACCCCAACCCCCACACATCCCCGTCCTCTTCCGACACCCACTACCACCCCCAATCACACCGATCCATTCAACCCCCTCCACCCCCAGACATACCCTCCGCTGCCCCCACCACCCGATACCTCTCCTTCCCAACCGACACCCCTACCCAACTCCCACACATCCCCCACACCCATTGCCACCCCCAATCACACCCATCCCTCCTCTTCCCATAACCACCCCCACACACACATACCCTCCTCTGCCTCCACATCCTTCCCCCACTTCTCTTATCCCCCAATCCAACCTCCCCCACCCACACACATTCCTCCACTACCAGGCCATCACACCAATCCCTCCTCCACCCCCACCACCCTACACATATCCTCCCCAGCATCCACCTCCTTCCGCACATATCGTTTTCCCTACCCACACCTACACCGCCACCCCCCAAACCCCACCCCAATGGCACCCACCAACTCCACACCCACACCCACACCCACGCCCACACCCACACCCGCGGCCACAGCCACACCCAGAACCGTCACCCCACCCTACTCCCACCCCCACCACCACCTGACAGCTTTGAAGTGGCGCTTCATTAAGGGCGCCCAGCAATAAAACACGCGACCAGCCCCCGCAGGTTAAGCTCTGTCTAGGCGGGACCCTCGTCATCAGATCGCCGTACACTGATAACTAAAGGCCCTCAGAGCGCCTCTTACTCGTGGGAGCGTCACACCAACACCTCAACCACCACCAGCCGCGAACCAACAAATGCGGTGGCCGAATCGGTAGAGCACGGGATTTGCTTGTGGGATATTGAGAGTTGCAGTTCCAGGTCGAATCAAGCAAATGACTTATATAGTTGATACTTGTTGCTGCCAAGCTTGGCACTCAGCATTATTAGGACAGGGCAAGGACTGGTTAGCTCAGTGTCAGGATAATATGACTGAGTGGGATGTTCGTCATGCTATAAAAATGCCATGAGTGTGCCCTGTCAGAAGTCGGTACCCGTGCTGATATGATCTTAGATGTTGCCAGGACATCAAACTCCAATGACAAACCAGTGAACCAGCCGCGAAAGAACCTATATCCTAATGCAATACCAGATAGATCAAACCAAGGGCTTGCCCCATAGCGACGGGGAAAGGAAGGGCCAGGTCTTTATTTAGTTTTTATGAGTTACTAGAGTTAAGGGCGCATTCCATATACGCGTAATGCGTAATGCGTAAAGCTAGGATTCCTTACACGCGGTATGCGGTATGCGAATGCGAACGCGAATTCGGCAAAAAATCGAAACGCCTTGAAGTCAATGGACTACAACCCTTACACGCGGTATGCGAATGCGAATGCAAATGCGAATGCGAATGCGTTTTTTCCGATCGGTCCATGTAGCGATCGGTGCGGCATGCGGCATGCGACAAGGGGGGTGCGAATAGAAACCTGAGTCTGATTTGTCCATTAGTTTAACACTAGGAGAGGCGACTGAGCATTACGGAACAGTCACGCACAAGGGTGCTGAGGGGAAACATATGGTAGTGGTGGTGGTGGGGGTTCGGGTTGGTAAAAATGCTACCAGAGCTACAAAAATATGAATACTTATCTATAATTTGGTAATTATATAGGTAGGAACCTCCATGTGACGTACCAAAAGTTACATAGATATAAATGCCATATTAGGCCATATACAGTGCAGTATGGTGTATAATTGTTTATTTTTATTTTTTAAATATAGCAGGTCGTGTGCCGCATGCCGTACGCCACATACCGCGTAGAAGGAATCTTCCCATTCGCATACCGCATACCGCATGCCGCATACCGCATGCCGCATACCGCGTAGAAGGAATCTCAGCTTTATGCGTTACGCGTTATGCGTTATGCGAATGCCAGCATTCCATATATGCGTAATGCATATTGCGTTATGCGTTATGCGTTATGCAGTGAAGTATATAAAAAGTACATGTTTGCAGAATGGGACGGTCCAAACATGAAGCATGAAGAATGGGACGGTCCAAACATGGCTCAGTTTAGCTTGCTTGGAGGGATGTTAGGACCGTCCCAAATATGAAGACTGCTTCCTAACAGGTCCGCCGCATAAACCTACATGTTTGCACACTTGCTATCCGGACTGCACTTCGTCCACACCTCTCTCTATCACCTCTCTGCCAGCCTGGCACCTCCTTGATATGTCTGAAAAGAGTTCCAGAGACACACACAGACACAGATACACACACAGAGACACACACAGAGAGACAGAGACACAACACATAGACACACACACAGACACACACACAGAGACACACACACAGACACACAGAGACACACACAGACACAGAGACACAGATACACACACAGAGACGCACACAGAGACACACACACAGACACACACATAGACACATAGACACAACACAGAGACACACACACAGCGACACACACACAGACACACGCAGAGACACACACGGACAGACACAGAGACACACAGACACAGATACACACACATAGACACACACACAGATACATAGACACACACACATACACAGACACAGAAACACATATACACACACACATACACGGAGATACACACACATACACACATACACACACATCAACAGAGACAGAAACACACATAGACACAGACACACACAGATACACAACACAGAGACACACACAGAGACACACACACATAGACACACACATAAACACACATACACACATATATACATACATAGACACACCCAGATACACAGAGACACAACACAGAGACACACACAGATACACACACATACACACACACACAAACAGACACATATACACACACACAGACACATATACACACACAAAGACACACACACACAGAATGGGACGGTCCAAACATGGTTCAGTTTAGCTTGCTTTGAGGGATGTTAGGACCGTCCCAAATATGAAGACTGCTTCCTAACAGGTCCGCCGCATAAACCTACATGTTTGCACTGGCTGTCCGTAATTATCAGTCGCCTCCTCCAGCCTTATATCAATGGACAAAAGCGACTGATGCTTTTCTGTTCGCACCACCTTGTCTCGGCTGTCCGTAATTATCAGTCGCCTCCTCCAACCTTATATCAATGGACAAATGCGACTGATGCTTTTCTATTTGCACCGCCTTTACGCCTTACGCACCGATCGCTACATGGAGCGATCGGGATAATGGATTTCTGACGCATTCGCATTCGCATTCGCATTACGCATTACGCGTGTATGGAATGTAGCTCATAGGTTTCAAGGCGTTTCGATTTTTTGTCGCATTCGCATTCGCATTCGCATTACGCATTACGTGTATATGGAATGCGCCCTTTAGCATATGGGGGTGTCCTGTGTGAACATAATCATACTTTGATGGATATTTATTTATTTTATTTTATTTTATTTTATATTTATATTTGTTGAGGGGGGTGCTTTGCGTTTTTTTTTTTTTAATGTGTTGTTCTTCTTTTCTTTGGGGGGGGGGGGGGGGGGGGGGGGCATGCCCTGAGGTTTTAGGTGATGTATTTGAGGTCAGAGAGAGAGACGCACGGATGTTGGAAGTGAAGCCAGTTGTTGGGGTGTGGGGTGGGACGTGTTGTTTTATGATATGCTGGGATTCTTGTGGTATGTTCTGGATGGTATGTTCTGTGATCCCTGTTATGATGGACTATGGTGTCCTTTGGTGCGATGTGCATGGACGTGTTATGACAGGCATTATGGTGTAACATTGTGAGTTGGTTGGTGTGACTATGGTACTGACACTGTGGCTTGGTTCCGGTAACCAGTAGTGTGAGTATGGTATACCTTGTGTTAGTATCTGGGAGTGTGTTGCTGCAGTGTGCGTTGGGTTATCTGGTACGATGTGGTGTAGTGCGGGGTGATTTGCTGCAATGACTCGACATCGTGTGGTGTGGTGTTCTGTGTGGAATTGGCGTAGGCTTGGTGAGGTGCATGCTGGTCTAGTAAGGTGCAGTGAGAGGTGCAGTGAGAGGTGCAGTGGTGTGGCTTGAGTCGGTGATGCATGATCTGGTGCAATGTTGTGCAATTGTATTTTGCATAACCCCAGTGTGGCCAATACTGTAACTGTACAGAGTCAGTTAGATAGGATATAGTTAGTATACTATAAAATAGGGAACTGGAGATTGATAGTGTCCTTGTTTATATTCCCATAATATAGTATAGAACACATGAATAGGATAGGGCAAGGATTGCTTAGTACAGTGTAATGCTAATGTGACTGGGTGGGATATGGGGTCATTCTATACTCGCCTTGATACCCAGTGGGGTAGCACTATCAATTCGCCATGAGTGCGGACTGTCATGAGTCCCGATTTGACTTGCGATGTTGCTAGGACATAAAACAACAATAAACAAACAAACAAAGCCAGCATAGGCAGGGTTGTCTGATGTGTGGGTGAGTGTTAAAGGCCCAGTCAGACCTTACCGGATTGAGCAACGGACATAAACCGGACAAAGAATTGTCTAGTCCGGTGGTGTTCGTATCAAAATGTACCGAAATGTGACGAACTGTTGCAACGGCCGCCGGACGAAACGGATGCTAAATGGACAAGGAATGTACATTAGGGAATATCCACCGGATGAGAAACGGACGAGAAACGGTCGAGAAACGGACGAAAACCGAATGTCAAACGGACGTACCAGATTGTTCATGGACACGCCGAAAACATATACTGACCGAATTCCCGCAATAAAAAAAACATAAATAAAAACAAAACAAACCTTAACAGACTTGGCAGGAAGCAAACTGGAGACGTAGTGGATGGGTACCAGACATGAAATGGACAAAAAGGACTAAACAGACTTAAACCGAACACCAACTGTACACAATAGTCTGGTGGTGTCCGACACAAGTTGTGTGCATGTTCAAACCGTGTACCGGTCACCGCTGGACACCACCGGAGTTAGAACGGACACGCCGGATGGGTACCTTATATAAACCGAACATTGCCCTATTTCATCTGACATTGGCCGGTTTCAGTCCGCTTCTTCAATCTGGTGAGCTGTGACTGGGGCTTTAAGGATGTGCATTATACCAGTGTTATCGACTGCAGTCACCAGCTGGGTGTGGGCTGGTTGGTGCAGGGCGATGCGGTGCAAGAACCTAGGCGGCACCGCAGTAGCATACCGAGCTGTTGCAGTGTGGTGGAGTGGGTTACTACTGATTCGGATGTGTTGATGCAGTGGTGCGGTCTATTGTGATGTGACCCGACGGTGTGGTGTCGCGTGTAGAGTATCGTGTAACAAAGGCGTGTTGACACCAAGGGCGTAATCGATTAAGCAACCACTTGTTGGCGCATGTGCACATCCTACAGGCTCGGGTCGAATAATCGAATACGCTTCTCCACGCTCGGGGTGAACAAATGGTGGCTTAATCCAACACCTTATTTTTTTTGTTTTTAATAAATAGGATTTAAAGTTTATAGTTTAGCTATATTTCCATTTCATTAATTTATTTTATTACCCCAACACAACATGTATGACTGGTACCTGTGGCTGTTATCCTGAAGGACTGTACCAGTGCAAATGTGACGTCATCGCTCCTCGCCAAGAGGTGGGTTACTCGGGTCGGGTCCTTTTGCACACGGCACGTGTACTTGTCGACTCCACTCGCGGTGTTCTATTTGAAATGCTGACGACTCGGGTGACCCGGGTCGTGTTAATCGATTACGGCCCAACTCTCCACCCCGAAACCTCATCGCTGACCCTCCACCAAACCACCACGCCACCACCCCACCATCCGGCCACCCGACTTCCACCACCACCCCACCGATCTGCAGTCCCAACAGTAAAAGCCACAAATACCACGACTCTACCACCCCACCCTCCAACCACCCCACCCCTGCTACCACACCACCCTGCCACCTCTCCAACACACTAACCCACCACCCCACCCTCCAACCACCCCGACACCGACCCCTGTCACCACACCACTACACCACACCACCACCTTTCCCCCAACAACCCACCACCCCGCTACTCTGCAGACCGACCACTACACCACTCCACCACGCTAGCACCCTTCTCCAACACCCCACCACTCCTCACTCTGCCACTCTACCACTACACGAAGCCACTCCCTACTACCGAGCTGAACACCATCCCTCCACTATTCCGTCACCATCACACGTCCTGTTAGTGACAGCATGAAAGTGAGAGAGAAAGCAAGCGAGAGAGACAGAGTAAATGTTTCTGTGAGAGAGTGTGAGAGAGTGAGTAAATTAATGAGTGAGTGAGTGAGTGAGTGAGAGAGAGCGACATAATGAGAGTGAGAGCGAAAGCTAGAGACATTGACAGGGTGAATGGATGGATGAGAGCGGGTGTAGGAGAGTCAGTAAGTGAGTACATGTGAGAGTGAGAGAGTGGGTGAGTGAGATTGAAAGACAGTGATAGAGAATGAGTGAGAGTGTGATAGAGATAACGTGTGTGGGAGAGAGCGTGAGAGAGTGAGTAAATGAGTGAGTGAGTGAGAGAGCGACATAGTGAGAGTGAGAGCGAAACCTTGAGACATTGACAGGGTGAATGGATGGGTGGGAGCGAGTGTAGGAGAGTCAGTAAGTGAGTACGTGAGAGAGTGAGAGAGTGGGTGAGTGAGAGTAAAATACAGTGAGATAGAGTGAGTGAGAAAGTGATAGAGATAATGTGTGTGGGAGAGAGTGTGAGAGAGTGAGTGTAAGGGAGTGAGAGAGGGAGTGCGTGAGAGTGAAATCGTGAGTGAGTTCGTGACATAATGAGAGTGAGAGGGAAAGCGAGAGAGAGAGAGTGAAATAGTGAATGTGTGTGTGCGAGAGAGTGTGAGAAAGTGAATAACTAAGTGAGTGAGATATTGAGTGAGTTACTGAGTGGGTGAGTGAGTGAGTGAGAGTGTGAAAGAGTGATTAAGTAAGTGAGTGGCATATTAAGTGAGTGAGAGTGCGAGAGTGAGTGAGTGAATGAGAGAGAGAGCGAGAGTGTGAGAGAATGAGTAAGTAAGTACTGGGATCCACACTTCAGGAACCTGCAACTTAATAAATCACTCCGCGGCTGCCGTCAATCAATTTACAGCGGGAAGATTCCCACCAGTTTCCGCGCCGTGTATATATATATATATAAGTTTGAAATCTGAGCGCGAATGAACAAATATGGCTGCCCGGCTGCGGAACCCGCCGTTTTGGCGCCAACTAGGGCAGTCTCGGGCTTGAATGGAACGGCCATTGATTGGACAATAAGATAATTAATTAATATTAATAATAGAACCATTTAATTCCGGCATTTATATATGCATAATATATTATACTCCTTATATATAGCACGCTGGCACCCCGGCACCAGCGAAATGCGCGCAGCGTTTGAGGGATGAGCAGCCCATGAAAGATCAGAAACCTAATTGAAATAAATGCCACAATTTTAGCGGTCACTGCCCGGCCACACCGCTTAATACATTAAGGGATCGCCGTATAAATATCGGCCTGTGCCTGGTCGTGATCGGCACTTTGAAGCTGCCAATGAATCAAAATAGCCACCCAGGAATGGAGAGGAGATAGGGTGGACGGGAGGGGGGGGGGGGCTTCGGGGAGGACGGGAGATGGGTGGGAGGGGGCGAGGTGGAGAGAAGGATGTGGACCACTCACTGGAGGTAGGGTGATTAAGGAAAATATGCGGAAGGGAGGCAGGGGAAGGATGTGAACTGAGGTGATGAGTGGGTAGGGTACATGGGGCTCGGGTATAAAGAGCCTGAGAGAATGATGTTTCAGGTATTGTAATATTGCAAATGAAGGCAATAATAATCTGGTGTTTTGTGTGTTTGGTGGCGGATGGGGGATGAGGGATGAACTCGGATTGCAGATGAGTAGAGGTTGTGGGATAAAATGGTGGTTCTAATTATAGTTGAAGGTCATACACTACTTACTAAAGAACACTAGAACTAAATTTCACATTCGGTTATTTACATGTATGCATGTTCGGGAATGTGCTGCATGAATATGCGAATCATATTGAAGTCAACAGATGGGTAATTATAGGTGGATCTTGGTGAATGTCATGCTTCACTGAGTATGGACACATACTGGTGAAGATCATCTAGGACTCAATCCAACATTGCACTGATCGCATGCGTGCAACCTCACATGATTAGAGGCAAATGTAGCCGATTTAATGAATCCTAGCTAACCAATCGCAGGCTACTGGAGATGGCTAACTACCCACATGCTAAATATGATTGTATTATACCATGGTTATGTGCACACATAAACTGGAAATGTGATCGAAATTGATATGTACACAGATAAAACCACACATAGTATTTATTATATTAGGCACCAAGGAACATGTTTAGTCCGTCAAACAAGCTGCAAAACCTCACGTTTTGGGGGCCAATATGGAATTCATGAGAGGGTATGTGGGCATTGCAGTACCTACCTGCTAAAATACCTCACGGAGTTTGTCGCCCCTGCCTTGCAAAGTTATAAATCACTGCCTTGTGGTATACAGGGTCTTGATAGAACCAAAGGCTAAGGGAGCAAACCCTAACAGAAAACCATGCTTCCATGGCAGCATTAAGGGCAGTGGTGAATGGAACTCCCAACATCTCCCGACCAGCCACTGCACGGACAAATAATTTGCGCCTGTCTTGACGTCTTCTTGCTGGTGTGAGACCTATATTTGCTCCCCAAGAGGGTGCTGCTAGTAACTTGCAAAAGCCAGCAGCACTTTGACACTTTGCAAGCAGCTTTTATGAAATGCAAAACTGCATAAAATAGTGGCACTTAAGAAATAAAAGCAGTCTTTGTCGCATTGCGATTGATACCATGATGATGATGATGAGCGGGTTTAAAACAAGGGGGATTATTGCATGTACAATCTATTATTAGACATGTTGAATACCTACACACACGCCATATGTACGCGCCCTGGGTGCGGATGGTGGGTGACGGGAGGTGTAGGGTTGGTGTAAGGCATGGTGGTGGTGTGGGATGGGGTGCGTCACATCCGTTCCATGGCTTCTAAGCTCACATTAATTTTCACCGGTGGTCAAATTGCTAGAGCGCATGCTTCCCCGATGGAAGGTCGGGAGCTGGAACCCCAGCCGAGTCAAATCAATGACTTGTACTATTCATATTTGTCGCGACCTAGCCAGGCGCTCGGCCTTAATAGGATAGGTCAAGGCCGGTTAACACAGTATAGTATAACCCTGTTAAACCAAGCTGGCTTAACCTAAACGATCGGGTAATCCAAACAAAATTGTCGGACCCCAGGCCACTTCCGGTACGGTTCAACAAAACTTGCGAAAAGATTATCTCAAATGTATAAGGTTAGGGTTCTTGGTGTCTATTAATTTTGAATAAAACCAATGTTTTGCACTGCACATACCATCAAACTCAAGGCATTGTTAATGGTCATGAACAATCTTCATACCGAAAATACAAACAAAGTGAAATATCTCTAAAACCAGATGACCTAGACACAAATCACTTGGTACACACATAGAAAACATCTGTACCAAAAATATTATATTAAATTTATACGGTTAGTTCGATTTTGATGCATGCACAGAAGCGCTGCATACCGTGGAAACTGGTGAACGGCGGAAACTGTGACACCGTGCATAGGAATATGGTTCAGAGGGGCATGTGCTAATAAGTATGTCGTGTGAAATGAAAGTCTCCCAATCGTATGTTCAATGTAGCCTTTCACCTCAGAAGGTCGGTTAATTAAGTTATTCAGGTCTAATGCACTTCATACATTTCCACATATATGTAATCCCATACCTGGCAGGGACATCATTCATGTCTAGCTGTGCACATGCCATAATAGGATCTATAATTACAGCTATACTACAACGTGTCCTTTATTATCGTAGCTAAATACATCGCACAGATCCATACTCCGATAACAGTATCACCTTTTCTAAACCAAGACCCTTCTAGGTTTGAAGCTTTATAGTGATCGTGCATATGCAGGTAGTGGTGGTAGATAGGGCGTGCAATCGGGATTGCAGGCAGGCGGACGAACGGGCACGGGCCAGCGGGTAGGTGAGAAGGCGGACAGGCGGACGGATGGGCAGTCGGACGGTTAGGTTGGACGGCGGGTAGGTGGGCAGCCGAGCAGGCAGACGGTTAGGTTGGAAGGCGGGTAGCGAGGCAGGCAAGCAAGAGGACGGTTAGGGTGGAAGGCGGGTAGCTGGGCAGGCGAGCAGGCGGACGGTTAGGTTGGAAGGCGGGTAGCTGGGCAGGCGAGCAGGTGGAGAGTTAGGTTGGAAGGCAGGTACCGGGCAGGCAAGCAGGCGGATGATTAGGTTGGAAGGCGGGTAGCGAGGCAGGCGAGCAGGCGGACGGTTAGGTTGGAAGGTGGGTGGCTGGGCATGTGAGCAGGCGGACGGTTAGGTTGGAAGGCAGGTAGGTGGGCAGGCGAGCAGACGGAGAATTAGGTTGGAAGACTGGTAGGTGGGCATGCGAGCAGGCGGACGGTTAGGTTGGAAGGCGGGTAGCTGGGCAGGCGAGCAGGCGGACTGTTAGGTTGGAAGACTGGTAGGTGGGCAGGCGAGCAGGCGGCCGGTTAGGTTGGAAGGCAGGTAGCTGGGCAGGCGAGCAGGCGGACGGTTAGGTTGGAAGGCGGGTAGGTGGGCAGGTGAGCAGGTGGACAGTTAGGTTGGAAGGCGGGTAGCTGGGCAGGCGAGCAGGCGGACGGTTAGGTTGGAAGGCGGGTAGGTGGGCAGGTGAGCAGGCGGTCGGTTAGGTTGGAAGGCGGGTAGGTGGGCAGGTGAGCAGGCGGCTAGGTGGGAAGGCGGGTAGGTGGGAAGGTGGGCAGGTGGCTAGGTGGGAAGGCGGGTAGGTGTGAAGGTGGGCAGGCGGCTAGGTGGGAAGGCGGGTAGGTGGGAAGGCGGGCGGACGGACGGGCAGGTGGGTAGGTTGGAAGGCGGGTAGGTGGGAAGGCGGGCTGACGGGCAGGCGGACGGACGGGCAGGTGGGTAGGTTGGAAGGCGGGTAGGTGGGAAGGCGGGCTGACGGGCAGGCGGACTGACAGGCAGGCGTAGAAGGTGTGAAGGCGGACTGGCGGGGAGGCGGGCATCTTTGGAGGCGCAGACGGGCAGGCGGAAGGCGGGCGGCCGCCTCTGACACCCGAACCAGCGCGAGCTGGCGACATGTAGGGTTCGGGTGGCCGTTTGATGTCGTGATGGCTTTGGCACGTGGTCGCACTGCGGCTATTTGTCAGGCAGCCGAGGGTGGGCGGGGCGGGGCGGGATGCTCGGGGTGCTTGGGGACGGGGAGGAAGGTGGGACAGGGCGTGGGGTTGGGGGACCTGGCGCGAGGAGGACGGAGCTGGAGGCGGGACAGGGTGGGAGGCCGGGACTTGACGGGTCCGGTGTTGTGGACATAGTCGAAGGAGACAGAGCGGTCGAGGCTGACGGAGCAGGTCAGCGGTATGTGTGATGTGGCATGGGCAGGAGACGGCACGGAGGAGGCTGAGGGAGCAGATATTGGCTGTGTGATGCGGCATGCGCAGGAGACGGAGCGGAGGAGGATGAGGGAGCAGATCAGGGGTGTGTGTGATATGGCATGGGCAGGAGACGGAGCGGCGGAGGCTGAGGGAGTAGAGCAGGGATGTGTCTGATGGGGCATGGGCTGGGCATGGGGCGGGCATGTGCCTGGCATAGGGCGGGGCAGGATGGGGAAGGGCAGGTACAAACAGTACGTGGTGGGTGAGAAGGGATGTGGCGGGAAGGGACATGCACGGGAAGGGGTAAGATGTGGCGGAATTGGACAGGACGAGTGGGGGTGGGTACTCTCGAACGGGAACGGCTGGATGGGGAGGGTTGGTTGATTCCGGGAGCATCAGGGATGAGCGGCAGGATTAGGGATCAGGAGTCGGGCGATGAAGGGTGGATACGATCGGAGTGAGGCGTCATGGGTGCACTGGTGCAGTGAGGAGAAGAGAAAGGACTGGCAGGTGCGGAAGGGGCGGAGAAAGGTGGGGCTGGATGGAACGGGGCTGAGCGCAGGGCGGAGCGTGGGGTGGGGCGGGGCGGGGCGGGGCAGGGCGTAACGGGGGCGCGGCGGGGCGGAGTGCGGGGTGGATCGGGGAAAACCGGGTGGCGGGGAGGGGCAGGGCGGGGTGGGGCGGATCGGGGCAAATCGGGGCGGAGCGGGGCGGGACGGAGCGGGCGGAATGGGAGCGCGGGCGGAGCGGGTTGGAGCGCGGGGCGGAGCGGCGCGGAGAGGGGCGCATCGGGATAAATCAGGGTGCAGACGGGCGCAGAGGAGCGGAGATGGCTGGACAAAGACGGAACCGGATGGAACGGGCTGCGGGAAGGGTGGAGAGGGCGGAGAAGTGTGAATAAGGGTGGAGAAGGGTGAAGAACGGTGGAGAAGGGCGTGGAGGGGGGCGTAGGGTGGAGAGGCCGGAGAATGGTGAAGAAAGGTGGAGAGGGCGGAGAAGGGTGGAGAGGGCGGAGAAGGGGGGAGTAGGGTGGAGAGGGAGGAGAAGGGTGGATAGGGCGGAGAAGGGTGAAGAAGGGTGGAGAGGGCGGAGAAGGGTGAAGAGGGGTGGAGCTAGCGGAGAAGGGTGAAGAAGGGTGGAGAAGGGCCACGGGAAAGCCCAGAGGTGTAGGCGGACACAGGCGGAATTGGGCGAAGCGGAGGCGGGGGGGGGGGGGGGGGAGGGTGGAACAATGCGCACCACGACTGCAAGCAGACCCTGAACCTAGGGACCAACAACAATCCTCTCGCCGGGCCTCAAATGGGAGGAATCCCGCAACAGGTTTCAAACCAAACTAGCGAAGTACTTACTGAGACACCAGTCAAGTTCTGAGAGACCAGCATGTCAAGAACCAGCGATTCGGGCCCGATGTGTCGTGAGTGTGATGAAGTCCAGAGGAGGCCCAGTCATGGATGCCAGGTCTCGAACAGTCGCCCCCCCCTTTGGTATCAATCTTCTGGGCATCGACTGATGACACATGACACAAATATCCGTTGCGATAATTTGTCATAACAATTTAGATTAATGATTCGGACATGATATCTTGACATGCCATTATTTACAGCCATCGTTGGTTGGATTAGTTCCGCCTGCAGCTGAGACAAGCCTGCTGAAGACCAAATTGGAAAAACTGTAGAAATCCTGGGGTATGGATATAATATAAGGTGCTTAATATATGGTACCTATGATTGTTTAGCATACAAACTGTCTAATGGTGAAGATAAGTTTATTCAGACTTATCCATGATTGGCATTATCAATCTTCAGAAATCTTCAACAACAACAACAAAAATATATATATATACAGAGTATGTTATTTGTAAGTGACCAATTTATTAAATCATGTGGACACCCGACCCGATACAGCAGTTAAATCCCCCATCATTTAAAACATTCAATACACCTCGTTATAAGCCCTGTTCACACAGCACAACTTTAGGCCGAACTAGATAAGGCAAACTAGATGAGGCGAACTAGTGTCGTGTCCACACACGGAGCGGTTTAAGGCGGAAATCGATATCTGTGCATGAGCAACTACCCCCATCTGTATCTGGCAAGCCCTGATATTTGTTTTGTTTACACTCGGCGATTCGACACGTTAATATCGCCTGGAATTTAAGGTTAATTTAATTAAATTTCATTATTTGAGTATGTAATTCTGTTAAATATGATCGCATTCAATAGATTTCAGCCTAATCGGGCCCTAACACTGCCGGGCACCAGCAATATTTACACATGAGCCTGTATCTGGCAAGCACTGCTCTTTTACACTATCACTACCTAGGAACCAGATAAATCGCTTCATCTATACTACCTCCCGAGGTGGTTTATTTGAAGCGAACTAGATGCATCAATTCAGCCCTAAATCGCTTCAGCGTAGCGTCCACACGGCGAATGTGAAGCGAACTAGGCAAGGCGATTTAGATGAAGCGTTTTAACTCACCAATGTGAACGGGGCTATAGATTTAATTAAATTAATCCTTAACTGCTTTTCTCCCAAATCTGAAAACATCACAAAATCCATGCGAGTATATAGGCGCAAACGCGAAGTGAATGGTTGGTTCGTTGGTTGATGGAGCTTTAAATCCTGGCAACATCTAACGTCATAACAGGATGTGTATCGACTTGTGACAGCGCACACTCATGGCGGCTCTATATCCAGCCCCACTGGAAAATCCGGCCGCTGGCAGTATGACCCAATATCCCACTCAGTCAGATTATCCTGACACGGACCTACCCAGTCCTTGCCCGATCCGACCGACATGGATAATGATTACAGGCGAAAAACCGTAGGATAACGGCTTCAAATTCAGAGTTATTTCATATGAAACCTCAGGATGCTTTTCTTGCTGACTTTCAGGTTTTCTCCTGGGAAAGCCTCAACATAAAACGTTACCCGACCGAGAATCTAAGCGATGGCGTGATAAACATAATACAGAACAGTACAAATCCTCTTACATAATCCCTAATCTGTTGGATTTGACCTCATCAGTTCACTGAGTAGGATCAGTAGGACTGGCAATCCCTAATCAACAGCGCTTACACCTAGCTCCTAGATCCACTTAGCTTGTTTATTTTTCTCAGAAATAAATCCCAGAGCACAATTGCGTTGTCAATATCAACACAAACAAAGGACACAGTCAAGAACAGTTATTTGCATAGGATAATCATCGGTTCAGCATTAAGCGTATATATTATAATCAGTAAGGATAACTCGATTCATTCTTATAGTTTACTGTCTATGCAATGGGAGTACTTTTGTCTGCAGAGAGAGTGGTGAGGTGAGGTGAGACTGGGGGCGGGTGACATGTGGTGAGGTGGGGTGGGGTGAGCTCAAGTGATGAGTGTTGCGGTTTGGTGTGGTGATGTGTGGTGATGTGAGGTTTGGTGTGGTGAGGTGAGGTGGGGTGGCGTGAGCTGAGGGGATGTGCGGTGTGGTGAGTTGAGGTGAGGTGGGGTGAGATGAGGTGATATTGGGTGCCGTTTGGTGTGGTGAGGTCAGGTCAGGTGCAGTATGGTGAGGTGAGGTGAGGTGATGTGTGGTGCGGTGCAGTGTGGTAAAGTGAGGGGTGTTGATGTGAGGTGCATCGCGGTTCGGTTTGGTGTTGTGAGGTGCGGTGAGGTGTGATGAGGTGTGGCGAGGAGAAGCGGTTGGAACAGAGACGGGTGACACTTAAGGCCAGCTAGCTGTGAAAGTAGATTCAGTATGAGACTCAGTGAGTTCGTGTCAGTCCACATCTGACCTGGATGTTGGCGCACACATATCCACACGCAAATATGTATATATATATATATATATATATATATATATGTGTGGGTTATTCTCAGAAACTGTATACCACATTTTTGGTTTCCATTTTGAACAGAGAGAGTTGCTGGTACTCGTGGGTTCTATGGTCAATCAGAACCAATGTCCCATTTTGCCTGCTTAATTACCCGATGTGCATACACGTGCATGTATGCACCTCACCGCACCTCACATCATCACGCCGCACGGCACATCACCTCACCACACATCAGCTCACCTCACCACACATCACATCACCTCACCACACCTCACATCGCATCACCTCACCACACCTCACCCCACCTCGCCTTCCGCGTCCACAAGGGGCCAGATTGCGTCCCCATACACGCACATACATACTCATGCATCAATTTCTAGACACCCACTTTTAAATAGTTCTCCTCCATATTTACATTTGGGATTCTTACGACATGGCGCGGAAGACTGAAATGGAGAAGACCATTTGTTCAAGATTGAAAGCTCCTGTGCGTTCTTACTGAATGAACTACAATATATATATATATGTGTATATATATATATATATATATATATATATATATGTGTGTAAATATATCCACATATGGAGTATGTGACATGGATATCTCCCTATGCGTATGTACATGATATGTATATCAACCTGCTTATACAAAAGAAATAGAGACAAATGCACACACGCATATCAAATTGCATTTAGCTATATGTAATTATATGAAACTATCTTCATACCAGATATTACGAGTTATAACCGTATAGGATGAGTCATACTGGGGGTTATCTGTTTATGGAGGGGGGTGGAACCGTTGTGTTGCAGTATGTAGGTAGACTGTGGGGCCTTGGACGCGGTTGGATTTCTACATAGTGTGAAGATGCACGTTGGCAGGTCATTGCCTCTTCTGTGCCAACATTAAATACCACCCAACCCTTGCGGCGTTCTTTTTGTTGTCCGTGACAGAGCTGCTTAATGACTGACTGTCACGTGACGGTAATTTTCTATATTCACATATAATTGATATAATTATATGATATTTATATAAATAGTAGAAGCGCTTATCCACTAGTCATTCTTTATTTCTTATGTACGATATTCATGCCATGTGTTGTTTTGCTGCAGGCGAGCTCCTTGGTTACCGCTAGTGGCACCCCCATTTTTAGATTTCTACGCCAAAGTTACTCACACTGTCACATACCTCTGCAATGTTAGCGGTTATGTTATATTCTCCTCCAGAGCCTCTATGCAATACATTGGCTCCCTTCCAGTACTCGCCTTGGCTCTCTTTTTCATATATTTGCATAGCATACCTTACTATATAAAACACAAATTTTTTTTTTCAGACGTCCATATGGAACTCTTTTGGCGTTATGTGCAGTGGGTCTGGCCACACTGCGGTGATTGTGTTTGCACCCATTTCCCTCCCCCCCTCTCAATCCAACTGTACTCATCATTGAACCCTATCCCTCCCTCCACACGGGCAGACGCACATGCACACTCACACCCACGTACGGGCGCATACGCCCACACGTATACATATGCACACGCTTGCATGTGCAAATACACATACCCAGAGATGCATAATATATACACATATGCATAAGCAACCATGTACACATATACGTTCACACGCACACGCACACGCACACGCACATGCACACACATACGCACACGCACACGCACATACCCGCACGCGTACACACGCACGCACCCATCCACGCACACACAAATATGCGCACACATATGCACCCGCACATGCACACACACACACTCACACACACATGCACACACGCACACGCACACGAACACGCACACACGCGCACACACAAACACCCCCCCACACACATGCCCACCCACACCCACGCACACACATGCACACACATACATGAACACGCACATAACCATACACGCATACGCACATGCATACGCACACACACCCATGAACATACATACACGTGCATGCATGCACATGTACACGCACACACATACCTATTCACACACATGCACGCCCACCAACACGCGCACACACACTCACACACCAACACGGACACCACTGACGCGTCACCAGTATCCGTGTAGGTACACACAGTGTCCGCCGTCGGCCACAGGGGGATGTGTGGGCGGATGGTGGGGGAGACAGGAACCATGGAGTAAGGCGAACCCCGTCACACGAAGCGGGTCCGTAAGGGGCCAGCTTGCGTCCCCTTACGCGCACCCCGCCTAATCCCGGACCACTGCGCAGGCGCGCGCTGTGACGTCAGTGTCGCACAGTAATTGAATCCCTGTTTTATGGCGTCGGCCTATGATGTGACCGAGCAGGCGCAATCCGGTCTTCCTGCTCGCCTGCCGGCTTTCCCACCTGCCTAGCCACCCGCATAGCCACCCGCATAGCCACCCACACCCCCGTCCACGTCAGGGTCGGGGGACATGCGCTGGCCTCTTTTGAATGTTGCGGCTACGCTGAGTGATCTGCCTTGTGAAGAAGGGTTTCAGGTTTCCACAATGTGTGCGTTGGAAGGTCCGATTATTCCCATTGGCAGTGGCAGGAGGACTGAGAGGAGGGAGGGGTGGGAAGGTCTGGATGGATACCTGGATGTGAACGATTGGGTTGTGACATTGCGATGCCCAATTTATAACATGTCTCAAACTGCAACCGGAACGCAGCTCAGCGCAGGCGCATGTCATCTACATCCGGATTGTTGGTATCAATGGTTGCTGCGTCTAGCTGAAGATAACTCATAATCGGGAGTAAACTCCATGAGTCAATTATGTTCATCGAAGCTTCGGGATTTCAGAAAATCAGCATCAAAGTGGAATTGATTTACTTGGGCAAGTCAATTACAGGGTTGTATCCATATATGATGTATACAAGTTATGTCTGCATAACCATGAACAGTGATAAAGGGGAATAAAAGAATGTTCCATTATATGATCACTTCTATATTTTGCACTACACTACGGGTGACCCTACGACCAGTTGGGACCGGTGGCACCACCATTGCCCAATCCTTCCAGTGGTGTGAAACAGTCACCCGCGCACAGGATTGTCTTTCCGCAGGCGGCTAACTTAAATTGATGTTCCACCTACAAATGGCGCCTGGCTAATAGGAGTAGTAATAACTGTTATTGTGCTTGGAATGTGGAACACTGTTTCAAGGGGACACTCACCCTACAATGAACTTGTTAGTTTGCATGAACTCGATTCAGGAAGTGTCTGCTGCTTGATTGATGTTAAAGTTGCATAGTCTGATGGTTTTGAGTTTCTGTCATTTCTGAGATAAAGATATGAGGTTGATCATTATAATCTATTTTACTTTAATTTGAAATAACTTGTATTTAAAAAGGCTAACTTTGGAGATATTTGATGTGCAACCATGCACAATTAGTTTGGCAAGCATGCCATAACTCTGACAGCATAGGGTTCTGCAGAAAAAGGTGTTATTCAATTGCTGCGGTGTTCCCTTCTAGGACACACCAAATGCTTAATAAGTGCACTAGTATCAAAGGTAGATATGTAGACTTAAATCTAGATAATTGTTTTGGTTTTGAAAAATTTATGTTTTCATCGGACTATGTAACTTTAAGGTTGGATTGACTCTCGCTCTATGGCGCTCTGCCAAATGATGTCTGCACTGATTTAGAGTTGGAGTGTATCGAGGTATCCAACCACACTAACTATATTATATACAGTGATTCGTTCTCTTGCGCCCTGGCTGTTGCTGGACTGAAAACGAATCACCCTATTCTAACAACGGTCATTTATCAAATGAACCAACTGACAATGGCTGGGTATGACATCCACCTGTGCTGGATGCCTGGCCATGCCAGCATACAAGGAAACAAACAAGCTGATCGGGCTGTGAAGAAGGCCCTGAACTGTGATCTTGAACCGTGTCTGATCCCTCACTCTGATCTGAAACCACTAATAGCCACCCACATAAAATCCAAATTGCAACATGAGTGGGATGAAAACATTAAGAAACTTAAAGAAAATGAACCATCTGTGAAGCCACCACAGACTCATGCGGGAGGTCGCCGGGACCAAGTGGTCCTTAGCCGCTGCCGTATTGGCCACTCATGGCTTACACATGCTTTTCTGCTCAAGGGGGAACCTCCCCCTGAATGTATTGGGTGTCAGTCCCCGCTGACACTCAAACACATTTTACTAAGTTGTGTTGATTTGTTGGCCCTGCGCCAACAGTTCTACACTGCAGACAGTATGCTTGACCTTTGTACTAAGGTAAAACAGGAAAACATTTTAGCCTTTTTGAGGGAAGCTGGACTGTACCACCTCATATAGTTTACTAAATAGATTCTATCAATTATTAATAAAACTTTTTCTATGGGAATTTGTTTCCCTGGACCACAAATATATGATTGTGAGCTTTCTAATTTAATGAGTGTCTATTGGCACATAATTGATTGTCTGATTTTACATGTAAAAGCGAGGGTTTGAACAAAAAACAAACATTTCTCGCCATGAGTATGGCCTATACTGCCGACACGGCATAAAGCAACCACCAATCAATCAATCATGATTTAGCTCTGGCTGAGCTGCCAGACTTCTCCCTGAGAAACGCCTTTCGAAACGAACATCCTCCTCTCAGACCTCTTTCTTGGCTGAGATACTATTCATTCCCCGGTGGGCCAATTTTGTTAAATGGGCAAAAACTCTTGCGCGTTTTTCCATATGATTCACTGTTCTTTTGGCTTTATCTCCATCCCCTCTGAACCGACAGCCCGCCCACCTACTCGGCAGTCAGAACTGTTGCACTCCAATCTGTTGTTGGCCTTTTTTGTCCTTGTTGTCCTTTCCCAACTTTTAATCATAGCGTCCCATTGCTTTTCCGTTTTTGTTGTTTTGATTAGTGCTCTCGGTTTCATTTGGTCGAAGTTTGTTGTGTCCGTGGGTGTTCATTTTTTAATGTTCTGCTCACCAAATGACATTTTATATGCAGTGTAATAGAGTGGGTTGTTTTATTTCGATGTCTTCTTTGCATAGGTGGCATCTCATTTAAACTGGTTGTGAATTGTTCCTGGACTCCAAAGGCAGTTGTATGTCGCGGTTGGATACTTAAGGTAATACGCAATAGAAAATAAATGACTGAATAATAGAATAGATATGGTAACGTGTTTAGAGGGAAGTGAGAGTTGAATTTAGAGAGTACAAATCATTGTTTATTTCCTCTGATTGGTTGATGATCTGCAAAACAATAATGCGATATTTGAGGGCGCAGTCCACTTATGTACTGCATAAAGCAATATACAAGTATAAATGCAAGCGTAACATGTACACCCTATATTTCCGATGTGCCCATTGGTGGAGTGCCGCCCCCCTCCCAGCTGTCGGGTTAATTGCCGGGTAGGCGCCCCCGCTTGTGTCACGCATTTGGTGAACATATAGCAAAGTGTTGTATCATTTAGTCAGTAGGATTTTGAAGGGTGGCTTGGATAGGTGAATGTTAGTGTCAAACGTACCTTAATTGCAGCCTCCCATTACAGAGAACCCCTAATATGCCACTCGGTAAAGCACTAATTATAATGCCTTCAGTGGAAATACAAATTCTGATCCTGAGGACCATCCTCTCGCCCTCTCAGCCCGGCTTTTGTCGGGTCCGATCTGAATTAAAAAGTGGTAGGCTATTATTCTATGGCCAGCCATATTCAGGGTTCTCAACCAATCATACTTGTGTTGTGTTTATGTTTACCGAGATCCACATAATATTTGTACTATCTCAAAACTTATCTATTTAAAACATGAAACTTACTTCAAACTAAAGAACCGTAGATCGTAAGGATCAATTTAATACATTTAAGAAAATTGAATATATCTCAGAAATAACAATGATAGACACCTCAAAACCAATCTGACTATTACCCAACTGTAACAAACACGTCCATTTCTTTCTCTCCCACCCCGCAGTGATCATGCCGCCCGCACAGACCTGTTCCCGGTCAACCACCAGCCGATCCTTGGTGACGAGCGCCCCCAGCGGCTACCTCTCCAGCGTCGTGAGCACTAGGACCGGGTGCGGGCGGCGGGACACCCCGTGGAAACTCACCGTCCGCCCGGGCCAGCGCATCAACATCAGCCTCTACGACTTCAGCGCCGTCGCGACGAGCGCGACGTCACCGGGAGAGAATGAGGTTCCGGGCGCAGGCGTGGGTGGGAGCACGGGGGGTGCGCGCGCACTGACGCAGTGTCGTGTCTACGCGGTGATTCGCGAACGCACCGTTCATCGCATGCGCAATATCACGGTGTGTGGCACCAAGTCGCGCGAGAGGAATGTCTACATTTCGCTCACCCACACTGTCGAGATCGGGCTCCTTGTGGCCGGAGCCCGGGACAAGGGGAAGGCGCTGCCGTTCTTCCTCGTGAAATATGAAGGTTAGTAGTGGTTGTGGTTTCTAGTTTCTTTAGCCCTCTTTTATTTCAGGACTTAATATTTCTGAGGGAGTTCTGAAGGGAACGCGATGTAGCTCAGGTGGTAGAGTAAAGGTGTGGGTCATCCGATCGATCCTGCTCAGTGGACCCATTTGGAGTTTGGGTTATTTTCCATTCCAATCAGTGCGCCACAACTGGTTCATCAAAGGGTGTGGTGTGTGCTGTCCTGTCTGTGGGAAAGTGCATATAAAATACGCCTGGAAATATAAAAATATAAAATACCATCGGAAAGAGTAGCCTATGTGGCTGTAGCACGTTTCCTCCAAAGAAATGTGTCAGAATGACCATATCTTTGACGTCCAATATCCGATAATATGAAAATCAATGCATCCTAGCGGCGTTGTTAAATAAAACAAGCTTTCCTGATTTCTGAGGTGAGATGATACAAGTGGAACCTGAAGTGGTTGCGCAATCCGGAAATCCATTCAGATCAGCTGGCGAACATCATTCATATATTACAGACCTCAGCCTTCTCGTTCTAGATAATTGAACGAACGCGAGACAGCTGTACATATAGTGGCATTTATTCTTACTAGTTTAGCTTGTTACATTAAGGCTTAAAGATAGACATGTTGATAAGTTTGAGGATTACAGGCACTTAACCCTATCGATTTATGTCATTAGTTGGGTGGGTGGGACGGCAAATCCACAGGGAGAAGCAGGTCCGATCGATTGAAAAGCTAAGGTCGAAGTGTCCAGACTTTGCAAGTGCGTGATAGGTTTGCTCCGAATTTACAGTAGATGGCGCGTCAATCGGCGACCATTTTTGCTAGTTCAGAATGAAAAATATAGGTGGCGCCAAAGTCGCTGATCAATGGAATATACACAGTCTCACGATATCAATTACCCATGTTGAGGACATCATGGACAATTGGTTACATGCAGGAAACCTTTGCCAGGAGTGCATTGCTCAATGTCCAGGACCATTCCGGGGTCCTGTACCTTTAAATATGACATTTCTACTGTGGATGCTAACCTATGCCATGAAGCAGCTTATTTTATTTTCACAGTCCCATGATGTTCAGGTCTTACAATGTTCTTAGCTGAAGATACTAGATCAGTAGATATGACCTACTTTGTTCATGACGATATAACTGTAATGGTAATAAGACGGACGCGAGTGATGTTTTCAGGGTATGCAGGTACCGCCGAGCGCCGGGGGTGGCGCCACCAGTCGCGAGCATGGAGGAGGCAGTACAGTATATAGTGTAATACTAATAATAATTAGCAGAGGATACTAATAATAAGGACTTAATTCCCTTCAGCGCCTTTATACTCGCATAATGCGTTAAATATCACATATTTAATTTGAAAACATGCACAAATAATACCTGACACCATAGCCTTCAACATGTTCTATTACATTGAATTATTATCTACTTTTCTAAAGCAACACATGCTTAATATTCCAATGCACAAGCAGATCAATATGTACGTTTGAGATGTAGTCGCATTATTATTAGTACTTCTTTGATGCAGGCTTCTGGTAGCCTATACAAAGTGTGTAGCTCTCAGCTCTAGTGGTATGCAGACTCAAAATCATACAGGAATGTTTCTCTCGCCCAGGCGCTGTCCAGTTCATTCTTGAATTGATTTATGGTAGCTGCTACCACCACTTCTTCCGGTAGCTCATTCCACATGTTTATCACTCGCTGTGGAAAGAAGGCCCCTCTGAGTGAGCTGTTGTACCTTGGCTTGAAAAGCTTCTTGGAGTGACCTCTGGTACTGCTTCCCTGTATGCCTCTGAATAGCAAGGCCTCATCCACATTATACTCAGCATTCAGGAAGTTCCACGTGTTGACGGTTGATGGTGTCTTCGGACTTTGCAGACTTAAAGCTGCATAGTTTGATGATGCATCAAATTTTCAAAAACTGAAGCAATTATTAACACTTGATTCTAGATATCTAACTTAGATTCTGATGCACTTATAAAGCATGTGTTTCCACCTATAATAGAAAATAGAGTGAATTCAATATAACCTACTACTGCTGAATCCTATACCGTCAGAGCTATGGCATGTACCTTGAAGGTGGTGGTTTTGTATGTTTGCACTTAAAATATCTCCAAAGTTGGTCATTTAAAATAAAAATTACTTCAAGCTAAAGTTAGGTAGATAATAGTGTAGTAGTCTGCACTGACCTCTCAGGCAAGTAACCACATAGTCAGGTAGGCGGGGGTAGTGTGGTGATATCAGGGAACCTATGTGGTGTAATGGTTAGCACACTGGCCCGGAATGCAAAGAGATGTCAGTTTGAGTCCTGCTCTAGGCGCAATAATTCCCACTTTCATCACCCCCATTACACTGGTGCCATGACCAGGATCCTGTACAAGATATGCGCTGTATGGTTGTTGACCCTACCCTGTGTATGTATATGCAAGTGCATTGCCTCTATGTATGTAATTGTAAGCATTTAAAGACTTACAATTCCAGGTGGACGAGTGTAGTAGTCTGCACTGACCTCTCAGGCAAGTAACCAGATAGACAGGTAGGTGTGGGTAGTGTGGTGATATCAGGGATCCTAGCTGGTGTAATGGTTAGCACACTGGCCAGGAATGCAAAGAGATGCGGGTTTGAGCCCGCTCTAGGTGCAATATTTCCCATTTTCATCACCCCCACAACAATAGCGATCAATGAACTTACTCTATCTCAGAAAAATGATGGAAACTCAAAACCATCGGGATGTGGAACTAGAAGTCATTATCCATTGACCAAGGAATTGATCTCAGACAAGGCGTGCATGTTTCAACTCGGGAACATTATCTCAGACGCGGCACATTTGAAGACTTCAGGCGCAAAACCCTGTAAACCCGTAGATAAACATCGGATTCGAAACTTCAAAGGGTTTATGTTTTCATATACCTACTTTTTAGTTCATTTCTCCATGAAGATGTGATTATCAGAAAATTGGAATTAATGAGAATTAGAATAATTTTCAGGTACAAATCTTTTTTCAGCAATATTCTTGGATTGGCGTTGGTGGTGATTTGCTCATGAACTCTTCATTTGTTTTAACTCATAATTTATATAATCTGCACATTCCAAACATGAGTTTCAAAAACACAAATTTTCATTTAGTGGACGCTTGCCGGTAACAGTGTGTACACAATACTGCCTCTGTAATGTGACCCTAAGCCCTGAAGACCATCCACACTGCCCCGCTGGCCCCAGCCTTGGTGGGGTGCAGTGCGAGGTGTTGTTTTCGCTCCTGGCGGACTGATTACGCACTAATTGGGGGCGAGCGGAGTCGCAAACTAATTACATACAGATTCAGGTCGACAATGGTGCCAAGCAATTAGTCACCTCAACAATCGGTCTCAGTGATTACATTACATCGATATGAATGAATGATGTTTCAAGGTGTACTTGACGATGGTGACGTCATCATGGAGGCAATCTTGTTGAGTGAAATTGATGTTATGTTTGTAGCCACACCGATTGTTATGTGATGGATAATGCATTATGCAAGTATAAATATATGTAAGCGAATACTTGTCTTTATCGTTATACTCCGTAAGAGCCATCACTGTACCGATGGTGCCACCTATGGCCCTCTTCCCCTCCACCGGATATTGACAGGGGTCAGTCACATCGGAGGATTCTTTCGTACAAACATTCGTACATACATGTTTACATACATTCTTACATACCTTCTTACATACATCCATTTACTTACATTATTACATACATTCTTACATACATTATTACATACATCCATGTACTTACATTCTTACATACATTCTTACATGCATTATTACATACATCCATGTACTTACATTCTTACATACATTATTACATACATTATTACATACATTCTTACATTCATTATTACATACATTCTTACATACATCCATGTACTTGCATTATTACATATATTATTACATACATTATTAGATACATTATTACATACAATATTACATACATCCATTTATGTACATTGTTACATACAATCGTACAGTATTACATCCATTCTTACATGTATCATTACACACATTATTACACACATTATTACACACATTCTTACATGCATTCTTACACATTAGTGTTACATGCATTATTAAATACATTCTTAAATGCATTCTTACATCCATTATTACATACAGTATTACATACATTATTACATACATTCTTACACACATTCTTACATACATACATTTACTTACATTCTTACATGCATTATTGCATACATTCTTACATACATTCTTGCATACATTCTTACATACATCCATGTACTTACTTTCTTACCTATAGTATTACATACATTCTTACATACATGCTTACATACAGTCTTACATATATTCATACAAACATTCTTACATACATTCTCACAAATATGATCACATGCATTATTACATGCATTATTACATACATGATTACATGCATTCTTACATGCATCGGTACATACATTATTACATACATTCGTACATACATTCTTACATACAATCTTACATGCATTCTTAAATACATTATTACATACATGTTTACATACATTCTTACATACATTCTTACATACAGTGTTACATACATTCTCACATACATTATTACATACATCCTTACATACATTCTTACATACATTATTACACACATCCTTACACACATTGTTACACACATTATTACATACATCCATACATACATTCTGACATACATTATTACATACCTTCTTACATGCATGCATGGATTTTCATTATTACCTACATTTGTACATACATTCTGACATACATTCTTACATGCATCCTTGCATGCATTCCTGCATATGTTCCTTTACTTACATGTGTACACACATGTTTACATACATCCTTAAATTCATTAGTATGTGCGTTATTACATACATTCTTACATACATTTTACATACATTATTTTATACATTCTTACATACCTTCTTACATACATACATTAACTTACATTCTGACTTACATACATTATTACATACATTCTTACATACATTATTACATGCATTCTTACATATATTTTACATACATTCTTACATACAGTCTTACATACATTATTACATACATGCTTACATACATTCTTACATCCATTCTTACTACATTCTTACTTACCTTCTTACATACATCCATGTACTTACATTCTTACAAACATGTTTACATACCTTATTATATACATGCTTACATACATTCTTACATACATTCTTAAATGCATTCTTACATACAGTATTACATACATGTTTACATACCTTCTGACATGCATTCTTAGATACCTTCTTACATACATGCATGCACTTACATTGTTACATACATTATTACCTACATTCTGACATACAATCTTAGATACATTCTTACATACATTAGTACATACATTCTTACATACATTAGTACATACATCCTTGTATACATTCCTGCATATGTTAATGTACTTACATTCATACATACATGCTTACATACATTCTTAAATACATTCTTACATACATGTTGACATATATTCTTACATACATTATTATGGACATGCACATACCTACATTCATTCTAACATACATAGTTGAACATAGTGGAGGCTAACATAGTTGAACATAGCGTATGGCCAACATATGGCTACATGTATGGCTAGTGTCCCTCCCAGCGAAAAACGCTTGGATTACGATTAGGGTAAGTTTGCAGAATGCCAGTGAATGTTGTATACGTTATTCGATCGCCAGAACTACGCCTCATGCATTACATACGTCACAACACAGTGGAGACACACACAACATATGGACTCTACATTTCCACTGCCTTTAAGATAGGTCAACATAGTGAACAATGCATGTCTAAAGTATGTCTAACATACATCCATGTATGCCTAATGTATACATAATGTATGGCTGACCTAACACCCATACGTTGTCATATGTCAAACGTTGTGTGCATGCACAAAGCTTTTGCGACCCCCTAACATGCATTGATGTACATCAATGTACATCGACGTACATCATATGAATGCATAACGCATTGTCGATGTTGATTTCAACATAGGTAATTTAACCCGCAAGAAAAAGTACATACTTAATATGGAGGCGACTACTGGCGCCATCTATAATGTCTTTCTTAACTAATAATGCTCTGACTGTGGCGCCATCTTCTGTAAATTGGCATAATAAGATGCGACCCAGTTTCATTATAGACACTTCAACCAGAGCAGTTCGATCGACAGGACGTGTTCTATCCTTTGGATTTGCCGTCCCACCCACCCAAATTACAAGTGACATGCATAGGGATACGTGCCTGAAATCCTCGAAATCTTAATAAATCAAACATCTCATGGCTTAAATGTAACAACGAAATAGTAAGAATAAATGCCACTTTATATGGTACTTGTCTTGGGTTGGTTGGATTACGATGTACCCCACTGTACTGTCCATAAATCACATACATCGGCATACGTTTGCGTGATGCGTTGTGATGTGACACCACCATGACTTGGTAATAATCTGGATGGGCTCTGAGTTCCGATTTAATCTTTGGACATGTTCAAAAGAGTTCATTATTAAGGCCCTGTCACACTACGACATAACAATGTCAGCATAGACACAACGTGAAAAATAATTATATTGCGTCAAAGTTCTCGGCGCAGTATGCAAATTGCGGCACAAGTTGGATGTCGATGCAGCATAGTTGAGGTGGGTGTGACATCACCGTGACGTCGGTCTAGCACATGTTCTAAGCGTCGGACTGGCGACACTCCAGCATGCGTGACGCCGGGCTAGCATGACTCCAACGGTGATCTATTGTCGGCCTAGCATGATCACGTTCGCTGGAATGTTGCCCCTTCCAACTCGACCATTGTATCTCAACGTCAGTTGATGTCGGTCGACCAAGAGCATAAAGTTGCCCCAACATCAAGCCAGCATTGTCACCGTGATCACATCTCATGGCTCACATGGTCAATGTAATGGGAACATGAGCCGACATCAGTCAAAGCACCCGACCCACCCGTGCCTTGTGTATATACGTTCACACCACGTTCAGAACACGTTCAAATGATGTCACTGATGTTACGCGCACGCTAAAGGGTCGTCAACTATGTCAGGACACGTTAGCGAAATGTTGGAGCGACGTTTGCCATGCGCCACAGACTCCTTTGGCCGACGTTAGAGCAATGTTGACTTAACGCTGGCCGCACATTCCTCCCCGACTGTGCATCGCTCTGACATAACGGAACGTAGATCTAACGTCACCGATGCAGCTGTAACAGTCGCCTAACCTTGGCCTAACATCAGCGTAACATCATCCTGATGTAACAACTTCACGTCGAGCTACGTCAAAAGTTTTGGACATGTTGAAAACCTTGACGAGCGCCGATGTAACACGACATAACGTGACGTAGCTCAACGTCAGTCTCACATCATTCTAATGTCATCATGACATAACCCAATGTACCTCAACGTAATGACGAAAAGGCACCTACGCCAGGCTTACGTTGGCTCTTATGTTGAAGTGTGACAGCCCTTTTAGAAGCTAACATACTGTGGCGAAGTGTCCATGGTACATGGTCTCAGTATTTTGAAATTTAACCAAGCATCAATTTATAATGTTTGCCATTCCAATATCTCAAAAGTTACACATTTAAAATAAATGGTGTTTCACAGTAAATAAGGTTGAAAATAACCATCAATATAATGCATTTATTATGTTTAAAGGCGACACATTCAAAGCAATCGAAGTATGCAGGTTTAATTAGTCCAAACTATCTAAAGTCTTTCCGCTCAGGAGGGAGAATTGGATAAAGAATCTGGAAAGTCTCCAAGATAAACAACGTCGGCAAAGTAAAGTAAACATCAATTACATTTTCACAGCCGCTCACCGCTGTATGCGATGGAACCACTGACACACAACACCAACAATCTACTATTTATAGAAAGACGCCAGTCAAATTTAAGCAACAAGCAGGATAAAATATCAAACATAAATACATTTAGATATATATTAATAAGATCGCAATTGAAGAGTAATACCTTCGTCAGTCAGTGTTTTTGATGACATAAAATGGAGGTTAAAAACAAGAGGGACTTTAACCACTGAAGTGGAACCCCGATCTAACGGGTGACCTTTCGAGGGGTGAAAGTTTAATTTTGAGATGTAGCAGCAACCAGAAAGGTTAGCTCAGAAAACAGACGTCAATGGGGTCAATCAGATTGCGCTGTGTTGGAATTTGACAAAATGAAGAAATATCAAATCTGTTTTATTTCCATTTTTCCCACATTATTTTCGCTTTTAATAGTCTTTTGCAAATGCTTTTGGTTGGAGCTGAGGCGTGAGTCTTAAGCCCAAGTTTTGTTAGGTCAGCTGCATAGGGTGATTTTGAATTTGGGGCCTGCATCTTAGGCCTGGTACACACCTACCGTTTACGATTCGCGCACTAAAACTCGCGACTCGACCCGACCCACTTAAAACTGAAAACGGGCTGATTCATTTTTCGAATCGTGAATCGCAATCGTAATCGGCCGGTTTTAGCTCTAAAACTGAGGTTTTATGCGCGAATCGCAATTGCCTGGTGTGCGCGGGGAGCGCACACCTAGCGATTTTTGTGTGCGAAACGGGTAGTTTTAGATCGTATACGGTAGGTGGGTGCGCACAAACGGTAGGTGTGTACCATGCATTAGATAGATATATTAGTTGTATTTTTGTTTGTGTTATATGTCCTAGCAACATCTGCGTCATATCACGAAGGGGAATTCCTCCTGCTGCCCCCTGGGAAGTTCGAGCCGCCGATTCGGTTGATCTTAAATATGTACATTCTGTGGAGTAATGGCTTCATTAGGAATCTCTAATTTTTTCCATATATGTTTTCAAAACATGCATATTTACTTAAAGTATACTGACCGAAATAGTGGATACATTATACTTGACCATTTGTAGCTTATATTTAATGGGCATTAGTGTTGGGTTTTATGCAAGAACAAATATTTCTGAAACTGTAGGGAGTGTTGACTCATTTCTAGAATTGTTACTACAGTACAACCCTGTTAAACCAAGTTCGGTCAAACCAAACGATTGGTTAATCCAAACCTTTTTCGGCAGCCCGGCAAAATACTACCGTTTATGATATAAAAAAGTTGGTTAAACCAAAGTCGGTTAATCCAAATTATCGGTTAATCCAAACAAAACTGTTGGCCCCAGGCCACTTCCGGTAAAGTTAAACCAACATTTCAAGTGTTTTTAAGGTGATGTGAGACTTTTTTATATGATAAATGGTAGTATTTTGCCAGGTCGCCAAACAAGTTTGTATTAACCTATCGTTTGATTTAACCGAGGTTGGTTTAATGGGGTTAAACTGTATATACATAAACAACAATAATCATAGTGTCCACATACATTGTACATGCGCCCCCGTTTTTGGCATAATGCACCGATAATGCACATTCCTCCCTGACTGCATAATGCACCCCCGTTTTTGGCAAAGCCAAGTCAAAGTCAAAGCTTGGTTAAACCAAAGATCGGTTAATCCAAACAAATTTCTAGGGTCCCTTCATGTTTGGTTTAACGGGGTTATACTGTATATGATTACTGTCTAGCATATCAGCATTGGAATCATACAAAATTACTTTCGGTGTGGACATCGAAATGCTGAATATCAGAAGCTTCAGTGTTAACATTTTATATTAAATTGCCTTCTGTGGAGCAAGAACTGTTTGATATTTGCGCTATTATGTATGGTGATTATGTAGGATCAACTCTTCGGATATGATTTGATTAAATATAATATATATATATCTAAGTAGCTAATTTGAATTGAGAGCGGGGCCACCTTTTGAGTCGGTTCCCAGGCGGCGAGAAGCAGAGAGTGCCTGATTGCAGAGGGACCTGCAAAGAATACCGGGTGTTGAGAAGCGAGAGGTGTCCGGACAGGGACACCATAACACATTAGGGACTCTTCTTTTGTTATAGTCACATAATAAATTATATACCACATACGGATATAGGGTCAAAGTGTTGCCGACAGTATTGTCTGATTATAAATAAATAACCTATACCACATTCCCAATTTAGGAAGCCACTAAAGGAAGATCTATTCCACGTTGAGACAAACCGGAGAGTGTGGTTCTGTAATTGATCCTGGAGACGCACACCGATACACGCCGGCGTTTAATCGAAATGTGCAAAGACTTGCCTCTCTCCCGACCGGGAAACACACCCACAAAGGGAGTGGCTCTGTCATTGTTCAACGCCCGCCGATACCCGTGAGAATACTTTAGGTTGTCATTAAACTACCCCCAGCAGACAATGCCACCTTCTATTTTACGCGCAATCGATGGCACTTTCATATCATGAATATCAGAAGGCAAGGCAATGAAGAAGGAGGAGTGGGAGCAGTAGGAGAAAGGTGGGAGGGGAGGGGGAGTGGGCGGAAGAACGATAGGAAGGAGGGGAGTAAGGAGCCGAGGGTGAGGAGGGGGAAGGAGTGGAACAGGGGGCTTGCGGGAGGAGGAAGAGGGGGGAGGAGGGGAGGAGTGGGAGAAGGTAAATGAGGGAAAGGAGTGGGAGGATGGAGGAGGGAGGAGGGAAGAGGGAGGAGGGAAGAGGGAGGAGGGGGAAAGGACTTGAGGGAGGAGGAAGAAAAGGGAGGAGGGGAAGGAGGAGGAAAGGGAATGAGGGTCCGGAGAGCGGAGGGAGGAGGAGAAGGAAGAACGGGGATAAGGACAAGGGGGAAGGGAGAATGAGAAGGAGGAAGGGAGAAGGAGGAAGGGAGAAGGAGGAGGAGGATGGGAGAAGGAGGGCGGACGGGAGGAAGGAGAGCAGGGGCTGGAGCAGGTGGAGAGGGGGGGGGGGAGTGGAATAGGAAAAAGCGCATAAGGATGACAGGAAGATGTAGATGAGGGAGGACAGGGTAGGGAGGAATATGGAGAAGGAAGAAGTAGATACGAGGAGAGGGAGGAGGACTGGATTGTGGGGGCGATGACAGTGGAGATGAGAAGACCGGGGTGGGAGGAGTGAGAAGGGGAAGCAGCGGTAGGGAAGTAGAGGCCGGTAGAGGGAGTTAGCGGGAGAAGGAGGGAAGGTTAGATGAAGAGACAGGAGGCATATGAGGGAAGCGGGCAAGCAGACAGAGGGAGAAGGAGGAGGTGAGGAGAGAGAAAGAATGAGAGAGAGAGAGGAACGGGATAGAAAGGGACGAGGTGGGGGAGAGGTGCTGGTTTTCTTTGGAACATTTCGCCTTGAGACGATCGACTGCGTCTATCGACTGCACAGTGTCAATATGGCTGTAGGCAAAGCAGACGTTCGAATCGACGTCCGGGCGGCGCCGCCCCCTAGCGGCCGGGTGATGCAAGAGCGGCGAACCACCAGGGGGCGGTAGCTCGTCGGCGGCGGTGGTGCGCTGGTGGCGGTGATGGTGACGGTGGCGACGCCCCTCGGCCGAGCACCGTTTGATAGCACTTCATCGTTAAACATATTGGATTGCGTCCCGGGTGTGTCAGTCGACGTACCGGAAATGTCATTACGCGAAGGCGCGTTCCCTGGCCCGGTGACGCATGCGCGCCGGGTACTTGACTCCGGTCACGTGACGGCGTCTTTGATGGCCGACTTTGGCCGGGTCCCCTCGCCCTCCTCCCTTGGCCCTCCTCCCCCCCCCCCCCTGTCCTGTATCCCCTCCCTACAGCGCGCGGGCAAACCAGGCGCAGCTTTGTTTACTTCTGATCTAGTTCCGATGAGCCCCGCTAGGGGGGATCTGGATGGAGGTGTGTGTGGGGGGAGAGAGGGGTCAACAACTGTCCTGGCCCTGTCCATACGTGGCCGGTGAGGGATATTCGGAAGGCGGTGGAGGAGGAGAGTGGGCAGGGCATGGGCAGGGGGCAGAGCGCATGGGGCAGGGGGCAGGGTGCAGGGAGCAAGCAGCAGGGGTCACGGGGCAGGGGGCACGGGGCACGGGGCAGAGGGCAGGGGGCATTATGACGCCATCTATGACCCTCACTATGACACTGCTACCGGATGAGCGTGCAGACAACCAATACTACGCTTTCATTCTTAATGAAGTGACCCTGAGCCTTACCATTCTATTTTACTATCAGTTAACTAAGCCGGAAGTTACGTCATCAGCATGGAATGGACAGGGAGCTACCCATACCATCAGCGTGCTAACCTACTAAAACAGATTAAGGTAAGTAGCTGGTCGTAATCTAGATCTAAATACCCTACAATATAGGCTTGTCATTGGGGATTTACCTACTGGCAACGCCTGAGGACATATGAGAATAGCGGTATAGGCTCCTGCTCATGGTAGGCTGTAGGATGGCATTAAGAAGGCATTTGTTGTTTTGGCGGCCCTGAGAGCTTATAACGCGGTTAGCACTTGGAGGTTCATAGACATGCCCGGTAAGAGGCAGGTGCATAACTCAGCAGACCGCCCATCTGCCTGTCCGTTAGCAGCGAGCATTAATATCGCAACACCCCGCTAGGGGCGACACCCATCCCTCCACCCCCTACATACACAGCTCCACCAGCCGAGCCCCATATCCCGGTCCCGTGCGCGGCCCTTCAATGCTGTCTACATAATTACATTGAAGTTATGGATCACTCAGCTCCGGCGTGTTCGAGTAGCTGCATTATGGAAACTTGGTGATGCATGGTGGCGAGCCCTGGTGTCGGCGGGCGGCGTGAGTAGGGTGGGGGAGGGGTGCGGGGAGGGATGGGGCGGGGGGGAGGATGGAGGGGGCGGGCAGTGTGGGTAATGCTGCCAGGTTGGGTAGTCAGAGGTCAAGGTGCGGAGGGAGGCAGACAGCGGGGATGGGCGGGGGCGGGTGGGGGAGTGGCGGGGAGGGGCTGGGCGGGCGTGGGAGAGACGGGGAGTGTGTCGGGCGGGGGAGTTATGCTGCCAGGTTGGCCAGTCATATGTCAAGGTGTAGGTTGGGGCGGCGGGGTAGAGCCGAGTGGGGGAGGGGTGGGGAGGGGAGGGGCGAGGGGAGGGACGTGGAAGCGGACAGGAGAGTGCGGAGTGATGGTGCCAGAGTGGTCAGTCAGGGGTCAAACTTAGGGGGGGGGGCAGTGGGGACGGGTGTGGCGGGTGAAGGGAACGGGCGGGGGATGGAAGGGGAGGGGCGAGGAGGGAAGGGGAGGGACGAGGAGGGGCGGGGCGGGGCGGAGAGGCTCCGGGGGGCTGAGCAGTGGCGAGCGATGAAGCCAGGGTGTACAGGCAGGGGTTAAGGTGTTGGGAGGGGTGGGGGAGGGTGGGGGCGGGTCGGGGCGGACAGTGTGCATGCATGGTGCATGATGGGACATGTGTCTATCGGGTATCCTGGGAAGGAGCAGCGATGACATGGTGGATGTTGAAGTCGGTGGCTCTTAGAATGTGTGTCCCTCTCTTCATTGATATTGATTTGTGGCGGTTTTTGATGGAGCGGTTAGTGGGGAGAGAACGATTGTGGAGGGATTGAGGCCAGCCATCACGAGGTGGGGTGGAGGGGGTTCGTGGATGAAGCGAGCGGGTGGAGGGTGGGTGGAGGGGGATTGTCCATTGACAGGGAAACAGGAATGCCCAGACAACACTGGTTAAAGCAATGGGTGTGGCATAAGAAGGAGGTGTTATGTGTAAAGTGCCTCTCACACCTTACCGGATTGAGCAACGGGCATAACCGGACAAAGAATTGTCTAGTCCGGTGCTGTTTGGTATCAAAGTGTACCGAAATGTGTTTAAATGTTGCTCTTTCAATGGACAAGGAACATACATTACCAAATAGCCACCGAACGATAACCGGATGATAACTGGACAACACCAGATAACAAAGGACAAGCAACGGTCAACCGATGGGCGAAAACTGAATGTCAAGTGGACAGACCGAACATCAAACCGACATGTACCGGACTGTTAACGGACATATAGGCCAAAAGCATATACAAAACTGACGGACCAAATTCCTGCAACATAGTCAACGGACTATGCAGGAAGCAAACCAGACTCGTACCAGATGGGTAATGGACATGAACCGGACAAAACGGACGAAACAGACTTAAAACGGACACCAACCATACAAGTCAGTCCGGTGGTGTCCGGTATAAGTTTTGTGCATGTTCAAAACTTGCCAACCATACACATCAGACACCACCGGACAGAGATGGGACATGCCGGATGCGTACTATATATAAACCTTACATTGCCGTATTCCACCGGACAGTGTCCGTTTTCTATCCATTTCCCCAGTCCAGTAAGGCGTGACTGAGCCTTAAGATTAAGCAGCAGATTCACTATTTATAGACCATAGTTGGTGCCTGATCAAAGCTGCATAATCCGGTAGTTTTGAGTTTCTTTCATTTTCTGAAATCAATATTTTAGGTTGATGGCTATAATCTACCTTACTTTAGTTTGAGGAGACTTTTATTTTAAATGGCTAACGTGACAAATTATTGAAGTGGAAACCTGCATTTTGGCATTCATGCCAACGCACTTACACATTGGCTTCAGCAGTAACTGGTACTATTATCTTGACTAATCACCTCCTTAGATGTTACAACAAATGATTAATAAATGCCTTAGTGTCTAAGTTAGATATATACAACCAGATTTAGATAATTGTTTCGGTTGTGCAAATTTCGTGTTTTCTCGGACCATGCAGCTTTTAATGAACGCTGTGTTTTAATATTAGTATTATGGGGAAAATTACTCCCAAAACATAATAGGGCCATATCAAATACAACGTGATGATGTCTACATTCGGTCAGATGAGGCGAGCCACGAGATGAGAAAAGGTGACAGGTGCTCAATGTTTGTAGGATACAGGATTAGCTTTCAGTCAGGTGTAAGAGTAGAAAAGAACTTCGGAACAGAAGGCCTTTTGATATTGCTGATATATATATATATATGCATATATATATTCACATATATATATATATATATATATATATATATACATATATAATATATATGTAAACATATGCTGAAAGTTTGCTGTTTGTTTATTGCTGGTTTACGTCTTAGCAACATCTAAGGTCATATCATGACGGGTACCGAATTGTGACAGCGCACACTCATGTCAACGTTATAGTGCTGCCCCACCGGGATACCAGCCTGCAAGCACCATGACCTGATCTCCCACTCAGTCACATTATCCTGACACTGAGCCAACCAGTCCTTGCCCTATCCTAATAACGCCGAGCGCCGGGCTAGGAGGCAAGAAGTAGCAATGTTTACACCATTGGTTTGACTCGACCAGGGTTCGAACCCACGATCCGACGGTATACCGACATGGGAGATAGACGCTGTAACTCATTCAGCCATCCCGTCTGGTTATAGGCTGAAGGAGGAAGGTACTTCTTTGAAACACGATACCCGTTATGAGATCATAAGATGCCCATGATGTGACGAGCCTAACAAGGTACATGTATATATATATATATATATATACATAATATATATATTACATATATATGTATATATATACTGAGGGTGTAGGGTGTGATTTGTCTGTGGCACATTGGGAGGTGCGAATTGGGTAGCCATCCACGGGAGTGCTACTAGAAGAGTAGATATGCGCTTATAAATGAGATGTATAACGTAGTATACGAGTATAAAGACAAGGGTAACATGTACACCCTATATTTCCTCTGCGCGCATTGGTAGAGTTCCAACCCCTTCCCAGCTGCTGGCTAAATTCCCTTGCATCACACACTGGAGAAAATGCATACATGTACATACACTATAGGTACATATGTGTTCTATAATAATGATATGAGTATAATGACCAGTAATTCCCTACTTGTCCCTCAGCTCCACTTGCCAGTGATTGGGTGATGGCGTCTGGGGCTAATCATATACTGCTACAACCTACTCAACCTGAGCTCCGACTGTGGTGCCACCTCCCACCGCTCGTTATCTGCTCCTAACCTCATTCACTGTACTGCTGAATATATGTATATATATATATATATATGTATATATATATATATATATGTTGTGCACATACATATACATATGAATACATATATATATATTATATATATAGACATATAGATACATTCATATGATATATATTTACACATATCTACTTAGAGAATATAGAAACAACAGTTTGTTTTATTTATTTAATGATGCCTCTAGAGCTTTCCCGCAAACAGTGACAGCAGAAACCACATCCTTTGATGAACCAGTTGTGGCCCACTGATTAGAGAATATGTAGGGCTTGATTCGCATGTGAGATATTAATAAATCACCAGGTGATTAGGGGCGACTAATGGTATCACCTAAGTTGTATATATTAAGAAATATTGAATATCTAGGGCATGTTTTGCTCTTTGCTCTTCTGAGGGGATTAGGGCATCGGCTCAGGTACCAAGGTGCTAACAGAAGCAACCTAAGTAGGGCTGGGTTTGACGGGAGTGGACGGGAGGGTGTTGGGAGATTACCGGGCGAGGGAACGAGGAGCACGGCGAACACGCTCATTGGGAGGAACTCTGGGTGTCGCAACCTGCTAATGGTGTAGACTCGCTGAAGTCTGAGCCCTCCAGCACACACACTTTAAGGGGCGTGTGTGGGGGGAGGGTGTTCTGGTATGTTTAGATGGGGAAGTGGCGCAAAGCACTCTTCCTTGTCACTGCAGTCACAATACATGATTCTGATTTTCAGTTAGCGTATAAATGTGTCCATGTTCTCATCACTTTGAGTCTACGAATTGAACTGATACCGGATTACTGTAATGTTTGTCTTGCCCTCGGAGTATGTTTCAATTGCCTTCATGAGGGGTGCTATCTTATCCTGTTTCATTGTTCAGTATACGTTCTGTGCCTCAAGGCCCACCACATGTAGAAATATGGAGCACTGTACCTTCTCAGCTTTGTTGATCACACCTGCGGTTGTTGCATATATTTGATATGCGCTTAGCCATGTTTTCCCGCTCATGGCCATGTTTTCCTGCAAGTTTAGAGGCGCTGGCATCTTTAGCCCTAATAACACAATCTTGCGTTGTTAGGCGGCTGACATCTGACACCATGTAATGATGTGGACACGTTGGAGTCTGGTTAACTACTCTTTATTAGGTTTCGATATCAGCCCAGTGCACCTGTTGGGACGCAGGTCATACCGGCATCTGTGCGCTAATTAGTTATGCGTGCACACATTACATACATTACAATGGGTAGTGGTTAGTGTATAGACTTGGCCGTGGTGCAGTCAAATTAGGGATATCGCGACCTATGACCTCAGCCCTTGGAGGGCGTGAGGTAATTGTGTGGGGGGGGGGGGGGGGGGGTCCTGCTCTGTTTAGATGTTTAATGTATTGACTTGGCCCTGTTGCAGTCAAAGTAGGATTATCACGACCTATGCCTTCAGCCCTTGGAGGGCGTGAAGTCAAGTTGGTTTTAACAGATGGAGTGGTGAGCGGGTTGAGTTGGTAGATGCAAAGTAGTTGCTGTGTGCCGATATAGCCGCATCGACAGTACCGGCATTGGTGCTCACCTCAATAGGAGAAATATCACATACACAGGTATGTTTCGGAAGGGTTGATTGGTTGGTTGTTGGAGCTGTGCGTCCTGGCAACATGTACGGTCATGTCGGGGCGGGTACCAACTTGTAGGAGTGTGCGTCCATGGTAGTTATATAATGCTGCACCGCTGATCCCCTATCTTACTCAGTCAAAGTATGCTGACACCGAGCCAACCAGTCATTTACCTATCCTAATAATGCCGAGTCCCTGACTAGGAAATGACAAGTATTGCCTTTGTAAGTCATGGATGTATAAAACCAATCAGGGAGTGGGCCCGGCAGTGTTTACTGAAAGTGTAATTCCCTACATGTAACGCCGACCTATGTGACAGCCTTTACACACTTAAATATCATGGGTTCCAATGGTCGTGGGATTTAAGACAATATTGTATATCCATAGGAAAGGAGAAGTTTTGCTAATACAGTCACACTAGTTATTCATGTGGTCGGGGATGTCCATAATTTAACGTGCCAAGGGCGGACAGAAGCAGAGCGGAAAAGTACAGTCTGTCACCTGAAAAAAACATGTTTAATTGAATAAACCAGATATGACTAAATGAAGCAGCATATGCATTTAGCCACAGGCATATTTACCCGGACAAGCCCCGGATCATAAGCCGGATCACCCACGGATCACCCACGGACAACTTACGGACCAATCCCCCGGACCGCGACATACAGCCCCGGATTATCTCGCATATCTACGGACGACCCACGGATTACAAGCACGGATCACCCCTGATTGAGCCGGACGAGCCCCGATAACCACGGACGACCCCGGTGTAGCCACGGTTTAGTCCTGGACTGCCCCACAGTAGACACGGACAAGCTACTGACACCTCGGACAACCCCAAACCACACCAGACTAGCCCTGGACTGTAATACTCGCTACACCGCCCCGGATGTTTTAAGCATTTTAAACCCCAAACCACCAAGGACCAGAGAAGGATCAACATGGATCAGCAAGGACCAGCCAAGGATGAGCCAGATATTTGCCGCGGATGAACCTGGATCACCCCGGACCACACCAGATTCATGGTGCGGGATGGTCCGGGGCCTGATCCGGGAAGGTGCGGCTTAGCTTCAGAAAAAAACCCCAGTTATTATGCAACATGGAATACTGCTCCAGTCATAGTTCTACTAAGTCTGCGTCACGTACACCACCCACGCCCCCACCACCACCCACCCCCCCTCCACACACACGCACTCACCTACATGCACACTAGCACCTCCAAACAGCCTTGGACAAGGCCCTTGCTCGCCCTTCCTGGCCCGCACCCCCCTCCCACCTCCCCGTTCCTGGGTCCCTCCCTTTAATCTCACGCTTCCCGACCGTCCCACCCTTCCCTTCCCCCGTACCCAATTGCTACCGACCCCCGCACCCCCCCCCCCCCCCACTTCCCCGCCCTTTCCCACGCTACATGCCCGGCGTCTCAATGAGCGACACTTCCACAGCACTCGACTGCGGCTGACAAATAATCTACAGAACCAATGCCCTGAAGGCCCTGTCACACTACGATGTAATGATGTCAGCATAGGGATAACGTGAAAAACGTCTAACTTCTTGGCATAGTATGCAAATTTGAGCACAAGTTGAATGTGGATGCAGCATAGTTGACAAGCGCGTAGCGTTGGTAAAGCATCGTGATAGCGTCATTCAATGAGAGAGGACAACGTAATGACGCTCACGGAACGTTATGAACATTAGTCCATTGCCAGAACTACATTGATTTATGTTACCTTATGTTACTTATGTCATTAAACGTTGGGAAAATGCTGAACGTACGTTGGACTTACGCTTGGCATACGTTCTCCTGACATTCTCCTGGCGTTCCCATTATGCCGTGTGAATGTTTCCACTGGCTTTAATGTGGGTCAACGTAGTGGAATGTAATGAGCAGCATTTGACTAACGTCTGTTTAACGTCATTGACATTTGCCAAACGTGTACAGAATGTACGGCGAACATAAACCCTTACGTTTGAGTTACGTCAAAAGGTTTCAAAAAGGTTCAAAACCTTGACGCAAGCCAACGTAATACGACATAACATGACATAGCTCGATGTCAGTTTAACATCATTCTGCCGTCATCATAACATAACCCAATGTATGTCAACGTAATGACGAAAAGTGACCACGTCAGGCTCACCTTGGCTGGTTATGTCGTAGTGTGACAGGGGTATGATCAAAGACAAAAGAAATATAGGAGACCTAGGATGACTGCTGCATCGCGCGTATATATAGTTGTATATATACAGGGTACAACACTATATATATATATATATATACCTATACATAGGCGTGATCCTGCTGCTATTGTATCGCAGATCCCGTCAGGGTGGAGTGTCACGTGACGTCAGGAGTAAACCAGTTGAATTGCAACTATGGCTACCTGACAAATTTGCATTGGAACGTCCAGAACATTTGTATTCGCGAATAGTGACACGGTGGTCAGAGGGTGCGCGTACAGTGTGTGTGGAGGGATGTAGGTTGGGGTGGGTGGGCAGGGGGTGGATGGTAGTGGGTGGTGGGTGGTGGGTGGTGGGTGGTGGGACCGTGTCATCGTCCGCTACTCATTTTGCGTGGCGCACCCTACCGGCGTCAGGCAGGCGTCTGCCCTCCCGCCATCCCCCGAGCCCCACCCTACCTCCCTAACCCTTCCCCCTCACCCCTTGTCCCCACCATCGCCAAGCCGCAGCCACTGTTAATTGAGCGGGGGCACGACAGGCAGCAGGTACAAAGACGCTCCCCATCCCCAACTCCCTTCCCCCAGCCTCCCGCCCACCCCTTCCTCACCTACCACCCCGCCCCAGACTTGGTGCTGGCTTGGCAGGTGAAGAGGGCCGAGTAAGGCTGAGCAACTCGAGTAGAGGGATCAAGGCGGACTAAGCATCACGAGGTGGTGTGGAGAGGGGTTCTGGACGGAGGGTGGGGTGGCGTGTGTGTGGGTGTGTGGACAAAGTAGCAGGGTGGAAGACCGGGGACGGTGGTGCATTGGGAGTGGTGGGTGGGGAGTGGAGAGTTTGATTTCGGGGGTGCGCAGTTGATGTTTGATGTCGGTGGGCTGGAGCGTAATGAGTGGAACGTGGAGGTGAGAGAGTGTAAGGCTGGGTGGAGAGTTGATGTTTGATGTTGGTGAGTGGAGAGTGGAGAGTGGAGGCTGAGGAGTGCAGAGTGTAAGGGGAGGGTGGGGAATGGGTGGTTTATGGTAGGGACAAGACGAGGGTGGTGGGTGAACGCTGGTAGCGTAGGGTAAGGAGGGAGAGCTCTAGTTGGGGTGATGATGGTTGATGGTCGTGGGTAAAGAGTGAAGAGTGTATGCTGGAGAGCGACGGGCGTAGGTGGGAGAGCAGAGGGTGGGTAGTTGATATTTTATGTGGTTGGTAACGCACACAGTGGGGGAATTAGAGTTGATGTAGATGGGTGACGAGTGAACATTGGAGGGTGGACACTGGAGGGCGGTAACGGGTAATAAGGGGGGAGAGCAGAATATGGCTGATATTACGGGTGGAGAGTGAGTAGTAGAAGGTGGACAGTGGAGGACAGTAACGGAGAATAATTGGGGAGAGCAGATGGTGGTTTGATATGTGGAGTTGCCAGGCGAAAGGTAATGGGTTGAAGGTGGAGAAGGGAGTGTGAAGGGTGGAGAGTTGAGGATAGTAAGGGGGTAAGGCAGAGGGGGGGGGGCGGACGGGTATCTGGGGACTGGAGAGGTACACGTATAGGGCAGAGGGTCAAGTTTCAAGCGGAAATATATTGGATGGAGAGTGAATGTGTTAGAGCGTCGAGTGGAGGGTGGAGGGTTGAGGGCGGAGGGTGGAGGGTGGAGGGTGGAGGGTGGAGGGTGGAGGGTGGAGGGTGGAGGGTGGAGGGTGGAGGGTGGAGGGTGGAGGGTGGAGGGTGGATGGGTGGAGGGTGGAGGGTGGAGGGTGGAGGGTGGAGGGTGGAGGGCGGTGAGTACCGGTTAATAATACTAGTGCTAGACCTAGTGAGCTCAAATCTGCTCGCTTTGGTCGATGGTGACTGGAGGCATCTAATGACTGATGCCATCACCACCAGGGGTCTCTGGAGTCATGCGATATGGGCTGCTTGTTGGAATGTTACCAACTGGCAGCATTTAAGGTCAATCAGGTCAGGTGTCAACTTGTGACAGAGCACACTTGTTAGTGTTGTCCTACTGGGAAATCAGGTGCTGCCAGCACCATTCAGTAGCATTATCCTGACACTGAACCAGTCCTTGCCCTATCCTGTTAAACCCGAGCGCCAAGCAGGAGATCGGGAGTTCGATTCCCAGTCGAGTCAAAGCAATTACTTACAACATTGATACTTGTCGCTTCCTAGCTTGTCGTTCAGCATTGATAGGACAGGGCTAGGACTGCACAGATCGGTGGCGGGAAAATATGACTGAGTTTGTTAATGGGTCATTATGGTGCTGCGGGGCTGAAATCCCATTGGGGCTGCACTATGCATTTACCATGAGTGTGGACTGTCACTAGTCGGTGCCCGGCCTGATATGACCTTAGATGTTGCCAGGATGTAAAATTCCAACAACCAACCACCCAACGCTAACATCAATCAGCACCAGCTGTTGACGTTCCTGGAAATGCCACGTCGGTCGAAAAATCGGCGCCGTGTGAGCGCGTCCAGCTGCTTGCGCAAGTAGTAGATGGCATTTGGAATCGCACCAAGTCTCGTATACTGTACATCATATACACTCTATAATTGTCAACCAATTTCGCCGGTTGACAGTTTCGCTTTATTATTAGTTAATTCCATAATAACCAAGATTGATGACATAATTGGAGTGAGAAGATCACTCTGGCTGGCCCAAAAGACCCTCCGTTAAAGTTTATTAAATCAAAATTTGGTGCGAACTGGGAAGATGCAGGGTGATGGCAGCAGCACCTGGAAGTGTGAAGTGGGACAACAGAACTGAGCCTGCCTAGTTGCAGATCACTTCGCCCACCAGGTCGCTCACGGTCCCCACCCCCAAATATGTCAATTAGCAGTTTGATGTTATAGAAGTTACTCGACATATATCAGAACAAGTACAAAGAAATAAATTGCAATTATAATTGTACAAGGCATTTACATATTTAATAATTGTATAATGAATTGATACATTAAATAAGTTGACTGAACAACATAACCTTGCATTGGAACACAGGACAAATGAACAAATATAGTGCCCGTCAGGCATGTGCATGCGGAAGGTCAGAAGTTCGAATTACAGCCGGGTCAAACCGATGACTTACCAAATTGATACGTGTCGATACCTAGTCAAATAGTTGGATATGTCAAGGACTGGTTATCACCGTATCAGAAAGGGTGAGAGTGCCGGATATCGTGCCATGTTGCCCATGGTCTGGCTTCCAGTTGGGCAGCACTCTAAATTCGGAATGAGTGCACAGTCACAATTCTTCACCCTTCCTGCTATGATCTTAGATGTTGCTAGGATGTAAATCTCAATCTGCCACATCACCAGTTGTGTACCGGGCTTCCACCTTGCCTCTAATTACCCTCCCCCTCGCCTCCACCTCGCCTCCACCTCGCCTCCACCTCGCCTCCACCTCGCCTCCACCTCACCTCCACCTCACCTCCACCTAGCCTCCACCTCGCCTCCACCTCACCGCCACCTCGCCTCCACCTAGCCTCCACCTCACCTCCACCTCGCCTCCACCTCACCTCAACCTAGCCTCCACCTCGCCTCCAGCTCACCTCCACCTCGCCTCCACCTCACCTCCACCTCACCTCTACCTCGCCTCAACCTCGCCTCCACCTTACCTCCACCTCGCCTCCACCTCACCTCCACCTATCCTAGCCTCCACCTCACCTCCACCTCGCCTCCACCTCGCATCCACCTCGCCTCCACCTCGCCTCCACCTCGCCTCCACCTCGCCTCCACCTCGCCTCCACCTCGCCTCCACCTCGCCTCCACCTCGCCTCCACCTCGCCTCCACCTCGCATCCACCTCACCTCCACCTAGCCTCCACCTCGCCTCCAGCTCGCCTCCAGCTCGCTTCCACCTCGCATCCAGCTCGCCTCCACCTCGCCTCCACCTCGCCTCCACCTCACCTCCACCTCGCCTCCACCTCGCCTCCAGCTCGCTTCCACCTCGCATCCAGCTCGCCTCCACCTCGCCTCCACCTCGCCTCCACCTCGCCTCCACCTCGCCTCCAGCTCGCTTCCACCTCGCATCCATCTCGCCTCCACCTCGCCTCCACCTCGCCTCCACCACGCCTCCACCTCGCCTCCACCTCACCTCCACCTCGCCTCCACCTCGCCTCCAGCTCGCTTCCACCTCGCATCCAGCTCGCCTCCACCTCGCCTCCACCTCACTTCCACCTCGCCTCCACCTCGCCGCCACCTCGCCTCTACCTCTCCTACAACTCCCTTTCATATCACCTACACATATCCTTCACGCCGCCCCCAATCCTTTGTCTAGCCATCGCCTACACATCTCCACCTCCCACCCGTCCTGATATGACCTTAGATGTTGCTAGGACGTAAAACAACAACAACCAAACAAACAATCTCCACCTCCCCTCGATCCCTCGCTCTCCTCGGCGCCACACCCCCCTCCGGCCCTTAACTTGGCTTTTACCTCGAAATTCCCACACCTCGATTTCCCTCTGGCCTTTTCTCTTCCCCAGACTTCCCGACAATTGAGCTAGCCTTCCGCAAACCTACCTTCCATATATCCCCAAATCCAACCACGCTCTGAGCCTCTACTTTCCACATTCCTACCCTTTCGATTCCAGCCCCCCCCCCCCACCCCCCACACACACACTTCCCTCCCATTTCTACCCTTCTTCCCACCCAGCGTAACCTCTCGAATTTCCAACCCGCCTCTCACCCGTTTCATTCACCCAACTCCACACTGCCGCCACCTCCCCACTTCGCCCGCCAACTCCAGACTTGTTTCCCGACTTCATGGCTTTTTTGCTTTTGGGGAGGTTTGTAACCTTATGGAGGTTACCGGATGCAGAGCTGCAGCAATATAGAAAGGCCTCGATAAATCGGTCCAATCTTTGGTTGAAGATTAATCTTCAGGTGGGACAGTTGTAAAAGTCTTTACAATATTTAAAACGTTGAAGCATTGGGGCAGCCCCAAATCACTCTGGTCTGTCAGTAGCACAGCACTTGTATCCAGTTGATAGCATCAAAGATTTAGAAGAAAGGGACAGGCAAAGGTGGGTCCAGCGGTTCCAGCAACAAGAACAAAGTGAGAGAAACAATAAGGTAAAGGGCCCCACCCAAGCAAACAACTCCCTTGATCATGGGGAGAAGTCAGCCTGGGAGAAAAAAAGGGTAGAGTATAGGAAAGATAAATCAGGAGAGTTGAGTCAAAGGACTGTGTCTATTTGCTCTATGGTGACCAGCCAGCGAGCCAAAGACATGGACATAGTAAGAGTAGAAAGTGAAATGCTGGCAGGCTACCCCTCCTGGAACTCTTTTCAGACATTATCAAGGATGAGCATGGCCAGCAGAGAGGAGATAGAGAGAGGTGTGGACGAAGTGTGGTCTGGATAGCAAGTGACTTCATGGTGTTCTCCCACTTCGCCCCCACCTCACCCCCACCCAGCTGACCACAAACACCACCCCTCTCCCACCACCACCACCCATCACCCATTGTCCCGATCACCCGAACCCTAGCTTACCACCACCACCCCTCTCCTTTCGCCCACCACCCCCCTGACCCCCACACTAGCTTACCACCACCACTCATCTCCCCCACTGCCACCCATCCCCCGCTTCGCCCCCACACTATGTTACAGCCACCACAACCCCTCTTCTACCACAACCAATCACCCATCACCCCCTTCTCCCAACATCCTACACTGCTAACACTAACTACCAACACACCGGCTCCAGAACTTGGTATTCCCCGCGCCAGGACACGGATAGCTGATGTGACTAGTTCCTTTAATCACCACTGGACGCTGGACGGCGCCACGGGTCATCCGGCGCGGGACACTCTAATCACACTGCGCATGCGCAGCTCACCTCAGCGGGACACGCACTAAGAACGCCACCGCTCGCTGGGTTTCCGGTTCCTCCGCTGGGGATCCCCGTCTCCGGTTGGTGAGTGATTCATGATCCTGTTTGGAGAGGGGGCTTCCAGGAAGAGCCTGAAATAGATTAAGGTCAATGGAGTCGAATGTATGTGGGATACTTTCATTGTGGTTTAGGCTGACAGCTTGTCTCATCTGTGTATCTGGTGAACTGATACTTGATTGTATTGAATCCAATATTGAAGGTCCCCCAATGAGGGCGCGCGTGTAGGTTGGTTGTTGGAGTTTTACATCCTGGCAATGTCTGAGGTCATACCGGGATAGGTACCGAATTGTGACAGGCTACTAACTTAATTGGAGTTAAGTGGATAAGCAAAGTCATCATCATCATCATCATGCTGTCGGTCACGATGCGACAAAGACTGCTTTCATTACATGACTGTCGCTCTCCATTTAGCTCTCTGCTGTTAGAGTGATGTCCATGAGTCGGTCTTACTGTCCTGATAAGCAAATTATATGGATATATATATATAACTGGTTGGGCGTTTGTTGGAGTTTTGCATCCGGGCAAGATCTAAGGTCATATCAGGATGTGGACCGATTTGTGACAGTGCGCACTCATGGCAACCTAATAGTGATGTACTACTGGGAAATCAGGCCGCCAGCACCATGACCCAATATCCCACTCCCACACATTATCGTGACACTGAGCTAACCAGTCCTTGCCATATTCTGGTAATGCTGAGCGCCAGACTAGGAAGCGACAAGTATCAACTTTTATCAGTTATCACTTTGACTCGACCGAGAACCAAACTCCCGTTCTTTCGCACGTAAGGCCTGCGCTCTACCGATTCGGCCACCACGGCAGGTCCGCACGTGTAGGTTCGATGTCAACTTGAGTAGATCAGTATCTCCAACATGAGGACCTACTCACTTAAACCTGTATAGTCCGATGAAAATAGGAGATTTTCAAAACCAAAACAATTATCTTGATTTGATTCTACATAGCTAATTTGTGTTAAATACTGGTGCATTTAATACATATTTGTAATCACAGTACACTTAAAGGGATCAACTGATGCAATTTAAGAGGACCTGTTACTGCATATCTGGTGTCTGTGTTTTGGCATGCACGCCAACATTAATTTTGCATGTTTGTACTTCAAATATATCTAAAGTTATCCATTTACAATCAACGTTACTTCAATGTAAAGTAACGTAGGTCATAGTGATCAATCTAATGTCTCAGAACATGAATGAAACTCAAAACCATCGGACTATGCAGCTTTAAATACAATGTAGTCTATATTTAATGCATTGAAACTACGAATTCCATGCTCCTTTATGAATATTTAAAGTTGCATAATCCGGTGTTGTTGCATTTCTAGGATTATATGCTGAAAGTTGTCATTTATCTTAGTTTAGTTCGAAGTAACTTTTATCTGACAATAATTCTGACAAAAACTCCGAAAGCAGAGGTTTCAACAGTAGTAATAGGTTCCATTAGATCGACTTGGTATTTCCTTCTGTGTGGCTACAAATGCTTAATAAGTGCATCCAGTGTCTAGTAAAGTTTACAATGTAGAAACAAATCTAGGTAAATATATTGGACTTGAAAATGTGATATTTTTCTTAGAATGGGAGCTTACGCTAAAGGAGTACAGAGTCCAGTTCCTGGGTTTGCAGAGTGATGGTCTATATATTAAACCCCTGACTGTATTCACTACTTCGCTATCCATTGCCTGTCCTGATATGACCTTAGATGTTGCTAGGACATAAAACAACAACAAACAAAACAAAACAAATTACCCCTTGCATACTGGACCCAACGTAGTAAGTGTGACGAGCATAAATATCATGAAGTAGTCAGAAGGATGATACGGAATCAAATTCAGGTAAAACAGGCAAGTAATCCAGACGTGTAAAGCTAAGATTCCATATACGCGGTATGCGGCATGCGGCATGCGAATGCGAATGTGGTATATGCGGAATAGATATATGCCAACCCCAAATAGCTGATGTTTACTTTTACTGCTGGGATATGGTTAAACAAAAAAAGACACCAAAAAGGTTACACATTTTTGGGGGGTTTTCCTCCAAATTTGTGAAGGAAGATCAAAGTTGGAGGAACAACCTATTGTTTCCTATGCCAAACGCAGCAGTATTTGCATTATCATGCGTACCTCTCCGTCCATCAGTCAATTTGCTGCATTTGCATTTGCATTCCTGTTCATATTTGCATTTGGACGTATGGAAGCACCACTATTCATTTACATGCTTTTCGATTTTTTGCCGCATTCGCATTTGCATTCGCATGCCACATACTGCGTATAAGTAATCTTAGCTTAAGCGTGGATGACAATGCCTGAATCAGTGTGCATACCGAGATTCTGGTCACCAATTCAAGGATTCTTGAGGCTCAACTTGGATTAGAGCTGTACAGTTCCGACAAAAGCATCAAATTTGCAAAGCCACAACACATACCCTGATTTGTTCCTATATGGCGAACTTAAAACTGGGTGTACTGAACCAACATGTATTACTCCATAGAATGAACACTATGTGAAGTTAATGGAGCATCCTAGTGCTGAAACCTATGATATCCCGCGTTTAACTGTGTATATATATATCAAAATCAAGTTGGCCTGTTTTCCTTTTCAAGTATCTCTGAAGTTAAGCATTTAAAATAAAATTCAACTCTAGCGTTGACGGTCCAAAACAAATATTGTTCCTTTAATCGTGATGCTAGTCATTCTCTATAGACTAATGCTGTATGCATAGGAACTGGTGAATATGGTGTTTCCCACTTCACAACTGATGAATTGTGTTCAATTGACTTCACAACTGGTGAACACCACCTGTGAACTGGAGATTCTTTAAGCGGCTTGGTACTCACCACTTGTGAAAAAATGGCAGCGAATGGAGAAAAGTTGCATGGTAACTTGTAAGGTTCCATAATAAATTGGCAAACATATGTTTATAATAAAACCATTGTCCATGGTGTGTGGTCTTAAAACAAATCATACATGGTGTATAATATGGTAGTGGATGATATATACCAATAACATGCAGTTTATATGTTATTTACGCATGTATTGTAGTTTACCTCTATTATGGCCAAACCTGAACGTTCAATTTTGTTTTATCATAGACCGAAAAAACTTGCTCAAAATGAATTATTTCAATCATATTTGATAAATTTATGTCTCTAAACTTAGATTCTGTGTTAATATAATGGTTACACCATAGTAAACAATCTAAAAGCCTTCTGGAGTCCATATTGTCATTGTTTACCGCAAATTGTCAAATGAAAGCTCTCAGTTTACATGGTTGTGTTCACCGGCAGTAAGTGGGAAGTTCACCATATTCACCAGGATGCTATAAACGCAGCATTAATCGCACACTTGGCAGTACGCAGGGATCTATAATCGATACAACACTAGTGGAATGCACTGACCTCCCCCGGGTGAAATGGCACATGCACAGGTAAGGGGCGGCAAGGTGATTGTTTCAGGGATCATAGATAAGCTAATATGTAGAAAGCCAGGCCAGGAAGGGTGTAGATGTCGGTTCGAATCCCACGCTGCCTGTCATTTTCCACATTTTTCTGAGATGGCATTGGCACCATTACCAGGATAATGTAAAGCCTATGCTCTGCGTAGTTTTGAATCACGCGTTTGTATGAATATTAAGTACACTAATATGAATATTTGTAATTGTAAGTATAAGCCATACAATTCCATGGATACGGGTGTAGTGATGTACATGCCCATGTAGATGAGGGTATGTTGATTACATCAAGAATCAAAGATACTCTAATGGTAAAGACGCTAGCCATGGAATGATAGAAGTGTGATTTCAAATCCCAATCTAACTTCTAAGGGTAATACGTTCTATTTGCCAAAACACCATCCAATACAACTATGGAATATGGGCTATTCATTTGGGTTTGTTTCACAGTGAAGCTTGTCAACTGGCGCGGCCGCCGAATCGGTAGAGTGCTGGCCTCGCGTACGGAAGGTCGGGAGTTTAGTTCCCGGTCGAGTCAAACCACTACCTTATAAAATTGATTCTTATCGCTTGCTAGCTTGCTAGCCTGGCCCTTGGCATTACTAGTGTAGGGCAAGGACTGGAGAGCTCAATGTCAGGATAATGTGACTGAGTGGAATATCCGGTCATGGTGCAGTTGGTTTCATTTTCCAATGGGGCAGCACTATAACCTCAACGTGAGTGTGCACTGTCACAAGTCGGTACCTGTCCTGATATGACCTGATATGACCTTAGATGTTGATTTGTTGGCCCTGCGCCAACAATTCTACACTGCAAGCAGTATGTATGACCTTTTACTAAAGTAAAACAGGAAAACATTTTAGCCTTTTTGAAGGCAGCTGGCATGAACCACCTCATATAGTTTACTAAATAAATTCTATCAATTATTAATACAACTTTTCTTTTTCTATGGGAATTTGTTTCCATTGACCTCAAATATATGAATGTGAGCTTTCTAATTTAATGAGTGTCTATTGGCACATAATTGATTGTCTGCTTTTACATGTAAAAGCGATGGTTTGAACAAAAAACAAACATTTCTCGCCGTGAATATTGCGCAAAGCAACCACCAATCAATCAATCAATCAGATGCTGCCACAACGTAACTTTCCAACAACCAACCAATTAATGAAGCTTCTTCTAAGTATAATATTTCTGAATGCCCGGCCACGTTTGGGACACCAGATAATACTACAGAAACTCTCCCCTTCATGTCACTTGTCTATCAACTCATTAACCAATGGTAAGGAAGAATGAAGACAAGACACACATGAACAGTGGAGAAGTTGTGCTTTACTAACACCAACTCCTGTCCACCTACCAGTGACCTATCATCCACACCCCTTGCCTTCTAGCCACACAATATCTCATTACTACTTTAGCCTGTATAGAAAGCAGTGCCTACAGCCCATGGGACAGGAGTCCTAAGGCTGTGTACACACTGAATTGGAATAGATGAATTTTGATAGCATCAGACCAAGTGTCTGGGGTTCCTGCTCAAGAGTAGGTGTGTCTCACTCAAGAGCCAGGAGTAGAGTGATCTCTCTCCAGGGGGTCTGAAGCAGAGTCTAGAATTAAGATCTTGGTTTGAGGCTAGTGTGGTCAGAGGGCCAATGGGATGCAGGTGACTGGGCAGTCCCCAGCCAGCCAATCAGGCACCTCCACAGTCAGGGTGGGTGGCACCCTCCCCCAGTAGGGGTAGCTGTCACTCAACCCAGCTGCAGGTGGTGCCCTGTGTGTATATGCAAATTAGGCTGGTGGACCTTCCCAGTGGTCAAGGCAGGGGGGGCAGGTAGCTATACAGTTACAATAGATCTCTGTTAAAATGGTCTTTTCTCCAATTGCACTCTTTATGGATGCATAGAGAAACATTTCAACAATCATGTACTACCTCTTATATAGGAACATCTCTTCATTAATCTCAGGCATAATATATGAACATATATTTCACACAGCTTATATCATGTCATAATGGGAGTGGGATATTATTACTTTTTGTTTATATAACATAGTCCCCACTCCGTCGCCCAAGACTAATAATGCTCTCTGCCAATATATAATTCTTAACCGAAAATCCGTATATTTGTACATAAGGTTATAGCGAGACCGGTCCTGACTCGTGACTTAGCATGCGTTTATGACTGTTGTTCTACTGAGATATCATTCTATCATTGCCACTTAATGGAGTATCCCCCCCTGGCCTCAGGAGTATCTTGCCCAGCCCACCATTCCCTGATTTATCCTTTCAATAGCGGACCCATCCCGGGGTTGCAACTACAAGTGCCAATTTGCAAAGTGTTTGTTTAGTTTTTTTTCACTCGGCGGAAGTTCAAACCCTATAACCTCCCGCGCATTAAACGACGTTTACGCGCTACGCTATCCAGCCTGGTGATAATGGAACCGAGGCAATGATGGTGGCGTTTATACGTGACAAGTCGATATGAAATTTAGCAAGGTGTCGTTGTGAATGATGGTTGATACTCATGCCGTTTTATTGCTTTGTTTCTTTGTTGTTGTTTTACGTCCTAGCAACATCTAAGATAATATCAGGACGGTAGTTTTATTGGAAAACCTGCTACAGTATGAGATGGCAATGCAATGGAAACATATAAAAAACCTCTGATTTTAACCCACTGTTATCAACGGATTGTCGATCGTAATATGACATTTCAAAGGGAATATATTGCCCTATAGCGTTAGAGGGCATCAAGAATATTAATTGAGGACAAGTAAACATGTTACCATCGAATGGAAAGCAATGTCGCAGCGAATTTACAAAGTTCCTGGGTGGATTGAGCAGGAATTGGGGATCTGGGAATATTGACCTTTCACTTTCTCTAGGCTGTAACTAACTCCCCGTTATGTATCGATACAGATAAATGTTATATATAAATATATGATTTATAGAGTATTATGCGAGTATAAAGATATGTAAGGGTTCATTATTTTTATTTGTTATACTCTGTAAGACCAACACTGTACCGGTGGCTCCACCTTCCCTCCTCGCCTCCACCGGATGTAGACCAGTATCAGTCACACCGGAGGACTTTTTCTTTTTCTTAGGGGCAAAGGCCTATAATCCTTGCCAGAAATTAAAACTAATGAGCCCACTACATGTTTGTGTCTGCCGCATTTGTATTAGAGCTATGTCTATATATAATATCTGCATTATTTCTCTGTATATATTCGTATTTACACTAATGTCTTCTTTCTTTAGATATGCATATATACATATAATTAATATGTGTACCTGTACATTTTGAGTATATTACATGTATGGTTTCCCTGATGTAACGGACACACCCATATATATATATATATATATATGTATTATAAACATTATTTCTCTCTATATATGCATATATAGAGATGCGCATTAACAATTCTCAGACGTGACTGAAAATGTGGCGCGTCTGTTCCACAGGATTCAGACTTGGGGTGGCATCACCCGTCACATGATTGTGAGGCGGGAAGTCAACCCACAGAGTAGGTAGTATGTACAATAATAATAATTGGCAATAATAACAACATTTCCCTCATTTCCCTCAGTACCTTTATACTTGCATAATGCTCAAACATCAAGCCCATGGTTATAAATTGAAGAAAAACTATGAACTACCAAATTAGAGTAAAGACATTGATTGAAGTATATACCGTCGTCAAGGTTTGATATAATTTTATATAAATCCAGTAGACTATCAATCAAATTGATTAGCTCGATATCTGTTTTATCTGACTGCCTTCCTTGATGTGGTTTCCATTTGATATTACCATGGATAACACGATATAAACACTATGTAGACAGGCATTCAATGAAATAGGTTAATAAGCATATGGTATGCTGGGTATGACATGTCTGTTTGAAATTATAAGTAAATATCAGAAAATAGGGTTAGAAGAGTCCATCCATCAACTCAAGACTTGTTCATACCCAGCCCCATGTGGTGACGGCACCATGGGGTTTACTAAATGTTCATCGATAACTCCCGACCAGACAGAATGGCCAAATGAGTTGAGTGTCCATCTCCCGTTTTAGTAGATCGTGGGATTCAAATGCACAGATTTGAACCCTGGTTGAGTCAAAGCAATGAATACACAAATTATATGTGTCCCTTACTAGCCAGTTGATCCGCATTACTAGGATAGGGCAACGACTGGGTGGTTCTTGGATAAGATAACATGTTGACGGTATGAGATATCGGTCCATGGTGCCAGTCACTTTCTATCCCAGTGGACCAGCGCTACAGACTTTCACAAGCCAGTGCCCACCCTGATGTGACCTCAGAAGTCGGTCCAGCAAAAAAAAAACAGATTCAAATCAATCAATCTCTAGCAACAGACATCACTTAATCCTTGCGGACAAAATACGAACCACATTGGTTCCTCCCTCGTTGACTGGTTTCTTTTGGACTTTAAATATCATAAGCCGAGCCTTTGTCATGTGAGCCGGTGCCAGTCCGGCAGAAACCCCCAGCGCCGCCTCGCTACTAGCTACAGGATTTCCGAGTGGCCGTTATCTAGGCCCTGGGCCATCAATCAAAACGCTGAAGAATTCCCACTAGTGTCTGTTGGACAAAATGGAAGGGGGTGGGGGTTGGTTGTTGGTTGCGGCTGGGGGGACTGCGATGATTGGGAGCGGGAGGCAGGGCGGAGAGGGGAGGAAGATATGGGAGAAGAAGAGGGGAGGAGGAGAGGGTAGGAGGAGAGGGGAGGAGGAAAGGGGAGGAGGAAAGGGGGGAGGCGAGGGGAGGAGGAGAGGGGAGGAGGAACGGGGAGGAGGAGAGGGGAGGAGGAGAGGGGAGGAGGATAGGGGAGGAGGAGAGGGAAGGAGGAGAGGGGAGGAGGAACGGGAGGAGGAGAGGGGAGGAGGAGAGGGGAGGAGGATAGGGGAGGAGGAAATGGGTGGAGAAGAGGAGGAGGGGAGCAGGTTGTTGGTTGCGGCTGGGGGGACTGCGATGATTGGGAGCGGGAGGCAGGGCGGAGAGGGGAGGAAGATATGGGAGAAGAAGAGGAGAGGAGGAGAGGGGAGCAGGAGAGGGGAGGAGGAGAGGGGAGGAGGAAAGGGGGGAGGAGAAGGGAGGAGGAGAGGGGAGGAGGAACGGGGAGGAGGAGAGGGGAGGAGGAGAGGGGAGCAGGATAGGGGAGGAGGAGAGGGAAGGAGGAGAGGGGAGGAGGAATGGGAGGAGGAGAGGGGAGGAGGAGAGGGGAGGAGGATAGGGGAGGAGGAAATGGGTGGAGAAGAGGAGGAGGGGAGACGGGAGCGCCAGAGCGAGGGGGATATGGGAGGAGAAGAGGGGAGGAGAAGAGGGGGAGCAGAAGGGAGGAGGAGAAGAGTAGAGGAGGAGAGGGGGGATCAGAGGGTTGAGGAGAGAGCAGGATGAGAGGGCAGGAGGAGAGGGTTGGACCAGAGGAGGAGGGGAGAGGGGAGGGGGATAGGGATGGAGAACAGGAGAGGAGGGAAGGGAGGTGCAGAGGCGAGGTAGAAGCCATGGAAAAGGAGGGGAGAGAAGAGAAGGAGAGTGGAGGAGCATATTGGAGGAGGAGAGGGGAGGAGAGAGGAGGAGGCGAGAATAGGATTATAGGAGAGGAGGAGACGGGAGGAGCAGAGGAGGAGGTGAGAGGGGAGCGGGAGAGCGAGGAGGATATATCTGGAGAAGGGGGGAGGAGAAGAGGGGAGGTGCGGAGGGTAGGCACAAGCCACGGAGAAGGATGAGAGAGGAGAAGGTGATGGGAGGACGAGAGGGGAGTAGGACAGAGGCGGAGGAGAGGGGAGTAGCAGAGAGGAGTGAGGAGAGGCGACGGGGAGAGGGGATGATGAGAGGGGAGGAGGAGAGGCGAGGGGACGGGAACAGGGGAGGAGGTGGAGCAAAGGGCAGAGGGGAGAAGGAGAGGGGACGAGCAGAGGAAAGGGGATTGGGTGGAGGAGAACATGGGGATGGAAGAGGGGATGATGTAGGAAGTGTGAAGAGGGGAGAAGGAAGAAGGGAGAGGTGGACAAGAGAGGGGGGACCTTCTGGATGTGGGTGTTGAAGAACGCTGGTGTAGTGTCCAAAGTGTTAGCCATTCACAGAGTTCCAGGACTCAAAGGATACCAACAAAAACGGGAGTATTCCCTTTCCTTCGCCAACTAATGGCATTTTATCGTGTAACTTCTCACCTAATGGAACTGTATTGCTTGGTACTGAGCCCCGTAAAATGCGTTTCTATTGTAGTTAATATTCAGTTTAATATGTTGTTATTCCTTAAATTGCCCGACACCAAACAGACTCTATGGCATCATATCCTTGTTCCAACTGTGATTTGGGCCAAGATTGCAATTACTTTAATAAGAGATTCTTATTGGTTCATTTTAATTGCCACACCTTATGGAGTTCTGACGATCTTGATCGATTATTCGCGTCACTGATGTATGCCTGAATTGTTGTCTGTCTAAAGAACGCACCATATATATATATATATATATATTCTTTTTGGTAAATATGTTTATTCTCCTGAATAAGTCTTTTGTCAGTGCTGAAACACTGGTCTTCCAGCCATTTTTCAATTCAGGGTTATCTACACAAAAGGTATAAAGAATAAGGTGTACAATACCTGTTGAATACACAATTTTCACCATGTAACACAATGACATTCTGAAACCCAAAGGTTCCATTACAATATGGTACAGTAGTGTCATATAACTATAGATCAATATTAGTCAGATCAATGTGAGTATTTACATAGTATTTAGAATGTAAGCAGACTTTATCTTCTGTATTCAGTTGGTAAACTTGTAGTAAATTTTAATGTTCAGTTGCAGTTAGGCAAGCGGGATATAAATGTTGGTTTGTTAGGAAAATTCTAGTGTAACTCTAATGTAGTTAGTTATATGAGTCCATGAATTATGTTGTTGGGGTGGACCAGTTGTGACCAGTAAAGCAGTGGGACCAATCCCAGTGCATTTAGGTCTTAAATTTTACATTTTTACCTGGACTGTCTCTGTCATTGTATATGGTTGACTGGATATAACAGAGGAACAGCAACAATTATATATATATATATATATATATAAGAATGTGTCCAATATCTCTCTCTCTCATCATCATCATCATCAGGCTGTCGTTCACAATGCAACACAGACTGCTTTCATTACTTGACTGCCACTCTCCATTTAGCTCTCTGCTGTAAGAGTTGCATCCATGAGTTGGTCTTAATGTCTCTCAGCTTCAGGTTTCTCTTGATGGTATTTTCATGAACGCTGCCTGCAAAAGTGTTGAAGTGCTGCTGGCTTTTGCAAGTTACCAGCGGCACTCTCTCGGGGAGCAAATAGAGGTTTCACGCTGGCAAGAACATGTCAAGACAGACGCAAAACTATTTGTCCCTGCAGTGGCTGGTCGGGAGATGTTGGGAGTTCCATACATCAACCGCCCTTATTGCTGCCACAGTGACATCGTTTTCTGTTTAGGGTTTGCTCCCTTAGCATTTGGTTCTGTACCACAAGGCAGTGGTTTACAACTCTGCAAGGCAGGGGCGTCAAACTCCCTGAGGTATTGCTATACCTGCAATACATGCATACCCACTCTCTCTCTCTCTCTCTCTCTCTATATATATATATATATATATGTACTTATATGGATAGTGATAAACCCTTTATCGCGTGTAATAAGCTCTGTAGTGCCCCCTTGGGTGGGGGGGGGGGTGGGGGGGTCCGCCTTCCCCCCCTCCTTGGGGTGGGGTTCCCCACTCGCCTGCTAGCATTTTTACAGGTCAGCTAGAGTACAAAATGGAGGCAAGACAAATATAAGTGGGTATATATTCTATTATAAGTGAGTATATATTCTCTAGCTAGAAATATCAGTCTTAACCTATACACAAACCTTCCTTCAGCGTGACTGAGGTTTCCCCGAGCCTGGTACTGGGTAAGGCGGTGGGCGATGGTGGTGCAAACGGTCCCAAATGGTCTTGAGAAGGCAGAACATAGAAGAATAGGAACAATAATACACCATATAATAATAAGTGTGCGACTGATGTTGTCCGCGCCCGTTCGCGGTGGGCAGGCTGATGATGGCGCAACCAATCTCAAATGATGTTGAGGAAGTAGAACTTAGAATATTAGGTTAACTAATAAGGTATATAATAATAATTCCCTTCTGCGGATTTATACTCACATAACGCTCTACGCATCACATATCACATATCTAATCCCTGGCGCATGGTGAACTGTTGGGCATGCGTTTGGGCATGAATGGCGATGATGCCAGCGGCGCGCTAAATGTGTCAGGGCTCAGGTATCACCAGCAAATATACGGTAATAATATAATAATATAATTCTGCGGCTTGATACTCACCTAATATGTATACAACATATATAAGTATATATAATTATATAAGCAAAACCACAATACGCCAATTCACAAATGGAGATAAACATTCGAATCAAACCCTCAAAAAGTTATTTTGTTTATATTTCTACATTTTTGTTCAATGCTCCATGACCATATGGTCATATGACAAGTGGAATTACTGAGAATTAAAATTATTTTCAGGTAAAAGTATTTGATCTAAATTACATTTTTGGATTTGCGTTTATGTGGTTTGCGCCTGAACTCTTCATATATATATATATATATGTATATATATATATATATATATATACATATATATATATATACATATTTATATATGTACATATATATATATAAGCATGCATCCATTCAATTTGTATCGGAAGTTCACTGAAGGCTACTATCAATAACACAAGGTGTGCATTCTATTGATCACACATTCACATTACACCTTCCGCCCGACGCCTGCTACACGATTATCGCCGCCAGGAGCAGCACAATCGATCCGCACACCAGGAGGCGCGCGCTGTCAACCAGTGTCTCGCCACGCTGTGCAGATCGATCAGTGAGACAACCACATTCACAACCCTTTAATTACATGATTAAATGCGGCGCCACTCTTTAATTACAGCCGCAGCGATGAGCGCCCCCTGCTGGGAATACAACTTATAAGTACAACACGGCCCTGGTTATGTCCTGTTATCTAAGTGCGCAGCACAGTAGGCGACATTTGAAGAGTTCAGGCGCAAAACCATGTAAACGCCGATTCAAAAGACGTAATTAAAATAACATTTTACCTAGACATAATTTGCATTCTTGCAAATTCCACTTTTTGTTCATGATTAAGGAGCAATGAAGAAGGGAATAGGAATGAAAAAACTTGTTGACGGTTTCATTCTGATGTGTATCACCATTTTTGGATCGGCGCTTATGGGGTTTTGCGCCTGCGTTATTACTTTCATCTAGCTTTGTCTAGCTTGTTAACATCCTGTTCTTCGATTCAACAACTTTTAAATATTGAAAGATATTGAAAACACATGAAAACAAATGGAAACATTAGACCATTCCATATCGTTTTTGCTACACACTGCACCCAACCCAACAGCCTAATCAGGGCCTGATTCCTCTTGACAACAAAAGGCTCTCACTTTACTACTTTCATCTCGCTTTATCTAGCTTGTTAACATCCCGTTCTTTGATTCAACAAATTAAAAACATTGAATGAAGGTGAAAACAAATGTAAACAAATGCAAACATTAGACCATTACATATCGTCTTTGCTCCACAATATTGGCACTCACCTACCCTTGTTTACAAGTGCCTATCTACACTATAGGTGGCACCAGCTGTCAAGTCTCCCCCTCATTACCTCATGTTTCCTTCACTAGGTGGCAGCACTATATTACTATAACACTATAGCACTACACCTGTGACTCGACACCTGGAGACATTATTATTTAGATATTGAATTATATTGAGAACGATATTGAGAGCAATACTTAGTATTTCACTCTTACATTGGTATTATTTAGTATTTCACTCTTAACACTGTGTGTCGACATACATGTCGATAGTTTTAGTATTTCACTATTTCACTCTCACACCCTTTTTTGTTTGTAAATATTTTTATTCATTTGAATACATATTTTGTCAGCTTCCAGGTACTGGTCTTCTAGGCATTGGAGCGATCACATTTGAGTGGTCCGTAGTGGAAGTGGAATGTGTTGCATTGTGTGCAGCACAACCTATTCTGGACATAAAAAGAAAGTGGGGGAGCAGCCTATGCTGTATAATGTACAGCATAGGGACTCAACATAGTGCAATATATATGCATCAAGATAGAGTGTGCAGAAATGTACTGGGTGGGGCAGCCTGGATGTCTATGAGCCCCATGGGGGATGGTATTACCACGTAACGTGAGAAGGGTGATAGTGGATATCTGACTTTCGATGGTAGTGAATGGATTTGTGTGTTTTGTTTTATTTACAAAATCCTAGCAAAGTCCTAGCATTGGCAGCATTATTTTCGAAGGTAAAGAAAACAAACAGCACAAATATATTCACATATATGTTATCCCTGTTATATAGAACGTACCATTTGAATTACCTAAATCCTGCCAACATAATATACAATTATTTATTCATCAGAACATACATATTGTTTTATTTACAAAATCCTAGCAATAGTAACGCATAGTCGGCGATATTGTCGAAGGTAAACACATGGGAAAATGGTGTAGGTCGTGGGTGGTGTGGTTGGTGTAGATGGTTTAAAGGAAGGAACCAAAATAAAACAAGAATAGTGAAATAAATTCTATTCTATCCAATCCTGCTAATTTCCCTAGTAATGGGCGTAAATACATATATATATATATATATATATATATAAAGTTAGAAGATAACACCGATGAAACCGATGAACACTAGCTAATTTTCCCTAGTAAAGGGCGTAAATAAAGATATATAAAAGTTTGAAGATAACACTGATGAAACCGATGAACAACAGCTAATTTCCGTAATAATGGGCGTAAATAAATATATTTGAAAAAGTTAGAAGATAAAATCAATGATACCGATGAAACTGATGAAAGCTGGGAAACCGACAAAACTTATGTAGGCTCAGCTTTCTCAGGGCCAACATTTTAGCCAGGAGGTGGCCAAAGCAATGGTGGTACATGTCCCCTTATCTAGGCTCAGCCTCCCCAGGGGCCAACATTTGGGCTTATGTAGGCTCACCCTCCTCAGGAGCGAATATTTGGATGAGAGTTGGCCCCTCCAGTTGTTAATAAACACAGGCAGAAATTGGGCAGAAATTGGCCATATTGTGCATTATACGTTGAGTGAGCCTAAGTAGAAACGCCAGGTCTACCTCTCAGTGGGCCTCCACTACAGGGGGCAACTCAGGCCAACATTGGACTTTGCATACGTAGAGTGAGAAGGGGTATGAGCCCGGGTAGGGTGTAATAACCAACAAAGAAGGCGGTGGTGGCCATTAATTGGATGTTTGGTGTTTGAGGGGCAATGACCGAAACTTTCAAAGCTTGCTACTTAAAACTGCATAGTCAGATGATTTTGAGTTTCAATCATTTTCTTAGATACATTTATTAGGTTGACAGTTATAAGCTACTGTAGTAGTCTGTACTTGAGCTCTCCTACCATGCGGTAGCAGCGGAGACTGCACCGTACACCAGCGCAGTACCACTATACTGCGCCAGGTGGTGGCACGGGTAGCCACCGGGCAGACCCCAACTGGGCTGCCCTCTACTGCGGGTGGCTGACCCCCCCCCCCACACACACACACCTATAGAGTTGATGTGGGATCTGGCGAGTCAGGGGCCGGGTCAGACAACTACTAACGCCGTGGAGAGCAGATGGTTCAATAAACCAAGTTGAAGCATACTCTGATTGAATCTTGGTGTTCTTCCGTGAGTAACCGTGTGAGTGAGAGTCGGAGGGCCGTGGGCCACTACACTACCTTACTGTTTGTTTTATTATATTTTTGAGATAAATATATGAGGTTGATTGTTATAATCTACATTACTGTTGTCTCAAGTAACTTTTGAGTTATCTTTTGAGATATGTGAAGTGGAACTATGCACAACTAATTTAGGGAAGGATGCCAACATTCCGAGATAGGATGCCAACATTCGAGGCAGAACAAGGTTTAATTAAATTGCTGATGTATCCCTTTCTATGTGGCGACAGATGCTTAGTAAGTGCACCACTATGTAAAATATTCGGATAACACGCATTGGTGGGGGAATGAAAATGGTCGATTGGTGAAAAAGGTATATAGGGCCAGGTGCATAAATGTTCATGTAGTTGCTGGTGGTGCTTGATTCATGGGTCAATAGTCATTGAGTGTTAGTCCGATAGTGTGTAAGGGGCACTTGGAGCTCTACTCACTACCCCCTCCCCCATCTATTAGTCATGGTTCACCACACACTAAGCTCAGGGCAGGTGGTGACCAAAGGGGCCATGCCACTTGGTGGTGGTGGGCAGATCACTGTAACCATGGGAGCACAGGAATGCTTGATTTTAATTGGTAGAGCTGTAGATGCTTGATTCTCATTGGAGAATATGGGCAGGTGGTATGCCACTATAAATAATAAACCGGAGGGCTTGGTTCTCTCTCTACTTTCACTCTTTATACTCTTCTCTTTTTGCCTGTATTGATTTCACTATATCCTTCCTACAAAAACACAGATTCCAGCCGTGAACTTTAGAACTATCTAAGTTAGGCATATATCATAAAATCTAGTAAATTGGTTTAGTTGTTTTCAATTTGATGTTTACATCCGACTATGCAGCTTTAACTTGAGGTGCTCACAGGATGAAAGGGACGGAAGTAGTTGTGCTTTTTCACTTAGGTAACTACCTAGTGATATGAATGTTTTGAATTTGTAATGAGCTACAATGAAAGGGGTTGCTGGCATTAATTGTATGGTTAATGCTTGATACTTTCAAAGTGTGTTACTTAAACTTACATAGTCCGATTGCTTTAAACTTTTGTCATTTTCAGAGATACATATATTAACTTGGTCCCTGTAGCTTGAGGTACATTTTATTTTGAATGACTATCTTTTGAGATATTTGAAGTGGAAACAACGAAATTGGAGTTGGCATGCATGCCAACATTCTGATACGATAGGCTTCAGCAGTAACAAGTTCTATTAAATTGACTTGGTTTTCCCTTGTGTGTGGCAATGGATGTTTCTAAGTTGTATCAGTATCTAAGTTAGATACTATGTGGAACCATATCAAGGTCACTGTTTTAGTTGTGAACATGTTATATTTTCATCGGACTGTGCAGCTGTACATGTATATACAGTAACACCTCGCAAATCGACCACCTCCACTGATCGACCACTCTCCTATATCGATCGCTGTACTTGGGTGCCAAGAATACCAATGGGAGTTAAACGTAGCATTACACAAATCATTACATAGTTATTGAAATATTTTGTCCATAGCCAGTTCTGCCTTGAGTATGAATATTCTCCAACCCTGTTGATGGTATAGTCCCTATTGAATTCCCACTGCTACATTCTGTAGTTATAGTACTGCCACACTGCAAAGGAACCATATTATAATTTCCTAAGCCGATCACCTCCCTAAATGGACCACATAAAGTCGGTCCCAACATCGGTCGATTTAGAAAGGTTTTACTGTATCAATAATACTGGAGGCAGTGGCTGACCTGGAACATTTATAACACCCAATTTCAGAATAGCAAGATTGACAGATAAGTAATTAGGAGGATGGAAGGGAACAAGCAAGACTGTGCATTGTCTACCCCATACATTGATTCCCCACGGTTAAGCTCTGTAGTTATAGTCCCGGCACCACTGTAAAGGAAGCTTTGCTGGTGCTTGCCTTTCTTCGGGGTAAATGTACCACATGCACCGCTCACACACCACACGATCAGTTCGATACAGAGATGTACCAAAGAGCAAATGCCTGCCACAGTCATACAGCGTCGGTTTATACCGAACAAAACGGTCCTGAGGACGACGGAGGGCCTGGGGAATGGACAAAGGACACCCGGTGCACTATGGGTTATTTTTATGATTTGGGTCATAACGAGCCCAATGGCGTCACTGCTCGACGGCTTTGATGGATACCTTAGGGAAATTATTAATAGCGACTTATTGTAAGCGGCTTCTAGTCCAAAAGCATGTGTGTTTCTTGTTCTTGTTCTTTATTTTTGTTGTTTCCTTTAATGTTTTACTTGAAAGCAGTGACCTGTGCTACCATGAACAGTGTTGGTTCTGATCACCCAACCTATTTCCCAGGCATGACCTTAGTGCCCAGTTTCTAGCACCATTATATATGTGGGTCATGGATCGATGAATGTTATATATATATATATATATCTTACCTCGGTACTATGCCTCTAGGTTAGTAATAGTCCAGGGAGAAGGAAGCACATCTGGGTCCAGCAATTAGCATAATCTACTCATAATGGTAGGATGTTTGTTGAGTAGCTCCAGCAGTTTTCTACATTAACTACTAAACCAACCAGGTTAGTATCATTTTGAATGGATATTTTGGAATAGTTCATGATAGCATTTACATACTTCAAGTTTTACAACTTTGTATGGAATATTAACTTAATTACAGGTAAATTACGATGTGTCGGAACTTCATTAGAACAATGCCACCATTGATCTTTGATTTGCCACCCATTGCCAAATGGACACCTGTTTGGCAGGAGCCATTTAAATTGATAGGATTTATTTCTGGGTTTCTTCGAGATTCCCCAATTGCTTATTAGGCGTACCCCTGCATTCCGTAGTATTTTCTCCAACTTGTTTGGCAAGAAAGCCTCAGTTGGGAGAAGTTTATTGGACAGAGAGTGCGGGAGGCTACCACTACACTGGTCCCTACTCCTCATTTGGTTTTGGTTGATTGTCCATAACATTTATCTATGACACTAAAATTCCCACACGCCTGTGTTAAAGACAGTTTAGATACAGATTTAACACCTTGATGCACACTTGGTATTATTATACGTTAATTACACATGTGATATTCACCTTGAACATTGCCTAACCTTAGCCTTTGGTGGTTTGCAGACTCCCAGCTATATCTATGAAGTGGAGTAAAGCTGATGCTCCCTGAGAGCTCAGTGAAGACAAAGATCCTTCATCGCCGGTAAGGGTACAAAGGTCGCCAGAACAACAGGATTCTGAGGAGATGGGGGGGTCTGAACCCTGTCTGACTGACCTAGTTGCGCGTTCGATGCGGCTCATTCAACTCAAGTTGGGGGAGATGCTCCAGTCACAGCAGCCCGCCACAATGGCTGCTAAGCAGGTGCCAGTGTCGGAAGAGTCCGAGTGGGAGGACTTTTTGGAGGACCAAGATTCCTGGTATGAAGAGTCCCCACAAGAGGTGGGTGTGGTTGCGTGAAAATGTAAACACAAGAAGAAAGAGCTCACAGAAAGAAGCCACTGGTAAAGAAGAGTAAGAAAAAGAAGTCGAAGAAGAGTAAGAAGTCACCTTCTTCCTACTCGTCATCGGATTCGTCGTTGACAAATTCCGACTCGGACACCGAGCGGGCGGGTAACTACGCCAAACTGAGTGGTAAAGTATTAAAAATTGCAAAACTTTGAAAAGTAAGAAGATTCAGACCATTACTCTGATGAGTAAGACCATACAGGGTCATTTCAACACTTTCAAGACAGTGGAAGTGATAATGAAGCTGGGAGAATAGTTCACTGGGGTCAAAGGAGTCCCAGAATCGGTCTTCAAGGAGATGGACAGTGATGTCCAGTTGAGCGACGACCATACACAATTTGAAGGGGTCCTACACACCGTGCACAAGGCAGTGTTGTCAGCACTGGCAGCCATCACACCTATCGCCAATAGGATGATGACCGAGAATAAGTTCTAGTCCCTGTGTGGGGAGATGGATGGGGGGAATTGCGCTGCTCACAGCCGCCAGCAATTTCCTCTCCTATATATGCTTTGAGAACATTTGCAAAGCGGTATGTACGGATGTTGGCAAATATGTAGCCAGGTACAAGATAGTTTTGGACAATGATGGGAAGGAATATACGTTATTCCTTGCCCCCAAGCTGGTGAATGGGAAGCCTTTGGACAAGACCAAGATGCTCTGCTTCAAGAATGCCAGGCAAGATTTTCAAAACCGTTGAACCGGACAGTGAGGCAGCTGGTTTGGGATGGGCTACATCTAGCAGGCTAGGGGAAGGGGCCAGAGGCAGCCCTTCAGCTGGAACCACGGGAACTGGCCCTCCAAGAGGGAGTTCACGCCATAGAAACCATTCCCCCGCCCAGGAAACAAGTAGAAGTTGCTATGCAGACTCCAGTAAGCAACTGTGTGGTGGGTAACTTAATTAATTGCTTACCGGAATGGAGTGAGATTACGGAAAATCTAACTATCCTTAGCCTGGAAGAAGGGGTTAGAATACCACTCATGGAGGGGCAGATTCAAAATAGGATACCCTTTCCTTATTGAGTTGATGCTTCTGAATGGAACACATTAAATGATCAAGTTCTACAAGTTTGTGAAAACGGCATTATAGAGCCAGCACTGCATGTGGCTGGGGAGTTTATCCCAAATATTTTCTCGAGACCCAAACCAAATGGGGACATCAGACTATTTTTTTCTTTAGCTAGGTTAAACAAAATAGTAGAGTATAAAATGTTCAATTGTTTTCACTGGATACTGCTAGAGATTTATTAACACAGGACTCCTGGCTAGCCAGCGTGGATCTCACAGATGCATACTATACAGTGCCAATTGATGAACCTGAACGTAAATTGTTCAGGTTTTGTTGGAATGAGAAGCTTTATGACTTCATCTGTATGTCAAACCGGCTAGCTTGTACTCCATCCATTTTCACAAGGTTATTACAACCAATATCCTCGCACATGGCAAGGAAAGGACAAGTTATGTTTCCTTACATTGATGATTCGTTTATTGTTGCACAAACACAACAACATTGCCAAACAGCAGTAGACAAGATATGTGATACATTTAGGAAGTTATCTTTCTACATACATGAACCTAAATCAGTATTAACGCCTACTAAGAAATTAAAGTTTCTGGGTTTTGTTATTGACACAACAGAGATGACTATTTCATTACCGAAACAGAAAATTGATTAAGTTACAACTACGGCAAACCAATTATTACATTTGCTCACACCGAACATAAGAGAAGTCACAATTTTGGTAGGAGTTATGATAGCATATACCCCTGCAATTCTATAATGCAAGGCCCATATTAACTCGCTAGAAATAAATAAGAACTTAGCGTTGGCTGGCACTAAAGGGAACTTTGAAAGGTCCATGATGATTTCGCCACAAGGCCTACAGGATAATTCTGTGATGGCTTTCAAACATTGAGAATTCACCTAACCCTACTAGAATCAGTAACCCAATACCACAGTTACGACTGACGCTTCAGTAGAAGGATGGGAGGGGCTCATAGAGCCCAACAGCCAACAGGGGGTCAGTGGATGGAAGATGAAATATCTGATCACATATATGTACTAGAGCTCATAACTATTTATTTAGGATTGGGTAGTCTAGTTCACCTACCTAAAAATCTGGTAAGGGTATTAACAGATAATACAACAGCCCTGGCTTAGATAGTACTCTGGGAGGGACTCGTTCCAAACTATGTAACCATTTAGCCAAATTAATTTGGGACTGAGCAGAGGAACACAACATATGGCTGACAGTAGCACATATCCTAAGCAGTCAGAATACTGTGGCTGACAGAAAAAGTCAACATTTCAATGACCATCTAGAATGGTCGTTAAATCACAGTATTTTCGATTAAATTTGTGTTAAATGGGGAAAGACATACAGTGATTTCTTTCCATCATGAAACAACAAAAAGTTACCCAAATACGTGTCCTGGCATCCAGAGCCAGAACCCTGGAGAATGGAATGCATTTTCTCCGATTTGGAATAATACATTTTATTACATATTCCCACCATTCAGCATTATCAACAAAGTGGCCAGGAAGATCAAGATTGGTCGCTCACACGCAGTACTAATAGTACCGGAGTGGGAACCACAACCATGGCTAGCAGCAGTGAAGTTAGAAGCAAAAGGCATGCTGAGGTTTCCACGAGAAAGGAACAACCTACAACATCAAGGACCTCTAACAGTCCATGGAGACTTGTCAACAACACCCCTTTTGGCATTCCTTTTTTAACGAAACATTGATAACACTATTGATTGCACATAATCGCACCATAAAGACATATTTGACACACCTGGAGGCCTGGACAGTGTACAGACAGCAGGTGAAAAGGCTGCATGCCTTCATGATGCGACATCTGCGTTCAATCATGAGGCTAACCTGGAAGGACAAAGTGACGAATAAGGAAATACTCGAACGGATGGGGCTGCGCTCTATGGAAGATCTTCTGATCAAAAAGAATCTCTGGTGGACTGGACACCTCATGAGAATGTCATCAGACAGGCTACCAAAGCAGATCCTCTATTCTCAACTGTCTTCTGGCTACAGAAAGAGAGGGTGCCCCCGTCTCCGGTTCAGGGATTCCATCAAGAGAAACCTGAAGCTGAGAGACATTAAGGCTGACTCATTGACGCAACTCTCACAGCAGAGAGCTAAATGGAGAGCGGCAGTCAAGTAATGAAAGCAGTCTTTGTCGCATCGCAACCGACAGCATGATGATGATGATGATGGAGAAAAGGAACAGTGAAATTATATACAAGCTATTTAAAGAAATGGGGACTTCCCTGTTTCCTGAAAGGAGTTAAGCCATTACAATCTACAATAGCTCAGATTGTAAGATTTCTAAGAATGTTAGAAGATGACAGCTTAGGATTTAATGTGCGTGTAATGCAGCACAATGTGCACTTTCAATGATTCTACCAAGGATTGATGGACAAACGATTGGAAAGCATAAGGTAGTGCACTGGTATATTCGGTCGGTCTATGAGAGACATGCACCCAAACCCAAATATATACTAGGGTTTGGGATGTGTCAGTAGTATTTAAGTTATTCAAGTCATGGCCTAGTAATAAACATTTCGCAATGAAGGAACTAGGATTTAAGTTAGCTCAGTGTCAGGATAATGTGACAGAGTCGGATATTGGGTCATGATACCAGGAGTCTGATTTCCCAGTCGGACAGCACTATACAATTGCCATGAGTGTGCACCATCACAAGTCTGTACCCATCCTGATATGACCTTAGATGTTGCCAGGATGTAAAACTCCAACAACCAAACTACCCGAGCACTGATTCCGCCTTGTTGTTCTATATGTAAGCAGTTATTTCCCGATAGGAGCTATGAGGCATCTCGGTTTCTGGGTGGGCATTGATTGAGGAGGAGCACCCGATGTTGATCTCCTTTGTGAGGCATTGATTGACTGAAACTATTACTTGCATTCCCACAGTATCAATCGGATTGTGATAAGGATGGTATACTGGTAGGAGCTTGGTTGATTGGTTGTTGCAATTTTACATCATGACAACAGCAGTCGTTTATACAATAACGTTGACTTGTATATATATATCATATAAGCAGTGACTGCGCAACACCAACGAATGTGAAATCGTGATACAGCATTTTAAACTAGTGGGTCGATCGTCTGCCGACAACATGACTATCATGAATAACGTGATGTCATCGTGAGAGTGAGTGTATCATCAGCAACCAAATGTCAGTACCTAATACTATACCCATTTTTCCCGATTCATATGAATATTATGCATGACATGAATATGATAGTGATTGTGAATGGGACATCAAGAACAACATGTAGATATATAATAAGTGTCCAATGATCTCTGATTTGGAGATTCATATCTAATGAATTACGATAGACACTGTGGTCTTTTCAAGCATGTATTGAAATATGTGACGCCTGAGAACGCGTGTTGGACTAAAGGTCCTCGCTCGGTTGATTTAGAGAGGTTTCAATGTAGGTGCATGATAATGGGCATTTATTGACAGATATGGTATTTCAATGGATCTCTCATAGTGGGCTGTCGCACCATAGGCAGTGTGGGTTCACATCCTTCAGCATGTTATACACACTTATACTGAAACCAGTCCCGTTGATTGGCCACCTGTTCGATATGCACGCACAGTCGGCCTGTCAACAGCGCCACCTACTCCACTGCCTCCACCCTACTACCCACTCCCCACTCCTCACGCTTCACTGCCCACTCCCCACACCACTGCCCAGACCCTACCCCCCACTCCCCACACCCCACACCACTCCCCACCCCACTTCCCCCACCCTACTCCCACTCCGCACGCCCCACACCACTCCCCACCCCACTCTCACCCTAATCCCCCCTCTCCACTCCCCACCGCACTCCCCACTCCCCACTACCCCCTCCCCACTCCCCATCCCACTCCCCACACCTCCCCACACCCCAGTATACACCCCACTATCCACCCTACTTCCCACTCCCCATCCAACTCCCCACCCAACTCCCCACCCCACTCCCCACACCCCACTCCCCACTTCACACGCCCCACCCCACTCCCCACCCACCTCACACCCCACTTCACACTACCCCACTACCCACTCTCCACTCCCCACTCCCCACCCCCACTCCACACTTCCCACACCCCCTCCCCACTCCCCACACTACGCCCCACTCAGCACCACACTACCCAGCCTACTCCCCACTCTCCACCCCACTCCCAACTCCCCACGCCACCTCCAACTCCTCACTACCCACCCCCCACCCAATCACCACTACCCACCCACACCCGACACCACACCCCATCCCCACCACTCCCCACACACACCTCAGTACACTCCATCCCCGTAGGGCGTGGCCAGCCATACCCCGCCTCCCTGCCCCTCACCTCCGCCACCAACCCGGGGCATCCCTACATGCCCCCCACCCGACCACCCCGACTCCTCCATCCCTACACCTACCCCTCACCCGTAATCCCCGCTCTTCCCTCCCTTGCCCTCCCCAGCCCCGCCATATCGGCTCATCCCTCCCTGCCCCTTCCACCCCACCACCACGGATACTCCCTCCCTGTAACTACCCCACCACCATCCCGGCTCTTCATTCCCTCCCCTACCCCAAGCCTCCATGCTCTTCGCACCCCGCCACTACCCCGTCTCGGCGCCTCCACCGTCTCCTCCAACCCTGCCTCTGCCCCAACGCAACCCCGGTTCCTCCCTCCCGCCCCTACCCCCGCCACCACCCCTTCTCCTCCAGCCCGACCCTTCCCCCCGCCACCTTGGCTCGTCCCTCCCGGTCCCTCCCCCAGTAACCCCGGCTCCTCCCTCCCTCCCCCACTGCCACCCCGGCTCCTCACTCCCTCCCTCCCCCTCAGCCACCCCTGCTCCTCCCTCCCCACCCCTCCCCCACCGGGACCACTCTTCCTCCCTCCGCCACGTCGGCTCCTCCGTCTCCTCCCACTCCGCACCCCACCGACTGCTCCCTCCCGGCTGACCCGGCGCTCAAGTGAGGCAGTGCCAGTTAGACCCCGGGGAGCAGGGATCGGTGTAGTCCGCTACAGGACCTGACACCAGCCAAGCCCGCCCCACTTCAACGTTGATCAACGATAAGGAGTAAATACTTAATGCAAGGACACCTTTCCGAAGCCATTGTGCCACACACCCCTCATTGCCGAGGTTAGCGAAGACGAATTGCACAGCTTGTTATTGTACGTGATTGGGTCTTCTTTGTCTCGTTCTTATAATAACCTTGATACAAGATATTGGTGTCAATGGCAAAGACATTAAATTAATTGTGAACTTATACTGGACACAACATGCATTTATGAAATTGGAGCAGGGCCTATCGGATTAAGTTATGATTAAACGAGGAGTTTGACAGGGGTGTGTATTGGCACCATGTCTATTTAACCTGTACACAGAGATGATTTTCAGACACATTGAAGATTGCAAGGGAGTGACAATAGGTGGCATGAACGTCAAAATCTTAGATATGCCGATGACAGTGTAATACTAGCAGACAGTGAGAAAAACCCACAAGATATAGTGAATAGAATCAATAAAGCTGGAATACTATTCAACATGAAGATGAATTCCAGGAAGACCAAAACCACGCTTATAAGTAAAAAGACAGATAAACCAAATATCAATATATCCATAGATGGCACAAACATAGAACAAGTATCCGAATTCATATATCTCGCACAAAAGATTACAAATGATGTGAGGAATAAATTAAAAGAAGGGTAATAATAGCCCGAACAACATTCTCCAAAATGTATAGAGTGTTAACATCAAGTAAGATATTAATACAAACAAGGAAGCGTATTCTTCAGTGTTATGTGTGGTCTACTCTAATGTATGGGGCTGAGACATGGACAATCTCTCAGAAAATGTACAAACGTTTAGCAGCATTTGAGATGTGGACTTATCGACGGATGATGAAAATATCATGGACAAAGAAGATCACCAACAAAGAAGTTCTCAGAAAAATTAAAAATAAGAAAAGCTTGTTTGCCACTATACAGACAAAGAAACTTATTTATTTTGGCCACATCATTCGTCAGAGTTCAATATACCATACATTCTGGAAGGGAAGGTGAATGGCAGCAGAGGGAGAGGGAGACCAAGAACATCATGGTTTACAAATATTTCACAGTGGACAGGCTTGAATTATTCACAGTCTATCAGAACAGCACACCATCGGGACAAGTGGAGAACCATTGCATCCAAGTCTGGTGTTGTCCGTTGAAGAAATCTATCGAAATGTATCGAAATCGAGCGTAAAATTGGGTTAATTGCCGCCGGACAACCGGATAAGTACCGTACATGTACCGTTCATGTACCGGACGAGAACCGGACATGTAACATATGGGTACCAGACATGTACCGGACACAACGGACAAACCGGACACCAACGGATGGGTACCGGACATGCACGGATGGGTACCGGGCATGTACCGGGCAAACCGGACACCAACCGGACACCTCAGTCCGGCGGTGTCCGGTAGAAGTTGTGTGCATGTTCAACACTTGTACCGGACACCGCCGGACACCACCGGACACTGCCAGATGGTTACCGGATGGTACCTGAACATCGCCGTACACAACCGGACAGTGTCCGGTTCTCGTTCGTTTCCCCCAATCCGGTGAGGTGTGACAGGTCCTTTAAATGGTCTACATTCATACATCGTTTTAAGGCTTGTAATTACATACATACGTGTCAAGGCCCAGTCAGACCTTACCGGATTGAGCAACGGACACCACCGGACAAAGACTTGGCTAGTCCGGTGATGTCCGGTGTCGAACTGTTGCAACGGCCGCCGGACGAAACGGACGTCACACGGACGCTAAACGGACGTTAAACGGACGTCAAACGGACGTCAACCGGACGGACCGGACACCCAACGGACACCCACCGGACACCAACCGGATACCTACCGGACTGTTTACGGTCGCGCCAAAAACCGACGGACCAAATTCCCCCAGCGCTGTCAACGGACTCTTCAGGATAGAAAAAGGTCACCTAATGGCCCTGTCACACTACAACGTGACTACGTCAGCGTAGGCAGAACGTGAAAATAATTATATTACGTTGACGTTATGGGCGTAATATGCAAATTGTGGACGTGAGCGTAACGTGAAAGTAACGTCGGTGTACGTCGTGACCTTAGCTGTAACGTGACAACGTTAGGGGGGAGGGGTAATTGGCGACGTGACCGGGCGTTAGTGTAACGTGAGCGTAACGTCGCCATAACGGGTGCGACGTGGACGTAACGTGACCGTAACGCCACCGTAACGTGACCGTAATGTGACCGTAACGTGACCGTAACGTGACCGTAACGTGACCGTAACGTGACCGTAATGTGACCGTAACGTGACCGTAATGTGACCGTAACGTGACCGTAACGTGACCGTAACGTGACCGTAACGTGACCGTAACGTGACCGTAACGTGCAAAACGCTGCCCACACGTTGCTCCCACCCGGGCCGTCGGTCTGACGTGACATAACGTGACTCTAACGTCATTTACGCTGCTATAACGATCGCGGAACGTCAACCTAACGTCATTGTCACGTCATCCCGACGTAACGGCTTCACGTCGAGATACGTCGAAAGTTTTGAACATGTTCAAAACCTCGACGCGCGCCGACGTAACACGACGTAACATGACGTAGCTCGACGTCACTCTAACGTCATTATGACGTCATCATAACGTAACCCAAAGTACGGCAACGTAATGACGAAAAATCATCACGTTAGGCTCACGTTGGCTCGTTACGTCGTAGTGTGACAGGGGTATTAAGGATGAGCAACGGACATGACACGGACAACACGGACTAAACGGACTTAAAACGGACACCAACCATACACCTCAGTCCGGCGGTGTCCGGTACAAATTGTGTGCATGTTCAAAACGTGTACCGGACACCGCCGGACACCACCGGAGCTAGAACGGACCCGGCGGATGGGTACCGTATACAAACCGTACATTGCCGTATTTCACTGGACAGTGTTCGTGTTCTGTCCCTTTCCTCAATCCGGTGAGGTTTGACTGTGGTTTTATGTAGCACATGGCTTGTCCATGATCTAACCATTATCATGGGTGTGATGTCAATTGGTAATAATGCGTCCAGAGCAGGAATCAGATCCAAATATCTTGCATTCCAGGCAAGTGCGCTCACCATTACACCACCTAGGCTCCCTGATGTCATCACCCTATTCACGCCCACCTGTCTACATGGCTACTTTCCTGAGAGACCAGAGCAGACTACTACACTTGCTTTGACTCCAAGCTTGGGCTCTAGCATCTGTGGTCAACTCAGGATAGCAATATAGAAAGAACCATTATAACTCGAGGTATAATGCCCCTTGCTATACTACACAGGGGTCTTAGGAACTTGCAACGCCCTGCACTTTACAGTGCTGTGTTCGTGACATATTGATGCAATAAGACACTAAGCCACATCCCCCCGATGATGAGTCACCCAATTACTGTCCTGTCCTCGGTGATTTCAAGTTGGACTTCCCTTTTATCGTGACCATTTCTCATTTAGAATAAATAAACCAAGATTCCTAGGTTCAAGTGTTAATTTCTCGAAACTTGCATTATTTATATTATTTCAATTTAGCCGGACTAGACAGAAAGTAGACGGACGAGCGGAATTATGCTGACTCATGTATGTAATAATGTAACAATGATAGCTGAATGAATGCAGCTGATGAGGCAGGAAGCTGCACATTGACTACCCTGAACCGCCTTAATGGTAGATGAGCTGGTGATCAGGTCGCTCAGGCCCGCTCCTTGGAGAGATCCGGTGAGGAGCTCTGGCGAGGGTCGAGCAGGGGGGCAGCGAAGTCCTCAGGGCTGGGTGGGGTGGGGGTCGGGGTCGGGTCGGGGGGGTTGATGAAGGCTGTGTCGTGGAGGCTGTGATGGTCGGCCGCTGTGCTGTCTGGGGAGGGTTCCTGGTGAGGCTGGGCTGGGCTGTGGTCTGAGGCGTGAGGCACGAGGTGATGATCCCCGGCTCTGACTGGGCGGCGCTTCGATCGGTGGTCACTGGGGGGTTGTCGGTGGTCGTGACGGTCGGCGGCAGTGTTGTCTGGGGATGGTCCATCCTGAGGATGGGCGGCGTCTGGGGAGGGTTCCTCGTGAGGCTGGTTTGTGCCTGAGGCGTGAGGTGCGATGTGGTGATCCCAGGCTCTTTCTGGGCGGCGTTTCGATCGGTGGTCGCTGGGAGGTTGTCGGTGCTGGTCAAGGGGTTGTCGGCATGGAGGTGAGGCGCCGGAGATGGCCCCCCGGGGCGGTGCTTGAGGTGGCGGCGGGGGGTGCGCTCCCCCGGCGACGTGTGCCCGAGGTGATGGGGTGGGCGGTGTGCTGTACGTCGTCCGACGCCGACGGGCCGTGATTTGTAGGATGGCGGCCTCAGCGAGGCGCCTCCCGGCGTGCCCGAGGAGGGGGCCGGCGTGGCCGCGTCGGTCGTCCGTTCTCCCTTCCGCGGTGCTTGAGGCGGTGGGGGAGGGCGCGCCCGAGGTGCTGGGATGGGCGGTGTGCTGTACACCGTCCGACGCCGAGGGGCCGTGATCTGTAGGATGGCGGCCTCGGCGCCCGAGGGCTGGTCCCGAGGCGCCGGGGGGGGAACCCGGGGCCAAGCTCGGCGAGGCGCCTCCCGGCGTGCCCGAGGAGGGGTCCGGCGTGGCCGCGGCGGTCGTCCGGTCTCCCCTCGCGCCCCCGGGGACGTTGAGGCGGCGGGGGAGGGCGCGCCCCCCCGGGGACGTGTGCCCGAGGTGCTGGGATGGGCGGTGTGGTGTACGTCGTCCGCTGCCTCGGGGTGGGCAGTGGCGTCCCCTCGGGCGCGGCGGTGAGACGGCTGCCGTGTTCTTGCTGCGGGTGCGCCGCCCCCGGCAGAGTCGCTTGTGGCGGCGGCGGGGGGCAGGCCCCGCCTGCGGCGCGCGCCCAAGGTGCTGGGGCGGTCGGCGTGGTGTAGGCGGTCGGCGTGGTGCAGGGGGGTTGCCCTCAGGCTTTCCCCGATTCGAGGGCGTCCAGGCGGGCGTAGAGGCGGGCAGTGGTGGCGTGCTGGAGGGCCCCAAGGTCGAGGAGAGCCTTGAGAATTGGACTTGTCTCGGTGCCCGAGGTGGGGTCCGAGGGTGCCGATGGAGAGGCTGGGGCCGAGGAGGGCGACGCGCCTCCCGGCGCACCCGAGGAGGGTCCCGGCGTGGCAAGAGCGGTCGCCCGGGAGCTCTGGCGGCCCGTGCCCTTGCCGTGTCTGGGAATCCTGGAGCGGTCCAAGGGGATGCAGCGGTCCGAGGTGAAGAATGCCAAAAAGAAAGGCGTTTTATTGATGCCTCAACAACAGAGTATACAGAGGAAGAGAACAGGCTCATGAGGAGCAATGCAATGAGAGGGCTCATGAGGAGCAACATTAAAGGGGCTCATAAGGAGCAATGCGATGATAGGGCTCATGAGGAGCAACAGGGAAATGTACAGGGAAAAAATAAAAAGTTCAGGCAATGTCTGTAGGTGTTCTGTGAGCGGGTGCCGAGGAGCCCTCCACCCCTGAAAGAGAACGTTATAAGAGGAAGCAGATGGGTGGGTGGATGGAGAAAAATGGAAGAGAGCTGGAGGGCGGCAGGAAGGCGAGTGCCTGAGGGAGGCCAGCGGGCGGCCTTATAAGGGGAGGGGGACGGGCGACAGCAGGTGAGGTGTGAAAGCTGCCGGCCCGGGGGAGGGCGCGAGGCGGTGAGCAGCGGGTGTCGGGTGAGGTGCGAATGCTGCGCAACAGGGGGGCGTGGGAGGGAGCGGCGCGCGGCGTCGTCGGGTGAGGTGAGAACGCAGCGCAACAGCCTGGGGCAGGGGAGGGTCTCTTCCTTTCCTTGCATCAAACGAAATATCAAATTTTCAAAACCAAACCGATTATCCAGATTTGATTTTACATATCTAACTTAGATAATGATGCACTTATTAAGCATTTGTTTCTGCATAGAAGGCAATACTGAGTCAATTTAACATAACCTGTTACTGCAGAAGGCTATGTCAGACTGTTGGCAAGCTTGCCAAAACTAATTTTCCATGTTTGCACCCAAAATATCTCATAAGTTTACCATTTAAAATTAAAGTAACTTTGAACTAATGTAAAGTAGACACTAGTGTTTGATCTAATATATTTATCTCAGAAAAAATGAGGGGGTTCAGTTCAATCCGAAAGTACCCATGGTTAATCAACTAAGCAAAGTTCATATGGTTACTCAACTAATCAACCACGCAAACATTTTACAACTAAAAACGGGGACAATTAATCAACTATTCTACCCCCTCCCCCCACCAAATATATATTTTAAACAAAAAGGGGAAAATTGAGCAATAGAAAATGCAGACGCATCAAGGTAAACCCAACACATGCTTCATAGTAAATAGCAGTAGTTCGCTGGCACACACATACATCGCCACACGGACACACGGACTCACGGACACACGGGCACACGACGACACAGACACACCGACACGCACACACGGACACACGGACACATACATACACACACGCGAACACACGGACACACCGCTCCGGAACACACGAATACACGGACAAACGACTACACAGACCTACAGACATGTGAACAAACGGACCTACGGACACACACATACGCACACACGCGGACACAGGAACTCCGGGACACACGGACACACGGTTACACAGGCACACGGACACAAGCACACACGCACACACGGAAGCACATAAACGCGGACACGCTGACACACAAATACACAGACCCGCGGAAACACGGACACCGGGACACACGGACACACGGTTACACGGATACACGGACAAACGGACACAAACACACACGCACACACGGAAACACATGCACAGGGACACACTGACACACGGACACACGGACACACCTACCACGCACACATGGACGCGACGCCGTTAGGCCGCACCCGTAGCAGCTAGCTAATTAGTACGAGTTCTCGCCAACAGGGGGCACCATCAATGATTAATCAAATAAATCCCGTCCCATCGATTTCTAATTGGATCCCGCGGATCCCTCCGTCCCGGGATCCAAAACAGGTATTAGGCAAGTCAGTGGGGACCCCTGGCGGCGCCATTATGAACCACTGAGTGATGGCCCCGGCCCGACCCCCCACCCCACACCCCCATCCCACCCCCGATGCCCAACCCCACCCGCCCTCACGTCTGCGGCAGCATGAGATGCTTGGTTTCCCGTGAGATTCTCGCGCCAGTTCTTGTTTAGCTGGCAATATCAAATTGCAAAGCCATGCCTCGCCCCGTCCATAGAGGGGGGGGGGGGGGGCGGCGGGGATATATAGGTAATAGGTCTTGCTGCCTGGCAAATAGTAGAGAGCTGCCTCAATCGTTAATAAGTTAGCACACTACTTCCATTTACCAGAGGTATTGGGTTCGATCACCAGTTGAGTACCAGCAAATGTTTTTTTTTTTTTTTGGTAAAGTATTTATTCATCTGAATATGACATTTGTCAGCGCCGATACACTGGTCTCCCTGACATCTTTCTATTGGAATTGACATTCTAAATAATTGCTAGATTTCTGTACTTAACCTGGTTCCCGCCATGGCAAAGATATATGGTTATATTGTTGGTTTCTCGACATTTAATTTGCCTTAGGGCTCGCCAAATGGGCAGCATTAATGTAGTGATCCATTATTCAGTCGTGTAGTCTCACTGACCTATCAGGTAAGGAACTGCATAGACAGGTACGCGAATAAAGGTATCATGTTACATTAGTTCATGTAAAATCAACAAGAACAAGTTTGTTTTATTTAACGATGCATCTAGAGCACATTGATTTTAATCATCGGCTATTGGACGTCTAATATATGGTTATTCTGACATATTTCTTTGGAGGAAACCTGTTGCCACCAAAATGGTTACTCTTTCCGATAAGCAGCAAGGGGTGCATATATGCACTTTCCCACAGACAGGACATCACATACCACAGCCTTTGATGAACCAGTTGTGGACCACTGGTTGGAAAGGAAAATAACCCAAACTGTAAATCGATAGGATGACCCACACCACAGGTGCTGCCTGAGCTACATCCCGCTCCGTAAAACCCAACAAGAGTTGTATGCAAACAATATTCATCTTTGGTTCACTCTTCAGGCAGTCAGCATACATAGAGTATGTCACAGTGAGGCAGCTGTAGCATGTAATTTGACGGTTGTTCTTAGTACCGACTTAAACCGCTGGGGAGCGCTGCAGGTCAGGTGTGCTGATTACCGGCATCCCCTCTGTCGGCCTGGCTATCCATTACGCAGACTGCTGGTTACAAACCAGCGGAAGCAAGCACCCCATTAGTCGGTCAAACCTCTCTATCATCGCCCACCTGTTTGTGCATATACATATACATATAATGCCTCCCAATAGCCAATGTTTCTTTTAAAATAATGTTTTTTATTGAGGCTGTATTTATACTGTCCATATCATATATGCCTGGGTATTCAGGCTTGTTTTCACTGCTGGCCAGCTCTAGTGTTGGTGTTATCTTATCACACAGTAGCTGCTGATAAGGTATTTGATTGCCTGCATTTCAGCAGCAGATAGATAGTTGGTTGGTCTGATTAGTAGTCTATGTTAATCTTTTTTGGATTATCTTGGCATATATGTCTTTTTATTGTGTATACTCTTACTACTAGACTAGCCTACTCCTATTTACATATCATAGCCTTGTATGTAGCTGTGTGGTGTGCTATGTGGCTACTTTTGGCATGGGTACCTTCCATTGGGCATTCCGCTGATGGGCCGTGACATATCATATGCCCCTTTGCAGTGCAGCTTAGTGGGGGTTTCCTAGCCTTATTTTGCATGGATATTTGTTGTATGTTTTTAGGTCAGGAATTTGTTGTTCCTTTACTCGTTGGGCATTGCACACCTTGGCAGCCATTTCCAGCATCTATTTGTTGTACTGGGAGGGTATGTTTTTAAGTCAGGAATGTGTTGTTCCTTTACACTTTGGGCATTCCACACCTTGGCAGCCATTTCCGATGTATATTTTTGTGCTGTGGGGTATGTTGGTAAACAAACAAACAAATACATATAATGATATATATTTATATATGTATATATATATATATGTTTGTTTGTTGTTGCTCTACGTTCTGGCAACAGTTACGGTCATACCAGGACGGGTACCAACGTCTTACAGTGCACACTCATGGCAACTTTATAGTGATGCTCCACTGGGAGATGAGACCGCCATCACCACTCCTGATATCCCACTCAGTCATATTATCCTGACATTGAGCCAAACAATCCTTTTCCTATCCTAATAATGCTTAGCATCAGGGTACGAAGCTAAAAGTATCAAGTGTTAAGTCATCGCTTTGATTCGAACCCACAATCCCATGGGTTTGGATACCCCGATCTCAGAAAGGAGAAAACGGATGCTCAACTCATTTGGCTCATCTGGTGTGCAGATACATATCTGGGTGCGCCTCATGCAATGTATGCCTAGCTAGGACAGTATTAAAGGTGATATGTAAGCATTGATACAGTCATGTCTCATTTACTCCATGCATCTATCGTAATACCAAAGCCATTACCAGAGAGGATGGCCTATTTAGGGGAGCGCCCGCTTCCTTGGTGTTTAGGTTGTGGGATTCGAACCTGAGCTGAGTCAAGACAATGGCCTTAAAATGTTGACCTGTCGCTACCTACCTGGCTCTTGGGAATAGTAGGCTCGGGTAAGGCGCAATGTAATGCGGATAGGTTCGCCACGATTCTATTTTCACCTGTTTACTCATACTCATATAATGTAATACAGTAAATTTGAAATGCTCTGGCTTGGATACAAGTTAGATTCATTGAATAATGGGTCACTCCATTTCCAAATTGACCTATTCGTGTGTGCATATGTGGCTATGTGTTAAAGCCGGCTCGATAGGGCAAAACTTATATTCTGACAAGCCCTACCAGCAAATCACAATTCAGGAAAATCCACGCAATCCTATCGTCACCACCATTCCTGAATTGGTAGCGGCGGGACTGGAGAGGAGCGGGCCTGGTGTGTGGAAAGTGGGAAAGGCGAGGGTAGAGGTGCGGAGCCTTGGGAAGGGATGAGGGCAGAGGTCGACGGTTGATAAGGGATGAGGGGAGGAGGAGTTGAGCGTTGTGAATGGGTAAGGGGCAGATGGTGCTGGGTTGGGAAGGGATTCGGCGGAGAAGGGCGGGGGATTGGAAAGAGATAAGGGGGAGAGGAGTGGTTGGGGTTGGGAAGTGGCGAGGAGAGAAGGACGATGGGGTTGGGAAGGGGTGAAGGGAGCGGCTTAGGGGCTTGAGAAGGGACGAGGCGGGAGAGGCTGTGGGTATGGGACGGCGCGGTAGGGTTGGGGTGGGCGCGAGGGGAGAGGGGTGTTGGGGTTGGGGCGGGAGGAGAGGAGAGGGGAGGTGGGGTTCGGGTGGGGCACAGGGAGAGGGGTGCTGGGGTTGGGGCGGGAGGAGAGGAGAGGGGAGGTGGGTTTGGGTGTGCGTAAGTTGGTGTGGCAGTGAGGTTCCTGATCCAATTTAATCTGTGTATAGTGCACCATGTGCCGAGGCTTGTCAGCCCTGGTGGAGAATTTGTTTTCCTTGGCAGGGGTTCTTTGGCGAGCAATCAGACACAGGCCACATTTACCTTGGGCCCGCCCCATGGGGGCCGGGTGAGGGTTGGATGGGGCTGGGTTGGGGCTGGGTGGGGGCAGGGTGGGGCTGGGTGGGGGCTGGGTAGGACTGACTGGAGGTGGGCTAGGGTGGGTTGGGGTTGGGTGGGGTTGGGCGGGGCTAGGTTGGGGTTGGATGGGGTTGGATGGGGGTGAGGACGGTGTGTTTGGGTGGGTCGGAGGCTGCTGGTGAGCATGCACAATGCAGGTAAGGCACCCCACATAGCAAGACATCAAATAAGGTCAATATATATATATATATATATATACACATATATGTATACGTATGTATATGTCAGTGTACTTATAATAATGCCATTTCATATCCTAGTATTTACCAAAGATCATAATTAATTACATAGCATATCCTCTGGCGCTAGTGACAGTATGGTGCTTCTGTTAGGGACGAGGAAGGGTGGTGGTGGCGCCACCAGTAACACAACAGAATTGGAGGAGGCTTAACATAGAACGATACTCAAGCAATTCCCCTCAATGCCTTCATACTCGCATAATACGTTATGCCTTTCTAATGTATATGTATATATATATATATATATAGTTATATATATATATATATATACATATATATATATATATGGCATATCATTTATTATGGAAAGACATCTTGTGTTGAGGCAGGTGAGACAATATAACCGTTATTATTATATATTCTCAAAATGCATGCTATATATTGTTAACCAGAAGTCCCCTCTAAAATACGCTGACAATAACCTTACCATCAGCCGCTATCAGCACTCACACACAGTCCTACCTAATCGATTGACTTGAAGATAACACACTATGGCATTTGAGAAACATAAATTGCTGGATATCCTCAGGTAAACTGTCTTGCTCACTGCATTCAACATTTGCAGAATAGACAAACCTTCACATATTCAGCTGTCCACAAGAGAAAGGAAGAAAGGAGGGAGTGGGGCTCTGTTATGGTGGTAAGGAAGGGGTGATATATTGATGTGTTGGGAAGACTTCCCTCTCCCCTCCTCTCCCCCCTACACCCCCTTCCATGTCCGCCAACTGGGATGGGGGTCGGGACGCCTTGGGTACACAGATTAAAGGCCTCTACTCCTCTATACGCCCCCATGTGCCCAGTACCCAGCAAACGGCCAATCTCACACTGTAAAAGCATTGCAAAGTCATAGTGGGTAGTGGCCTCGGCTTGAGAGGGTTTCTTCCTTCCCTTTCTTTCTGTCTTTCTTTCTTTCTTCTTTTCTTGCCACTGTAGGATATTACAGCAGAACCGCGGTGCATGACAGACACCGTAGTCTTCTCCATTAGGCTTTCCCACTAGAAGTCTAAGGTTCTAATCATTGCCCGCAGAGGCACAATCTACCCTCACACGAGCTGATTACTACCGTGGAGATAAGGCTACTGCAGCAAGTAAGATATATCTGCTCAGCTGAGAGCGGTTAATTATCTCTTCACCTTTACTCGGATCAGGGAAACTAATGGCGGATGTGGAGGTGACCCAGGTGTGTCTGGAGCATGTACCTTTAGGTATATGGCCATGACGTCAGAGATCATGTATATATATTTATGATTTTGAATATATATATCTATATATATCTATGCATATATAAAGAAAAATGTTCCTGTTGTGCCTGACACTTGCCAAGATCCTGGGAAAGTGAGGCGGGCCGCAGATAGCGCCACCGATTAAGTGTGGAGTATTGAGGAGTAGAGCAATATCAACAATATCAATAATATCAGTAATATCAATAATATCAATAATAGCAATAATCACACAAATTCCGTTACATATATTTATCTGATATTATATGATTATACAGGGGGGGAGCTGTATGTTCTCTGTATTATCTTTATTGTGCATGCTATTTATTTTACGTTATCGCCTCCCGACCAAATCGGGTGGTCAAAATTATCTATATTCCTGCAAGAGAATATATACTCTTCGCAACCACATCAGTATTCTTGCTGTTTCTTGTGTTTTTTTTCTGTTTAACGGGGCCAACTGTTTATATATATATATATATATATATATACAATTATATATATATATATGTGCTCTATAATCAATTATGGGATATAAACAAGGACACTATCTATATTCAGTTCCCTATGTACAAATATATCACTGTATCTTATCTAACTGACTCTGTGTAGTATAACATGGGCCACACTGGCGCCACCTGTGAGGGGTGCTAGGTACTGTATGCCAGCTGAGTCTAGCTGTTATCGCCTATAGGCCCGTCGGGACGGTCAACTTTTAACTCATATATCGACTGGACAATTAGCATTAGTGTATATGAAGTGAGATGTGTGTGTGGGGGGGGGGGCAGCGATCTGATTTTCTCCAAATAAACGAGTCCCTTGAGGACAAATGAAACCTCCTGTTGTGTTAGGTACTAGATTTATACCATTGGTTCTTGTTACCTTGATTAGCGAGCTGAAACTTGTGTGTTTTCTCACGGAGCAGAGTCCGTCATTAAAATTCATATCTGTTAACGGATAATTTAATAAATGGTTCAACACACACTGTCAAAGCAAACTCAGTTCACCCTTACTCCAGTATCAATATACATACTCATTAAGTAATAGAGTATAACCCTGTTACAGTCATCATCAGCATCATGCTGTCAGTTGCAGTGTGACAAATACTGCTTTAATTACTTGACTGCCGCTCTCCATTTAGCTCTATGCTGTGAGAGTGATGTCCAAGAGTCAGTCTTAATGTCTCTCAGCTTCAGGTTTCTCTTGATGGTATCCTTGAACCGGAGGCGCCCTCTCTTTCTATAACCAGAAGACAGTTGAGAATAGAGGATCTGCTTTGGTAGCCTGTCTAATGACATCCTCATGAGGTGTCCAGTCCACCGGAGATTCTTACTCCTGTTACAGTATATCCCTGTTAAATAAAACTTGAAGGGACCCTAGACATTTCTTTGGATTAACCGATCCGCCCACATATCCCCCCCCCCCACACACACGACTTCCCCAACACACTCACTTACCAGGTCCGACTCGCCACCCTCCTCCCCTTCCCGCCCTCTCCCCCCCCCCCCACACACACCCACTACTGCTAACACTTATCCAAACAAGCATGGTTTAAGAGGCGGTGGGGTCTCAGATGACCTCATAATCACTTGAAAGTTTGATTTAACCATACCGGATGTGGCCTGGGGTCCAATAATTGTGTTTGCATTAACCGATCATTCGGAATAACCAATGTTGGCTTAACCACATTTTGTATATGATAAACGGTAGTATTTTGCTGGGCCGCCAAAAATGATTTGGAGTAACCAATCGTTTGGTTTAACCGAGCTTGCTTTAACGGGGTTATACTGTATATTGAATGACAATCGTAGCTCAAAGTAGCAGAACTGTATTTTTGGGCACCCTGCATAAATTACACTTCTTCTATTCATGTACATGTACATGTGGATATATATATATATATATATATATACATATATATATATATATATATATAAACATAGTTATGCGTACATACCGCGTTTAAAATCCGCCCTGCAATAACAGGATACGGTGGAGTTGGCCGTGCGCAGGTGGCGCCAACGGCTGAAATGGGAACCATCAGCCGCGTGGCAGGCATACACATCAGTGAGAATTTAACTGGAATGTGATCTGTCCTTTGTGTATATTCCCATAATTAATTACAGAACATATAAATATATATATAAATATATTTATATATATACATATATATATATATATTTATGTATATATATACATCTATATATCTGCTATGAATGGGTGCGTGTTGGGGCTAGAAAGAGTTACGGTGAATCTGACAAGATGCCAGTGGATTCAGAAACTCGCCCCCTTGATTCAGAAACTGCGATGCTTATTCTGATTCTCTCCCCCCAAGTTAAATCAGAATATCTCCCCCTGATTCAGCAAAATGTCCAGCTGATGTAGAAATGCTCTCACTGATTCAGACACTCTCCTATTGATTCAGAAACTATCATGGTGATTCAGAAACGTTAATGCTGATTTAGAGAAAATAACCTAGATTCAGAAATTGTACACTTGATTAACCAACTTTCACGCTGGCTCAGACACTTTCCAGCTTATTACCAAAACACATCTGCCGATTCTGAAATTCTTGTGCTCATTTCTGAAACTCTTCCAGCTGATTCAGAAAACTTACCTACCGATTCTGAAACACTGGCACTGATTCAGAATGACTGGCGCTGATTCAGAATCAGTCGCACTGATTCAGAATGACTCGCGCTGATTCAGAAACATAGGCGTTGATTCTGAAACACTCACGCAGATTCAAAAACACTGTCAGTGATTCTCAATCACTGCCGCTGATTCAGAATGACTGGCGCTGATTCAGAATGACTGGCGCTGATTCAGAAACACTTTTCGTGATTCAGAAACACTTGCAGTGATACAGAACACACTCGCGCTGATTCAGAAAACTTTGTGCTCCTTCTGAAACATTCGTGCTGATTCACAAATACTTGTGGTGATACAGAAATCATCGCGCTGATTCAGAGACACTCGCGCTGAATCAGAGACATTCACGCTTATTCAGAGACACTCGAGCTGATTCAGAGGAACTTTCGCTGATTCAGAGAGACTTGCGCTGATACAGAAGCCCTTGCACTGATTCAGAAGCACTCGCGCTGATACAGAAACGCTTATGCTGATACAGAAACCCCTGCGCTGATTCAGAAACCCTGGCACTGATTCAGAAACACTTGCACTGATATAGAAACCCTTGCGCTGATACAAAATCCCTTGCACTGATTCAGAGACACTCGCGTTGATTCAGAAACCATTGCACTGACTAAGAAACCCTTGCACTGATTCAGAAACACTTGCGGTGATTAAGAAACCATTGCACTGATTCGGAAACCCTTGCACTGATTCAGAAACCATTGCTCTGATACAGAAAGCATTACACTGATACATAAACCATGGCGCCGATTCAGAGACTCGCGCTGATTCAGAAACACTCCCGGTGATGCAGAAACCATTGCGCTGATACAGAAACCCTTGCACTGATTCAGAAACACTCGTGCTGATAGAGAATCACTTGCGCTGATTCTGAAACCCTTGCAGCACTAAGTCAGAGACAGTTGCGCTGATACAGAATCACTTGCGCTGATTAAGAGAGACACTCGCGCTGATATAGCAATCCTTCCGCTGATTCAACAATCCTATTGGTGGTGACTCAGCAATTCTTTGCAGCGCGCATTCAGAAACCCAGGTTGGTGGAATGTCTACAACTCTGTCCGCCCTGGTGTCTCCAGAATGGGAAGTCCCCTGTCCCACTTTCCAACGGCATATCGACCAGGGAAGGCGGGCAGAACAACGGTATGAGGATTAGGCGTTCTGCCGACGGGGAACCAGGTGAAAGCCCACGGGGCATGCCGGGTAATTATACGCCCTGCAGAGAATGTGGTAAGGAGGTCAATTGGGGGAGGAGTTTTCGTTGGTTGTTGGAGTTTTGCGTTCTGGCAGATATGGTCATATCTGGATGGGTACCGGTTTGTGACAGTGCCCGCTCACGGTGACTTTATAGTTCTGGCCCACTGGGAGGGGGCATCGTTTTTGTTGTTGTTTGATGTCCTACCAACATCTCAGCTCACATCAGGATGACACTGGGCTGAGCTGTATTTGCCCAATTCCATTAGTGCTGAGTATAGATATAGATAAAGGATTCACCCGGTACTCGCAGTACATGGGTGAATACCAGCCCTATAAAAAAATGGTAGAAAAAGTGGGGAAATGAAATGAGAGCGTAATTTCACAATCTAAGAAGTAACATTTATTCTTTGTATATGTCTTCATATTTCTCCGCTACCTTTGAGTTGAAAAATATAATAAAAGATCTAGTTTAATAAGATTTAAAAGTGGAATCGAGAGGGTTCTATGGCCACCATCTTATCTTTTTGCATTCTCTCCCATTTCACCAACTATATGCCTATATAAGTATCCATTTGATACTGGAGGCAGGCATTCTAGTTCCTGTTCAATAATAAAGCGATTTTCGCACATATTTACACTACATTGTCTTTCACCCGTGTACTACAGCTACCGGGTGAATCTTTTATCTAGGCTAGATAGTGATAAATATTAATGTTCTAAGTCATTGCTGATATACATTCATAAAGTATTCCGATAATGATGCATTGGTGGGAGAATGCAAATGTTCTATTTGTTAAACAGGTATACATGGCCAGGTGCATAGATGTGTTTATGTATTTGCTTGTGGTACTTCATTGATAGGTAAATATACATTGTGGTGCTAGGGGAACTCAGAGCCCTACTGACTACCCCCTCCCCCATCTGCTAGTCAGGATCACTACACGCATGCTCAAGGGCAAGGGGAGCCACACAGCTTGGTGGTGGTGGGCAGCTCACTGGTAACTATGGGGACCGGGAATGCTTATTTCTCATTGGTGGAGCTAGAAATGCTTGTTTCTCATTGGGAGAATGGGGTCGCGTGATATACTATACTGGATCCATGTACCGTATAAATAATAAACCTGAGGACTTGACTCTCTCTCTTCTTTCACCCTTTATACTCTTTCTTTCTCTTTGCCTGTATTGATTTCACTATATCCTGCTTACACAACCACAGATTCGAGCCGTGGATTGTATACATTGTCTTAACACGTCTAATCTCAATTCCCGTAATCGTTCTTAAAAATGAATAGTTCCTAAATCCACATTAAATTCATAAAATGTGCCTTTACTTCGCCATGTTGCCAAGGTGAAAACGTCAATTGTATATACTACTCATCGGAGCCTGCGAAAATGTCATGTCTCCGAATACTACTCAGAAGTTGGCTTAGAAACTCGGCATATATAGGATATGCTTCATATAGGGAGCTCCAATTCCATTTAGTCTGCCAGTGACGCAGACGCACATTATGTACACTCATCGCGATATTTGAATATTCATTCAATTACAAATGTCCGACCCTGCCCTGGATCCAGTCGGGATTAGGTCTGAACTATAATCCATCTTGCCAGAAATTAAAGCTCAGTCTAGATAGAGATGCCTGTCTGTCACACTGCTTGTAGTAAGGTGCTAGATTAATTTCATTAGCTTCCAGAACACGGAGGGATGGTCTTTTGAAAGCAACCGTTAATCTAGTCACCGTCTTAAAAGGGATGTCACACTATGACGTAAGAGCCAACGTATGCCTGGCATAGGTGTCTTTCAGTCATTATGTTGAGGTATGTTGGGTTACATTATGATGATGTTAGAATGACGGTAGACTGACGTCGAGCTACATCACATTACGTTGTGTTACGTTGGTGCGAGTCAAGGTTTTCAACATGTGCAAAACTGTTGACGTAGCTCGACATGATGCTCTGATGTTCGGGTGACATCACACTCATGTTACGCCGATGTTAGACATGCGCAAGGGATGCACCGGCTACATTAGATCAACGTGGCATTATGTCATAGTGAGGCACAGGGAGGATGTGACAACGTTAAGTGATGCTAAGCGGCCGCTACTGTCACGCTAGGCTGATGTCGCTTGCTGGGGTTTTGCAAGCCTCACGTTTACATAACAAATAATTCCTTTGACCTCTCCTGTTGGTACAATGCTATACCCACATTATGCTCATGTCAACTACGTGGAATTGACGTCCCGAATTTGCATATTATGCCAAGATTTTCAATGTAATATAATTATTTTCATGTTGTGCCTATGCTGACGTTGTTAAGTCATAGTGTGACAGGGCCATACATGGTGTACATACATACCATACCTGTATAATCATGGGTATATATGATTACGAATATTGTTTGTAGCTTGTCTAGGTAATCACTACATGAATTACATAACTTTGACATCACGATGTACAACCCCTGTATTTCAATATGTCCTTCTCTGTACGTAAACAGAGAAAAAGGATATCTAACCTACAATGTACGTATATATAGTCACCATCGTATTGATTTTCGTGGGAAATATGATCGTTGCATGCTTGACCCTTCTAGCATAGGAATAGATCGGGAGAATATAATATAATATTCGTGTGATAAACAAGGTGTTCAAACCAGGTGGCGGTATAGGTACCAGATAGTTTCCCACCAGAGGGCGTTTCGCCACCAGGGAGGTGACGCCCTCTAGGGCCGTATTCAATTAACAGGACCCGGGCGCCTCGGGTCACTCGAGTCGTCAGAATTTCAAATAGAACACCGTGAGTGGAGTCGACAAATACACGTTCTGTGTGCAAACCCCACCTCTTGGCTGGGGTTTGCAAGGAGCGATGCCGTCACATTTGTGCTGGTACCGTCCTGCAGGATAACAGCCACCTATACCAGTCATACATTTTTGTTGTTGGTAATAACATAGATTAATGAAATCGAAATATCACTAAACTATGCCATCATAACAATATTTAAATCATATTTTGCTGTAATTATATCAGCTATTAACAAACAAATAAAAGGGCCACCATTTTTGTCACCCCAAGCATGGAGAAGCATATTAGATTATTCGACCCGAGTCTGCAGGATGTGTGCAAGTGCCAAAAAGTGGCTGGGGGGACCAGAGTTGATTAATCGATTATGCCCTTGGAGTAGGGTGTGTGCCCACTAGGTGGTGTAACTGCTACTCTTGCACATGGGTAAAGACGATGGGTGATCAAAGAAGACTCATGTAATAACTAGGAGAGGTAAGATTGGGGGGGGGGTGAGGGAGGAGTCGCACCTGAATCAGTAAGGGGGTCATTACAAGTTTTAATGATGTTCAATGTAGTACAACGAGGACTTCATTTCCAGCCCCCGTCCCCGAAATTGGTACACTTCAACATTTTCCTAGAGACCCAGCTGTGGTGGTCAATTGCCTCAAGTGCATCCCTCCTGTTTTGGGATTTGACGCCGCGGGTTCAAACCCTTGTCAAATCCAAAACAATGGGCTAGGATTTTATCCTTGTCGCTAGCTACCCTTATGTTTGGAATTATAGGATTGGACGAGAAACAGCGGAATAACTAAGACCAATTATCTCCGCTTGGACATATCCCTGCCTATTACATTAATTCAACAATTAATACAAGGCTACCAAAGCCTGCCGAAGAATATCAACATTTTAGTAAACGATAAATGTCATGCTTGACTGATCCCTGCGCCTGTCCCACATGTGTTTGCTCTGTACGACCATGACAATGCTGCACCCTGTGGCCTAGCCCTAAATATGCAGTATTCATGTTTAAAGGATTGTAATTAGGGGTCGATCTTTTAGTCCAGTCGGGCCCTGGAAATAGCTGTCAATCAGTGCTATTTGTCAGTCATCAGTGGCACTTTATTTTGTGTTGGTATTTGCGTCCCCTCGCAGAAAATGTCTTGTCAGTTGGCGCAATGCAATCAGGGAGCACCTGTCGCTTAAATGTAATGTGAAACATCACTTTAGAGATCTGATCATGTTGTAAAATTCTCCGATCCTAAGGCAAAGTCATATGAAGGTCTATCGGAACCACATAAACACAGCAGGCAGAGGGTTAACACAGACAGATACTGATATCCACAGAAAGCAAACAACCCAGGGTCGGCAGGTCGGGTGGCGCATGGCGGCTGTCTCTCCCAGCTAAGGTTTAGGATGTCTCTCACACCACCGTCTTTGTGGTGGCATTCATCCAGGCGTGGAGCTCTACAATGAATAGGAGTACAGCCAAAACAGGACAGTGTATACAGTATAGTACTCTCCAAGTAGATATTGTTGTAACAGTATATAAGGCGAAACCAGTGATTATTAAAGGAATCTCTACAAAGCTTTGTTGTCAGGGATGTGTGTTGTGTTTTGCTTCGAAATCAAACACAATGCTACGTATTATATATCGATGCGGGATCTATTAACTTCACTTGTGGAAATTTCACTTTACAAGGAATTGTTTTTAACTTAACTATAATGTTTTGAATATATCTATGTTCAACACCCTATAGCTGTGTTTTGAGCTAGGTAATAACTGAAGTGTAGAACAATGATCCTTGCTCCCATATATCCCTACCTGACAGACTGACAGTATACTCACGTATACTCAAATCCCAAGCTATTTTCATTTCTCATCTGCCCCCACCAATACTGGAATAACTTCCCCACGGTGCATCCTACATGGATTACTCTGCGATCAACATATGGAATATGACGTCATTGCAAAGGTCCGAAATTGGGCACAGTATGGAGCTTAAATTAATGTTTAGCTCGCCACAGCACTATTCCCATCTCTAGCCATATATTTCATTCCCCATGCTCCCTGCACCTGTGGTGCATACTATCTGTATATCGCTCATAGGATCCTGCTTGCCATCATATTAGGTAGGAAGTGACTTCATCGAGGGGCCCATTTCATGGAAAGGAAAGAATAGGGGCACGAGTTGGCAAGCGAACACAACAATGCTTATATCTAATACCCCTGTCACACTACGACGTAACGAGCCAACGTAAGCCTGACATGGTGATTTTTCGTCATTGGTCGCAATGCGAAGCATTTCGTTTGATGCGAGGGAAGGGAGAGCGACCCCCCCCCCCCCCTCTACCCGGGCTTTCACCCAGCATTCGCGCCTCGCGTGATGCCCGCTGCTCACCCTCGCCCTCCCCCGGCCCTGAGCGACTCACGCCTCTCCTGCCACTGCTCACTCTCCCCCTTATAAGGCCGCCCGGCCGCCTCCCTCAGGCACTCAGCCTCCAGCCGCCTTCCAGCTCTCTGCCCTTTTCTTCTTTGGCTCTACTCCACCTCGGACTCCACCTCGGACCACTGCTCCTCTGCCGACCCTGCACCATGCCCGGCCGTGGCAAAGGGAAGAGTCGGAGGAACTCCAAGACCTCCGGGATGGCCACACCAGGACCCTCCTCGGGCTCCCCGGGTAGCCCCATCCCCTCTGCGGCCCCGACCTCCCCGGCAGCACCCTCGGGCCAGCCCAGCAGCGAGACGGCCCTCCTCATCGAGGCCATCACCCCGCCTCACCAGACGCATGGACAGAGACCTGGACGACAGGGGGGAGGCCCGAGGGGCCCCGCGGAGCCCCCCGCCCACGCCGAGGCGGGAGCCCGCCTGCAGCCTGCACCACGTCCCGGCGCCTCGGGCGTACGCCGCAGCCGGGAGCCGGCCGCCGCCTCCACCTCAAGCGACTCAGCCCGGGGGCCCGCACCTACAGTACCAGGGCTACACCCGCGCCCACACCAGCTCAGCACCACCGCCCACCTACCGCCCGGATCCCGAGGAGTACAGCCCGGCATCCGCGGCCGACGCGGTCCGCAAGCTCCTCGCATCCGCCGAGGCGCATCGCACCGTGCGCCGCCGAGGGATCCCAGCCGATTACCTCTTCCCTTGCGACCTCGTGGAGAGGGGTGCGGGGCGCAAGGCAGTCAAGCTCGGAGAAGCAACCAAGGACGAGTACAGCCTCGCCCTCCTCTCCATGGTCGACCACCCATCCTTCCCGGATCACTCCCTCCAGGGCCTACACCAACACCACCTCACCCTCATGAGAGATGTCCTCATCCACCCCTGGCCGACCGTCCGCCGGTACTCGGAGACCATCTTTTCCTGGATCGCGGACGGAAGGCTCCCCCAGGGGTGGCATGACCCTGTGGCCCTCAACGCGCTCAGGGTCGACTCCCTCACCACGCCCACCACCCCGGCAACACCAGCTCCCCGAGGCGACGATGGGGCCCGAGGCGCACACCTGCCCTGGCAGCAACCCGACACACGCACCGCCTACGATAGGCACGCTCACGGGGCTCCCTGCTCCGCTTGGAATCGCGATCCCGCCTCGTGCGATCGCGCACTCCTCGGAGAGGCTCACGGCGAGGTGGGAGACAGGCGCCGGCACGTCTGTGCCTATTGCGCCAACGTCCGGCGCATATTAACAATGCACAGCGAGGCCGGATGCCGCACCAAGCAAGCCCGTGAGCGCCAGACCCCGTCCGCCTCGGCGGATTTTTGATCCGCCCCCTCCCCCCGGCTGGCCTGGGGGGCCTAGCCCGGCGCCTCACCCCAACCATTCCCGACAGCCCCGCGATTCCCACCGACGGCCTCCCAGCGAACACCGATCGAAAGGCCGCCCAGAAGAAGCCGAGGATCATCACCTCGCACCTCACACCTCAGATGACTCAGCCCAGCCTCACGAGAGACCCACCCAGCCCAGCCCTGAGGAGTTTGCTGCCCCCCTCACCGGACCTCCTCCCCCCGGGCCTCAGGAGCGGGCCTCCCTTTTTTGGCCGCCCGCTCCCCTTCCACATAGGCCCCGGACCCTCCTCTCAACCAGGCCTGCCTCTCCTTACTCTTTGGCGGAGGGCTCCTCGGCCCCCCCTCTACCAACTCTGACACTGCTCCTTCTGAGCCCCTCCTCTATTTATCCTCTGCTCCTCATGAGCCCCTTACTGTATTGCTCCTCACGAGCCTGTTGCTCCTCATGAGCCCCTCTTATTGCTCTCTGCCTCCTCAGCCTGTGTTAGCTCCTCTGTTGCCCTGCTTGTACCGTTTACCTTACATTTTCTCATATGTTTTGTTCTTCTCACTGTTCTCTGTATTTGCCCGAGGCGTCACAATAAACGCCTCAGTTTTCCCACTTCCGCCTCTGTTCTTCCTTCTCGCGCATCGGTCGTAATGCGAAGCATTTCGTTTGATGCGAGGGAAGGGAGAGCGACTCACCCCCCCCCCCCCCCCTCTACCCGGGCTTTCACCCAGCATTCGCGCCTCGCGCGACGCCCGCTGCTCACCCTCGCCCTCCCCCGGCCCTGAGCGACTCACGCCTCTCCTGCCACTGCTCACTTCCCCCCTTATAAGGCCGCCCGGCCGGCCTCCCTCAGGCACTCAGCCTCCAGCCGCCTTCCAGCTCTCTGCCCTTTTCTTCTCCACCCACCCACCCAACTTTCCCTCCTACCCTCCCCCCTCTGCGGCGGAGGGCTCCTCGGCCCCCCCTCTACCAACTCTGACACTGCTCCTTCTGAGCCCCTCCTCTATTTATCCTCTGCTCCTCATGAGCCCCTTACTGTATTGCTCCTCACGAGCCTGTTGCTCCTCATGAGCCCCTCTTATTGCTCTCTGCCTCCTCAGCCTGTGTTACCTCCTCTGTTGCCCTGCTTGTACCGTTTACCTTACATTTTCTCATATGTTTTGTTCTTCTCACTGTTCTCTGTATTTGCCCGAGGCGTCACAATAAACGCCTCAGTTTTCCCACTTCCGCCTCTGTTCTTCCTTCTCGCGCATCACATTGATGTACGTTGGATTCCGTTATGATGACGTCAGCATGATGTTAGACTGACAGCGAGCTACATCACATTACGTCGTGTTACGTCGAGTTACGTCAAGGTTTTGGACATGTTCAAAACTTTAGCTCAAACGTAAGGGTTTACGTTTGCCGTATGTTCTGTACACGTTCAGCGAACGTCAATGACGTTAAATGGACGTTAGTCAAACACTGCTCACTACATTCAACTACGTTCCACTACGTTGACCCACATTAAACCGGGTGGAAATGTCCATGCGACGTAATGGGAATGTCAGGGTGACGTCAGGAGAATGTCAGGAGAACATCAGGAGAACGTCAGGAGAACGTACATTCAACATACATTCAACATTTCGCCACCATCTCATGACGTATGTAACATCACTTAACCTTCTTCTGGCGATGGAATAATGTTCATCATGTTCCGTGAGCGTAATGACGTTGTCCTCTCTCGTTGAATGATGGTATCACTACGCTTTACCGATGTTACCAATGTTATGCTCTCGTCCACTACGCTGCATCCACGTTCAACTTGTGCCCAAATTTGCATACTACGCCGAGAAGTTCAACGTTTTTCACGTTCTCCCTACATTGACATCGTTACATCATAGTGTGACAGGGCCTTTAGTAAATGTTTAGCTGCTTTATATATGACAGTAGTATTAATATTCAAATCAACTGATTAAATAGAAACTTAATACAAGGCAATCCAATTTCAAAGTGTGCTTGGTGATTTTAGAATAGTCCTGATCAGTATATATATAAATATGTAGGAACTGTATGGAGTAGGGTTGGATAATATTATATACCCTGATATCTGCATGTATATTCATATTTGCTTGAAAAATATAAAATAAAGCTTAATATCACATTAATATTTTCATCTGAAATCAGCTCTGATTTAAAAATGCCAACTTAGTTTATTGAATAGGGAGGCGACATTCATAATCTAAGGAATTAATCTGGCACCCTGTCTACAATTAGCGATGCTTTTAAGAATGCAATTAATTGCTTGCTTGTTATTTTGCGTCAAAAGTAAGATCTGATGCTTGGCTATGTCTGGTATTGTCTTCTGACAGGGTACACTGGTGGTGGCCAAATAGCGCTACACACCAGGGATACTAGGAGACAAGCACCACAAAACAGTTCCAAACTCCTACCCATACTTTAAGCTATTCATGTGGCGTTCTCTGTGGCGGAGTGGTTAGAGTGTCTGACTTTTTTCTAGGTCAGACTCCTACTCTGAGGGTCGGCGGTTCGATTCCCCGTGCCTCCAGCTCTGCCAATTTGGATTTCCACCGATGTGTATAACTTACAGCGTCATCAAAGGCCGGTTGCTCTCATACCATGTCTATGTGGTGTGGGAGATTAAAAATCCCTTGGGTCGGAAAAAGTGTAGGCTCAGGCTTTCTATCGACCAGCAGTGGAATGAGGAAGACCAGTCGTCAATGACTGAAATTTCCCATGCTTAAACAAATAATGGACCAAACAAAAAAAAAATCCAATCATGTTAATTACCAGTGTTAGAATATTGTAATGGAATTAGGAAAATTTGCATTAGTTTGTATTTTGCCTCGGCCTGTGATTGAACCTACACATTTTCACAGGGAATGGGGCTAGTGCCACGACTACCCGATTCCTTATGGGATTTGATCGATTAGACTCATCGCATAAAATAGCAAACATTGCTTGAACTAAGGTTTCATTCAAGTTACATATTCCGATAGTTTTGAGTTTGTGCCATTCCTTGTGATAACTATATTAGATTGATGGCTATGACCTACCTTACTTTAGTTTGAAGTAATTATTCTTTGAAATTGCTAACTTTGGAGATATTTGAAGTGCAACCACGTGCAGTATAACCCTGTTAAACCAAACTTGAAGGAACCCTAGACATTTATTTGGATTACCGGATCATTGGTTTAACCAAGATTTTGCTTTGACTTTGACTTTGAGTAAGAGTGTATTTCACATGTAATATACAATGTATGTGAACCTTTTGATTTAAGTTTTTTATCTACGTACAGTATAACCCCGTTAAACCAAGCTCAGTTAAACCAAACGATCGGTTAATCTAAACTTTTTTCAGCAGCCCGGCAAAATACTATCATTTATGATATACAAAAGTCAGATGACCTCATAACCACATGAAAGTTTGGTTTAACCATAGCGGAGTGACAATTTTGTTTGGATTGACCTATAATTTGGATTAACCGATTTTGGTTTAACCAACTTTTGTATATGATAAATGGTAGTATTTTGCCGGGCCTCCAAACAAAGTTTGGATTAACTGATCGTTTGGTTTAACCGAACTTGGTTTAACGGGGTTGTACTGTAATATTCATTCTGGCAAGCATGCCAAAACTCTGACACTGTAGGTTTCTGCTATAAGAGGTTCTCTTAAATTGCAGCATTACTCCCTTAATCTGGTGGCAATGTTTAATAGCTGCACCAGTGTCCAAGTTAGATATGCAAAATCAAATCTTGACAATTGATTTTGTTTTGACCATTTGATGCTTGATCGGACTATGCATCTTTAAGAATCCCGGATCCTAGCCAATCAGATGATCTATGCGAAACACAAATGCCAGACACATGGCCTACTCATCAAGGAAGTTCCTTAGCATACCATTGCGGCCATGGCACACAGGACGAGGAGGCATGGGTGGGATAACATGTCTTTATTCCGGGCAGCCCCCGGGGGCATTACACAAATGGCTTTCTGGTTTGCGGCCATCCGTGAGCTGCAAAGAATCAGTGTCATGTGGTGATCAGAGTGGGGGATGAGAAAGGCATGAATGAGGTGCGATAGGTGAGCAAGGCGAGGTGAGATGTCAACCAGCAGGTAGCAGTGGTTGAGTAAGGTAGAATATTATATAATAAGAATTAATGGTTAATTAATTAATAACTGTTAATTAGACAAAAATGGCTGTGACCATTGTTTAATTATGGCAATATTATTAATTGATGATTATTGCTATTGTTTATATTTCTTTGCGGTGCGGGTAGGTGGGTAAAATTGGGTAGTGGTCAGTCCGGATGTGTGAGCCGGAGTGACCAGCCAGGGCATGTGCAGCCGTGTGCATGCTCTGTGGGCCCCCCCCCCCCCCAGACACCCCACCACCTGGCAGTGGGGTGCAAGGGGTGGGTGTCCCGCCTCAGTGTCCCGCCTCACCGCCCCGCGTGCCCCGGAATGACCCCGAATGAGCACACGCTCATTCCCCACCATTGCGGACATGGGTAGTGGTCAGTCCGGATGTGTGAGGCGGAGTGACCAGCGGAGGGCGTGAGCAGCCATGTGCGTGATCTGTGGGCCTCCCCCCAGACACCCCATCACCTGCTGGTGGTGGGCGAGGGAGTCGGCATCGCGCCTCGCCACCCCGCGTGCCCCGCAATGACCCCTAATGAGCACACGCTCATTCCCCATGCTTATTTATCAAATACTGGCAATCAGCACCCCAGTTTAAATGCTAGATACATAGTTAGAAGTGGGCAAACTGGTTACATACAGGTACCCACATATTTACCCTGGCACCATTATTGCAGACAGATGGGTTCGAATCCTGATTTACGCATGTTTCCATTCGTTTCTAAACACCATCATGACAATGCCAGCTATGGAACCACCAATTAAATAAATGAAATAAAGTTTATTTGTGTATCCATCCCAATACAAAGAATGATATTCACCTAAAAGTGCACTAATATAATGGAGAGAAGTGTAGACATTCACGATCATGATCTAGCGTCAGCTTCCCAACTTGTCTCTTCAAAATCTGTCCTATTCGCTGGGATTTATTGAGGACAGAATATATGATATGTGCAGTTGCGATATGTTCTGGATACTACAAGCATTAAATCAATATAAGTATCCTTGAGCAAGCAATCTATTGGAGTGATATAGAACAAAGGCAAGATATCTAGCTTCCTTTCTGAAATGTCATTAAAACAGATACAGACTCATAATCCACTAATTAGAGAATACCAATGTGTGAAAAGCACCCCCTCCCCCTCCGATGGAGGAGTATGCTGAAGTCCAAGATGCATGCTTTGAAGTTGTATTGATTTTAACCCCTTTTCCGAAACCCATGTGATCAATGTATTACCCTTCCCTCGGTGGCATCAAAGAGTAGTGGTATTTGATGTTCAACATAGTAAGGAAGAGGTAATCCTTTGAATAATATATGACGGTCCAGTGACATTTATAGCAGTTGCACAGCCAGCGCAGTTCATACTTCTGGGGTCTGACGATGGTGGGAAGAGGTTGTAAATAGGTGTACACTGTTAAGGTAACATGACCAGGTGGTTAGGGGTATTTCATTAGGTTGGTGATGTGGAAATGGGAAGTAGTTAAAGGTGGTGGGTTGTGTTAAATACAGGGAATATTACCAGAATACATGCCTTAGGCAGCTGCATAATTGGCAATTGCTTAATTCTTACGGTCACGAATGCCAAGTTCTCCACCCCCACACATATTAGTACAATTCACAACCGCCATATCTACCATGCATTACAGAAATATAGACTTACCCTGACTCATCAGACACACCCCAGACAAAGACATATAAGCTTCATCCATGGTGGAGCAGTCGCACCACCACACCACACCACCACAAGAAGCCACATTCACACAATACCTACTACACACACCACACATACCACACGCAGCACTGCCAACACGCACTACACACCACACACACTATACCCACCACACACACCACACCCACTACACACTACACACGCCACACATATACCCACAATACACATACCACACACACATAATACACACACCTCAATCCATTAATAACAATATCCCATTAATACACACATCCATGAATATATAATGAAATACCTTGTTTCAGTACACGCTAGAATTCATATTTATTAGGTCAAGTGCAAGAGGGTGGAGCTGTGGCTTGGGCTGATATCCCTTCCTTTCAGCCCAATTCATTCCGTCCACCCAAGTTAGCCTCTACCTCATCCCTACGTATATTATGTAAACTCATGTCTGACGGTAACACTGAGGGGATCCCCTGGTGGTACATTAGATTCACCTACTGTTGTTCCGGCTGTATCCGGCTGTATCACTCCACTCTGACTATGTCCTCTCCATCTCCTCCTCCAACTGCCACCCTCTCCTGTCCTCCCCCCCCCCCCGACACACACACCCTGCAATGTCACCAAACCTGGGGTTGCCGCCATCGATTCCCGGCTGCGCAGTGGACGATAATAGGGCCAAATTAACAACTGGTTATCTGCGGATTCTGCTCCAATATTTAAATGTCAGCATACTGTCCTTAGATAGAGTCCGTATCCAGCATCATTTTAAGGATAGTTAACCAGTAGCGTTTATATAATGTTTATACTGCTGTCACGGGGGTGATGACCTAGGCTCCCTGATATTACCACAGTACCCACGCCTACCTGTCTATGTGTTTACTTGCATGAGAGGTCAGTGCAGACCAGTACACTCATCCCCCTGGAATTGTAAGTCTTTTAATGCTTACAATTACATACATACAGGCAATGCACTGACGCATACATACACAGGGTAGGTTCAACAACCATACAGCGCAAAGCTTGTACAGGATCCTGATCACGCAAACCAGTGTCATGGGGGTGATGAAAATGGGAAATATTGTGCCTAGAGTGGGACTCGAACCCACATATCTTTGCATTCCGGGCCAGTGTGCTAACCATTACACCAACTAGGCTCCCTGATATCACCACAATACCCACGCCTACCTGTCTATGTGGTTACTTGCCTGATAGGTCAGTGCAGCCCACTACACTGCTATCTAATAACATCCAAATATGCACGGATGTATAAAAGCTTCCTAGATCCCAATTAACAAGTAGTTATATGCGGATTCTGCTCCAATATTTAACTATCAACACGCGACATAATAATATGGACATATGCACAGGTGTATACACTGTGCCTATGCCCCAATTGATCATCAATGTTGCCAGGATGTAAAGCTCCAACAACCAACCAATCCAATTAATAAATCTGTGGATTCTACTCCACTATTTAAATATCAACATATTCCCCTTAGACATAGTTCAAATTTAGCGCTGTTGGAAAGTTTAGATCACCAGTGACGTATTTATATACTGCTAGAAAATAATATACACATATGCGCTGGTATATGCACTGTGCCTAGATCCTAATTAACACCTAGCTCTCTGTGGATTCTACTCCACTATTTAAATGTCAACATAGTACCCTTATTTATAATTCAGATCCAGTGATATTTTAAGCATAGTTAGCCAATAGGACAACTACGTTAGCCTCCACTATGTCCACCTATGTCCACTAACAGCTGTGTGACCAGGGGTTCATCCAAGTATGTTAGAGTATGCTAGCGTATGCTAGCGTATGCTAGAGTGCGTTAGCATCACGGATGAATACCATGCAAATATGCAAATATGCACAGGTGTATACACGCTGCCTAGGTCCCAATTAACATCTAGTTCTCTGCGGATTCTACTCCAAAATTCAAATCTCAATATAGTAATTTCCCGGAGATATAGTCAGATCTAGCGTTATTGAATAAATGCTAGGTAGCCAGTAACACACATATTTATACTGCTACATAATAACATGTAGATATGCTCAGTTATGTTGGAGGTGTCTACTGAGAGATAACTATGTCAGCAACTATTTCCTTATTTAACCGTCGGAATTTAGGAAAAATAAATCCATGATTATTTAATAGGCCCAACACGGTAGAACCAACAAATATGTGCAGGTTCAGCGTGACTATGATCCGGAAATATCAGCTGCTTGATTGATTGCATCGAATATAAATGACAGATCAATGTGTTAACAACTAAATGGACTATTAATGACACAGTGATCTCAGGAGCGACCACCTTTTTTTGTATTTGTGTCCTTCTCATTGAAATCATCCATTCCCATTGGGTATCATTAAACAACTAATCTGAAGACATGATGTTTTGAATAGGCAGGAAGCAAGGGACGACCGCTATTGGATGTAGCAGTCTTCTGGTTCTGTATGAGGCACTGTGCAGCAAGATAATATGCAGGCACGATAGTGGTGGCAACTCGGGGAACTGAATGTTAGAAGCTCAGAATCCAGATTATACCTCAGTGGACCACAGGCTGCCAGTATGGAAGGTCGGGAGTTCGAATCCAAGCTGAGTCAAACTAATGAGTTATGACATTAAATGTTATTCTTGTCACAGTTCAAGCATATGATATATACAATCATATCACAGTGTGAATATGTATCAATTCACTTATTGGAGTGTGTGTCTGGTTAAATATGTGTGTTTTAATTGGGTAACATAACTTTAGAACTTATATGATAGAGGGGACGGTGATACAATTCGGATTGAAGTTATGAAATATTTTGTAGATAAGCACATACCTGTAAGTCAAAGTCATCCAGGATAGTCCACTGAACCATACAACAAACTCCGAATGTAATGTATGAATGGTATCACTGGAGGGATTCCCTTATGATATGACCTAATATGGTTCCCTAAATAACCATATTTGGTTCCCTAAGGTACACCACATAACCTCTTTAGGTGGCACTCCCACACTAGCTCTCCCTCAGTTACGCAAATTGAAAAGATGTGCTTGGAGAGCATATCTAGGAGTGCCGTTACAAGCTCATTAGTTTATGCCAAGTTCATTTTAAGTTGGCCCGATCTAATGCAAAGGCGGGCATTACTAGTTCAGATAGCTGCTCTAATAGACGATTTCCACTATCTGCCTATCCATTGATGGCGGTGAACAGGAGTGGTTAGCAGCTGTTTCTGCTGCATGGTTTGTCACAGGCGATTCACATCTTCAACGTGGCCTCTGTTGCTGGTCACGTACACGTTAGTGGATGTAGTTCAACGTAGTGGAGGCTAACGTAGTTGAACGTATTTGAACATAGTTGAACGTAGTTGAACGTAGTTGAACATAGTTGAACATAGTTGAACATAGTTGAACATAGTTGAACATAGTTGACCTTAGTTGAATGAAGTTGAACATAGTTGAACATAGTTGAACATACTTGAACATACCAGCATCCATACTTGTCTGTGATGATAATTTGGTAATAACATGGGGTGAGCTGTGGTGTCCAATTTAATGTTTGGACAGGTTCAAAAGAGCGCTATGTTAGAGGCTGAATTTCATCCGTGATGATAATGCACTCTAGTATACTCAAGCCTACTATAGCATACTTGAGTGTATTCTAACATACGCTAGCATGCTCTAGCATACGCTAGCATACTTGGAAGAAGCCCTGGTTACATATCCGTTAGGGGATGTAGGTGAACGTAGTGGAGGCTAACCTAGTTGACAGTAGTTGAATGTTGTTGAACCTACCGGCATCCGTACCATAATGTATTTATCCATCCCGTAACGTATTTATCCGTACCATAACATATGTATCCATGCTGTAACATATTTATCTGTACCAAAACCTGCCGTACCTTAACGTATTTCAATGTAGTTTAACATACTTACACCACATTTAACCCACGTTAGCCTCCACTATGTTCACCTACGTTCAACTGCGTTCAATCACGTTTATGTGACCAGGGCATGACATACTTACACCACGCTTGACCCATGTTAGCCTCCACTGCGTTATCCTACGTCTACGTGGCTGGGCCATCAGGGTCCCTCTCTAGGATAAAGGTCAATGGGATATTACTGCCACCGTTCAACTAACTTGTATATATCAGACCACATATCACACCACTATGATATGCCGACTTGCTATGTCCCTGTACTACTCCTATGAGTTAACTGTACCTAACCACCCTGTATTTCCTCCTGTAGCCGTGGGATGCCCGGACCTGGAGGCTACCGAACACACGTGGATAATGCGCAAACAGAATGACGTCATCATGGGCTGTAATCACACGAGTGAGTCGTGGCACCTGAAGTGTGAGGACACCGAATGGGTCGGCAAGGCTGGCAACTGTTCACTACGTAAGTACAAGGCATCCTCAATAATATAATTCGCAAAAATATCACACAAATCCACGTGAATCTGATCATGTCTTAGCGGGGTTGTGCAGAGGGTGCTCATATTATAGGTGAAGAGTTATGCTGTTGCTTTATGCTGTTGCTTTTCGTTCAGTACTGTGATCAGCAATAGTAAAGCCCCTTTCACACCTCGCCGGATTGAGGAAACGGAAAAAAAACGAACAAATTCCATTGATATCCGGCAAAGTCTGGTTTGTGTGTGTTGCATATCCATTGGATATCCGTTGATATGCGTTGATATCCGGCCTGATCCAGTACAAGTTTTGAACATGCACAAAACTTGGAGTGGATGCCACTGGATTAACGTCTACAGTTCTTGTCCGGCTTGAGTCCATTTAGTCCACTTACTGTCCGTTGGCTATCCGTTCATGCCTGTATCATGTCTGTTTCATGTCCGTGTTATGTCCATTTCTTGTCCATTCGTCAATCAGCCTTTGACCCGATATCGCAACATTTTGACACATTTTAATACATTTTGATACTTATCATATCCAAACACCACGGGATTAGACAATTCTGTCTGCTGCACAATCCGGCGAGGTGTGACATGGGTTGAACATAAGTGAGAGTAGTGTTAGTTATATAATTGCTAGTAGTTTAGTAGTATCCAGTTGGCTCAGAAAATTGTTCCCATTATCACCCTCAAGGTTATGAGGGAATTTAGCACAGGGTTAACCTGTTTTTGTCATCGATTTAAACATAGACTCGTTTCATAGGAGTTTAACTTGCAGCGTGTAATTGTATATATTCAGTTTTTGTCAACTTCAAAATAGGTTAAACGGTTCGGGTTGGGGGGAAACCACAATTTCAAAGACAAATGATGGGACCGTGGTAGGGGATACAAGTAGAGATGATTTCTATCCCACCTCCAGGATAAAGCTTATGCTTTAGGTTAGGACCCCCGTACACATGTATACATATATATATATATATATATATATATATATATATATATATACATGGGTTATTCTCTCAAATTTAGCACCACATATTTGGTTTCCATCTTACGATGTTGATAATTAATTTCTTTCTTTCATTGATAGCAATTCAGATAAGTATTCCTGCCTATGTGTATTAAGCATGATAGCAATACTACGTATATATATATAATCTATGCCAGAAAATATATCGAAAGCATACTCCTATGATTTGTTGGACCAAGTGAAAATGTGAAAATGTCCATATCAACACCATGCATTTATCCAAACTTTATTTTCAATTTCTTTCTAGTAAGGCATAATCTTGTTTGTTTCAATGTAATCAATAACATATTCTCTGATGTTGTCATGTATTTTAAAATGATGCACTGGATGTGTCTTTGATTTCTATGTTACATGAGTGATATGAATGTATTGCTCAATTTGTATATCAAAATCAAAAAGTGAAATAGTTTCTTTTTCAACTCTGACAACTGTGCACCATACAAATCTTCGTGAGAACCTGGATTATCCTATAATTTATTATGTTTTTTTGGTATTCCTTGAAAGCTTTTCAATTTTGGTTTCGATGTCACACTTTAGTTCCCATTTTCAGAGAATGTCCAACATGAGTCAGTCTCATGAAAATAGGTCCAATATGAGTCAGTCTCATTAAAATATGTCCAATATGAGTCAGTCTCATGAAAATATGTCCAATATGAGTCAGTCTCATGAAAATATGTCAACTATGAGTCAGTCTCATTAAAATATGTCCATTATGAGTCAGTCTCATGAAAATATGTCCAATATGATCAGTGTCATGAAAATATGTCCAATATGATCAGTCTCATGGAAATATGTCCAATATGAGTCAGTCTCATGAACATATGCCCAATTGATGCATGGGAAAGATACATATAAGGGTGTTAATCGTATTTATTGTCCATTTTCCTAAAACTACAAGCATCTGTTCCTGAACACCGAAAATTGGCCGATTACATCTTCATTATGTGTCCTGCTGATCCTCCAATGTGTGGGCCCCTCCTAAGAAGTTGTTGGCATCGCATATAATAAGGTATTGGTGCCGCACACCTGCTATACCTCAATCAATCAATAGTTCCATCCTCTAGTCGAGGGTTGGATGCAATGGTTCTCCACTTGTCCCGATGGTGTGCTGTTCTGATAGACTGTGAATAATTCAAGCCTGTCCACTGTGAAATATTTGTAAACCATGATGTTCTTGGTCTCCCTCTCCCTCTGCTGCCATTCACCTTCCCTTCCAACAATGTATGGTATATTGAACTCTGACGAATGATGTGGCCAAAATAAATAAGTTTCTTTGTCTGTATAGTGGCAAACAAGCTTTTCTTATTTAAATTTTTTCTGAGAACTTCTTTGTTGGTGATCTTCTTTGTCCATGATATTTTCATCATCCTTCGATAAGTCCACATCTCAAAAGCTGCTAAACATTTGTACATTTTCTTAGAGATTGTCCATGTCTCAGCCCCATACATTAGAGTAGACCACACATAACGCTGAAGAATACGCTTCCTTGTTTGTATTAATATCTTACTTGATGTTAACACTCTATACATTCTGGAGAATGTTGTTTGGGCTATTGTTATCCTTCTTTTAATTTCTATACCTACAGGTTGTATATGTTTTTTGAAAAACAAAAAGGATTTAATAGAAAATTAAACGGGGATTGTGAATGCCCAATTGTCGGTGTTCAGGCACAGATACATATAAGTTGAGGAAAAGGAAAATAAATACCTTTAAGACAATTATTTGTTTCTTTCCCCATGCACCGATTGGCCTATTGTATATATATATATATATATCGGATCACTATGCATAACACGCATATATATATAACATCCCTATCTGTATATTTCTAATACCAATATCTCAGCAGGCACATAACAGAAAAGGGCGCAAAAGACAGATTGCCGAATGGTTGAGAAGATTTGACAAAGTAAAACCTTGTGTCACCTGCGTTTTGAATATTGATAGCCGCCGGTGACAGTAATGCTGGAGCCTCCTTCTGGGAAATGGAGACTGTGTGTAGGCCATCAGGAGTGGGATTACACAGGACGTTGAGATAGTGGCGGATAGAACAGGCCGGACAAGGCAGAATGATCGCCGGGCCACTGGGAGAGTAGAGCCGGTGGTGGGGGAGGCGCGCCAGTGGGAGCAGGGGAGGCGGGTAGGTGTTGGGGAGTTGGTGGGGGGGAGTGGGGGAATACGGGGAATTGACGCTCCGGGAGGAAAGGTGTGTGGGGGGAAGGGGGTGGGGTGGAATGGTGGAATCCAGGTAGAGATAATGGACTGATAATGGGGATACATGGGGTGCGGAAGGGAGTGGGGTGAGAGAAAGGTTGAATGGAGGTAGGTAGAATGGTGGGCGAGGCAAGTGAATGTGTGTGTGGGGGGGAGGGGGAGAAGAGTGGAAGGGAGGTGGGCAAACTGGAGTTTGAGGGAAGGGAGGTGTGGGGAGGAGGGTAGGGGTTGAGAGATGGGTGGAAGGGAGGTAGGTAGAATGGGGTGTGAGGGAAGGGAGGTATTGGGAGGAGGGTAGGGGTTGAGAGATGGGTGGAATGGAGGTAGGCATAAAGGGGTGTGATGGAAGGGAGGTGTGGGGAGGAGGGTCGGGGTTGAGAGGTGAGTGGAAGGGAGGTAGGCATACTGGCGTGTAATGGAAGGGAGGTGTGATTGAAGAGGGTGACAAGTGACAGATAGATGGAAAGTAGGAATAATGGACTGAGGGATGGGAGAAGAGGGTGGGGCACCGGTAGTCAGCATGGATCTCAGAAGGAAGGTATGATTGAAGATGGTGACAAATGACAGATAGATGGAAGGTAGGATTAATGGACTGAGGGATGGGCGGAGAGAGTGGGGCACCGGTAGGCAGCATGGATGTCAGAAGGAAGGTGTTATTCAAGAGGGTGACGAGTGGCAGCTAGATGGAAAGTAGGAATAATGGACTGATGGATAGGAGAATAGGGTGGGGCACCGGTAGGCAGCATGGATCTCAGAAGGAAGGTGTGATTGAAGAGGGTGACGAGTGGCAGATAGATGGAAGGTAGGAATAATGGACTGAGGGACAGGAGAACGGAGGAGGGAGGGAACGGTAGAAGAGAGGTAGGGAAAATAGATGGTGAGGTGAAGTGGTAGCCGAGGGAGAGACAGGTAGAAGAGCAGCCAGGATGGATGCTGAGAAAACAGGAGATGTGCAGAAAGGCGTTGGGGAGGGAGACAAGGATGGAAGGGAGGTAGGCCGAATGGAGGATGAGGGAAAGGGATGGTTGGGTGATCTGACCGGGCGGGTTTGGGGGGGGGGGGGGCGTGTGTGCAGGAGTGGGAACCAGGCGGACATGGGCGTAGAGTCCAGGGTTGGGTGGGGCCTCGGGCATGGGTTGGAGTATGGTACTGGCAAAGATCAGCGTAGGCTACCAGGGCAAGGGGGGAGGGGGACAGGCCGATGGCAGGCGAATAAGGACCGTCGTGGGATGGGGAAGCTGTGGGGTGCGGACCCGTGGGCGAGATGTGCCGTGGTAGTAAGAGAAAGAGCCCCTATGGTCGACAATGTAGACAACTAGGTGTGTAGAATGTATCAAGTCATGAAGGATCAACTTATCCTCACTTATAACAAGTCTGGTGGTATTAGTTGTGAGTGGCATATGTAACACGGAACGAAAACCACATTCATTGACGACAATCCAGTGACGTCATATCGTCGTTAATGACGACGATGTGACGTCACTGCTTCGTCCTTGACGATGACTCGATAAGAGATGTAACGCTCGATATGTTCGACCACATGTATCAATTTATAGCAGGCTGTATATTAAAGGGAATGGTGCCTTCTCTACTAAAGCAATCATTCTGCTTATTATCCCTTTGTTATCTCTTATTCATAGAGTTCATACAAAGTTCTCCCAGAGAAAAAGTCAGGCACACGCAACTATAATATCGTTTGCCTACTATCAGTCTCTGGCATTTATCATAACCTAACTCGGTGTTTCTTGTGTCCTGTGATAACGTTGCCTTCTTAGCACTTCCTATAGTGCAGACTATTCCACACCTGAAGGTTGTATAGCGCTACTTCGCTGAGATACCATGGCGTTGACACCCATGTTATCTCTATCCGAGTATTGCAATTGACAATAATTGACAATAATTGCTAAAAGTAAAGAACTTCTCCAATACTGCTAGAATAGTGTCTTGCTTGTCTTCACATGGATACATCAAAGTGTCAGGAATGAATTAACAACAACCCTCACAGATGTGTGTAGCTCATGCACTTGACTCAGTCGGGATATTATGTATCTTCTTCCACACACCAATAACCAGAGCGATAACTAGTTCATCCTCTCTGAGTATATCATAATGTAACCGAAGCCATCTGAGGGTTGACACTAAGTATATTAACAAGTAAGGATGGTTTTATTGAAGTCCCAACATGTCAGTTAAAGCTCGGATTAGCTTGTCAATATTTTATTCGGGTTTTGGCACATAAATTCCGACCATCGACCCCTGAGTTTGGACACACAGTTCACGCTTCACCTCCCACTTTGTCAGTCTCGAAACACGGCTGACTGGCCGGTACCCGCTCTCCAAGCACATCTAGGTTCTCCCCGCGAAGGGGTGTGTTTGGGGAAAGAAATATGCATGGCTGATTGCAGTTTGATGGGCTGTGGTAATCTGATAGATCCCGCGTTGTGACAGGGCATGCTGACATGACAACTCTTTAGTGTTTCTGCATTTGAAGACCATAACCAGTGGCCCCATAAATCAATGTACCTTCCCTTCAGATTGTCATGGACCTGAGGCAAACTTCTCACTTCCGGTTCCGGTAGCATACCTTCAACGATAGGAAAGTGTGCCGGTGTAAAGATTTCAAATTCCCCCCATATTCAAGTTCCCAGGGGAATTTGAAAACGTTTTCAAATTCCCTCCCTCGTTTTAACTTTCCCTCCCCCCCAATGTTTGGGGAATTCTCTTTATTTTTGTTATTTTTTGTTATTTTTTGTTATTTTTCATGACAAATATTATAATATACAGAAAATAGCATAATGGAAATTATTACTAGTACAATACAACATATTTAACCACAAATGACACAAAAAGTCTCCAAGATGGTTAAGACAACAATATTATAGGTCTGAAATTTAAAACGTTTTTTTAAAGTGTTTTAAACAATTTTAAATTCCTGGAGGGGGGAATTTGAAAATAGGGGGAGGAATCTGAAAACTGTTTCTAAATTCCCCCCAGGAATCTGAAAACGTTTTTAATTTCCCCGGAGGGAAGTTAAAAACGTCTTCAGATTGCGGTAAATTAGTCGTGGTTGGTTGGTTGAGTTTTGCGTCTGGGCACCATCTAAGGTCATATGGGCACTGACTTTTGACAGTGCACATTCATGGCAACTTTAATGGACTGTCGGACTGGGAGACTAGGGTGCCTGCACCACGACCTACCTGATATCCCACTCAGTCAAATTATTCTGACACTGAGCCAACCAGTCCTTGTCCTATCCTAATAATGCCGAGTGTCAAGTATACGGTCATTGGTTTGACTGGATCAGGGTTCAAACATGTGGGTACGAATAGCCCAATTTGCCAAAACGGGAGACGGACGCTATAACACATTCGGCCATTTCATTTGGTTGTTTAAATTGAGAATGTGTTTATAACATATGCACATATGCATGTATATATATATATAACTATGTATATATAGCTATATATATTGAGTATTGCCATTAGGTAGTAAATGGGATCTGAGAGATAAACAAGAAGCTAATTACCTGATATCTCTTGTGTACTTTCGGCTTTACTTGGATCTTACACCTGTTAAGGCTAGGAGATAAAGAGCACCTTTACCTTTCACGAATCACTGATACTGAACATATAGCTACCCAAAGGGTTTATCCAATACAGAGGTCACGCTCACCAAGGCCACACCCTGAACCTTTGGTTAAAGAACCGAGATACTGGTAGTAATCATGTTGAGAAATATCAAAGCAAATACACATACTGACAGATATTGTGGAGATTAAGAAATGTGCAAATCCAACAGTGTCAGTCAGTTCTGGTAAAAATCCTAGTAAATGCCAACCCACAAATTTAATTAAAATCAAAGATGTAGGCAATTGTAATTATCCATAATTCTACTGTTCTTGCGATGAAAAGGTTATGAAACAATAGGAATGTAAACAAATTAAGCTTTTAAGGGTTTGACTCCGATGTTTATCTTAATTTCTAGATTGCTGGTTATGGCGTTTTGCACGTGAACTCCTCACATATCACTATTTTGATGTAATCAAATAATTCAATATTATTGCCATATGAGTTGTACACTTTAATAACATTATGATGATATGAATATAAATGGAAGAGTGCTGTTTGGGAAAGTTCCGCGAGTCTACACAAACCGAAAGCAGTGTCCCTTCCATTCTGCCCACTTCTGCTGGCCTAGGATTCGCCATTTGTCAATCAGACAGGCACTCCCTCAAACAGTACATACCCGCTTGCCGAATGCTACTGTTGATGATAAGAATTTAGAGATAATTACTTGAATGGATGTATTACTGAAGACAGTTGAGAATAGAGGATCTGTTTTGGTAGCCTGTCTGCTGACATACATTTCATGAAAGCTGCCTGCAAAAGTGTTGAAGTGGTGCAGCCTTTTGCAAGTTACCAGTGGGACTCTCTCGGAGAGCAAATAGAGGTTTCACACTGGCAAGAACATGTCAAGACAGGCGCAAAACCATTTGTCCCTGCAGTGGCTGGTCGGGAGATGTTGGGAGTTCCGTACATCAAGCGCCCTTAATGCTGCCACAGTGACATGGTTTTCTGTTTAGGGTTTGCTCCCTTAGCCATCGGTTCTGTCAATAACCTGTACCACAAGGCAGTGAGCTGTTTACAACTCGGCAGGGCAGGGGTGTCAAACTCCCTGAGGTATTGCTATACCTGCAATACCTACATACATCTTAAAACTCACAATCCTTATATTTGTATACCCTGAAACCATCTAACCACAATTTAGCTTCAAACCGACCCTGGTCCTGAGTAAGTTGTGGTTATACTAGGGTTAATTTATACGCACATGTATATACATATCAATAGGGTCGCTATGATCACAGACATATCGATATATGTTAAATATAATTTATTTCATGCGATGAAAATAAAACATATATAAATGAATGTGGGTACAGGTTGTAACTGTATATACACATCACATAAGTATGTTCCAAGTAGCATGTGCTAAGGATTCCTGCATAGTACGATGACTTTGATATTCTGCCATTTTCTGCCATTTTCTAAAATAAACACATTAGGTTGATTTGTATAATATACCAAGACAAACCAGATCTCAATTAAAAGTTGGTATTTAGTTTACCCTGAGAAATTTAAATTACAGTTTGATAGTAAGTGTTTGTAATACAATGTGAGGTATCAGATATGGGGCCCTAAGTCTTGCAGAGAGCGTAGTGAAGGCTCCTGCAAGTTTAGTTCCAAAAGACTCAAAGGGGGACGGGGGGCGCTGGTGTCACTTGAAGTAATTGTGGCTTTAATTGGCTAACTCTTTAGATAACGGAAGTGAAACCATGCTTGCCAAGTCTCTGACACTATAGGATTCTGCGTTACCATGTTCTATTCACTTTTCTCAATATTCCCTTCTATATGGCAACAAATGCTTAATAAGTGCATCAGTATTTAAAGTTGCATAGTCCGATGTTGTTGAGTTTCTGTAATTTTTCTGAGATAAATAGATTAACCTGACCGTCATAATCAACCTTACTTTACCTTCAAGTCCTGTTTATTTTAAACAGTTATGTTTTGAGATATTTGAAGTGCAAACATGTCAAATTAGTTTTCGCAAGCTTGCCGAAACTCTGACACCATAGGCTTTAGTAGTAACATGTTCTATTTAATTGCCTCAGTATTCCCTTTTATGTGCCAACACATGCTTAATACATGCATCAGTATCTCAGATAATTGCTTTCGTTTTTAAAATTTGATGCTTCATCGGACTACGCAGTTTTAAATACTTTTGTAGAATCAAATGTAGATAATTGCTTCGCTTTTCAAAAATTGATGTTTTCATCGGACTATGCAGCTTTACGATTCGATAATTGTATCTTTAGAATCAGGAAGGAAAAGGAAAACTGACTACATATCGGACGATACTCATTGCATGGACCCTGAGACATCAAGCCGGATATCGGACAATAACTGCCTAACACCGTTCACGAGTGAAGTGCACACAAATGCTTCTGTAATATTTGCCGAGATGGGAGGAGGATATATCCTGATTAACCCATCTGCGCAGACCTCTCAGCACAATTTATCGGTGCACTTTTATTACCCGAACAATGAACTACTTTATCATTCTTTAGAACGCCTACTTGTACCAACCAGCTCGCTTGACATTCTTCCCTCCTCCGAGGCTGGGGCCTGTAGAGGTATCAGCCTTTTCTGTTTATTACTTTAAAGTCTCACCACTTTTTTTGCTATTGATTTAGTTTTAGTTAATGGAGGCTTCCAGGGTTGGTCCCTAAGTGCAGCGACTCTGTTGGGAAGGTAGTAGTGATTATTGATTCAGGAGCCGGGCACCACTAAGACGTAAGCAGGAGATTAAAATGGGAGTGCCACAGGCATATCGGATGATTTGCAAATAAAACACACCCAAGGAAGTGTGTGCTGAACGATGCAAATGGAGAGTAGTATTGCTATTATTATTATTATTAAAACATTATTTGTTGATTTGGAATACAGAGTTGAATTTGGAAGGGAAATGCCACTATTCTACTTGGCCATATTTCTTAGAGAAATGTATAAATCAATTATTATAAGATAATATCTTTGAATGTCATTCTAAATGCCAGTTTTGTTGTGCTCTGCATTTTCTGCAATATTGCTATGGGAAATGTGAAATATATCAGTATATTTGTAGAAGATAATGTCTTTAAATGTCATTATAAATGCCAGTATTGTTGTGCTGGGCATTGTATGCCATATTGCATAGGGAAATATATCAGTTTATTATTAATAGTATTATTATAATGTAATTTCCTTGAATTGTATTCTAAAAGAATGGTGTTCTCTGTGGCGGAGTGGTTAGAGTGTCTGACTTTGTTCTAGGTCGGACTCCTAATCTGAAGGTCGGTGGTTCGATTCCCCATGCCCCCATCTCTGCTAATTTGGATTTCCACCGCTGTGTATAACTTACAGCGTCATCAAAGGCCAGTTGCTCTCACACCATGTCTATGTGATGTGGGAGGTTAAAACTCCCTTGGGTCGGTAAAAGTGTAGGCTTGGGCTTTCTATCGACAAACTGTCTAATGGTGAAAACAAGCCTATTCAGGCTTATCCATGATAGGCAGTATAAATCATCAACAACAAACAATAATATACTATGTATTGAAAACCTGCCGCATACATTTTAATTTGCACACTCAAATGCTTGGCATCATAGGTTTCAACGTTGATGGGTTCTATCAAATTGACTTAGTATTGCATGTCATGCTCCAATACATGCTTAACGCGAGCATTTGTATATAAGCTGATATGACCTTAGATGTTGCTAGGACATAAAACAACAACAAACAATCTAAGCTGGATATCTGGCGTCAAATAATGTTATCTGACGTGGTGGCCAAATGTGTTGACCATCCATTTCCCGTGTTGGTAGGTCATGGGATTTGGATCTGCTGTTCAAAAACTGGCTGAGTCAACTCAAATTACTGCAGGGCACTAGTGGTTGATTGTTGGAATTTTACGTTCTGGCAACATGTAAGGTCATATCATTGCGGGTACCGACTTATGAGAGTGTGCACTCATGACAACTGCATAGTACTGCCCCACTTGGAGACCAGGTCACCAGCACCATGACCTGATATGCCATTCAGTCACCTTATCCTGACACCGAGCTAACTAGTCCTTTTCCTATTGTAATAATGCTGAGCGCATGGCTAGGAAGCGACAAGTATCAATGTTTAAGTCATTGGTTTGAGTCGACCCAGGTTGGAAACCGTGGGTTGGAAACTCACGATCTACGATCTACCAAAGCGGCAGACGGATGCTCAACTCAGTCGGCCATCCAATCTGGTCGGGGAATGATGAAGACCAATTAAGTTTATGTGAATGAAATTGTACCTGCTTAAGCAAGCAATACCTCCACACACAATCTAGGTCAGTGAAAAGGTAGGTACGTGTTTTGATTTAGAAAACGTGCTGCTCTTCTTTAAGGGATACGTGGTAAATACAATCACGTGACCCTGCCGCACTTCCCGCGCTAAACACAAGTGTTGTAGGCGTGAGATCGCGTCGAAAAACACGCATGTTTGTTGGTGGGAGAGGGGGTTGGAAAGTGTGTGTCGGGTGGGCGGAGGGGCTGGAGGGTGTGGGGGGTCAGGTCCTCAAAGCCTTGGTCGACGACCGCGTTGAGTCGCCTCGGCTGTAGAAGGGACGGGGGCGGGCTGGAAAGGAGGGGTGGAGGGGAACGGGGTAGGCCTGGGTAGGACGGGGAGTTCGTTTGGGGTGGGCGGGGTGGTTGCGGGTAGGGCGGAAAGTTGTGGTGGGGATGGGGCACTTGTAGGAGAAGGAGTTGTGCTAGAGGGGTGGGGTGTGGGTAGGGTGAAAAGTTGGGGTGGGGGTGGGGCATGTGTAGGAGAAGGAGTTGTGGTAGAGGGGTGGGGCACGAGGAGGATGGGCATTTGGGGAGAAGGAGTTGTGGTAGAGGGGTGGGGTGTGGGTAGGGTGGAAAGTTGGGGTGGGGGTGGGGCACGTGTAGGAGAAGGAGTTGCTGTAGGGGGGTGAAGCGCGGGTCGCATGGATAGTTGGATTGGGGTGGAGGGGGGGGGGGGTAGGGTGGAAAGTTGGGGTGGGGGTGGGGCGCGTATAGGATGGAGAGTTGGGTTGGGGTTGTGGCAGTTGTTGGAAATAGTGATGTGTGTTTGGCTGGGGGGGTGGGGGGGGGATGCATAGCGGGGATAGGCCGGGTATTTGGGGTGGAGGGGCGGGCGGGGGGTGGGGTTGGGAGGTGGGGTGGGAGTGGGGGCGGCGCGCGGGCAGGGGAGGGAGCTAGGCGCGGGTAGGACTGCGAGATGGGGTGGGTGGGGGGGTGGGCGGGTCCCGGGAAGGACGAAGGGTTGGGGTGGGCGTGGAACTAGGGTATGGCGTGGGTGGGACGAGCAGGTGACGTGGTAGCGAGGCGCGGTGGTTGGGAGACGAGGCGGGGTGGAATGGGGAGGCGGGCATGGCGGTATGCGTGTGGGGGAGTCTAGGCGAACAACTCGCCAGCTCGCCCCTATCTGCCCTTTTGCGACAGCTTCAATGTTTGCCCCTTAAACACGCCACCTTAGCATCAGGTCCTGTTCCACAAACCAAAGGAGGGGCAGGGGGAGGAGACCCACTCACAGCACTTATGCTACTCTGAACGGGCCCACCCTACCCCCCGCCGCAGCATGGTCAGCATATCAGTATGCACCAGTAGGTTACATTTTGCGGCATTACAGACCAGACGGGATGGCCGAATGAGTTAGAGCGTCCGTCTCCCGTGTCGCTAGATCGTGGGGTCGTGGGTTCAAACCCTGGTCGAGTCAAGCCAATGACTTAAGCTGTTATACTTCTCGCTTTCTAGCCTGGTGCTCGGCATTATTAGGATATGGCTAGGATAGGTTGGCTCAGTGTCAGGATAATGTGACTGAGTGGGATATCAGGTCATGGTACTGGCAGCCTGGTATTCCAGTGGACCAGCACTATAAATTCACCATGAAATCGCACTGTCACAAGTCAGTATCCATCTTGATATGACCTTAGATATTGCTAGGACGTAAAACAACAACAAACAAACAAGAGGTATTACACGTTCAGCCCCCACTGCCGTGTTATGATAGTATTGAACTTGGATAGTGTTTTGAACGTATCTAGGGGTAGTGTTTTGAACTTAACATTATAGTTTTCAACGGCGTAACGTTTTGAACGTCCTACACCGGATTGAAACCATATACAACGTCCCCGTGAATATTGACTGTGACAACTTAGCACCTGTCCTTCCAAGTCACGGATTCCAACCCTGGTCAAGTCAAACCGGTGACTTAAAATGTGATACTTGTCGCTTCCTAGCCTAGTAGGATATTGGACGGGACTGGCTCACTAAGTGTTCAGGATAATGTCACTGAGTGGGATATTATATCATGGTGCGGGTGGCCCACTCTCCCAATGGGGCAGCACTATACAGTTGCCATGACTATGCACTGTCAAGTGTCGGTACCACTCCTGATATGACTTTAGATGTTGTCAGGATGTAATATTCCAACAACCAACGGACCATCATATATAGCTAGAACTTGTGGAACCCATGCCATATCTTGATAACGATAACAACACGTCTAATAAAAACCACAGCGTAATGGCATGTTGATGTCCTTATGATGCCGTGATATCTTTCTACCGTAAACATGTATTGTTAGCGCGGGTTCCTCTTTCATAGTTCCCCGTTGGTGAACCTTCCCAGCTGATCGGTGTGTGAGAGTACCTTGCTTATCGATACTTCTTGAGCTGCGCATCCCCCGTCGCTGAAGGATATATACCCCTACTACATACCCCCTCCCCCGCGCTCACCCTCCCCCACCCCCTCCCCCACCCACCACTTCTACTCCCACCACCGCGCCCCCGCACTCCTCCATACATCACCACGCACCACACATACTCTCACCACCGCCCCATCTCCTACTCCTCCACCCACCACCACCCACCACATCTACTCGCATCCCCCCCCCCCCACACACACACACATACACACACACCATCACCTCTAGTCATCAGGGCACGCAGAGAAAATTCTACCTTTCATCGTCAGGCCTTGTCCCGCCGTTCCAGCTTTGATACTGATCGACGTGGCTGGCTCATTTTAGGACCTGCCTCCCCTCACATCCACCACCCCACCCCCCCCCCCCCCCACCTGCCCCCCCCCTCTCCCCCACACCCACCCCGATCCACCTCTGCCCTCGATCTTACCCTCTCACTTCCCTCTTCTTCCCCTTCCCTCCTTTCTTCCACACGCACATATAACATCAGAAGGGAGTAGCGGGGCAGCTCTCCCTGTCATGCTAGAGGGGCGAGTGGGTGGTTTGGGGGGAGGGGGGAGGGGCTGGCTAGTGGGTGGGTGGGTGGGTAGTGGTTGGGAGGGTGAGTAGGTTCAGGGAGACAGGAGTTGGTAGGTCACTTGGTGCATAAATAGGTGGAAGGAGAGTGTAGGTGGATCGGAGGAGGATATATAATGTACATAAAGCCACTGGGCAAGAAGGTAAACACAGAGTTGGGCTGAGACTATTTATTAGTTCTCTGGCAGGACTTATAATATGCCCACCTGAAAAAAAAAGAAAATCATAGGAGAAGTGAATACAATCCCGGCGCTGTACAGGTGGCGCCCCAATCACGCGCACCGGTTAGGGTTGGTGCGCGACTCACATAAGCAGTAAATACAATTGTAATAATAAATACACGGAGAAACCTTATGCTTCGTTATTTTATATTATTATAATTAATTATAATGCACATAATGGGTATCTGGCTGTAGTAGGTGGGTGGATGGAGGATGTGAGTGGGTGGGTGTAGACGGAATGGTTGGACGGGGATGCTAGGTGGATGTGTGTGGGGTGGTGGGTGGGTATAATATATGGAGGATATAGAGTGGACATAATGGGTGTGTGGGTGTAGGAGGTGGGTGGATGGAGGATGTGGGTGGGTGGGTGTAGACGGAATGGTTGGACGGGGGTGGTAGGTGGATATGTGTGGGTAGGTGGGTGGGTGTAATATATGGAGGATTTAGAGTGGACATAATTGGTGTGTGGGTGTAGTAGGTGGGTGGATGGAGGAGGTGAGTGGGTGGGTGTAGACGGAATGGTTGGACGGGGATGCTAGGTGGATGTGTGTGGGTTGGTGGGTGGGTGTAATATATGGAGGATTTAGAGTATACATAATGGGTGTGTGGGTGTAGTAGGTGGGTGGATGGAGGAGGTAGGTGGGTGGGTGTAGACGGAATCGGTGGGAGGGGGTGGTAGCTGGGTGGTAGTTGGGTAGGTGGGCGGGTGTGATATTTTGACCACACGGAGTGGATTGGGGTGGGTAGAAGTGGATGGTAGGGTTTAATATGTGGTTAGAATGAGTGGGTAGTTGGGGGTATAATTAGTAGCGGTGGGTGGGGGTGGGTAGGCGGGGTATTATGGTAGTGAGGAGGGTGGGATGGGTAGGGCAGGGTGATGTATACTGGGGGTGGGGTGGATAGGCGGGGTGATGTATAAGGAGGGTGGGTGGCGGTGCGTAGGCGGGGTATTGTATGAGGAGGGTGGATGGGTAGGCGGGGGGTGATGTATAATGGGGGTGGGTGGATAGGGCGGGGTGATGTATAAGGAGGGTGGGGTGGCGGTGCGTAGGCGGGGTATTGTATGAGTAGAGTGGGTGGGTGTGGGTAGGCGGGTGTGATGTATAAGCGGGGTGGGTGGGTGGGTAGGTGGGGTGATGTATGAGGTGGGTGGGGTGGGTGGGTACTTGGGGTGATATATGAGGTGGGTAGGCAGGGTGATGTATGTGGAGGGTGGGTAGGCGGGGTGGATGTATGGAGGTGGGTGGTTGGGTAGGCGGGGTGATGTATGAGGTGGGTGGTTGGGTAGGCGGGGGTATGTATGAGGAGGGTGGGTGGGTGTGTGGCTAGGCGGGGCGATGTATGAGGTGGGTGGTTGGGTAGGCGGGGTGATGTATGAGGTGGGTGGTTGGGTAGGTGGGGTGATGTATGAGGTGGGTGGTTGGGTAGGCGGGTGGTGATGTATGAGGTGGGTGGGTGGGTAGGCGGGGTGATGTATGAGGTGGGTGGGTGGGTAGGCGGGGGTGATGTATGAGGTGGGCTGGGTGGGTGGGTGTAGGCGGGGTGATGTATGAGGTGGGTGGGTGGGTAGGCGGGGTGATGTATGGGTGGGTGGGTGGGTAGGCGGGGTGATGTATCAGGTGGGTGGGTAGGCGGGGGTGATGTATGAGGTGGGTGGGTGGGTAGGCGGGGTGATGTATGAGGAGGGTGGGTGGGTAGGCGGGGTGATGTATGTGGAGGGTGGATGGGTAGGTGGGGTGATGTATGAGATGGGTGGGTGGGCAGGCGGGGTGATGTATGGGGTGGGTGCATAGGCGGGGTGATGTATGAGGTGGCTGGGTAGGCGGGGTAATGTATGAGGTGGGTGGGTGGGTAGGCGGGGTGATGTATGAGCAGGGTGGGTGGGTAGGCGGGGTGATGTATAAGGTGGGTGGGTGGGTAGGTGGGGTTATGTATGAGGAGGGTGGGTGGGTAGGCAGGGTGAGTGTATGAGGTGGGTGGGTGGGTGGGTAGGCGGGGTGATGTATGAGGTGGGTGGGTAGGCGGGGCGATGTATGAGGAGGGTGGGTAGGTGGGGTGATGTATCAGGTGGGTGGTGTGGGTAGGCGGGGTGATGTATGAGGTGGGTGGGTGGGTGGTGGGTTGATGGGGTGATCTATGTGGAGGGTGGTTGGGTAGGCGGGGGTGAGGTATGAGGTGGGTGGGTGGGTGGGTAGGCGGGGTGATGTATGAGGTGGGTGGGTAGGCGGGGTATGAGGTGGGTGGGTAGGCGGGGTGATGTATGAGGAGGGTGAGTGGGTAGGCGGGGCGATGTATGTGGAGGGTCGGTAGGCGGGGTGATGTATGAGGTGGGTGGTTGGGTAGGCGGGGTTATGTATGAGGAGGGTGGGTGGGTGTGGGTAGGCGGGGTGATGTATGTGGAGGGAGGGTGGGTAGGCGGGGTGATGTATGAGGTGGGTTGGTGGGTGGGTAGGCGGGGTGATCTATGAGGAGGGTGGGTGGGTAGGCGGGGTGATGTATGGATTAGAGTGGGTGGGTGAGTAGCTGGGGTGAAGCACCAGACGGGTAGGTGGGCGGATAAATGTGTGACTGCGTGACCGGCTGATTTGATAATGGACACTGGGGTAGGCGGGAGTCACTCATGGCTGTTTCGGCGTTAAACTGTGCCATGTACGTGATTGATTTATTCGAATTTGACATCGTAGCATCATTCCATGTCGATAACAGAACGATAACAATCCCACAATAAAGACCATAACACTGTAGGCGTGTGCATTCTTCCAGTAAGTCAACCAGTCATTGTCCTTCACTGGTAATGTCAAGCAACAGTGGTAGCCTTGTGGTTAACATCGGGAAGTATTTTTGGTTTAACTCGTCTGGATATCGTATCGCACATGGTTGGGAAGGACATATTTAAACGCAGAGCCCTTCCGTCAGATACATTTACTATTAATAGTGGAGCGGGTACGTGTAAATTATGTGAGTATCGGCGCATTAAATACTGCAAATGATAAGTTGTGAGATAGTTGCAGTGCCAGTGATTGGCTTAGGGTTCAGTTGTATGCAATGAGATTGATTAGCCTAGGGATCAGTTAAATGCAGTGACATTGATTGGCCTAGGGATCAGTTATATGCAGTGACAGTGATTGGCATATGGATCAGTTGTATGCAGTGACAGCGCTTGGCATATGGATCAGTAATATGCAGTGACAGTGATTGGCATATGGATCAGTCATATGCAGTGACAGTGATTGGCATATGGATCAGTTATATGTATTGATATTGATTGGCATATGGAAACATTTATATGTAGTGACAGCGATTGGCATATGGATCAGTAATATGCAGTGACAGTGATTGGTATATGGATCAGTTATATGTAGTGACAGTGGTTGGCATATGGATCAGTGATATGCAGTGACAATGATTGTCATATGGATCAGTTATATGTATTGACAGTGATTGGCCTAGGGACCAGTTATATGCAGTGACGGTGATTGGCATATGTATCACTTATATGCAGTGACAGTGACAGTGATTGGCATATATGCAGTGACAGTGCTTGATCTCAGGGTCAGTTATTTGCCATGAAAGTGATTGATCTAGGGAGCAGTTATATGTTGTGACAGTGATTGCTCTACCGATCAGTTAAATGCACTGACATTGATTGATCTAGGGATCAGGCATATGCTGTGGCAGGTATTGTTCAGGGGATTGGGTATCTGATGTGCCAATGATTACTCTAGGGATCAGTTATATGCAGTGTCAGTGATTGATATGGGGATTGCCTTTATGATGTGGACTTTATTGTTCTAGGGATCGGTTATTTGCTGTGGCAGTGATTACTTTAAGGATCAGTTATATGCACTGACATTGATTCATGTAGGGATCAGTTATTTGCCATGACGGTGATTGATGTAGCGATCAGTTATTTGCCATGACGGTGATTGATCTAGAGTTGAGCTATTTAGAGTCGCACTGATTGACCTATGGGTAAGTTTTCGGCAGTGACAATATTTGGCCTTTGGCTGAATCATTTGTCTCGGCCATGGTTGCCCTCCGGACATGTAATTTGCCGTTACAGTGCTTTGCCTATTGGTCAGTTATTTTCAGTGATAGGGATTTGCTTATTCATTATGCAGTGACAGTTATTAGAAGTGACAATGATTAGCTTATCACTACCTTATTTGGAATGAAAGTTAATGACCTACGCATGACTTGTTTGCGGTGACATTGATTGGCATATGTATGCGTTATTGGCAGTGTCAGTGATTGATTTATAATTGAGTTATTTGGGTTGACTATGATCGTTCAATGGGTGACTTATTTACCGTGACAGGGAATGTGGAGTGGGTGAATAATGTGAACTGAATTTGGTTATGGAGTGTGGACATTTATCTGCACTGACAACAGTTTGCTCTGTGGGGTGGTTGATGTGTGGGTAGTGACACTGAAAAATGGCAAAGTTTGCATTATCCGTACTGGCAGTGATGGCCGTGTAAAGTGTGATTTCAGTGTGCGTGAGAAGGGGATTCACAAGAATGGGCGAAGCATTGTGTGACCAGTTTCAGTCAGCTGGAGATCACGGAGGGCATAATCGATTAATCAACTCGGGTCACTCGATCCACTTTTTGGCGCATGCGCACATCCTACAGACTCGGGTTGAATAAACGAATATGCTCGGGGTGGACACAATGGTGGCTTAATCTAAAACTTAATATTTTTTTTCAATAACCGATATGTGTACCTCAAAATAGGATTTAAACTATTTTATGATTGTAGAAGCTGACAAGCTGGGTTAGTAAATAAAAGCATTAAAACAACACGTAGGAGTTGTACTGGTAGCGGTTATCCTACAGGTATCAGCACAGATGGGACGTCATCGCTCCTAGCAAACCCCAGCCAAGTGGTGGGTTACTGGGGTCGGGTCGTTTTGCACACGGCACATGTATTTGTCGACTCCACTCGCAGTGTTCTATTTGAAATTCTGATGACTTGGGTGAGCCCAGTCGCCCGGGTCCTGTTAATCGATTACGGTTGGAGTGAAGGTGCACTGAGTCAGCATATAGTAGGGCGGCATAGCTGATCAATTGTGCACTTTCCCTTAAAGTCATGAAACGTGGCACATGGTTAGAGTAACACAATATAATGATGGTTATTCCAGGGTACTCCCTCAGACAGGACATGTGGGCAGGGATCGGAGGCCGTGGCCCATTAGGTAGAGCGCAGGCTGTAGAATTCTCCGATTAAGTATATATTGAGTATCGAGATGGCTAAATAAGAAACCATACTCCCTTTATAATGCTCACGCCAAGGGAGGAAAGCAGTGCCCCTTTAAGCAGAATCCATCCCCCTTATCTCGCCCAGCCACACTGTATCTGTCATGTTAGGTAATCCCATATTGGCCAGGTGGTGGCCAGAGCTGGGTGGGATGGGGGTGAGTCCTTTAAGCAGCCAATGGTAACCAATGTTAGTGAGAGATCATGCCGGAGAGGAGTGACTGGTGTGCATGAGTGTAATACCCAATGAGAATGTCTCTTACATACACTATTGTATGTATCTGAAAACAATATATAAATGAATACAACTAAGCAATCAGCCTCTTATCTATCTGCTTCTGCTGGTACTGAACTTGGAGTGTGTGTTGTGTTGTGTGTCATATCTACTATGGGGTAAGCTCTAGCATGTAATTCATCTAATACAAAAGGGGGAACTTTGAATCATACACCTTATGGAGGATATTACTCCTTATGCCGGATATTATGCCTTATCCAGGATATTAGAGCAGTTTGGATCATTATTAGCTGTACTGTGTTGAGCAGTACAGCTAATAACATGAGTGAACATAATGAAAGTAACCAAAACCTACTGTACCAGCTAACGGGATCGGGCATCAAGAGCATTTAAATGCCCGCATATATAGGATGCGGGGACCTGCAAATACGGGATTTCGTAAGGCGTATGGTGTGCGACATCAGGAGTTTGATTTAGACCCGAATCAAATCACTGACTTGCAAAATTGATACTTGTTGCTTCCTCGGTTGGCACTTTGCATTACTAGGATAGGGCAATTAATGGTTATCTCAGTGTCAGGATAATATGTCTGGATGAGATGTGGGGTCATTGTGCTGGATCCCTAAATCCCAGTGGGGCAACATTATAACGTCACCTGTTACAAGTCGGTACCCATCCTAATATGACATTAGGTCTTCTGAGGATGTCAAACTCCAACAAGTGACCAACATGTGGGCACGCATTAGAGAGTTAATTATATAGTGAGGAGCCACTTTTACATGGAGGGTGGTTACATCATTTTTCTGTAAATATAGTTTATTCATTGAATAAAATCTTTTGTCAGCGCCGTGGCACTGGTCTTCCAGCCATGTGACAATACAGTTATTTACAATATATGCACATGTAGTCTGATATTGTCACCAGCAGCTAGCCCAAATCATCTGAAATAACAATATCAAACATTCAAAGACGTACATATGGTATAGTTTGACAATTCACATACAAAAATAGCAGTTATATGTTATATTAGTTCCGCCAATGTTGTTGTTAAAGCTTATTAAACCATGGCACATTGCTAAAAGAGACCGGGTATATCAAGCCCACGTCAATGCACCTTCCTTGTTATTATATCGATATGCAGATACGCTAACTTATTGCAAAACTACTGCAGTACAGTGTAACCCCGTTAAACCAAACTTGAAGGGACCCTAGAAATTAGTTGGATGAACTGAACGCTGGGTTAACCAAGCTGTGGTGTTGGCTTTGAGTTTGAGTACGTGTGTAATATACAAAGTAGGTGGACACTTTGAATATTGTTGTTTTATGTATGCACAGTATAACCCAATTAAACCAAGCTCGGTTAAACCAAACGATCGGTTAATCCAAACTTTGTTTGGGGGCCCTGCACAATTCTACCATTTATCATACAAAAAAGTAAGTTGGGTCTCAGCTGACATTATAACCACATGAAAGTTTGGTTTACCCATACTGGAGTGGCCTGGGGTCCGACAATTATGTTTGGATTAACCAATAATTTGGATTAACGGACTTTGGTTTAACCAACTTTTTTTTATATGATAAATGATAGTATTTTACCGGGCCCCCAACAAAAGTTTGGATTAGCCGATCATTGGGTTTAACCAAGCTTGATTTAACGGGGTTGTATTGTAGTGGGCATTGATCCCCGATGTAAAGATACATATACACACGCAAGGCGCTAACACTAGTTAGGATGCTTGACCTGAATGGCAGAAATGTGGGTTCGGATCCCACCCTAGGCAATTTGCTTTCAAGTAACCGACAATACTGGTCCATGAGGAATAAATACTCTGCAGTAGCTATCTGCAGCATATTTTGAACTTTTTATATTTTGCATGAAATCTTTATGCGGTATGGCGTCGACACACACTGGTCATTTTTGCTTGATAGTTCCCACAGATGGCGCCACTGGACATGACAATCCCACAGTACAATATGGTTCTAGGGATTGAATAAGACAACACCAACCAGTGGTTAATTAAGACATGACAATATTACATGCCAGTCTCCCACGTATAATACCCTAAGGTTCACGTCCTGATATGTCCTTCGGTGTTACCAGAACAGAACACTCGAACGAAATGAAGACATGCATATTAAGGGTAATGTGTGAATGGTGTAGACATGAAGACATGCATATGGAGGGAAATGTGTGAATGGTATAGAAATGAAGACATGCATATTAAGGGCAATATGTGAACGTGTAGAAATGAAGAAATGCTTATTAAGGTCAGTGGTTGAATGGTGTACACATAAAGATAACCATATTAAAGTCAATGGCTGACTGGTGTAGAAATGAAGACATGCATATTAAGGGCAATGACTGAATGGTGTAGAAATGAAGACATACACATTAATGGCAGTGACTGAGTGTTGTAGAAATGAAGACATACACATTAAGGGCAATGACTGAGTGTTGTAGAAATGAAGACATGCATATTAAGGGAAATGTGTGAATGGTGTAGACATGAAGAAATGCATATTCAGGTAAATATGTGAATGGTATAAAAATGAAGAAATGATTATTAAGGGCAATGGCTGAACGGTGTATAAATAAATATAATAATATTAAGGTCAGTGGCTGACTGGTGTAGCAATGAAGGTATGCATATTAAAGGTCACCGGATGCTTGCAGTAAAAATGAAGACATGCATATTGAGGTCAATGTGTGAATGTTGTAGAAACGAAGAACTACTATTAAGGTCAACGTGTGAATGGTGTAGAAATGAAGACATGCGTATTGAGGTCAATGTGTGAATGGTGTATACACGAATAAATACATATCAAGGCCAACGTGCGAATGGTGTCGAAATGAAGAAATGCATATTAAGGTCAATGGGTGAATGGTGTAGAAATGAAGACAATCATATTAAGGGCAATGGCTGTATGTTGTAGAAATAAAGACATTCATATAAAGGGCAATGCAGAATATTGCACATATGAATACATGCACATTAAGGTCAATGGCTGAATGGTGTATACATGAGGAAATGCATATTAAGGGCAATGCAGAATATTGCACATATGAATACATGCACATTACGGGCAATGGCTGAATGGTGTATACATGAAGAAATGCATATTAAGGGCAATGCAGAATATTGCACATATGAATACATGCACATTAAGGTCAATAGCTGAATGGTGTATACATGAGGAAATGCATATTAAGGTCAATGGCTGATGATGTAGAAATGAAGAGATCCAAATTAGGCTGAATTGGGTAGAAACTTACGGGGAGTTTGTTTGTTGTTGGTTTACGTCCTAGCAACATCTAAGGTCATATCAGGACGGGGAGAATCTTGTCAGTGTATGAGCTGGTCAATGCCAAGTGGCGCCTGGGTGTATGGAGGTGTGATGTCTCATGGTTAAGGAAGGGTTGTTCTTTGAAAGATATCTCATTTATAACGATACCAAGATGCAGGTTGAACCTGTAGTAATAATGACTTTTCATTCCATAAGGACGGACTCCATAAGGAAATCCAGGTAGAGAAAATATGGGTATTATTAACTATTAACAAAGCGAATGGACATGCATGTCTGGACACGGCTTAAGAAATAACACAGATAACGTCTTAAAAGTATAAGTAGGGTATATGGGTGTGTAGTGGTCTGCACTGACCTCTCAGGCAAGGATTTGTATAGACAGGTAGGCGTGGGTAGTGTGGTGACAACAGGGAGCCTAAGTGGTGTAATGGTTAACACACGGGCCCGGAATGCAAAGAGATGTGGGTTGGAGTCCCACTCTAGGTGCAATATTTCCAATTTTCATAACCCCCACGACACTGGTTCCATGACCATGATCCTGTACAAGCCATGTGCTGTATAGTTGTTGAACCTACCCCATGTATGTGTAAGAGCGCTGTCTGTATGTATGTAAGTGTAAGCATTAAACAACTTACAATTCCAGGGGGACGAGTGGAGTGGTCTGCACTGACCTCTCAGACAAGGAGCCTTATAGAGAGGTAGGCCTCTCTAGGCGCAACATTTCCCATTTTCATCACCCCCACGACAGGTGGAAGCACCTGGCAAGTCTCGATGGACAGTGGTAGGGCCCGCTTATAAGACGAGGGGACGGATGCAGAATGTGAAAGTGCTTGTATCATCAGTGGTGTTGCAGCATCCTCCACACACACTCACCTTATCTACCCACTGTCATGGTCACTTCTAGAGCCCCACCAGGGCCAACGAGCACTAACCCGTGAGACAACTCCCAGCCTACCCGCATCACATCCCCACACCCTCCAACCTGACTCTCTCATTCACTTGACCGGGTGCGGTAGCCGAATCAGCTGAGTGCAGGTCTTCTTGAAGATTTATACTGCCTATTATGGATAAGCCTGAATAGACTTGTTTTCACCATCAGACAGTTTATCGATAGAAAGCCCGAGCCTACACTTTTACCAACCCAAGGGATTTTTAACCTCACACACCACATATACATGGTATGAGAGCAACTGCCCTTTGATGACGCTGTAAGTTATCCACAGCGGTAGACATCCAAATTGGCAGAGGTGGGGGCACAGGGAATCGAACCACCAACATTCATATTAGGAGTCTGACATAGAAAAAAGTCAGACACTCTAACCACTCCGCCACAGTGAACACCATTCACTTATGAAATTGATACTTGCCGCTGCCTAAGCTGGCATTGGGCATTAATATGATAGTGCAAGGACTGGTTACCTCAGTCAGGAACATGTGAATGAGTGGAATATCAGGGTCATTGTGCCGGCAACCTTATTTCCCACTGTGGCAGCACTATAAAGTTGTCATGAGTGTGCACTGTAACAAGTCGGTATCCATCCTGATATGACGTTAGATGTTGCCAGGACGTAAACGTCCAACGCCCAACCAATCTCATTCTCTCACTCTCTCACCTTCTGATCAGTCCCAGCAGCAAGTCCCAGGACCCCGAGGTATTTGGACTTGCGGGCCTTCCCAAGGGACCTTGCGGTCGCCGTCAGAGAGGGCGGAATTCACGGCTGCGGTGCGGTGGTGACGGTGATGATTGGTTGTTGGAGTATGTCATCCTGGGAACAGCTATGGTAATATCAACACGGGTACCGACCTGTGACAGTGCACCCTCAATGCAACATAATAGTGCTGCCCCACGGGAGACCCTGCCACTAGCAATATGATTTGATCCCCCACCCAGTAACATTATGCTGACACTGAGCCAACCAGTCCTTGTCGTATCCTAATAATGCTGAGTGCCTGGCTAGGAAGCAACAAGTATCAATTTTGTAAGTCGTCGGCTTTGACTTGATTAGGAATTGAACTTATGACCTTCCGAAACGGGAAGCCTGTGCTCTGCTGATTCTCGCCCCGCGTCAGGTCACGGGGACGATGAAAGCGGTGCCAGAGTTGACAGCGGTGAAGGGGGTAGTGGCATTGACGATGGTAAGGCTGGTTCAAATGGATGAAGACAGTGGGGGCTAGGTTGGTAGTGGTGGCAGTGGCGGTGATGATGGGGGTGATATTGATGACGAACGTGACAACGGTGGTGGTGGTGCTGGTAGTGCGGTCAGCTACAGGGGTGAAAGTAGTGATGATGCTGAAGTTACTGGTGGTGCTGATGATAGTAGTGGCAATGATTGTAGTGGTAGGGGTGAAATGTTATGGTGGTGGTCACAATGCTAAGGTATGTATGGCAGTGTTCATGTAGACAGTAATGGTAGCATTGGAGGTAGTGGTAACAGTGAAGGTAGGGGTGCAATTGATAATGTTGAGAGTGATGACAATGGTGAAGGTAGTTGTGGCGGTGACAGTAGTGATTACGGCAGTGATGGTGGTGTTGGCAGTGCCGACGATGACAATATAGTGTTACTGCTGACAGTGGTTATGATGTAGGTGGCGACAGTGTAAATGATGACAGTGTGTAAAATATCCCGATATTCGGCAAGGGGGAATGCAATTGTTCTATTACTGAACAGTTTACTTGGCCAGGTGCATATATATATATATATATATATATATATATGGGTTGGTGGTGCCTGAGTGGTCTGAGTGTGATTGCACTCAGGGTCTAGCCCTTCTGCTGGGGTACGGGTCACTACATTCAAAAGTCCAAGGTTGGTCGTGGCCAAGGGGCCAGACAGCTACTGGTGGTGGGCAGACCGCTGGTATCCATATAGACTAGGAATGCTGGATTCCTATTGGTGAAATGAGGAATACTAGATGCATATTGGTGGAAGGAGATGGTATGATACTCCACCAAGAACCCATGTAACTATATAACAATAAACCAGAGCAGTGGACTCTCTCTCTTATACTTTACTCTCTTATGTTATCATTTTCTGTATTCTTTATCTCATAGCCTACATACACAACCACAGATCCGAGCATAATACTCTACAAGTGGTTAAGATAGTGATGGTGATGACGGCGATTTTACCGGAAGTTATTGTGGTGACGACGATGACATAATTGCAGCGGGAGTGGGTATGACAGTGTGTGGAATGTGTGTGTGGGGGTGGGGGGTGGGGGGGTGGGGGGTGGGGGGTGAGCATTGACAGCTGGTACACGTATGTGAGCTATCCGGGGCTGGCATAGTCCCAGTGGAAAAGGAACAATGTTGTCGCCAGGGACCGACCACTGTGACAGTTGACGGGAGAGGGGAACCCCTGCATTGATTAAAGCCTCCCTCTTCCGCCCCTCCTGCCCCCCCCCCCCCCCAGCGCTAAGGACTACGTACACTTCCGGTGGCGCGCCTTTCTGGTTCCCGGGCGGGTGGCTGTAATCATATAGACATGGCTAGTTTGTGACAGGCGTGAGGGATTGATTGTGCGCGCGCACACATCTAGGGATGACGCACGCCTTCCAGCTGCATGGAAGGCGAGCATCGGAGCCAAGTTATATGTAGGCTACATATAACACCCGGTAGTCTATAGGTAATAAGACTATTACATTCGCTTTCGTATTGATTATTGGGGTTTTCATCCTATTAACATCTCATCTGACATTAGAATGCATACCGAATGGTGACCGTGTTGCACTGCTTGTATCTTTACAATCCTTCCCAATGTGGGTGAATGGGTCACTTGCAACATGCCGTGATTCCTGACTCAGTCACAATATGCTGGTTTTGGTTGTTGGAGGTTTACGTCCTTGAAACAGCTAAGGCCATATCATGATGGCTAACACTATGCTGATACGGGTCCAATTAGTCGTCGGATCAAATCATCCAAAGGCGCATTCAATCTTTGCAACTACTGCCAAGCACCAGACAATGAGGAAATGTATTACATTTTGGAGGTTGGGATGTGACTCAACCAGCGATTCATTCTCAGCTCATTTGACGATCCAATCCTAATATGACTTCCTTGTGAGTGAGTTTCTGAAGTAATATTAATTTGGTTAGAATATGACAGAAATCAAGTAATGCACACATCTGTCGTCAGACGGGCATTGCACTGAGAATATATAAGTTGACAATGACACAGCAGATAAGTTTAAAGATGGATTTATTTTAGTACCAGCAGTGTAAGGTTTTGTTCAATACAAAGTTCAATTTCAACAACAAGTTCAAGTACAGTGAGGTCAAGAAGCTTTAACCCTCGCCCTCGACAATGTCACATAGGGGTGGGTGGCAATTTTTAGGCTGGTCAGTGTCCTCTTTGTGCCCGTGTTGATGTGAGCTCACTGCTGCAGGACCTGGCCTTATATAGGCTTGTAAGGGTAATTAGTTCAAGAATGCAACTGCAGATGGCAGATCGATAGCATTTACTTAGGCTAATCAGGTTTTGTATCTCGAAAGTGAAAATAGGTGGCGCTGGCGCACAAGGCATATATACTCATACAATCCTTCTTCGATAGGTGGCAGCATAATGCCTTCCTTAGTTTACAATGAGGCTATGGCTGTGTACGCATGCCAAATTACACGTGTTGCCGAGCATCACGGACAATGTCGGAGGCCTGTCTCACTCAGTGTCACAATGTGGGGATCCATATGCAGATCCGCGATAGCTTCAAATAAGGACTACTTATTACATTGCATTCTGGGATTGAATCTTGGCACTAAACTAGAAGTTACACAATACCAAAGTAGAACTTAGTGTTAAAACATATTGTTTATTGTTTATTGGCCTATTCAATATTTTTTCCAATTAATACACCATAAGGGGATCATTTTCCAAGTGGGGTTGTGAGCCCTCTGTGCAGGAAACTCGAAACTCAAATACATAATATACAAGATGAAAACACAGGAACCATGTGCCATTCTTGCTGTATTATAAGTGATTGAAATATTAGATACTTGTCCACATATAGCGAAAACCAAATCAAAAATATCTGGAACTGCGTCAAATTGTCTATGGATACCACGTAGGTGGGGGTATGGATCTATACGGAAATTCTAGGTATGAAAATGGCAACCTTTAGAAAATTAAGATGCTACATGAGGGAGAACACAGCGCTCAAACTGTATAAGGCAATTATACTGCCAATAATAGATTATAATGATCTAATCTATGCCCTTTTAACAAAACAACAAGAACATAAATTACAGAGAACTCAAAACCGAGCCCTTAGAACAGTATATAGGGGCACAGTTCTCTCAGTGAATGAGATGCACACTAGATCTAATATCACATAACTGAGCCAAAGGAGAGATGCACATCTGCTATCTCTTATGTTTATCAGAGCCAACGATGAAAACTACATAGACCATACTACCAGAGTTACCAGGTAGGGATATGATACACTCCTCAAAGTTCCTAAACCACTGACAAATAGACTGACAAGAGCCCCTATCTACAAAGGCAGCAAATTATGGAATGACCTCCCAGTCAGAATTAGACATGCACAAACACAACTAGCATTCAAGAACCTGGTAAGAATTCACCAAGCCAATCAGGCCCTTCTACAGGCCGAGTGATGAGGTCGCCATATTTAATTAGCTATCTATTATAAGCACCTATGGCCACCCCACCCCCTCCCACCACCCCACGCGCTCCTTTACCTGCTGCCAACAAACCAAGTTATCCACCGTACAAATTATTTGCCCAGCAAATTCTGAAATGTGTACCACTCTGGTAGTATTGCTGTAGACCAGGGGCCCTATGGTACTGGGCTGGCTCACTCCCTATCTCTCCCATGTGATGTAAATTGTGCGGCGCCACCTTGTGGTGGGTTTGATCGACCCACCTGCTGGTTGGTGTTTCACATGTAAACACATACGGTTATATCATGCATGAGATGGGTAAGCGTGAATACACATCAATATGAAATTGCTATGAACAGGAACACATCATCGTCATCCTCGTCACCATCATCACACATCTTTCACATTTGATCATTTTGATTACACAGTACAGGCTGAGCGAGCCGCCTTGGTATTACGGGGTCTTTGTATAAACATAGACACTAATAAAGTATGTACTAGACTACTAAATGACGGAAACGTACAATCCTCCAAGCATTGTTTATCCCATCATTACTAACAACCTACTTACTCAAACTACTTCATGTAGTCAAAAAAACACACCTGAGGTATTCCCCTTTTAAGCATAACCCTATAAGCTAACCACACTCTATCTAACAGAATAAACAAACCATTCTACTAACACTCACTCCATCTCAAAATGGTAACTCCAACATGACAGTTTTCCAGTTCCCAACATAGTAGACATACAAACCTATGAAGGGAAACTATGCACCTAACCACTCCGTAATGTAAAGGTCTAATCAATACACATGTATGTATCAAGTGTGTAGGAAATCAACATATAACTGCTATTTTTGTATGTGAATTGTCAAACTATACTATATGTAAGTCTTTGAATGTTTGATATTGTTATTTCAGCTGATTTGGGCTAGCTGCTGGTGACAATATCAGACTACGTGTGCATATATTGTAAATAACTGTATTGTCACATGGCTGGAACTCCAGTGCCATGGTGCTGACAAAAGACTTTATTCAATGAATAAACTATATTTACAACAACACAAATATTATAGATATGGACATATATCAAATGTGCCAGCTGTATAGTGAAGGAGCGTAATGGTCGCTGATGCGTGGGTGGGAAGGTGGTGCCACATGGAGAGCTGAGGTTATATCAGTAGATGACCTAATGTATAGACTCATTCAGTCAGTGATGAGGAGGCTGGGGAATAGATAGAATTGTCCGGACTTATTATACTTGTATGGCATCAGAATGAGTTAGAGCGTCCATATCCCATGTTAGTAGAACTTGGAGTCGTGGGTTCGAACCCTGGTCGAGTCAAACCAATGACTTAAAAATGTATACTTGTTGCTTCCGAGCATAGCGCTCAACATTATTAGGATAGGACAAGGACTGGTAGGCTCGGTGTCAGGATAATGTGAATGAGTGGGATATCAGGTCATGGTGCTGGTGGCCTGATCTTCCAGTGCAGCATCACTATACAGTTGCCATAAGTGCGCACTGTCACAAGTCGGTACCCATCCTGATATGACCTTAGATGTTGATAGGACGTAAAACAACAACAAACAAGAACAAACAATATACTTGTATAAAGGCTTATACAACAAACATATATGACCTGCAGAAAAAAAGGAGTATAATACTAGGAATAGTTATTTGACAAATATTTGTTTGCATGCTTTTACATTATGAGTAAAAGGAATGGTTGAATAACAAAAGGTTATCGCCGAGAATATGACATATGCTGCCGACCTGGCGTAAACAAACCAGCAATCAATCAAGCAATCAAACAGGAACAATTGAACGTCCACTCAAAGAGGCTATGTTATGGCCTATAGTACTATGAAGCTGATGTTATGATTGCATGAGGTGTTCAGGCTTGATTGCATGACCTATACCTCTCCCGACCAATGCCAGCGTCTGCTAAAATAAGCTAACTGTTAATATACACTGCACTATAAATAAACCTGATGGAGATTCCCTTAATATTCCTCGCCTGTATTGTTGCAGACTCGGCTGCCGTCCCAAATCGCACACACAAGGATGATCGGCATTTATCCTACGGTAAGCATGAGATGGCATTGATGTTGTTTGTCCTTCACATCCCCCGCCTCACCGCACCCCATCACCCTCAGCGCCTCACCCCCTCACCCACTCACCCATCACCCCGTTCCCCTCACCCCTTCAGTATGTCTCTATACATAGGTAAAGGCCCTGTCACACTACGACGCTTCTCCCAGCGACCCGTCAGCGTTGAAAATAAAATCTTGCGCATCGAGACACGTCCAACTTTTCGGCGGTTTGGCGAAAAAGATTGGCATCAGGGCGGTGCATTATGCGCGCGCGGCCAACGTGTTTCAACGCGTTGGGGGAAGAAAAAAAAAGGTTTGGCGCTACGTCTTCATCTAACCTTAAATGTTGCTACGGCGTAAAACAAAAACGCCCCAGTTTGCCGCAACGTGTGGACATGACCCGCCCGTACGCACGCCGTCTGCCTAGCATTCCAATAACGTTATTCCGGCGCGTCCAACGGAACTTGACGTCCTTACCCATATATTTGCGTGCGCTGGCAGTCATTGGGCGTTTTGCGCCGACCATCAACGTCAAGGATAGTGTACCGACGTGTACCGACGCGTGCATAACGTGCCCCCAGCGTGTCTCGATATTTCACCCATTTTCGCTAAAAAACACCACACATCGCCGGGTCGCCGGCGAGAAGCGTCGTAGTGTGACAGTGCCTTTAGTGTTGTTGACGCTGCACAAATAAGATCCCAAAGTCTCCACACACAGTCCCACCATATGCTGCATAAGGCATTATCTTAGTAGAATAAGACCTGTTCCTCAGCCTCTAGTTGTTCATCACTCATCAGTTGAAGGAGCCTAGATTAGGTCATCAAATGGTGTAATCTGACCAACATTGGCTAGGCTTATGACGCCACCTGTCCTGCTCAGTCCCCAGCCAATGTATTTACAATAGGCGGGTCAAAGTGGGCATGGTCAACTAGTCCTAGTAATGTGGCTGTCACACTACGACGACAAGGGGGTGACGACAGCCCTACGACATATGCAAATTTGGGCTAAGTTGGACGACAATCGGACGACATCCGAACGACAGACGGACCACAGACGGGACGACAGCGGCGCAACATTGTCTGTGTGTGTGTGTCTGTATGTGTGTGACTCTGTGCCTCTGTGTGTGTCTCTATGTGTGTGTATGTGTCTCTGTGTATATGTGTGTGTCTATGCGTGTGTCTCTGTGTGTGTATATGTGTATGTGACTGTGTCTCTGTGTGTCTATGTGTGTCTCTATGTGTGTGCATGTGTCTATGTGGAGGTGTGTGTATATGTGTGTGTGTCTCTGCGTGTGTCTCTGTGTTTGTGTGTGTGTCTATGTGTGTGTATATGTGTGTGTGACTCTGTATATATGTGTATATATGTGTGTGTATGTGTCTCTGTATTTGCGTAGGTGGGTATGTGTTTGGGTGTGTCTCTGTGTGTGTCTATGTGTGTGTCTCTGTGTGTCTGCAACAGAGACACCAAGACACAGATACACACACAGAGTGACTGTGAGTGGGGGTGTGGGTGTGGGTGTGGGTGTGGGTGTGAGTCTGAGTGTGGGTGTGGATGAGGATGTGAGTGAGAGTGTGAGTGTGATAGTGAGTGTGAGTGTGAGTGTGAGTGTGAGTGTGATAGTGAGTGTGAGTGTGAGTGGGATAGTGAGTGTGAGTGAGGTGTGATAGTGAGTGTGAGTGTGATACTGAGTGTGATAGTGAGTGTGAGTGTGATAGCAAGTATGAGTGTGAGTGTGACTGTGAGTGTGATAGTGAGTGTGGGTGTGAGTGTGATAGTGAGTGTGAGTGTGAGTGTGATAGTGCGTGTGAGTGTGAGTGCGATAGTGAGTGTGAGCGTGATAGTGAGTGTGAATATGAGTGTGAGTGTGATAGTGAGTGTGAGTGTGATAGTGAGTGTGAGTGTGATGGTGAGTGTGAGTGTGAGTGTGAATGTGAGTGTGAGTGAGTGTCAGTGTGTGTGGTTTATTGCACACACATAAACACAACAGAGACACACACAAAGACACACATAGACACACACACATACACACATGCAGAAACAGAGACACACACGCATAGACACATATATACACACACAGACACACACACATCAACATATACACAAAGACACAGAGACACAACACAGAGACGCACACACACATATACACATACAGAGACACACATACATATACACACACATACACACCCACACATACACACACATACACGCAGAGACACACACACAAACACACACACAGCAACACATATACACACACACACATATACACACACATACACACACATGCACATAGACACATCCACATACACATATACACACACAGACACACACATATACAGATACACCCACACACACAGAGATACACACACATAGACACACACATATATACACATAGATACACAGAGGCACACACATATATACACACACACATATACACACAGACACAGATACACGCACCCATATACACACATAGAGACACAGATACACACCCATAGACACACACAGAGACACACACATAGACACATAGACACACATACATCTGTTATGGAGAGAGAAGCGACGACAGCTTAACGACAAAGACGACACCTTAACGGCAAAGACGACACCGTATCGACACTGTACCGACACCGTAGCGACACCGTATCGACAGGCGAGCGACATCGCCTGTCGTCGCCTGTCCTCGAAGTTTTTCAACATGTCCAAAATGCCGACGACAATCAGGCGACAGTGGACGACAGTAAAGAAAACGGAGGTGCCGCGGACGTGTCGCGGCGACACCTCCGCGGCACCTCCGCGGCACCTCCGCGACACCCGACGAGACTCGACGACAGACCAGAAGTCGCTGTCGCTGGGCTGTTATCGCCCCTTGTCGTTGTAGTGTGACTGCTACATATATAATATTCACGCTTCCTTCCAAAGGTGCTCTTTTCATTGCCGCAACAACTATATAAATAGTGGATATGATTATCATTTTATTTTTAGTAGAAATGTATACGCTGCGATTTCTGGCATATGTTTATAGTGTGGGAGGTCTATATGGAATCATCAGAATTAAATGGTCATTGAACTGACGATGGGAAAGAAAGAGAGGATGTCGATGGAATTGTATTGAAACATGATTATTTATGAGTAGGGACCATAGTAGTTCTATGCAATTTGAAGTGAGGCAGGGAGACCGTTAGTGCCTGTTCCCAGGCCGGGTGAAGGAGAGAGTGCCCGGTTACAGGGGGGCCAGTTCAGGATAAGGGGTGTTAGGAAGCGAGCAGGTGCCCAGAAGGAGCACCGAAACAGTTAGGGGCTATTCTTTAGTTATATTCACATAATCACTTATATAGCACATATTTTGTTATTGTCATAGACTGGTTACAACTTGAAAATATCATGACATATTTAGGAAAATCGACTTTTGAAATTGTCTGAATATGCGTGTCTTTATTTCTATGTCATAATCTATGTGTCATCAATTACCAACCAAAGGTCGTCAATAAATGGCATATCTCCGCTGCTGACACAACATATACCTTGACACCTCAAACTGTAGGGCAACTGACACTGACTGTTCTGTTGATATTTGTATATATAACGCACGATATTTTGAATGTAGTGATTTTTAATAATATTATAAGCAATATTATTTGTGAAATTCAGTATCAATAGTTGTTTTCTGAGTCCCCATTAAACGCAGTTTAAGTCCGTTCCTCCCTCAAGTTGAACCAGTGGTGAGATCGGTCCTCGTCATCCAAGCGATGTCGATATGGGTACAGCGATGCATGACTCGAAGCTTAAAACAAGAAAACCATCAAAACATAACACCATTCAGGCGGCACTGTAGACATTCGGTGCATGGCTAGGAAGAAGGTGCGCCCAAACATTCACGATGAGGTTCTCGCATGTTGCCAATAACTGGACATGAGTGACAACACCAACATTATTTAAACCAATTATTTCAAGTCATGTTATACATAAAAAGAATGAAATTTGTAGAAAGTCGAATGCTAAGCAATATATATGCATAGAGTTTGATAGATAGATACATAGAGATATATAGGGATATATATCGATATATAGACAGAGATATATATAATATGGATATGTATATATACATATATAGTTAGATAGAAATACAGACATACAAACATACATACATACATACGTACATACATGCATACGTACAGACATACTGAGATGCATGCATACAGACATACATATATATACAGTAAAACCTCTCTAAATCGATCATGGGACCGAGCTTAAGTGGTCCATTTAGGGAGGTGGTGGCTTTAGAAAGTTAGAATATCCTTACAATGGTATTCTTGGGTCACAATTACATCGATCGATATAAGGAGTGGTCGATCTGTGGAGGGGTCGGTATACTTATATATAGATAGCCATGCATGCATACATATATACATACACGCAGAGATACATACAAACATATACATATATATATAGAAGGGGGGGGGGGCTACACCCTAGTAAGGAACACTAGAAAGAGGAGTGGTGGGAAGCCTAGTTTATTTAACTGAGGCCCTTGGCCAAGCAATAGATAGCCCTACCTGTACAAGTTTTGAAATTGAGCTCATATGACGGCCGCGCCGATTGACTCGCATATGACCAGGCGTGTGAAGGTGCCAAACTATCCTGGACCCACACAGGCCCGCAGTAAATGGCAGATCGGTCCAGAATTGGAGAAATAAATAGCATGGCGAATAATAATATAATAAATAGCACAAGCCTACTCCGCCCATTTTATACTCATATAATTAATTATATATCACATATATATATAAACATATATATACATAGATATATTTAGATCTCTCTAAAAATATATAGCTAGATAAACTACTGTATGTCCGGGGGAGTGGATTTCTTTGTCATATTGATTGCATTGGTTTAGTCAGCTTTCTTCCAGCCTTCGATACGCCAAAAGGAAGATTCAATCGGTGCCTCTTGTAATATTATTCTCCGGCCCTGACGGCCTAATTCAGGCTGTAATTATCACCATTCCGGCTCCTCTAAGAACTCCTGTAGGAGGGCTATTGGGAACTAACAGGAGTGGATGTGAGTGCCGGCCGCAAACAATGAGTTACAGGCCCTGATTAGGAGAATTACTGTGCCCTCATTATTCCAACAATGGACCGCACCTGGCGACGACAGGGCTTCTTATTTAATTGACAAGGCATCTCAGCCTATATTTTCATCCCGTTTGGCTTTATTCATTTGTTTGTTAAAGTAACCCTCCCCCCCCGCCCCCCCCCCCCCACATCCGCAAAAGAAAGTGTTTCCATCCACAAAGTAAGTTCCTATCACCTCTAGTATTACCTGCTCCCATCCCTAAAACTAGCTCATCCTATCCCCAACTTTGGCCACACTCTCACCCTCAAGTGGCCCACTCTTATCCTCAAAGTCATTCCCTCGTATCCTCAAATGTATTCCCTCTCATCCTCAAAATCATTCCCTACTATCCTCAAAGTCATTCCCTCCTATCTTCAAATTCATTCACTCCTATACTCAAAGTCATTCCCTCCTATTATCAAAGTCATTCCCTCCTATTATCAAATTAATTCTCTCATATCTTCAAGATCATTCCCACATATCCTCAAAGTCATTCCATCATACCCTCAAAGTAATTCCATCCTATCCTCAAAGTAAGTCCCTCCTATCCTCAAAGTCATTCCCTCCTATCCTCAAGGTAATTCCCTCCTCTCATCAAAGTCAGTCCCTCATATGTTCCGAGTAATTCCCTCTTTTCCTCAAAATAATGTCCTTTTCTCCTCAAAGTAATTCCCTCTTATCTTCAAAATAATTCCCTCCTCCCCTCAAAGTAATTCCCCCTTATCCTCAACGCGTTTCCATCCTCTCATCAAAGTAAGTCCCTCTTATCCTCAAAATCATGTACTCATATCCTCAAAGTTGTTCCCTCCTATCCTCAAATTCATATCCTCCTATCCTCAAAGTCATTCCCTCCCGTCTTCAAAGTAAGTCCCTCATATCCTAAAACTGATGTCCTCATGTCCTCAAAGTAATTCCCTCCTATCCTCAATGTCATTTCCTCCTTTCCTCAAAGTAATTCCCTCGTCTCCTCAAAGTAATTCCCTCATCTTCTCAAAGGCATTCCCTCCTATCTCTAAAGTCATTTCCTCCTCTTCTCAAATTCATTTCCTCGTATCCTCAAAGTGATTATGTCCTATCCTCAAAGTATTTCCCTCCTTTCCTCAAAGTCAACCCTCTCCTTTCCTCAAATGCATTCCCTCCTATCCTCAAAGAAATTCCCTCCTATCCTCAAAGGCATTCCCTCCTACGCTCAGTCATTCTCTCTTATCCTCAAAGTAATTCCCTCCTATCTCAAAGTAATTCCCTTATATCCTCAAAGTAATTCCTAAAATGCATTCCCTCATATCCTTAAAGGCATTCCCTCATATCATCAAAGTCATTCCCTCCTATCCTCAAAGTCATTCCCTCCTATCATCAAAGTCATTCCCTCATATCCTCAAATTCATTCGCTCATATCCTCAAATTAATTCCCTCCTATCCTCAAAGGCATTCCCTCCTTTCCTAGAAGTTATTCCCTCCTCTCATCAAAGTCATTCCCTCTTATCCTCAAAGGCATTTCATCCTATCCTCAATGCCAGTTCATCCTTTCATCAAAGTCATTCCCTCGTCTCCTCAAAGTCATTCCCTCCTATCTTTAAGGTCATGTCCTCCTCTTCTCGAAGTCATTCCCTCCTATCCTCAAAGTTAGTATGTCCTATCCTCAAAGTAGTTCCCTCCTTTCCTCAAATTCATTCCATCCTAACCCCAAAGTCATTCCCTCCTACCCTCATTCCTTCCCTCTTATCCTCAAAGTAATTCCCTCCTCTCCTCAAAGTCATACCCTCCTATCCTCAAAGTAATTCCCTCTTATCCTGAAAGTCATTCCCTCCTCTCCTCAAAGTCATTTCCTCATCTCCCCAAAGGCATTCCCTCTTCTCCTCAAGGTCATTCCCTCTTATCCTCAAAGTAAGTCCTTGCACTCCTCAAAGTAATTCCCTCCTCTCATCAAATTAATTCCGTCCTATCCTCAAAGGCATTCCCTCCTATCCTCAAATTAAATCCCTCTTATCCTCAAATTCATTTCTGTTCTCCTCAACGTCATTCCCTCCTCTCCTCAAATTAATTCCCTCCTCTCCTCAAAGTCATTCCCTCCTAGCATCAGTCATTCCGTCTTATCATCAAAGTAATTCCCTCATATCCTCAAAGTAATTCCCTCATATCCTCAAAGTCATGTACTCATATCCTCAAAGTCATTCCCTCCTCTCCTCAAAATCATTCCCTCCTATCTTCAAAGGTATTCCATCTCACCCACAAAATGGTTCTCCTTCATCGTCAATGTCACCACTTGTCTCATATTCAAAGGTACCCCTTCTCTCCTCCCTTAGGGACTGACCCCTTCTCTCATCCACCAAGGCGCACCTGCTTTCCACCACAAAGTGACTCTCCCTCTCATCCTCTTGCCAACCCCGAAGTTATCCCACTTCAGATCACCACCGTTACTCCGTCTTTCCATCTTCATTCTTACCATCGCTTCTTATCTGCACGTCGGCAACGTACCACCAATGTATGATGACGTTGTTCTAACGTATGCATAACATATGGCCGACGTACTGTTGGCATTTGTCCACCATGTCTCAACGTTTTGGATGCGTTGGCTGCGCATCTGCCGCTAGCTTAACGTTGGCGGGTGTTCTGCGAACGACCCGTCAACGTTTACAAACGTATTGTCGGCGTTTTGGGTTTGACTATATCAAGCCAGACTGCAGCCTTATTTATTCCCAAGGGGCAGGTGGGTCGGCTGCCCCCCTCCCCCACACGTCGGGAAGCGAGATACGTCGTAATGTGACAGCACCATTAATCGTCCCGCCAGGTGAGCGCGTCGCACATGAGTGATTAAATCACGCCCGCATAACATCGCCACGTGATTTCCACTTCCTGTGGTGTGGCTGCACAATCTTAAGACTGAGACACAGAGCTGAGCTTCTCCGATTCCACCACTGGGCGCCAAGGTTTGATTTGCCCCAGAGTGGGACACCACTTTCCGACCCACAGGATGCCAGTTACCAACCTGCGGCTGCCCAGACACTCGTGGTCTGCTGTCATCTCCCGCCTTGCCTGTGTGAATTCGTAATTTTCTCTTGAAGATTTATAATGCCTATCATGGATAAGTCTGAATCAACTTGTTTTCACCATTAGATAGTTTGTCAATAGAAAGCACAAGGCTATACCTTTACCGACCCAAGGGATTTTTAACCTCCCACACCCCATAGACATTGCATGAGAGCAACTGGCCTTTGATGACGCTGTAAGTTATACACAGTGGTGGAAATCCAAATTGGCAGAGGTGGGGGCACTGGGAATCAAACCACCTACCTTCAGATTAGGAGTCTAACCTAGAAAAAAGTCAGACACTCTAACCACTCTGCCACAGAGAACACCACTAGTCCCGGCAGGTGGCACGTAGCGCATGATTGATTAAATCACACCCAGGTTACATCATCACATGATCGGCACTTCTGGTGGTAGTAATGCACAATCTAAAGATAGACAGACAGTCTTCACCAAGCTTTGATTTGCTCTGGAGTGGTTCACCAGGGACCAAATGTAAGAGTCCGGGATAGGGCTCGTAACCCACGCGTCGTGCAGATTTCCCGGGTTAGCGGCCAAAGTGTCAATGTATGTGTGCGGGATAGGCTACCGCCTCGAGGGTTAACGTCGCCTTCACTAACTCCCACTTGAGCCAGGGATAACGTGCAGGTTAGGGACCGATTCGGGCCAAATCTCTTCAATGCGACCATACGTACAGTAAACAAACCACCGGCACCGCCAGTATGGAACGCGACGTCGATGCAGCGGTTGCGGCGATTTGTTTACATTACATTCATCGATTCGAAAATATAACTATTAATATCGCCGCCAATGCGGCGGTAGCCTTAATAACGCTTCGAATTTAGGGTTAATTTAATGAAATTTCACGATTTGAGGATGTAATTCTGTTAAATATGGTCTCATTTAATATATTTGACCCTAATATATGGCTACAAAGGCAGAGGGATTTCCCAAATCTATGAATAACTGAAATGTTAGCTAACCCGTGCGCGCTTTGGACTAATACATCCCCCGTGACACATATATTAACGCTGACAATAGATACCCCGCCGGCCGCCCTTAACTCCGCAGCCGATAAATTGTGGCTCTTACATTTGGCCCCAGGATGCTGACCCACATGCCCCTAGTTACTGACCCATGGGAGCCATGAAGCTCGAGCCCGATGTAGTCTGATTCATCCCTTCTGTGAATGTTGAATTGTCCCGCCATGCAGCGCATCGTGCATGAGTGATTAAATCACGTTGCATCACATCATCACGTGAGCGCTACTTCCGCTGGCGGTGATGCGCAATCTAAAGTCAAACAGAGCTGAGCTTGTCCGAGTCTGATTCCAGCACTCGGAGGTAAGCTTCGATTGGCCTCGGAGCGCCGTCCGGATTGGTTTGTGAACAGTTATTGTTTTCCTAGGAAATCTATCAGGGATCTAAGCGATGATACGCCGAGCGAAATGGAGCCCAAAATGGGAATAATTTCAGGTTGTTAGTTGGAACTATTAATGGCAAATCGTCTGAGATGATAGTGAGAATTGACACTGATTTTATCTGGAATTTGACAAGTTTGGGAAAAGTCCTCTAGCAAACTTGGAACTGGGTCTCAACCAATGGTGAATAATTACTCTTCGTCCCTTCACTGCTTTTTGCCACAGCTAATCCTATTAATGCCGACAGCCAGGCTAGGTACATATCAGCAAATATACATTTTTATTACTCAATTAATGGTTCAGGCGCAAATAACGACAAATACCTTTAACTTGCTTTCTTTGAAATAAAAGTTAGTGTTGTACATTCCACTTAAAGTCCATTAATTCGATATTGAATATGGAATTAAGTATTGGTTATGGCCGCTTCTCCAAAATAACCCGATTCGATTCTCCACATGATGGCACTTTCACGTGTGTCGTTTTCTTAGCGTATGAACCCTTTATTTCTCTCACTAGGTTAGATTCAAACCTACATATATATATATATATAGGGCGTATACAACGTTATGCGTCTATAGGCAGCGGAAAATACACTTTACTTGTTTCATTTGTTATTGTTATCGCTATCCGATTGTTTTTGAATTTCCCATATTGTTTGTTATTGTGCTCCTTGTGATGCGGAGCTGTGCTGTGTCGTGTGCTGCGGCCCTGTGCCGGCCTATATAAGCAGCTGCTGGGCGTTTGACATGTCCCACTCTTCATATTTGTCCTTTTACGGTACGGGGTGCCCGAGCCATTGTTCGATATACTGATATAAAGTTGCCAATCCATTACTATCTTGTTTTCGTTCCTTGTCATTTGTAGCCACAACCTATATATATATATATATATATATATATATTTATATATATGTATATAAGAGTTATATGTATTTATAAACGCATAAATGTATATATTGATATATGCATACAGATACATAATGTATGCCCCATTAGTATGGCTGAAAGGTTTGGCGCCAGCCTCTAGTGCAGGGCGTGGGGTTGATCCCAACCCAAGTTAAATCACTAACCTATTAAATTAATACTTCCCTGATGTTCAGCATAGTTGGCAGTATCAGCATAATGTGAAGAACTGAAAAAAAACACCACCGTAGGAACCTGGTGCTGGGAGCCCACTGAGGTGTGTTTGTTTGTTGTTGATTTACGTCATAGCAACATCTACTGTCATATCAGGAGAGGGGAAGGACATTCCCCTAATTCAGCCACCCCGTCTGTTCCGACTGAGGCAGCCATATAATGTATATGTGGACGGCACAGTGGCAAGTCTTTTCCCGACCTGAGATGAACTTCTCAGTTTCTAGGACTATGTTCACTCACTCTTCCCGCCCTGTCAGCCCTATTTCTTTGATGAATAGTGATCTCACACTGAAAGGGCAGGTGTAATGCTGCATTAACCGCACCACTGAGGTGGTGGTATACACCGAGCCTAACCTTGGGGCCAAGTGGTGCAAGAGGAAGCGGGATGAAGGGTGGGTACACGGTAGAGGTTTGTGCTTCGTTGCGTGGCTTTGAGCTTTACGTACCATCTGCACTGACAGCAAAGGACTAGAACACTTGAACTGGCGGCAGGTCAATATGTTTTAACTAGTGGCAAATGTGGTGAAAGGTTTCATCAGTAAGTAGAGCTGCCAGCGACAACGCAGTCAAACCCGGCTTCCAGCAGGGCCACCATACTCGATGGCCAATTGAGGTGAGCGTCCGTCTCCCGTTTGTGTAGATCGTGGGATTCGAAAAGAGTTCGAGTCAAACCAATGACTTAACCATTCAGATATTGCCAATTAAACAGTGAAGTTGTGTAACGACGATAATTCTTTTTGAGGAAACCCAACGCGGTGATAATGTTTAATTTAAAAGGAGGTCAAATATAGTTGAAGAACAAAGCGGTTGATGTGTTGGTAGGGACACCTTGGTGAGTCTTTTGCTACACTGGTGCTTTGTGTGCTTTGTCTGCTTTGAGTACCCCGAGAGTCACGACCCAGCACATCTATACCCACACCCACACTGATACCCACACCCATACGCATACAGAGTAACGCCCACGCCACGCTCAACCCCCACCGCCCAACGTCCAACGTCCAACGTCCAAAGCCCAACACCCAAGGCCCAAGGCCCAAGGCCCAATACCCAACGCCCAACGCCCAACGCCCAACACTGAATGCACAACACCCAAAACACCCAAAACCCAACGCCCAACGCCCAATGCCCAACGCCCAACGCCCAATGCCCAACACCCAATGCCCAGTGCCCAACACTGAACCCCCAATGCCCAACGCCTAACACCCAATGCCCAATGCCCAATGCTGAACGCCAAATGCCCAATACCCAACATGTCCAACGTGCAATGCCCAACACCCAATGTTCAACACCGAACGCCCAACACCCAATACCCAACGTCCAAGGTCCAATGCCCAATGCACAACGCCCAATAGCCAACACCCAATACCCAACACCCAGCGACCATCCACCACTCCGTTAGGCCTACCACACTTGCTCGGTGCGCGCGCACAGTTGCGCGACGATAGGAACGCCTAGATTGTGACCTTCCCATTCACACCCCACCCCCACCCTTGATGTGCGCGCGCATCACTAGACCACCTCACCTACGGACGCAGTGTGCAAGCCGAGTGGATCAAAGCACCCCTACACCGCATACTACGACCCACACAACCCCCACCAACAACCCATTATCGCCCACCCCGGTCGTAGGATCAAACGGGGGCGGGCGCTGCTGCGTTCAGTTCACATCACGTGGCCGGTGCGCCGGCGCGCCGAGTGCACGGTAACCGGAAGCGACTAGCCCGGGTAATGGCGGCGCCTTAGCCCCGTCAGTACTAAATCACCCGGCCGTCTTAGGTCCCCCCGTCTCAGTGGCCGGGCGCGCCGACATGTTTACGGGGTGTCCAATGGGGTTATTGTCTCCCGGTATGACAGCCAGGGGCTCCCGCCGCACTCTCCCTTTATTCCGCCTCACCAATGGGCGCTGCTGAGTCTCTGGGATGTGTATTTTATTCCACTGCAGCGCCGTTCATTGCACCCATTTAGCCTCATTTATTGTAGTTTTAGTTTATTTGTGTTGGTATTGTTTTTTTGTTAGTCGCTGGGAGGTTGTGGTTCCGACTGCATAAACACTAATGGTCATCAACCTGCCTGCCAGTCCAGTCTAGTGGGCGGGTTGTTTGGTTGTTGGGGTTTTATTTCCTGGCAACATCTAAGGTCATATCAGGATGGGCACCGACTTGTTACCGTGCGCACTAATGGCGAATTTATAGGGCTGTCTAACTGGGGGACCAGTCCGCCAGCACAATGGCGCAATATCCCACTTAGTCACGTTATTCTGATACTGAGCCAACAAGTTTGTGTCCTATGCTCTTAAAGCTGCATAGTCTGATGAAATATCAAATTTTCAAAACCAAGCCAATTATCTAGATTTTATTTTACATATCTAACTTAGATACTTTTGCACTAATTAAGCATTTCTTTCTGTGTAGAAGGCAATTCTGGGTCAATTTAGCAGAACCTGTTACTGCAGAAGTCTATGGTGTCTGAGCTTTGGCAAGCCTGCCAAAACTAAGTTTCCATGCTTCCACTCAGAATATCTAAAAATTTAACATAAAATAACTTTGAACTAATGTAAAGTAGGTACTAGTGATCGATCTAATATAATACAATACAGAAATTCAAAACCATCTACCTATGCAACTTTAATGTCAAGCACCTGGCTAGGAAGCAAGAAGTATATTTGTGTAAGTCATCGGTTTGACTCGAGTTGGATATCAGGTAATGTTGCTGGAGGTCCGGTCTCCCAGTTGGGCAGCACTATAATATCGCCATGAGTGTGTAGTGTCACAGGTCGGTACCTGTCCTGATATGACCTTAGATGTTGTCAGGAGGTAAAATGCCAAAAACCAACCCAGTGTCGTCTCCCATTTTATCGCCCACTGGGCTGAATAGGAGCCATGATAGGTGAGCATGAGGAGACGGGCAGGGTAATGTCGCTAACCTCCGCTAGGTGAACATGATCTCCTGTTCCTCCTCCCACCTTCCCACAGACGCACACTCTCATTCCACCCCCACCCGCACACCCACCCCCATACCCCTGCCCAACCCCCAGCCCTCAACCCCACCCTCAACCCACCTCCACACCGACCATCTCAATGGACCCCAGTTTACTACGCGACAATAACAATGTTTGCTAATGAGGTCATTATACAATTACCAACAAGTTAGCGCAATATGTATAACCACATATTAGAAAAGCACACAATTAAATGTGGTCAAGCAGATGCCAGCAAAAGCGAAGAAATGACCAGTACCTGGCCAAAGTAGCTAAGCCAATAACATTTCTACAGGAATAAACACTTTTGGAACATGTGTAAAGTGAACTCCTGAAAGGGAAATTGTTAGGACCATGACACCCAATATGTATATCTTATTTAATGGTCGTATTTCTCTACATCATCCTTATTCATTTGGAGAATCTGGGATACATTCCGTTATGCAGGTCACCACGACTTCATTTGATGGGCACTGTGTCATTTGTATTATTTTAGCATAGTTTGTAATGACAGTTTTAGGGGTCATGCAACGTTTACAACATGTCCACAGTAATACTAAGTCTACGACCAGGGAAGGAGGGTTGGTGTCAGTTAAGTACAACTTTTATGGGTTAATGAAATATTTATATTTGTCAGTAACTGTTTGTATTTAATTAGTTTTTTAGTTGCATAAGTGGGGGAATTTTCAATCGTGGTATTTGTTCTTCCTCATTCCCCTGCTCCTCGCACTATATTATTAATGCTGACACCCACACTAGGTTGTGACAAGCATATATTGTTATGTCATTGGTTTGACCCGACCAGGGTTCAACCCCAGTGAAGGTGGGTCCTCAGCTCATTCTGCCACCCAGTCTGGAGCTGTAGCAATATATAAATTGATGGCTACGACTTTACGAGGTTGGAACAGTCTGGAATGATGCTATGAGTAAGATTACCAATACCATTTCGAAATGTACCATCAGTACCAATTTAATATGGTCGAATAAGTTGTTCGGTATCGTGTAAGATTCATTGGATATTGTATATTTACCAATGCTATTTTTCAGTGTTGACTGGAAAAGTTTCGCTCTTGTGTCTTACCTTTTCCTTGAAAATGTTTTAAAATGTGAACGACCCCTTACTAACAAAAACTCTTGGGCTGGACTGGGTTTAGTTGGGCTGATCACTTTGGGTGATTCCTTAGTAACAAGGACTCTTGGTCTGGACTTGACTGAGCTAGACGGAGAACTTTGGGTGCTACCTTAGTAACACAAACTATTGGGATGGACTGGCCTGACTTGAGCTGATAACTTAGGGCAAGGAATCTTGGCCTGAGCTGAGATGAGGTATACTGACAACGTAGCATGATGCCTTATTAACAAGGACTCTTGGGCTGGATTGGGCTGACTTGAGCTGATAACTTTGGATGATGCCTTAGTAACAAGGACTCTTGGGCTAGACTGGACTGAGGTAGGCTGACAACGTAGCATGATACCTGAGAACAAGGACTCTTAACCTTGACTGGGGTGAGGTAGGCTGAGAACGTTGCCTGTTACCTTTGTAACAAGGACTCTTGGGCTTGACTGGAGTGAGGTAGGCTGACAACGTTGACTGTTACCTTAATAACAAGGACTCTTGAGCTGGACTGGGCTGAGGTAGGCTGACAAGGTAACATGATTCCTTAGAAGAAGGACTATTGGTAGGACTGGGCTGAATTAGGATGACAAGGTGACACGATGCCTTAGAAGAAGGAATATTGGTCTGGACTGGGCTGAATTACGATGACAAGGTAACATGATACCTTAGAAGAAGGAATATTGGTCTGGACTGGGCTGAATTAGGATGACAAGGTGACATTATACCTTAGAAGAAGGACTATTGGTCTGGACTGGGCTGAATTAGGATGACAAGCTAACATGATACCTTAGAAGAAGGACTATTGGTCTGGACTGGGCTGAATTAGGATGACAAGGTAACATGATACCTTAGAAGAAGGACAATTGGTCTGGACTGGGCTGAGGTAGGCTGACAAGGTAACATGATACCTTAGTAAGAAGGACTCTTGGTCTGGACTGGGGTGAAATAGGCTGACAAAGTAGCCTGGTACCTTAGAAATAAGGACGCTTGTTGTGTACTGAGCTGAGGTAGGCTGATAACTGTGGAGGTTACCTTAGTAACAAGGACTCCTTGGCTAGAATGGGCTGATCTGGGCTGCGATGGGCTTGGCTGCAGAGCCTCCTATGCCCATGGCGGGCAGCCTTTGTCACATGGATGATGTTAGTCTGTGTAGGCGGGCAGTTGCTGCTTTGCAAACAAAGCCGCTCCATATAAGATTACGCTCACTTTGTGTGTCTTTTGAGGGGCTGAGGGGGGCAGGGATGCCCAGTAATTGACGGTGTGCTGTGTGATGGCTGCGCCCAGTGCATGTGTCTCAATTGATGTCACTGTGGGGAGTTGAATAGGCTCGGCTACGGCGTCAGGTCGCTATTGTCCAAACTCGCTGATGTACTCCGATGTCTTTCGGCTAATATACTTCCTGTTGGTGTTCTTTATGGCCTCTACAAGGTCACATTGGAAAACAAACAATCAGAGCGAGGCAAAGATACTAAGAGAACCAGCGCAGGCTTTAAAACCAGCAACACAATATGCAACAGAAAACCCATGAAATATTTCCAAAGGAAATAAAAAAACACTACTGACAAGTCTGAACATGTTGAAAACAAATAGATAGTAACCTGAGGGTGAGTCCAACGCACTAAATGAACCGGCGCAGGATCTAAAAAGACCAATAACACCCCAGGGAGAAAAGGCATGACATATTGAAAACTACAATTTGAAAAGATATAGATCAAATGAATATTGAAAGAGCCAACAAATGTACCAAACTAAACTGTCCTATTGCACACGCAGAATAAGTATGCTATACATACACAGAAACAATATATGAGGATAACCACTGGGTGTACCAAAATAAACCCCCCAATACCACAAGCAGAACAGTATGCTACACATACACAGAAACAACATATGACGATAGCGAATGGGTGTACCAAAATAAACCCCCCAATACCACAAGCAGAACAGTATGCTACACATACACATAAACAACATATGATGATAGCGAATGGGTGTACCAAAATAAACCACCCAATACCACAAGCAGAACAGTATGCTACACATACACAGAAACAACATATGACGATAGCGAATGGGTGTACCAAAATAAACCCCCCAATACCACAAGCAGAACAGTATGCTACACATACACATAAACAACATATGATGATAGCGAATGGGTGTACCAAAATAAACCACCCAATACCACAAGCAGAACAGTATGCTACACATACACAGAAACAACATATGACGATAGCGAATGGGTGTACCAAAATAAACCACCCAATACCACAAGCAGAACAGTATGCTATACATATACAGAAACACCATATTATGATAACAAATGGGTGAACCAAAATAAACCCCCCAATACCACAAGCAGAACAGTATGCAACAACAGTGACAGTGCAAACACATGGTAACTTTATAGTCCTGCCCCACAGGGAAACCAGGCTGCCAGCACCATGACCTGATATCCCACTCATTCACTTTATCCTGACACTGAGCCAACCAGTCCTTGCCCTATCCTAATAATGCTGAGCGCCAGGGTAGGACAATACAAGTATCAATTTTTAATTCATTGATTTGACTCGACCAGGATTCGAACCCACACACTCATGGGTTCGGTTCTCCCGATCTCCCAAAACAGGAGACGGATGCTCAACTCATTCGGCCACTCCGTCTTCTGCCAACATATGAGGATAGTGACTGGATCTACCAAAATAGCCCAGCTAAGGAACTGTTAGTGTTAGCATTATTGGCTTGTTTTGTGGGATAATTTAAATATTGATGATGCGCGAGAAGGAAGAACAGAGGCAGATGTGGGAAAACTGAGGTGTTTATTTGTGACGCCTCGGGCAATATACAGAGAACAGTGAGAAGAACAAAAACATATGAGAAAATGTAAGGTAACGGTACAAGCAGGGCAACAGAGGAGGTAACACAGGCTGAGGAGGCAGACAGCAATAAGAGGGGCTCATGAGGAGCAACAGGCTCGTGAGGAGCAATAAGTAAGGGGGCTCATGAGGAGCAGAGGATAAAATAGAGGAGGGGCTCAGAAGGAGCAGTGTCAGAGTTCGTAGAGGGGGGGCCGAGGAGCCCTCCGCCGCAGAGGGGGGAGGGTAGAGGAGGGAAAGTTGGGTGGGTGGGTGGAGAAGAAGAAGGCAGAGAGCTGGAAGGCGGCTGGAGGCTGAGTGGCTGAGGGAGGCCGGCGGGCGGCCTTATAAGGGGGGAAGTGAGCAGTGGCAGGAGAGGCGTGAGTCGCTCAGGGCCGGGGGAGGGCGAGGGTGAGCAGCGGGCGTCGCGCGAGGCGTGAGTGCTGGGTGAAAGCCCGGGTAGAGGGGGGGGGGGGGGGGGTGAGTCGTTCTCCCTTCCCTCGCATCAAACGAAATGCTTCGCATTATGACCGATGCGCGAGAAGGAAGAACAGAGGCGGATGTGGGAAAACTGAGGCGTTTATTTGTGACGCCTCGGGCAATATACAGAGAACAGTGAGAAGAACAAAAACATATGAGAAAATGTAAGGTAACGGTACAAGCAGGGCAACAGAGGAGGTAACACAGGCTGAGGAGGCAGACAGCAATAAGAGGGGCTCATGAGGAGCAACAGGCTCGTGAGGAGCAATACAGTAAGGGGGCTCATGAGGAGCAGAGGATAAAATAGAGGAGGGGCTCAGAAGGAGCAGTGTCAGAGTTGGTAGAGGGGGGGCCGAGGAGCCCTCCGCCAAAGAGTAAGGAGAGGGCTCGAGGCGCGCCCGAGGCGGGGGCGCGGGGCGCCCGAGGCGGGGCCCGGAGAGGTGTGAGGTGCGGGTTCCCTGTGTGGGCGGGAGTGTCCGGGGCCTACGTCGACAAGGGGCGGGCGGCCAAAAATAGAGGAGGCCCGCTCCTTGGGGGGATCCGGTGAGGAGGTCCGGCGAGGCTGTGACTGGGCGGCGCTGCGATCGGTGTTCGCTGGGAGGTTGTCGGTGGACGGCATGGTCGGCGGCGGTGTTGTCTGGCAGAGGGTTCCTCGTGAGGCGAGGCTGGGCTGGGCTGTGGTCCGAGGTGGTGGTCCCCGGCTGTGACTGGGCGGCGCTGCGATCGGTGTTCGCTGGGAGGTTGTCGGTGGACGGCATGGTCGGCGGCGGTGTTGTCTGGCAGAGGGTTCCTCGTGAGGCGAGGCTGGGCTGGGCTGTGGCCTGAGGTGTGAGGTCCGAGGTGGTGGTCCCCGGCTGTGACTGGGCGGCGCTGCGATCGGTGTTCGCTGGGAGGTTGTCGGTGGACGGCATGGTCGGCGGCGGTGTTGTCTGGCAGAGGGTTCCTCGTGAGGCGAGGCTGGGCTGGGCTGTGGTCTGAGGTGTGAGGTCCGAGGTGGTGGTCCCCGGCTGTGACTGGGCGGCGCTGCGATCGGTGGTCGCTGGGAGGTTGTCGGTGGACGTCATGGTCGGCGGCAGTGTTGTCTGGCGGAGGGTTCCTCGTGAGGCGAGGCTGGGCTGAGCTGTGGTCTGAGGTGTGAGGTCCGAGGTGATGACCCCGGCTGTGACTGGATGGCGCTGTGATCGGTGGTCTCTGGGAGGTTGTCGGTGGAGGTCGCGGGGCTGTCGGCAGTGGTGAAGGTGAGGCGCCGGGAAGGGCCCCCTCGGGCCGGCCGTGGGGAGGCCGGCGGATCAAAAATCCGCCGAGGCGGCCGGGGTCTGTGCTCCCCGGGGCGGTGCCTGGGCGGCCCGGGAGCCCTTCCGTCCACGTCCTTTCCCTTGAGGCATGTTGAAGCTGAGGCGTAGCAGCGATCCGAGGTGGAAAAAGAGGAGAGCTGGAAGGCGGCAGGGGGGCGAGAAGAAGAAGGCAGAGAGCTGGAAGGCGGCTGGAGGCTGAGTGGCTGAGGGAGGCCGGCGGGCGGCCTTATAAGGGGGGAAGTGAGCAGTGGCAGGAGAGGCGTGAGTCGCTCAGGGCCGGGGGAGGGCGAGGGTGAGCAGCGGGCGTCGCGCGAGGCGTGAGTGCTGGGTGAAAGCCCGGGTAGAGGGGGGGGGGGGGGGGTGGTGAGTCGTTCTCCCTTCCCTCGCATCAAACGAAATGCTTCGCATTACGACCAAGTCTATATATTAGCGATTGGCCCCCCCCAAAATAGCCCAGTTAAGGAAATATTAAGTCTAGCATTTGGCGAAATTAAATATGGGTGAATCTAAGTAATAGTAGAGTGGAAGATGATGGGCGTTTTACTAGGAGGTCAAACCCAAATGAACAAACACACACTGATAGGCACTGCAACGTCGACTTTTCGGAAAGTTCCTTCACTGCCTGATTATGATGATGTCCGAGATGGAATTAGTGGTTAATTGGAAGTAATCAGCTGATAATTAATTGCCAGTGATGATATTGTAGTAGTCTGAACATTAGCTCTACTATCACGCAGTAGCAGCGGAGACTACGACGCCACCAGCGCAGTACTACTACACTGCGCTAGGTGGCGGCACGGGTCCCCACCGGTCAGACCCCAGCTGGGCTGACCTCTACTGCGTGTGGTTGACCCACCCCCCCACACACACCTATAGAGTCGATGTGGGATCTGGCGAGTCAGGGGGCGGGTCAGACAACTACTGACGCCGCGGAGTGCAGATGGTTCAATAAACCCAAGGTGAAGCGTACACTGAATTGAATCTTGGTGTTCTTCTGTGTGAAAGAGTGAGAGTCGGACGGCCGTGGGCCATTACAATATTGTCTGGATAGGTGAACAGAGCCGAACAAAACAAACCACTGAATTCGGGGTGAACGGAAACGCAAAGCTTAAAGATCCATGTGCTTTTAAGAGGTGTTTCCGGCAAAAACATCTGCCCTGTCAGATAGTTGAAATGATAGTAATATTACTGGTAGCGCAAATGGTGTACGTTATATATGACTGAAAGATCATATGTCTACCTACTTCATTCAATATGTGCTTAGAGGGCGAGAGGCAATCTGAATGCTGCAGAATCCTAGGTTAACTTCCAATTTTCTAAAGCAAAAGAAGTTCCCAGAATTAATCGAACATAAGGAAACTGGTTATTGTTCTACTTGATTAAATGTATTGCTTCTTATAAGGGATAGACATATACTGTGCACAATGTGCTGCACACAATGCAGCACAGTCCACTTCCCCATCAGCACGTACAAATCAAATGTGATCGCTCCAATGGTTGGAAAGCCAGTGCATCGGCTCTAACAAAATATGTATTCAGAAGAATATAATATCCCCCCCCCCCGCAAAAAAGTTAATGCAATAGAAAATGTCACTGTTCAAGCCTACGATGGCTACCATGTTGATGTGCTGGACAATATTCTGTATGTATTCTCCCTTCAAATATCTCGTAAGCTAAACATTTAAACTAAGTGGTATGTCAAGGCAATGTACTGGAAGTGGTAATGGTGACCCTTATGTAGCTATCGGAGGAAAATATTGCAGAAACTCAGAAACCCTCGGATTATACAAGTTTAATCGAGGAAGCATAATATTTTCAAAAAACAAAATACTTACCTGGATTTAATTCTAAATATATAATTTAGATAGGTACTGATGCATTTTTTAGCCATTTGTTGGCATATCGACTATAATTGAATAGAAAATGCTACTGATTAAGCCTTTGTTCTCATACTTGTGGCACGCTTGCCAATAGTAACAATGCGGGTTTTCACTTTAAATGTCTCATTTGATAACCAGTTAAAATAAAGTTACTTCAACATAAATAAGGTAGAGTACAACGATCAATTAAATGTATCTATATCAGAAAATGGCAGAAACCCATCTGGGAGTATTCAATATCCTGGAAATATTGCATATTCTGAAATTATTGAATGCACTCTTTGTCTGTGCTCTTTGAAATACCCAATCATCATCACCAACATGCTGTCGGTCACGATGCGACAAAGACTGCTTTCATTACCTGACTGCCTCTCTGCTGTGAGATTTGCATCCATGAGTCGGTCTTAATGTCTCTCAGCTTCAGGTTTACATTTCATGAAAGCTGCCGGTGAAATTGTTGAAGTGTTGCTGGCTTTTGCAAGTTACCAGCGGCACTCTCTCGGGGAGCAAATAGAGGTTTCACACCGGCAAGAACATGTCAAGACAGGCGCAAAACTATTTGTCCCTGCAGTGGCTGGTCAGGCGATGTTGGGAGTTCCATACATCAACCACCCTTAATGCTGCCACAGTGACATGGTTTTCTGTTTAGGGTTTGCTCCCTTAGCCTTCGGTTCTGTCAAGAACCTGTACCACAAGGCAGTGGTTTACGACTCTGCAAGGCAGGGGCGTCAAACTCCCGGAGGTATTGCTATACCTGCACTACCTGCATACCAATCATACATGGTGTAATAAGTGATAATATTCCTGAAAAGAATCATACCTTACTTAGCCGGTCCAAAGCTAAATACAGTATAATCCCGTTAAACCAAACTTGAAGGGACCCTAGGAATCTCTTTGGATTAACCTATCATTGGTTTAACCGAGCTTTGACTTTGACTTTGACTTAGCTTTGACTTAGCTTTGGCAAAGACGTGTATGTGGACACTTTGATTATTGTTTTTTTATGTATATACAGTACAACCCCGTTAAACTAAGGTTGGTTAAACTAAACGATCGGTTAATCAAAACATTTATCAATGGCCGGGCAAAATACTACCATTTATCATATACAAATGTATCGAATGACCTTATAACCACATGGAAGTTTGGTTTAACCGTACCGGAAGTGGTCTCTGGCCCGACAATCTTGTTTGGATTAACTGATCCTTTGGATTAACCGACTTTGCTTTAACCAACTTGTTTATATGATAAATTGTAGTATTTTGCCGGGCCGCCGAAATAAGTTTGGAATAACCGATCTTTTGGTTGAACCGAGCTTGGTTTAACAGGGTTGTACTGTAGCTTCATTCTGGTAGACCATGGGCAAGAAAGAAAGCATGTAATTAAAAAAGTTAGAATTCCTAATAACAAAATGATTAGATTGGGGATTACCTAAAGAAGGTTATGTGATCCTTTGCTTGGGAGGTTCATGATGTTTACCTATTAGGGTGGATTGCTCACTCATAACTGTCTTTTATAATTAGTGAGTTATGTGCACCTTCCGCCGCGCCTTTAATGGGTTATCAATATGTGAATGATTGGTTTAGGGTCAACTTCAGTTTAGTGCATCATAGAATCCTCCATCAAAGGGGTAAGCGTCTTTAAATTGAGTATATTAATCACATATTAACCCCCACAGAAGGCATGTCAATAGGAGGTCATGCATTGTTATAAGGAATGGATAAATAGCAGCGAGTAATGAGATAAGAATCACACAATTACATAACATACATGTAGACGTAAAACATACAGATATACATAGACATATACATAGGGGTAAACATAGACGTATGTATATAAATAGAGATAGACATATTTTACTTACAATGTCCATACACAATAGACACACATAAATTAAGTCGTTGACACAAATATGAATTATATATACAGTGTACCAGTGGAAGATATTTTGATCAAATTATAAATGTACAGCTGTATCGTGCGTCCGGCTATCTTAGTGTTTTTTTTTGTTTTTTTAATGTTTTTATTGAGGCTGTATTTATACTGTCCATAGCATATAAGCCCGGGTACCCAGGCTTGTATATAGTTGATGTGCTAATGTGTCTGGAATGAAGTTATAACACGTATTGTGAATATTCATATGTGTTAACTGCAGTACTAATGTTTGATAGATAACTTTATTCTGAAATCAAAAAAAAATCAGGATTTGTTAAATACAACTATCCCCAAGGATGTCGGATATGGACATGTTTATGTCTACATATAATGCACACGGGATTCTGGGGATATTATGGGAATGAATATATTGCTCGAGTGCATGCGGTGTAGAAGGGTCTAAAAGGATATGGTGGTTGTTGCTAGAGCAGCCTGTTGGGCGGGTGGGGTGCATTGAAGTAGGGAGCAAGCCTGTTTGCGATGTCACGTGACCACCCCCGGCTGGCTGCTTGGCCCAGATTGTTACTTGAGCGAAGACATGCACAGCTGAGTTCCGGCTGCACCAGCTTACAAACTTGCAGCTTTGGTTGTGGACCTACGTGCTGTATGCGGAGACGAACACACACTACCAATGGGTAGTAAATGCAAAATTCAGTAAGAAGAGTGTGAAATCAGAAACTAAAGGCCCTGTCACATTACGGCGTATGGCGGGAGCATATTGAAAACCTACGTAGGTCCTGCGCGTGCCGGCCTATGATGACATTTGGTGACCTTTCGGGTGGTTTTGAGCGTATGTGGAACCTACGAGGAGCGTACGAGGAGCGTATGGGAGCGTATGGGAGCGTGCTGTGACATTTTTTGACAGTATGGGCCATACGCCCTCATAGGTCGGTTTTTTTTGAGCATGCACAAACAAATTTGGACGGACGGATTTATGAAAGCGTATGGCGGCGTATGCCTCATACGCTTCACATACGCCGGCATCTGGCGGCATCTGGCGGTGTATGAGTAGCGCATGAGTAGCGTATGCGTAGCGTATGAGTAGCGTATACGGCGTATGCCGACGTATATGACGTAACGCGCTTACGCCGCCATACGCTCCCGCAAAAAACCCTAATGTGACAGCCCCTTAAGGCAGATACTTGTGAAGAAATGGATAATTCCTGCGAGAAAAGTGGCCTGTTCTGAGCTACTGACGTGGCAGTCCAGGAGAGAACAACACATTGTCGTAGTGGAAGATGAGGAGGAGAAGGCTCTTTGTGCACAGTTAGACAAAAGACGCTGTGAAAAAGGAGTTGCGGGCGGCACTGGAAGACTCGTCTACAGAGGAAGACGATGGTGGGCGTTCCCGCTGCGCTTGTGACATGCACGCACAACGGAAACAACAGGCAAGAAAGGAAGACACTGGCACCAAGAGCCGTACATCTGAGGACGCGGATGATGTTTAGAGTTGAAGCAGTTCTACACAGGATTCAAGCAGCAGTACAATCACGACACATATCAGAAAACAGAAAAAGAACAACAAGGACAAGAGGAACAAGAAAAAGAAGAACAGGAAAAAGAAGACCAATAAAAGAAGAACAAGAAACGGAAGAACACGGAAAGGAAGAACAAGAAAAAGAAGAACACAAATAAGAGGAACAAGAACAAGAAGAACAAGAAAAGAAGAAAAAGAGCAGTAAGTTCTGAAACAACTTAAAGACAGAACCTGCAGTGCCAGAAGTCAGCCCTCCCTGGTCTACACACGACCCGGCAGTCTGTATCCTTAGTTTGTCGCAGTGGCAGTCCCCCTACCATTAAGGATGTGCCTACGGTAATCTAACCACGCACACCCCCCGCGACCCACACCCACCCACCCCCCACCGCCGCCACCTTTGGGGGGGAAAACCATGTATATAAGCAGTTATTTAGCGGGTTCCCCGTTAGAAAATGGGTAGACGCCCTACCGGGCGGACACATTGAGGCTCTCTGAGAACACCCGTCCCATTACATCCGGTAGTTAACACCCCACCCCCACCCCCACCCACCACCCCCACCCCCCCAGTTCCCTCTCCCACTGCGCTGGGACTTCCACTGCGCCACCCCCCACTTTAGTGTTGCCACCTATATACTTCCACCGCCCAACCCCCACCCACACTTGTTCCTCCCACTGCGTCCCGCCTTAGTGCTGCCACCTATACACTTCCGGTCTAGTCACCACGTGAGACGCTGCCGATTTGTAAGCGCCCTGCTGTCTGCTGCGTGGGTTAGATAGGGGCCGACTCACAAAGACCAGTCCTCGTCTATACACCGGGTTTGATTGGAGGAGAGCTCAGTTGCTTCTTTTTGAAATGGTTGGGTGGGTGTGGTGGTGTGTGGAGGTTGCGGTTGAAGCGTGTCCACTTCCTGTTAATTGTGTCATGAGGTCGTGCGTGCAATCCCTTATGCCCCTGTCACACTACGACGCTTCTCCCGGCGATCCGTCAGCGTTGGAAATAAAATCTTGCGCGTCGAGAAACGTCAAACTTTTCGGCGGTTTGGGGGAAAAGATCGGCGTCAGCGCGGCGCGTTGTGTGCGCGCCGCCAACGTGTGTCGACGTGCTGGGAAAAAAAAAAAAAAAGTTTGGCGCGACGTCTTCATTTAACCTTAAATGTTGCTAGGGTGTAAAACAAAAACGGCCCAGTTTGCGCAACGCGTGAGCAACGACCCTCCCGCGCGCGCGCCGTCTTCGTACCGTTCCCATAACGTTATGCCGGCGCGTCCAACGCAGCGCGACGCGCGCCTAACGTCCTTACCCATATATTTGCGCGCGCTGGCGGTCGTTGGAGAGTTTTGGACATGTTCAAAACCTTGGGCGACCGGCAACGCGCGCCGACTTCCGCCGGCGACTCGCCGGCGACAAAGAAGTGTACCGACGTGTACCGACGCGCCCATAACGCGCCACCAGCGCTTCTCGATATTTCACCAAATATCGCCCAAAAAGACCACACGTTGACGGGTCGCCGGCGAGAAGCGTCGTAGTGTGACAGGGGCATTAGTGGTTTACACATGACCACATCTGGTTAGTTGTGTCATGTGGTCTTGGGTTCAATCCAATAGCATTTCTAGCATGACCACTTCCGGTTAGCTGTGTCATGTGGTAGTGGGTTGAATCCCTTAGCCATTAAAGCATGGCCACTTCTGGTTAGTTGTGTCATATGTGTGCAGGTTCGATCCCTTAGTGGTTGTTGCAAGACCACTTCCGGTTAGTTGTGTCATATGGTCGTAGGTTCAATCCCTTAGTGTTTGTTGGATGACCACTTCCGCATAGCTGTGCGATGTGGTCATGGGTTCAATCCCTTAGTGGTTGTAGCGTGACCACTTCCGGTTAGTTGAGTCATGCAGTTGTGGGTTCAATCCCTTAGCAGTTGTAGCATGACCACTTCCGGTTAGTTGTGTCATTTGGTCGTGGGTTCAATCCTTTAGCAGTTGTTGCGTGACCACTTCGGTTTATTGGTGTCCTGTGGTCCTGGGTTCAATCCCATAGCATTTCTAGCATGACCACTTCCGGTTAGTTGTGTCATGTGGTGGTGGGTTCGATCCCTTAGAAGTTGTAGCATGACCACTTCCAGTTAGTAGTGTCATGCGGTTGAGGGTTCAATCCCTTAGTGGTTGTAGCCTGGCCACTTCTGGTCAGTTGTGTCAAGTGGTAGTAAGTTCAATCCGTTAGCTGTTGCAGCATGACCACTTCCCGTTAGTTGTGTCATGCGGTTGTGGGTTCAATCCCTTAGCAGTTGCAGTGTGACCACTTGCGGTTAGTTGAGTTATGCAGCCGTGGGTTCAATCCATTAGCGGTTGTGGCATGATCACTTCCAGTTAGTTCTGGCATGCTGTCGTGCGTTCCATCCCTTAGAGTTTGTACCATGATCACTTCCGGTGAGTTGTACCATATGGTCGTGGATCAATCGCTTAGAGGTCGTAACATGACCACTTCCAGTTAGTTGTGGCATGCGGTCATGTGTTCAATCCCTTAGCAGCCGTAGCGTGTCCACTTCCAGTTAGTTGTGTCATGTGGTCATGGGTTCAGTCCCTTGTAGTTTGACCACTTCTGGTTAGTTGTGGCATCTGGTTGTCAATTCGATGATCCCCTTGCTTATGTTACTAGATGTCATTAATAGAAGCCTGTCTGTTTGGGTTTTGCATCCTAGCAATATGTAAGGTCATATCAGGATGGGTACTGACTAGTGACAATGCAGACGCATTGGCAACTTTATAGTGCTGTCCCCCTGGGATACCAGGCCGCCATCATCATGGCCTGATATTCCACTCAGTTATATTATCCTGACCCTGAGCCAACCAGTCCTTGCCCGATCTCAAGAATACCCAACGCCAGGCTATGATGCAACAATTATGAATTCTTAAGTCATCTGTCTGAGTCGACTAAAGTTCGGACCCCTGGATTGGAATCGCATGATCTACCAAAGCTGGAGACGGATGTTATTAATATAATATGACATCACAACAGTTGTAAACAGTTTCTGAGAAGTATCCATATATGAAGTGTGACTATATTACTTTCCTGCGTGTCCTGTGCTTCTAGTAAACCCATCGGACAGATAACCTTGCTTGGTAGTATTTACATGTTAGATATAGTTATTCTCATTAATGTAGAATGCGTGTGGTTATAGATGACAGTGAGATTCCATGAGAAGACAACACAAATACCTGACAACCCAATATCCTGTTAGATAGTCAGTTGTTTAATAATCACAAATATAGGCCTAAATACTGGTCAAACAATATATACTTGGGGAGAACAGTACAGCCTGGCATGCTTGGTTGTCATCATAGTGGTTTTAGAGATCCACTCATGGTTGATTGACAGCACAAACAAAGTACAGGTACAGATCACACAAACATTAGGTGGGAGAGACATCCCCCAGCCCCTAATCCACCTGCATCCTATTGCCTATTTGTTTGTTGGGGATATCCTTATGTGGCTGTGTTAACCCTCTGCTCACTGTGTCCCTGCGGTTCCTAGTATAACCCTTTCTTGTACTTGGCCTTATAGTCGGAGATTGTTGAAATATATGAAGTTGTGTTTCTCGAATATAATGTATTATAATCTGCAGGCCGCCATCATTGACTAACACATATGCTTAGAGCAATATTTGAATTTGCGCTTCTCAAATATAATGTTTTATAATGCGCAGGCTGCCATCATTGACTAACATGTATACTTAGAGCAATATATGAAGTTGCGCTTCTCAAATATAATGTTCAGGCAACACATATGCTTAGAGCATTATATGCTTATAGCATTATATGAAGTTGCGCTTCTCAAATATAATGTTTTATAATGTGCAGGCTGCCATCATTGACTAACATGTATGCTTAGAGCAATATATGAAGTTGTGCTTCTCGAATATAATGTATTATAACGTATTATAATGTACAGGCCGCCATCATTGACTAACACCTATGCTTAGAGCAATATATGAAGTTGTGTTTCTCGAATATAATGTATTATAATGTACAGGCCGCCACCATTGACTAACACCTATGCTTAGAGCAATATATGAAGTTGTGTTTCTCGAATATAATGTATTATAATGTACAGGCCCCCATCATTGACAAACACGTATGGTTAGAGCAATATAGGAAGCTGCGCTGCTCGAATATAATGCATTATGATGTGCAAGCCACCTTCATTGACTAAGCCCTATGCTAAGAGCAATATATAAAGTTGCATTTCTCAAATATTTCGGGCAAACGTCATGGAATAACATATATCCCTAAAGCAACGTATGGAGAGTTCAGGCGAACATCCTGCGAATGCCATTCCAGAAATTGAGATAAACATTGTAGTCAAACCTGTGATGCGCGGCAAGGAAGGACGAGGAGGCGGAAGTGGAAAAGAGAGCATTTTATTGGGTGAATGCCCGAGGCGTTTCATGAACATACAGTGTAATAAGTCAAGTACAGGTAAAGGTAAAATATAATTGTTTGATGCATGCTCATGCTGAGAGCGTCAAATGTGAGCGTAATGTCAGGCAATGTCAGGAGAGAGGAGAGGGCTCGAGGGGCCGCCGAGGGAGCGAGGCGGGGGACGTAAGCGTGGACCGCCTCGGAAGTCCATGTCCCCTGGGCCATGATGTCGGAGATGTGGACTCCGGCGGTATGGCAGGCCTGGGCGGCGCCCCGGTGGAGGCTGTGGAGAGTGAAGGCCTCGGCCCCCCGGACACCTCGGGCGTGAAGGGCGCCTCGCATGAGGGCAGTGAGTGTGCGCGGGTCGAGGGGGCGACCGGAGGGCATGATGAACGCCGGGGTGTCGGGAGGCGCGGGGCACTGCCGGGTGGCCGCGTTCCAGGCGGCCAGAGGGCAGAGGCCCGGCCTCGGGCAGGCAGCGATGAAGAGGGCGACGGCGCCCGAGGGCCCGGATATGGTCTTTGAAGTCCTGACCGTGACCCGGAGGCCGCCGGGGGCAGGGGCGTCGTCGCAGCGGGTGATGGTGTGGGGGCCCCCCCAGCCCTCGGGACTCGGCGACAGCAGGTTGGATTGTCGGAGCATGCCGAAGTACCCGAGGAGAAGGGCGGCCCGAGGGGTGAGTGAGGCTGGTCCCGCGAGGGCGAGGTGGGAGATGACGAGGGCGAGCAGAGGAGGCGTCAGAGGGGGCGCCCGGCGAGGCGCGTCGGTCGAGGCGCGCTCGGCACCTCGGCAGACGTCCTTGGCGAGGGCAGAGTCGAAGGCGGTGGTTGACCCTCCGGCCGCCCCGGTCCAGGTGCGCGCCCCGGAGAGGGCGTTCTTGATGGAGGCCGGGGCGAGGCCTCGGGCGTGGAGGCAGGCAGTGTAGCCGGCGATCTGGAAGTCGGTGGGGGCGAGGGGGCGAGCCCTCGGGCCACACAGTAGGTAACGTAGTCGCGGGCCTGGCGCCGGCGATTCCTCCATGTCGAGGGGGCCAGGGAGGCGAGGCGCAGGCGGGCGATGTCCTCCACCTCGGCCGGGGGAAAACCTGCATCAGAGGCCTGGGTTAAAGGGGAAGGCATCATGGGAAGGGGATATGCTGTGGAGCCCGAGGCGGGCGATGCCGGCGCGGGCCACCTCGGCCCAGGGTCCGTCCAGGTGGGCGCGGCTGAGAGCGTCGGCGAGGACGAGCTCGGCGTCGGGCTTGTGGAGAATGGTGAGGGTAAAACATCGGGTCGCCGCGAGGAGCCAGAGCTCCCGAGCACAGGTCCCGAGGGTAGCATCGCGGGCGCGGCCCGAGGTGAGGGAGGTGGCGGAGGCCATGTTGTCTGTGTTGATCACGATGGTGGCCCGCGCCACGTCCTCAGGGATGAGGGCGCGGAGTGCAACCACGAGGTTGACGGCCTCCAACTCGTGAATGTCGGGGAACCGCGCCCGGAAGTCGAGGGTGTACCCTCGGGCGTAGCAGTGGGTGGCGGAGTAGGCGCCTCCGCCCGTGAGGCAGGAGTCGCACTCTATGACGTGGATGCACCCTGCTGGGGCGCGGAGGAGGTGGAGGCCGTTGGAGGCCGTTGGAGGCCCGGCCGTAGAGGGCGAACCACCTCAGGTCCCGGAGGGCGTCGTCGTCGAGGGTGAGCGAGGCGCAGCCGAAGCAGCGGCGGAGCGCCCCGAGGAGGCGACTCATGAACCTCCGGGCGGGGAGCACACAGCTGCCCACATGGTTCAGGCGCCCGAGGAGGCTCTGGAGCTCGCGGCGAGTTATGGCAGGGCAGGTGAGGCGGGCCTCGCAGGAGAGGATGAGGTCGTCGACTTTGTCGGGGGCGATGCGGACAGTCATCGCCTCGCTGTCGAGGGCAAAGCCCAGCCAGGTGAGGCGGACAGCGGGGGGGTGGCACTTCCCAGGGGCCACATCGAGCCCGAGGGTGGCAGCTAGGGCGAGGAAGGCGTCGAATGCCTGGCAGGCCCTGAGGTATGAGGCCTCGCACCCGACAAAGTCATCGACGTATACCAGTGTGTGGAAGCTGTCGCGCCTCATTATCCAGGCGACGGCCGCCGTCACACGGACGCAGGCGGCGCCCGAGGAGCGGCAACCAAAGGGGAGGGCAAGGTCGATGTATACCCTCTGGTTGAGGGTGATGCCGTAGAGGGGGCAGGCGAGGGGGTCGGCGCGGAGTTGCCGGTATGCGCGGGAGATGTCGGCTGACCAGAGGTATGCGCCGGAGCCCTCGCCCGTGAGGTGGCGCCCGAGGTCAGCGACTGAAGGGAGGGTGTAGGAGTGGGGTTTCCCGAGGTATTCCCGGCGGGGGATGCCGGCATTGACGCTGGCGCCGGGGGGGAAGGAGAGGTTGACGATGTGTCGCCTCTTGCCCGGGTCGGATTTGGGGCGGGTCATCATGGGGGAGACCTGGGTCGAGGGAGTGAAGGGAGGGATGGTGAAGGGGCCCGCGAGGGCGCCGAGGGCGAGCTCGGTTTTGATGAAGGCCTCTATGTGGGGGGCGTGCTCAGGGGCCTCGCGGTGGTTGGTAAAGGTAGGGCGGGGGGGGGGTAGAGGCGGAGAAGTTGGCGGGGAAGCCGAACTCGAGTAGGTCGAGGAGGGCGGGGTCGGGGTAGTTGCGGAGGCGGTCGCGCCAGGCGGTAATGTGGAGGCCAGAGGGGAGGGGGATGCGGGCGGCCACAAAATTAGGGAGGCCCGCTTCCCTGAGCGCGGTGTATGCGCGGGTGAAGGTGGGGTAGCGGGCCCAGGCTTCTTTGGAAGCATGGGGCCAGATAGCGAGGAGGGTGGGGCGGTATTGGTGGGGGGAGGGGCCGCAGGAGGGGGCGGCGGGGAGGGTGTCTTGGATATGGGGTTGAACGACGTCAGAGATGTGCTCGCTGAGGTCGTGGTGGGGGGTGGGGGGGGAGGGGTGGGGAGGGCGGAGGAGGAGCGGTAGGAGAGGTTCAGGGGGGCGGCGAAGGAGGTGGGGGAGGGGGGAGGGGTGGGGGGTGGGGTGGGGGGGGTCGGTGTCAGGGGGAAGGCCGGGGAGGAGGGTGAGGTAGGCTGTGTCGGCGGGGGAGGGTGTGGGGGGGGTGGGGAGGGGGGGGGAGGGGTGGGGGGGACGGAGGCGGGCGGCGTGGGGCTGGAGGGTAGAGATAAGAGAGAGACGGCGGGGCCTGTGGTGAGGTCGAGGCGGGGGGGGGCCGGGTGGTCGGCAGATATAAGAGAGGAGTGGCGGTTGGGTGCAGGGTGGCGGTGAGATAGAGGGTCTGTTGGGCCGCGGCGGGTGGCGGCAGGGGGGGGGGCTTTGAAGCCTGGTGTGGTGTGAGCGGTTGGGTGCTCTGCGGTCAGGGCGCGGGCGGGCCGGGCGGGCGGCGGGATGTGAGGGGGCGTGCGAGATGTGAGGGGGGCGGTGAGATGTGAGAGGGCGGGAAATCAGTGGGCGGTGAGATGTGAGGGTGGTCGGTTGTGGGTGTGCGTGGGTCGGCGTGGGGGGGTGGGTGGGGCCGGCTGGGTCCCTCCGGGCCGGGCTGGAGGGGGCGGCGGACTAAAAATCCGCCGAGGGGGCGGCGCCCCCCCGCTCCCGGGTTCGTTTGCTATTGCAGACGGCCTCGGAGTGCATTGTGAGGAACTTTCTAACGTTTGCACAGTATGCGCACGCATGTCGATACCTCGACGCCCCCTCCCCATGTGTCTCGCCGGCGCCTGCCCGGTCGCATGAGGCGGGGTCTCGGTTCCAGGAGGGGCATGGGACGCCGTGGGATTCCCGGAGGTAGGGCGTCCTGGTGTCGGTCTGGAGGCGGGGGAGGAGGGGTCTGGGGGCGGGGCGGGGGGGGGTCGGAGGGGCGGGCGGGGATGGGGGAGGGCGGCTGTGGGTGTGGTGAGGGCCTCCATCCTGAGCATGTTGATGGCGGCGGGGTCGTGCCAGCCGTGTGGGAGCCTACCGTCCGCGATCCAAGTGAATACCGTCTCGGAATAACGGCGGACGGTAGCCCATGGGTGGACGAGATTGTCCCGGTGGATGGTAAGGGCGTGGTGGCTGAGTCCGGGAAGGGAGTGGGCGGGGAAGGCGGGGTGCGCCTCCAGCATGCGGAGGGCGAGGGTGTACTCGTCCTTGGTCGCCTCCCCTCGCTTCACCGCCTTTCTCTCCGCCCCCCGCTCTATGAGGTCACAGGGGAAGATATAATGGGGGGAAATACCTTTCCATCGACCGGCGTTGTGTGTGTCGGCTGAGTCGAGTATTTCTCGAACAGCGTCTGCGGTGGAGGTGGCCGAGTGGGCGTGGGCGTCGCGGTGGTGGAGCGGGGGCGGCGCCTCGGATGTCTGAGAGGCGGATGCCCCTCCCCTGGTGAAGCGGATGTAGTCGGGGTGAATGGCCCCCGGGGCCGCCGGCAAGGGGGGCGGAGGCGGGTGAGCCCCCCCCACGGTGTGGCGGGGCATGCGGGGGGCGTTGATGTGCTGAGGCGGCGCCGGCGGGGGCGCGGCGGCCGCGGCGGGGGCGTGGTGGGGCGCGGCTCCGCGCTGGTCCCGAGCGTCGATGATGTCGAGCCTCGCCGTCATGCGTTCCATGGCCGCGACTGTGTCGAGTAGCGTGGCCTGCATGGTGCGCCCCCATTCGGATGGGGGGGTCGCCGGAGGCGGTCCTTGGGAGAGGGGCGGCCTGAGGGGGCGAGGAGGGCGCGGATGAGTGTGTCGATCCGGTCGATCCCGCCTCGGAAATGCACTGTGCCTCCCTGCGGGCGGCGCGCCTCCCCCGACCTCGTCCGTTAGGCATGTTGGGCGTGCAGAGAGGTGAGACCACGTGTAGAGAGGTGGGGCCGCGTGTAGAGAGGTGAGGCCAAAGAAAAAGAGGTATGAGGAGCGGAGTCTGTGGAGGCAGGAGGGCGAGTGGCCGGTGGAGAGGCCGGAGGGGGTTATAAGGGAAGGAGAGGGGGGGGGGGGGGGGGGGGGGGGGGGGGGGGGGGGGGGGGTTATGTAAGAGGGAGAGAGCTGGAGGAGAGGAGGAGGGGGGGGGGGAGAGAGCTAGAGAGGGGGGGGGGGGGGGGGGGTGCGTCCTCCCTCACCTCGCATCAAACGCAATGTGAGCATTACGACCAATGTGCCACCCATCCTCCTGGACTAACAGCTATGCATAGTGCAATATATCAAGTTCAATATAACTTCCTGCAATGTGCTTTCCACCCTCTAGGACTAACACCTCCACCTACAATAATATATAAAGGTGTGCTTCTCGAATATAACTTACTGTAACATGCGACCTGCCCTCGTGGACTAGCACCTCCACCTAGAGCAATATATGAAGTTGTGCCTCTCGAATATAACTCACTGTAAAATGGGGGCCGCATTTGTAGAGGAACACGTCATTATGCCTAGACCTGTGTGAAGTTGTTCCTCTTGAATATAACTTACTGTGATGTGAGGGCCACCGTCATGGACTAACACCTACATCTAGAGCAATATATAAAGTTATGCCTCTTGAATAGTGCTTGTGCTAACATGCTGGCTACCGTCATTGACTAATACCTATGCCTAGAGCTAGATAATATTATTAAGTTTACCTGTTGAATATAGATTTCTGAAACTTACTCTAACACTTATGTCTAGAGCAATATACAAAGGAGTGCCTCTTGAATATTACTCTCTCTAACATGTCGGTTTCCCTCATGGAGTAACACCTATTCAGACAGCAATATATGAAGTTAAGCCTCTTATTATTTGACCCTCCCCAACACTCAACAGAGAGAACATTATTTGGTTGAGATCGTTACCTCTGGCTTGCCAATATTTCTAGCTGACGGTCTATTTCTTATGGTCAACATTTCTAATGGGAGTGATAGTGATAGTGGTGCTCGAGCCATCTCAGTAGCTGCTCACAGTGGCTTTGCCTAAGGGCGCGTAAAGCCAAGTCGCCCAGGCCACTGCCATCAGCAGTTCAGGCGATAGTAGCGTTTGTTGGATGATACGCTACTGGCACTCCGTTACTAATATTAATATAACATATTTATATAGCACAAATATAACTTAATGTACCTTCCTCTAACACATATGGTTAGAGCAATATATGAAGTAGTTCCCCTTGACTATTACTTACTCTAACATGCTGGGTACCCTCATTGATTAACTCCTGTCCATAGAGCAATATATTAAGTTGTATCTCTTGAATGTAACTTTCTGTACCTTACTTTGCCTATAGCAATATATAAAGTGGTGCCTCTTGAATAATACTTACTCTAACATGATGGCTCCCCTCATTGACTAACACCTATGCCTAGACTAGAGTAATATATGAAGTTATGCCTCTCAAATAATAATATATCTGACTGTAACCTGCCAGCCACCCTCATAAAGTCCATGTGTCTTATGGTTTCAGGTCTTTCCCTTTCAGGCTCCTCGATCCTCATCATCATCGCTGTCGCTCTCACCATCGGCGTCGTCGTACTGGCGGCCGGGCTCCTTTGTCTCAGGAAGTAGGTCATGACCTCATTATCAATATTTGATCGCTAAATAGCCATTAGGCCGCAGGGAGTCGGACTTAAGTTGAGCCTCCCAGAGCGCCCCTGGTGGGGACACTGTGCATGCTCCAGCCACCACCACCACTAGCAGCACTAGCACAACGCACACGCACCATTAAGGGCATGACTTTAACATGAGCATCTTCAGAAAAGCTAACAGCTTTGGAAGTGGGGTTCGCGAGGTAAGGGGGAGGGGGGGTGGTGGAGTGTAACATGTGGGTGGAATTCGATTTGGCGGCAAGTGAATTGTTAATGAGTGGGAGGTGATGAGGTGGGGGTGGGAGGAGGCGGAGTGGGGATTGAGTTGGAGACTGGCGGTTGAAGTATGTCGGGCTGTCCATGAGTGGAAGGAGGTGGTGGGGAGGAGTGAGTGGTGGGGAAGGGGAGTCAGGTGAAGGGTGGTGGTGGACGTAAGGGGGGGGGGGCGCGGTCCATGAATGGTAGGTGGTGTGGGGAGGATTGAAGGGTGGGGACGGGGAATCAGGTGAAGAGTGGCGCTTGACGCAGCTGGAGTTGGTGGGATGAGGCAGGACAGGAGAGAGACAGGAGGGAGGAGTCACGGGGTGCAGTGGACAGGACTTGGGTGGAGGAGCTGAGACAGGGCTGGGTAATGGAATGAAGGTATGGGTGAAAGAGGCGTGAGTTTGAGTTGGATGAGTGGTGTGTGTGAGATGGGGAGTGAGTGAAGAAGGAAGTGTTCCGGAGCAGAAGTACGAACTCCATGGAGGAAGTGGGGGAGGTAGGCAGAGTGTCTGGGATTGCAAGGAGGAAATAGGCCAATGGGAAATAGGTGGTAGATCACATCAGATGGGAGAGTAGGGAATGGAAGGTGAATAAAGAAGGCGGACCGGCGGAGGAGGATGAAGGAAGAGGAAGAGTTGCGAAGAAGCAAGAGGAGCTGGTGCTTGAGGTGAGGTACATTGGAGGGTATAGGAGGGCATAGGAGGGCGTAGGAGGACGTATGAGCGGATGCGGGAAATTAACGGCAGAGAGGGCAGAGAGTGAGCTGATCAGGTGAAAAGGAAGTCATGACGAGCTAGATAAATCAGGAGAGGGGATCGAACAGATGATAAAAGCAGGAGGTCGAAGGTGTGAGGAGGGAGAGGAAGGAAGTGGATAACCCGGGAAGTGGGTAAGGAGTGGAGGGTGGGGATGGATTGACAGATGGTAGGAATAAGGAGGTTGGAGGAGGAGGTGTGCAGAGAAGAGACCAGCTGGAGCGAATCGGATTGAGATGAGGACATGGTATAGGGATTGATTGACAGATGGTTGGAATAAGGAGGTTGGATAAACAGGTGTGCAGAAAAAGGGCGAGAGAAAGTGGAGGCAATGGCATTGAGAAGAGGACATGGTAGAGGGGAGTGAATGGCAATAGGAAAGAGCGATGCCATGGAGGAGGATGGGATGAGATGAGGGGAAGAGACGTTATAGGAGATGGGGGAGTGGGAGTGGAGAGTAGATGTAGGGTATCTAGACATGAGAGTGAAATGTACACACCTGTATAATGCAGAGTAGCGAGTCAAGGCCTTATGGTGCAGGTTGAAATCTACATTACTACGCCCATTCTATCATCATACTAGTATTCATTGTTAGATTGAAATCTATATTAGCACACCAATGCTATCATCATTATATTAATCATTGTTAGATTGAAATCTACATTAGAATCCCCATCCTATCTTCAAAATAGTATTCATTGTTAAGTTGAAATTTACATTACTACCCCTTTGTCATCATCATTAAATTATTCATTGTTTGTTCAATTCATAGAGTTATGAGATTAGTTACCATGGCAACACATCCGCTAGACATCTATCTTATACTGTACCTGATTTCGCTTTCTTGTCTTAAGCTTAGATGGGTGTTGTGTTTTTTTGCGTGGAAAGGAGATGGCCTTTTAAAGGTGATGTATGCACTGCTCACACGGTGTTTTGTTCCCCTGAAATTGCTCATGACACATAACTCACAATAACATATCCCTGAATTATGGGCCTCTACTATGAATGCCATTAGTCTGATTATCAAGATTAATCGTTTTATCAATCTATGAAGATTTATATTTGTATAAATAGCAGTGTCTGCATCTAGGTCAATATCTTCATAAAATATATTGTCATGATAAAAATACATTGTTTTTTTAGAGGATCCTTGAAGGAAAAGTCGATAGTAGTGTGAAAGGAAAATATAATATAAATTGGCATGAATGTCTATGATAATTCCATTATTATACAGGTATTACTCAGTGTATTGTTACTAACATATATCTAAGTAGTTTCAATGGTGGTGTTAGTTGGTGTGAAAATAATGGCAGGTGTGTTCTTGGCGTTGAGCAACCAATAATACACTTGCCATACAAATAACACGTTTTCTCTCTATTAAACTGACACTGATCTCACAGACATAAATAAGACCCTCGCCAAATAACGAACATCATGTCTACATAACTGAGACCGTTCTTATACAAATGACACACTTGCTATACAACTATCCCCCTTGTAATATAAGTGACACCATTACTGCATAACTGACACCACTGATGTATAAGGGACACCCTTACTGAATAACTTACACTATTTTTACATACAACGCAGCTGCCTGATGCAAATGACAGCCTTGTTATAATTAGACATCCTTGCTGTATAACTAACCCATTTCTATATAACTGACATCAATCTGATATAAATGTCAGGATTGCTGTATAATGAACATCATTTGTGTATAACTAACACGGGTGGTATATATCTACCATCCTTCTTGTATAACTGACACCTTTGATATATAAGTGACACCATCGGTGTATAGCTAACACCATTGCTATATAACTGACACCATTGATATATAAGTGACCCCATTGGTATATAAGTAACGCCATTGTTGTATAACTGACACCATTGATCTAAAATAACACCCTTGGTATATAACTAAGACATTTGTTGTATAACTGACACCTTTGCTCTATAACTGACACCCTTGGTATATAATTAACACCTTTGTTGTATTAATGACACCGTTGCTCTATAACTAAGTGACACCGTTGGTATATAATTAACACACTTGCTATATAACTGAGACATTTACTCTATAAGTGACACTATTGGCATACACCTAACACCATTCATGTATAACTGGCACTGTTGCTCTATACCTAAGTGACACCCTTGGTATATAATTAACACCCTTCCTCTATAACTGCCAATTTTGCTCTATAACTAAGTGACACCCTTAGTATATAACTAACACTCTTCCTATATAACTGACCATGTTGCTATATAACTGACACCCTTGGTATATAACTAACACCCTTGTTGTATACCTGATAATATTGCTCTCTAAGAGACACCCTTTGTATATAACTAACATATTTGTTGTATAACTAACAATATTGCTCTCTAAGTGACACCATTGGTATATAACTAACATATTTGCTGTATAACTGACACCATTGCTCTATAACTGAGCGCCACCCTTGGTATATAACTACCACCCTTCCTGTATAACTGACGCAGTTGATCTATAAGTGTCACCCTTGGTATATAACTAACACCCTTCCTGTATAACTGACATCGCTGCTCTATAAGTGACACCCTTGGTATATACATAACACCCTTCCTGTATAACTGACACTGTTGTTCTATAAGTGACACCATTGGTATATAACTAACACCTCTGTTGTATAACTGACACCTTTACTCCAGAACTAACACCTACTTCCTCTCTTCTTCCACCCGCTAACTTCAGACAACGCGCCCGGTTCTGCGGTTCCGCCGACGTAGCCACGCCCGACGAGTCGGACGGCGAGGAGGAGAAAACCTACGTAGACCGGAACTACTTCCACTACGGGTGGACGCAGAAACCGGAAGTGCCGTCGCCGAGCAAGGAACTAGGTGTCGGGGTGGGCGTGGTTCGACCGGTGGGCATGGTGAACGAGTACGGCCAGATCGCCGGCACCCAGCCATGCACGCCGCTGCTCAAGAAGGAGAACAGGCCGACCATCTACGGCCCCGCTCTGCCGCCCTGCACGTGTGCACACCTCACGCCGTCCCTGTACCGCCTCGAGGGCCCACGCCCCGCAGACTCCGGGGCGTCGGGCACGGCCGGCCCAGCCGGCCCTCGCTGCGGGTCGCTGATGGAGGGTCAGCTGGACGCGGAACCCTTCATCGCCGGCTCGAACCCCGAGCAACACCAGCACTACTTTGTACTGGATCCAGACGTGTTAGGCGGAACCAGGACATACGGGCGGCTCGGCGCGCCTAAGGGAAAAGGCGGACGGGGCGCCGGCGGTATCGGCGGTAGTGGCAGCGGGAAGCAAGAGGAGATCTACCAGCTGCGCACTTTGAAGCCGATCGCTCCGCTTTCGGAGATGGACACGACGCTGTGCGACTGTCACAAGCAGTACATGCAGCAGGCCGAAGAGCGCCCTCTGGCGGCCGGCGCGGCGGCCGCCACCGCCGCCGCCGCCACGACGACGACGGACGCAGTCAAGCAGCAGCAGAAGCGCCCCTTGCAGCCGGGTATCGCCGGGGCCAAACCGCCGCCACAAACTCATACCAAGCCCCTGAAGCCGCAGTCGCAGCAGCCGGCAGTCGTCGGGCTCCCACCCGTGCAACAGCAGCAGCAGCAGCCCCGGCATCCGCCGCTCACCCACCCGAAGCCGGTGATTGCGGGCCCGCCAGTCGCCTCGAAGCCGCTCCGCGGTTCGGTGCCTGTGACGTCACCGCCGGGTGCGTTGCCAAGCAACTGCGTGGCGGCCTACGGCGGCGGCGGGGGTAACAGCGGCGGTGTTGGGGGGTCGGCAGGGGCTGAATATGTGGACAATGACGTCAATGAGCGACGCACCACGGTACCAGAGTAGCACGCATAACCCCCCCACCCCAACCCCACACCAGACTTTCCCCGTCACAACCACCCCTTTCCTACCAACCCAGCAGGGATCAGCTGTGTAATCCGGCAATGATAGCCGCTAACTGATAACCCTGATGACCTGGTAGCGGGTGTGATTACCCTTATCTCCAGTAGGGTTTATGACATGAGTAGCTAACGGATGGGGTGTCAGAAACATTGTTATCTCCACTACGCCTCCTTTTCCTCGGTACTATTCATTGTGGCCCGCAGCTCAGTTATGTTTCCTTCCCCCTTCCCCACCGCCACCCCCCCTCCCACTACACCCCACCTCCCAGCAAGTCGCAGCGCCATCTAGATCCTTTGAACGAAAACTACCCACTCACCCACATGACCGACATTACCCATATTCGCCATGACCTTATATGTTGCTAAGACGTGAAACAACAACAAAGAAACAAACAAACCCACCCACCAACCACCACTCTTATGCGCAACAACCACCATCCAGTAGCCTTTCCAAGGTTCCTTTGCAATACTCCCAGCCCCCCCCCCCCCCCCACCCCCTCACCCCCACATTGGTCCCCCGCTCCTCCCCCGCCCTTCCCCAGGCCGCTCGCCCATCCATTCCTGGCCCTCCGTGAGGGCGCACAAGGAAAGAGACTGGCTAGGCGCTATGGAGGTTGAGGAGCTGATTATGCCATCGACCTCTCCCTCACCAACAACAACAACAATAATATGACTCTGATCTGCAGTCGCTACGCAATGCAAAGGATACCATACCGGCTGATATCACCTGATTGGTTCCTGATTTGAGGGCGTCATAGTCACCTACCATCCTAACCCACCCGCCCTCCCACCTCAATCCATATCGCGCTAGATAATGCTATCAATACTGATATAATTCTACCGAGATCGTGGCAACTGTCTCCTGTATATATACACACAATAGAAGCAATATGGTTCGATAAGGAATATTATTCACATGGACTGTGTACCGTATTATATATATATACATAATCCACAATATAGACGTCATGGTAATCTACGTCATGGTAATTTGTGATGTCGACACAAATATATATATATATATATGTATATATATATATATATATATATACATATATATGTTTCCGAGACTGTGCAATGATTGGATGTTATTGATTGTAAATGATACGCTGAATAAGTAGCATGGTTGGATGTACAGGTAAATAAATAAATAAATAATATATACATATTCGCATAAATATATCTACATGATGGCATTTTCATGATAGAGACAACATATGAGAGAGAAAAAAGCAGCCCAAAACAATGCCAATTGAGTAATTTATCACTCTGACAGCCTAGCGTTAAGTGACTATGACGTATCGGCTCCCGGCTCTCAGGCTTGCGTCGCAGGTACAATGTCCACCGGCCATGTCGGTCTGAATGGCGACAGTGGGTGAGGAGGGCCGGGCGCGTGGGGAGCATTGAGAAGGAGTGGAGGAGGAGGGGCGGTGCAGGGTGGGGCGCGGAGAGAGCATTGCAAAGGGAGGATGAGGATGGTGGAGCGCGAGATGGAAGGGGACGGGAAAGGGAGGGGGATGACGGACGGGGGAAGGGGGAGGCGGGCCGGGGAGAACCCCCGCTCCCTCCAGTGTCCAGTGGCCGGTGCTCAGTTCTCAGAGGGCCGGCCTCTTCTGCCGTTGAGCCCCGCCCGCCAAAATGGAATCGCTTATCGTTATTGCACAGCTTGGAGCGAGGACTTAAGTGTCAGGTGCGGACACTGTCACTGAGACACGACCCTCTCTCCCCCGGCCGGCCGGCGCTGCTGGTTCCCGCCGTCTCAATGGTCGACTGGCGTCACGTGGTTGCCTACCCGGAGGGGTTTTCTAAAAGACCTGCCCCGGTCCAACACCCACCCACCACCGGGTCTCCCCTTCCTCGCTGCAGCCCATGGGCTTTACCTCGAAAATCCCATCCACCGCTTCTCAGTCCCTTTCCCCCCGACTCCCTCCCATCTCCCTCCTGCCACCCCACGCTCCTGTCCATCTCCCAAAACTTCAGCTACCTTCTCCCCTCACACATCAGCCACCTCCCCCACTCTCCCTCCGCCACCCATTCACCTCTGTCTCTGTCTTACCCTTCCCCTCCGGTATCCCCCCCCCCCAACCCCATCTCCTCTCCCTACCCCAGCCTGCCCCTCTCCCTCCACCCTGGGTTCGCTCTCTCTCCTCCCTTCTCCCCGCGCAACCATCTCCTCTCTCCCTCCACCGCCCGCTACATCCCCATTCCCCCCCTTTTCGCTCTGCCCCCCCCCCATCCCCCCTCTCTTACCCTCTCGCTCACATCTCCCTCCCCACCCATCCGTCAACTCTTCCGCACCCCACACCTTCCTTGCCTCTCCCCTCTCCTTCAACTCTCTCTGCACCATCTCCTCCCCCCAACTCCACCCCCCTGTCCCTCACCTACCTTCTCCCTGCCTATCCCTCACACTGTCTCTCTCCCTCCCCAAGCCCCTCCTCTCTTCCGCCCCCATCATCCCCTCGGATCTCTCTCTCTCCCGCCACACCATCAGGTCTTCCCCCACGCCCTTACCTCTCCAGCCCACCCTCTCTCTCCCTTCCCTTCCCTCCCCTTCCCTTCCCCTCCCCCCCTCCCCTCCCCAGCTCCACAAACCCCACTCCCCCAGTGCACCGCAGCGGTTGAACACGGGCGGATTATGTCTAGTTCGGGTTATCTCCCAGAGGGTGTCGCCGCAGCCGGAAGTTTCACTGGTCCCCCCGCCTCACCGCTGCACCCCTTCACTGGTCCCCCACCCTCCCCTGCCCATCCACACACCCAGCGACCCTCCACACACCCAGCGACCCTCCTCCCCGGCGCCTGGTTATCACCGGCATCAGCCTTCATGGCGACCACCTCAAGAGACATAATAACCGCACCTTGAGACGTCAGCAATTCACAGCCGAATGTTGAGCGCTAACTGTAGCCGAACTCCTGTACTATACTAGTAACCATGTTCCATGTAAATAAAGCATGTCAGTTGTAGAACCTGCACCTGGTTCCAATACGCATGGCGCCGTGCTGTACTGTATCAATGTACCACACGTATATGTATGTGTATCATAACTGTACAAGGTGTATTGTATCATATATATATATATATATAAATATATATATATATATAACATGGCTGGCACTTTCGCCAGTGAAGAAAGCAAATAAACTATTTATACAGAAACGTGTTTGTTCTTACTGGATTTTTGTTAATTTCCATGTACTGTTGCAATTTTCGATAAAAGATTCACCCCATCATTTCCATAGAGGTGTGAATGACAAGATAGTCTAAATATGGGCGAAAATTGCTTTTCTATGGAACAGAGAGTCTATTTCCTGTTTCCAGAGCCTAATGGCTAGTTATGTCGGCACAGATGTGGTGGAATTGGATAAAGTGCACAAATACAAGATGGCGACCAGATAATGCTGTCGATTTCACTTTTAGAGTTGATTAGCCTACGTATTTTGTCATATTTTCTACTCAAAAGTAGCGGGTAAATATGAAGATGCATATGAAGAATATATATTGATTCCAAAATTAAGAATTCATGTGCTGATTTAATTTACGCTGCCTTTCGCCACTTTTTCAAATGGGTTGTTTTTTCACCTCTACTGGCAAATAAGGGTTGCATCTTTTATCTACACTTCCGTAATAACAATGCGGGTTCCTTATATTTCCACTTGTATCTCATCTTTGAAATGTGCGGTTTCAAACATATCAGCCATGTTATGTTATATGGCCTTATCTCCATGTTCTTTTAGGGAGGTTGTATTTTAATGCCGGGATCAGGCATTATTTATTTTACAAGGGAAATGGCAAGCAAATAAGTACTGTGAAATAATGTATATGGCTTCGCGTGTCTTTGCTTTCTTATTGCCATGAAGGTCATGAACCGCAGACTGCCAATAAGAAGCGAGAGGGATAAAGGAAGTCTAAGGTTGCTATGGAGATGAGTAATGACACAATCTTCGCTTTACGATGGGTAAGGGGAACTAGTAATGCATTCAAATAGTACTTGGGAAATAGTTCACTATAAGCATATTCCTTATGTGTAGTAAATAAAAGCTATTAGTTCCATATTATTAACTCAAAACTATCAGGGTATTTAATTCAATAAAGAGAACACAGTAGCTAGTTGAATTATCTAGCTTTTGTTTGTTTGCTTGTTTCTTGGAGTTTTAAGTCCTGGTAACATATCAGGACTGCTACCGACTTGAGACAGTGCACACTTATTGCAACTTTATATTGTTGCCCCACTGGGAAATCAGGCCCTCGACACCATGACCTGATATCCCACTCAGTCACATTATCCTGACACTGAACTAGCCAGTCCTTGCCCTATCCTAATAATGCCGAGCGCCAGGCTTGGAAGCTATAATCGGTTCAACCTTCCGATGTCAAATGTATGTAAAGCAATTGACACAAACACATCCGACATGTTAACAAATATGTGATCCACCTGGCGCATTTAGGCAACCTTCACATTCTGCAACTGTCATAGTATGATGTGGCTATATGTCGTAGGGCTTATGCCTGTTGTTATGCTGTATTTGTATGTGCTACTTCACACAAATTAACGTTCCAAACTCACGTTCCTCACTATAAAGTCACCATGAGTGCACAACTGTCATAAATCGGTACCCATACTCATATGACCTTAGCCATTGCCAGGATCTAAAACTCCAACAACCACCCAAACAACCAACCACAAGGATGGAGGAACAACTTTGTAGATATTCATCCTTACTAGGACAGGGAATGCTGTCCGCCCTAACATGCCAGACACCGTCAGTCGATCTCAGATTCAAGGTGGCCTTCGACAACATCAAACCGGTCAACATCACCCGTCTAACAATTCCGCTATAAGCTTGACTGCCCTGATGGAAGGAAACACAGACATGCCCCCCCCCCTCTCAACCACCTAATATTTTAACAAATAAATCATAAAGAACAACACCATTCACGATATTGCCTTCAAAAATGGCGCGGTTCCCTTCAAAGACCTATTTTTCTTGTCTACTTATTATTTCACTTTACAGTCTGCATTCAGGACGAAATTGATTCCATTTCAAAGTATCTGATGCATAAAACTGGCGGTCGGCTTAAAAGGAATGGCGGCGAGAAAGCATGTCAGTCTGCAATCAATGATGCTGAGACTAGTTTCTCTATCAGACCTGGGGTTCTTACCATAAACGCTCAATGGGGGTAATTGACAACAGGACTGCTGGCACATCAGTCCACGGACACAGATCTCTAACTGTGGCATGCCGCAAACTACCTGTCCGAGTCAGATGACCACATGACGGTGTGAACATGTACAGGTTAGCAGAGGTGTGGAGACCGGATGGCCATCTGCGTTAATAAGAGCTGGTTTCTCTATCAGAACCAGTGTTCTTACCGTCAATCCTCAATGTGGTTAATTGGCAACGGGACTGCCGGCACGTCAGCACATGCATCCAGAGATCTAATTGTTGAATGCCTGGAACTAAAGGCCCAGTCACCCCTTACCAGACTGGGGAACCGGACGAGAACCAGACACTGTCTGGTACTGTACGGCGATGTCTGGTACATGTCCGGTACCCATCCGGCAGTGTCTGGTGGTGTCCGGTGGTGTCCGGCGGTGTCCGGAACAAGTTTTGAACATGCACACAACTTCTACTGGACACCGCCAGACTGAGGTGTCCAGTTGGTGTCCGGTTTGTCTGGTACATGTCCGGTACCTATCCGGTACCCATCCGTACATGTCCGGTATCCATTCGTTGGTGTGCGGTTTGTCCATTGTGTCCGGTACATGTCCGGTACACATCCGTTATGTGTCTGGTTCTCGTCCGATTCATGTCCGGTTCTCGTCCGGTACATGCATGGTACATGTACGGTACTTATCCGGTTGTCCGGCGGCAATTGACCCAATTACACTCCATTTCGATACATTTTGAGACATCTTATGTACCGGAGAGCACCGGACTAGACAATTCGGTGTCCGGTGGTGTCCGGTACTCAGGCCGGTAAGGTGTGACAGGTGCATTACTGTCCGAGTTGGTTCATCCCATGACGGTGTGACCATGTACACGTTAGCAAAGGTGCGGAGATCAGATGGCCATCTGCTTATATTAAAACTTACTTCTCTATCAGACCTGAGGTTTTCACCGTAAATATTCAATGGCAGTAATTGGCAACGGGACTGCCAGCACGTGAGTCAGCGGATTTAACTGCAGCATGCCACACACTATCTGCCCGAATCTGGTGGCCACGTAACGGCGCGACCACAAATAGCTTAGCAGAGTTGCCGAATCTCCCGATTTGGTGAGAGATAACCCTGAATATATAGCAAAATAACGGCCCCGGGTCCGAACCCTGATGCTCGACATTAGTACTCTAGGGCAAAGAGCACTGGAATGAGGAAGACCCATTTGTCCACAGTTGAAATGTCCCTCGCTTAATCAAATAATGTACCAAACCAAATAGCAAAATTGTAATCTATCGATTTTCCCGCTTTTACTTTGTAATATCCTGTTAAAGAATGATTTTAGCTTGTTCCATTAAGGTATATTTTATGCATATTTGTACCTATATATACCTATATATATATACATACTAGTGGAGGAGAATCCTCCCGCAGAAGGCGGAGAGGTGCATGCTGGTACGCACCCCCACGCCTGGGCACGGGGGAGGTGGTGCAACCCACACCAGTTATTATTACATGGGATAACCGGCGTATCACTATCCATATATTCATGGATGTACACATGGTGTCATACCTGCAGAACCTTAACCACTACACCATCGGAGATGTGCGATTCTATCGATCCATCCCTATTGATATCAACCTCAGCTAAGCGGCTTACAAATTCCATCACCAGCACATGTGACTTTCCCTCAAGCCTAAATCAAATTTGAGCGAATAAGTTGATAAATCAATAGGCTAGGCAGTCCTGGTTGCTTGTTTGAGGTGCTCCGAACGTGGTAAGCATTACCTAGAACCGTCAGCCTCACCTGAAGGTAACGCACAATGCGCCAAGTTGATCTTGACTTGAGAATGTCATACAAATGACGATGACAAAGGTACAGTAAGACAATGTCACTTCAACCCCTCCAACCCCTTCTTTACTCCTCTGCCGGGCGTGTGGTGGCCGCATCCGTAGAGGGCAGGCCTTCCCTGTGGGAGATTGGGAGTTCAATTCCCGGTCGAGTCAAAGCAATGACTTACAAAGTTGATACTTTTAACTCCCCTAGCTTGACACTTGCCATTAATATGATAGGACAAGGCTTGGTTCGCTCAATTTCAGCATAATGTGACTGAGTTGGATATTGTGTCACGGTGCTGGTAGCCTGGTATCGAAGAGGGCCAGCACAATAAATCCACCATAGATGTGCATTGTCACAAGGCTGCACCCTTCCTGATCCCACCACATATGTTGCCAGAACGTAAAACTCCAGCAACCAACCAACCAACCAGCCAGGACATACAACCAACCAGTCATTACCCCTCCAAACCAGGCGCACCCTCATGGTGGGTGTCTTTGTGTATATCTCAGCCATGGGATGGTAGCTGATGACCATCATGAGTACGTCCTCTCTAATCACAGTTCAAATCGCTCCTCCAGACGCTTAATCGGCGTAGTCGATCGCTGAGACATTGATTTCAATGGTAATTAGGTCAAATGGATTGAGAGACGGTAGCAGCGTTTACATGAGAGGACGTAACCGTGCTAATGCTGTAAGAGACAATCTGATGGGTCGCTGATGCTGCTTAACATTGCATAGTCCGATGGTTTTGAGTTTGAATCAGGAATCTGAGATAAATATATTAAATTGATAGTTATACGCTACACCACTCCTACCCGCGCGGGCTCAGGTCAGGTGGGTCACTGTATCCCTCCCTGTCACATGATGGCTGACAATTCTGAGGTACTCGAATCACAGTTCAAACCACTCCTGCGGAGGTTTAATCAGCGCAGTCAATCGCTGAGACATTGATTTCAATAGAAATTAGGTCAAGTAGATTGAGAGACAGTAGAAGTGTTTTAGCGAGAGGACGCAACCATGGTAATATTGCAAGGGACACTTTTATCGGTCGAGAGCAGCTTAAAGTTGGATAGTCCGACGGTGTGGAGGTTTAGTCAAGTTTCTGAGATCAATATATTAATTTGAGAGTTAAGACGTACATCATTTTAAATTGAAGTCACTTTTATTTTAAATGGATAACTGTTGAGATATTTGAAGAGCAAACGTACAAAATTAATGTCGGTAATTAGGCCTATAGCTTTACACAGTATCTTATTAGGTTCCATTTGAGTTGAGTTTTATTTAACCACAACTATCTAAAATCACTGCGTGGCTTCACCACAGAGTGATTTTCCAGCCAAGCAGCCATTGTTACATTAAATTAAAGTTCATACTTACTAAGAATATATTAGTAGACCACATTTGCAATTGAAATCTTCGAGATATAGCCCTGCAATTAGCTAATACAAATAAGGTGTTGTTTTTGTTGAAGATTTATATTGCCTATCATGGATAAGTCTGAATAGACTTGTTTTCACCATTAGACAGTTTGTCAATAGAAAGCCCGAGCCTACACTTTTACCGACCCAAGGGAGTTTTAACCTCCCACACCACATAGACATGGTATGAGAGCAACTGGCCTTTGATGACGCTGTAAGTTCTACAGAGCGGTGGAAATCCAAAGGGGCTGAGGTGGGGGCACGGGGAATCGAACCACTGACCTTCAGATTAGGAGTCCGACCTAGAAAAAAAGTCAGACACTCTAACCACTCCGCCACAGAGAACACCAGGTAACTGAGCAGAGGGTGGGGGGCATTGGGCAAAGTGGTGTGGGTCACGTGGGAATGAGAGAGGTGGGTGGGGATGGGGAGGGATGTGGTGAGTTGCGGTGTGCGTAAATGGGTGCAGCTGGCAAGTAGGGTTATACGGTGTAGATTGTACTGAGTGGGTGCTGGGTGTAAAAGTACAACGTCTGAACACTTTGACTTCTGGATACTGAATACTTTATTCACCGTCCAGGGCTCTGCCCCAACAGCTAAACTTTCCATGACATCATCTCATTAACATAATCCTTTGTTCTCTCTCAATGCCATGATCCCATTATGCATAATATTAGCATATATTACAGTGGGTGTGGGTGGTGCGGGTAGGGTGCTTTGGTATTGTGAGATGCGGTGTAGAGTTGGGTTGCGAGGAGAAGGTGGGGGTGATGATATCGGGGCGAGGGTAAATGACCAGTTCAGGTACAAACAAATGTAAATTCCAATCCAAAAATGGAGATAAACATTGAAATCAAACATACAAACATTTGGGTTCTTTTATATTCCTACTGTATTATTCATTGCTCCATAACCATACGATCATATGAAAAGTGGAATTAGTGAGAATTACATTATTTTCAGGGACAACTATTTGATTTAAACCACATTTTTGGATTGACATTTACATGAACTTGCGCCTGAACTCTTCAAATGTTTTCGCCTGGCGAGTAGGGCTATGTACAGTAGAGTGTACTGAATGGCTGGGGGATGGGAGTGTAGAGGAATAAGTGAAGAGGGAAAAGGGAAAGAGTGTGGGGATGGTTGACCTGGTGGTGTCTTTGGAAACATGGATGGGTTAAAAAGGTGTGTGCGATTGAGACAGGTGATGAGTAGATGATATCATGATGGTGGCTTCTATGCTTCATGTTGGAGCTGGGGTTGAAGTGGCTAGGGGTATAACACTAAGCCGTATGTAAACGATGGCATGGAATCGGGTGGAATGGGGTATTGGGCTGAGCGGGAGTCTTAGGGGGAGTGAGTGGGTGTATTGAGGTGGAGCAGAGCAGTAGTTGAATGGGATGGGGGAGGGGTGGGACTGTCCTTGCGCCTAGGGACGGGGAATGGGGCAGCAGTGGGAGGTTGGGGAACGGTGCTGTCTGCAATGGTGGGGTTTACCTTAAAGTTGCATAGTCTGATGATTTTGAGTTTCTGTTATTTCCTGAGATAAAGATATTAGGTTGATCATTATAATCTACCTTACATTAGATTGAAGTACCTTTTATTTTAAATGGCTAACTTTTGAGATATTTGAAGTGCAAATGTGCAAAATTAATGTTGGCAAGCTTGCCAAAACTCTAACCCCATAGGTGTATGCAGTAACCGGTTCTATTTAATTGACTAAGTATTCCCTTATATGCGATGACAGATGTTTAATAAGTGCACCAGTATCTAAGTTAGATATGCAGAATCAAATCTAGATAAGTGTTTTCGTTTTGAAAATTTGATGTTTTGATCGGACCATGCGGCTTTAAGGTGAGCACATTGCTCACCAAACACCACCAGCTACATCCACACCCTGCGCCAACCGTTCTACACTGCAGAGAGTATGCATGTCATTTTTACTCAAGTAAAACAAGAAAACATTTTAGCCTTTTTGAGGGCAGCTGGACTGTACCACCTCATATAGTTTACTAAATAAATTCTATCAATTATTAATACAACATTTCTTTTTCTGTTGGAATTTGTTTCCCTTGAACACAACTATATGATTGTGAGCTTTCTAATTTAATGAGTGTCTATTGGCACATAATTGATTGTCTGCTTTTACATGTAAAAGCGATGGTTTGAACAAAAAACAAACATTTATCGTGGGGACTATTGCCTATACTGCCGACACGGCATAAAACAACCACCAATCAATCAATCAATCAACATCCACACCCACAGCCACACCCATACCAACACCCACATCCAAACCTAGACAACAATCACACACATCACCCACCCACAGTAGCTCCCACACCCACAACATATCCTTCACTCATCCACACCCAGCCCTACACACCACATCCTCACCCACACATCACCCTCACCCACACGTCCACTCACTCCTACGCCTACACACCCGTCACCAGTCCAAGACCCACCCCACACCGTCACCCACACCTCTTTCAACACCACATCGATAATAGCATTTCCCCACAGAGGGAAAAACATTCTGTGCCGACCCTGTTTCACAATACACAACATTACTTATAGAATGTATGCTTGTCGCTTCCTAGCCTGCCATGATAATATGACTGAGTGGGATATCGGTTCTTCGCGCTTGTGGACTAATTTCCAGGTCATGCAGTACTATAAAATTGCAATGAGTGTGCACTGTCAAGAGTCGGTGCGCATCCGGATAAGGCCTTAGATGTTGCTAGGACTGTAAACAACAAGAAACAAACAAAACAATCACCTCGCATCGGTAGCTGACATGCCTATATCCCACGGTATGCGCTCATTATCACCTCCCAACGGACTCAGCTGTGCCTCACTGTCTTCGCTGCTCCTCAGGGCGCCGGTTGGGTCGGCGCCAGTTCGAGACACTATTGGAGTCATGGGCGTCTTCTAATGGAGGGAGGTCAGTGGTGATTGTGTCTCACATACACCTCTACTAAAACCACACAACAATGCAGCCGCACAGGATTTGCTAACAGCGCCCTAGCAGCGCAACGGCCAACTTAGTAACTAAAGGGTCGTAAACACAAACCCAGGTTGGGAGTTCAAGTATCGCAAACACCGACAGAATTATCTACGAGTGAAGCAGCAATGACACGCCGACAATAGTTTAAGCACATAGCTTAAACTTGGATAGTCCGATGGTTTTGAGTTTTTGTCATTTTCTGAGATAAATATATTAGGTTGATCATTATAATCTACCTTCCTTTAATTTAAATAACTTTTTACTTAAATGGCTAACTTTTAAAGATATTTGAAGTGCAAACATGCCAAATTAATGTTGGCAAGCATGCCAACACTCTGACACGATAGACATCAGCAGTAAGAGGTACTATTAAATTGCCTCAGTATTCCCTTCTATGAGGTGGCACATCTTTATGAAGTGCGCCATTTTCTAAGTTAGATATGGAGAATGAAATGTATATAATTGTTTTGGTTTTGAAACGTTTATGTTTTCATCGGACTCTGCAGCTTTAAGTATGGCAATGACAGAGTAACATAATGTGAGGCAGTATTTAGTGAATGCTCTATCCATGCTCTTTGAATTTACAGACACCCTCCCTCTGCTTACCATGAATCTCATCTATAGACACCACCAAAGGACCAAACAACAGTTTGCCCTTTGTCTGATTCACTTTGATCCCATCCTTGCGTTGTACTCACCCCCCCCCCCCCCCCCACGATTGTCAAACTCACCTGTTACAACGCGTTATCGACTCAAGATCTAGTGAGCGAGTGTTACACACTTCACCCAGAGGTTTGGCATACAAACAGCAAAATCTCTGCCCTGCTTGTTGACTTCTGGTATTCAGAAGATGATGTAAGAATATTACAGTTAAACTAGACTTCCCTGTCAGTTGACGTATTACTTAGATTCTTATGAATCTTATGAATATAAAGTCAATGCTCAGGGGCTCACCCACCCCCAGCTATGCTCGGTATTACGCTAAAGATCCAGGATCTAGATGAATGATTGATAAAACATTACTTATAAGAGTTTTACTAAGAGTAGGTTGAGGGTTAGTTTGTACTGATTATGTATTCATATTTTTAGGTTGTTAGTCCTCATACTACGAATGCTGACTGAACTGCTGAGTGCGGTCTATTTATATCCTCTCCACTGATGATTGACTTTGTATTCATAAGATTTGTAAGAAGTGATACGTCAACTTACAGGTAAGTCTAGTTTAACTGTAATAAGAATTTAAAGGATCGAACACACCACGCACACTGGTTGGGATTATACCAGCAACATGCTTGCGGAAGGAGTTCAAGGTTGCTCCACACCACATGATGTTGCTAGCATTAACGCAGCAGCAGTGAGGAACATCCCCATAGCAGCTAAATCCCAAAAATGTTATTGTTTCGGTATAAAACGCTAAGACTATGTGCACATTAACTAAAGGATCACGCTCGCTACCCAAGGTCGTTCTGAATAAACACTGCATATCGTTAGATGTTTGCATCAAAGCAGTTCTGTGATCATGACAATGGTGGGATTTGTGAGTATATCTTCTGCCCCCGCCGCCACTTATAGGTCTATGATATATAGTGCATTATGCGAGTATAAAGTCGCGGAAGGGAATTATATAAATGTTAGTATTCTATGCTATGCTTCTTAGTCTCCACCCATGTAAGTGGTGGCGCCACCACTGGGCTTCCTCCTCACTAACCATCATGTCACATTGTCAGTCGCACTGGATGTTTTTTTCTTGTATATGTCTGTATATATTTATATATGTGTATATATATACTTATGTAGATATATGCAGTCTTCTGAACAGAGTCCACCAACCATTACTCAGGTACGTCCTCCTCCACACCGCGCGCCTAACTCTAACTGCGCCTGCCAATTTCAGTTGTAAGTTGATTGTTAGCGAGTCGCACCCTTTCTGCTAATGCAGAAAGCTACTGTGGGAGGAGTAGCATCGGCGTACTAACTACTAACACCTCATTAAGTATTTAATTGGCACTTGCTAGCCATGCCCTCAGCGTTATTAGGATAATGCAAGGACTGGTTGGCTCAGTGTCGTCAGGATAATGTGACTGAGTGGTATCCCAGTCGCTCAGCCTTATGAAGTATCCATGAGTGCGCATTCAAAAGTCGGTGCCCATCCTAAGATGCCCTTTGATGTTGCCAGGAAGTAAAACCAACCAACCAACCAATAGTAACTTCAAACGTCAGAACTCTACAGAGTTTTGGTTTGTGGAGGCATTGCTGACTAATTATTGTGTGTGTTTCCTTCGTAATATTGTATTTTGTTTAGATAGATTCATTTGAATATGAGGGTAACTGTCCCACATCTTTCCGCTTTTAGGAACCTATATCTTTGTTGATTGCAATAAAGTCTTGGGCAATGAAAGATGTCTTCCAGCCATCATTGTGTAAACAATCGGCATTAGCATAATTGATCTACGACAACGACTCACAATCAAATGGATAACCTTCAGACAAATCACCGCGATTAATTTTCACTTACAAATATTTGCAACTGGGTTGTTATCTTAGCAGAGCATAAGAGACGAGGAATGTGTCATGAATAGACCTTTTCCGCAGAGCATCCTCCATCAGTTGGCAGGTTGGTGATGGAAATCCTGTATGATATAACTTTTCCATGTAACAACTTGTAGACTGAGCCAACAAATATTTGCATGTAAGATGTTCTCTATAGCGATCTTAAGCGACGAGAGATATCACATGCATGCTCCACAGGGAGTTGCTACCCAGAATAGACGGTCGTGAATGCGTATATTGTGGCAGGGTAGTGGTGGAAATCATCTACAGAACATTTACCATGAAACAGCTTGTGTATCGATGAAATACCTGAGCAAAAACTGAAAAAGATGTAAACAATGTTTAAAAAATTACAAAGAAATGTAACTTCAAAATGTGTCTCTGCATTTCGCATGCTTTACTTATTTCATCAGGTCTACTTTGAATTACACTCAATAAATCTGGTAAAAATGATTTCTCTAACTACCTGTAACACTTCTAATTATATTTATCCTCTTATGGTCATATATTTTAGACTGTTAACACAATTGACCTGTCCACATTTGACCTGTCATAATTATGCATTATAGTGGTCATGCGGCGAGGACTGACAATGGCAACACTGGAGTCCAAAATGTATCACTTCCGGTTGGAAGACCAGTGCTAGGTCAGCGAGAATTAATATATGAATACAATTAATTTACCCAAGAAAGAGAGAACAAAAAGGGTGAATGGGTAGGTCTACGAGGCTGTGGTTAATGGATGTGGACTTCTGTGTTAACTACCGAGCCCAGCCTCCAAGTGCATCCTGGGATGGCGGGAACACTGTCAGGTGGGCGATAATAGGGAGTGTGATCACTGCCCGGCCGGCGCTATCTCCATCTTATTACAGACATCATCGCCGCCAGGATGTGCTATTAAATGTTGATGTCACCTCAACCAATGACATAAGCAGTGCGCATGCGCGCCGCCCGTGGCAGACATCTCGGGCATGGGCAGACGCGACTTTTATTTGTGGTCTGGGGAATCACACTCAACCTCGTTGGTTGGTCGGTTGTTTTACGCCCTGGCTACATATGAAGTCATTTCATGACGGGTAATGATGTGTGACAGTGCACGCTTATACTTATAGCAACCTTTATAGTGCAGCCCCACTGGGAAATCAAGTGACCAGCAACATGACCTGATATCTCACTCAGTCACATTAGCCTGACACATTAACCAGTCCTTGCCCTATTCTACTAATGCCAAGCGTCTGGAAAGGAAGCGACAAGTATCAATTCTACAAGTCATTGCTTTGACTCGGATCGGATTTCAACTCCCGACTGGACACACATGAAGCCTGTTCTCTACCGAATCAGTCACTGCGTCCGATGCAGAGACGACTTTATTTGTGGTTTCTGGAATCACTTGGCTCAACCTCCAGGTTCTGGACGCATTCTGTGGAAGATCGGATGACCGAATAATTGAGCATCCGCTTGCTGCGTTGCAGGCCATGAGACGCTGACCTTGGATTTTAATCCTGTCTGCATTGAGTTAACACAACAAGTTAATGATTGATATGCATCATTACCTAGTGTGAAAGTACAACGTCTGAACACTTTGACTTCTGGATACTGAATGGTTTATTCAGGGCCTAGGGCTCGTTTGACCCCCGGGCTAAACTTTCCATGACGTCATCTCATTAGCATATTCCTTTGTCTCAAAGTCTGCATCTCGTTAACATATATTAGCCACACACCTATACGTCTAATACGCATATATCACACCTAGCCTGGTGCTTGGCATTATCTGTATAGGGTGTGTGTGTGTGTAAGACGCTGAGGAAGAAGTATGTGTAACTGTATATAGATACTTGGACATCAAGCTTCATCCAGGTGTCGTATTTCCATTCAGAATAGGATTGGCAAATGAGTTGAGCGTCCGTCTCACGTTTTGGTAGATCGTGGGAAGGTGGGTTCGAACACTAGTCGAGTCAAATCAATGACTTAAAATTGATACTTGTCTGTTCCCAGCCTGGCGCTCGGCATTATTAGAATAAGGCCAGGAAGACAGACATGAGGAAGTACAATCAACCACACCTGAAATTGACACTGCTTACTCAACAAATGTACCAACACATGTACCAACAAATGTACCAACAAATATACCAACAAATGTTTAAAAAATGCGGAGCTTGTAACCCACTGTGGTGATGCTCGTGTCATGGGTGGACCACAGGTCAACGGGATCCGGATAAATGACAATATCAGAGTAGTTTCGGCTAACAACCCAAACAATTTGGTCTGGCACCTAATATATAGAGTATGGTGAGGGCTTGTGGACCACAGAGGTACAGTACAATTGAGTGGGTGCCCAGAGAGGGAGGAATGTCAGAGTTACCTATCAATTTCAATGTACACATCTACTGTGATTAACAGACAGTATGCATTACTAAAGTAAAACAAGAAAACATTTGAGCCTTTTTGAGGGCAGCTGGACTGTACCACCTCATATTGTTTACTAAATAAATTCTATCAATTATTAATAACACTTTTCTTTTTCTATGTGAATTTGTTTCCCTTGACCACAAATATGTGATTGTGAGCTTTCTAATTCAGTGAGTGTCTATTGGCATATAATTGATTGTCTGCTTTTACATGTAAAAGCGATGGTTTGAACAAAAAAACTAACATTTCTCACTGTGATTATGGCCTATGCTGCCGACACAGCGTAAAGCAACCACCAATCAATCAATCAATCAACGGTGATTAGGATTTTGTCATGCAATAAAACTAACAGAATAAATGTAAAGCAACCACCAATCAATCAATCAATCAATTGTGATTAGGATGTTGTCATGAAATAAAACTAACAGAATAAATGCCACTAACCTGTCATTGTTAAAATGGCCACTTCTGATATCGAGGATTTAAAGTATATGTGATCACTCAATCTATTCCCTTTCCCCACCCCTCCTCCAACCCACACACACATCCTTACCATCTCACCTCCTCTCACACACCACGCATCAGCTTACCTTACCAATCCATATTCCCACTCCACACTCTCTGCCTCTCACATCTCGTATTGAGACATGGCCTCGGGAGCTCTGTGTGTGTGGTGGGGAAGGTATGGATTGGATGGTGGTTCTGTCAGGGGCAAGGAATGGCTATTTAACTTGGCTGATGGTTTATGTGAGGGAGGAAGTGTGGACTGGATGGATGTTATTGGAAAGAACAGACAGCGTGGCTGAATCGGTCCAGCTAAGGTTTCCTGTGTGGAAGGTGGGAAGTTCGAATTCGAATCCGAACCGAGTCAAATCAATTACTTATACAATTAATACTTATGGTTACCTATCCTAATGCTCTGAATTAATAGGATAGGGCCATGGCTGGTTAGAACAGTGTCAGGATAATGTGACTGTGTGGGACATCGGATCATGGTGCTTGCAGCCTGGTCTCTCAGTGGGGCAGCACTACAAAGTTGCAATGAGTGTGCACCGTCACAATTGGATACCTCTCCAGATATGACATTATATGTTGCTAGGTGTAAAACCTCAACAATCAAACAATGTTATTGGAAGCTAGAACAGTAGGCAAATGGATAGGATAGTGCCTTGCGGGAGGAACAAGGCATGGGTAGCTGGACTCTATGGCCAGTGTGGGAGGGAGGTCGTTGTATATTGGATTGGGGAGGGAGGGTGGGAGGGTGGCGATGATACATAAACTGACCATCAGTCAACCCCCCAAACCTTAAAGACTGCGTAGTCTGACATAGTCTCATGGTTTTGAGTTTCTGTCATTTATTCTTAATATATTAATTTGGTTGTTATAATTTTGCTTAATTTAGATTGAAATTACTTGTATTTTAAATGGCAAACTATTTACATATATTTGAAGTATAAGCATATACAATTAGTTTTGGCAAGCATACTAACACTCAGTCCCCACCGGCTCTGGAGCAACAGGTTCTATTCAATTGGTTCAGTATTCCCTTCTGTGTGGCAACAAATGCTTAACATGTGCATCAGATTCTAAGTGAGATATGTGCAATCAAATCTAGATAAATGCTTTGGGTTTGACAAGTTTATGTTTCATCTGAATATGCAGCTTTAAGATACACAATTATTAAGCAATCAGAAAACTATCTAAATCAGAAAACAATCTAAGCGCAGAGCCTGTGCTAGTCCTGATACAGCGACTGACCTAGTTGGCTTGGCGTTGTTGTTGTCTTTGTGCAGATGAGGAAGAGTTATGTGTTGCGGTGTTATTATCTATTTGTGGTGTTTGTTTTTCCTGATGCCCCCAATAGCTGATGTATACTTTTTGTGTTGGGAGATAGTTAAACAAACAAACAAACAAAAAACTAAAATAGTTTGTCCTAATGTACAATCTGCTGTACAGCTCCCAGTCGGGCTATCTTTCATACTTGTGCCATTTCGCGATAACAAATTATGACCACTCACCCTCCCATAGGTGCAAAGGTTCACCATCCTGCTTTATTTTGTTGTTAAGTATTTATTCATCTGAATTTGTCAGCGCCGGAGAACTGGTCTTCTGGTGATCTTACTATGGGAATTGACAGTCTAAATAATCTAAGTTTGATCAATGCTGTATTAGTTACAGCACTGATCCTATTGAATTAAGGGAGTGGTTCCTGCTGTATAATGTACAGCACCAGTCATTGTAGTTCCTGCAGAAATGGGGAGCAGTACTGAGTAGAAAGTGTATACTCGGAGCAACTCAAACAATCATTTAGGGTTACATTTTATCTCTTATAAAACAAGGTAAGTTTATAGTTGACAAGACAATGTGTTTAAACAGGTTGATAATTGGGTAGGATGTTCGGTGTGTTGATGGTTTGTTCATGATGGTTATGGGTGGTGGAGGGGAGGGGGCACATTGGGATGGGTGCTCGGGGGAAAAAGCCCGCAGGACAGCAAGCAAGGATGCCGGGGGGTGGTGGTGGCGGGGGTGGTGGTGGTGGTGGTGGTGGTGGTGGTGGGGGGGGGGGGGAGGAGCTCAGGGCTTTGCTAGTAATTACTGCAGTAGTCATTCAAGGGCCTGACTAATAAGGTGGGCTATATATGCATCTTTGAAGGCAAGTATTGTTTGTGTTGCTCTAACTCTGGTAGGGAGGTCATTCCAGACAGCACCACTATCACTACTGCTTCGCCTCAATCGGGTACTGAACCAGCAAAACAGACAGGAACCTCACCGTGATGTGGCTGGCAACTTGAGACCTCAGCAAAATTGAAAACCCCCTTTTTAAAAGAAGATTTCTTTTGGGTAAGATTGTTTATTCTGTTGAACCTCAGACAAATTGAAAACCCCCTTTTAAAAAAAAAGATTTATTTTGGGTAAGATTGTTTATTCTGTTGAATAAGTTATTTCATCAGCGAGAAGTACTGGTCTTCGAGTAATTTTTCACTTCAGGATTACCCATATACCGTCCTAATCTGACCGTAGATGTTGCCAGGACGTAAAACCCCAACAAACACCCAACTAACTAGGCCTCTGTCCAACTTCAAGACGACGGTCTGGCGCCACTCAGGCGCTGCTTGTGTGTAGTGGAGATGGGGGGTGGGTAGGGGTGCGTGTTTGGGTGGAGGGTGCGGGGGGGGGGGGCAGTGTTGCTGGGAGGGCCGGAACATGGCGGGTGGCGGCAGACGGGTGCCGCCGGCCTGTGGAGCCAGCTGGCCGGGGAGAGACAGACGACGAGGTGCGGGGCTGCATTATATACCCGGTGGTAAAGTCGCGCCGGTCCACAGGGCAACGTGTGCTCGAGCCTTATTGAATTCACGGCCACAAGGCCCCGCCCGATACGCCATAACTCACTGCGCCGGCAGATACGGAGGGGAGAGGAAAGGGCGGTGATGGGGGGAGGGGGGCAGGGGTAGATATATGGTTGGAGGAGTGTGGGATGTGGAGAGGAGGGTCGCTATGTGTGGGGGGGGGGGGGGGTGTAGAGGTGTGGGTGGGTGGGGGGTTTCGTGGGGGGGAGGGTTGTAACTGTTGTGTGGCAGGGCGTAGATTTGTGAGATGGGGAGGGTGTGTGTGTGGGAGGATGGTGGCTATTTGTGTGGGGTGTAGATGTGTTTGTTGGGTGTGTGGGGGGAGGAGGGTGGTTGTGTCTGTGGTAGGGGGTAGATGTTTCGGCGGGAGAGTGGGTGTGGGGAGAGGACGGTGGGTGTATGTGGTGGTTGTTGTATGTGGTTGTATATGTGCGGTTGGTCGAGGGTGTGGATGAAGGAGAGGAGGGTGGCCATGTGTCTGGGGGTGTTGATGTGTGGGCGGGCGGAGGGTTTCGGTTGAAGGAGAACTGTGGTTGGAGGAGAGGTTGGGAGGGAAGAGCAGGGATCGGTGTGGTGGAGGGAGGAGATGTGTTGGGAGGGGAGGGAATGTGTGGGTCTGTGGCGGGAGCAGGGTAGACAGTGCAAGAGGTCTAAGGAGCGTGGTAGATTAACGACGGAGAGCCCAAGGTAGTTAGTGGTGTTGGCGGGTGAAATGGAGGTCAACACACAATACTGGTGTAACTGGTGTAAGTGGGGGTGGGGGTTTATGTGTGATTAGATTTTAGCATGTCCACCTGTGATGGTTTCGATCATCCGACAGATCGTGCTCAGTGGACACATTTGCAGTTTGGGCTATTTTCCAGTCCAACCAGTGTTCCACAATCGGGTCATCAAAGGATGTGGTATGTGCTGTGCTGTTTGTGGGAAAGTGCATATAAAAGACCCCTTGCTGCTTATCGGAAATAGTAGCCTATGTGACAGAATCAGGTTTCTTCCAAAGAAATATGTCAGCATGACCATATGTTTGATGTGCAATAGCTGATGATAAAAATGAATATGCTCTAAAGGCGTCTTTAAATAAAACAAATTGTTTAGGTGTTCAGGGTGGCCGCTATAGCGCTGACTGTTGCAGATTTATTTGAGCATATCCAGCCTTCTGCATGAGATGAATCCAGTTGTCTTCCTTCAAGTTTGATGAGTTATCATAGTTATGTGCAATTGTTGTACACATACCAGGGTTATAGAATGAGGACTGTACAACTACTAAGTGAAGTATACAAGAGGGCCTTCATACTTCACTGAAAACAACTGCATTATTAAGCAGCTCTGGTTAGGTGATTCGACTCGACCGGGAAGCACACTCCCAATCTTCCGCACGTGAGACCCGCGCTCTACAGATTCGGACACGGCGGCCGTGGGAACTTTAGTAGACCCCTTTCAATGTTTGTAAACATTGTGTATGCGCACGCAGCTTGGCTGCAGAACGAAGGCACACTGCCATTGAGTTTGCTGGTATATGCAGTGCAAAATGTATATTATATTCAAAATTAATAGACATGCAGAAGCCTAACCTCATTAATTTAATATACTCTATTCGCTGAATATGTTTTCTATATGTGTTCCAAGCGGTTTGTATCTAGGTGGTGTGGTTTTAGAGATATTTCACTTTTTCTGTATGAAGATGGCTCATGGCCATTGACAATGCATTGAATTTGCCAGTACGTGCAGTGCAACACGTCTATTCCATTCAAAATTCGGAGAAATGCAGAAGCCTAACCTATAAATGTAATATCATCTATTAGGGGAATATGTTTTCTACATGTGATCCAAGCAGGTTGTGTCTAGGTGGTGTGGTTTTAGAGATATTTCACTTTTTCTGTATGAAGATTGCTCATGGGAATTAACAATGCATTGAATTTGCCGCTATGCACAGTGCAAAACGTCAATTTTATTCAAAATTAATAGAAATGCAGAACCCTAACCTTTTACATTTAATATAATCTATTCGGTGAATATGTTTGCTATATGTGTTCCAAGCGGTTTGTGTCTAGGTGATGTGGTTTTAGAGATATTTCACTTTTTCTGTATGAAGATTGCTCACAGCCATTGACAATGCATTGAGTTTGTCGGTATGTCCAGTGGAAAACGTATATTTTATTCAAAATTAATAGAAATCCAGAACCATATTAATTTAATAGACTCTATTCGGTGAATATGTTTTCTATATGTGTACATTGCGGTTTGTGCCCAGGTGGTGTGGTTCTAGAGAGATTTCCCTTGTTCTCTATGAGCATTCGTCATAGCCATTGAGTTTCCAATGTGACAGTGTTTCATCCAGCAGCCAAAAGGCATGCGCACTGACCTAGATACCTGTGCTGACGTCATATGAAATATGTCTATAGTCAAACCGCGTGAAGTGGAATCACTATAGTAGATAGCTGATCATTTCTCATAGAATACATGACCTAATTAAACCTGGCAACTGCTTAAATGCAAAAACTAAAATTAGGGCAGCTGTTATTCACTCTGTCAGTGGCTCTAATTTTGAACCATCAGAAGGGGGAGGATTAATTAGAAAAATAGTGATTTCCCCGCGAATAAAAGAAAATCTATAACCTAAACTAAATGACATAAGACACAACAATAACCAAATAAAATAACCTGGCAACTGCTTCAATCTATACGAGAAAGGGGTTAACTGCAATGGACTCAGGCAATTGGCTCCAATGTTGAGGCATCAGAAATAGAAGGGTCATTTACTAAAATTAGACATTCCCGCCGAAATGAAAGAAACGCATCACCTAAGCAAAATAAAATGAGGAAAAAACATGCTTTACCATGGTTGCAAAATGATAAATAAATAGCAGGCCACAATACGTTAAGTACATTGCATTTGAACAAAGCGGCTTGCGTGATATATATCCACAAACTGCGCATGCGCGTGACCCCAATTCCACGCCCCCTGCCGCTGCGACTGCGCCTGCGCGAACACGGCGCGGCCTCAGAGTTTATTACAGTTATTAACCCCAGTGCACTCTCTTAATAAACAATGCCGTGAAACTGGTACATCCGGTAATTCCGCTTAGTTTTTTTTTATTGTGATTAATTGGGAGAATGATGATATAATTAAGCGAAACGAAAGGCAACAATAACGCGCGTGTCCCGTAATTACAGGAGGTTTGGTGGTGGGTGGGTGAGGGGGTGGGTGGGGGCGGTGGTGAGTAGGGGTGGGTGGTGATAATGTGTGTGTGTGGGGGGGGAGGTACTGGCGAGGTACGAGTGCAGTAGACATACACAGACCCTTCATGTTCATTGCACTGTTCTGTTATTGTAGGGGCTGGCTATTTTAAGATGGAATTATATATCTATTTGGAAATATATTCAATGAATAGGACGACAAGGCTCTATGCTAATCACGTATCAAGACAGATAAACATGTAAATGTCACTACGGCTAACACTAAAGGGGGACACACAGGTCGGACTCAGTCCTATTTAATAGTTCTCTTCGGCAAAAGGAAAGTATACGTTGTTTCATATACGAAAGGAAACAAACAGCACGAAACAGGTGAGCTTAGTGTACAGCGTGCCCATAGGTGGCGCCACAATCGCGCCGATCCGCGCCATTGACCTTATGGTTAGCGCGCAACTCTCAATACATTGGAATAACATATAACATGGACGTAAATAATTAATTAATATTATACCAGGGTGGGCGCGCGATTCTGAATACCTGGGAATAAAATAGATGTCCTAGAATGAAAATGTGAAAGCCATTTTAATAGTAATTCACAGTTCGTTGTACCAGTTACAATACAATTATATGAATTTAATTATTTCTTGTAGTCATGTACGTAATATCTGTGATTCAGGAGGTGAAATGAGGTGTGATAATAGGTCAAAATGACTGACTGAGCTTTTCTTTTGTTCAGTAAGGACAGGGCTTATGTGAAAGGATGCTGTGACAAATCAAAATTATACCCAAGTAGATGTATATAGTAGGATAAGGTATCATACTCAGACTAGACAAAACTCTGGAAAAATACAAAAAAACAAACATAGTTTAAAAATACATGGATTTTGGTTCGGAATTATATATTGGCAGAGAGCATTATTGTCCTGGGGCAATGGAGTGGGGACCAAGGTTATGTAATAGCAAAACAATGGGTACCCCACTCGCTGTGTGACATAATAGACTCTGGGAGATATATGTTACTACATAGTGCCCGAGATTATGACGAGATGTTCCTATAGAAGAGACAGTTAATGTTTGGTGAAATGTTCCCTCTATGCACCAGAAAGGATGCAAGTGGAGCAACAGGACATTTTTGATGTATATACTTATTGTTACTGTCTGCAACTACCTGTTACCACAGGGGCAATGGGCCAGCACACCAGCTATACTGCATGGACTATGTACACCACCTGCAGCTGGGAGGGTGACAGTTGCCTGTGGGGGAAGGCGTCGCCTCCCAGGCTGCGCAGAGTGCCCGATTGGCTGGCTGTGGGAACCCCAGTCTCCTGCACCACCGTGCCACCTGACCACACCAGCCTCACTTTGATATTGATTATTCTGGACACTGCTCCAGACACACTGGGCAGCATCACTCTCCTCCTGACTCATGAGTGAGAGACACTCTCACTTGGGCAAGTACCCAGACACTCTGTCTGATACTACCACCTTTCATATAAAAAAACTGAGCTGTGTGCAACAACCATGGTACTCCTGTAGGCACTGATTTTGATACATCCTAAGTATAGTATTGAGGTTTGGTGTGGACAGAAGGTAAGGGGTCAGGGTGATAGGTCACTAGTAGGTGAACAGGAGTTGATGCCAATAAAGCACACCATCTTCACTGTCAATCTTTTGTGACTTCTCTTCCCTTTCTTCGTTATGAGTTTGTTTGAGAGGGGCATCAGATGTGAACTGACAGATGATTGTCAGAACGCATCTGGGAAGAGTTTTGTGGTATTATCTGGTGCTCAGATGGCCGGGCATAAAGAAATATTATAAAAGGCTACTAACACCCAAACTCGCAAAAGGCTGGCCTGAGCAGAAACAGGTAAACACTCCTGGGCGAGGGACCAGACCAAGACAGCGCGACAGCTGTCTGGCATTGAACACAAGCACCCTAGCGGGAGCTTAAATGTTATGGGCAGAGTAAATACCTTGCCAATAAAAAAATAATATATATATATATATATATATGTAACAGGAATAATACTTAATTGGTTCATCCGCTAGTTTATATAAGTATAATACATTATCTGTTCATTTCGGTGACATCATAATTGATTCAGATTTCATAATTAATGTGCATACTCCAATGAGACAAACTCATAAGCATCCATTTTCGAAAGTAAAACGCTTATCTAGATTTTAACACAGATACATATAGTATATATATATATATGTTTATAACTTAGACAATGGTGCAATTATTAACTATATATTACTACATAAAAGGGTGTGCTAATTCAATTAAATAGAAATTGCTGCTGCTGAAGCATATGGGGGCATAGGTTTAAAAAGCGGACCCAAATTATTTGTCCAGATTTAGACTTTAAATATCTCAAATGGTAATCATGTAAAAGCAAAGTTACTTCATCACACAGTAAGGTCGAAAATATGAATTAGCAAAATAGATTATATCAGAAGAATACCGAAATTGAAAACCTCGAACTACACAACTGTACTGATAGTTGTCTTAATCTGGAATGGTCTTAGTTAAGGATATTGTATATTGGTTTTGCAGGGATAGCTTTAGATAGAGATTCGCAATTGTGCCAGAAGTCAGCTCTATGGAAATGCTAAGAAAAAGATCGCATTTAGGAGTATCCATTTGGCCTATGATTGGGATAGCATTTTTTGTTGTTCCATTAGTTGTTTAAGCATGGGAAATTTCAGACATAGACGACTAGTCTTCCTCATTCCACTGCTGGTCGATAGAAAGCCTGAGCCTACACTTTTACTGACCCAAGGGATTTTTAACCTCCCACACCACATAGACATGGTAGGAGAGCAACCGGCCTTTGATGATGCTGTAAGTTATACACAGCGGTGGAAATCCAAATTGGTAGAGCTCGGGGCACGGACAATTGAACCGCCGACCCTCAGATTAGGAGTCTGACCTAGAAAAAAGTCAGACACTCTAACCACTCCACCACAGAGAACTCACCTGTCGGATTTGGGTTCTGGAGGAAGTGTCTATCTGATATGGTCCCTTATATCATACATATAGCATGGAGAGTAGCCTGGTAGCAGGAGCGGGTAGCAGTACGCCTAGGACATAGTCTGCACCTGATATTCATTAAGTATTCGTACAGTATTGAGTTCAATGGATATATGGGAATTCCCTGTTTGAGTTCAGTGTAAACACATTAGGTAGCAGCTCGACAATGTCGACAACCAAAGAAACTAACACACATTCCAAAAGCTGAAATATATGTCAACCACGACACAAAACCTCTTTGCTATGAAATATATATTGATGCACGGAACCGGGTGAGTAGTTTTTAATCTCTGGCATCGATTAGAAGCCGTTGCCCAAATAATAAAAGAAAAAATCCTCCGGTGCGACTGACACTTGTCGACACCAGATGGAGGGGAGGTGGGTGCAAGTGGCGCCACCGGTCAAGTGCGGAGTCATACGGAGAATAACAATGTTATCAAGTAATATAATAATATTATATTATTCTAATGGAAACAATTCCCTTCGTATTTGTATACTCTCATAATAGGTTATACATCACATATATATGTCTGCTATTCTGTATTTTCTTGTAAGTACACCTTTACCCAAACCCTGATCTACAAGTAAAACCCACACTAAGCAAAGGTAATATAAATTAATTGCCTACTCTCAGTTTATTGGACAATAAAATACATCCATAATGAATGGTTTCACAACTGCCCAACCTAATTAGAGGATACCTTCTTTAGCAGCAGCCAATCAGCAATCAGCGTGGGTGAGGTAACTTGGCAGGGAACAGATATTTACAGTGCAAGGTCACTGGGTGCATAGCAAATGTATATTTTGCAGATATGAGCACTTAGCTATGTAGGTAATAATCACATTGATGTAACTAATGTGTTTATGCATGTGTGTATATGCAGGATATATATTAGATAAAGCATTCACCCGCTACTCGCAGTACACCGGTGAATACCAACCCTATATAAAGACGGTCGAAAATGCGGGTCAATTAATTGAGAGCCTAATTTTCACAATCTAAGAAGCAACAATTATTCTTTACATATGTCTTATTGATATCCCGCTACCTTGAGTTGAAAAATATAATATAATATAATATCTAGCTACTCTTTTATTCATTGCTCCATAACCATGTGATCATATGAAAAGTTGACTTAGTGATAATTTAAATTATTTTCAGGTAAAACTCTTTTATTTAAACAACATTTTTGGATTGCAGTTTACGTGGTTTTGCGCATGAATTCTAAATATATGGAGTATAGATTATTATAGTTAGATAAACTAACGGAGGAACTAATGATGATCATTATTTATTTATATATTTTTCCAAGGTTTAGATTCGCGCATCCAACTCGATATTGGTCCATTTATTATTATTTGTTGTATATTGTGTTTATTATTATTTGTTATTTGACCAGCGTTTGTGGGAATCGCGCGGCTACCGTTGGATCCAACGGCGCGGATCAGCCCGACTTTGGCGCCACCTACGAGTGCCCCAGACACTCAAACTCACCTGTGGATCCTGCAAGGAGGGTACCAACTTGTGACAGGGCGCACTCATGTTGACTTATAAGTGCTGCCACACTGGGAAATTAGGCCGCCGGCACCATGACATAATATCCCATTCAGTGACATTATCCTGATACTGAGATAATCAGTCCTTGCCCTATCCTATTAATGTCAAGCGCCAGCCTAGCATGCTACAAGTATCAATTATTAAGTCATCGGTTTGACTTGACCAAGGATTGAATCTCATGATGGACTAATACGGTCGACTGCGCTCAACTAATTTGGCCATTCATTCTGGTAACAACAAATGTAATAAACGCGTATTCTAGTAAGAAAACCAAACCGATAGTAAAAGCAATTGTATTTATTTGATTGTACATGTACCTAACTCAGAAGCCCAGAGATTACTCTAACGGAAAAATGCAGGAAACTCTATATATAAATAAAACATTGTGATTTGATAAATGGAATTTGCACAAATGTCAATGCAATTCAGATAATGGACCCCTAATCACCATGGAGACCACATTGTGTCACGGCCTGTCACAATTGTGGACCCATAGCGGTGGGTGGATGTAGGCAAGGGCGGAGCGAGACGACAGTGGCGCCACTGCAGGGACGACATCAAGCAACGTGCGGAGGCGCGGATGGTGTAGGGGGAGCGCCGGGGTGGCGGGTGGAGGAGGGGGGGGGTGGCGGGGGTGAGTAGTGAGCCGACAGCACCAGGCTATGCTGGAGGAAACGTTGGACAGTTCTGGTTTTCCGGCGATGGGCTTGGTCGGTGCGGAAGGTTGTGGTACCAGGAGGGATAGCTGACCGGATATGGCCACTGCATAGGGATTTAGCGCTTACAGAACCGGAAGTCTGTAGAACGCAGGCTCTACAGATGCAGTAGGAAACACATCTAGTGCAACTCAGAACTGGCGTCAGGGAAGCCATTTTGTTTTCTTGTTTAAAACAAAACATTTTTGTTATTAAAAAATATATATATTTTGTTATATATGTTTTTGGTTTGGTGGGTGGGAGTATGTATCCTACCAAGATGTTAGGTAATATAAACGGGCGGTTATTTATTTGTGATTGCCTTAAAATAGTGCTGTTCGTTTTAGTGTTGTCTATTAGTGTTAATCCAAGCTGATTGTTGAGATTCCGCATAGTAGGTACACTAATTTGATATCCCACTCAGTCACATGATTCGAACACTTTACTCACCGATTCCTTACCCTATTCTGCACGTACCCCTTTGATGCTATGAGGCCGACACCTATAGCTACAAGTGATGGAAGTATCTTCTCTTTCTCTCTGCAAAACGCTTTCCCACTCTCCGGTAAAACAACACATCTGAGGCATATCAGGAGATAGGCAATATCGACTGATACAAATTGTCATGTAGTCTACCTAAATATAGGTAGGTGTTTTAGGTAGGTGGATCCGCAATCGCAGAGTGCTTTGAACTAGGGAATATCATTAAAACCAGAAGGAATGGCCGAATGAGTTAGAGCGACCAACTCCCGTGTTGCTAGGCCATGGGGTGTTGGGTTCGAACCTGGGTCGAGTCAAACCAATGACTTACAAATTGATACTTGTTGCTTCCTAGCCAGGCAGGTGGCATTATTAGGATAGGGCAACAAGCAGTGGAATGAGGAAGACCCATCATCCGTGATTGATATTTCCCCTGCTTAAATAACTGATGTACACACAACAAAAAAAGTATATTTCAATAATACAGGTAATGCTACTCTAAAGCCAATGGCTATATTTAACCTGCCCCTGAAGAAATTAAAGAAATTGGGTTATCTAGAATTAGGGTGTATATTAACTCCAATATATAGTATAGATAAATAGCATATATAGTATGTCTAATATGGAGTTATTAAATGCAATACATTTGATAATAGTGCAAACCTTCTGTGATACCCAGTGTTAATGAATGGACGATATTATCTGAATATAATTATAAACAGATCAGTGCCCAAATTCATCATCATCATCATCATGACGTCGGTCGCGATGCGACAAAGACTGCCTTCATTACCCAAACGCCGCTCTCCATTTAGCTCTCTGCTGTGAGAGTTGCGTCCATAAGTCGGTCTTAATGTCTCTCAGCTTCAGGTTTCTCTTAATGGTATCCTTGAACTGGGGATGAGGGCGCCCTCTCTTTCTGTAACCAGAAGACAGTTGAGAATAGAGGATCTGCTTTGGTAGCCTGTCTGATGACATCCTCATGAGGTGTCCAGTCCACCAGAGATTCTTTTTTTATCAGAAGATCTTCCATAGAGGGCAGCCCTGTCCGTTCGAGTATTTCTCTATTTGTCAATTTGTCCTTCCAGGTTAGCCTCATGATTGAACGCAGATGTCGCATCATGAAGGCATGCAGCTTTTTCACCTGCCGTATGTACACTGTCCAGGCCTCGGCTCCATATAGTAGGGTGGATAGCATGATTGCATGGTAGATCTTGCCTTTGACCCGAATGGACACATGGTGGTTGTTGCAGAGTATCTGGCATAGTCAGCCGAAAGATGGGCTAGCCTTGGCCATCCTCCTCTGTATTTCAGCATCAATGCGTCCATCACTTGATATAGTGCTTCCGAGGTAGGTGAATTCCGGAACAGAGTTCAGCTTGTTTCCGTCTACCTTGATCTCCTCCTCTCGGGTTCATGTAGAGTTGGGTTGGTACAGCACCTCCGTCTTCTTGATGTTAATCTTCAGGCCAAACTTCTTTGATGCATCGGGGAAAGCGTCCACTATTTTCTGGATCTCTTCAGCAGAGTGGGCACCCATTGCACTGTCATCAGCGAATACTGGCTCTCTCACCAGTATCTGAGTAGTCTTGGTCTTCGCTCTGAAGTGTGTGACATTGAATAGGTCAGCGCTCTGTCTGGACTGTATATAGATGCCATCCCCCATATCTCGGAAAGCCTCATCAAGCATTGCTGATAGGAAGATGGAGAAGAGTGTGGGGGCCAGTACACAACCTTGCTTGACCCCATTGGTAACCCCAAACGATTCCGAGACTTCCCCTCCAACACTAACGTTCGCCATCATTCCTGTATGTACAGCCTCGATCATAGTTGTAAACTTCTCTCGGCATCCATACTTCCTCAGTACCTGCCATAGCCCGGTCCTCCCAACTGTATCAAATGCCTTAGTGAAATCGACAAATACCATGTACAGTGATCGGTCCTGCTCAATGCACTTTTCTTGTAGCTGTTGGAGACAAAATAACATATCCATGGTGCTCCGGTTACCTCTGAAGCCACACTGTGACTCCGGAACTACATCAGGTGTTATGTGAATAGATAGCCTGTTGAAGAGGATCCTGGCGAAGATCTTGCCTGCTATGGAAAGAAGATAGATTCCTATATAGTTCCCACAGTCTGTTTGATCACCTTTCTTGTAGATGGTTACAATGCTGGCATCCTTCCATGGTTGGGGTACAGAACCCTCCAGGCATTGGTGATTATTTGGTGCAGTCTGTTGAACAGATTGTCTCCTCCCTGCTTCCATACTTCAGCAGGAATTCCATCACCCCCAGGTGCTTTGCCATCTTTCAGGCTGGTGATTGCTCTAGCCATATCATCCATGGTTGGAATCTCATCGAGGAATGTTTTGGTCATGCACTGCTGGATGGTGTCCAAATTAATAGATATGTAATAGCACACTGAGATCCCATGCTAGATTTACGGTAGCCAATAGCCAGAACTTCTTCATTGATTCAGCAATGATGTAATACTTATTAAATAATTCATCACACGGTACATTGGTGTGTCATTCTGGTGGTATAGTACTTGTTCATATCAATAGGTGCAATCTTGTTTTGATAATATTATGGCTGCCTATTCCAGACCAAACAAGATCGCTGAATGAGTTGAGCGTCCATCTCCTGTTTTGGGAGATCGAGGGATTCAAACCCCTGGGTTTGTGGGTTCGAACTCTGGTCCAGTCAAACCAATGACTTAAAAATTGATACTGGTCACTTCCTAGCCACGCGGTTTGCATTATTAGGATAGGGCAAGGACTTGCTGGCTCACTGTCAGGATAATGTGAATGAGTGGGATATTGGGTCATTGTACTGGCAGCCTGATTTCCCAGGGGGGCAGCACTATAAAGACACCATGAGTGTGCTCGGTCACAAGTCGTTACTCATCTTGGTATGACCTAGATGTTGCTGGTAGTTAAGACAACATCAACCAAACAAAAGCTTTCTATTCCCCATGGTGTTTAACGCGCCATTTACAAAAATATATGTGATGTATAATGTATTTTGCGGGTATAAAGGCATGAAAGGGAACTACTTCATTATTGCTATATTATATTATTCAATCACTTCTATGTTGACTTTCCTGTACTTTCTCAGTGTCGCAGTTTGAGCGCCCTGCCAGTTTCAGCTGACTGTCAGTTTCATGGGCATGCATCAAGATCTAACAGCATCATCACTAACCTTATGAATTTAATATAATGTTTTTGGTAAAGATGTGTTCTATATGTGTACTAAGCGATTTGTTAATAGGTGGTGTGGTTTCAGAGATATTTCACTTCTTCTGTATTTTCTGTATGAAGATTGCTCACGACCATTGACAATGCCTTGAGTTTGACGGTACGCACATTGCAAAACATTAGTTTTATTCAAAATAAATAGAAATCAAGAACCCTAACCTTATAAATTTAATATAATCTTTTTGGTAAAGATGTTTTCTATATGTGTACTAAGCGATTTGTTAATAGGTGGTGTGGTTTCAGAGATATTTCACTTCTTCTGTATAAACACATATGTTATACAACGCTGTCTTACCCTTCACCTTGGGAACCAATGGTTATTGTATGCGTAGCTTTTTAAAGTATTCCATGCTATGATGCTCTTAATTAAGCAATTTAATCGGCTGTTTGCTCCACTTTATTATATTATATATAATACAAGTACATTATTGGGACTCGACCTCATATACAACGACTTAATCAAGGTAATCTTGATTAGTCACAGATAAATACACCCTGATGTGCTTTCCTACCCTAACGCGCTAAAACAATAGTTGGCCTTAGTCAAAGAAGACAGCCGAGTGCTCAGCCATAAATACAATATTTAATCAACTTTTCGGACCATTTGTTCAGAACAATTGCGCTAATGGCATTACATTCGCTGCCTTCGTTCCAAGGCGAGCAGAGGGGGAGTGGTGTTACGCATAATTGGGAAATGAAAGAAGATTAGAGCTGGGCGTGTTTAAAAGGATCGGTATCCTGAGAGACGCAGGAGGCCATGCATCAATAGACTGTTCGCGTGTAGCGTGTTCCCTTGTTCCAGGTTTGCGTGTGACCTTGTGACACACCACACAGACAATGAACATGTTCATTCTCTATGTTCCCGGTCAGTATGTCACATGTGCCATGCACAAAGCCATACAGTCCATGGGTCCAAACTAATACCCCTGTCACACCACAACGTTTCTCTCCAACGCACGTCGACGTGTGTCACTTTTGGGCGAAATGTCGGGAAACGTCGGGAAGCGTTAGCAGGACGTTATGAGGACGTCGGTACACATCGGTACACTATCCTGGATGTTGACAGTTGCTGGATGACGTCGGCGAGCATAGCAGGTCGCTAGATGTTTTTAGCATGTACAAAAAAAAAAACGACACACAACGTGCGTCAACGTGCCGGTTGCAATATTATGGCAACGTCAGAAGGGCGTGGACAGCGCTGGAATAAGATTATGCGAATGGTAGGCAGTCGCCACGCATGCGTGAGGGTCATCTCCACATGTTGCGCCAATGGTTGCATTGTTGTTTGACATCCTACCAACATCTAAGGTCATATGAGCATGTCGCGCCAAACTTTTTCTTTTTTTGTCCTCACTCGTCGACTAACGTTGGCCGCTCGAATAATGCGCTGCACTGACGCCGATCTTTTTCCCCAAACCGCCAAAAAGTTGGACATGTCTTGACGCATAAAAGATGTGTTGCGCACTGACGGCACGCCGGCGAGAAGCGTTGTAGTGTGACAGGGCCATAAGAGAAAGGCCATTGAGAAAAACACAGGTGTATTGTCTGTTGTGGGAGCGGGATTTAGCTGAGGCGGTAGAGTGTCCACCTCTGAAGGTTTGGGTAATCCGATCGATCCTGCTCAGTGGATGAATTTGTGGTTTGGGGTATTTTCCGTTCCAACCAGTGGGTCCATTGATTTTTCTTGAACATTTATACTGCATATCATGGATAAGTCTGAATAGACTTGTTTTCACAATTAGACAGTTTGTTGAGAGAAAGTCTGAGCCTGCACTTTTACTGAGCCAAGGGATTTTTAACATTTGCATTTGCGGGGTGTTCATAACCTAGCGGTCAATGGATGTAGAACTGCAGCATTGTGAAAACGGCACGTTAAAACGGCCCGTTTTTGGTAGTTTTTTGTGTTTTCTTTTTTTTCCTTTCTTCTTTATCTTCTCCTGTGTGATGGCATGGGGTGTAGGGGGTTCTTCATGGCATCAGTGTGACAGTGGCGTGATGCAGCGGTGGCAACACGTTCTTGGGGCCCTTCGTCACAGGTGATCAACCCGGGAACTGGTGTCATCGGCAACATGGCCATGGGTGGCGACGCATTGGTCCTCCAGGACCCCATCGCAGGGTGGGTGCTCCCGGGCTAGCAGGCTTCTGGACCAGGGGGTGGTTGGTGGGTGTGAGGTTTAGTGTCCATGGCCTCAGCACCCACGCCATCGGTGATCAAAGCGGGAACCGACATTGTGGGCGCCGGGGTCGAGGCTGTCACATCCGGTGTATCCGGGACCGCACAGGGCTCCTGGTGTGGGTGCAGTGTCCGGGACCTCTCGGGGCTCTAGGTGTGGGTGGATTTTAGTGGATTGGTGTTTTCTTCATGTGTGTTTTGTTGTTGTTTTTGCGGGCGGGACCTTGCAGACTCTTGGCCCTGGTGGGGAGTGTGCCAGGGCTGGTGGGTCGGTTGGGGTTAGTTTGTCGCCCGTTAGTTTAGTTTTTGGATTTGTTTGGGACCATGTGGTGCTCACTGGTGGGACCTCATGGTTCTCCCTGATGGGACCCCGCGGGACTCCCTCGTGGGACCCCACGGGGCTCCCTGGTCAGACTCTACGGGGCTCCCTGGTGGGACCCCACTGGCTCCATGGTGGGACCCCACGGTGCTCTTTGGTGGGACCCCATGAGGATCCCTGAGAGGTGGTACCTAGATGTAAATCTCAAAGCCGAGACATAAATTTCAAACAATCATGTGATCTTTGATGTTGCTAGACATTTTTATTAAACATCAAATGATGCAACTACCTAATCTTCAATCTAATATTTGAAATTGGCATTGGGGAATGACTGCGGGCTAGGGTGCCTACTGGGTGAGCTTGTCCAGCGGTCCCGTGGTAACAAGTAGTCTTCAACAGTTACATTAAATCATGGGTTGTGTTCCTAATGATATAACAGTGGACATCCATTTTTATGTTCATGTGTGTGTGTGTATGTGTATATATCATCATCATCATTCTGTCAGTCGTGATGCGACAAAGACTGCTTTCATTACTTGACTGCCGCTCTCCATTTAGCTCTCTGCTCTGAGAGTTGCGTCCAAGAGTCGGTCTTAATGTCATGTTTCTCTTGATGGTATCCTTGAACCGGAGACGAGGGCGCCCTCTCTTTCTGTAAGAAGAAGACGGTTGAGAATAGAGGATCTGCTTTGCTAGCCTTTCTGATGATATCCTCCTGAGGTGTCTAGTGCACTGGAGATTCTTTTTGATCAGAAGATCTTCCATAGAGGGCATCCCCGTCCGTTCGAGTATTTCCTTATTTGTCACTTTGTCCTTCCAGGTTAGCATCATGATTGAGCGCAGATGTTGCATCATGAAGGCATGCAGCTTTTTCACCTGTCATCTATACACTGTCCAGGCCTCGGCTCTGTATAGTAGGGTGGATAGCACAATTGCGCGGTATATGAATGTATATATATATATATATATAATGACCCATTTAGCTACTGTAACACTGCCCGGTCCCCAAACCTCTGCAGGTTGGTCACTGAAGTGGAAGTTGGGTGGTTGAGAGGTGTGGGGGGGGGGGGGGGGGGGGGCAGTGGGTGTACATGAGTGCTGTCCAGTCCACAACCCATCAGCAGTGGCCAGTATGTGTATGGTGGGCGGGGGGGGGGGGCAGTGAGTGTGTGTTCACTGAACCATGCCAAAGCTGTCCTTACTGAAGGCTTGTTGTTGTTTTGGGGGAGATTTCAGACGCATTGGTGTGCTGAAGGCTGCAAATCTGCAGCACTGTGTGGGGACCGCTGAAAGTGGTCCCATGTGGTTGGGAGTTGGCTTCTGATGGGTAGTTGTCAGAGAAATTGAGGGGGGGAAGGAGGGAGGAAGGAAAAATGCAGCATAAGAGCCCAACCCCAGTCCTCTGAGAGGTCTGCGGGAAGCTGGGCAGTTGGTGTAGTTTTACGCCCCAGTAAGACCCTATGCCATACCACAACATGCACCAACTTGTGACAGCGCACACTCATGGCAACTTTATAGTGCTGACCCACTGGGAAATCAGACCACCAGCACCATGACCTGATGTACCAGACATTCACATTATCCTGACACTATGTGCCCAGTCCCTGTCCTGACCTCATAATGCAAAATGCAAAGCAGCTACAGGTCATTGGTTTGACTTGACCAGGATCCAAACTTCAGTCCCTCCAGATTCACCGGTATGCACCAGGAAGAAGTGAAGTGAGGATGGAATTAGTTAGGCAATGGGTGGGGTTACCTATTAGTTGTTAGTGAAAATTAGTGATTAGTTGGTAATCATGTCAAGACAGGTATGGGGATGAGGTGGGCCCTGCTAATCCTGGGTGTCAGGGTCTGGGCGACCGACAGTGTTGATGATATCTGCATTCTGGAGGTAGAAGTGAGCAAGTCCGTTCCCGGATGAAGGCGAGGTAGTGAGGCATGACGGGTGCTTAACTGCCCCCCCACACACACACTGGGGGCCCACCAATCACCACCGCCAATCAACCATGACCTGCTCTAGCGGGACGTATCGGGGCATAGTTGGGCATAGCGAGGCATAACGGAGCATAGCGGGGCATAGCGGGGCATAGCGGGGCAGAGCGGGGCAGAGCGGGGCAGAGCGGGGCAGAGCGGGGCATATCGGGGCATAGCGGGTTATAGCGAGGCAGAGCGTGGCATATCGGGGCATAGCGGGGCATAGCGGGGCATAGCGGGACATAGCGGGACATAGCGGGACATAACGGGACGTAGCGGGACATAATCAGTCTCAGGTGCGGGAGGCTCATAGACATAGTATGAGAGCAACTGGCCATCGATGACGCTGTAAGTTATACACAACAGTGGAAATCCAAATTGGCAGAGGTGGGGGGCATGGGGAATCGAAATACTGACCTTCAGAGTAGGAGTCCGACCTAGAAAAAATTCAGACACTTTAACCACTCCACCACAGAGAACACCACCATAACAGAGAACGCCATAACTGGTTCATCAAATGATGTGATATGTGCTGTCCTGTCTGTGGGAAATTGCATATAAAAGACCCCTTGCTGCTTATCGGAAAGAGTAGCCTCTGTGACAGCAGGAGGGTTCCTCCAAAGAAACATGTCAGAATTACCAAATATATTTGACCTCAAATAGCCGATGATGAAAACCAATGTGCTAGAGGCGTCGTTAAGTAAAACAAACCAGTTGTTATTGTTTGTGTGGCGAAGAACAAGGTCACAAGTGAACACACGACAAGCGAACGGTTTATGTATACATGGCATAATAATATAGATGTATAATAGTTTTACGCACACCCTCCCGTGTTGACGGCGCCAGAGGGTGCAGCCACAGGGCTGACTGAGTGGGCGGAGCAGACGAAATTAAAAATAATAAATAAAGTGAGAGAAAGTGCAAATGAAAAATAAAATGACGATCAGAAAAACAGTGGGCATCACTCATCTCCTATTGAATGAATGCGAACGCGCGGTGACATGGATTTGCCCGATTTCCATGGTTTGTGCTTCATCAGAAGTTAATTGGAAATGACACTGTGAACTAATTAATATTTAAGGTAAATGAGCAAATATTGTAGGATGGGCGGATGGAGTGCGGGGGGATGGTGGAGGAGTGGGGAGTGGTATGTGGAGCCAATAACAGAGAAACACCCGTGGTGTGAAACAGTAGGGGGTGATGACGGGATGATTGGGGAGGATGGTGGAGGAGGGATGGGGAGGAGGGCGAGGAGGGCGAGGAGAGGGAGGAGGGGGTGGGGAGGGTAGAGAGCTGGATCCCGGGGGAGGAAAGGTAGCAGAAGAACGGTTAGTAGCTCGAGGAAAAGGAGCAAAGGGGACGAGGTGGAATGGTTTTCGACTCAGGAGGGAAGTATGCGGTAAGTTTGTTTGTTGTTGTTTTAAGTCCAGGCAACATCTGAGGTCATATCAGGACGGAGGGATTGGGTAAGAGAGGGAAACAGTGTTAGATAGAATAGGTAAGGGAAGTGAGATAAAAGATGCATAGTCCGATGAAGCATCAAATTTTCAAAACAAAAACATTCAACTAGATTTGATTCTACAAAACTAACTTAGATATCGGTGCACTTATTAACATTTTTTGCCATATAGAAGGGCATACTAAGTCAATTTATCAGAACCTGTTACTATGTAAGCCTATGGTGAGAGTTTTGGCATGCATGCCAAAATCAATTTAGGATGTTTGCCCTTCAAATATCTCAAAATGAAAGTTATTTCAAACTAAAGTAAGGTACGTTATAACAACCAATTAAATATATTTATCTCAGAAAAATGGCAAAAATTCAAAACCATCAGACTATGCAACTTTAGCAAAGGGTATGATAATTACGACTGGGGATAGAGTCACAGGTTTGGCAGTGTGGGGGTTTGGCAGTGTGGGGGTGGTTGGGGGTTGGTGGAGGGAGGCGAAGACTAAAGGAGGTAGATGAGGATAGGGTATCAATCACGCACTCAGCTGCGAAAACGAGGCTGGCTGAGGCATTGTGTCGGCAGGGAGCGCTGGGGGTGGGGTGGGTGGTTGGGTCGGGCGGGGTGGTGATGTGAGTTGAAGGGGCGTTAGACAAGGTGTCGTGGGTGGGATGGGTGCGAGACGATAAGGGAGAGAGGGAGGAAGGGTGGGAGGGTAGGAGGGGGGGGGAGAGGGGAGAGACGGTGGGACACCCACACACGCTCACACAGTGAAAATGCCTTTTTCAAATAATCCATGCGTTATTCTATAGTTCGATTTTGTGTAGCCAGGCCGCGCAAACTGCGTCAGTTGGAGCAAGGAATCAATCTAAGCAGCGATAAGAAGTAATGGTGTATTGATTGAGCCCGCTGGCCGCTCGGGGTGTACCGGGAACACAAGCGTCGATAGGCTTTGCGAATCAGTCCCCCCCCACTCCTCTCCTCCCTGCCCACCCCCCGCCAGCCACTCCCCTCACCTACGTCCCCACCTCCCCACGCCACCCCCGCGTCCGCTCTCCTCCCTGCCCACACCCTCACCCCCCATCGCGCACCTCCCACATCCCATCTCCCACTTCAACCTTCGCCCCATCAGATCCAACCACCTCTTCATCCCACCCACCGCCACCGCCCTCCCGCCCCCATCCCCACCTGCCACCTCCTACTTCAAACCTATGCTCCATCCATCTCTCCGATCGAACCACCTCTCCATCCCACCCACCGCCAGCGCCCTCCCACCCCCATCCCCACCTCCCACCTCCCACCTCCCACCTCTCTCACCTCCCACCTCCCACCTCCCCACCTCCCACCTCCCACGTCCCCGTCTCCCACCTCCCAGCTCCCAGCTCCCACATCCCACCTCACACCTCCCACCTCCCACATCCCACCATCCCACCTCCCGTCATCCCGTCTCCCACCTCCCACCTCCCACATCCCACATCCACCTCCCACCTCCCACCTCCCACCTCCCACCTCCCACATCCCACCTCCCACCTCCCGTATCCCACCTCCCAGATCCCACTCCCACTCCCCATCCCACCTTCCCACCATCCCACCTCCCACCTCCCACCTCCCACATCCCACCTCCCACCTCCCGTCTCCCACCTCCCACCTCCCACCTCCCACATCCCACCCACCTCCCACCTCCCCATCCACCTCCCGACTCCCAACCTCCCACCTCCCACCTCCCACATCCCACCTCCCCCACCTCCCACCTCCCACCTCCCACCTCCCACCTCCCACCTCCCACCTCCCACCTCCAACCTCCCACTTCAACCTCCCCTTCACCCACCTCTCTGATCCAACCACCGTTCCATCCCCCCCACCACCGCCACCTACTCCTCCCACCAGCCATCCTCCAACCCAGCTTTTTATTTTCCATGAAAGTTGACGAATTACCAACAATTTATGAACCAACGATTAAAGTTGTATAGTCCAATGGTTTTGAGCTTCTGCCATTTTCAGAGATAAATCTTACTGGTGCTTGAAGTCGCTTCTATGATAAATCGCTACCCTTTGAGATATTTGATGGGTAGGCACGCCAAACCAATGTTGCCACGTATGGGACACCACCACATGCCTCTATAATAGCAGGTTATATTAATGTGCCTCATTATTCCCTTCTATGTGGTGATACATGTCTAGTTGGTGCACCAGTATCTAAGTTAGATATGCAGAATAAAACCTAGACAATTGTTTTTCTTTCTAAAATGTGTTGCTTTCATCGGACTATGTAGCCAATATCAACCACCTGCCAACACTTCCCTAGAAACATTATATTTATTTGTGCGTGTCGGTATCGTTGGAGGCTCCCCAGAATATTTATAATTGAACGCTGTCTGCATATTTATTTTGTGATATACTTTTACGTGATATTTAAACTTATACATCAATTCTTTTCTTGGACAGGATCAGGATAGATTCTTTTTTTGTAAAAAAAAAAGGAAAAAAAAGGAAAAAAAAGAAAGCAAGAGGTCACTGGGTTCGAGAGGTAATAGTCTTTATGCAGTATATAATTTGAAGAAAACAAAGGAAATTGAATCTCCGGTGTCACATGTAACCCACCGCCTGAAGAGTTCAGTGTGCACAACATCACTATTAGTATTACTAGTTGGTGTCATTGTGTCGGTGACTTATTAGGGGATGGGGGCCCCGACCACCCCACTGCCTGCCCCGTTAATACAGGATCTGAAGCCGGCCACCCATGGCATGGACTCAGGCAGGCCCCTTGTACTAAATGGACGCCTATCGCTTCTGTGGCCATCCCCACCTCAGGACACTTTCTGGCCCTGCCTACCCATGGACATGCATACATTAATGTTTGCACATGCTCACAATGTCGCACACATCCCACTTTCATTTAGAATTACCATGTAAACGCTAATCCAAAAATTGAGTTAAACATTGAAATTAAACATTAAAAAAATCCTTTTTTTACATTCCTATTTTTGTGTTCATTGATCCATAATCATTATATCACTAGAAAAGTGGAATTAGTAAGAATTAAAGTTAGCTTCATGGAAACATCTTTTGTTTGAATCAAAATTGTGGATTGGTGTTTAGGGGGTTTGCAGCTGAATTCTTCATTTATTGCTGCACATTCCGATGAAATCATCAACATTTCAGAACTAAAACAATTATCTAACTTAGCTTCTACATATCTAACATAGATACTAGTGAACTAATCAAGCATTAAATATAGTGTCCCCGAATATGACAGAGTATCAAGCCAACTTAATAAAAGCTGTTACATTAGGAGCCTATGGTATCACAGTTTTGGTGTGCTTGCCAAAATGAATTTAGCATGTTTGCACTACACATATCTCAAAAGTTACTCATTTAAAATAAAATAATTTCAAACTAAAACAAGGCAGACCATAATGATCAACCTAATAGATCTATCTCAGAAGATGACAGAAACTCAATACCATCAGACTATGCTCCTTTAAATGTGGGTGACATGGGACCTGGAGGAGACATGGTTAAATTTCGCGAAAATAAACTGCACTATCTATTTTTTTTTAAATGTTAATCGGTGAATACTGACAGCCATAGTTCCTGATGACAGTCAACCACTCGCCACCTCTCTATGGGTGATTTATCAACATTTAGCCGAGCATTTCTTCCAGAGAAAAGTGGCAGGAAAGCCCTGCTGCAGGGAGCATGCACAGTTTTGTCGCACTTCCTCCAAGTAGTACATCAGTGTCAAGCTGCACCGCTCCCATGCCCACTCATGGGAAGAAAATCTGCTACAAGATATAGGCAGAGTGAGGGCTGGGTATGTGGGGAATGGGGCTCTAGTAGATATAGCTTGTGGGTGGCACATCATTTTGAATGGTTTATTGTACGTTTTTTACCCCGTTTAATTATGTCTGCCTTGTTTCATATCGCAACTTTTGTCTTTCTGTTTATTTTTGCGGCCTTTTTGGTTTTTTGGTTTGCGTTATGTTTTATCCTTGATATATAAAGGATATGTCTGCGATTTCGTTTATTTCTGGGTCCTTTCTGTTCATGTTAGCCTTCATTTTTTACTTGCTAATATATATATATATATATATATATATATATATATAGACATCAACTTCATTGCTGATTTCTATTGTTATTTATGGGTTTTTTTTCTTTTTTTCTATTGTGATTTCAATAGGATTTTAAATTCATTTAATTCTGGGTTTAATCAAATTTCCCACATCCTTATTTGTTTATGCAATTTCTTTCAATGTGTATACAAAAAGCTCTATCACAAAAAATAAATTTGGTGCTTTCTTCCTGCTTTATGTAGGTACTGATCTGGGTGGTAAACGACAACCCCCCTCCTCATCACTCCCATACACACACACTCTCCCCACACCCCACCTTTTTTCCACTAGAGTGCTTATAAGCTACTGAGGCATCGTGTACGTAAACCCTCAGCCACCCTGGGGGTTGGTTCCCACCCACAGGGCCGACCACAGAGTGTGCTCTAACCGGGCACCATCATAGACCGCTACCTGGCCACACACTGGCCACACACCGCACATGGTCCGTGCTCCATCACACACTGCCACCCAGCAACACACCGGCCACACACGGGGCACACACCGGCCACACACCGGCAACACACTGCACACGGTCCGGGTACCATCACACACTGCCACCCGTCCACACACTGGCCACACACAGCACACGGTCCGGGCACCATCACACACCGCCACACGGTCACACACCAGCTACACACGGGGCACACACCGGCCACACACCGGCAACACACTGCACACGGTCCGGGTACCATCACACACTGCCACCCGTCCACACACTGGCCACACACAGCACACGGTCCGGGCACGATCACACACCGCCACCCGGCCACACACCAGCTACACACGGGGCACACACCGGTCACACACCGGCAACACACTGCACACGGTCCGGGTGCCATCACACACTGCCACCAGCCCACACAACACCTACACTCGGGGCACACACCGGCCACACACCGGCAACACACTGCACACGGTCCGGGTACCATCACACACCGCCACCCGTCCAAACACCGGCTACACTCGGGCCACACACCGGCCACACACCGGCCACACACCGGCCACACACCGGCCACACACCGGCCACACATTGCACCCAGTACAGACACCACCAGCTATAACATACAACAGGGAAGAGGGGGGGTGGAGGGAGGCTGTCAGTGAAGTCCGACTTTAATTGTTTAAACCAGACGGGATGGCCTAATGAAGTTAGAGTGTCTGTCACCCGTATTGGTAGATCATGGGATCGTGGGTTTGCATCCTGGTCGAGTCAAACCAATGACTTCCCAAAAATTGATACGTTTCACTTCCTAGCGAGGCGTGCAGCATTATTAGGTTATACCCCTTTCACACTACGATGTAACGACCGAACATGAGCCTAACGTGGTGATTTGTCATCATTACGTTGGTGTATGTTGGATTACGTTATGATGATGTCATAATGACGTTAGACTGATGTTGAGCTACGTCACATTATGTCATGTTACGTCGAGTTACGTCAAGGTTTTGGACATGTTCAAAAATGTTGACGTAGCTCGAACGTAAGGGTTTATGTTCACCGTACGTTCTGTTCATGTTCAGCGAACGTCAATGACGTTAAACAGATGTTAGGCAAATGCTGCTCACTACGTTCAACTACATTCCACTACATTGACCCACATTAAACCAGTTGGAAATGCCCACGCGGCGTAATGGGAACTTCAGGAGAACGTCAGGAGAATGTCAGGAGAACGTCAGGAGAACATCAGGAGAACGTACATTCAACATACGTTCAACGTCTCATGATGTATGTAATGTCATGTAACGTTCTTCTGGTGATGGAATAACGTTCATAACTTTCTGTGAGCGTAATGACCTTGTCTTCTCTCGTTGAATGATGGTATTACTACACTTTACCGATGTTACGCTCTCGTCCACTACGCTGTATCCACGTTCAACTTGTGCCCAAATTTGCATACTACACCGAGAAGTTCAATGTTCTTCACGTTCTCCCTATGCTGACATTGTTACATCGTAGTGTGACAGGGCCATCGGGGCAAGGCGCAGTGGAATGAGGAAGACCAATCGTCTGCGACTAAAATTTCCCCTGCTTAAACAAGTAATGTACCAACAAAAATAAGAAGAAAAAAAGATGTGCGGGTGGGTGGATGGGCCTGTACGCGGGGGAGGGGGGGGGGGCGTGTGGGTGTGGTAAATATACACATGTGGATTAGCGCGTATGTTCGTGCGTTGGTCATGGGTGATTGGGATAGTGCATGGATTGATATGTGGTCACGTGGGGTGTGTGAGTGTGTAGGTAGGTTCGTTAGGTGTGTGCATTGGTGATGTGGTGGGTGCGGCGATGATAAACCCATTTGTCAACTAATGGCCGTGTGTGTGCGGGTGTGCGGGTGTGTGGGTGTGTGTTCGAGGCTGAGTCTGTGAGTGTGTGCGTGTGTGTAAATGTATCAGTGTGTGTGTTTGGAGAAGTGGGTGTGTATGTCAGGATGTCAGTGTGTGCGGGTGTGGATGTGGGTGTGTGCGGAATTGTGTCAGTGTTTACATGTATGGGTGTGTGTGTGTGAGTGTGTGTGGATGTGAGGATGTGCATCAGTGGGTCAGTGTGCATGGATGTGGAGATGGGTCCGTGTGTCAATCAATGTGTCAGTGTGTGTGGGTGTGGATGTGGGTGTGTGCGGAATTGTGTCAGTGTTTACATGTATGGATGTGTACGTGTGTCTGTGCATGGAGGTGAGGATGTACATCAGTGGGTCAGTGTGCATGGATGTGGAGATGGGTCCGTGTGTCAATCAATGTGTCAGTGTGTGCGGGTGTGGGTGTGGGTGTGTGCGGAATTGTGTCAGTGTTTACATGTATGGATGCGTACGTGTGAGTGTGTGTGGATGTGAGGATGTGCATCAGTCGGTCAGTGTGCGTGGATGTGGAGATGGGTCCGTGTGTCAAGCAATGTGTTAGTGTGTGCAGGTGTGGATATGGGTGATTATATTCCTATTTCATATGACGTCAGCATAGGTTTGTAGGTCAGTGCGCGTGCAGCTTGGCTGCAGGATGACACACTGTCACACAGCAAACTCAATGGCAATGAGCAATCTTCATAGACAGAAGGTGAAATATCTCTAAAACCACACCACCTAGAAAAAAAACGATTAGAATACATATAGACAAAATGTTTACCAAACAGATTATATTAAATTTATACGGTTAGGGTTCTGCATTTCTATTAATTTTGAATAAAACTAACGGTTTGCAGTGCATGTACCAGCAAACTGAATGCATTGTCAATGGCCGTGAGAAATCTTCATACAGAAAAAGTTCAATATGTCTAAAACCAAACCACCTAGAAACAAACTGCTTGGAAGACCTATAGAACACATGTTACACCTAAATATTCTATTAAATGTATACGGTTATGGTTCTGCATTTCTATTAATTTTGAATAAAACAAACGTTTTGCACTGCACATACTGGCAAACCCAATGCATTGTCAATGGCCATGAGCAATCTTCATACATAAAAAGTTAAACATCTGTAAAACCACATGACCTATAAACAAAGCGCTTGGAACACAGATACAAAACATGTTTATCAAACAGGTTATATTAATGTTACATGGTTAGGCTTCTGCATTTCTATTAATTTAAAATAAAACTGACGTGTCGCACTGCGCACACAGGCAAACTCAATGGTAGTGTGCATTTGTTCTGCAGCCTGGGGTATATATGTGGATACCTCCCAGGTTGTTCAAGCACTCCTGATTGTGCGTCGTATAGTTGCTGAAGTTTGCATTTTGGATTTATTTTCCAGTCAGCTTAAGTCTACGGATCGCTGTGTGAGTTTCGCAATGTGGTGGATCTGGGTGTTGGGCATTGTGTGCGCGCGCAACGCATGGATTCCAACACATCGGACAATTGAACAGGATGATATTTGCATGCATTCAGGCATCCTGTCTTCCCAACAAATACATTGCCTTTCTTAACAATAATCCTTGGATGAGAATACAAGTATATAGCTAAAGCGACGGATCTTGGGAGCAATTTTACGTGGTCCATTTATGGAGATGGTCGGGTTAGGGAGCTAGAATATGGTTGCAATGGTATCGTTGGGACCCAAATAAAGCGATCGATACAGGGGAGTTGCCGATCTGTGGAGGTGGTCGGTTGGACAGGTTTTATTGTATACACACATGTGGATATATATATATATATATATATATAGTATTACATATATATTAGGAATATGCATAAATAATGTACATATCGCTACAAGAACACATACAATCAACGTGTGTTGTTATAACGGAGCCCTCGACGTAGCCTACCTGTCTGGTGACACGCGTTCTAATATTCTATCATCCATTGAATGCTAAAGTCCGTCTTTTTATTTAATATTTTATACCAATGGATTGTTTCCACGAAGGAGGAAAGCATCGGTTGTGCAGAATTCGTGATATCAGTATCAGACTCAGACTAGTCATGGGCCCATAATGCTTAGATTGTGTTGTGATAAAACAGTGCAACAATGAAGTCATCTCAGTATCTCTTGTATTTGTAAAGGAAGGTTGAAACACTTATTTAAACACCACAATAGAGCGCCATCCCTCAACTCACCGTTCGTTTTTCTTGAAGATTTATACTAATTGATCGGTAGGGCGGGTTTGCCCAGCCATTTGCCTATATAATAAAAGGTGGATCATAGTTGTTGATGTAATAAATGATTGTATCGGCCAGTCAACCATTGTTGCTTATCCGTACACTGCCTATCATGGATAAGTCTGAATATTCTTGTTTTCACCATTAGACAGTGTGTTGATAGAAAGGCAGCACCTACACTTTTACCGACCCAAGGGATTTTTAAGCTCTGACACCACGTAGACATGGTATGAGAGCAACTGTCCTTCGATGACACTATAAGTTATACACAGTGGTGGAAATCCAAATTGGCAGAGGTGGGGCCATGGGGAATCAAACCAGAAACCTTCAGATTAGGATTCTGACATAGAACAAAGTCAGACACTCTAACCACTCCGCCATAGAGAACCCCACACCTTTCCCCATCCCTCCCTTCCACCCCATTTTAACTATGTTTACATACCTCTAGTCTGCCATCCTGACACACAGATACCAACCCACACATCCACACCCTTATATCCACAGACACATCCCCCCACCACTTCCCCTCCCCTACAACTTACCCCGACCCCCCCCCCCCCCCGGCGCCCAGGTATAGATATCGTCCATTGAAAGCGCGCCAATCAATGCATGGATTATCTCATTATGCCTCGTTGTATTGCCAAGCGGCGGTTGTCGGCACTAATTTGCCTGTCTCGGCCCGTATCTGGCATGGGGCGAGTCGGCGGGGGTGGGGGGGGGGGGGGGGGGGGGGCGGGACCGGGCTGCGCATGCGCAGATTCAATCTAGCGCAGCCAGGATAGCCTGCAGCCACCAACAGGAACGCCGGGATATTGCTGCCCAAAGTGGAAGCGTGGTCACGTGGTACCAACGCACCAGGTACAGGGTCACTTATGTTTGTTTGTTGGAGCACTAGGTCCTGGCATCATCTAAGGTCATATCAGGATGGGCAAAGGATTGTGACAGTGCGCATTCATGTCGACTTTATAGTGTTGTCCAACTGGGAGACCAGGCTGCCGGGACCATGACCGGGTATCCCAGTCAGTCACATTATCCTAGCACTGAGCCAACCAGTCCATGCCCCATTCTATTAATGCCGAGCATCAAGCTAGTAATAGTAGTATGCAACAACTATCAACTCTGTAAATCATTGCTTTGACTGGATCGGACCTTCCGCATGGGAGGCATTTGCTCTATCGATTCGGCCACCGCGCCCGGTGACACAGGGTCACGTGCACACGAGGCGTGGCAACCATTGGCGCTCATATTTGTCGCAGTGGGTATGCTATTTTGTTAGAATACATGTGGATGGCTCATGAGCAATTTCCGTATTTTGCGATTACTTGATAGACCCAATTTTAGTAGTCTGCGTATAGTGTGATTTTAGGCTCTAGCAACAGTTAAGGTCATACCAACTGGTGACACCAATGGCGATGTAATGACGCTGCTCCACTGTGATACCGCGTCACCAGCATCACGATCAGATATCTCACTCAGTCACATGATCCTGACATAGAGAACACTGTGCCGTTATTAAACCTATTGATGTCAGGCACCAGACGGCAGACAATGTAGCTGACAAATCAAATGTGCACATGTTTGTTTGGAGTTGGCACGCGATTGAATCTGCAAGCTTTCATAATGGACTCGGCCTGATATGACCTTGGATCGTAAAACCCCAAACAAAGAAACAACCATCCGTACGGGAAGCGAATGTTCGACCGTATTGGCCATCCATCCGCTTAGACTCATCCAACACTGATGTCCATATATGTTATATATAAGCATTATGCAACTATGAAAGTATGAAAATGGGGAAGGGATTATTCTATTATATTGTTGTATAATATTATTGTTATATTATATTATTAGCCAATGCATTGGCCGCGCTCTATTTTGTAAATAACTGTATTGTCACATGGCTGGAAGACCAGTGCCACGGCGCTGACAACAGACTTTATTCAATGAATAAACTATATTTACCAAAAGAAATTGTTTTTAAAATGCGAATCAGTCCCCCCACTCTATTCATCCCCTCCCACCCCATCCACTCATACTCCTTTCATTGTCTTGTATATTTTCTAATGTAGCTCATCTTCATGTATCTATATATATTATATACTCTAAGAGTACTGAATTAGATAATATACTCTGCATGATATATAGTGATAAGTACGTATATATATGATAATTGGCATACCGTATCGCGGGCATGATGTATATATCCATAACTCGTGGGCAGATTATATTATCTGCATTTAATTAATATTAATAACAATTGCAGAGTTCCCCGACTACTTAGCACGTTTGCAGGCAGAGGGCGCCACAATCGGTGTTGTTGCATAGTCAATGAACAATTCATATTAAGCGCATTATAGTAATATTAGTAGATGACTTAGGATACTAATAAGGAGTGAAAGCTTCTGATTAATTACACTTATATAAAACTTATACATCACAATAATATATAACGTATATACAGTAACACCGCTCTAAATCGACCGATCTTGGGACCGTCTTTAAGTTGTCCATTTAGGGAGGTTTAGGGAGTTAGAACATTGTTACGGTGGTATTGTTGGAACACAATTAAAGCGATCGATATAGGGGAGTGGGCAATCTGTGGACATGGTCAGTTACAGAGGTTTTGCTGCATACATTATGAAATGTGGCGATATCAGCTGACAGTTCGTTTAAATCCGGTGGCTATTTAACCTGCAACTACCAATCTGACCATTGAAGAGGATTTATTGACTATTACCGTCCATACATGAACATTAAAGGTTTGCGACGAGTTACTGAGATGTGAATACTGAGGATGGTGGAGATGAAACGCTGTGTGTAGGTTTTTTATTCGGACGATGTAAATGTTAGAGAACCGATACATTCTATTAACTAGAAACTGTTGTTCTGTATTCTTCCCTAAATAAGTACAATCGATTGTACGCTCAATATACTCATTGTGAGACCTAGAGAACCTCTCCCACCCCCACACACACACATAACGCCCGGTCACATCCACTTTGGTTGAACGTATTGGAGGCTAACGTAATTGAACGCAGTTGAACGCAGTTGAACGTGGTTGAACGTGGTTGAAAGTGTTGAACATAGTTCAACGTAGTTCAACATAGTTCAACATAGTTCAACATAGTTCAACATAGTTCAACATAGTTCAACGTAGTTGAACATAGTTTAACGTAGTTGAATGTAGGTGAACATAGTTGAAAGTAGTTGAACGTAATTGAAAGTAGTTGAACATACCAATATCCAGATTTCTCCGTCATGCTAACTTGGTAATAATATGGGTGGGCAGTGAATTCCGATTTAATATTTGGACATGTTCAAAAGAGCGCTACATTAGTCAATGTAGTTAACAACGTTTCTCTAACGTAAATCTAACATACATCGACATACGCCTAACATATAGATAATGTACAGCCCATGTAAGATCCACACCTTGTCGGACATTGTCGTACTTCGAAAGTTTTGCAGACTTACAAAACTTTGCCGACCCCCTGAAGTGTGACGCCGTATATTGACGAATGTCGATGTACATTGATGTATACCAACAAATGCCTAACGCAAGCGTAACTCATAACAACATATCCCGACGTAGTGGCCAAGAATCACATACGTCAGTGTACATTTAGGCGATGTGTCGTAATGTGACAGCCCCTTAACGTGTATGTGACCGGGGCAAGACACACTCTTGTCCTCCTAGAAGCTAGCAAGTCATGATTGCCTATCTAGAGTGAGAATGTTGCCTTCGTAAATTATGAATTTGCTAAAATGATATCCGGTAAGATAATGGTGTCCCTGACAAAGCGGGAGAATGAAAAGCATGGCAACATGGGGGCGGGGGGGCGGGCGTTTATTTATGAGCCAGGTGTAAATGGTGGAGGTGGGTGTGTGTGGTGGGGTGGCGGGGTGGCTGGTGGTTGATTGGTGGGTAGTGGTGGGGGACGGGTTGAGGGGGCTGTTGGTGTTCGGTGAGTGGGTGGGTGTATGTGTAAGTATGACGATGTATATGACCTGATGAAGCTAAATTAGATTTAAAGGCCCTGTCACACTATGACGTTTCTCACGAACGCGCTTCGACGCGTGGCGACGTGTTGCCTTTTTGGACGAACCATCAGTACACATCCAGTACGTTACCGGCGCGTTACCGGCGCGTTACCGGCGCATTACCGGCGTGTCAGTACATAGCAACGTGTGAATGGAGACGTCGGCGCACGTCGGGCCGCGTCGAGGTTTTGTGCTTGCACAAAACTTTCGACGGGCCGCAACGTGCGTAAGCGTGTTGGCGGGCGCGTTACGGACGCGTTAGCAACACGTCGACACATGTTGGCGGCGCGCCGGCAGAACGCTGGCAGACCGTTGATCAACGTCGGTTAACGTTAGCTTTTTTTTCCCCAAAATGCGACGTCCCATAACGTCCCATCGACGGGTAGTGGGCACGCTATTGGCATTGCTCCAGCGTATCTCGGTGGTTGAACGTGTTGCCGGCGTGCGGTGTGTGTGGACATGCTGCGGGCGCGTCCTAACATGTTGCTGGCGGGTATGTACGGGTTCACACAATACTAACACGATACCAACGCGCTGCCTCCATGCCATAAACGCGCTGAGAGCGTGCCGACAACACGCCAATAACACGCTACCGACACGCTACAGACACGCTAATAACACGCTACTACCGCACCAATAATGCGCCAATAATGCGCCTCCAACCCGCCACTAACACTTTCTCCCAAATGCCGAAGAGTTGGACGTGTGTCGATGGGTTGCAAATATTTTGCGCATTGCCGGCGCGCCGGGGGAAACGTCGTAGTGTGACAGGGCCTTTACATGGAATTAGATTGTAATTTTCAGTAGCCTTTGAATGAACAATCCCAAAATGTGCTTCTAGAAACAAGTGTATGGGATGGTAGTATATACTGGCAGTCATGTCTTAGATCTTTAAACGGCACAGTTAATTACGGCTAATCACACAGTGCTAGTTAAATGCAGAATACAACAAAACAGAAAAGTTATATCTTGTTTACTTTTCAAAATATTCACCTGCCAATGTAAAAACGTTAAATAAAATGCTCTCAATTAAATAATTTCAAATAAACAGAGAAACCAGGGCCGCGTTCAGGCTCTGTCTCGGAGGCGCCTCGGAGGCGCCCGTGACATCAGGCTAGTCTGAACGGATTTAGCTGTTGGCCGCCTCAAAAATGGCGGCCTCCACAGGCGGCGGCCATTTGCAATGGACAAGCTGGGCTGTGATTGGCTGAAAGCACTGAACGCGGCAGCCATTTTCGAGGTGCTATTTTGTCTCCTGCCTGAAAAGGGAGGCGTCACCAAGATGTCTCCGAGACGCACCCTGAACGCAAATAGACCAAAAAGCATCGCCGAGACGTCGCCGAGACGCCTCCGAGACGGACCCTGAACGCGGCCCGGGCCTGGTCATTTATTAGCCCATTTCCTTTGGTTTCACGGAGTTTTCGCACTATCTAATCAGCATGCATTGCTGTAGAGCCATATACCACCACCCCACTCACCATCGGTGTAGGTCAGCACTCAGTGTCATCCCCCTGTCGGCATGGGTGAGAACTAGCTGACAATGAGTGCCCACAGAGTGATACTAAAGCGCTGATTGACGTTCGCGAGGTTCGCCTATCTATTCCATTTCGAGGTGGCTCTTTGACAGTTGTCTCGGTCTGCCTGGACGCCCCCCCCCCAGATCTCACCCACCCACCCCCACATTGACTTACTCAACCAGGTCCAGGATCATGACCTCTCAGATTCCTTTAAGTGGGCAGGTGATGTATGGTACACAGTATGCGAGTTTAGACACAGAGATCTGTCTGGAAGGGTCAATACACACATGTATATGATGCATACGAAACATGGAATCGGGAAATGCAACTCCAATGGTGAGCTCCTACTGGCTTTGTGCTCTGAGTTTGAACTGATAGTAACAAACACCATGTTCAAGCAGAAGGATGAACGCAAGACCACTTGGATGCATCCTCATTCCAGGCACTGGCATATGATCGACTTCATCATCACAAGGTGCCGGGATAAGATGGACATCCACAGTACTCGAGCCATGCGTGGAGCTAACTGCTGGACCGATCACCAGATGCTAAGGTCAAAAGTGGCATTCAGAATACGAGAAAAACACAACAGGCAAGGGACAAATAAACCGACAAAGCTCAACACAGCAAAATTAAGTACCATCAGTCACAGGGAGAGCTTCAAGCGGGAGATGGACAGCGCTCTCACACAATGGGAGGAGAAGGAAAGCCCAACACCAGATGAGGAATGGGCAGCGTTGCAGCAGGTTGTATACAACACAGCTAAAACTTATCTCGGCAAGCCAGACAGAAAACATCAGGACTGGTTCGACCCCAACAATCAGGAGCTACAGAATCTTATGAGCAGAAGAGACCAAGCCCACCAGAGAGTGTTGCAGACCAGGAACACTAGATCCACCACTGCAGCATACAAAGATGCCTGCAGATTGCTACAAAAATGCACCCGTGCATTGAAGTCAGACTGGTGGGAAATGAAGGCAGAGGAGCTGCAGAGAGCTGCAGACAGGAACAACATGAAGGGCTTCTACAGCGGACTGAAGGAAGTGTGGGGACCCGTGAAGAAGGGAGCTGTTCACCTGAAATCAACAGATGGAACGGAGACCTTTTCCGACAGCAAGAGAGTTGTGGCAAGATGGAGCGAACACTTCCAGAAGCTACTCAACGTCCCTAGTGACATAGATCACGAAGCTCTGAACAACATCCAGCAGCGCATTACCAAAACATGCCTCGATGAGATTCCAACCATGGATGAGATGGCTAGAGCAATCGCCAGCCTGAAAGATGGCAAAGCACCTGGGGGTGATGGAATTCCTGCCGAGGTATGGAAGCATGGAGGAGACAATCTGCTCAAAAGACTGCACCAACTAATCACCAATGCCTGGGAGGAGGGTTCTGTACCCCAAGCATGGAAGGATGCCAGCATTGTAACCATCTACAAGAAAGGTGATCGAACAGACTGTGGGAACTATAGAGGAATCTCTCTTCTTTCCATAGCAGGGAAGATCTTCACCAGGATCCTACTCAACAGACTATCTATTCACATAACACCTGGTGTAGTTCCAGAGTCACAGTGTGGCTTCAGAGGTAACCGGAGCACTGTGGATATGATATTTTGTCTCCGACAGCTACAAGAAAAGTGCATTGAGCAGGACCGACCACTGTACATGGTATTAGTCGATTTCACTAAGGCATTTGATACAGTTGGGAGGACCGGGCTATGGCAGCTACTGAGGAAGTACGGATGCCCAGAGAAGTTCACAACTATGATCGAGGCTCTACATACAGGAATGATGGCGAACGTTAGTGCTGGAGGGGAAGTCTCGGAATCGTTTGCGGTTACCAATGGGGTCAAGCAAGGTTGTGTACTGGCCCCCACGCTCTTCTCCATCTTCCTATCAGCAATGCTAGATGAGGCTTTCCGAGACATGGGGGATGGCATCTATATACAGTCCAGAGAGAGCGCTGACCTATTCAATGTCGCACACTTCAGAGCGAAGACCAAGACTACTCAGATACTGGTGAGAGAGCTACTATTCGCAGATGACAGTGCACTGGTTGCCCACTCTGCTGAAGAGACCCAGAAAATAGTGGATGCTTTCTCCGATGCATCAAAGAAGTTTGGCCTGAAAATTAACATCAAGAAGACGGAGGTGCTGTACCAACCCAACTCTACAAGAACCCGAGAGGAGGAGATCATGGTTGACGGAAACAAGCTGAACTCTGTTCCGGAATTCACCTATCTCGGATGCACAATATCAAGTGATGGATGCATTGATGCTGAGATACAGAGGAGGATGGCCAAGGCTAGCGCATCTTTCGGCCGACTACGCCAGAGACTCTGGAACAACCACCATGTGTCCATTCGGGTCAAAGGTAAGATCTACCGCGCAATCGTGCTATCCACCCTACTATACGGAGCCGAGGCCTGGACAGCGTACAGACAGCAGGTGAAAAAGCTGCATGCCTTCATGATGCGACATCTGCGTTCAATCATGAGGCTAACCTGGAAGGACAAAGTGACGAATAAGGAAATACTCGAACGGATGGGGCTGCCCTCTATGGAAGATCTTCTGATCAAAAAGAATCTCCGGTGGACTGGACACCTCATGAGGATGTAATCAGACAGGCTACCAAAGCAGATCCTCTATTCTCAACTGTCTTTTGGCTACAGAAAGAGAGGGCGCCCCCGTCTCCGGTTCAAAGATACCATCAAGAGAAACCTGAAGCTGAGAGACATTAAGACCGACTCATGGACACAACTCTCACAGCAGAGAGCTAAATGGAGAGCGGCAGTCAAGTAATGAAAGCAGTCTTTGTCGCATCGCGACCGACAGCATGATGATGATGATGATGATGCATAGCGCATTATACAAGTATAATTGATGGGGGGAACATATATATAATACAACCTCCCTAACTGGACACCTCCACAGATCGACCACTCCGCTATGTCGATCGCTTTAGTTGGGTCCCAACAATACCATTGTACCCATATTCTAACTCCCTAGCCCGACCACCTCCCTAAATGGAGCACTTAAAGTCGGTCCCAAGGTCGGTCGATTTAGAGAGGGTTTCCTATACTTTGCAACTTCCTCCACCGGCGCATTGGTGGAGTGCCCCCCTCCCCCCAGCTGTCGGGGAGCTGCATGCGGGTGGCCCCCCGCCTGCCACACACACTGACCAACGTCTTATGAATAGGAAATATATATATATATATATACGGGTTGGGGAGGCTGGAGCAGTAGATGAATAGGACAGACTCCATCATTCCATGGAGCTGAGTGAGTGATGAGGGAAAGGAGGGATATGTGGGGATATTATAATTGTATAATTCTTACACAGCATATATGTTGCATACACCATTATAGCAGTATAATTATCCGAAAGCCGATTATCAACACTGATCTGTATTATGTAGGTCATGCTCTCTTACACTCCACCAGTCTTCTACTGGTTCGCTCTTGCATACCAGACACTCCGCCACTCATCTAGTGGTCAAATATGATACATACAGAAGGTAACCTTTAACAATAAAATCCAAAACTAATGATCACTAACACAGCAAGGTGAAGACAGTCAGAGAAAATAACTATTGGTAACCAAATAAGTATCTGATTGTAGAACAAACAAACTCACAGAGGTTTGGGGGATGTGGGAGAATGTTTACAAGCAGAGAAAGAATGCATGCAGTAGATAGCTAGCTACACACAACCTTAAAGTGATAAAAAGAAGGGGAGTCACAAGACAATTACTGTCTAGCAGCGAAGTCATTAGACTTAACCGTTATGGGCAGCATAAATACACCCATCACAAAAAAAGAAGAAAAAGAAGTAGGAAGGGGCTAAGGCAGAAACAAACAAACAACAAATATATATAGAAGCCTCTAGCAATACTTGTTTTCTGCTGTGTGAAAATGAGAGGACCATTGTAACAAGTTGGTAGTCATACTGGTAGGACACCAACTGTTGCTAGGAGTAGGAATGTAATGCTCCATTGATTCACTCAAGGTGTGTATTTGCCGGTTCCATTCCATATGTGACGTCATGCCACAGAATCCTCACCACCCAAGTATGTAAGTATGTATGTGAAAATGTGCGATATTCAGTTAATGGTTTACCGCTTGGGACATGGCACACCTTTATGCGATGATTGATTCATCCTCATACCCCAACCTGTCAGTCGGTTGATGTATGCATTTCGTTTCGCTACGTGAATATCCCTTTTAAATTTGCATAATACGAGGAATCCATAGTATTTTGAAAACCTTACTGGTTACATGGGTTCGATTTTAATTATTCAACTTAGGTACCAGTGCATACATGTACACATGTGCACAGTAAAGCAATTGATTGTATGCAACTTTATTCAAAGCTTGGGGGATGGAGCAGGTGACCATGCTTGTTTGGTGTTGTTTTACATCCTTGCAACATCTAAGGTCACATCAGGACAGGTAGCGACTTGTGACAGTGCGCACTCATTGCAAATTTATAGTGCTGCCAAACTGGCAGACCACTCAGTCACATTATCCTGCGACTGAGCCAACCAGTCCTTGCCCTATCCTAGTAATGCCGAGTGCCTGGCTAGGAAGCGACAAGTATCAATATTTACGTCATTGGTTTGACTCGACCACGGTTTGAACCAACAAACCCATGGGTTTGGATCCCCCAATTTCCCAAAGCAGCAGACGGACACTCAAGTAATTTTGCCATCCCACTTAGATACCAATGCATATATGTATTCAATGAGCAGTTGGGCGTATTTAGAGGTTAGGGTTGGGATTGGGACCGGGGTTTTGGCGGGTGGACGAGGAGGTATGTGTGCCGCTAACCTCTGCCCATGACCGGCACTGAGGAGGCCGGCGTCCCCCTGGTACGGACACCCCCAACCGGAAGCCCTGAGCGGCTACTTCCGGTCCGGATACACGCATGTATGGAGACACGGAGAGAGGGGCCGCTAGGTGGCCACGCATCCACATGGCTACAGTGCCAATAGAAGGGCACGCGTTCATGTCACTTCCAGTTGATGCGGTGAAAACAAACCAGCTTTTTGTGTTATTTTTACATTTGCAATAATGCCACATTTCACTTATTGAGTCAGTTATGCTCCTACATAATATTATTTCAACATAATTAGATCGTAGCAGTGGATAGATTTGTGCTTTTTGTTTTATTTACATTTGCAATAACGCCACCAATACCAATGTGTCGGCGGGCTTAATATTGCTTGGATTTTCGGTTTAATTTGACCGAATTTCACTTTATTGAGCAAGTTATGGCCCTACGTAACATTATTTCTAACCCCGAATGAATATTGACGGTTCTACATAACATAATTAGATCATAGCAGTGAATAGATTTGTGCGTTTTGTTTGATTTACAGTCACAAGAACGCCGCCAATGCTGTTTCAATGCTGTGATTGCCATTGTATTCTCCGGCCCGAATAGATGCGAGGGTACGATCCGCTAAGTACTGTCCGCGCCCTCATGTAGGGATGCACAGATGTCAGTGTTCGAGGAAGCATGGACATATGTGCACAAGGATACAGTCACACGTCTACACGGACACAGATATAAACGGATACACATATGCACGGATACACAGGTACACGGATGCACACCTGCATGATACATGATACACGGATTCGTGGCTACATGGATACATGATACGTGGGTGACACGGATATGGATACCCAAATACACGAATGCACATACACACGGTTGATTGGTGGTTGGAGTTTTATTTCCTGGCAACATCTAAGGGCATATCAGGACGGTTACCAACTTGTGACAATTGTGACAGTGCGCACTCATGGTTACGTTATAGTGCTGCCCCACTGGGAGGCCTGGTCGCCAGCATCATGACCTCATATACCACTCAGTCACATTATCCTGACACTGAGCCAACCAGTCCAGGCACGTGCAAATTGGATAGAGGAACGGATATACGGATACACAGAGATGAACACACTCATATATGGATGCACGAACACACGGACGCGGGGACACACGGATTCAGGGACACATGTACACACATGTAAAGACTAGGTCTCCATGAAGTAAAGTTGAATCCTTTCTCCAACTAAGAGATTTACCACCTGTTCTTGACAAAAGTATGTAAAGTCTATGGCTCAGATCTGTGGTTGTGTAGGCAGGCTATAGTGAAATCAGTACAGACCAAGAGAAAGGAAGAGTATAAGGTGTAAAAGAGGAGAGAGATTCAAGCCCTCTGGTTTATTTATATGGTACATGGATTCCGTGTAGAGTATCACCCCACCCTATTCCCCCAATAGGAAACAAGCATGTGTAGCTTTACCAATAGGGATCCAGCATTCCTGGTCCCCATGCTTACCAGTGATCTGCCAACAACCACCAAGCTGTGTGGCTCCCCTGGCCACCACCTGCCTTGAGCCTGAATGTGGCGATCCTAACTAGCAGAGGGGGGAATGGGTAGGCTCTGGGTAGGGCCCCTTACACACAGCCCTGCCAGCACCACTATGTCTATTTACATCTCACTCAGACACCACCAACACCTACATATACACATACATGCACCTGGTCAGGTATACCCGATCAATAATAGAACAATTGCATTCCCCCACAAATGCATTATATCGGAATATTTTACACACAGACACACAAACACACGGACACGATAGACGTTAGAACACAGCGGTTTCGGGCTTGTAGAGGGTTAGTCCGGGCATTAAATACTCCTCTGCTGTGTAGCGTGGCAAGCCTCGTTGTAAGCCAAACCGGAAGTGCAAACTGGCATTCTGTGGGTAGCAGGGGAGGGTCGGGGAGGCGGTGGGTGGTGGCGGCGTGGCGGCGCTATGGCAGCGGGAGAGTTGCGGGTGAGGATGGCTCCATCAGGTTGGCTACTTGGTTGTTGGAGTTTTACTTCCTGGCAACATCTACCATCATATCAGGATGTGTACCGACTTGTGACAATGCACACTAATGGTGACTTAATAGCGCTGACAAACTGTGATACCATACCGCCAATGCCATAACCTGATATCGCACTCATTCACATTACATGTATCTTAATACCAATCCAGTCAGTAGTTGCCAGCTCATTGGACGACATGTGATAAGGATTAAGAGACTAATTGATCAATTCTTTTCGGTATTTCATATACTTTAAAGTATCATGGTCCGATGGCGTTTGAATTTGTATTTTATTTTTTAGATAAAATACATCAAATTGATCGGCATAACCTACTAATCATTAGTTCGGAGTATTTTGATGAAACATGGCTAGTTTTGAAGCAATTTGAACTGACAAACCCAAAATACTTTTTACAACCTTTCGAAAAGTCCTCGAGCCATGTCACGTATTAACATCTCGCAATCACCATGTTACATATGGTACTTGGAACGAGAGTCTGGCTAATCAGGCCATGATACTGACCTAATTGAAAACAGAACGAGACAGTAGTATAAAGTGGCAATTTTAATTCTTTCTATCTTAGCTTGTTACATTACTCTTTCATGATGAGATGACCTTAGATATTTCAAGGATTACAGGCACTTAACCCTATCGATACATCATATTAGTTGGGTGGGTGGGACGGCAAATCTGGGCGGCAGAAGTACGTCCTCTCGGTTTGAAAAGTCTGGTCGAAGTGAATATCTCCAGTGCCACGTCATCGGCTTTGACTGGAAATCACTATAGGTGGCGCGTCAATCGGCGGCCATTTTAGTTCTAAAAGTGAATATAGATGTCGCCACCAGTCTGATTTTTAATCTAACTGCGTAGTTCAAGAAGTATCATGTAGATGGCGCGTCGATCAGCGGCCAAAGTTATTAGTTCTAAGAATAGAATATAGTCGGCGCCATGGTGCCCTAATCTACTGAGATTCACAGTCTCGTTCATTCAATTACCCATGTTGCGCACATCATGGACAATTGAAAACAGAACGAGACAGTAGTATAAAGTGGCAATTTTAATTCTTTCTATCTTAGCTTGTTACATTACTCTTTCATGATGAGATGACCTTAGATATTTCAAGGATTACAGGCACTTAACCACAAAAATAGAGCAAGTGTCCTGGGAGCCGATGAAACCGACTGCCTTGGTACATAATCATGCACTGCGTCATTGGTCCAATGACCCAAGTGTTTGATGTTGCTGATTGACGATCGTTGCAGAGCACAGGCTTGTGCACCACCTCGTCTCAGACTATGGTGTCATTGCCGCTGGGGCTGGATGACCTGCCATGGACAGGGCCAGTCGTATGGTGTCAGGCAACGCGGTTTGCACGTAGAGGTGATCGTTGGTAGTCAGGAAGGCAGGGCCATCGGGGTGAAGTGGTGTCCTGGACACGTAATCCTTCCACGCTTGATGTGGACAGTAGGGCGATCCAGTTATCGCCGGAACGAGAAATGTCTCTTGGAGACGATGACTTGTATTGTTTTTGATTACCGGTCTCGGACATTGATGCCCACTGCGGTTAGCCTCAAATCCTTGGCCCGAAGATAGTGGCCAGGGTCAGAGCTGCCAAATTTAGGAAAGGTTAGTCTGTCGGAGAAGTGTGCGATGATAGCAGCTAGCACCAGTAGTATTCCCTTGCCTGGGCTGCCTTATTCCTCCAGGTCCCAATCGCCAGCCCCGCCTTAATGGCATCAAGAAACCGCTGATGGTGACGTTGTGAGTAACCTGGGGAGAGAAGGCACAAATTTTAAATATCGATCCCAGGTTACCGGTTAGGGGTCAAAGCATTGTCATGTGTCACAATCACCGATTCCAAGCCGGCCTCAGCAACAAGTCTCTGGCTAGACTCCTTGCACGCAAGTCGAAACACCTACGACTTAGAGCATCATGAGAATGATGTCCTTTCCTGGTTTGTGTCGGACAAGAATGTCGGTACTCCTTCGTGCGGCAAACAGCCAGATCTCCCGGGCACAGGCACAGATGACAGGGTCGCAACCTGCCCTGGAACTGAGCACTTGCTGTGAGGTTGCATTGTCTGTGTTTATTGCGATGGTGTATTTGTGCACTTGATGTGGAGAGAGATGTTTGAGGGCGACAACCAGATTTATCGCCTCGAGCTGTGGGTTTTTTAGATGGTCTCCAGACAATTTCAGCTTTCGTGTAGGATGTCGCTATACTCGTGACTCTAGAGTGGCTATGTATACTTAAGCCTGTGTCACTTGTTCTGCGAGTACATCAACAGTGTACGGGGAGCCGTTTCCATGCAGGGTCATTAGACATTTTTATGTGATTCTTATCACGCATTGTAGGCCTTTTCGTCTCAGATTGTGATTTGTTAGCTTCTGACATGGTCTGCAAACAAATTTGTGTAGGAAGTTGCCATACTCGTGACTTCAGTGTGGCTATGTATACTTAAGCCTGGGTCACTTGTTCTACGAGTGCATCAACAGCGTGCGAGGACCGGTTATTTCAATGCAATGTCATTATAATGTGGGTTGTCAGCTTTGTCCATCAAGCAATGCCTAAGTGCGCCATGTTGATAAGGCTTGGTATCCAATTAAGCTTATGAGATAAAAGAATGCAGAGCCCTTGGTGAATTGACATTTTAAAAATGTGATAGGGATTGTTTACATCGATTATCATTAGAATGTGATTGTCAGCCTTGACATGGTCGCAGACAATTTCAGCCTTCATATGCTGCATACTGGTGTATGAATGTTATACCAGTGTCATTAACTAATGGTTGTCAGCTTTTGTTACTTGACTTATGTCTCTGGCGTGTATAGTTAGGCAATTATGCCTATATGGCGCGTCGTTTGGTAGCTGAATTCACCCAGTATGACTACGACCAGATATATGTTAGTGAGAGGCTTTACATCGATTGTCATTACAACGTGATTTGTCAGCTTTTGACATGGTCTGCAGATAAGTTCAGCTTTTGTGTAGGATGTTGCTATACTCGTGACTTTGGTGTGGCTATGTATACCTACTTTGTTCTACGAGTACATCAACAGCGTACGGGGACGGCCGTTTCCATGCAGTGTCATTAGAATATGGGTTGTCAGCTTTAACTAGTTTCAGTGCCGATGTTAATTAAGGCAACCCAAGCATGAGCTCTTTGGTGTTTGACCTTAAAATGAGTGCACCCGTGATTGTTAGAGGAGTGCCATGTTGATAAGGCTTTGTGGCCTATCTAGCTATGTAACATCGACCGTATGGATGTAATGACGCCGCGTCACTTCTGCTGTCAAAATTATAGCAGTGTCAGATGTATGCAAGTTTTGTCTGTCCCAGTGCGAAAGTGAGCCGTCTGCTGTCGTCGATCTTTTGTTTTCCTTGCTTTTGTTGCAGCGGTCGTTCACATCCAGTCTCCCATTAAGGAAGGCTTGAGGTAGTGCACCTATAGTTGGTGAATAGTCTCGTCTATCTTCATTGTTTCCACGTGCTAAGCCAGCGTCAGTGTTTTGTAATGTAGCCGGAGCCACGGTTAGTCCTAGGTCTGCATTCTGCAATGTAGCCAGGCCACGCCTCATCCAACGTCCAAAGTTACTTGTATCGTATCCGTGCGTGAGTGTGGTAGTCGAGCGTCGATAACTCGCACCTAATCCAATGTCCGCAGGGTTCTTTGTCAGGTCGATTTGGCATGTCGATTCAACACAGCCCCAAGGCGATCCGGCGAGCACGCCGTCATGGCCGCCTCCTCGCAGCATGACATCAGCATGCCGCCGGCTCGGAGAAGCTGCGACACACACAACACGTCCTCCCCTACCGGCACGCCTCCGACGCTCCTCGCGACCAAATGGACAAAATTCGAACCCACAATTGTCACAATTCCGTCCTCCATACCATCGACCAGCATCAGAGGAGATCTCAGCCGATTGTAAGATGGAGGAGCGATGGCATGTCACCCCAAGCGACCGTCCCCGCAGCGATCCGCCGAGCATGCTGTCATGGCCGCCTCCAAATGGTGTGACACCAGCACACCGGCGACTCGGGAAACCCGTGTCGCAGACAGCTCGCCCTCTCCCGCCGGCACGCACCCAACGCTCCCTGCAATCGAGAGTACAAGACTCGAACCCACGGTTCTCATAAGTCTGTCGTTCATGCCATCGGCCAGCCTCATGAGAGATTTCAACCATTTTCAGCGCGGAGGAGCGATGTTGTGTCAGTTCAAGCGATCGCCGCCGTAGCGATCCGTCGAGCATGCTGTCATGGCCGCCTCCTTGCCCACCGACAGATGTCTGACGCTCCTCGCGATCGAATGAATAAGCGTTGAACTCACGGTTTTCACGATATCGACGTCGGTGTCGTTGGCCAGCATCATGTAATGTTCCAGCCGATTGCACCAAAGAAGACCGACGGCTTGTCAGTTCAAATGATCTCATCCGCAGAGACCCATCAAACAAGGTGTCATGGCCGCCTCCATCTGGCGTGACGCCATCACACCGCTGCCAAAGCACAACGGGGTTGGATTCTTGTTTTTCCGCGTTCTTTTGGAGCTTGTCGATTCGTGCGTTAATGCCATCGCTGGTGTCTACCATCTGTCCCTCCATCTCAGCCAGAGCCACGGTCATTCCTGCCTCGTCAGGCTCATCCGTCGCGTCCATTTTGTTAATAGTCCTTGTCGAGTTGCCGTTCCTCGCACCGATCCTTTGTTCGTCTTGAACGATGGTGCCTTTTCGACATTGATTGAGATATAAGCCACTGACTTCGACCCACCTTCCATTTTCTAGTTGGTGACTACAGCTTGGGTTCCAGGAGTAAGAAACCTGAACATTTTATCTTGTCTTCCTCGGCGCCGTCATGTTTTGCCTTTGTCCAAATCTGGGCGGCAGAAGTACGTCCTCTCGGTTTGAAAAGTCTGGTCGAAGTGAATATCTCCAGTGCCACGTCATCGGCTTTGACTGGAAATCACTATAGGTGGCGCGTCAATCGGCGGCCATTTTAGTTCTAAAAGTGAATATAGATGTCGCCACCAGTCTGATTTTTAATCTAACTGCGTAGTTCAAGAAGTATCATGTAGATGGCGCGTCGATCAGCGGCCAAAGTTATTAGTTCTAAGAATAGAATATAGTCGGCGCCATGGTGCCCTAATCTACTGAGATTCACAGTCTCGTTCATTCAATTACCCATGTTGCGCACATCATGGACAATTGATTAATGGCTTCCTTGTGTGATGGGTTTCTCAAAGTAGGATGAGGTAGTAAATGCACTGATTATTCTATATATGCTGTCCCAAATCACTTGTTAATGCACCAATATCTAAGATGGATATATGTAATCAAATTAAGATACATGTTTTGGTTTTGAAAAGTAAATATTTCATCGGACCATGCAACTTTAAAATTATTGTAACGAGAATTGCATAGTCAGATGAAATAAATCAAATTTCGTGAATCAAATCAATTATCCGGATTTGATCCTAATTGTTCAATGTAGATGCTGAGGCATATAGTTCACTTTGTTGAAGAATAGTAGGAATTGCTAAGTACATGTTGTTTAATCTGGTAATTCTGAAGTCTATGGGGTAAGGCTTTAGAATTGCCGCTAAAGATTAAGTTGACAGGTGCAACATGTTCCAGATACCAATATTTCAGTGAACTACCCTTCATTGAAAGGTATTGGCATGGGGCTGATGAACATGGGAAATATTTGGCGCCTAGAGCGGGACTCGAACCCACATATCTTTGCATTCCGGGCCAGTGTGCTAAGCATTACACCACCTGGGCTCCCTGATGTCGCCACACTACCCACGCCTACCTGTCTATACGGCTCCTTGCCTGTGAGATCAGTGCAGACCACCACACTCGTCCCCCTGGAATTGTAAGTCTTTTAATGCTTACAATTACATACACACAGGCAATGCACTAACCCATACATACACAGGGTAGCTTCCACAACCATACAGTGCGTAGCTTGTACATGATCCTGGTCACGGAACCAGTGTTGTGGGGGTGATGAAAATGGGAAATATTGCGCTTAGACCGGGACTCGAACCCACAACTGTTTGCATTCCGGGCCAGTGTGCTAACCCCTAGCCTCCCTGATATCACCAAACTGCCCACGCCTACCTGTCTATGTGGTTACTTGCCGGAGAGTTCAGTGCAGACTACCACAGTAGTCTTGATGTTTATAGCATATGGAGTCTAGTTTGGGATTCGCAGGTGGTACCCTGAATTTGTCAGCGATAGAATATAACAGGATGGAAGAAAATGCTATGAAAACCATACATTTTAATCAATAAAAACTGTAATCTCAGGTTGTATGCAATTGGGCGCCTACATATATGGAAGCTGGGCCCCTACAATTGGTGTTACTACGCTAAAGCTCATTTGAGTAGGACTTCGATGTTTTTGTGCGGTGTTAGCTATTACTGGACGAGGAATGACCCAATGCATCACGGACCTGTGCAATCAGACCGTTGTATCATAGTTCAGGCACCCTGACTGCGAGGCATGCTTCGTTATGCTGGCGAATGGGGAGATTGTTATGTAAGGTGGACTCCTGTTCAACCGCTCCGTCTAGTGGCGGGCATGTGAAACACATGGGCGTCCCACTTCCTGACACTGCCAGAAACCGCTGAGGCTCCAAGCGGTGCTCAGAACCCGCTTCCAGGCAACTCGCCCCAACTTCGGCTGACTCGCACCAACTCGCCATGACCGCCCTACCTCGGCTCAACTCGCCCCAACTCGCCTCTACTCACCCAACTTGCCCAAAATCACCCCAAGTCACCCCAACTCGCCCCGACTCGCACCACCTCACCCCAACCGGCGCCACCTCGCATCAACTCGCCACAACTCGACCCCCTCTCGATCTAGCTCGCCTTAAGCCGCCCCAATTCACCCCACCTCTCTGCACCTCGCCCATACTCGCCCCACTTCGACTTATCTCGACCCAACTCGCAGCAAATCGCCCCAACTTGGCACGACTCACCCCAACCGTTCTCACCGCACCCCAACCGCACTAACCCGCTTCAACTCGCATCAACTGGCCATATCTCGGACAAACTCGTCCCAAGTCGCCCTACCTCGCCCCATTTCGCTCCACCTCGCTCCAACTCGCCCAAAGCCGCTCTTCCTCCGTCCAAATCACAGCAAATCTCCGCGACTCGCCCCAAAAGGTTTCATTCAACTCGTCCCACCTCTTTCCTAACCCCCCCCTCCACCCCAACTGCCATAACTCCCCTCAATTTGCCCCAACCGGCTCCATTTGGTCCCAACTTATCCCCCAACACCCACACTGTTCACACTCGCAATTGCCTGCTTCGGTCTACCTCCGTCCTTCTCCATTATCCAATACCACTTCGTTTCACGTATCTCTTCTCTACTAACACCAGTCATTCATTCTCCACGCGCTACAGTCTCCCCCTCCTCTCTACTAACACCAGTCATTCCTTCTCCATGCCCTGCACTCTCACCCTCCTCCCGACCTACACCAGTCATTCCTTCTCCATGCCCTGCACTCTCCACCTCCTCCTGACTAACACCAGTCATTCCTTCTCCATGCCCTACACTCTCATCCTCCTCCCGACTAAGACCAGTCATTCCTTCTCCATGCCCTACACTATCGCCCTGCTCTCGAGTAACACCACTCATTAAGTGTCCATGCCATACACTCTCCCCTCCTCTCTACACTCTCTCCCTCCTCTCTACTAACACCATTCATTGCTTTTCCATGCCCTACACTCTCCCGCTCCTCTGTACTAACACCATGCATTCCTTATCCACGCCCTACACTATCACCCTCCTCCCGCCTAAGACCAGTTGTTCCTTATATCCATGCCCTACACTGTTGCCCTCCTCCCGACTAACACCAGTCATTCCTTATCCATGCCCTACACTCTCACTCTCCTCTCTACTAACACCAGCCATTCGTTATCCATGCCCTACACTCTCACCCTCCTCCCGACTAACACCAGCCATTCATTATCCATGCCCAAACTCTCCCCTCCGCTCTACTAACACCAGTCATTCCTTCTCCATGCCCTATGCTCTCCCCCATATCCCGACTAACACCAGTCATTCCTTCTCCATGCCCTGCACTCTCACCCTCCTCCCGACCTACACCAGTCATTCCTTCTCCATGCCCTGCACTCTCCACCTCCTCCTGACTAACACCAGTCATTCCTTCTCCATGCCCTACACTCTCACCCTCCTCCCGACTAAGACCAGTCATTCCTTCTCCATGCCCTACACTATCGCCCTCCTCTCGAGTAACACCACGCATTAAGTGTCCATGCCCTACACTCTCCCCTCCTCTCTACACTCTCTCCCTCCTCTCTACTAACACCATTCATTGCTTTTCCATGCCCTACACTCTCCCGCTCCTCTGTACTAACACCATGCATTCCTTATCCAAGCCCTACACTCTCACCCTCCTCCCGACTAAGACCAGTCGTTCCTTATATCCATGCCCTACACTTTTGCCCTCCTCCCGACTAACACCAGTCATTCCTTATCCATGCCCTACACTCTCACTCTCCTCTCTACTAACACCAGCCATTCGTTATCTATGCCCTACACTCTCACCCTCCTCCCGACTAACACCAGTCATTCATTATCCATGCCCAAACTCTCCCCTCCTCTCTACTAACACCAGTCATTCCTTCTCCATGCCCTATGCTCTCCCCCATATCCCGACTAACACCAGTCATTCATTCTCCATGCCCTACACTCTCACCCTCATCTCTACTAACACCAGTTGTTCCTTCTACATGCCCTACACTCTCCCCTCCTCTCTACTAACACCGGTCATTCCTTCTCCATGCCCTACACTCTCACCCTCCTCCCGACTAAGACCAGTGTTTCCTTCTCCATGCCCTACACTCTCAGCTTCCTCTCGACTAACACCAGTAATTCCTTCTTCATGCCCGACACTCTCCCCCTCCTCCCTACTAAGACCAGTATTTCCTTCTCCATGCCCTACACTATCGCCTTCCTCTTGACTAACACCAGTCATTCCTTCTCCATGCCCGACACTCTCCCCCTCCTCCCGACTCACACCAGTCATTCCTTCTCCATGCCCTACACTCTCGCCCTCCTCCCGACTAAGACCAGTATTTCCTTCTCCATGCCCTACACTCTGGCCTTCCTCTTGACTAACACCAGTCATTCCTTCTCCATGCCCGACACTCTCCCCCTCCTCTCGACCCACACCAGTCATTCCTTCTCCATGCCCTACACTATCCCGCTCCTCTTTATTAACACCACTCATTCCTTCTCCATGCCCGACACTCTCCCGCTCCTCTCTACTAACACCAGTCATTCCTTCTCGATGCCCTATGCTCTCCCCCTCCTCCCGACTAGCACCAGTCATTCATTCTCCATGCCCAACACTCTCCCCCTCCTCCTAACTAACACCAGTCATTCCTTCTCCATGCCCTACACTCTCCCCCTCCTCCATCCTAACACCAGTCATTCCTTCTACATGCCCGACACTCTCCCGCTCCTCTCTACTAACACCAGTCATTCCTTCTCCATGCCCGACACTCTCCCCTCCTCTCGACTAACACCATTCATTCCTTCTACATGCCCTACACTCTCGCCCTCCTCCCGACTAACACCAGTCATTCATTATCCATGCCATACCCTCTCGCCCTCCTCTCTCCTCCATCCCCACGCCTCCCCTCCCACCAACTGTGCCATCGCTCCTCCCTCATAACCCTCGTGCCCCTATCCTACCTTTCTCCTGCTCTCTTCTGTCTTCTTCCTCGTCCATGTTCATTCCTTCACCCACACTATTGTCTCCCCTTCCTGTCCCACTACGACCTCTCTCCTGCTCCATTCCCTCATCTCCGTCCTCTGGCCTCTCTCCCTCATCCTAATCCTCCTCACACCAGCCCACCTATGTCCTTCTCTGCCTCTCACTCCTTTACTTCTTCTCTTGATTCACTCCCGTTTCTACCCTTCCCCCGTTCTCCACCATCGCCCTTCTTCTGTCTCCACCTCTCCCCCTTCCCTTACCATTCACCACTCATTCCCATCCCTATCTAATTGCTCTCTCTGTCTGCATATATATATTCTTTGGATATTACCCATATATCCCGGTATAGCGAAAGTGTCACCCCGCCTGGGTTATTTGTTAGTACTAGATACATTTGTATGTATTCACCTTATTCATGCCACAGACATGTTGAGACCAGATCGAGGCCAGGTACACATCTGCTAGGTGCCGCTCTGCAATTGTGCATAGGTGCTTGTTGATGGTGTGAAAATCTTAACCCACTAATGCCTATCAGTGGTGTGATATTAACCCGCGGATGGTTATAGGTGGTGTGATATTAACCCACTGATAGGGATAGGTCATCATCATCATCATCATGCTGTCAGTCGCAATGCGACAAAGACTGCTTTCATTACTTGACTGCCACTCTCCATTTAGCTCTCTGCTGTGAGAGTTGCGTCCATGAGTCGGTCTTAATGTCTCTCAGCTTCAGGTTTCTCTTGATGGTATCTTTGAACCGGAGACGGGGGCGCCCTCTCTTTCTGTAGCCAGAAGACAGTTGAGAATAGAGGATCTGCTTTGGTAGCCCATCCGTTCGAGTATTTCCTTATTCGTCACTTTGTCCTTCCAGGTTAGCCTCATGATTGAACGCAGATGTCGCATCATGAAGGCATGCAGCTTTTTCACCTGCTGTCTGTACACTGTCCAGGCCTCGGCTCCGTATAGTAGGGTGGATAGCACAATTGCGCGGTAGATCTTACCTTTGACCCGAATGGACACATGGTGGTTGTTCCAGAGTCTCTGGCATAGTCGGCCGAAAGATGCGCTAGCCTTGGCCATCGTCCTCTGTATCTCAGCATCAATGCGTCCATCACTTGATATAGTGCTTCCGAGATAGGTGAATTCCGGAACAGAGTTCAGCTTGTTTCCGTCAACCATGATCTCCTCCTCTCGGGTTCTTGTAGAGTTGGGTTGGTACAGCACCTCCGTCTTCTTGATGTTAATTTTCAGGCCAAACTTCTTTGATGCATCGGAGAAAGCGTCCACTATTTTCTGGGTCTCTTCAGCAGAGTGGGCAACCAGTGCACTGTCATCTGCGAATAGTAGCTCTCTCACCAGTATCTGAGTAGTCTTGGTCTTCGCTCTGAAGTGTGCGACATTGAATAGGTCAGCGCTCTGTCTGGACTGTATATAGATGCCATCCCCCATGTCTCGGAAAGCCTCATCTAGCATTGCTGATAGGAAGATGGAGAAGAGCGTGGGGGCCAGTACACAACCTTGCTTGACCCCATTGGTAACCCCAAACGATTCCGAGACTTCCCCTCCAGCACTAACGTTCGCCATCATTCCTGTATGTAGAGCCTCGATCATAGTTGTGAACTTCTCTGGGCATACATACTTCCTCAGGATAGGTGGGGTGATATTAACCCACTGATGATGTGAATAGTACATAGACTTGTATGGTGAATTTCCCATTATTTAACCACAATGTCGACTTCAAGTCTGCATAGTTATTGTGGTGTGACATACCATGCAGCACTGTCAGGGGAGTTATCTGTGTAACTCGGTTAAAGAACTAGTCTTAGTAAATTCAAATTAATAAGAGCTTTAAAAGGGTTATATACATTGCCTTGAATGAGCGAGGTCGCTCATTCAGTGTCATTGCTGGACATGGCTGGCTCAAGGCCGACGCCCTCTCCCCCTGCCACTACTGTGGTGGTGGTGGGGGGGAGTGAGTGATGAGGGGAGGGGGGAGAGGGGGGGAAGCCATCTTCCCCCTTCCAGCCTATATAACAACTCCTGCAAGCCATCATGGCCAGGCACTATCCTGGGGTCTTCCAGAGCCACCAAAGCTGGTCAGTCTTCTCCAAACGCCCGCACTGAGAACTTCCCACCTCCAATGTTACCCACCCACCCACACCTGCAGTTGATTGTGCCCACAACAATCAACAAAACCAAAAAACAATCAAGAATTTAAACTAAAAAATAAAGAATACCATCTCATGAGCGACTGACACCCGCGCAGTTGACAGATCACACGTACTTAAATGTCACATTTCTGATAATTTACCCTCTACTGTTATCTCATATTTGTATCATTAACTATTGCTATTGTACTTTAACGTAATTGATTACTCGTTTGTTAAATCGTTCACATGACTCATATGCCCTCATCACATTTCATTTTCCCAATATATTGGGGCCTTCGCTCATTCCCTTCTTGCCCGATGATACACCGTCAATGTACATGCCACCAGGTGGGCAGCGCCCAAATAAAAGCCTTGATTAACCCACTCATGCCTCTGAGTCAGCTATGTCCGTGAGCAATGTTGTTTAAATTATAATATTAAGAAAGTTATGCAATTTTTAATATAAGACAAGATTGGCAACCAGGGTGAGTGATGTTTTTGACATTGCCTTCTGTTCATCCTCAAAATACATCTGATCATCACCAATACTTCAAGAATATTGGTCATTAAAATGAAAACAGGTATGCAGAATAAATATGCCACCTTCAAAAATGAACATACTCCAAATTTACTCCTTTACTTCTGTCATTACTACTACACATCGGCACGCAACAGTGTCTTGCGATGATTTTCACGGCTTCACAACGCCTGATGCATACTCAGCCTCGTTCTGATGCCTAATTAGGTCACCCGTGAATAGTGTCAATTGCTCCTCGTACTCGCGAGATGGGACCCCTCACGCCTGGCGAGTAGTAGTCTAGGGACAGCGCAGGAGCTCCCCCTTGGGTGATTTGTTTGTACTACATTAATCTGTATTTATTTGCTACTTGTACCTGCTAGATGGCTCCTGTGGCGCCAGGCAATAAGCACATTGGTCTTCATCATCGGCTATTGGATGTCTAACACATGGTCATTCGGACATATTTCTTCGGAGGAAACCTGCTGGCACCAAATAGGCTACTCTTTCCGATAAGCAGCAAAAGAGTCTTTTAGATGCACTTTCCCACAGACAGTACAGGAGATAGCACATCCTTTGATGAACCAGTTGTGGACCACTGGTTTGGACTAAAAATAGCCTAATCTGCAATGTGTCCACTGAGCAGGAACAATCGGATGACCTACACCTTCACAGGTGGTCACTCTACTGCCTGAAGTACGTCCCGCTCCCGCCAGGCGAAAAGTAAGCATGGCGGGAGGACCATCCTGACCATCCTGAGCTCCGGATGTTTTGTAGTCAAACATATCCAGTAAAATGTCTCTAAATCGACCGGTCCTGGGGCCGACTTTAAATGGTCCACTTAGGGAGGTGACCAGCTATGGCAGGTCTTTATTATCACTACTATGGTATTGTCTAACACAAGCTCATGTGACCTACACAGTCACCACCAATGATCAGACGTATGATTTGACTGAGATAACACAGGAGCCAATCCTCAGAAAGGTCAATGCTGCATCAGCATATAAGTCATCTGGCATTAAAGACATCAGCTCAGCCCTAATGAAGGTTTCAATTACTGCACTTATAAATGAATTCACTCACCTGTATAACCTAGTGGTCAACACTGGTATTTTTCCGGAAAGCTGGAAACTAGCTACAGTTTCACCCATCCCAAAGACCAATAACCCAAGATACTGTAGTGAGCTGCGCCCAATATCTATTCGTCCTCTTCCTGGCAAAATCATCGAAAAAATAATACATGATGAGAGAAAAACATGTTTAGAGTCTTCAAATTACCTAACCACCCAACAAAATGGATTTAGAAAAGACAGATCAACAACTAGGGCATTGGCCTCTCTTATGGATGAGTTATTGACCAACATGGACAAAGGTGAACTTACAATTGCAGTATACCTCAACTTCAAAAAAGCTTTCGATACAAATGACCATAGAATACTATTGCAGAAAATCCATAAAGCAGGACTGGGGAAGAAAACCTGTACATTCATGGCCAACTACTTAACTAATAGGAAACAATGCACAAAACTTAATGACACTGAATCAACCATCAGGGCCCGTATTCATGGGCTGGTGCCAGGCTTAGCCGGTACTACACGCTAGCTCTGGGGTAGCTATCCGCGGGTTGGAGAAATATGTCAAGTCGTATTCACCAATGTCAAAGCTGCCGCGGATAGCTAACCGTGAGTTTATTTATAGATTTGGGAATTCCCTCCAGTCGACGATATGAATAATGCCGCCAATGCGGCGGTGGTGTTAATATCGGTTCGAATTTATGGTTAATTTGATTAAATTTCACTTATGGCGTATGTAATTCTGTTAAATATGACAGCATTTAATAGATTTGGGCCTAATATAGTGCCACCGATACAGCGGCGACGGCGGCGGCGGCGATTTGTTCACTTTACATTCGTCGATTCGAAAATATTAATATCTCCGCCGATATAGCGGCGGTGTGAATTTCGCTTCGGATTTAAGGTTAAATTGATAAGATTTCACTTATTGCGTATGTAATTCTGTTAAATATGACAGCATTGAATAGATTTGGGCTTAATATATTCCCGATTCGACAATATGAATAACACCGCCAATGCGGCTGGAGCGTTAATAACGGTTCAATGTTAGGGTTAATTTGATTAAATTTCACGTATTGAGTATATAAATGTGTTACATATGATCGCATTGAATAGATTGACATCCATACATGCGCACTAACCGCCCCGGCTAGCAGTTAAACCTGATTTGAAACTGGGGTAGCTTAGCCTAGGTTACGCTCCACAGTTAGCGCTGGCACTGGCTCATGAATGCGGATTTTCCAACGTTAGCCGGGTGGGATACCACTAGCCGTGGTTAGAGCCCTAACCCAAGCTCATGAATACGGGCCCTGCAGGACTATTAAAACTGGAGTTTGACAGGGTTCAACCCTGGGCCCCCTTCTGTTTTTAATCTTTATAAATGATTTACCCCAAGTATCAGAGGATCCAACATTCACATTATTTGCAGACGATGCAGCACTCACAGTACACAATAAAGATCTCCAAATAGCAACCAATCTGTGGTGTAGTGAAAACAAACTATCCCTTAACACCAATAAAACTGAGTTTGTCATTTATGGCACCAAAGCAAGGAAGGCAAGGGCACAACCCATAACACTGCATATTGGCGGAAACCAAATTAAGGAGGCAAGCGCATACAAGTACTTAGGAACAGTGATTGATTCTACCTTAAATTGGAATCAACAGCTGACTAGACTAACTCAATCATTGGCACTAAAAATGACTACGATCAGAAAATTGTGGAGCTTCATAAGCGAAAACACTTCCCTATGCTATATAAATCAACAGTTCTACCAATAATAGACGATAATGATATAATTCATGGAATGCTCACAAAGCAGCAACTGACTAAGCTACAAAGGATCCAAAACTGGGCGTTAAGAACAATTTATTGGGGCAAAACACTAAGTGTACAGGAAATGCATGACAAAGCAAACCTAGATTACCTAATGGTTAGAAGAGATTCACATCTCCTATCACTTATGTACAGAAGAGCCAGAGATACCCAATATATAGAAAACACAAAAAGGAATACTAGACGGGCTGATTCCACTCTACTCAAAGTCCCCAAGCCTTCCACAAACAAACTAATTAAAGCACCAATTTACAAAGGCAGCATGATGTGGAACAACCTACCAACCAGAACCAGGGCAGCGTCCTCTTACCTAGAATTTAAAAACTCACTAAGAGTACATAGGATTGGGCAGGCCCTTATGCAGTTGCAGTAAAGTATGTTCCATGGCGTCACCATACCATAAGTGGCAAACCACCAAACCATCAGCCTCGGTTTCTTCCCACCCACCCTCCACTTTTTTAATTTTTGCTGTTCCTCTGTTATCTCCAGTCAACCATATACAATGCCAGAGACAGTCCAGGTAAAAATTGTAAAATTTAAGACCTACATGCACTGGGATTGGTCCCACTGCTTCACTGGTCACAGCTGGTCCAGTGTATTATTAACAACCCCCACCCCAACAAAATAATTCATAAACTCACATAACTAACTACATTAGAGTTACACTAGAATTTTCCTAGCAAACCAACATTTATATACCGCTTGCCTAACTGCATCTGAACATTACAACTTACTACAAGTTTACCAACTGAATACAGAAGATAACTTCTGCTTACATTCTAAATACTATGTAAATACTCACATTGACCTGACTAATATTGATCTGGTTATATGACACTACTGTACCATATTGTTATGGAACCCTTGGATTTCGGAATGTCATTGTGTTACATGGTGCAAATTGTCTATTCAACAGGTATTGTACACCTTATTCTATATAGCTTTTGTGTAAATAACCCTGAATTGAAAAATGGCTGGAAGACCAGTGCTTCAGCACTGCCAAAAGACTTATTCAGCAGAATAAACATATTTACAACAACAAAAAAAGAAATCAGCCATCACTTGGGGCCCAACTACAGTCAAACCTCTCTAAATCGACAGACCTTCGGACCGACTTTAGGTGATTCAGTTAGGGAGGTGGTCGGTTTAGGCAGTTAGAATATCATTACACTGGTATTGTTGGGACTCAAATGAAGCGATTCATATAGCGGAGTGGGCGTTATGTGGAGGTGTTCGGTTAGAGAGGTTTTACTGTAAAGCAATCGATATAGGGGAGTGGTCGATCCGTGGAGGTGGTCGCTTAGAGAAGTTCTACTTTAAAGTAATCAATATAGGGGAGTGGTTGGTCTTTGGAGGTGTTCGGTTAGAGAGGTGTTACTGCATACATATATATATATATGAGTCAGCCTCATGAAAATGGGCCAATTGGTAGTTTATTTAAGATGTTGGCGTCGCAATTCTTAAAGTGTAGTGCATTTCTTTGTTTTATATTAAATTACCCTAGAAACAAATAACATTGTTGTATTGTCTCTACCTTTACATTCGGGATACATTTAAGGACTTTCCAATACCTCTGTCAACGCTAAACTATAATTATGACGATCGACGCCGACATCCAATGATCGACGCTGACAACTTCCCCCAATTGGCCTCTTTTCGTGATCCTGACCCATATATATACACATGCCGATACATGTATATATAATGGACACCACCCCTTGGCAGACATCATTCCTCAGACCCGCTCACCTGATGAGCCAGTACATCCACCACTTCCGGTGACGCCGACCTCAATTAAATGTTTACCGATGACCTTTGACCGCGGCCTCGTCGGCGGCAGGTCATTCATTTCCGGTCATAACGCCACTTCCGGTCTGAGGCTGGCTACGATACGGGCCGCAGCTGCATGTTGTGACTTGGAACATTTGACTGAATTCGCCATAAATGATGACATCACCATGGTGATACCCGTGTTCCAGGAAGTCATCTGCATGCTCCTGCCATCAGCATGTTGCCTCCCTACGATAGTTATTACTTCTATATTGGCCCATTCACAACGCGTCATACCAATTCATTGCAGAATAATTATTGCCGCCACTAAATTCAACTCGCTCTTCTAACGGATGTGGTATGCCCTCCCCCCTCCCCGGTTATGTGTGAATGTTAAAGCATGTGTTCCCATAGTTACAGACTTATGTATGCTTTTCCTGGTGAATCTATTTTTCCACAATCGTTAAACTTTTTTGTATTTCTTTGTTTGTATTGAGGCTGTATGTATACTGTCCATAGCATATAAGCTATGGACAGTATTCAGGCTTGTTTTCAATGCTGGCCAGTTGTAGTGTTGGTGTTATCTTATCACACACTAGCTGCTGATAAGGTATTTGATTGCCTGTATTTCAGTAGCATATAGATAGTTGGTTGGTCTGGTTAGTAGTCTATGTTAATTTTTTTGGATTTTCTTGTCATATATGTACTTTATTTTGTCTACTCTTATTACTAGCCTAGCCTACTCCTATTTACATACCATAAGGCTTGTACTTAAAATTGCATAGCCGATGGTTTTATATTAGATCAATCACTAGTATCCACTTTACATTAGTTCAAAGTTACTTTTATTTCAAAAGGTAAACATTTGAGATATTTCGAGTGCAAACATGGAAAATTAGTTTTGGAAAGCTTGCCAAAACTCTGACACCATAGACTTCTGCAGTAACAGGTTCTGTTAAATTGACTCAGTATTGCCTTCTACACAGAAACAAATGCTTAATAAGTGCATCAGTATCTAAGTTAGATATGTAAAATCAAATATAGATAATTGATTTGGTTTTGAAAATTTGATATTTCATCGGACTATGCAGCTTTAAAGGTGGCTTACATCCCAACTTGACCTAATAAAATATACCGGACACGGCAGCCGAATAGGCAGAGCACAGCATCTCTTGCTGGCTACCGTTGGGGCATACATGCGATATATACTGCCAGTTTCCATAGCAGATTCGGTGGCTCTTTGGATCAGGTATTATGCTTCTAAGCTGATGTTGTTTGGTATAAAATTGGCTACGAATTAAAGGAGACAAAAAGAGGACAGCAAGATGAGGAGTGGTGGAATCCTACCTTTATTTCTGAAGGCCCACTGGCCGAGCAATAAACAACCCTACCTAGAAAAGATTAATTAAAAAATCGGAGCTAATGTGATACTGACATGCTTTGGCTGGTGTCTGCCTAAGCGGTGGTGGCGCCAGCCCAGTGCAGCGGGAACCAGCTCACAGCAAATAGCACAATAAACAATACGTCAATCATAAATAGCAAGCAATTAAATACAATTTCCATGAAACCATATAGAATAAATGCTCCGCCCCTTTATAATCATATAATAAATGATATAAGACATGTTGGGTTAGAGCTGCTGCAGTAGCTTTCTTTGTTGTTTGCCACAGTGTTTCTTCATATTATCTATACTGGAATACACTGACAGATTTCATTAGTATTATTATTATCATTATTATTATGTCAGACTCATGAATTTTCGTTGTATTAACACCCCCGATGTTGACAATGACAGTGACTGAGTGACTGCCGCTCACTTGCCTTGTACGATGTTAGCACACTTTGTGACGCTCTTAACACAAGTAATTACATATTAGCTGTGAACAGTCACGCTCCTAAATAACAGAAGAGAGGTAGCAGTAACACCACTTCTTGCATAAAGTATTGTCATTGCTAACCCAGGAATCGGCTATAACCACTGGTTTGGAGAGCTAACACGGCTTCATGCATACAGCCGCTGGTTAGGACCGGAACCGACATGTATCATTTGTGTTAGTTATTGGTTTGACTCGACCAGGATTCGAAACCACAAACCCATTGGTTCGGATGCCATATTGGCCACTCGTGGCTAACACACGTTTTTCTGTTCAAGGGGGAGCCTCCCCCTGAATGTATTGGATGTCAGTCCCCCCTGACATTAAAAGACACTTTATTAAACTGTGTGGATTTCATGGCCCTGCACAAACAATTTTACACTGCAAACAACATGCATGACCTTTTTACTAAAGTAAAACAAGAAAACATTTTAGCCTTTTTGAACGCAGCTGGTTTGTACCAACTCATATAGGTTTTTAAACAAACTTCATCAGTGAATAATACTATCATTTAGACGTTTATTTAGCTATTATGATTGTGAGTTTACAAAATTCATGAGTGTCCATGGACACAACATTTATTCTATGCTTTTCCATGTAAAAGTGATGGTTTGAACAAAAACAAACATTTCTCACCGTGAATATGGCCTATGCTGCCGACACGGCATAAAGCAACCACCAATCAATCAATCAACCCTGATCTCCCAAAACAGGAGGATGGCACTCAACTCATTCATCCATTCCGATTGGTCAAACAATATTTAGTGGGAGGCGGGTAGGACGGTTGTGACTCCCGGCATACCCATCCCCCTTCTGCCGCTGTGACTCCCGGCATACCCCTCTCCCTTCCCCCGCTGTGACTCCCGGCATAACCCTTCCCCTTCCCCCGCTGTGACTCCCGGCATACCCATCCCCCTTCTGCTGCTGTGACTCCCGGCATACCCCTCTCCCTTCCCCCGCTGTGACTCCCGGCATAACCCTTCCCCTTCCCCCGCTGTGACTCCCGGCATACCCCTCCCCCTTCCCTCAATGTGACTCCCGGCATAGCCCTTCCCCTTCCCCCGCTGTGACTCCCGGCATACCCCTTCTCCTTCCCCCGCTGTGACTCCCGGCATACCCCTTCCCCTTCCCTCGCTGTAACTCCCGGCATAACCCTCCCCCTTCCCTCGCTGTGACTCCCGGCATAACCCTCCCCCTTACCCCGCTGTGACTCCCGGCATACACCCGCCGTGACTCGCGGCCTATCTAGACCACTGGTGCAATAAATGCACAATATCTACCTGTACATGTGGAATTTCACCTGGGGAGCTCAATACACCTCGCTACACATGTAAGCCACACATAATGATTGTATCATGCGTCTATGTATATTTATCGCTTCCCTTCTTTCATTTAAAATCCAGGCAGTAAGGATACAATCCAGTTCAATAATTAAATACCTAGCGCATATGGCAGCAAGGCAAACAACCCTCAGCCCTCTGAGAATCTTCGTCTCACAGTTAATAAGAAAAAGAGTGATTCATTAGATTATCCCGAGAACCGATGATGGTGAGAATGGCGCTCATACATTTCATATACAGTTAAACCTCTCTATCCGACCACCTAAACCAGATCGGCCACTCCTCTCTCAGCTATCCGCCATGGCTTTATTTGGGTCCCAACGGATCGCTCATACAATACCATTGTAACAATACAAAAAAACTCCCTAAACATCTAGCCAAACACATGCTGAAATGGACTATTTAAAAGTCGGTCCCATGGTCGGTCGACTTAGAGAGGTTTTATTGTATATATGGAGATTAAAAACGCAATGGGAAAGACTCGTGCTGAAAAAAAAGGTTATGTATTGAAAAGAACATACACATGAGTTAATCAGAGAAATTGTTTTCCCCTGGTACTTCCTGGCGATGCTATTTCAGGTTAGCCTCTACTGTGAATAGGTAACCGTAATGGGTAATGGGCATCACCTGAATCATATCATGCCATATTAAATCACTATGAGCACCTAAATATAAGCAACGTTGTTAAACACAATAGGACAGGACAAAAAGTATCCATGGTAACTTATATGTAGTATAAATACGGCGAAAATAGCTTTACTATGGAACAGGAAGTAGAATGCCTGCCTCCAATATCAAATGGATACTTATATCGGCACAGAGTTGGTGAAATGGGAGAGAATGCAAAAAGACAAGATGGCGGCCATAGAACGCCATCTATTTCAACTTTAAATTATATTAAACTATATGTTTTATTATATTGTTCAACTCAAAGGTAGTGGGAAAATATTAAGACATAAACATAATAATTGTTGCTTCTTAGATTGTGAAATTAGGCTCTCAATTCATGTTGCTGCTTTTTAGACCGCTTTTAGACCGATTTTATATAGGGCTGGTATTCACCCGGGTAATACCAGTACAGGGTGAATCCTTTATCTACCCTTACACCAATAATACCAGATCGCCTAGACGACCTATTCAGTAAATTACTTCAACGCAATAGCGATATATCGATATAGCGATATAGCGATATATTGATATATCGATATACCGATATACCGATATAGTGAATGGTAGACAGGAAGTGTGAACACTTATTTGTCTCTCATTTTTGGGTACATTAGTTGTCCCAAGCAGGGGAAATCTCATTCACAGACGACTGGTCTTCCCCACTCCAGTGCTGGTCGATAGAAAGCCAGAGCCCACACTTTTACCGACCCAAGGGATTTTTAACCTCCCACACCACATAGACATGGTATGAGAGCAACCGGCCTTTGATGACGCTGTAAGTTATAGACAGCAGTAGAAATCCAAATTGGCAGAGCTGGGGGCACGGTGAATTGAAACACCAACCCTCAGATTAGGAGTCTGACCTAGAAAAAAGCCAGACACTCTAACCACTCCGCCAGAGAGAACTGTTGTAATCAACAATTATCAAACACCTAAAAACAATATCTAATGGAAAATGATATTTTAGCAATCAACATCATATAGACAAGACCCTTAATTGAACTAGACACCACAACAGCTAAGCCGCTGATGCAACACACATGCGCATCAGCGACATCCGCATGCACACCAATACCTAGTTGAATAGTGTTGTTTCTTAAGTGGGGCAGCGTTTGTTGCGAGCCTCTTTTTGATAGACCGCGAAGACCCGTCACATCAGCTTAGCTGTCCATCACCCAGCCCACCCAGCGGTATTCATCACGGGCAACCTAAAGGTCTAGTCTCTGTCAATTATTCAGCAGGCAATGACACCCCACCTCCCTCCATTCACAACTCACCCTGCAGGATACACACCCAGTAACACTGGAGCCACGATGCTTCGCCCAATGGCCCCCTTACTCGTCACCCCTCCCCCCCTAGAGCCCCCCCCCCCCACCCCGCGGCACCAGTAGCACCCCTTTATTCAATCCCTACCAGCGCCACCTACTTATCTGTCTTTTAGGGTTATTTTAGGGGTAATAACAATACCACCAATACCAGCAATATCAGTACTACCACTACCCCCAATATACATACCCAGAACCATCCATACCGACATCCCTTTCCACATCACATTATCCCACTACCAATGCCACCAGTATCCATACATTGAACCATCAACGCCACCATGCCCATCCACCTCACCATTTCTCACTACCACCAATATCCACACCCATAACCATGAACACCACCATCCCTATCAACAGCACCCGATCCCACTACCCCCAATATCCATACCAAGAACCATCAATACCACCGTACCTATCCACATCACCATATCCCCCTACCACCAATATCCATACCCATAATTATTAACACCACCATCCCTATCAACAGCACCCCATCCCACCACCACCAATATCCATAACCAGAACCATCAATACCACCGTCCCTATCCACATCACCATATCCACCATCAACACCACCGTCCCTATCCACATCACCCCATCCCACCACCCCCAATATCCATACCCAGAACCATCAATATCACCGTCCCTATCCACATCACCCCATCCCATTACCCCCAATATCCATACCCAGAACTATCAATACCACCGTCCCTATCCACATCACCATATCCCCCTACCACCAATATCCATACCCATAGCCATTAACACCACCGTCCCTATCCACATCACGTTATCCCACTACCAATTCCACCAATGTCCATACCCTGAACCATCAACACCACCGTCCCTATCAACATCACACTATCCCACTACCACCAGGATCCGTTCCCAAAACAAGCCCACCCTACTTCCATTACAATCCACACCCACAGCAAGCACATTCCACCAACAACGTCCATAACCACCCCACCCTCCCACCAATAACCGCACCCACAACCATGTCGTCACGACCTCCGACAGCTGCCTTCCCGCTTCCCTGAAGGCTACACAGCAAGCACCCCTATGTAAAAATATACGGATTTTCGGTTAAGAATTATATATTGGCAGAGGGCATTATTAATCTTGGATGACTGAGTGGGATCCAGGTTATGTAAACTAAAAGCAATAGAATCCCACTCCCATTCTACATGATACTGAGTGATGTGAAATATATGTTATATAGGATGCTTGGAGTTAATGAACAGATGTTCCTATACAAGAGACAGTACATGCTTTTGAAATGCTTCTCCATGTGTTCATAAAGAATACAATTGGAGAAAAAGGACATTTTGAACATATATATATCTGTAACTGTATACAACTACCATGATCATGGGGAAGGCCCACCTTCAGCATCATTTGCATATGCACTCAGGGCACCACCTGCAGCTGAGTTGAGTGAGAGCCACCTCCACTGGGAGTTGAGTGCAACACCCAAGAGACCCCAGTTCCAAGGGCTGTAGGCACTGCTTCCTATATAGAAGTAAGGTAATGAGGCATAGTGTGGACAACAGGTAAGGAGTGAAGGTGATAGGTCATAGGTTAGTGGACAGGGGTTGATGCCAATAAAGCACAACTTATTCACTGTTCATCTGTGTGACTTGTTTTCCTTTCTCTTGTATGTACTGGTTCCAGAGTTGGTTAAATTGATTTAGGATGATTGCATCACAGGTGATATGAAGGGGAAGAGTTTTGTAGTCACATGGGGTGCTCACCGCGGCCGAGCACTTTCCTGTTTCTATACCTAGACTCGTCCTAGTTACTCCACTGCACTACTCTCATAACACCCCCATCCCAGCAGCAGTCACACTAGCCCCATTTCTGCCCACCATCCACATTGGCACCCACATCATTATCCCCCACCGCCCTCCAACTCTCCCGCCCAAACCCTTCCCCCCTTCTAGACTTCCAACCCCTAACCCCCCTCCCGCCTCCAACCGGCCCTCCCCCCCGCCATCACTAATTTATACACCGTGTACCCGCGAAACAGCCTCCCACCCCCCCACCCCACACCGACTAAAGGCAACCCCATCACAATTACCCATTCAGCCTAAGGAACTCTGCCCCTACAACCTACAACCCCCATCTCCCATCCCCACCAGAAGGGATGGCCGAATGAGTTGAGCATCCATCTCGCATATTGGTAGATCATGGGATTCGAACCCATGTGATGCAACCATGGTCGAATCAAAGCGATGATTACAAATTGGAATGTGTTGCTTCCAAGAGAGGTGTTCGGCATTATTAGAATAGAGCAAGGACTGGTTGGCTCAGTGTCAGGATACTACAGCATCCTCACAAACCTCAGTGACATATCAGGTCATGCTTTTTGGCAGCATGGTATCATAGTGGGGCACCACTATGAAGGTGTCATGAGTGTGTACTGTTACATGTCTGTGAGTCGTCCTGATTTGACTTTAGATATTGCTAGAACGTAAACTCCAAAAACACAACCAACCAGCCTCACGCTATTTCTTAACACACCAACATATTAATCCTCATCGCACTCAAGCTATCAAGCTAGAACAATTCTGGACCGAGTAAATATTAAAGCAGATGCGATGGCAGGAAGTAATGACTGTGAAATGCTGCTTCCTTTTCGCCGAATTCATCGACTTCTTTCTTAGGCTGGTTTCCCGCTTGTGAAAGTCGATGCAATGTGGTGTCTGTTCTGAGGGTCCATCCACACCTCCCCGACTCCCAGGACCCCCCCCCCCCGCCCCCCCCCTCCTCCGCCCCCTCCTCCCACCGTCGCATTCATCTCGCTACACCTCCCGCCTCCCCCTCGCGATCCCTGTCCTTGGTGTACGTTTGCCCAATCAGAGCTCGATTTTCACTGCAGAGGCCCGAGCACTCCTTCTCGCTTTGGAGTGTATCGAGGTATCCAACTACACTAACTATGTTATATACAGTGATTCCTTCTCTTGCCTCCTGGCTGTTGCTGGACTGAAAACAAATCACCCTATTCTAGCAACGGTCATTTATAAAATGAACCAACTGACAACAGATGGGTATGATATCCACCTGTGCTGGGTGCCTGGCCATGCTGGCATACAAGGAAACGAACGAGCTGATCGGGCTGCGAAGAAGGCCCTGAACTGTGATCTTGAACCGTGTCTGATCCCTCACTCTGATCTGAAACCACTAATAGCCACCCACATAAAATCCAAATGGCAACATGAGTGGGATGAAAACATCAATAAACTTAAAGAAATTGAACCATCTGTGGGAAAGCCACCACAGACTCATGCAGGAGGTCGGCGGGACCAAGTGGTCCTTAGTCGCTGCCGTGTTGGCCACTCGTGGCTTACACATGCTTTTCTGCTCAAGGGGGAACCTCCCCCTGAATGTATTGGGTGTCAGTCCCCACTGACACTCAAACACATTTTACTAAGTTGCGTTGATTTTTTGGCCCTGCGCCAACGGTTCTACACTGCAGGCAGTATGCATGACCTTTTTACTAAGGTAAAACAGGAAAACATTTTAGCCTTTTTGAGGGCAGCTGGACTGTACCACCTTATATAGTTTACTAAATGGATTCTATTAATTATTAATGAAACTTTTCTTTTTCTATGGGAATTTGTTTCCCTTGACCACAGATATATGATTGTGAGCTTTCTAATTTAATTAGTGTCTATTGGCACATAATTGATTGTCTGCTTTTACATGTAAAAGCGATGGTTTGAACATGTAAAAGTGATGGTTTGAACAAAAAACAAACATTTCTCGCCGTGAATATGGCCTATGCTGCCGACACAGCGTAAAGCAACCACCAATCAATCAATCAATCCCTGTCCTCCCCCCCCCCGCTTTCCCATCCCTCTCCTGCCGCAATCCTCGTCACCCCACTCCTCCGCACCCGGCACCCCACCCTACTCCTCCCGCCCCACGTCCCCACCACCTCCCCAGCCCTTCGCCCTCCCCATCACACTCCTCCCGTCCGCCTCCCCATCACCGCCCTTCCCAGGCTTCTCTTTCCGCCCGCCTCCGCATCCCCCTCTTCCCGCCCATCTACCCATTTCCCTCCTCTCAGCACGCCTCGCGATCCCCCTCCACCCACCCACCTCCCGATCCCCCCCCGCACCCCCCCTTTTGCCACTCCTCCCCCCACGCTCCCCACCCCACTCATCCCGCCCACCTCCACATCCCCCTCCTCCCTCCACCTCCCCACCCCGCTCATCCCCCACCCATACCCTCTGCCTCCCACCTCCGCATTCCCCTCCCCCCCAACCTCCCCCACCGAACCTCCTCCCCCCCAACACTCCCCCATCCCGCCCACCCACCCCCATCCCCTCCCCAACCCCATTCACACTCCGCCCACCTCCCCATATCACAAACCTAATTATGCGGCTTCATTCAATTAATCATACGCAATGATAAGTGTCCAATTTCTATTATGATCTCACCGCGGAATTGGCAGGCGGTGGGTGATTGGAGGTAACTGGAGCTGTTGTCTAATTAGGTCACGTGATCGAAGGCGGAGCCGCGCTACAGATGTGGATCTGAAGAGAAGGTGGTGGAAAACGATGGACAGGAGGGCCCTGTGCTCAAGCCCATCACTTAGCACCCGAATCAACAGAACACTAAATGGCCTAATTACTGTATTAGTTTGCTTTCATCTGGTGCTGACAACATATAATATTCGATATAATGAGAGCTTTGCTTTGAAAGCTGCCTTTTTATAATTAGTCTCCCGAATGGCATGCCATGGTTATTGGCTACTGGGTGCTCCCGGTTAAACCGGCTGAAGATTGGTTCTTTGATTGTTTTTTTGGAGTTTTACATCCTGGCACCAACTAAGGTAATATGAAGATGGGTTCCGCCTTTTGACAGTGCACACTCATGGAAACTTCATAGTGCTGCGCCACTGGGAAATCAGGCCACCAGCACCATGACCCGATATCCCATTCAGTCACATTATCCTGACACTGATCCTACCGCTCCTTGCACTGTCCTATTAATGCCAATCACCAGGGTAGGAAGCTTGGTTAGTCCCAGCTACACCTTACTTATAGTTATTGTTCTTCTCAATAATGTAGAAGATGTATGGTTATAACACCCCTTATGATTGATAGTGAATGTCCAGCAGAGAACATCACACACATAAAGGACAACACAACATCCTAGGAGTGAATTACTTAATGATCATTAGTTTCGCAAGATATACTAGTAAATCAATATCTGCTTGGATAGTACAATGGGACCTGCCCTGGTCTGTTGTCCTCCTAGTGGTTGTAGAGCTCCATATATGGATGAGAGTCGGGGGAGAACAGCCCCACCCCCCATCCTCCACCCAGCTGTGTACCAGGACATGTGTGCTCGCTGGGGATATCCTTATCTGTCTATATTACCACTTTGCCTGCTGTTTTCCTGTGATTCCAATAACCGTTCATTATACTTTGCCTTGGGCTCAGAAAATTGTAAATAGTGAATACCAACAATTGCGGAAATCCGCGAATTCGCGGAAATATTTTACCCCTGAGGAATACCCGCACTCACGAATCTAAAGCCCTGGTCACATACACGGTAATGAACACAGTTGAGCGTAGGATAGATTAACGTGGGTGAAACATGCTATCACTACGTTAAACTCAGTTCAGGTACAGCCGGTCTCCCACCTAATAGTACGGATACATACATTACGGTACGGATAAATATGTTACAGTATGGATACCGGTACATTATGGTACAGATCCCGGTACATTCAACTATGTTGAACTACATTGACTATGTTGAATTACATTACGCATCACTACGTTTGACTACATTCAACTGTGTCCACTAATGGCTATGTGACCTAGCTAGAACGGCCAAGTGTTGGGCCGGTCAATGTACGCTAGGGTATGGTAGAGTATGCTGTAGTACAGGACGGAGTATGTTAGAGTATGCTAGAGTATGCTAGAGTATGCTAGAGCATGCTAGATTATGCTAGATTATGCTAGAGTATGTGGTCATCACAGAGGCTACATCTGCCTTAAACGTAGTGCTCTTTTGAAAATGTCCAAAGCTTAAATCTGAACTCACGGCCCAGACATGTTTGTATCATGTTCTCATCAAGGAGAAGAATGGATGCTGGTATGTTCAACTACGTTCAACTATGTTCAACTACGTTCAACTACGTTCAACTAGGTTAGACTCCATTATGTTCAACTACGTTCACTAACGTGTATTTGACCCGGCCTTAACACATATGGCCGAGGTTGTGCGATGTGGGAGAAGTGCTGCGTCTAAACATATCTAAGATTAGTTTACCCATTGATGAGTTTTGTTGTTGGTGGTAAATGCATTTGATACATATGTGATGACCCACAGTCTTCCACACTGTGATGCACTCACGGAAGAATGCCAAGGTTTAGTTTCAGTACGATTGAACTTGGTTTATTACAAAACCTCTCTGCTCTCCGCACCGTCAACAGTCAACTGACCCGCCCCCTAACTCGCCAGGTCCCACATCGCCTCTATAGATGGGTGGGGGGTGAGCTAGCCACACGCAGTAGAGGGCAGCCCAGTCAGGGTCTCCCCAGTGGCTAGCCTGCCACTACCTAGCGCCATTCAGTGTAACTGCGTTGGTGTGCGGCATAGTGTCTGCCTGCACCGCATGGTAGTAGGGCTCAGGTACAGACTGCTACACATATATACATATATATATACTTTGTCACAGCACTATCACTACTGGTCTTCTGACCATAACTGCTATAGGCATATACATATTTCCACAGATTGATTACATGGTATATATAGTAAATTGAAATGTGAAGTAAATTCTGAAATTAAGGGATAAACAATGCACTAAGTAATGAGCATGAGGTAGATTAACTCCTTTTACATGTACTTGCAAGGCTTTAGTTGTTGGTGTAGAATTTCCAATGAAATAGATAGTAATACCTTTAAAGCCGCATAATCCGATGGGCATATATAATTTGTTAAACCACATTAATTATCTATATTGAATTCTACATATTATCTAACTGACATACTGGTGCACTTATTAAAGACTTATCACCCCTCAGAAAGGAACATTGGGGTAATTGAATAGAACCTGTTACTGCAGTAGTCTATACGCCGGGTCACATACGCATTATTGGAGGTAGTTGAACCAAGAGGAGGCTAAGGTAGTTGAATGTAGTTGAAGGTAGTTGAAGGTAGTTGAAGGTAGTTAAAGGTAGTTGAAGGTAGTTGAAGGTAGTTGAACCTAGGGTGGGCTAAGGTAGTTGAACGTAGTTGAAATTCGTTGAACGTAGTTGAAGGTAGGTGAACTTACTGGCATCCATACTTCTCCATAATGCTAACTTGGTAATAACATGTGTGGGCCTTGTGTTCCGATTTAATCTTTGGAAATGTTCCACAGAGCGCTATGTTAGAGGCTAACACACAGTGGCAAAGTCCCACTACTCTTAATGTACTCTAGCATACTCTAGCATACTCTAAAATACTCTAGCATACTTTAGTTTAATTGGACGTAGTTGAACATAGTTGACCATAGTGGAGGCTAATGTATGTTGAACATAGTTGAACGTACCAGCATTTGTGCCATAATGTATTTATCCGTACCAACATCGTCCGTACCTTAACATTTGTCACTGTAGTTTAACAAACTTACACCACGTTTGACCCCTGTTAATCTATCCTACGTTCAACTAAGTTCAACTACATTCACTAACGTGTATGTGGCCAGGGCTTATACTTATAGTGGCAAACATTAATTTGGTGTGTATGGAGGATACCAGGGTGCGCGCGGGTGTGTGCTACCAGGTGTGGGGAGAGTGGGGCTGGGTGGCTGTGGAGGGGGAGGGGTATTGGATAGCCGAATGGAGGGGTAACAATAGTATAGGAGGGTTCGATTGAGCGTAAAATGACGTAATTCTGGCTCTCAGAGAGTCCATTGCACTTGATGACCCCTTCTGAGAGAGTACATTGACCTTAGATGACCCGTTCTGCTAGGGTGGAGTACGTTTGTCCTTAGATGACCCATCCTGGTGCAAAGAACCCACCATTTCCTAATGGTGCTGTCACATTACAACATTTCTCACCAACGCGCATCGAGGCATGCCGACGTGTAGCCTTTTTGGGTGAAACTTCGGCACACATCCGGATGCGTTACCGGCGCGTTACAAATGCATTACCGGCGCGTCGGTACACGTCGGTACACGTCGGTACACATTGAGTGATAGCAACGTGTGAACCGACACGTTGGCGCACGTCGGGCCGTGTCAAGCGTTTTGTGCTTGCACAAGACCTTTGACGCTGGCCAACGCGCACCAATGTGTTGCGTCGCGTGTTATGGGCGCGTTTGCAGAACGTCGACATGCGTTACCAGTGCGTTGCCGGACCGCTTGTAGAATGTTGATCAACGTCGATAAACACTGGGAATTTTTCGCCAAACTGCGTAACGTTCCAACGACGCGTAGTGGGTGCACTATTGGTGTTGCTCCAGACTTTCTCGACACATTGGACGTGTTGCTGGTGCATCTGGATGTGTTGCTGGCATGTGTGGACATGTTGCTGGCATGTCTGGACGTGTTGGTGGCGCATCTGAGGCGCGCCCCCGGCGTTCTGCGGACGTTTCGTCAGCGTTTGGCTTTGAGTATATAATGGTAGAGATTTCCATCCAGGCACCCATTACTGACGCGCATTCGCACGCTGTCAACGCGCCGACAGCGCGCCACCAACATGCCGATAACACGTCGATAACACGTTCATAACATGCTGGCAGCCCGCCGAACCGGTTTAACTTGCTGTCGACACACCGATAACACATCAATAACACGTTCCTAACACGCTGGCGGAATGTTCACAATGTGGGTCAAGCGGCCTTGTTTTTTTTGTGTTCCTCCCCCGAACGTCGCAACGCATTCGCGGCGGGCTAATAACATACCAACAACACGCTCGCAACACTCTGGGCTGCATCGAGTTTTCTCCCAACACGCCGAAAAGTTTGATGTTTCTCGACGCGTTGAATATATTTAGCGCGTTGGCGGCACACCGGTGAGAAATGTTGTAATGTGACAGCACCATTACATGCAGATGCGGACTTCCCGGGAAATACCCATAATGACAGCAGTTCGCCTTTGAGTACCTTCTCACTACAACCTGCCCATAGTAGCTGTTTCCGGCCGAGGCACCCAGCCGCTAAAAGAAATCCCACAAAAATATGTATTTTTACAAAATACCCCAAAAGGGGTGCAGACAAATGGCGACAACTTGACCAGGAAAGATGGTCAGATGTCTTTTTTTCTTCTTTGAAGAACAATTTTGTTTAATTTTTATTTTATTTATGTTGTTATTTTGGCGTCAGCATGTAAAATTGTCCGATTTAATACATGTAAACCGAGGTGAAATTACTATAATAAATTGCAAACTGTCTATATAATGATAAATGTTAAAATATAAAAACCCAAAGGCATATGAGGAGGTGTGAAATTGGTAAACTATTATTCATTGAGTATAGAATTTGTATAATTGAATAGTCTTTGGAGGGAGTGTCACTTCCGAGCTTGGCTAAGAACAGTCTTTGGAAGAGTCACCTCACATGCCCCCTCCCCCCCCCACATGGTATTGTTATGATCATTGACCACTGCATTGTATTCTAATTGGAGGATTAAGTCATGTGACCACTGCATTGTACTGTGATTGATGGATGGAATCATGTGACCACGGCCATCTTGGATCTTGAGAAAACATATATAAGCCAATAAATTGAAGAGTCTCATTCTCTTACTTTCACTCTAACCCTGTTTCCTTCATTATCTGTAGTGCTTTCATTTGACCTATTTACACCACCCACACCACCAGCCGGCACGTTTACAAGCAGCTTTAGTGAAAACCAGACACAAATGAGAGTGACAACGTTTTGAACAATTGCCAAGCGGTGCGTGGAAAATGATCCTGACTTTCTGTTTAAGTGAGATAGCGATATAGCGAATGGTAGACAGGAAGTGTGAACACTTATTTGTCTCTCATTTTTTGTTGTTGATACATTAGTTATCCCAAGCAGGGGAAATTCCAGTCACAGACCAGTCCACTGCTGATCGATAGAAAACCCGAGCCTACACTTTTACCGACCAAAGGGATTTTTAACCTCCCACACCACATATACATGGTATGAGAGCAACCGGCCTTTGGTGACGCTGTAAGTTATACACAGCGGTGTTAATCCAAATTGGCAGAGCTGGGGGCATAGGGAATCGAACCGCCGACCCTCAGACTAGGAGTCTGACCTAGAAAAAAGTCAGACACTCTAACCACTCCCCCACAGAGAACGCCACAAGCTGTAACAAAATACTGCCTATTTCTTGGAGGGTGGGGGAGGTGTTTTTTTGCTGTGTTTTGTTATTATCACGAACAGAGTATGCATGTGGGAAAAGAAGTCGTTTTAGTTATGGAGTTCTGGACCAAGAAAATGCAGTGATGTATCTCGAACCAATACAGCTGCCGTTGTATGTTCTTTAAAGAAAACACAACTCAGTAGTATTCCGAGAAAACTTAAAGGTTCCAGGATGAGGTGAGTTTTTCCTTTTGCTGAGGGAAGACATTACACCAGCAGCACAGGTATGTGAGATAGGTATGGCTTTGCCAGTGATGATGTCGGTTGGTTGTTGGAGTAGTACGTCCTTGTAACATCCAAGGTCAGATCAGGGTCCAGCAGTAACAGCTTCTATTGCATTGAGTTCGTAGGGATGTGCCCTTGTATGTACACCAAAATGCTAACTAAGTAAACTAGGATTGAAGATGAATATGCACGTTCAAATTCAGATCAGTGTTTTGCTTTTGACAACATTATTTTGTTATCGACCTATGCCATTTGATCTAATTGCACTTGTTTCATCCGTAGTATTCGGTCGGTATGTTTGTACAAAATTAGTGGGTGGAAAATGAACATACGTGCGCTTGGTTTTCATTATAAATCGACAAGGATATCAGGTTATATATGTAATGTATATAACTTATGCGAGTATAAAGGTGCATAAGGAAAGATTCCTTATGTGGCCACCTTTATGTTGTGGACTCCTTAATGGGTGACCCCCTATTCACGGTGGGACAGGTGGCCCCACCATCCCAAACCGCTCTACCAGTGCCGCGAATACTGCCACTCGCCGACTGTGACGTATAACAAATTAAACTAGTATAACACTACAAAGGGAATTGTTTCCATTGTATATTATATTATTATATTATCGTTATTACCATTGTTATTCTGCGTGAGACTCCGCACTTGACTGGTGGTGCCGCATGTGGCCCATCTACCCTAAAACGGATGTGGACAAGTGTCAGTAGCACCTGAGGATTTTTTCTTTTTTTTATGGGCAACTGCCTATAATCCTTGCCAGAGATTAACAGCTAGTCAACCACTTCCTGTTGTCTTCTAATCAATGTACACAGTTATTATATATATATACTATGTATAATCATTATACGTGTATAAAGGTGTGGAAGGGATTTTGTTATCATTATCCATTTATTATCTAGTTATTAATAATTACTATTCGCATTATTTGCTCCGTGTCTCACATCCTGGGACCGGTGGCGCCACCACCGGCCCAAACCCTAACTGTGGGCGCTTGCATTGTTACGCGTGCCCGATAATTAGATTATATGTATATCTAGCCATACTATATTATAATGTAATATAGCATAGGTTTCTTGTAATCCCGTTATCAAGCCGCAAGGGCCACTGCACGAATGTTGCTAACTAGATTACCTCCGTTATCGCCTTAATCATGGCATCCAATTAAAGGATCTTAAGAATTGGATTAGATGTGCAATAACTGCAGCTCCGTCTTAGCTAAAGACCACTGAAGAACGAGTAAGGAGTTCCCTGCTCTGCTAAACATCACCTAACATTATAAGTACATGAGGAACCCCAGGCTCTACTGATTAGGGTATTGTTGTTGATTTGTTGTTTTATTTTCTATATTAATGCTTCAGTATTCATGTCCTACTGGTTATGTGTTGTATTTTGGCAAAATATCAGGTAATATCACGACCGGTACCAACTTCGGACACTGCACACTCATGGCTACTTCATAGATACTTGTCGCTTCCTAGCCTGGCGCTCGGCACTATTAGGATAGGACATGGACTTGTTGGCTCAGTGTCAGGATAATGTGACTGCGTGGGATATCAGGTCATTGTGCTGGTGGCCTGGTCTTCCAGCGGGACAGCAGTCTAAAGTCGCCATGAGTGTGCACTGTCACAAGTCAGTACCCGTCCTGATATGACCTTAGATGTTGCTAGGATGTAAAACAACAACAAACAACCCCATCTGGAAACACAGGACGGGTATCCACTTGTCGCAGTGGGCACAGTATCTCGCAAGGTTTATATATGTAACATTGCGCACTGGACCTCCCTGGAGCAGCACTATAAATTTGACATATGTGCAGACTTTGTAGAAACCAGCAGAAGTATGCATTAATCTGCTCATGGAGACTTTATAGAGCTGTCCCATTGGAAGAGGAGACTGCCAGCACAGTGATATCCCACTCAGTCACATTATCCTTATATCAAACAAGCCACTGCCAGCACATGACTGTTACTGCTGACCGCCACATTAGTTAAAACAGGTATCAATATTGTAAGTCAGTGGTTTGACTCAGCAGAGGTTTGAACCACAGACCTCCTGAAAGGGCGCACGCACCGATTCGGCCAACCTCGAAAGTCTGCTAGATTGGGTGTTGGTGTTTTACCTCCTGGCAACACAAAGGTAATATCAGGTCGGCTACCGACTTGTGACAGTTCGCACTCATGATGACCTCATAGTGCTACCCCCTGTGAGATCAGCCCGCCATCAACATGACCTGATATCCCACTCAGTCATATGTTCGTTCCCGTATCCGAATAAAACCGAACACCTTGCTAGGAAAAAACAAGTATACATTTTGAAGTCATTGGTTTGACTGGACCAGTGTGTTCGAATTCCACGATCTACAAAACGGCAAACAGACGCTCAACTCATTCGGTTATCCCGCCTGGTGGGTCAGCTAGACATACCTTGTCCGAATAACACGCTTTGCACTGTATGCTCTCTATTGTCGGCGCCATGTTGGTAATATTGTAAACAGGAACGCTGGCAATGTCTGAAGATTCCAGAAATATTCGTGGGTTAATCCGCTAAGGAAGTAGTAATAAGGTTCCCGCAAATGACAGAAGGAAATTCTGTTTCATCATACTTTCCATTTGTTAGGTATCTGACAAGCTCAGCACCACGGCTCCCCACGCTCCCTGTCCCAAGGCCCGGCGCCGTTTCCCACCGCAAACATCGTAGATCGTGGTGTCGTGGGTTCGAACCCTGGTCGAGTCAAACCAATGACTTAAAAATTGATTCTTGTTGCTTCCTAGCTTGGAGCTCGGCATTATTAGGATAGGGCAAGGACTGGTTGGATCAGTGTCAGGGTAATGTGGCGTTCTCTGTGGCGGAGTGGTTAGAGTGTCTGACTTTTTTCTAGGTCAGACTCCTAATCTGAGGGTCGGCTCGATTACCCGTGCCCCCAGCTCTGCCAATTTGGATTTCCACCGCTGTGTATAACATACAGTGTCATCAAAGGCCGGTTGCTCTCATACCATGTCTATGTGGTGTGGGAGGTTAAAAATCTCTTGGATCGGTAAAAGTGTAGGATTGGGCTTTCTATCGACCAGCAGTGGAATGAGGAAGACCAGTCGTCTATGACTGAAATTTCCCCTGCTTAAACAACTAATGGACCAAAAAAGAAAATGTGACTGAGTGGGATATCAGATCATTGTGCTGGCGGCCTGGTCTTCCAGTGGGGCACCACTATAAAGTCGCCATGAGTGTGCACTTGTAAAATATTCCGATGAAACGCATTGGTAGGGGAATGCAAATGGTCTACTATGGTAAAAGGTATATAGTGCCAGGTACATGAATGTATTTATGTAGTTGCTGGTGATACTTTACTCACGGTCAATAGACATTGTCTGGTAGACAGATAGTGTGAAAGAGGCACTAGGAGAAAGTGTGTAAGGGGCACTTAGAGCTCTACTCACTATCCCCTCCCCCCTCTGTTAGTCACAGATCACCACACACTCAGCTCAGGCAGGTGGTGGCCAAGGGAGCCACACCACATGGTGGTGGTGGGCAGATCACTGTAGCCATGGTGACACAGGAATGCTTGATATTCATAGGTGGAACTGTAAATGCTTGATTCTCATTGGAGAACACGGTCAGGTGGTATGCCATACCAGATCCATGTACCACTATAAATAATAAATCTGAGAGCATTGTCTCCCTCTCTACTTTCATTCTTTATACACTTACTTTCTCTTCTTGCCTGTATTGATTTCATTATAGCCTGCCTACACAACAACAGATTCCAGCCGTGGACCTTACACACTGTCACAAGTCGGTACCTGTCCTGATATGACATTATATGTTGCTAGGACGTAAAATAACAACAAACAAACAAAATCCATGAGCCCTGCTTACCACATTAAACAGATCCCGCCCACTGCAAAATAATATCTTCCGCGTCTCCACCTCTGCGGTCTCCGCCCCGCCCCTTTCCCATCACACCTACCTGTCCCGCCCATCAGACCAAACCACGTCATCTCCGCCTACCTCCCCACGTGCCCCGACAATAACAGACACACATTCAACGTTCAAAATAAGGCTTGTCCGCTTGTCCGAAGCAACTGAAAGGGGGCACGGACAAGCAGAAAATGGCTTGAGCTTGTTCATTGGAGAAGTGAAACAACAATTAGGAAGTGCACAATTCTTTTTAAATGTACCCAATTCTTTTTTTTCAACTGGAGTACCCAAACAGAGAAATTGGCGTAGGCAAGTCTTTATAACGAATAAGGCCTTATTCAGATATAAATAATGAAATCATTCCACAGTTAAGGTAAGTACTGCGCAATTCAAGTGAAAATGTAAAAATCACACCAGATTTGTCCAATGGACAAGTGAAAAAGTTAGCTTATTTCTATCGTCGACTTCCGGTCTCTCCTCCCTTATTAGAGAGGATAATCACTTATCAATGTATGAAAAGGCGGAGCGGCTCATCTCCGATTATTGTGTGAATTATTAGTGCCCAGTAAATTATTCGCGTGTACAACGAAAATTAAGGTGGTTTGGCCTACCATGCCCACCTTGCCCACCACGCACACCTGTCCTACGCGCAAGACATGCTCCCCTCCCACTATCCCCCCAACCCCCCACCCCCCCCTATCCTGATGGCCCTCACATTTGAAGTCACGTGTGTAAACGCAATTCCACCTGGTGCCAAACAACAGAAGAGATGCGCCTGCATGATTTCAACTTGGATTGTGATTGTTCAATTTTGGGTGAAACCACTCGTTTTTATATCAATCAGAAGGTGGGTTTATTTAAATCTATTTATTGTCAAATCCGAGGATGTGTTCTGTCATCCACACAGCCTTAACAAAAGAAACATCAAATAAAAACTACAATCAACTAAAACTACAACACGGGCACACGCGCAAAGATAACAATACCCAAGCCACTAACACACAAGCTGACTAAAGCACATACTTACAGAGGTGGCACATTATGGAATAAACTCCCAGTGAGGACAAGATGGTCCAGAAGTTTCCTTGAATTTAAAAACTTAATGAAAATACAACAGGCCTGTCAGGCCCCTACACAGTTAACGATATTCTAAAAGCGATCCTTGCCCTGAAACTTGTACATATATATATATATAAATGTTCTCAAATGCACTCTACAGCCCTGCATGCTGATCCCGTTCCCACCCCTACCCCACCGCTACTGCACCTTCTCTCAACACCTATTACATGACATTTTTCTTGAATTTGATATACAACTCAGCTGATGTAAGTCCACACTGCAATTTCAGACTTCCAATCCATTCATTACGCCAGAAAATACTAAACCCTTGTGATGGGATCCAACAATGGGTTGGTTTCTCGCATTTGGTATTGGTGATTGGATCCACTGATTTGCATATGTACACTATATATATGTATGTGTGTTGGAGATATGTTATATCTTTTTGAAAATAGAAGAGAGAAAGACAAAGGAAGAAAGAAATGTTTAAAGACAATTATAGAATCATGGAATATCAGGTAATGCAAATTCACCCAGTGCATAAAACTTTTATCGAACTGGAATTGTACGCAGTTACTACTACAAGTAATAGTTCATTTATATTATGCTTCAATTATCGAGCAGGATTTTCATGCGGTTATTATTGCAACTGATATTTTCATTAATGAAACAACGAATCGTACTGAACGGCCAGAAGACCAGTGCTCTGGCGCTGCCAAAAGGCATTATTCACTGAATAAAGGACATTTAGTAAAACAATAAAAATATCACAAACTTGTCATCATCATCATGGTGTTGGTTGTGATGTGACAAATACTACTTTCATTACTTGACTGCCACTCTCCATTTAGCTCTCTGCTGTGAGAGTTGCGTCCATGAGTCGGTCTTAATGTCTCTCAGCTTCAGGTTTCTCTTGATGGTATCCTTGAACTGGAGATGAGGGTGCCCTCTCTTTCTGTAACCAGAAGAGAGTTGAGAATAGAGGATCTGCTTTGGTAGCCTGTCTCAACACATCGGGCATTTACTTTAAATAGGCCATGTAAGCGAAATAACCATCGCATATATCCCGGTGTGCACAGCAAAATCTTACTCCCAGAAAATACGTGAATACAGATATTTAAGTATCCCACCATTAAATTGTGTCCCGCTTTTCAGAGAAACTACTTCTTTTTGTAATAAAATCTGTCCTAGCATATTCTGTTTTAACTCATTTCTACCGTTCCCCATACGCTATCTGTTAAAGCTGCATAGTCTGATGACAACAGACAATTTTTAAAACCAAATCAGTTATCTAGATTTGATTGTATATATGTAACTTAGATACTGATGCATCTATTTTAAGTTGCATAGTCCGATGAAGCATCAAATTTTCAAAACCAAAAGAATTATGTAGATTTGATTCTACATATTTAGCTTACATACTAACGTACTTACTGAGCATGCATTGCCACATAGAAGGGAATACTGGGCCAATTTAATAGAACCTATCACTGCAGAAGCCTATGGTGTCAGAGTTTGTGCATGCCTGCCAAAACTAATTTTACATGTCAATACTTCAAATATAAAAATAACTAGCCATTTTAAAGCTGCATAGTCCGATGAAGCATCACATTTTCAAAACCAAAACAAGTATCTCAATTTGATTCTACATATCTAACTTAAATACTGGTGCACTTGTTAAATATCTGTCACCACATATAAGGGAATACTGAGGCAATTCAATAGAACCAATTACTTCAGAAACCTATGGTGTCAGAGTTTTGGCAAGCATGCCAAAACTAAATTTGCTTTTCTGCACTTCAAATATCTCAAAAGTTAGCTATTTAAAATAAAAGTTACTTCAAGTGAAAGTAGGGTAGATTATAACGATCACCCTAATATGTTTATCTCAAAACCCATCCGACTATGCAACTTTAAATAAAAGTTACTTTAAGCTAAAGTAAGGTAGGTAATAACAATGAGTTTAATATGTGTATCTCAGAAAATTGACAAAAACTCGAAACCACCGCAATATGCAACTTTAACATTTGGCACCACATAGCAGGGAACACTGTAGATAAAAGATTCACCCGTTGTAGTACACGGGTGAAGACCAGCCTTATATAAATACGGGCGAAAATAGCCTTAGTATGAAAGTGAGGCTCCAGTATGGAAGTGAGGCTCCAGTATGTGGCTCCAGTATCAAATGGATACTTCTATAGGCACAGAGTTGGTGAAATGGGAGAGAATGCAAAAAGACAAGATGGCGGCCGCAGAACGCCGTCGATTTCACTTTTAAATCTTATTAAACTAGATATTATATTATATTTTTCAACTCAAAAGTAGCAGGTAAATAATAAAACATATGTAAAGAATAATTGTTGCTTCTTAGATTGTAAAATTAGGCTCTCAATTCTTTGACCCGCATTTTCGCCAGCTTTTACATAAGGCTGGTTTGCACCACTACTGCAGCAGTACGGGGTGAATCTTGTACCTAGGAACACTGCAGCAATTTAATAGAACCTGTTACTGCAGAATCCTATGGCATCAAAGGTTTGGCGTGCTTGCCAAAATGAAGCGTGCATGGCTGCACTTCAAATATCTCACAAGTTAATAATTTTAAATTAAGTTTACTTCAAACCAGAGTAAGGTTGATTATAATGCTCAACTTAATATATTTATCTCCAAAAATGACATAAACTCAAAATCATCAGACTATGCAACTATGTCCATGTTGTTTTCTATGTGGCAGGACGTGGATTCGAACCCATTGTCAAGCCAAATGTAAGGAATTAACCAAATCAAGTTGTCACTAAATGACCTGTTTCTTGGCATTACTACGATAGACTTACGGGTTTTTGGATGAGGAAGATCAAGTGTGTCAAATTTAAAATGCATCTGCTTAGGCAACAAATGTAATTAAGCAAAGAGTCATTGCACTTCTAGATTCCAGAACTCATAACTGATTGTCATGCCTATTTGAATTCCCAGAAGTTAGCTAATCTAATGGTATCGTGATGATCCTACCTCCTAGATCAGGTAGTGATAGGTTAGTGCTGGGGTTGATTAGTTAATTAAAGTTGCATAGTCCGACGGTTTTGAGTTTCTGACTTTTATGAGATAAACAAATTAGCCTTTCCTTATAATCTGCCTTAGTTTAGTTTGAAGTAACTTTTATTTTAAATCGCTAACTTTTGAGATATTTGAAATGGAAACATGCTACATTAATTTTGGCAAGGCTTCTGAAGTAACAGGTTCTAATAATTGATGCAGTATCCCCTTATATGTGACAACAAATGTTTAGTAAGTGCACCAGCATCTAAGTTAGATATGTAGAATCAAATCAAGATAATTGTTTAGTTTTGACAATTTAATGTTTTCATTTGACTATCCAGCTTTAAATATATTGAGGCTTTCGAATGTACGGCTGGGAAAGGGTGAACGGTTGACAATTAAAATTCGTTCTTCACGTGACTACACAAGGGTACGTATTCACAATTGTCATAATTGAATATAAATATTGATTATTTGTATATCTTGGGAAACAAACTGCTCCGTGTAATTTTTCTTAGGGGGGTGGGAGGCTAGAAATGCGGAGGCGGTCAAGTTGTTTCATGCTGTGAATAGTCATCATCATCATTCTGTCAGTTGTGATGCGACAAAACTGCTTTCATTACTTGACTGTCGGTATCCATTTAGCTCTCTGCTGTGAGAGTGATGTCCATGAGTCGGTCTTGATGTCTCTCAGCTTCAGGTTTATCTTGAAGGTATCCTTGAACTGGAGCGGACGGGCTCATAGTAAGGTTATTCTTTACTAATAGTTAGAACTAGTGTTACGAGTGATTAGAGCAATGCCAAATGTAATATATTAGTTCAAATTTTAATATTTCAGTAGAACATATTGAATATCCATGTAAAATATGGAGAGTTATAAACCCTCTATCGCGTGTAATAAGGTCTGTAGTTCCTTGCTCCTCTTCCCCCACACCTCCCCTCTCGGGTTGGGGGAGGGGGTACCGGCATGCGTCACCTCAACCCACACACCGTCATGTGGAGCGGCACTCTCCACTCTCTCGGTAGGTGGTCAGGTGTTGAACGCCTTCAATAGTGTAATATTATGATATTTCACTCCACGGAGACTAGAATATACGTACACCGATCTTCTCTGCCCTTCGGACAGTTCGGATTCAGAGGCACTATTGTGTATAAAGTCTCATATCCGGCAATGCTGCAAGATTTAATAGCGGAACATCATCGAAGCGCAAAGACAGCCGCTATTCCAATGTCCGTCCACCCTCCCCCAACCCCACCACTTTGTGCCTTGAATTAAGAATATGTCAATTAGCGACTGTAGGCCTCTACATGGAAGGACAATGGAAGGCATGCCGGCCTTGCAAGGTTTGTTAGTAAGACAGTTCCGGTTTTCCTCCCTGCACGCAATGCCATTATGAAGTGAAGACAAAGTAAATGCATTGTTCAGTAGGCAAGCCTTTAATGAATACAATCCCCTGATGGGTGCCCAATCCTCACCATCTACCCACACCCCGACCCGCCTCCCACCCCACCCTCACACAAAACCGAACGTGGTGGCCGAATCGGTAGAGTGCAGGTTTACCATGCGGAAGGTGGGTAGGCGAGTTCCAAATCCAGGTGGAGTCAAACCAATGACTTACACAATTGGTACTTGTTGCTTCCTAGCCTGGCGCTCCGCATTAATAGGATAGGGCAATAACTGGTTGGCTCAGTGTTAGGAAAATGTGACTGAGTAGGATATCAGGTCATGGTGCTGGCGGCCTGTTGCCATTAGTGTGCGCTGTTATAACCTGGTACCCATCCTGATATGACCCTACATGTTGCCAGGATGTAACACTCCAAAAAACAACCAACCCTCTCACAGGTACCCTCACACACACACACTCAAATGCACACCCACCAGCATGTGATACCCTGGTCTAACGCGTCCAACTTCACCCTGGAGGATGAGGGTCTTCAGAGAGGGGCTTGACTTCATCGAATTGAATTGCCCTTATGGGGGGGGAAGTGTCTGGTAGAGTTTATACTTGTAATCGCATACACAAATTGGCATGTGTGTTGGGTGTTAATAGGACACAACCAAGAAGTGGGTGCCTCAATGAAAGAATAATGTCCAATTTGACAAGCGACAGAGCAGATTAGTTTAAATTTGGATTGATTATGGCTTCAGCAGTGTAAGTATTTTTTGTTCAACAAGAAGTTCAAATTCAACGACAAGTTCAAAAGTACAGTGAGGTCATAGAAGCTTTAACCCTTGCCCTTTCGTAACTGTCCACGTGGGGTCGGGCGGGTGGCAGATTTAAGGCTATTCAGTGTCCTCCTTGTGCCCATGTCGAAGTGAGCTCACTACCACAGAACCTGGCCTTATATAGGCTTGTGTGCAGTTAATTAGTTCAAAAAGGTGTCTGCAGGTGGCAGTCCGATAGTGTTTACTTAGGTTAATCAGGTTTTGTATCCTAAAAGTGAAGATATGTGGCGCTGGTGTATAAGACATATACTAATACAATCGTTTCTCGATAGGTGGCAGCATACACGCGTCCTTAGTTACTGGGACGGCTATGGCTGTGTCCGCGCACCAAATTACCCGTGTTGCTGAGCATCACAGACAATCACTGAACTACTCCGTTTTCATGTATAAAGAACATAGCACCTGAACCTTACTTTTCACTACTAACAAACACATTCCCTTAGTACCAAATAGTATATAAAGAATGCCTGTAGACTTTAATCAGCAAATATTCACCCTGCTGGCCATGAACCAATACGCAGTGTACACTAGTTCTACCTGTCACTGCAGGACTGCACGCCTCCTCGGCTTGCCAAGTCAATGACTATTATATTAAGGCTGATTGCTATGGAGGCGAGAATGCATGAATGATAGAGAAAAGTCCCAACGGGGCAGACTTCTGTGGGTATTTGTATAATGAAAGAAATATTTGGAAATGTTTTGATGGGATGTTTCAGGACATATACAAAATGAGCGTCATTTGCATGTTAATACGCCTTGTTAAAATATTTCTGCAATAGTACTTGTCTAGAAAGGATTACTCCGCATCATGATAAGAACTGTCCTGACACTAGAGGTCTCTCAAATGAGACGTTGTTACTCGCTGGCAGGGTTCATTGTATTCAACTGTTGAACAAACAAAAAAACTTAAAATAGTAATTGTCTTCAACTGTTGAAAAAAACAATCATGTGGTGTTCTCTGTTGCGCAGTGGTTAGAGTGTCTGACTTTTTTCTAGGTCGCACTCCTAATCTGAAGGTTGGTGGTTCAATTCCCCATGCCACCCAACTCTGCCAATTTGGATTTCCACCGCTGTGTATAACTTACAGTGTCATCAGAGGCCTGGGGCCATATGCAGGAGTCAGTGTTATCGAGCCAAAACGCGTTTAGAGGGGATTTCTGGTTTAACGCCGAAAAGTCGGTATGCACGAGTCAGTGATAGGCCCAACACCGCGTGTTTAAGGTCCGCGACACTAACCCCGTTTCATATGACGTTTAAGGGCGGTGTTAGCGTAAGGTTGTGGCCAAATCTATTCAATGCTATCATATTTAACAGAATTAAATACACAATAAATGAAAGTTTATCAATTTAACCCTAAATTCGAAGCGTTATTAAGGCTACCGCCGCATTGGCGGCGATATTAATAGTTATATTTTCTAATCGAGGAACGTAAAGTAAACAAATTGCCACCGTCGCGACCACCGCGTCGACGTCGACATCCATACTGGCCGACCTCTACGCATTGGCGGCAATGTATTAGCGATTTGTTTACTTTACGCTCGTCGATTCGAAAATATAAATATTAATATCGCCGCCGTTACGGAGGCAGCGTTAATATTGCTTCGAATTTAGGGTTAATTTCCTCAAATTTCACTTATTGCGTATTTAATTCTGTTAAATATGATAGCATTTAATAGATATAAGCCTAAAATATGGGTACAGATGCAGAGGGATTTCCCAAATCTATAAATAAATTCACGTTTAGCTACAATGTACGTGTTACGCAGTCCTGCATACGACTTGACACACTTCCCGACGTCGGTGATAGCTAAACGGTAATAGGCTCTAACACGAAACACCGCTAACACTGACTCCTGCATATGGCCCCAGTTGCTCTCATACCATGTCTATGTGGTGTGGGAGGTTAAAAATCCCTTGGGTCGGTAAAAGTGTAGGCTTGGGCTTTCTCTCGACAAACTGTCTAATGGTGAAAACATGTCTATTCAGACTTATCAATGATAGGCAGTATAAAGCTAAGATTCCTTACACGCGGTATGCGGCATGCGGTATCAGAATGCGAATGCGGCAAAAAATCGAAATGCCTTGAACTCAATGGGCTACAACCCTTACATGCGGTATGCGAATGCGAATGTGAATGCGAATGCGAATGCGACAACTCGATCGGTCCCTGTAGCGATCGGTCCGGCATGCGGCATGCGACACAGGGGTGCAAATAGAAAAGCATCAGTCGCATTTGTCCATTGATATAAGGCTGGAGGAGGCGACTGATAATTACGGACAGCCGGGACAAGGTGGTGCGAATAGAAAAGCATCAGTCGCATTTATCCATTGATATAAGGCTGGAGGATGCGACTGATAGTCTTTAGCCCTGTATCTACACCAATGGGACGGTCCTAACATGGCTCAGTTTAGCTTGCTCCGAGGGATGTTAGGACCGTCCCAGATTGTGTTGACCGAAAAGGACGGTCCTAACATGGCTCAGTTTAGGATGTTAGGACCGTCCCAATCGGTCATATAGAGTGCAGTAGTGGTGGTGGTGGGGGTTCGGGTTGGTTAAAATGCTACCAGAGCCACAAAAATATGATTACTTATCTATACTTTGGTAATTATAAAGGTAGGAACCTCCATGTGCAGTACCAATAGTTACATGGATATACATGCCATATTAGGCCATATACAGTGCAGTATGGAGTATACTTGTTTATTTTTATTTTTTAAATATAGCCAGTCATGTGCCGTCTGCCGCATGCCACATACCATGTAGAAGGAATCTTCCCATTCGCATACCGCATGCCGCATGCCGCATGCTTCATGCCGCATACCGCGTAGAAGGAATCTCAGCTTAAATCTTCAAGAAAAAAATCATGTTCAAAAGTTGAAAACAGCAAAGACTTGAAATATTCATTATGTTCAACTGTTGAAATCCGCAAAGACTTAAAGTATTCATTGTGTTCAACTGTTGAAAACAGCAAAGACTTAACATATTCTTTGTGTTCAACTGTTAACAACAGCAAAGGCTTAGATATGCATTGTGTGCAACTGTTGAAAAAAGCAAAGGCTTACAATATGGCTGATAATATATAAGGTCATATCAGGGAGGTTACAGACTTGTGACAGGCCCTCTCAAGGAGAATTTATAGTGATGCTCCACTGGAAGATAAGGCCACCAGCACTAGGATCTGATTCCCCACTCAGGTACACTATCATTATCCTGATCTAACCAGGCATTGCCATATCCTAGTGATGTTGAATGCCAGACTAGGTCGTGACAAGTATCATTTGTGTAAGTCCTTGCCCCTGACGTTCCAAACTGGCAGCCTGCAGTTAGCTAATTTGGTCACTGCGTTCTGTCTATTATCGCTACAAAGTGCAGCGTGTACATATATATATATATACATATATATATAGTTAGTATATGTATATACGTGTATAAAATCATCGGTATGAGGTATTTCCTATTATTATTATGATCCGTTGACATGATGTTATCGTCCATTAACGGACGCAGATCGATTTGCTGTGGCATGCTCGCTTACGTGGCGCCGCCACCAGCTGTTCTTGGTACTTATTCCTCAGTCTTTGTATAGATCACTTACGTCGAAATGTTTAAGTCTTCCATTTACTTTATAGGCATAAGAAGATAGAGATAAGTATAATGTAGTCTAAAATGTCCTCCAAGCGATTGGAGGATTGGTCCCTACGCAGGGGGAGGAGCGGTGCATGCTGGTACCCCATCCCCATCCCGGATAGGGGGAGAGGGAGTGCAGGATAAAGTCTACGTATACTCCCGGGATTATGGGGATAATATGCAACGGGTACAATGGGTTGGTGCATGCATTTTGACTGGTTTGTTGGGTGCTGCTTGAGTGGTTTGGTCGACGGGTGGGGTGCTTTGGGGTAGGCGCTAGGCTTGTGAAGTTGCTGGAGGTCACGTGACCACCACCGGTTGGCTACTTGGCTCTTGTTTGTTGTTATTTTTTTTTTTACTAAATGTATTTTATTCAGCGAATAATGTCTTTTGTCAGCGCCAGAGCACTGGTCTTCCGGCCGTTAATTACAATTTGTTGGTACATAAATGACAATATCAGTTGCAATAATAACCACATGAAAAACCTGTTCGATAATAGAAGCATAATATAAATTGACTATTTGTCGTAATAGTAACTGCATGCAATTTGTTATTAGTACACACGATAACGGGTTTAGCACTATCCATATATATATGTATGTATATATATATATATAATCATACTACGAGATCAATAATAACACGACTACAAATTGGGATGAGAACTTTATCCTGGCGAGGTAAATGACCCTTGCCTAAATAACACCATTTTTAAATACAGCGAAGAGAGGGCGGATCGCCGTGTGCGCGAGAATATATAGGCGCGGATGGTGGCGCCACCGGCGCTACTGGCCCGCACCAAATCAATTGCGCCAGCCGAAATCCAACAACATTAATTATTTAAACAATTCCGCGCTTGTTTCCTGTTCGAAATCAAAGTTATTGTAAACTAAAGTAAGGTAGATTATAATTTCTCAGAAAATGACAAACACTCTAAATACATTTTTAATTTGTATATATATATATATAATTATAAATAATATTAATTAATATTTTTCAATCGGTGAAGGAGTGGCGCAAACTGGCGCATACATTGAGTACGTATTGGTGGTGGCGGCGCCAATGGCGCTTGTGGGGCGGACCCAGGCGCATGCTCGCTTCTATGGTCCGAACTCATACAACCTTGAAACGACTTCTTCTCCGATACTTATATATATGTATATATATATATATATATATATTTATATATATATATATTTATGTGTGTGTGTACACAGAATACATATATATATATATATATATAATGAGTAAATCACCATAGTTGTGCAAATATTGTCTAACCGTACCTACTGAGTCCTTCTATGATTGATGGACACTCATCTTCTTCATGTGTTTTTTTTCTCACCTCCTTCGCTCTGCGCCGTGCAAAGCTCCATATTAGCCATGTCACATTACAACATTTCTCTCCAATGCTCGTCGACCTGTGTCACTTTTTAGCGAAACCTCTGGAGATGTCTGGAAGCATTACGCATGTGTTACGCGCGTGTTAGGCGCGCATCCGTACACGTCGGTACATGTTGATGGATGGCGAGGATCGTTGGCACGCGTTGGCGCCTGTCAGCGCGCATCGAATGTTTTCTGCTTGCACAAAACTTTTGACATGTGCCGACATGCGCCAACGTGTGGGTGCGACCGTTATGGGGACGTTAGCCACACGTAGAGATCCATTGGACGCGCTGGAATAACATTTTGCGAATGCTATGCACATGCTGCGCATGGGTGACAGTCGTTCCCAGATGTTGCGCCAAATTGTTGCTTTGTTGTTTTACATCCTAGCTACATCTAAGGTCATATCACGATAGATGCACCAACCTCTTTTTTTTTTTTTTTGCCACGCGTCAACACATTGGATGCGCGCTACTAACACACTGTGCTGACATCAAACTTTTTCCCAAACCGAGGAAAAGTTGGATGTGTCTTGAAGCATACAACTTATTTTGCACATTGGCGGCACGCTGGTGAGAAGAGTCATAATGTGACAGGGCCATAAGGCATGCCCGTTGCTTTGCCTGACGCTGCAAACGATATGTCTGTCTTCTCGGTTGTCAGCATATCAAATCATTCATAAGGTGTCAGAATCTCTGCGGATAGCCGAACATGGCAAAGTGACAGACCCAGGACATATATTCACGCATTAGCATATATTAAATAATTGTGACTCCCCCCCCCCCCAAAAAAAAGGAAGAAATATTTTACATGCATATAGAGGTTTCCCCAATGAGGAGGAGGTGGAGCAAAGTGTGATTAGTTTGACGTACTATTATCCACAATTCAAGTGTATAATAAACAGTTCTTACCTGATAGGAGGGTCTCAGAGATCTGCTTTGAGGCGAGGTCAAGCAGAGGTCAAATGGCATTTCCCCGGCCTGAGGATACCATCTCCATACTACATCAGTCAATTATTTGATAGATGACAGTGTCATTTAAACCCATTCAATTCTAATCTAGATTCGCTAATGAACGAGTCAACAAGATAATGCATGGCGAAGAAGAAGGGTTATTTACAGATAAATAATAATGTATGTAACACTTTATAATGACCCCACAATTATGGGCCAACCAAGGTCGCCTTGAAGAATCTACTGCTGGCCGTCGCAGTTACTCTTCTTATACTCACTACTATCACTATCAGGAGGATCCTGGCACCTGTCAGTTCCCCCCCCCCCCCTCCCCACACTAAATACCAAAACTGAACTCATATGAAAAATAGGGAGACAATTCACAAAAGATTGACAGTGATAAAGTTGAGCTTCATAGCTACAATTCTTTCTAAAGGCTAATGCCTAGTACACACCTCCCGTATAGGATTCGCGCACTAAAACTCGCAACTCGACCCGACCCGCTTAAAACTGAAAACGGGCCGATTCGTTTTTCGAATCGCGAATCGCAATCGTAAACGGCCGCTTTTAGCACTAAAAACTCAGTTTTATGCGCGAATCGCAATCGCTAGGTGTGCGCGGGGAGCGCACACCAAGCGATTTTTGTGGGCGAAACGGGCAGTTTTCGATCGTATACGGGAGGTGTGCGCACACAAACGGTAGGTGTGTACCGGGCCTTAGGCTAGAATATGTGGCTGTGTTGGCAGGCTATGGTGAAATCAATGCAGGCAAAGAGAAAGGAAGAGTATAAAGTGTAAGGAAGAAGAGAGAGTCAAGCCCTCTGGTTTTTATGTATATGGTTACATGGGTTCATTGTAGAGTAACACCCCCACCCATTTCCCCCAATGGAAAACAAGCATTCTTGGTCCTACCAATAGGGATCCAGCATTCCTAGTCCCCATGGATACAATTGGTCTGCCCACCACCACCAAGCTGTATGGCCCCATGGCCACCACCAACCTTGCCCTTTGAGTGTGGTGATCCCTACCCCAGCTGAGGGGGTAGGCCCTGAGTGCACTCACACCCAGACCTGCCAGCACCACTATATCTATTTACATCCCACTCAGGCACCACCAACCCATACATATATAATTACATACATGCGTCTGGTCACGTACACTGATCAGTAATAGAACATTTGCATTCCCCCCACGATATTGATATGAATCCAAGCTCTGCTATCACAACTGAAATACCGTATATTGATACAGCCTGATAGGCCTAGATCGATGACATATATCATTATGGAGAATGTGTTGCTGACACTATACTGCACAAAATAAAGAAATACAAATTCTAGTGATAGAGCGGGGCAGGTGACACATTGAGGGAACGAGGATTCATGTGTCTACATATCAGGACTGACATATGTGACGTATATATATTAGGTATAGACATTATACAAGTATAATTAATTGGAAACTGTCACTCCTTATTATATTCTAAGTCATCTACTGTACTGATCTGTTATTAATTGTCGATCAACTATGCAAGCGGGTCGATTGTGTCACCCTATGCCTGAAAACGTTGTAACTTTGCTGCTCTCAGTGACTCTGCCTACGATTTTAATTATAAGTGATGTATAATGAATTATGCGAGCATAAAGATACACAAGATAATTATTATTATTATTGTTATACTCTATAATACCCAACACTGTAGCGGTGGCACCAGATGTTGGCCTCCTCGCCTCTACCGGATGTAGACCAGTGTCAGTCGCACCGGCGGATGTTCTATATATACACATGTACAACTCCCCAGATTACCAGAGGCGATAATGGGGAATTATCAGCATGCACCTACTGAACCACTACCGAGTATCTGACATGTAAGCCGATATCACAGGAGACAGACAGACCTTGACGTCAATACATAGATAGTCGCCTCCTTTCATCCGATTTCTTTGTGGGCGCTTAAGCTAAGATTCCTTCTACGTGGTATGCGGCATGCGGCATGCGGCATGCGGCATGCGGCATGCGGTATGTGAATGGGAGGATTCCTTCTACGTGGTATGTGGCATGCAGCATGCAGCACACACCTGGCTATATTTAAAAAATAAAAATAAACAAGTATACTCCATACTGCACTGTATATGGCCTAATATGGCATGTATACATATGTACCTCTTGGGACGTCACATGGGGGTTCCTACCTTTATAATTACCAAATTATAGATAAGTATTCATATTTCTGTGGCTATGGTAGCATTTTTATGAACCCGTAACCCCACCACCACCACTACCATATGTTTCCCCTCTGCACCCGTGTGTGTGACCATTCCGTAATGCTCAGTCGCATCTTCTCGTCTAAAACTAATGGACAGGTGTGACTGATGTTTCTATTTGTATACCGCGTGCCGCATGCCGCATGCCGCACCGATCACTACAGGGACCGATCGAGTTGCCGCATTCGCATTCACATTCGCATTCGCATTCGCATACCGCGTGTAAGGGATGTAGCCCATTGACTTCAAGGCGTTTCGATTTTTTGCCGCATTCGCATTCGCATACCGCATACCGTGTGTAAGGAATCTTAGCTTTAATAACTATGTTATAATTGTTTTCGATCAAGGTCGACAGGAGGTAACCGATCGTCAGCGAAGACATCCGGCGGCAGTTCGGTGGCCAGGAGCCAGGACATACAGCAGGAATATTCCGGGTACACTGTGACGAGTCGAGACACACAAACAGTGCTCATAGGTGATAGGTGAGAGTGGACAGTTTCAAAACCCTAGTCGAGAACCACAATATTGGTGCACAGGTGATAGGTGAGAGTGTAGAGATTGAAAACGCACTTCATCTGCTAAGTACCAATACTAACCTAGTAAGTTGGTTGGTTGGTGTTTCACGTCCTAGCAACATCTACGGTCATATCAGAACGGAACAAAGTTTGTTTTATTTAACGACAGCTCTGGAGCGCATTCGTTTTAATCATCGGCTATTGGACGTGAAACGTATGGTCATTCTGAATTTTTTTTTTTTAGAAAACCCGCTGCCAGCTGATAGGCTACTCTTTCTGATAAGCAGCAAGGGGTCTTTTATATGCACTTTGCCAAAGACAGGACAGCACATACCACAGCCTTTGATGAACCAGTTGTGGACCATTGGTCATATTAGAACAGGTACCGATTTGTAACTGTGTGCATTCATGGAACGTTTATAGTGCTGCCCCATTGGGAGACCAGGCCACCAGCGCCATGACCTATATATCCAAAACTCCATCCATTGTAGCTACTAGATTGGTGGTTGTTTGTTGTTGTAGGTCCTAGCAACATCTAAGATCGTATCAGGATGGGCACGGACTTGTGACAGTGCACGCTGATCACTACTTTATAGTGCTGCTCCACTGGCAGATGAAGCTACAAGCACTATGTCCCGATATACCATACACTCACATTATCCTTCTCCCATCCTATTAATGCCGACTACCAGACTAGGTAGCGACACTTATATATTTTATAAGTCATTGACCTGAGTTGGCTGCAATTCGAACTTCCTACCTTCCTCTCCCCATTCGGCAATCGCGTCCGGGTAACTACCAACCTTTGATCATGACCTATGAGATTGGATGTAAGTAAACACGAGACAATTGCCTCTGGCAGCAATCACTTAGCGGATCGATTTAACATTATATTCTCAGGTTAGGAAGTCGGGAAGTGCTCAGTCGTTATGTGGACCGCTGTCGGGTGTGCACTGAATATTTAGCTATAATTTCCTTAGCTGCATAGTTCGATAAAAACATCAAATTTTCTAAACCAAAACTCTTATTTAGATTTGATCCTGTCTATCCTCCTTAAGATACTGGTGCATTTATTTATGATGGTGTGCTACATATAAGTGTGTACTGAGTCAATGTAACAGAACCCGTTACTGCAGAAGCCTTAGGGGTTCAAGTTTTGAAAAGCATGCCAAATGTGCTTGTTTACCCTTCAAATATTGTATCTGAAGGTTGGTGGTTCGATTCCCCATGCCCCCACCTCTGCCGATTTGGATTTCCATCGCTGTGTATAACTTACAGTGTCATCAAAGGCCAGTTGCTCTCATACCATGTCTATGTGGTGTGGGAGGTTAAAAATCCCTTGGGTCGGTAAAAGTGTAGACTCGGGCTTTCTATCGACAAACTGTCTAATGGTGAAAACAAGTCTATTCAGACTTATCCATGATAGGCAGTTTAAATCTTCAAGAAAACATCTCCCAAGTTAGTTATTCCAAATCACCGTTATTGTAAACTAAAGTAAGGTCAATTATAATATCTGAGAAAATGCTAACAGCTCAAAATCATCGGACTATGCAACTTTAAAAGACATCGGTATTCGGAGGTATCCCAGACAATGATATGCCAAATAATGATTAGCTCAATTGTAATTAAAGAGGCACTTTTGACCTGGGAAAATAAGCGGTTTGCTGCAATAGTCTGGAGTTAGGCATATTACATTCCAATGGAACCTCACTATACAGTCGATGCACCCATACCACTGTGAGGCAGCACTATAAATACACAGGAATCACCTACTATTAGAGAATATGTATCTGTAACGAAATCGAGCAGTTTGTAACTGTCCCACATATATTTGCAAAGATCACAACCCAAAAAAGAACAAATCTTAGGTTTATAATTAGTTTTATATTTTCATCGGACTGTGCAACTTTAAGGGTATTATTACATTAGTATCTATTGATTTGGAAACCCTAAGCCAACAAGGAAAACCTTGCATGTAAATGCAAAATGAACTGATCTACCTCATACGCATTACTTATTGCATTGGGGATGTTGATTTCAACATCGGTAATTTAACCCGCAAGAAAAAGTACATACTAAATATGGAGGCGACTACTGGCGCCATCTATGACGTCTTGCTTAACTAATAAATGCTCCTATTGTGGCACCATCTTCTGTAATTTCGCATAACAAGATGCGACCCAGTTTCATTATAGACACTTCGACCAGACCATTTCTATCGATAGGACGTGTTCTCTCCTTGGATTTGAGATTTGAAGATTCAATAAAGATGCCGGTTGCCAAGAACATACGAGTTAGAGATCGAGAGAAAAGAATCCGGAATAATAAGCTGTAATTCCTAAGAAGAATAGGATCAAATATAGCCGCGGAGTTAGTCGATATACTCGATGGATCTACGCCGGAAAATTACTGCTTGTGTTGCCCGAACAGAGGATCGGCGCGAACCCCGGAGAGACGGCGGCGGCGGTCAACGCACGGGTACGAGGGAAATGAACACTACGGACGTCGGATTAACCATGGAGCCAGCTGCTTTGCGGAAACGGATTGCCGATATCAATGACGGCATCAGTGCCTGGATTGATCAGCGTCAGAGAGGCACCGAGCGTCGAGGCTCGAGCTCTACTACGCCGCGAAAAAGGGCTGGGGACGTCACGCCACATGGAGGCGGCCATGACAGCATGCTCGATGTCTCACGGCTAAGATGGCCTGAGGCCCGACATGCTGCCGTTCGCCGCCGCTACAGTCGTCTGCCATTTGTTTCTCTCATCGTATCCATCATCCTGACCGCAGCATTCGCCGTTCCCGTGAGTTTAAACCCTATTCCTATCATCGTTAAGAGTGTCGTCCTCGTCGATTGCACCCGTGGGACGATCTCAATATGTTAAGAAATAGGACATGAGGCCGTTGTCGACCAAGATGGCTCCTCTAACAACCATAGGCGCACTCACATCAGGCCTTCCTCGATGGGAAAATGGATCCGAACAAACGGTGCGACAAAACGAAGCTAAACAAGATACATTACGACGATTCACCAGACATCTTCGTGTCACATTACATCCATACAGACGGGTTTTACATCGCCGATTACAACCATATGGACGGTCTTCACAACTTCAATGCTACGGACGTCGGATTAACATGGCCTGGGTACTTTGCCATGCCACGTGAGGCGGCCACGACACCATTCTCATCTATCACGACAGGGATGGCCAGTTGCTCCGGCTATCCACCCTAGTCACCAGCATGCGTCAATACCACAGGTAGTCATACTGCCGTATACTTGACTCAGCACCTCATGCTCTGTTATAATAACATTCAAGGCTGCACATCAAAGAGCTTGTGCTCGGGCTAGTAATACTCAGTCTCCGGTTAGACAAGTAGCGACATTCGCTATACGGGCTTAACATTGCCATTACACTCATACTATTACACCCATGGCTATGCTCATTTATGACACTGCCATACACTCAACTCGTTATTACACAAAATAGTGTCACCCTCCAGGGGTGCGTTATGATGCTTCGAGATAGGCTCATATCTCCTGTACAATCATATAGACTGTTGCGGATGCAAATAAACAATGGTCCCGTGCGCTGTTGTTTGTACTCGTAGAACCAAGTGACACAGGCTTAAGTATACATAGCCACACTGAGTCACGAGTATAACAACCTCCTACACGGAAGCTGAATTCATCTACAGATGATGTTCATATCCAGATTTCGTACTCGCCAGACAAAAGTTAGGTTAAATATCTGGCCTTACCATGTCCTAACATCTTGACAAATTTTTCTCAATACTGTGCTTGTCAACACATGGTGGCCATCCATCAACTGGCTAGGAACTGGGCCATGAGGCCACCATCCTCAACTTGGTGATCATATAACAACAAAGCACATGCCAGCATATCATCGCAGGCATCATCGCATCATCGGAGGACCTCGTCGAAGGTCGGGTGGTTCGATACATTGCAAGGTGTATGTGCCCAACTACTAACCACCGTCACCCACAACCACATATTATAACCTGGGATTCAACTGCATTATTTTGCCTCTCTTCCCAGGTTATCCACAAAACCACACCAGTGCCTCCGACACCCCATAATGGCCGGCCTCCCGACTGTACATGGACAATAAGGTACTGCAGAGCAATCTGTTCACGACATCCGGTGGCCTTCATGGTCACTCAAGTCGCGTGAGGATCTGAGGCTAACACTCCTGGGCATCAATGCCCATGTCGTCATTCAAGACACCATTCAACTCATCGTCTCCTAGAGACATCGCGCTCAGCGATTCTGCTTCGCCTTCTGACCAGCACCTGCCTGGGGGCGAGTACGTGTCCGGGACACCACATTGGCACGACGGACGGCCTCTTCACTCATGTGGGCACCACTCACATGTTCGTGGATTAACCTCAATCATAACATTAGCCCTACCCGTGGAGGGCCTCCTAGCACCCGGTGCTTTCAATCATAAGACTAGCCCTGTCCCTGGTGGGCCACTTAGCACCCGGTGCTATAACGCTACTCACCATGTCTTCAACTCTCCATACTTCTGCCTCCAAGGCACATCGACACGGGACGTAAGACGACTGGTCACGAGGACCTCTGCTGTTGTCAACATGCAGCTTCCACTCTCGGCTTCCAGGCACTTGAGTTATACTTTTTGGCTACGTGCCTGAAATCCTCAAATCTTAATAAATCAAACATCTCATGACTTTAATGTAACAACGGAATAGTAAGAATAAATGCCACCTTATACTGTACTTGTCTTGCGTTGGTTGAATTGTGGATGTTGATTTCAACATCGGTAATTTAACCCGCAAGAAAAAGTACATACAAAATATGGAGGCGACTACTGGCGCCATCTATAACGTCTTGCTTAACTAACAAATGCTCCGATTGTGGCGCCATCTTCTGTAATTTCGCATAACAAGATGCGACCCAGTTTCATTACAGACACTTCGACCAGACCATTTCTATCGATAGGACGTGTTCTCTCCTTGGATTTGCCGTCCCACCCACCCAAGCTACAAGTGACATTTATAGGGCTACGTGCCTGAAATCCTCTAAATCTTAATAAATCAAACATCTCATGACTTTAATGTAACTACGGAATAGTAAGAATAAATGCCACCTTATACTGTACTTGTCTTGCGTTGGTTGAATTATAACATCACACTTCAAGTATAACCCATGTAAAATATATAACCCATGTACAAACTTGTGTAAATACATATTTATATACCTGTAACACTTACATTCGGAAGACCAGCGTTACAGCACTGACAATGTATATAAATATATTCATAACAAAGAGTGTCTGTATTTATAAGTCATTGGGTGATCATAAACAACAAAGATAGTGTGTGCTTTTGTTGGCTTCCCTGCTTATCCATATACTATCCCTCTGGTAGTGTGTGTTGCTATGCAAATCTGCCTCACCTGTGATTATACTCTTCACTGGTAAGCAATAGCTTACACTACCTAACACAATAGACTTACAGGAAGCGAACAGCAAGAGCCAATTCCCACACAAACTGCTGACCTAACCACAACTCAGCCATGACCCGCTGGTACCACAGTAGGCAGACAAGCCACTTCAGTGTGCCAGCAATTGCAATTGCCTCCAGAGATTAACTTGCAGATTAACTCGCAAGATTAACTTAACGTCCTGTCACCTCGCGCCTGCAATCAATAACAATCACGCAGCACTCGCAGTAAGTCACTTCTCGAGCTGTGCACCTCGCTGCCCCGACGTCCAGCATGCTCCGGGCCACACGCCCGACCCCGCCCGGTCTACCGCCTAGCGCGGCCCCTGCCTCGGCCCCGGCCCTGGCCCAGCCCCCTCCCAGCCCGGACCTGGCCGGGCCCCCGGCCCCCGGCCCCCGGCCCCCGGCCCCCGGCCCCTGACCCGGATCCCCCCCAGCCCGGTGTCGCAGTTTCCGCTGAAGCCAGTTTCCGCGGTACGCCTACACTCAAATGCATTGTCAATGGCCGTGAGCAATCTTAATACAGAATAAGTGAAATATCTTTCAAACCACACCACCTAGAAACAAATCGCTTGGTACACATTTAGAAAACATCTTTATCAAAAAGATTATATCAAATTTATAACGGTAGGGTTCTTGATTTCTATTAATTTTGAATAAAACTCATGTTTTGCACTGCGCATACCATCAAACTCAAGGCATTGTCAATGGTCATGAGCAATCTTCATACAGAAAATACAGAAAAAGTGAAATATCTCGAAACCCACATCACCTAGAAACATATAGAAAACATCAGTACCAAAAACACTATATTAAATTTATAAGGTTAGTGACGACGGAACAGGAAGTGAGTGAGGGAATTTGGGATAGAGGTTGGGGATGGGAGACATAGCGGGAGAAAGGGGAGGTGGTGGTTGTGGTAAGCTTTATTTTAATGGATTGTAGTGTCTGTTTGTAGGTCGGTGTCTCACATGTGGTCGTGGCTGGATGTGGTGTCTCAGAGCTGACCTTGGCTGGGTGTGGTGTGTCTCACCGATGACCCTGGCTGGGTGTGGTGTGTCTCAGTGCTGACCCTGGCTGGGTGTGGTGTGTCTCACCGATGACCCTGGCTGGGTGTGATGTGTCTCACGGGTGACCCTGGCTGGGTGTGGTGTGTCTCACAGCTGACCCTGGCTGGGTATGGTGTGTCTCACCGATGACCCTGCCCGGTGTGATGTGTCTCACGGGTGACCCTGGCTGGGTGGGGTGGGTCTCACAGCTGATCCTGGCTGGGTGTGGTGTGTCTCAGTGCTGACCCTGGCTGGGTGTGGTGTGTCTCGGCGATGACCCTGGCTGGGTGTGGTATGTCTCATCGATGACCCTGGCTGGGTGTGATGTGTCTCACGGGTGACCCTGGCTGGGTGGGGTGGGTCTCACAACTGACCCTGGCTGGGTGTGGTGTGTCTCAGCACTGACCCTGGCTGGGTGTGGTGTGTCTCACTAATGACCCTGGCTTGGTGTGATGTGTCTCACGGGTGACCCTGGCTGGGTGTCGTGTGTCTCATCGATGACCGAGGCTGGGTGTGGTGTGTCTCGCGGGTGACTGTGGCTGGGCGCGGTGTGTGTGACATGTCATGATGACTGTGGTTGTATGTGGTGTTTGTCACACCACTGACCATGGCTGGGTGTGCTGTGTCTGCGGGTAATTGTGGATGTACGTGGTGTTTGTCTCACCGCTGACAGTGGCTGGTGTGGTATGTCTCACGGGTGACAATGGCTGGGCATGGTGTGTGTGACAGGTCACGGTGACTGTGGCTGTGCATGGTTTTTGTCTCACCGCTGACCGTGACTGGGTGTGGTGCGTCTTGCGGGTGACTATGGCTGGGCGGGGTGTGTCTGACAGGTCACGGTGACTGTGGCTGTATGTGATGTTTGTCTCACCGCTGACCGTGGCTGGGTGTGGGGTCACCTTGTGGCCCAGTGCCTGCCCCTCCCTCAACTGCTACGTTATACATGAGTGCCTCCCGGCATGTGGCCACTCTTCTTACTGCATTATTGAGGACACCACCTCCAGGCTGAGGCATTCATCACACGTAAGTCTGACTGCTGTCTCTGCCCCACCTCCAAGTGATATGACTTCCGCTAGGTGGCGCGTCTCACACCAGGTGGTGTATCTGACACAAGATGGTGCATCTACAACTAGATTGCATGTTTGCCACTAGATGGCGCTGTAGCCACCAGGGACTGCGTCTGTAACTAGGCAGTGCGCCTTCTGTCAACTGATGTGTTTGGCCCTAGGTGGTGTGTGTGCAAACATGTGTTGCATCAGCCACCTCTTGGTGCATATTATACTAGGTGGTGCATCCAATGTGCATCCACCACCAAGTGGTGCATCCACCACCAGGTGGTGCATGTGCATCTAATGGCTACGTTTACCACTGGATCGTGTATCAACCACCACACCGTGCATCTGTACCTTGGCAGTGAACCTTCCAACAGGTGATGTGTATCCTACTACTACTACTAGCTGGTGCATCTGCAACTAAATGTTGCGTCATCACCAGATTGTGTATATGCCACTAGGCAGTGCACCTTCTGGTAAGTGGTATGTCTGCCACCAGGTGGTGCATCTACCATCAGCGGGTGCATCTGGCACTAGGCCGTGTACCTTCTGACAAGTAGCGTGTATGCAACTCGGTGGTGTGTTTGCCAGTAGGTGGCATATGCTTACTATCAGCAACGACTCAGTCATACTATAAAAGGGTCGGCCATCCACGGCTCAGTGGTTGCTACTAGCTACTGTTCTTAACTAACAAGTGGCGCTTCAACCACCACTGACAGGCCCGATAACCGAAATCGACGCTAATACTTCGAGGTCAACACAATAGCTGAAACTAGCTGTCATGCCATTTGTTATACTAAGTTTTATGTATTTTACAGGAGATTACGCTAGGTGGCATATATTAAATTTGTTAGAGGTTAGTGTATAAATGGTGACACATGCAGGCGTCCATATTTACTTGGATGGCGAGGCAAGCCTTTAGGTTGCTAAAAAAAGCCGCTAGATGGCGTAAGTTATCTAATGTTAAAGTAGTGTCAGATTGAGCACCTAGTGGTGCTAAGCTGAGACGTTCTTATGTGTGCATAGTTGGCAAAAAAGATGGGCCGAGCTTGTGGTTTCATGTGCAGGCTGCGAGTGATTTGAAAGGGCAGCAGTCTGACGTCAGTCATTGGGGGGAGTAATTGCCCCGATGTGCTGACATAGTTCACGTTGAGTAGAAGAAAGTTACCGCAGTTGACGAGAGGTGGCAGCATAAGTGTCCATTGAATTAATGCTAAGTCTACCGAGTGACTCCCTAAAAAGTTAGTTTTATTTAGCAAAACCTCTAGAGCATATACATTTTCATCATCGGCTATTGGACATCAAACATATGGTCATTCGGCCATATTTCTTTGGAGGAATTCCAGTCCCACCATATACAATTCTCTTTCTGATAAGCAGCAAGGGCTCTTTTATATGCATTTTCCCACAGAGAGGACACTACATAGCACAGCCATTGATGAACCAGTTGTGCACCACTGGTTACAACGGAAAATAACCCGAACTGCAAATGGGTCCACTAAGCAGGATCGATCTGATGACCGACACACCTTCACATGTGGACACTCTACCGCCTGAGCTACGTCCCGCTCCCTCCCAGTGACTGCCCGTCCGGTAGTGAAATTAACGATCTTAGGAAGAACATTTAATATGCATGTATGATCTATTCTGGAACTTTTATTATTTGTGATTCGTAAATAAAAAAGGCCATGATTATGATAGGAAACTATAACCAGCTGCACGCGATAACCACACGTGTGAGGCTTGGTTATATATCTCATGATGCGCATTGATGCGATGGTGTGTTGGGCGCATGTACAATAGAGCACTGCAGCAGAGCAACAATAGTGACAATTACTGGAAATTGATTCACTTTCATTAGTCCATATTTGAAGTGTCATTTATGTTACCGCATACTTCAGATCTCATTTCTGGAATGGACTGGCCAGAGAAGCAATATCAAATAGTATTTGCATTTGTTTTTATGTAGTAATCAAATATTAATAACAATGATAAGACGTAATAACTTGCTCATTCATATTCTACCATTAGATGTTTGTAGCACATATAGATATATATAATATATATATACAATATGTATAATATATATTAATATATGAAGAGTTCAAGTGCAAAACCCTGTAAACACCAAAGCAAACATTTAGATAAACATCGGAATCAAACCTTCAACAAGTTTATTTGTGTACACTCCTACTTGTTTTCCATTGCTCCATAATCGTGTCTTCTCAAGAAAAGTAAAATTAGTGAGAAGTAGAATTATTTTCAGGTAGGAACCTTGTATTTGAATTAATTCTTCGGATTGGCGTTTACAAAGTTTTCTGTCTGAACTCATATTATGTATTAGACACTTTATCTAATAAACATGCCATATATTATACATATTATATGTTATATGATTGATATATTATGTATTCTATATATATTACAATACTATATGTATGAGGTGGTATATATATATATATATATATTATGCAGATTATATAATTAACTATATTATATAATAACCTATATTATACAATTAACTATAGTATATAATTAAATATATTATATAATTAAATACATTATATACTTAAATATATTATAGAATTAAGTACACTAGTTCATTAAATAAATTATATTTTGCAGATTATATAATTAACTAGAGTGTATAATTAAATGTATGATATAATTAAATATATGACATAATTAAATATACTATTTCATTAAATGAAGTATATATAGAAGGTATATGTATACATATGCTATATAGACAGGCTCATTTATTATCATTATATACAAAAGCGGAGCAGCTTTTCCATTATTGTTATTCGGATTATTACTGCTCAGTAATATTGTTGCTATTTAATTGCGATTAATATGTATATCGACCAATCGTTGCTCGACCTGATCGATCCTGGGCGGCGCTACTGCAGCGCCACCGCGTGTTGGTGCCTTGCGAACCTCCACTCGGCCATTTCGCGCCGGGCTTTCAAATATGAGAGCAGCCTAACTTTATATATATATTATATTAGATTACATATGTATATACATGTGATTACATATATAAAACAATAATACGTTATGTCAATACCTTTGTCATTGAGATTCCCCAATTAAGTTATGATCCATAGATACATACAATATATACATATAGATAGATATATATATATATATGTATATATATATATATATATATATATATAAATATATTCCCAAAGCAATCGGATGCGGAGATATTCATAAGCACACATACATGCTGCTCTACAGGTCGGCCTCGATCCGACTCAGCTTGGCGGGGTGGGATGAAGGGGGAACATCCGGGTACACTGTGCATACATCCGAGATGGGATTCTGATTGGTTCGCCGACAAGCTGGGCAGGGTTTGGTAGGTGGGTGGGGGGAGGGGGGGGGGGGGGGGGGCTAGCGCAGGGCCCTTACACCGACGTAGTGCGGCATTGTGCCACCAGGAGGCGCGTCGCTCAATTAATCACATAGCGGACCCGAATACCAGGACCATGTACCGGGGCCTGGGGCGACACCTGCCGGCGGTGGAGGGGGCGGGGGTGGCGGTGGTGCAGGGGGATTATGATGGGGTGGGGGGTAGAATGTGGGGGTGTTATGAGGGGTAGTGGCGGGGCGGGATTGGGAGGGGCTGGGGTGGAGCTGGTGGCAGGGGTGGGGGTGGAGGTAGGGGTAGGGGGTAGCGGTAGGGGTAGGGATAGTGGTAGTGGTAGTGATGGCGGTGGGGAAAGGGTGTGGGTGGGCTGAGGACGCGGAGGTGTTGGGGTGTGGGGGTGTGGATAACGGTGGGGATAGGGGGTGGGATGTGGGGTGGGGGCTGGGGGATGTGGTAGGGGTGCAGTCGGGAGGGGCAGGGACACAAATAGCCTAACTGCTATTGCACAGTTGTAGTTGTGTGTCATTGTCATTGTGATTGCGTCGGCCTATGCTCCACCGTCTATTTGCGCCAAAGGTAATGCCAACCACTGGTCAAGCACGATGGATGGGAATGCAGGGTGGTGTATATGGGTCCAGCAGATAAATTACAACTTACTTGCACCCTGGCTCTATTGTGCAGTATTCTTCTTCGCTACATCTTGGTATTAGCAGATCGGAATTTACTCCGATTGCTTTCTTATTTGAAGGGGATACTTAGGAGACAGTTTCTTTATGGTATCTAATTAGTAAGCCTGTTTTGGTTATGTCATCATATATGTAGTACACATGTCTCTGCATGATATCATATAAGGAATAGACAGGCATGGTTATCAGTTTGTTTGTGTGTTTTTTCAAGTGTATTTATTCCTCTGAATAACAGGTTAGTTGCCAGTGTTAATACACTGGTATTCCAGCCATAATGACAATTGCTTCTACACAGTAAACATATCTACACCAATATATAGATAGACACTTACACGGAAATAAACTAAATATTGGCACATGAATGATAGGTACAGAACAAGTTCAGAGAAAAAAGAAACATATGCAGGGAGGTAACTATGTTAGACTAGAATGGTAAGCATTAGTAAGGGGTGGGGCATCTTTCTAGTAGTAACTCTTTAGCAGTTGTCAGGGTTCGGATTTTGATTTGTAGAATTATGCCATCGGCTATTAATGGGAGAACTATTTTATTGTTGTTTGTTTTTGCTATATTTGTTGTGTGTCTTATCTCCTCAGTTCCAGTGATATAACCTTTGTTTACTCAGCCTCTGTTGAATCGGACCTTTCCGACCTTGGACCCTTTACACCATTATCTACATCTTCCTTTACCTATCATGCCGTCTAGTGACAGGACAAGCTGACCAAACACTGAACGGTGCACTATCACAGTTATCCCTCCAACAACGTATGCATTTGACGATTAAATTACATGTAGTATAAGGTATCTTATGCAAATATTATTCTGAGAACATTCTAGAAGGTATTGATTGGTACTGCTGGAGCTGCCTGGAATGTGTTAAGTTTGTTTGTTTGTGTATTGTTGGTTTACGTCCTAGCAACATATAAGGTCATATCAGGACGGGTACCGACTTGTGACAGTGCGCACTCATGGCGACTTTATATATATCCCACTCAGTCACATTATCAGGAGCTTATACGTTATGGGCAGAGTAAATACCTAGTCAATAAAAAATGTTTTGTTTAAATCCTGACACTGAACCAACCAGTCCGACTGTGTTAATGGTGGTGTACTGGTCAGCTTGGTGGGCGTATAGCTGGTGGCAGAGGTGCTAGAAGGCAGTTGGTCACACGAACTTTGTTTTAAATATAGAGGGCGGGCGTTGGGCCAGCCAGAGAGATAGTCCACTCCAAAATGTATTTGATTGTTTGTATTGTGTGCATATAAATATTATGTGGTATTTTCGAGGAGGCACACACAAAAAAGCATTACCGGATGGAATGGGGTGGCCAAATCCGTTGAGCACACGCTCTCTTGTGGGGAATGTCGGGAATTTGAATCCCGGCCGAATTCAAATAAATCAGTGATAACATTGTTAGTTGTTGCTGCCTAGCCTGGTATTCAGAATTACTAGGAGAGAGCAACAACTGGTTATCTCAGAATCAAGATTGGATTCAGTGGTTGCCATCTTGTTTTTAGCATTCTCTCCCACTTCACAAATTCTACCCCAATAGAGATAACCTAGCTGACGCTGAACCAAGGAGCTCCATACCTTGTTTATACCAAAGGTGTTTCCTGGATTTACACATAGTTGACATTCAGTGGTGAATCTGTTATCTAGGTAAAGCAACATTGAAGTTGGAGTCGCGTGAAATCTCACCTACAAACTTGTGTAGGTCACATACACATTAGTGAACGTAGTTGAACGTGGTTAGAATAACGTGGGTGAAATATGCTGTCACTACGTGCAAATACGTTAAGGTATGGCTGGTTTTGGTTGATGGCCCACCTAATGGTATGGATACATATGTTACGGTACAGATCCTGGTACGTTACGAAACGGATCCCGGTACGTCCAACTACATTCACCTATGTTCAACTATGTTCAACTATATTCAACTATGTTACCCTCCACTAGGTTCAACTATGTTCAACTACGTTCAACTATGTTCAACTATGTTCAACTACGTTCAACTACATTCAACTACATTCAACTATGTTCAACTATGTTCAACTACGTTCAACTGTGTTGAACTACGTTCAACTACGTTCAACTACGTTCAACTATGTTCAACTTTGTCCACTAACAGATATGTGACCATGGCAAAACGGTCAAAGTGTGCTAGGGTATGCTAGAGTATGCAAGAGTATGCTATAGTATGCTAGAGTACATTAAGAAGTATGCTAGAGTATGCTAGAGTATGATTGAGTATCTTATCATCACGGAGGCTAGGGCTCTCTCAAACGTAGTACTCTTTTGAACATGTCCACAGCTTAAATCAGAACTCACGGCCCACAGACATTATTATCATGTTATCATCATGGAGAAGTATAGATGCCGGTATGTTGCATTATGTTCAGCTCTGTTCAACTATGTTCAACTATGTTAGCCTCCACTACGTTCAACTACATTCACTAATGTGTATGTGACCGGGCCTTTAGGCGACAGTGTGCGGTTGCCTCGTCAGTTCCTTTCCGGTTTGTTCGGGTGAACAAGAACCAATTCAAGATTCAAGTTTCTGAAAGCTGCATAGTGTGATGAAAGCATCACATTTAAAAAACAAAACAACCATTTACATATGCTTGTATATATTTACATGATATAAAGATGCACTTGTTAAACATCTGGGCCCGTATGCATGACGCAGTGTTACCTTACACTCGGTGTGTTTGTGCTAACACTGCTCTTTGCGTACTGAGTTTTCGCTGCTAACCTAGAAATCCCCGCCAAAACCAGGTTTGGCTCACTAACACCGCGACATGCATACGGGCCCAGTTCCTGCATACAACATACTACTGAGTCCATTTCTTTCTCTTTTTGTGTGTGATGGATTTCTTAACCCTGCTCATACCGGCAGACCTAATCCAATTTTATTTAAATCTTTGAATGTTGCCTTAGTCATAATTATGGTTTTGTTGCTTCTTAGTTATGGCTTGTTGAACCTATTACTGTAGATGCCTATTGGGTCAGATATTTGGCATGTTTTCCTAATTTAATTTGGCATTTTAGCACTTCAAATATGTGAAAAGCTGGCCATTTAAAATCAAAGTTACTTTAAGGTACGTTAAGGTAGATTATAAATATCACAGTAAGATATTTATCTCAGAACATTACAGAAACTGACAACCATATTTGACTATGAAACTTTAACCAAAAACCAAGTTTAAATCACGCCCAATGGAAGGTAATCATGCCGAGAGTAGCCAGGTAACACACCACACAGCTACATACAAGCCTATGTTATGTAAATAGGAGTAGCCGACAAGCTGGGCAGGGTTTGGTATGTGTGGGTGGGTGGGGGGGGGGGGGCTAGCGCAGTGCCCTTACACCGATTATAACTATAATAGTAGAACAAAATCAAATACATATATGCCAAGAAAATAAAAAAACTAACATAGGCGACTAACCATACCAACCAATTATCCATCTGCTACTGAAATGCAGGCAATCAAATAACTTATCAGCAGCTACTGTGTGGTAAGATAACACCAACTGGCCAGCATTGAAAACAAGCCTGGGTACCCAGGCTTATATGATATGGACAGTATAAATACAGCCTCAATACAAATTAAAACAATTTTAAATCAAAATGTCAAAAGTTGTGTCCTTCATTTCAACTTCCATTGCTACCTGCGTGAAAACATAACGCTTCTTCCATGAAACGCCCATATTTATTTTCGGTAACCATAACAACCGATATACCACGGAAACAACAACAAATGACGCCGACAGAAGAGAAAGGAGCAAAACAATTTCTCAAATTTCCTCTGACTCGGGCGAAATAGTGAATCATCCCGTTTTATGTATAAAATGCAAAGTATGGAGAAAACAGCATAACCTGAGCGAAATGAAGCGAGAATGACAGGTGCCGGTGTTGCAGTTTCCGTGGTACGCCAGTTTGCGAGGTACACATACATTCAAATGCATTGTCAATGGCAGAAAAAGTCAAATATCTCTCAAATTACACCACCTAGAAACAAACCGCTTGGCACACATACAGAAAACATATTCAAGAAACAGATTATACTAAATTTATAAGGGTAGACTTCTTGCTTTCTATTAATTTTGAATAAAACTAATGTTTTGCACTGCCCATATCGTCAAACTCAGGGCATTGTCAATGGTCGTGAGCAATCTTCATACAGAAAATACAGAAAAAGTGAAATAGCTCTAAAACCACACCACCTAGAAACAAATCGCTTGGTACACATATAGAAAACATCTGTACCAAAAACATTATATTAAATTTATAAGGTTAGTGATGATGCTGTTCGATTTTGACACATGCGCAGAAGCGATGTGTACTTCACAAACTGGTGTACCGCGGAAACTGCAACACCAGCAAAGATACGACCGCCATGTCAGCAAATATCAAGGAACTGACAGCGAGATGGCAATTTCAAATTTGGCGTGTTGCCGGGATAACACTGGCAAGCTGAGAACAATGCCTGTGTGTTCTGTTCATATTGCTATTTGATTAAATTGAAAATCCACACAGTAACATCATAATGTGAGTTTGGGGGCAGGATGGATGCGAAATTGAGCTGAAACAGGAAGTAGATTTATAAACTAAATAACTATATCGACGATGGAAATGGACCCTCCATTGCTCCTCTTACTCTCTAATTGTGTCAACTCCGTTTCGGGATGATTTGACGGGATGGAAGAGTAGGTAGAACGGTCAATTCCCATGCGACAGGTCAAGTGAGCAATGCCCAAAGCATTTTATAAGATTTCCCGATATTTAGACATTGGAGGATGGTGTGAACTAGTCTATAGTAATTACAATTGTATATAAAAAGGTAAACGGTAAATAAAGCCAGAGGCATTCAGGTAGTATGTGATGCTGGTGATCCTTTGCTGATTTGATATAAACATTATGTAGTTATAGATAGTGTGAGAGGGGCACTACTGTTAGTGTGACAGAGCCTTGCAAGCTCTGCTCACATACCCCCTCCCCCCAATTGTTATTTACTGATCACTGCACACCCAGACACAACAGGGCACTGTAGCCATAAACAACCAAGGCTTGGATACAGACAGGTTGGATGTTCATTGGTTGGTTGCAGAATGCCTAGTGCTCATTGGAGGAGCTCATCAGGTGTGACAGCCATCTTGGATTCATGAGACTATATAGTAATAAACCTGAGGATGTAAGCTCTCTTCTGTGCACATTCTACTCTACCTTTCTCTTGCCTGTAGTGATTTCATATTTAGCCTACCTACACAACCACAGCTGCCAGCCATCGACTTTCCAATGTGATTATCTCCCATGTGTCGGGATCAATTTGACTCAAACATTTACAAAGTTGAAGCTTGAAACCGTTAAACTACCTTGTCTGGGAGTCTGCATCATTAGGACAGCACAAATACTGGTTGTCTCAGTAATACGCTAACACTAGTGCAAAGAGGTGCAGATTAATATGAAATAAGGAAAATGGGTTCTTTTTTATTCAGTGGGAGGAGGTAATTTACCCACGCATACAATAAGAAGAGAAGAGGAATAAAATTAAAAAATATGGGCAGGTCGGGCGGCATCAGAGCGTGGAGAGCATGATCGGTATTGTGTATCGTGGTATCATGAACAACAAGAGTAACTATCAATATGAGGATATCAAGTCATAATAGTAGATAATAGCAGGCAGTGTGGAATATCGAATCAAGTCATCAAATCAGGAACATAACAGGCAATCAGTAAAATAGGTGGGTAAATCAAGTAAGTAAATCATCATTAGTCCATAAACAAATTAGTGAGAACAAAGAAAGGAGAAAGAGAGCATGCAGGCAAGAGAAGAAACATCAGCCCTCAACCCCATGAGAAAAGGGAGGGAGGGTGAGTAAATTGCGGTAGGCTGCAAGTGGGAACGTGAGGAGAGGTGGGGCGGAGAGTTGAGGAAAGTAGTGCATTCAAGAAAAGTAGTGCGTGCGGCTACGTTCCTAAATTAACTATGTTGACAAGCCAACATACATAATGTGAACTGTGGTGAAACAGACACTAAAATAAATGTGCTTGGTGGATCTACTTTCCATTGAGGTATACATTCATACCATCAGTTAAAAGGTCAGATCAGACATGAATCTCCATAATCATCTGATAGGCATAAGCCGGGTTGTCGTTTGACGCACGATACGCTTATACATTAAAGGTGAGTGGGTATTTTCTGATTGATACAATGCGCATTATGAGATGTGGTGGCTAAGTCGATAGCACACTGGCTTCCTGTGCGGAAGGTTGGGAGTTTGATTCCCGGTCGACTCAAACCACTGACTTACAAGATTGATACTTGCCGCTTCCTAGCCTGGCGCTCGGCATAATTAGGAGAGGGCAAGGACTGGCTTCCTTAGTGCCAGGATAACCTGGCAGAGTGGAAGATCAGGTCATGGTGCTGGTTGTATGGCGTCCTCGTCAGGCAGCACTATGAAGTTGCCATGAGTGTGCACTGTCACAAGTCGGTACCTCTCCTGATATGATTTTAGATGTTGCTAGGACTTAAAACTCCAAGAAACAAACGATACAGGTTCTATTGTGTCCGGTTTGAGGCTGCATGGCCATTGAAATGGAAAAAAAAGTGGGAGATTTGACTTTGGTGAGAAGAGGTCAAACTTGACCTACATATCTTTCACCTTGGCAGATGGTACCACATGAAACCCATTGTTATAACATCAATAAAGGCTATCTGCAGTTCCCATGATTTAATAACCATATGGGTGCCAACATGACAAAGGTCAATCAGATAGCAGGGGCATGGTTCCAGCAGAATGATATCCCAATGACGCAGCACTATAAAACAACCTTGAGAGTATGCTGAGTGCACAGTGCTTCAAGTCACTGCCCATCAGCTGACGTTGTCGGAGGTAAACCCTCCGTCATCAGTCAATCAAATACGCCATTTTGCGATATCCTAAGTGGAATGGTAAATGAATGGCCGGATGATGGTGATGAACCTGACACGACATGATGCCTGTTAGCTCTATATAAGTGGCCGTCATTTCCGGTATAATGCGTGCATGCGCCTGGTGCCACTTCCGGTAAGCACTGACAATGCGCTGATCAGCACCCCCCTCTGTGAGTCTACTTAATGCTACTCTCATGATATGGATCACTGGCTGCAGACCAGCCGGGATGGCCAAATAAGTTGAGCGTCCGTCTCCTGTTTTGAGAGATTGGATGATCCGAACCCATGAGTTTGTAGATTCAAATCCTGGTTGAGTCAAACCAATGGCTTAAAAATTGATACTTGTCACTTCCTTGCCTGGCACTCAGGATTATTATGATAGGACAATGACTGGTTGGGTCACAGTCAGGGTAGTGTGACTGAGTGCGATATCAGGTCATGGTGCTGGCGGTCTGGTCTCCGAGTGTGGCAGCACTATACAGTCCCCATGAATGCACACTGTCAGAAGTCGGTTCCCGTCCTGATCTGTGTTTAGATCATGGCTAGGGCATAAAAGAACAACAAACAAAAGTTCTGATACTGTGCCAACGAGTCCCTGTCCTACTCTAATAATGCCGAGCGCCTGGCTAGGACGCGACCAGAAAACATTTTTAAGGCATTGGTTTGACTTGACTTGGAATTGAACTCATGGTCTCCCGCTCGGGATGGCCTGCGTTCTACCCATTCGGCCACCGCGTATGGTTAGCATTGAAGAAGCCATGCACATTCTGAGATGACTTGTCCATCCCCGGACCCACTTGTACCATGTATTATTTATAAGCTATATGGAACAAGAGGCAGAGAGCCGCGATGACATTAACTTGCGTTCATACATATTCGGATATTATGTGTATTGCAGTAACATTCAAGCAAGAGTGGGTATATGTGAGTGTTTCTATTTGTGCATAACAATGTGCGCTGGTGCAGAAGTTACACATCTATATGACCCTCTACAAAGGCAGACATGTCGTTGCCGATATGCTACTGTACTAATCACTGTACTCACAAGCCCACGTTCATCACGTTGCTCGACAACACGCAACATCACTCATTGCGCCATCAGCGCATATATATATACATGCTGGGTCCAGTGATAGTTACTTACACTTGGACCACATAATCGTCGTGCAAGGTCATGACCTGTCCACCGGAAGCGGAGAGCTGCGTGACCTTTGGGAAGCTTACTGGATCGTTTCGACGATTGGTTGGTTGGTTGTTGGAGTTTTACGTCCTTGCAACATATATGGCCATATTAGGAGGGGTACCGACTTGTGACACTGCACATTCATGCTGACGTTATAGTGCAGCCCCACTGGGAGACCAGGCAACCAACACCATCTGAGGTGTCCATACATGTTAACTTGTTAGTGCTGCCCCATGGGGAGATCAGGCCGCCGGCATCATGACCTGATATCACCCTCAGTTACATTATCCTGACATTTGACAAAACCAGTCCTTGCCCTATCCTAATAATGCTGAAAACCTGGAAGCAATAACTATCAATTCTGTAAGTCATTGGTTTGACTCGACATGGAATTGAATTCTCGACCAATACGGCAGCCGCGTCCGCGATATTTCGAGGATGAATGGTGTAATTAAAGCTGTGGATCATCCAGCCACCACCACGGTGACACGCATGTGAGGAACACAGGTATGTACCGAGCACTTAGGGAGTACTCCCACTAAGCGGGATGGACAAGGCGGTAGGATACTTGGTTCCCGCGTTGGAAGTCTCGGGTTTGAGCCCTGACAGATTTCAAACCAATGCTTGCAAAACTGACTGTTTTTCGCCACGGTGCATACCCTACTCTTACATAGCGTAAAACACCGTTCTCCTGTGTTGGTAGATCCTGGGATTCGAACTCACGGGTTGGAACCCTGGTCGAGACAACCGAGGACTTCATAATTTATGCTTCTCACTTTCTAGCCAGGCTCATTATTAGGATATGCCAAGGACTGTTTTTCTTAGTGCCAGGGTCATGTGACTTAATGGAATACCAGGGCATGGTGCTGGCGGTCTGGTCTCCTAGTGGGGTGGCACTAGCAAGATGGCATGACTGTGCACTGTTGCAAGTTGGGAGCTGTCCTGATATTACCTTAGATGGTGCCATGATGTAAACTCCAACAACCAAGCAACCAGCAATACACTGGTAGGCCCATGATTAGGATGTCGAGTCAGCCTGCTGGTACATCGGTATCCAAGAGAGGAAGAACTCATCATCATGATGCTGTTGGTCGCGATGCGACAAAGACTGCTTTCAGTACTTGACTGCTGGACATCATGGACATCACTCTCACAGCCGACAGTGAGAGTGGCTGTGCGAGTGATGTCGGCTGTGAGAGTGATGTCCATGAGTCGGTTTTAATGTCTCTCAGTTTCAGGTTTATCTTGATGGTATCCTTTAACCGGAGATGAGGGTGCCCTCTCTTTCTCTAACCAGAAAACAGTTGAGAGTAGAGGATCTGCTTTGGTAGCCTGTCTGATCACATCCTCATGAGGTGTCCAGTCCACGAGAGATTCTTTTTGATGAGAAGATCTTCCACAGAGGGCAACCCTGTCCATTCGAGTATTCTCTATAAATCTGGTATTAGCGCATGCCAACAATAGTTGGTACAGCTCCTGCTACAGCTATTGGTTTTGCTACATATGGAATGAAGCTTATGAACAAATGGAATAAAGCTAATGAAAACTGAACACCTACCGATGAAGAAGCTATCCTACCACCTCCCTAATTATTAGTAGATAGTCCACCTGTTCCGCTCTTCCCACCGCCATCAAATTTGGAACATTTGCCACGCAACTGACCACAACCGAACCACATCGGAAGTGAAATGTTCTCTTAAAGGCAGAGCAGAATATAAAATCAGCAACATCTCCTCAATCACTAAGCAGATGCGCATAATTGAGCAGCCAGATCGAGACAGTAGAACATAGGACTAATTATGTATGGGTTCATAATCATTTTCCCAAACTCAAATGAATTCACTGCAATACTGAAAATCCTACTAATTTCCAATATAGCCAACAACATCCATCACATTTCTATTCCGATCAGAGTTAAGAATATACGGGTCATTGTGAGCAGACTCACATGTCATGGTGAGCAGGATCACATGTCATTGTGAGCAGGATCGCATGGCATTGTGAGCAGGATCACATGGCATTGTGAGCAGAACCACATGACATTGTGAGGAGGATCACATATCATTGTGAGCAGGATCACATGTCATTGTGAGCAGGATCACATGTCATTGTGAGCAGGATCACATGTCATTGTGAGCAGGATCACATGTCATTGTGAGCAGGATCACATGTCATTGTGAGCAGGATCACATGTCATTGTGAGCAGGATCAGATGGCATTGTGAGCAGAATCACATGCCGTTGTGAGCAAGATCACATGTCATTGTGAGCAGGCTCACATGTCATTGTGAGCAGGATCACATGTCATTGTGAGCAGGATCACATGTCATTGTGAGCAGGATCACATGTCATTGTGAGAAGAATCACATGCCATTGTGAGCAAAATCACATGCCGTTGTGAGCAGGATCACATGGCAGTGTGTGAAGGAGCACATGTCATTGTGAGCAGGATCACATGTCATTGTGATCAAGATCACATGTCATTGTGAGCAGGATCACAACATAGTTCCTAACTTTAAATGGTAGCCGAACCGGTACAGCGCAGTCTTCACGTGTTGAAGGTCGGGAGTTCGAATCCCAACAGAGTCACACTGAAGGCTTTTAAAATTGATATCTATTCCTACCTATCCTGTAGCTCGTCATTAATAAGGAAGGACAAGGACCGGTTCGCACAGTATCAGGATAATGTAACTGTGTGGGATATCTGCTAATGGTGCCAGTGGTCTGGTCTTCCAATGGGACAACACTATAAAGTAGCCATGAGTGTCCACTGTGAGAAATTGGGACATGTCCTTATATGAATTTATAAGGTTGCTAGAACCCAAAAAACAATCTGTTAAAGAGATGTTTACGATTGGGTATGATCAAAATATTATAACATCCATAGCTGAAGCAGTTTATATAATATACTGCATAACACCCTTAATGACTAGGTCATAAATGCATTGTTGTCTGCTTGCGGTGGTATAGGCGAAACTGTGTGGTGACCGTAGGGGATTATACGGTGGCCGTACAGCGACCGCACGTTTTTTTTGCTCACCGCAATTAGTTCCGGTTTTTTAAAGTTGAAGTTATCTTAACTTCGGAAAATCGCAACGCAGCAGACCGCAATCACACCGTATTCATGCCATGAATTTGAATATGGTACAACATTCATGTTTGCATGTTCAATATTAAGAAAGTTATGATGTTTTGATATATTAATCACGTGCTAAAATTTAAACACAAACCGCAAGGTGCCTTGCGATGACCGTACGATTTGTGAATAGATAAACCACAGACCGCAACACCCTAACATTTGCATAAACCACAAGACACAACACAAAACGCAGCACCATACGGTAACCGCGGGATTTGTGACCTAAGCATTAGTAAGGTTGTCAATGGTCCAGGATAGGTTTGTTTGTTTGTTGTTGTTTTACGTCATAGCAACATCTAAGGTAATATCAGGACGAATACCGACTGTGGACAGTGCGCACTCACAACAACTTTATAGTGTTGCCCAACTGGAAGACCAGGCCACCAGCACCATGACCTGATATCCCACTCAGTCACATTATCCGGACACTGAACCAAACCAGTCCTTGTCGGATCCTAATAATGTGAAGCGCCAATCTGCAGGTAATCAATAGATCAAACTATCATTCAATCAGCACTAGCAGATGGCATAGAAAATAAGGGTAGAATAAAATATATATAGTTGCAACAATGTAGCCACAAGTGATAACTTCGATAAGAGGGTCAGGGTTCAAAACCGCAACAAGTATCAATTTTTAAGTCATTGGTTTGACTCGACCAGGGTTCGAACACACGACGCCACGATCTGCCAACACGGGAGAGGGACGCTCTAACTCATTCGGGCGTCCAGTCTGGATAGGAACTGAACAATTATGATACACCTGCCATATTCTTTTATTTCTTTTGGAATACAATCAGATCAGCGTGTATGGTAAGGCAGCTGCTATAATGTTAGTGTTCTACGGTGTAATATTTGTTGCTTGCTTGGAATTTTACGTGCTGGCAACATATAAGGTCATATCAAGACGGGATGGGTCAGTCGGTGCTACCTCACCCGATGATAAAAAGCCATTTCTTAGCGCATTCTACTGCGCAGCACCATACGTCATATTCCTCACCCAATCATGCATAAAGGCAACAGTTCCATACCACAGGCAAAAGGACTAGATATAATTAATGTGTAGATAATAATTATAAGATAAAGAATAGTGATGATATATTACACGACTGAACGCATCCCCAGTGGTATTTTTGTCCTGCCATTGGGAATATATATATATACCTAAGGCTGAATATGCTTTTAAGATCACCATCATTGGCAACTCCACTTTATGTCTGCATTATTTTATATTATATTATAGAATAAATTCAATTAAATGCTGCTATATGTATCAAAGAAATACGTATAGCTTTGCATTGTGATATTGTACTGTTCTGCACTGGCTTCTCAGGTATGGAACTATCTAGACTGAGAAGCGGGGATAGAATGATTGCATCAGGGAGGCTGGATGACGTAATGGTTAGTGCGCTAGCCCCAGAAGGCAAGACATGTGGGTTCGAAGCCTGCTATATGCGCAATAATTCCATGTTATCCCCTCCCCCCCATATAATGTATTTCAAACAAATAATACGCGCTAAAGATAATGTAGTTGTATCGTCCTGCGCATGTAGAAATGGTGAATGTACAATAAATCAACATCGATCCAAACACAACGCCCACTCTTAAGTAGGCAGTTCGGGCATTAACTCAGAACATTAATAACTAACTCGAGTACTCATGGGGGGAAACTGAGAGTTTATTTTATTTAACGATGCCTGTAGAGCACATTGATTATTATCATCAGCTATTGGACGTCAAAGATATGGTCATTCTGAAATATTGCTTTAAAGGAAATCTGCCACCGCCACAGAGTCTACTCTTTCCGATAAGCACCAAGGGGTATTTTATATGCACTTTCCCACATACGGCAGCCTTCGATAAACCAGTTGTGAACCACTGGTTGGAACGGAAAATACCCCAAAATGCAAATGTGTCCACTGAGCAGGATTGGTGGGATGATACAAACCTTCACAAGTGGACACTCTACCGCCTGAGCTACATCCCGCTCCCTCAAGTACTCACGATGTCACACCGATGAAAAATTGACATAGCTAACAGGACAACTCAATTAGGCGACTCTTCCTTCCAACTGCATAAATGTCTATAATTATATACGATTAGTTCACGTCTATACATCCGTTAATATCGACGCACTGATCCCAATGACTCAGCAATATATTATTAAGCATCTGCAGTAATTGTTCAACATTGTTATTTTTGCGCAAATCATTAAGTAAATTATTTTCTGAACTGACTAGTTATGCACCAACTCATCCCTCAGCCTAGGAGACACCTCCTCACCCCGGCCCTCCACATTCCCACCCCACAACTCCACTCCCCCCCCCCCCCCCCACTCCAGACCCAGCTCCCGGCCTCCCCCGGCCACCTCTCCCGGCCTGTCCCCACGCACCTAACGGGCCTCTCCATGCACACCTCCCCGGCTCTCCCTAGCCCACCTCCCGGCCTCTCCCCATGCACCTCCCCGGCCTCTCCACGCGCACCTCCCCGGCTCTATCTAGCCGACCTCCCGGACTCTCCCCACGCACCTCCCCGGCTCTCCCTAGCCGACCTCACGGCCTCTCCCCACGCACCTCCCCTACCTCTCCGCGCGTACCTCCCCGGCTCTCCCTAGCCCACCTCCCGGCCTCTCCCCACGCACCTCCCCGGCCTCTCCACGCGCACCTCCCCGGCTCTCTCTAGCCCACCTCCCGGACTCTCCCTGCCCACCTCCCCGCCCCCTCATCACGCCATGCCCGCCCCTCCGGGCCGGTAATTTCAGGGGGCCCTGTCCGAGCCAGGTAATATAATTTACAGCCTGGCAGCGGTGACAAGGGTTTGCTTTCTGTGGACCTGTTGCTTACTGTCGCTGGACGAGAGATGGCGCCAGCGGCACGTGTAATTACGGAGTGGTTCTCCAGGTACCCGGAAGGGGGCGGGTCGGACGAAATGGCACGCGAGGGAGCGGGGAAAGTGAAGACTGGGCTGGCTTGAACTACAGCTGCACACAGCTGGGCGCCTTAAGTCAGGTGAGCTTTGTGCAAGATGGCTCCCTTTATGTAGGTACTGGCAGTCTTTTTTGTAGACCCTTAAACTGGGTACTTAATTAAAGCTGCATAGTCCGATGAAGCATCAAATTTTCAAAACCAAAACAACTATCTCAATTTGATTCTACATATCTAACTTAAATAGTGGTGCACTTGTTAAATATTTGTCACCACATAGAAGGGAATACTGAGGCAATTTAATAGAACCTGTTACTGCAAAAAACCTATGATGTCAGAGTTTTGGCAAGCTTGCCAAAACTAATTTTGTTTGTTAATACTGCAAATATCTCAAAAGTTAGCTATTTAAAATATATTTACTTCAAGTGAAAGTAGGGTAGACTATAATGATCACCCTAATATGTTTATCTCAGAAAATGACAGAAACTAAAATCCCATTGGACTATGCAACGTCAAGGTTAATTCTCGATGTCGGCATGACGTCACAACCCCGGAAACTAGCCCGCGAAGGGTAAAATACCGCTGTGATGTGTGCTGCGGCAATGCTATGTCTATGGGGAGCATTTATTTTTGTAAAATAAATTTAAAAACTCTCATCGAATCGATTAAAAATATCTCAATGCGCGATTGAAGAGGAAGATCTGAGGTATTTAATTTAACCTAAGAGCAATTTTCTCTGAAAGTATTAAAAACAGAGATAATAGTGAAAGTTGGGATATTCTGAGTGTCAGTGCCAGTGTTAGCCTTACCAGATCATGGCCTCAAAAACTATTTTCGCCAAATAAATTCAAGAACTTCCAATTGGCTGATAAAAAAAAGCTGAACATGAAATTATAGAGAAAGATCTGAACTATTTAATAGAATCAAGAGAAATTTGCTTTCAAAGCACCAAAAAGCAGAAATCACTGTGATAGATAGGGTAGTTCTAATGTTGTTTCTATGGGAGTAGCATTTGTTTTACCCTTCGCACGCCATGAAGCCCAAAAGTGCCCGGATGTCCGACATCGAGAATATCACTGGGCTAGTTAAATGCAGATAATAACCAAATCAGAAAGCTTTTATCTTGTTTACTTTTGAAGATATTCATTTTTTTTTTAAAAGAATGTGTGGGTAAATATGTTTATTCTGCTGAATAAGTCTGTTGTCCGTGCCGAAGCACTGGCCTTCCAGCCATTTTTCAAATCAGGGTTATTTACACAAAAGGTATATAGAATAATCTATACAATAACTGTTGAATACACAATTTGTAGCATGTAACACAATGAAATTCTGTAACCCAAAAGTTCCTTAGCAATATGGTAACAATAGTGTCATATAATTAGATCGATATTAGTCAGATCAATGTGAGTATTTACATAGTATTTAGAATGTAAGCAGAAGTTATCTTCTGTATTAAGTTGGTAAAGTTGTAGTAAGTTTTAATGTTTAGTTGCAGTTACGCAAGTGGTATATAAATGTCAGTGTGTTAGAAATATTCTAGTGTAACTCTAGTGTAGTTAGTTATGTGAGTTCATGAATTATGTTGTTGGGGTGGGGTTGTTAATAATACACTGGACTTGAACAAACTTTCCCTTTAACACTGACGAAATATGAGGGTTTTTGTTTGGTGTTTGGCAGTACTTTTGTGCAATATATATCCTATATTTTAAACCTACTTCGCACATGTGCCAAAATGTTTTGTGACGACAAACCAGAGTGGAGTGCTTGTCATACATTTGTATCTGATGTAGATTGCAGGTGATGCTTGTTGATGTCAGCAGAGGAAGGATCTTACCCTTATCTCCCCATACTGTCTGACTGTGGATATGCACACACGTCCAACGGGCCACTGCACATTCCAAGCACAAATTGGACTATTTAGTTATATAATAGGAAGTTATACCCCACCAACAACAAAAAAAACAAAAAAACTAACATAGATACTAACTACTTAAATAAATGCTGGTGGATGTCCAGGATACCAAACCGGAACCGGACCCAGGCATACACCATAACATTCCTCACAGCTGTCCAGCATTGAAAACAAGCATCCTCGTGGGAGCTTACACGCTATGGGAAGAATAAATACTGTATCAATAAACAACACAATTTGTTAATCAGTCATATCGACAAGTTCAGAACATATGATGAATTGTTGTCATCATCATCAGTGATCGACAAGCAACACAAAGAAGATAACAGTGGTCTTCTTTGTGATGTATATTTTCCTACCAAATATTTTACATCAGATATAATACCACTTTGTGTATGATGGTGCTTGTATATTCACCAACTAGCTTACCGTCCACTGTGTAAACTATATAACTGGGTGTGTACAGAGATAGTCAATCCTTCCTGAGGAATCAGCGCAATGGCAGGCATCTGTAATGCCAGAATACTTGAGATAAGGCGAAGTTACATGGAACCCTATAATAATGTAATCCTATAGGAGTGAATGATCGCAGAGTTTCAGATATCTGTCTGATTAACAGGATATGCCATAGACTGCCTTGTGCCAAAGCATTTATAGCTTTCTCAGTTGCTGTTAACACCCGTAATCAATAAACCCACTAGCAGACATAGTCAGTGTTTTCCGCAAGAAGCATTTCTGATTTTTAAATTTAGATAAATGCTATCCCTTTTAAACCTCCCTCATCCCCATATATAGGCATATCTTATTTGTTATTTAAAGAAAGGCTAGCACCTTTAAGGAATCCTCATCTCCATATATAGGTATTTCTGATTGTTAATTAAAAGAAAGGCTATCACTTGTAAAGAGTCCTCGTCCCCATATAGAGGCATATCTTATTTTTAATTTCAAGAATGGGTAGCACTTTTAAGCAGTCCTCATCTCCATATATAGGTATTTCTGATTGTTAATTAAAAGAAAGGCTATCACTTGTAAAGATTCCTCATCCACATATATAGGCATATCTGTTTTTTAATTTCAAGAAAGGCTAACACTTTTAAACATTCCTTAACCCCATATATAGGCCTTTCTGATTTATAATTGAAAGAAAGGTTAGCACTTCTAAGCAGTCCTCATCCCCATAAAAATCGACAATGTCGGTATCCACGTAGTCATAGATGTATTAGTGATATTGACTAATTGATTTTCTCTGCTGTTCCTTCTTGCTGCCACTAGATGGCATTGCATTCTTCACAGAGGAGAAGAGGGCGTGGTGGACGTAATTATATAAGTAAATGGCCTACAGCAATAGGGACGGTGAGATGTTATATATAGAAATGGTCTGCAGAGTACAGAGTACAAAGTCTGCATCCCACACTGCCCCCTCCCTACCCCATCCTGTAATACACGCCTTAATCAGAAGCCACTGGAAGCCACGCCTAAAGTGTAATGGATCTTTGGAGAATCCAGAACCCTACAAAATACTACTCCTGTTTGATATTTTATATGTAGATATATATGTGAGGGAGTTATACCCCAGTCACACGAGGCCTGCATTCGCTTACGATCGATTCCTGACATTAAAACGTCCTACTAACATCCTCCCATGCCCTCTTTGTGCACTGGCGCTGCAGGTTGCCAACCTTGCGGCATCCATTTAGACAATTTTGGACGCAAGGAGGTTGCAGCTGCTGCACTTGCAACCTCCTTGTGACCAGTCCGGTCGGTGCCATTCAAAACTGGTTGGCGCCCTGGCGTGGACCTGGTGCCGCCCTGGCGATGCCCTGGCACCGACCTTGCACTGACGTCGCCACATGTGATGCCGCGCTCACTGTGTGGTGGATGTAAATTTGTGAGGACAAATCAAACCAGTCCCATCCTTAGTAGGGTCTCGCCCCAGCACCTCGAACCAATCATCATTGCGTTCCTTCAATTCCGGTTGAGTGACACGAAAGTGTCCTGAGGTACGGCCACTCAAGGGGCCCACATTGATTGGGATCGTTGTATTCAAATTGCTGTTGCTTCCTCCATGTTGGGCACTCTCAGTCACGAGATCCCTGCCAAGTTGAAACTCCCAAGTTTCGACACGATCAGTAACCCCCCCACTCGGCAGGGGGTTGGGTGGTGGTTCCTCCCAATGGACCTGAGGCAACATCAATAGCTCGGTGCGGGTGCGGATGCCCCCCCACACTCCCGCGCTAATCCCTGCCTCAGAAGTCATGGCCGGTCTGGTGCCGCGGCCGGCACCTAAACCGCTCTCATCACACGCATTGTTTGTCATGCGGGCCTCGCCTGTGTTGGTAGCACCTTGACGCGTCACACTCCCCTCTATGAGATCGCTGTCACCACGCCCTTCCCCCAGCCCACGACAACCCAACGGCTCAAGTCAATATTTGTTGTGAGGACAACCATCTACGAGATGGCTTTTACTCTTACAAGGCAAACAATGATGGTCCCATTCACATTTTTCATGCGCCCAACCGTCTTTGTTGTAGTTATGACCAAAATAGACCCCTTTCACCTTACTGGCGCCACTCCTAACCGTCTCGGTGCTAGATCTTGCTGTGCTAATGCTGGTTTTGCTTCCTGCCTTGTGTGAACATGAATTGGCCATATTAAAGTGCAACAGCGATAGGCAATTATCCCATATTTTGAATGCTCAAACTCCTGTTTGCCTTGCTGTCATCGGACTCGGATGAGTCTGACTATGAGGCTGACGACGGTGATGCGTCCACAGAACTCTCCCCTGAGTCACTGCTCTTGTTCTCATTCCTCTTGCTCGATTTCTTTTTCTTCTTAGACCTAGTCTTCTTCCCCTTCGATAACTTGGTAGCCGTCCGCTCAGCCAGCTCCTCCGCCGTGATCTCCTTGTCCAACACAGCCTTCAACTCCGCTTTACGACGTGAAAGCACTTGGGCTTCCAGCATCCTTCTCAGCTCCATTTCATCCGCATCTGGCTCAACTTTAACAGGTGCGACCAGTGAGGCCTTTTGTTTCACCTCACCAACATCCATTTTCAGCATACTGTCTGCGGTACCTTCATCGGTAATTTCCGTCACCACTTGATAATCGTCCGATGGCTCCACCTTTACATTTCTACGGCTGACCTTCATCACCTTGCATTTACTCCCGCAAGGATGTTCATGCTCGTCCCCACACGCCTGGCTAGACCACTGCAGTGACCTGCGTCCATGTGGAAGTGGTGGTCGCCTCCCCCGGTATGGTGTGTGTGGTCCGAGGGATGGGTGTGGCAACACTTATGGATAGGGTTAATATACATTACAGAGGACCCAATATTTCTGTATAAGATGAGGGTGGTAATACATTATCTCTTCAATATAGTGTAGGTCATCTATGCACAATTTCAAATAGTACGATTTCATATTCATATGTCATTTTACGAAGTGGTCAAAATAGCAAATTTTGATATCAGAATGGTCAGTCCAATATCAGTTTTATCAGAATGTCTGGCCAGTGGGCATCTTGATAGAAATAATAGCCCTAGATACATATATGTAATGTGTGGAACAAGGAAGTCAAAAAGGGGGTGAAAGTTGAGGAATATTTAGAAATAATTAAATAGTATATATATATAAAAAAAAATTATTCCGACCCCTACTGCAGAAAAATAGGCAGAACACAAGAAGCTAGATCCTCCAATCAGGAGAAAGCTAAGCTCTTCACCATAACATATATCATCAACAATCGTACTGCAAAGAAAAATAATGTTGGAATAGAGCAGTACGATATGGTAATACATCATGGTTATCAATGTAAAAATAGCACCGTAGTACTAAAAAGGTATCTACAATATTATATTAGTAACAATATACATATATATATATATATACAAGGCGGTATCCACCTCCTTAAGGGAGATGAACTATCAGAACAACAAATTATTTTATATATTATTAATGTGTATATCATATAACAAAAAATTAATAACCGCCACAGGGGTGCTGGTCTTTCATTTACCCCCGACGTGGAACCCGGAATCTCTCGGAGAAGGCTAGCGCCGATGACCTGCGCGAGCAGTCAACCACCGCTAACCTAACTGCCACCTGTCATCCGAGACATCACGGTATCCAGAATCCCTCGGACAGAGGAGAGCGACGCGCAACTGTACCAACAGTTACACGTCGTCCACCACCCTGTCACCTGTCATCTGAATTTCGACGTGACGTCCAAAATCCCCCGGACAGGACAGAACGGCGACTACTCGCCATCCACCTTCCCGTCCCCTGTCATCTGGACGTCGCCGTCAGCGTCAGCAGGCGCCCTTGCCGCCCGTGCCAGCAGCGCCCGATGTGCCGCAGCAGCATTAGCCACCAGGCTGGCTGGCAGGCCGTGCAGCCTGTCCTCGACGCTGAAGCCAGAAAGATCCAAAGTTCGCAATGAACCATCCCAACTCCGGAAGTCCGAGTGGAATGCGGCAGAAAAAGTCATGTCGATATCGTCAATGACTGCAGCCTGCCGCGCACTTTGCTCGCGCGATACTGCCAACTTCTGCTCGACAATCTTTTTGTCCTCTACGACATTGTCGAAGTCAGCACCACGCCTTCCCTCAGCCTGACGCGTCAGAACCTCCTGCGTCTGCGCTACGACCGCGTCAAAGCCCCCAATGAAGGCTTTGACCAGGCCGCCGACCGACTCAGAGATTCTGGCCGTAAAGTCCACATGGTTGGCCTCGCAGAGACGCTCCATGATCGTGTCCAACGCCAGAGCGACACCGTGATCGACCAGTGGGGCCGTAGCCACCACCGGTCGCACAGGTACCACCCCTGGAGAGGAACCAACCACAGGAGCAGTCGCCACTGGTTTCGCAACCGAGCTTGCAGACGGCGTCACTGCCAACTGAGAGGCAGATCCCGCAGCCGCCGACACATGTCGCCGCGGAACCTGACCTAAGGACACCGGTTGCGACACTGATGCCACTGGCACCGTCGCCACGGTCGCCGGAGCCCGTGCCACCACCGCACTCAGAGTGTCGGGTGTCAGCTCGGCCACCAGCTTCCGACGCTTACGACGGCGCACGCCCCTCGACCCCATTACCTCCGGATCGATAGTCACGACTGGCAACTCAGGCCAGTCTCTCAACCCCCGGTGGGCAGCGGATGGAGGGGGTGGAGGCGGCGGTGGGGGAGGCTAAGCTGACCTGTCCGACCCCTGATTCCGCTGCAGCTCAATGGCAGAGCCATCGCGCAGCGGCGCCAGGGACGAGGACCTCTTACCTCTCCCCTTGCCTTTCCCCTGGACGGACCTAACACCCCGCCCAGAGCTCGAAGAGGCCACAGGAGCTGCTCGCCCCTGCTGGTCCCTCCTCATGGCAACAGCACCACGACCCCTGCCCCGTTTCGCCGAAGATGCGCCGCGACCGGTGTAAAACCGCTCACGACGTACCTCCGCCGACCCAGGAACATATATAAACAGGGCAATCAACCTGTGCTGCTTAGGCAGCGTCAGGGTTTCCCTGCTATAATGGAAGTCCATGCGCTGCTTCATCGTGAAGGACACCGCTCTCTTCGACACGGACTGAGGATCCCACTGAATCACACTCAGCCCCTTCACGACGTCCATTATCATCCGTCCGTGGCCATCCAGGAGATGCTTGATCATCTCACAGCGGCGAGGAGTCGAGTAATACTGTCCAGTCGCCTTAAGCGTTGGACAGCCCTCCGACCCACTCGCCACGTTAAATGGTCTCGTGCACCTCCATAGAGGAGCGGTGTGCAGGTGGCTTTCACAAATGTGCCTAGCCAACGGCCCCCACCGCAGAAACAGTTTTGGGGTCTGCCCACGCCGTTAAGCTGGCAGAACAGACAAGTCTGCCCTGGGCGAAACACACGGGGGACATAACCCAGACACGCCAATTCCTGCTTCGTGTAGCCATCCCCCTTCGTTGGATCTTTCAACCCTCCAAATATGTCACATAAATGGAGGTTGTACCACTCCAACGGAACACGGGGATGACTCTCGGGCTCGGCCCAGCCCTCGTCATCGGAGACACCGTAATCTCCGTGCGCGCCCTGAGACCGCATCAGCCGATGACGATCCAGCTCCCAGACCATATAGTCTCTAATACTACATGACTGCTCGTGAGGGTCGTTCCATAGCCATGACAGGGTAGTCTCAGTCAAACCAGCCATGTTTCCCGAAAGAAACCGCACCAGTTTAACCGGTCCGCCCCCTCGCGACCTAACAATCCACTCAGATGACGGAGTAGGATCCTCAGGGATAGCATAGCCGAGCTCCGCCTCGAACCTTCTGTTGGTAGCCCAACACGCAAGCATGTGAGCTATCCGACCCGTCCTCTGATCTTCCCCCCCCTGCTCTTGTTCAGAACAGGAAGCGACCGATCTCGATGGACGTGCAGTCTCCACACTGCCACCAACAGGAACGTCGTCCACATCTACGGGTACGGTACGTTTAGAACCATCGCTATTATGATAGCGATAGTCAAACGACCCATAGGACACGTTTGCAGGAGGGATCGATGCCTTAGGGGGCACCGACACAACCTCCGAGCGAGGATCAGTGTCACGCTGTACAGAGGCTTTAGCCTTCTCCACAGCAATCCTCACCTGCGCTTCCGTCAACGCGCCGGACTCACGAGAAGGGGCAGGAGGCCGAAGCAGCTCACCGCCCACAACCGGGGTAGACTCGACAGAGTCGACGTCCATCCGCACACTGGAACCTCCCCCTACTGACCGTCCGTTGTCATGAGGTGCCGGCGCCAGACTCCCTAAGTTTCTAGCGCCTACATCCTCAGAGCCTGCGGACGGTAACATAGGGGGTCGGGCAGCAACTTCAGTCGGCAGTACCACCTGGCAAGAACCCGATGAACTCCCGCTGAGAGACTGTGCCATCCTCACCTCAGCTGGGCTGAGCGAGAACGGATCCATGCGGGACGAACAAACCGACTCTCTCAACGCCGTCTCACGCAGCTGCCACTCTCGAAAGCGTGACAACTCGTCAGCGTTTACCACAGTCCCTGCACTCGTGACCATGGAAGCTACGCATGGACCGGTGGGAACCTCAGGGGAACGTAACGACAGGCTCGCTACTCCAGGAGGAGAAACCAGCCCAACCGCCGTAACCCGCCGAGGACCTCTTACCACGGTCAACACGGGCGACAATAGGGGACTAGACAGCCGCGGGGAGACTGTAGCAACAATCTCCCTGCCGCCTAAAGGCCTAATGGTCCCTATACAGGTTAAACCTGCCTCGTCGCCACCCTCGGCCTCCTTGAAGAGCATACCGAGAGAATCAACAGCCTCAGCTCCCCCTAATGGAGTGCTGGGCGAATCCAGAATATCGTCCGACATGGTCCACACAAAACGAACTGCCACAGCAGCTCAAGTTGTGTATCCCCCACGCCCGATGATCGCCGTACATGCTGTGTCAAGTCTGCGCGATAAACGCACAGACCAACGCAGTCGTGGCCGGCCTTGCTATATTCTTATAGTGCTGTGCCAACAAACAAGTACAAATAAGGAATACGCGAATAGATAGGATCAATGTCCGAGGACAAACACACCCACCTTGTCTGCCGGCAGCCGGTAGAGTGACTGGCTCCACGTCCTCCCTCGCAGAACCGCAGAGTCCAGTCGGCGTACCAACCAGAGAATGATTGGCTCCCCCGCAAAACACCAGGTGCGCCACCGGTGCAGCTAGCGTGACCTACATAGGAACCCAGCCAAACCACCCGACGGCGGTATTCCCCGTCCCCCCGCAGTACTGCTGACGTCACCGCACCACATGGTCCCGGTGAACCCCCAACCGCAGAATATTAGTGTGACCTAGTTAGCTCAACCACCAGGCCGGCCCGCCAGCTAGTGCACAATATTGAGCCACCCCCGGCGACAGAACCCACAAGCCAACGCAGATATCAGCATCTTATTAAAACGCTCTACCATACCATCCGATTGTGGACAGTACGGGTTCGTACGCGTTTTCTTAACGCCCAGCAAGCGCAACATGGACTGGAACAGTGTGGACTCAAATTCCCGTCCTTGATCCGAATGGATCCACATCGGGGCACCAAATATCAAAACCCAGTTATCCACCAACGCCTGCGCTGCAGTGGGTGCAGTGTGATCTTTTAAGGGGTACACTTGCACGTACTTAGTGTAATAGTCTTGGACTACCATCATCACCACATTCCCCCTAGACGTCGTCTTAAACCCGGACACAAAGTCACACGCTAGACGGCGCCACCGATGCTCAGACAATTCCTGAGTCAACGGTAACTTAGCGATCCCATCACCTGGCTTAACCACCTGACACTTATGGCAAGTGCGTACCCACCGCCTAATATCAGACGTCATGCCAGGCCAATAGAACCGCCAAGCTAAACGCTTGGTGGAGCGAACACGCCCAAAGTGCGTAGCTGTAGAATGCCCATGACAAAACAACAACACATCATCGCGCAATGCAAATGGCACGATGATCTGCAGGCGACTGCGTAGGTCTTCACCCACTACCTTCCACCTGCAGAGCACACCCTCACGCAGTTCCAGCAGATCCCATTGATTTATAATCTTACGAGTCTCCGCATTCTCCACCGCCAGCTCGTCACGCAGAGGTTTCGAGCGGCCCACCTCCAACCACCTGATCACATGCAGTATGGAGGGATCTTGGCGCTGCGCCAAGCGAACCTCTGATAACGTCCAAAGTTCATCATCATCTATGTCCGCCAAACGCATCGCAGAAATTGCTGCGAGTACACAATTATGCGCGCCACAGTCCGTGCAATCACCCCGGCCGCACTTACGCACCAGGATTCTACTCAGACTATCTGCGTTGATATGATCCACCCCTTTTCTGTACACAATATGCTCATTCATCACACCGTATTCAGATAAAGTGGCCAACCAATGCCCCATCATCCCCTCCGCCTCCAATAAATTCAACAACCAACGGAGAGAATGATGATCAGACCGGATAATCAAATCCGACCCTATCAAGAAATGTTTCCACTTCCTGCTATACACGACGATAGCCATCAACTCACGCTTCGTCGTACAGTAATTCCGCTGCGCTTTATTAAGTTTATTACTCGCAAAAGACAACGGGACCTCTACCCCATCCTGCACCTGACTCAACACGCCTGAGATTGCAAACCCTGACGCATCAGTGTCCAGAATGAACCGCCCCACCGCCCGCGGATATCGCAGCACTGGGGTCTGAGTAAAGGCACCTTTCAAGCCCAGAAATGCCGCCTCCTGAGCGTCGCCCCACACAAATTGTATTTTCTTCGCGGTAACGACCAAGTCCTGCAAAGGAACAGCCAACCCCGCAAAATCAGCAATGATATCGCGATAATATGACACAAACCCAAGGAATGATCTCACTTCCTTCATATCCTCAGGTCTGGGCCACCCCGCAATTGCAGAGAGCTTTTCCGGGTCTGCCTTAATCCCCTTCGCAGAAACCACCCGCCCCAGGTACTGTGTCTCACGCCTAAAAAGTCTACACTTTGAAGCCTTGAGTCTCAGCCCATAGGAACGTAAATGATCGAACACTGATTGAAGCCGATCCTGACATTCGGTTATTGTCCGACCAAAGACAATGATATCATCCAAATACACCAAGCAGATCTGCCACTGAAGACCAGCTAGCATATCCGTCATCATCTTTTCGAACGTGGCTGGAGCATTACACAACCCAAACGGCATCACGTTCCACTCAAATAAGCCTAAGTGAGTACTAAAAGCAGTCTTAACAATATCCCCCGGATCCATAGCCACCTGATGATACCCAGATTGCAGATCCAGAGTGCAAAACCACTCATTACCCCCTAAACTCTCGAGCGACTAATCTATGCGCGGTAATGGGTAAGCATTTTTCCGCGTCACAGTATTGAGTTTTTTATAGTCAATGCAAAAACAGATTGAACCATCTTTTTTCTTGACTAAATGGACAGGTGAACTCCACGGTGAATCACTACTCCTAATTACCCCACTATCTAGCAGCATATGCAGCTCCGTCTCCAGTGCCTCCTTCTTGGAATGCACGAAACGCCGATAGGGAATCCTAAAAGCAGCAGACTCACCGACATCAATACCATGCTTCACCACCTCAGTCCAGCCCAATGTCTCACCAGGCACTGCGAAAACCTGGATATTTCTACCCAGAAATTCCACCACCCGAGAGCGATCAGACTCATCAACCACCTCACACCCCATAGCTAAAGGTATAAGATGGGCAGGCAAGCTCCCATCGAGGGTCCGAGATACAACAGAAGGTGCCACGCACTACTCCGTTGTACCAAAGGTAACCACATCGGTCACTTCCCCCAATGCAGCAACGCCCACTTCCCCTCTACTACTCACAACCCTAGAGGGGCAATCCAACTGCGCCACCCGCGCGCCATGCAGTTCAGGCCAACCACTGCTCCAATTACTCGGTAACTGCGAACAGCTGACCGCACAACACCGCCCCGCGCCAACCCCATCCACTGGGTCAACTGCGGCAACAGCTGACTCAGTGCCCCCGTCAATGCGAGCAATGTTTACACCGGATTGTTTAGACAACACCGCCTTAGCGTATTCACCATGAACATTACCAAAGTCAGTAGCCTCACTCAACAACCCGCTAGTCGTACCTCTCTGTAACCTAACCGCATAACGATTTGGATTAAACAACGGGACAACCGAGTCAACAGGACTCCACACTAGCGTATTCTAACCTACTAATCTCAGCTCATGCAACTCTGAGACCATCGGTTCAAACAGGCTCTGGTGATCACCGTCAACCCCCACAGCTGTAATTTTAACATCACAACCGGTCATCGGAGCAATGCGAATATCCTGCGCGACAGCAGACACAGTCTGACTATCGCGACGTAATTCACACTGCACCGTGAGTTGAGACGGAAATTGAAGATATAGCCTGCCTGCCTGACGCAGCTCACAACGATAATACTCCAAAAATTCCGCACCCAAAATACCATCTTCTGAAATATCGGAAACAGTAGGGGCAAAATGAAATATTTTCTCCCCGATCTCCAGAGATAGTATGGCTTGTCCGTACTGCTTGAGTGGTGCACCGGTGACAGTGACAGGCTTCACGCTATTATCGAAAAACACCTTATCACCGTCCAACTTATCGAAGAATTTCCGTCCAACACATGTGACCGCAGCCCCACTGTCTATTAAAAAATACCCGATAGTCCCTCTAACACACACTCTCACATACCACCGTTTTCCGTCCAAAGTCCAGAAAGTGGAATCCACGAATAAGCGTTTACCACAAGGGTGAGACAGGTCGCACCCCTGACGCTGTATTATAAATTGCATACAGTCGTCCAAAGGTGCGGGAGCCAAAGCAGAAACGCAACACGCTATCTGCTCCATGCCATCCCACAATACCGACTCCACTGGGATCTTATCACCAGGGGCGATCACCGGCGGTCCCGCGCTAGCATCAGACTGCACACCGGCTTCCTTGATAGTCAACACCGCATCCGCTTTGGCGGTATCCGGGCTTGCCAATTGGGTTGGGCCTAAGCCCAAACGGTCCAACCCTAGGCGTTTAAATTAGGCTTAGCCTTCACGTCCCTGTCCTTACGGTGACGCGCCAACCTCGCCCGATCAACACCCGAGTTGTCCCTACCCTCGCGATCACCGGCTATTACAGCCTCCTCGAGAGTACGTTTTACTCCAGTACATTGTATAGGCCAATGACCGAAAGCAAAGCAATGACCACATTCGTGATCACGAGCACGCGTATCCTTCTTAACTACGCGCCTGCGCGCAGATAACCCAGATGAGCTAGGCCCACCTGTTGCTACCTGCGCTGCAGATTTCTGCTCCCCCATCACATCACGCATCCACCCTTGGACCAACGCTTTAGTGATAGGCGGCGACTGATAACCCCCCCCAGAGCTCGGCCGAGAATTGCCACCATCCCGATAGCCACCCCCAGACGAACCCCGATAGGAATTACCACCACGATAGCTCCCCCCAGAACCACCCCGAGAGTAACTACCGCCGCCATTACGCCGAGGATCACGTGGCGCATTATACGCAGCCACCTCAACCTCGAACTCACTATCCGACTCATCTGATAGCCGAATAGCCTCTACCGCAGTCGACCGCCCAGCACGCAGTGCCTTGGCGCAGTAATCGTCGACCACCTCAAACATCTCCTCCAGAGACGACTTGCCCGGCCGCCACCGGTCATAGGCGGCACGCTGCTCCCCCGGATCCATGAGTGAGCACACGAAACGCTCGACTATCTTAGTCTCGATCGCACGCTCACTCATCCCAGTATCTCTAGCAGCCTCCCGCCCATCAACCTGGAGCTGTAGACCGTACGCGCGGTACGATCCATCACGGGCAGTTTGGACGCGTTTCTTCCACTGGTACCAACGCGCCATGGGGTCCACTGGACGAAACTTGTACGAGATGATAGGAAGCAATTCCCTCATCGTCGTCAACCCATGGCGCCTCCACGCGTCCATGCAGTCCTGCGCCGGCCCATTCCTCAACAGAGGCAACAGCTGAATAAGAGCTACCCTCTCATCCCACATGTTAGACCGCATATCCAACGTAAAATCCCGCCACCAAGTATTCCACTCCTGTTTAATACCTGTAAATGGCTTAGGACGTAGCGTTGGAATACGCGCAGAACCTGCCACAGGATACCTCAGAACATTCTCATCCAGTTCCAACATATCCCGATTACATGATTCCCAACCGGCCCCACCCCCAATCGAAGCAGGCTCCCGAATCACATCCATTATTGCAGGATGATGCCGGAACAACCACATCTCTTCCACTGAGTACTGATGACCCACCGGCAGCCCAGGTAATGACGCAGTAGGAACTGCGTCACCCCCCAAACTTACCGGGTCAGGAATCCTCTCCTTCCGCACCTCTTCATGAGTCTTACCCACGTATACGGAATCCTGCACAACACCCCGCAGATGTTGCCCAGCAGCCCCCCCCTTAGAGCTATCATCCCCAAAGGAGGTCTCCGGCTCCCTAGGACCCCCACCTCCCCCGCCGCCCCCCTTAGAAGGCGCCGGTGAACGCGGTGAGTTACCCGCGGAACCCAGGCGCGCACTTTGCACTGGATCCTGCGTCTTGCAGCTATACAACCGCGTAGACTCAGCAACCCTCGCATTACTCTCCCCAAGCTCCAAACCGCGCTGAAACGCCAGTTTCTCAGCCTGAAAAGCTGCGCGCTCACTCACAAGAATCTGCAGAGCAGAATCGATGCTACACCTTTCGGCAGCTAGCAACCGTTCACACCTCTTATTCTCATCTTGCAAGTGCTCACTCAGCGCCTCCCGCATAGACAAATCCTCAGTCTGCTTGGTGAACGCAGTTTGCTGCTCATTCACCAACATCCGATTAGATCTTGCCTCCTCTGCGGAAACACGCCGCGCTGCGCTTAGCTCTGCTAACTCGCGCGCGAAGGAGGCAGCATTGGAGACTCTTAAATCATCCAACGATCGCCTCTCCTCCGCTATCCGGTCAAACTGGAGACGCTTCCAAGCTCGCAGCCGGCGGATTCGCATCTCCTCCTGACGCTCCACCTCCGACTGCGACCCAGAAAACGTATGACCCATAACTAAATCATGCTCCAACGTAGACGTTAACGAGTCATCAGCTACGAATCCTGTCTCCAAAGCCGGGGAAATCTCCCTACGACAGGGATCTCGGGGCCCTGCACGCTCAGCTCCCGTCCCCACATAACGGACAGCTGAACTCCCCCACGGTGAATACTCCAGCGGCATGCCTCCCACAGAACTCCCGCGTACAGACAGACCTAAATCCTCACGACACACGATCGAACTGCTACCCTTACGTACACTCGCCCCCGAATCACTACTGATCGACAGAGACTGCATATCATCAAGAGCGAAGCCCACTTTCATCGCACTCCCCGTAATGCCCTCCCCAGTATTCGTATCAACTTAGAGAGCATCTCGCACTGCTATTGATGGCTTGACATTTTTCAACGCCGCGCCACCACTATCAGAATGAGTGCCCAACCGCGCGTCCCGCCCACCACCCTGTATCGCCGCCGGTGTAAACAACCGCGCAATACCGGGTGGCGGACTGCCACTCAGTCGGGCTAACTGCGTCCAATAGCTATCAGCACCTTCAGCACCCCTAGGCGACACCACCGGCACCAGCGCGGGAGTGGCTACGCCCCCCCCACACAGTAACACCTAGCGGCCGTCCCCTATGACGCCGGCACCTGTAGTAGGAATGAACGGTAAAACATCAACATCCCTAACAGGTGAACTTCGAGCGTGGTGCAGTGTACTCACTGCAGAAGCGTCCACGCCCACCGGCGACCCCACCGCGTCGGGACTCCCTGTACCATCATTTTGGTACTGGCGCCCACTACGCAGTTGGCCTGCCGTTGCCCCCTCCATAATTACAAATTACGAAGAGAACCTACCTTCGGAGTCCATGGCCCAGGTCCAATACTCACCCCCTTATGCAGAAGGCAAGCTGGTTCACGGCACCAATGTAATGGGCCACGGCCCTCTGACTCTCCCACTCACACGCAGTCACACGGAAGAACACCAAGATTCAATTCATTGTACGCTTCACTCTTGGTTTATTGAACCCTCTGCTCTCCGTGGCGTCAGTAGTTGTCTGACCCGCCCCCTGACTCGCCAGATCCCACATCGACTATATAGGTGTGTGTTGGGGGGTGGGTCAACCACACGCAGTAGAGGTCAGCCCAGTTGGGGTCTGACTGGTGGTGACCAGTGCCGCCACCTAGCGCAGTGTAGTGGTACTGCGCTGGTGGCGTCGTAGTCTCCGCTGCTACCGTGTGATAGTAGAGCTCATGTTCAGACTACTACACATATATAAAATCCGGCTTCCTGCAGTTGAATATATATATGATACCTACAGTCTGCCTGCATATTGGCTTTTACATTGAACAAGTTAAAGATTGTGCTTGGTACCTAAACCAAAATAATCTATTCAAAGAAATATATCATATGTCTGACCTCATCATCCCCGACATAAATGCATTTTTCCTTGATCTACTGAGTGTTCCATTATTTCTACATTATTTAATGACAATAAAATGCACGCATAACATTACAAATGTCATTGGGGTGATGAAAATGGGAAATATTGCGCCTAGAACGGGACTCGAACCCACATCTCTTTGCATTCTGGGCCAGTGTGCTAACCATTACCTACCGGTATATGCGGCTCCTTGCCTGAGAGGTCAGTGCAGACCACTACACGCGTCCCCCTGGAATTGTAATTCTTTTAATGCTTACAATTACATACATACAGGCAATGCACTTACCTATACATACACATGGTAGGTTCAACAACTATACAGTGCATATCTTGTACAGGATCATGGTCACGGCAACCAGTGTCATGGGGCTGATGAAAATGGGAAATATTGTGCCTAGAGCAGGACTCGAACCCACATCTCTTTGCATTCCGGGCCAGTGTGCTAACCGTTTCACCACCTAGGCTCCCTGATATCACCACACTACCCATGCCTACCTGTATATGCGCATCCTTGCCTGAGAGGTCAGTGCAGACCACTAGACAAATAACAGCGCTATGACACTGACGAACCAGAAATGCCAGGAAAGCAATTACGCAAAGACTGTTCCATTAACAACCTCTAGTTCAAGGGATGTCATAGATATGCAAGCATGAACAACAACAAATATAACCCCAACATGTTCATCCTTTGAATCTGCATCTGCTAACGGGCTGCTTACTTGTGAGTCTTGTACCAAAATGCTCACTTCGGGCAACACCGGCAACTGCAATGCCACCTGGTGTAGAACGGTAGTACTAAACCGAAAGCAGGAAGAACCCTGTCGGTAGCTACCGCTATCCCTGCAATATTATACGTGTGTCGGTGTGTGGCTTACGTGTTGGCCTACCAGTGCACACTGAGGACGACCTTATTGTTGTTTCAAGTTGTTTAAAGGTTTTTATCGCCGCAAAATGCAAGGTCATGCTATGGGCACCGACTTGTAAAAGTTCACTCATGACATCTTTATAAGTGCTGCTCCACTGGGAGACCAGGGCCCTGCCACCATGACCCCAATGTCCCACTCAGACACACACAAGGTCATAATAAATATTATCAATATGGGTAGCAACTTATAACGGTGTGCACTCGTGGCAACTGTTGAGTGCTGCCCCATTGGGAGCCCATGTCACTGGCAATGTGGCAGAATTACCCCTACTTCTCACTCAGTCACACTATCCTGATACTGGGCTAACCAATGCTTGCCCTATCCTAGTCATGCCGAGGGCCCGGCTAGGTAGCCACAAGTGATTGGTTTGACTGAACCGGGATTCAAACTCCCGACCTTCTGCACTGGAACCGCGCACTCTAGAAATTCTGCCCACATGTTCAGTGGTAACTTTATAGTGCTTCCCCACTCGGATATCATATTCTCAGCAAAATGTGCCAATATGTCATCCAGAACGATCAGATCCTGAGTTTAGTCCAACCAGTAATTTCTCTAAGCTAGTAATAATGACTATATAGACCTATTTCATATGACGTCAGCATAGGTATCTAGGTCAGTGCACGTGCCTTTTGGCTGCAGGATGACACACTGCCACACTGCAAACTCAATGGCTATGACCAATCTTCATACAGAAAAAGTGAAATATATCTAAACCCACACCACCTAGAAACAAACCGCTTGGCAAACAAACAGATAACCTGCTTAACAAACAGAATATATTAAATTTATAAGGCTTCGGTTCTGGATTTCTACTAATTTTGAATAGAACTAATCTTGTGCACTGCGCATATCGACAAACTCAATGCATTGTCAATGGCCATGAGCAATTTTCTTACAGAAAAAGTGAAATATCTCTAAAACCACACTACCTTGAAACAAACCGATTGACACATACACAGATAACATGCTTAACACACATATTCTATTACATTTATAAAGTTTGGGTTCTAGATTTATATGCATTTTGAATAAAACTAACGTGTTGCACTGCGTGTCTCAGCAAACTCAATGCATTGTCAATGGCCATGAGCAATCTTCTTACAGAAAAAGTAAAATATCTCTAAAACCACACCACCTAGAAACAAACCGTATCGCACACAAACAGATAACATGCTTAACAAACAGATTATGTTAAATTTATAGGGTTTGGGTTCTGGATTTCTATTAATTTTGAAAAAAAACTAACGTTTTGGACTGCACATATCGACAAACTCAATGGCAGTGTGCCTTCGTTCGGCAGCCAAGCTGCACGCAAATACACAATGTTTGTAAACATTGACACGGGTCTATAGTGCACGGGACGCTGTGGCCGAATCGGTAGAGCTTAGGCGGAAGGTCAGGAGTTGGATTCCCAGTTTAGTCAAACCAATGACTTCAAAAACTGATACATGTTGATTCCTAGCCTGGCTCTCTGCATTATTCGGATAAGGAAAGGACTGGTTAGCTCAGTGACAAGATAATGTGACTGAGTCGGATATTTGGCCATTTGGCCGATGGCATGGTACCTCAGTGGGGCAGCACTATATAACCACCATGAGTGTGCACTGTCAGAAGTCAGTACCTTTCGTGATATGACCACATATGGGGCTAGGACGTAAACCCCAAACACAACTCACTGTAACGCCATGTTGGGTCCAGTTTTAAGTATTTATCGTGTATAAAGTTGAATTGACTAAGGCAATTATTATCCTAATGACCTGCAGCATGGAAGGTGAGCACCTGATCTACTTGGCTATCACGTCCAGTCGTTTTGTAATGTCAGACCGACAACATAATGACTTCGTTATTGTTGTAAAATAAACAATGCCGCAGGTTGCTTACATTGTAGTAATAACATTTCATTAACGTGATTGTCTTCTCAGAACTGACTGGCCAATTGTTATGTGTGGCCTTGTCATGATTTCAGAATCTGTGTCCACGTTGTTTGTACGTTTACTTTATTGGTGCATGTTCGACCCCCCTTGCCGAGTTGAACTAAGCTTCTATTAACTACAGTTGCAGAGAATAACATGATTAAATGGGGCGATAATGGCACTTGATAAACATATCTGTCCATGGTTATTGTGTGTCTTGTGGATCAAAGTTAACCATGTCCTCAATGGACACTGTTTCAAGTGGATATATTGTAATTGAAAACAGAACGAGACAGTAGCATAAAGTGGCAATTTTAATTCTTTCTATCTTAGCTTGTTACATTACTCTTTCATGATGAGATGACCTTAGATATTTCAAGGATTACAGGCACTTAACCCTATCGATACATCATATTAGTTGGGTGGGTGGGACGGCAAATCTGGGCGGCAGAAGTACGTCCTCTCGGTTTGAAAAGTCTGGTCGAAGTGAATATCTCCAGTGCCACGTCATCGGCTTTGACTGGAAATCACTATAGGTGGCGTGTCAATCGGCGGCCATTTTAGTTCTAAAAGAGAATATAGATGTCGCCACCAGTCTGATTTTAATCTAACTGCGTAGTTCAAGAAGTATCATGTAGATGGCGCGTCGATCAGCGGCCAAAGTTATTAGTTCTAAGAATAGAATATAGTCGGCGCCATGGTGCCCTAATCTACTGAGATTCACAGTCTCGTTCATTCAATTACCCATGTTGCGCACATCATGGACAATGTAGTAAACTGCACCGACCGCTCAGCCATGTGTCCACAGAAAGTCACATGAAGAGTTCAGGTGCAAATCCCCGTAAACGCCAATCCAGAAATGTAGTCTAAATAAAGAAATTCTACCTGAAAATAATTGTAATTCTCATTAATTCCACTTTTCTAATGATTGCATGGTAATGGAGCTAAAAACTAAAAAGTAGGAATATAAAAAGATAAACATTTCGAAGGTTTGATTCCAATGTTTATCTCAATTATTTTATCGCTGTTTAAGGGGTTTTGCGACTGAATGATTCATATATAGGTAGGCATGGATAGGCCGATTTCACCAGGGAGTCTAGCTAGTGGATTGGTGACCACATTAGCCCCATAAGGGCAAGATGTGTGGGTTTGAACCCTCTCTAGGTGCGATATTTCCCATTTGCATTACCCGAATGACATTGGTTCTATGGCCAGAATACTGTACAAGCTATTTTCGGCATGGTTGTACAAGCTATATTATGCATGGTTGTACAAGCTATAGTATGCATGGTTGTAAAGCTAGTATGTACATGGATGTACACGCTATATTAGGCATGGGTATACAAAATGTATGTTGCATGGTTGTACAATCTATAGTATGCATCGTTGTAAATATATAGTGTGCATGGTGGTAACCCTATAGTATGCAAGGTTGTAAAACTATAGTAGGCATGGTTGTAAATATACAGCATGCATGGCTGTAAAGTTATAGTATGCAGGGTTGTACCAGCTATACTGTGCATGATTGTAAAGATATATGCTGCATGGTTGTACAATATATAGTATGCATGGTTGGAAAGCTGTATTATGCATGGTTGTACAATATATGTTATGCATGGTTTTACAATCTATATTATATGATATGTTATGCATGGTTGTACAAGCTAAATGTCGCATGGTTGTACAAGCTATAGTTTGCATGGGTGTACAATCTATAGTATGCAAGGTTGTAAAGCTATAGTATGCATGGTTGTAGCAGATAGTGTATGCATGGTTGTAAACATATAGCATGCTTGGTTGTACAAGCTATATTATGTATGGTTGTACAAGCTACAGTATGCATGGTTGTAAAACTATAGTACGCAAGGTTTTACAATCTATGTTCTGATTGGGTGTACACACTATATTCTGCATGATTGCACAAGCTATTTTATGCAAGGATGTAAAAGCTATATGATGCATGGTTGTAACAATATAGTATGCATGGGTGTACAAGCTATATTCTGCACGGGTGTACACACTCTAGTTTGCATGGTTGGTTATACAATCTATATTCTGCATGGTTGTATCATGTATCATGTATGGTTGTAAATCTATATTTTGCATGGTTGTGCCAGCTATATTATGCATGGTTGTACATATATACAATGCATGGTTGTACAATGTATAGTATGCATGGCTGTACAATCTATATTATGCATGCTTGTAAATCTATATTGTGCATGGTTGTACCAGCTATATTCTGCATGGTTGCAAATCTATATTATGCATGGTTGTTCAATTTATAGTATGCATGGCTGTACAATCTATATTATGCATGGTTGTAAAGCTATATTATGCATGGTTGTACGCACTATATTCTGCATGGTTGTACAAACTATACTCTGATTGGTTGTACAATCTATATTATGTATGGTTGTCCAAACTATATTCTGTATGGTTGTATACACTATAGTATGCATGGTTGTACAAGCTATCCTCTGCATGGTTGTTGACCATACTATGTGTATCTAAATGCTAGTGCATTGTGTGTGTGTAATTGTAAGCGGTATATGACATGGATGTAAACCATTTAAGCACTTATAGACTTAGCTCAACCGCCAGTAGCCTATACAGGTGGGAAGGGTGATTGCATGAGGGAGCATGAGTAGTATAGTTACCAGCCTAACCCAGGATGGCACAGACTGTAGGTTCGAACCCTCTCTCCATTGACCTCACATGCAAGGAGACACGCCGTCAGGTATGCCTGTTTGTGTGTTTGTTGTTTTACGCCCTAGCACCATCTAAGGTCATATCAGGACGGGTACCGATTTGTGACAGGGTGCACTCATGGCAACTTTATAGTGCTGTCCCACTGGGAAACCAGGGTGCTGGCACCATGACCTGGTATCCTACTCAGTCACATTATCCTGACACTGAGCACACCAGTCCTTGCCCTGTCCTAATAATGCCGAGCGCCTGGCTAGGAAGCGACAAGTATCAATTTTTAAGTCATTGGTTTGACTCGACCAAGGTTCGAACCCACGACCCCAAGATCTACCAGCAGGGCAGACGGACCCTCTAACTCATTCGGCCATGCCGTCTGGTCTCCGTCAGGTATGTGTGGATAGGGTGTTTGCACCAGGGAACGTCGGAGGTGTAATGGTTACCACACTAGTGCCAGAAATGCAATATATATGGGTTTGAATACTGTTCTAGGTGCACTATTTCCCATTGTCATCACCCCTACAATAGTACTGACAAAACAGTGTGGGTAGATGAATCTAACTCCCAACCTCACAGAAAACACATACATATATATATATATATATATATATATATATACATATATATATATATACACACACATATGCGGATAGTGATAAGCCCGCTATCGCATGTAATAGCACCTGGAGTGGGTTGCACTCCCCATCCCCAGCCCCCGCTCCCAGGAGATGGGTGTGGGCACCACAATGCACCTCTCCGCCTCCTGCACGAGGCCTGTTCTCCACCAGCTTGGAGAAATTTGTGTATACATCATGCCAGGCAGGTGGGGGTGAGGCGGGGGTTGAAGTGATTCAGTTAGGGAACAATCCCAGGACTTGTTCAACAAGTGCAAAGGAAGAGAACACTATTAGTATTACACTAGGCCACCCAGATCGATGTGTCTTCGAGCTAGCCTATCGAGCTAGCCTATCGAGCTAGGCAAGATTTACAAGTGTCACGATTAATGCTCTGTGCATTGTGCCATCCAGTTTCAATGAATGCTTGCTCCTTGAACAGATCTCACGAATAGAACACTTTGTTGCAATAATTGATGCCGAGCTTTGTCTCCTAAGCACGGTCTCCTTTATGATATCCGAAGTCGAACTGAAGTGTGAACTTCTTAAATTGCATTAAAACCATTGCGTCATTAAGAACATTTCAACACAAGCTTAATTGTAAGATAATGTTGGGGTTATGTGCTTCGATCCTATGAAGGGCTCTGGCACACAAACCAAAAGGTTGTTTTATTTTACGACACCTCCTGAGCATATTGGTTTTTTTCATCGGTGATTGGATGTTAGACATATGGTCATTCTGATATGTTTCTTTGGATAAAAGCTGCTGCTGCAACATAGGATACTCTTTCCAATAAGCAGCAAGGGTATTTTATATGCACTTTCCCACAGACATGACTGCACATATCACATCCTTTGATGAACCAGTTGTGGACCACTGGTTGGGATAGAAAATAGCCCAAACTGAAAATGTGTCCACTGAGCAGGATCGATCGGATGACTCAAACCTTCAGAGTTGGACACTCTACCGCCTGAGGTACGTCTTGTTCTGCCACAAAAACCAATGCGAAAAGTGCCGTTTGAGCCGAAATGACACCATGAATACCAGGTTTGAGATGAGAGTGCAATCATTCTTGTAATCAACTCCGAGTTTGTTTTCATAGATATTGACATATCCCCTCTATATTTCACTACTCACATTGAACTTGATAGACATTAGCTGTGTTTACACGGGCGATTTAATCCGCTTCATATAAAGCGCCTTGCCTAGTTCGCCTCACATTTTGCTGTGTGAACACGATGTGAGGCGGATTAGGGCTGAATCGATTCATATGATTCGCTTTATATAAGCCACCTAGCGAGGTGATTTATATGAAGCGAACTAGCTTAAGCACTGGTTTGTATGGACTTGCTCATGCGCAGATATCGATTTCCGCCTTAAACCGCTCCGTGTGTAATCGCACCTCTAATTCGCTTCATATAAATCGATTTGTCTAATTCGCTTCACAATTGTCCGTGTAAACATGGCTATAGACTGGAAAGCACAACAACAAATTATATTTGACACAAAGCAACTGAGATAGATTTTTCTTTTTTTTTTGCATCTGAACTCATCATTGTCCATGTTGGCTCCAACATGGGTAATTGAACAAGGCAAACCCATATACGCATTTCTCCACGGCCAATGGCGCAACCTTCTGTGAAATTCTACCACTAATCATTGTAGTTGACACATATGGCGACTTGCAGGTCTCTTGGAATTAACGTTGAGTAACCACGGCGATAGCTAGATCAAATTTGCATATGTTAATCAGATAGCATGTCAGCAGCTGGTATTGCTGTATGCCCGATCTACGGGACAACAACATGTAATAACGTTACAACCCCTGCTGACTAATTCTCCAGGGACTATATAAGGCACGCAAACCTGAGAACTCGGCCATTTCGACTTGGCTGCGGATGGTGACTGATTAACAATATTCTGTTACCCCATCCACCCACCCCACAATAAGAGACTAAGAACTGTAGGGTTAAGCATCTTGGGGCCTTCTCTCTCATTATACTCCAGCTGTACAAACTGTCATTTTTATTGTTCATTAAACTTCCAAACATATACTATTTTGTTTGTGTTTGCATTTTTCAATTATGTAATTACCACCAATGCCACCCTTATTCCCAAAATAAGATTGAGTCTCAATGAACCACGATGGTGAATTACCGACAAATACTCACCGTTATTGTTAGCTGTGCTTGAAATAGAGTAGAAGGAGGCATCTAACATTTAATTAGGTCAACCTATAAAGGAGGGCTGTCAGGGAGAACAATGGGTTTACATTTGATCAAGGCTATTAAATCGATTGCATTGACACAAGTGAACGGTTTAAGTGTATGACAGTTTAGAAATTGTTTATTCAAATGTCCTCACTCCCGTGTTAAGGCTATTGTTGTGTGTTGCAGTGTCTTCCCTCAGTGCCCAACAGTTCTTCCCATGATTCTTTGCGCGGTGTTTTCACTGAACTGTATATGCTGGTATAGCACGTTCAGATATCAGCTCATCATGAGCAGGGATGCTGTTATACCTCTTAAAACACTGAAGGGAGGAATCTACCGAACCTTGATAAGGAGCTTCATGATGTTATGTGTTTGGTAGGTGGCGTGGTGGATGTGTGTGTGGAGGGTGTGTATGTGTGTGGGGAAGGAATGAGGTGGGGGGTGGGGGGGGGGGTCAGTGCTGCAAACAATGCAATCGCCATATGGGGTCTCCTGTAAAGAGAGTGATTTGACTATTCAAATGACTGTTCAAACGTGGTAGTCATGGATTCATTTCTCTAATACCCCTGTCACACTACGACGTAACGAGCCAACATGAGCCTAACGTGACGATTTTTCGTCATTACGTTGCCGTACGTTGGGTTACGTTATGATGACGTCATAATGACGTTAGAGTGACGTCGAGCTACGTCATGTTACGTCGTGTTACGTCGGCGCGCGTCAAGGTTTTGAACCTGTTCAAAACTTTCGACGTATCTCGACGTGAAGCCGTTACGTCGGGATGACGTGACAATGACGTTAGGTAGACGTTCCGCGATCGTTATAGCAGCGTAAATGACGTTAGAGTCACGTTATGTCACATCAGACCGACGGCCCGGGTGGGAGCAACGTGTGGGCAGCGTTTTGCACGTTACGGTCACGTTACGGTCACGTTACGGTCACGTTACGGTCACGTTACGGTCACGTTACGGTTACGGTCACGTTACGGTCACGTTACGGTCACGTTACGGTCACGTTACGGTCACGTTACGGTGGCGTTACGGTCACGTTACGTCCACGTCGCACCCGTTACGGCGACGTTACGCTCACGTTACACTAACGCCCGGTCACGTCGCCAATTACCCCTCCCCCCTAACGTTGTCACGTTACAGCTAAGGTCACGACGTACACCGACGTTACTTTCACGTTACGCTCACGTCCACAATTTGCATATTACGCCCATAACGTCGACGTAATATAATTATTTTCACGTTCTGCCTACGCTGACGTAGTCACGTCGTAGTGTGACAGGGCCATAAGATGACATGTATTGTTTTTTTGCATCTGAATCCTTCCTATATATATATATATATATATGTATATATATTACTCTAGATAATCAATTAAGTATAATTACAACAATTACATCAGACTTGATGTGTATTCTTCTCTCTGTCTTAGTTTAGGTTAACCATTAATCATTAAAACTATTCACAATGTGCACCCTTAATAACTTAATCAACAACACATCAATGGGAAAGATACATTTCAAGCGTATTCCCTGCTACCCTGGTTGGGTATCATGTTACATAAATGATCCATGATACATACATATCAGCTTGGATGTACAATGTTCATGTGTGAAATAAATCAATCTTAATCTTAATATTAATGGCGGAATGAACAGTTGAGCATGTGCCTTCGCAATATTAGATTCCCACTGTTCATAAATGCATAGGTCCATGCTAATGGCATATTTCCACAGAAAGTTAGGATAATTCGGGTCCATCAATAAAGCCGAAGGTCCTATTGTAAATTGATCAAACCGACTTGATTTCTGTGGTGTTTGTAACCTTACGACGGTTACCGGCTGCAGAACTGCAGCATTACAGATCGGCACCGATAAATCGGCCCAACCATTGGTTGACGAATAATCTTCTGGTGGGACCGTTGTAGAAGCTGGGCGATGTCTTTACAACGATTAAACGACGAGATATGGAGGTGTGTTCGGAAGGTGACTGCTCCTTCAATTCATTGTGACACGTGACATGGGGAGGTCAGTCAGTGACCTAGTTATTAAAAACGGGGCTGAATTTTATTGCCGGAGGGATTCTGCTTCGCTTAGTGCTGATGCAACTGGTGAGTTGTGGGGATAGGAGAGGAGAGGAGAGGCGCAGTTGGATATGGAAGGTCCCAGCATCAAGGTCTACATAAGTCCATTATCAGACTGGTCCCTGCGCCAACTCGGCACCAAGGTCAGGGTGGGGGGTCCCTTATTTGACTTGTCCCTGCGCCAACCCAGCACCAATATCTGGGCGGCGGTCCCTTAGTTGACTGGTCCCTGCGCCAACCCGGCACCAACGTCTGGGCGGCGGTCGCTTATTTGACTGGTCCCTGCGCCAACCCCGCACCGATGTCTGGGCGGCCGCTATGTGTGGAGGGTCCGTGTGGAGTTCTGGTGGAGAGTATCTGCAGGATGAGAGCTGTGCGGTGTGTAAAGGGACAGAGAGCCCCCTGAGACATGCAACCCGGACACCTGCCACTGCTGCTGATGTTGTTGTTGCCGATGCTCCTCCTGTTGCTGTCAAATCTGGGTGAGTGTCAATGTTGGTGTTGCCACACCTCCTCTTGTTCCTGTCAAACCTGGGTGAGTGTCACTGCTCTTGTTGTCACTCCTCCTCATGCTGATGTCAAACCTATGTGAGTGTCACTGTTCTTGTTGCCACACCTACTCTTGTTACACTTACAGTCAAACCTTGGTCAGTGTCACTGTTCTTGTTGTCGCTCCTCCTGATGCTGCTGTCAAACCTGTGTGAGTCTCACTGTTATTGGTGTCGATGCTCCTCCTGTTGCTGTCAAACCTGGGTGAGTGTCACTGTTGTTGTGGACATACCTCCTCTTGTTCCTGTCAAACCTGGGTGAGTGTCACTGTTCTTATTGTCGCTCCTCCTCCTGCTGCTGTCAAACCTGGGTGGGTGTCACTGGTGTTGGTGTCGGTCCTCCTATTGATGCTGTCAAACCTGGGTGAGTGTCACTGTTGTTGTTGCCACTCCTCCTCTTATTGATGTCAAACATGGGTGAGTGTCACTGTTCTTGTTGTCGCTCCTCCTCCTGCTGCTGTCAAACCTGTGTGAGTGTCACTGTTCTTGTCACTCCTCTTATTGCTGTCAAACCTCGGTGAGTGTCACTGTTGTTGTTGCCACTCATCCTCTTATTGCAGTGAAACCTGGGTGAGTGTCGATGTTGTTGGTGCCACTCCTCATATTGTTGCTGTCAAATATGGGTGAGTGTCACTGTTGTTGTTGCCACTCCTCCTCTTATTGCTGTCAAACCTGGGTGAGTGTCACTGTTGTTGTTGTCGCTCCGCCTCTTATTCCAATCATACCTGGGTGAGGGTCACTGTTTTTGTTGTCGCTCCTCCTCTTTTTGCTGCTAAACCTGGGTGAGTGTCACTGTTGTTGGTGTTGCTCCTCCCCTTGTTGCTGTCAAACCTGGGTAAGTGCCACTGTTGTTGTTGGCACTCCTCCCCTTGTTCCTATCAAACCTGGGTGAGTGTCACTGTTCTTGTTGTCATTCCTCCTCGTGTTCCTATCAAACCTGGTTGAGTGTCGCTGTTCTTGTTGTTGCTCCTTCTCCTGCTGCTGTCAAACCTGGGTGAGCATCACTGTTGTTGGTGTCGCTCCTCCTCTTGTTGCTGTCAAGCCTGGGTGAGTGTCACTGTTGTTGTTGCCACTCCTCCTCGTATTGCTGTCAAACCTGGGTGAGTGTCACTGTTCTTCTTGTCGCTCCTCCTCTTATTCCTTTCAAACCTGGGTGAGTGTCACTGTTCTTGTTGTCGCTCCTCCTCGTTTTGCTGTCAAACCTGGGTGACTGTCACTGTTGTTGGTGTCACTCCTCCGCTTGTTCCTATCAAATCTGGGTGAGTGTCACTGTTCTTGTTGTCACTCCTCCTCTTGTTCCTATCAAACCTGGGTGAGTGACACTGTTCTTGTTGTCGCTCCTCCTGCTGCTGATGTCAAACCTGGGTGAGCATCACTGTTTTTGGTGTCACTCCTCCTCTTGTTGCCATCAAACCTGGGTGAGTGCCACTGTTGTAGTTGCCACTCCTCCTCGTGTTGCTGTCAAACCTGGGTGAGTGTCACTGTTCTTGTTGTCGGTGCTCCTCCTGCTGCTGTCAAACCTGTGTGAGTGTCACTGTTATTGTAATAATGCTGAGCACCTGGCTAGGAGGCAACACGTATCAATTGTGGACGTGATTGGGTTGACTGGCCTGGAACTTGAACTCCTGACCTTCCGCATAGAAGGCCTGTGCTCTACTGATTCGGCCACCGCGCCCGGTTGTCAGTTCTACATTTTGTATGTCACTACTGTTCTCTTCTCTTTACGCCAGCCCCCTCCACCACTTCGAAATTGATGAATTCAAACGTGTCTAGAAGCTTAAATAGTGTGCTTATGAAAGTGTAATTGCTGCTAGCCCGACACACATTTAAGTCAGTTTTTGTTTTTAAATACAAAAGTACAAAAATCAGTAGTGAACGATTTTTCAGGCATGGGCGGTTATGATCACCAATTTGGTGACCTTTTTACTAAGGTAAAACAGGAAAACATTTTAGCCTTTTTGAGGGCAGCTGGACTGTACCACCTTATATAGTTTACTAAATGGATTCTATTAATTATTAATGAAGCTTTTCTTTTTCTATGGGAATTTGTTTCCCTTGACCACAGATATATGATTGTGAGCTTTCTAATTTAATTAGTGTCTATTGGCACATAATTGATTGTCTGCTTTTACATGTAAAAGCGATGGTTTGAACAAAAAACTAACATTTCTCGCCGTGAATATGGCCTATGCTGCCGACACGGCGTAAAGCAACCACCAATCAATCAATCAATCACCAATTTGTTTCTTCTTGGCTTAAGTGATAAAATCTAAGTTCATTAAAACTATGATTTCACAACATAAATTCCATTACTATAGATGTACATTCTCTTCTTGGGGTGATTTGAAATTCGAGACTATGGGTCTTTGAATAACATGGCTACTCACTTGTCTAAGTGTTGTCATCTAACCTTTGAATTTATGTAAATTAATTCACCCGGGCATAAGGTTAATCACTTGTGGACACGTGCGTCTTTTATTTGTTCGCCGTTGACCTTATTTGGTCCCTACTTGGAAATCACCCAACCCTAATGGTGAGTTTAATTTCAAATTACTTCGAAGAAATCTTAGATACAGGATCATTCCCATTACAGTGAATATTGGGGTACTATTATAGGAAGGCATGGCAATAATGATAGCCGTTCAATTCATTGCAAAACGTGGCTAGCTAATGACTTAAGCAGAAATATGCGGCTGAAGACGGACACAGATATGGATATATAATGGTTTATTACTCGGAAGGGCTCAGGGTGACACATGAAGTAAAACCAGCAATCAGGTCAATAGGTCATAGTTCACGGAAGATTCCCGTAAGGCTCACATGAATAGTTCAGGCGCAAAACCCCGTAAAACCCAATCCAAATATTGACTTAAAATTAAAAAGAATTACCTGAACGTTATTTTAATTCGCTCTAATTCAACATCGGTTATGAAGAACTGGTTATGGAGCAATCATATAAATCAGTAGGAGTATACAAAAATGACTTGTTGAGGGTGTGTTATCAATGTTTATTTCTATTTTTGGAGTGGAGTTTATGGAGTTTTGTGCTTGAACTCTTCATATATTTCCTCCATATGTGTCCCCCCCCCCCCAAACAATAGTTTGGTTTACCACGGCGAGCTGGCATTAGCAGATTAGGAGCCCAATAGGGCCCAGCTCAGTCAAATGAGGATTTAAAAATTAATCTGTAAGTTAAGGACACCGGCCTCGAACTCTCAATCCTATCAGTATTGCATGATTTTACGGTGAAGAGATTTTTTTTTTGGTAAAGTATTTATTCATCTGAATATTATATTTGGCAGCGCCGGAGCACTGGTCTTCCAGTCATCTTATTGGAATTGACATTCTAAATAATCTACGTTTTGTCAGTGTTGTATTAGTCACAGCACCGATCCTGTAGAATTAAGGGAGTGGTTCCTGCTGCATAATGTACAGCACCATACATATATATGTGTAACTATGTCTGAACAAGAAACTACTAAACATATAATGGGATCTTTACATAATTTGAGCCAATCAGAGCTGTTCTTTTCGATTGCAAATGGCCGCCCCCTTATGGGTGCCGCCATTTGCAATATGTTATACTACCGTCGTTTCGGTGGAATAAAGTAATAAAAAAGTAATAATATTGCATTTGTGCACCATGTTTATGCCAAATTGTTCTTTATTTATTTTAATTTTGAGTAAAAATTCTATAGCAGCGAGCATTTGTTTTGATATATTATTAACCAATCGCTGACCCCGAATACCTTTGTAGCGGAAACAAGTTCAAACGAGTTCAACCGTGGCTGGTTGGGTCACAGCCCTGGCTGGTTGGGTCGCTCCGTATAGCGCTGAATAGGCTTATGCTCATGCAATAGGACCCCAAAGGATACCAACATTCTATTACTGGAGTTATCATCATGCAATTCATTAAAGTTGCATAGTCCAATAGGTTTTGAGCATGGATTGAAGTAAGCACAACATAGGTGACTGATAAATAATCAATTGAAGGAGTAATGATGTATTACCAAGTTTTGTACATTCTTCTGGACAATGATTGAAAAAATACTGAATTCCATCGCGTTTATTTAGGTTCTCCACTCGACATGAACACTAACTTGGTGTGTTCCAGAATCACGTTGTTGTTCACTTCTTCTCGCCTGGTCGAGGCACAAGGTCCAGCTATATCTGGAGTATGTCCACCATTACACTCATCATAGCAGATATATGTTCACCGTTACAAGAGTCATATTTCACTTGGGTTGACTTTGAATTGTCTTATCGAGGCTTGTTGCTTACATCTTTGTGGGAGGGAGGTGACGGTATCCACTGACGGAATAGAGATGGTTCTAGAAATGAAAGTAAAGTGTATATTTAGTCGCCATTTCAAATGTATCATTTTTATGCAGCAGTGTTCTGCTTTGTGATCGGTGGAATCACAATAGCAGATGTAAGGACTGAAATATATTGCCATAGCAGTTACTAACATAACACAGTAAATACAATCAAATTGAATCCTTAAAATATTATTGGTATTTGTCCCTAGCTTGCCATTTATTGGACATTTGGATAAGGCAAAGACTGGTAATTTAATTTTTTTGATAATGTAACAGGGTGATTTGATATATGTGCTCAGGCAAATTCCCTGTACGAAACTACTTGTCTATTTTACTCCAGGTCAGCTGAGGAAACTATTCCAAATACCAGTACCTTGAATATGTCATTTACCAGTTTACAAAGGTGGTTTCCACAGTCTGTACTCAATTGTGGTGTTCTCTGTGGCAGAGTCGTTAGAGTGTCTGATTTTTTCTAGGTCGGACTCCTAATCTGAAGGCTGGCGGTTTGATTCTCCGTGCCCCCACCTCTGCCACCTTGGATTTCCACTGCTGTGTATAACTTACAGCATCATCAAAGGCCGGTTGCTCTCATACCATGTCTATGTGGTGTGGGAGGTTAAAAATCCCTTGGGTCGGTAAAAGTGTAGGCTCGGGCTTTCTATCGACACACTGTCTAATGGTGAAAACAAGTCTATTCAGACTTATCCATGATAGGGAGTATAAATCTTCAATCAGTTATCAATATCATATAAATGTCTGACCTGAATCCTCAGCGGTAGTATCCCACGGCCGAGTCCTCATCAACAGCGACATTATATATCCAAGGGTCAGCTTTCATCGAACTGACCCATTCATCCGGATAGTAATCGTAATAGTACATGTTGTTTTCTCCGTTATATGGAACCGGTGCAGTGTGAACAACAAATCCGCGAAGCATTGCAACGAATACCCCCAACAGAACTCTGAAATACATGACTCAGTCGACGGCATCCGGTGTGTGCCGACCACGGACGCCAGTGAATGAATGAAACTGACACGTACAATACTCTATATAGGTGTGTTAGCGTTAGTCGGCAGTTTGATATGCACACTTCCCTTGAACTTGCATATAAGTATCGCCCCCCCCCCCCCACCCGCCATTGCCGTTCCGTGTCTGCTATGTCAGAATGGAATTCCAGTAGGTGTCATGGTGATGGGACGGTTAAGACACTGCATTCGGGATTAGGTGTTGGGATCTTAATTTATTCTAATTAATGCAGGTGGTATGTGCTCAGTGGATTTGCAGATGTTCTGTATCTTGACCATAACAACCAGCTCTGTCCTTATTAAGGCCGCACATATTACAATGCCCAGCCGGAAGTCTTAATTGCATGGTTAATTAAATTAAAATTCCATAGTCCACTGAAAATATTAAATTTTCTTGATTCAATTTTTTTTTCTAAATTTGATTCTACATTAGAATAGTCCAGGCGCAAATCCCCGTTAACACCAATCTAAAATGTTAATTAAAATAAAAGATTTGTATTCGACAGTAATTTTAATTCTCCCTACTTCTAGTTTCCTTGCGATGAAATGATTATAGAGCAATGAACAAATGACTTTTTAAAATATTTGATTCCAAATTTCCAATGTTAATTACATTTTTGGATTGGCGTTTACGGGGCTTTTCGTGTAAACTTGGCATATTTACCTTAGATACTGGTGCACTTATTACACATTTATCGCCCCACAAAAGGAAATACGGAGGTAATCGAATAGAATGGATTACCGCAGAAAGCGGTATCAAAAGAGTTTTGGCATGTCTGCCGAAATTAAGTTTGCATGGTTGCACTTCAAATATCTCAAAAGTTAGCCATTTGAAAATGAAAGTTACTTCAAGCTAAAGTAAGATGCATTTTAACAATCAACCTAATGTAGTTATCTCATACAATCACAAAAACTCAAAACCATCGGACTATGCAACTTTAAGAGCAATGGAATATGGATTTAAGTGCGTACATATGAAACGGTAATTGCTGATATCTAATTAAGAGTGCGAATGAATATTGCTGCTTTATAGTGTGCGCTTATGGTGATACCTGCTAGGTGGTAGCAATTAGAGCCGCTTGATTGATGAGGAGTTATTAATTAAGTCGGATAAAGTGGTCTACAGTGACTGGTGTTGCGATATTCACGCGGGCAGGTGTCTTAGTGTATGGAGACTTTGTGGATATTTACATTCTACCCGCAGGCTTTGGCATCAATCAATCTTAGCCGCCCAAACGGAACGCCTGAGGGCGATCACATTGACAGAACGCAGCTGGATTTTAGTTTGGGTTGTTGGGGTTTTACGCCCCATCAACACATAAGGTCATAACAGGGCCTGCAAATCCTTTCAGCCAATGTACCACTCTTTTAGACTCCTATCCGTGTCTCTTTCTTTCTAGTTGTTGTTATTTTCTTTTAAATTAGTTGATTAAGCAGAAATTGAGGGGATATTTCAATCATGGACGATTGGTCTTCCTCATTTCACTGCTCCTTGGTCTATCTTAATAATGCCAAGTGCCTGGCTAGGAAGCGATAATTATCAATTTTTAAGTCATTCGTTTGACTCGACTAGGGGTCCAACCCACGATCTACCAGAACGGGAGATGGACACTCTAACTCCCATCGTCTTCCCAGATGATATGAAGCTATTTAGGTGAATTTTCGATGAGCAGGATTGTACTTTACTACTTCTTTAAAAAAAACTAAAAAAAACACACTCATACTAGTCAAAGTGTCATAGCAACACCTTACACACCAACATTAAATAATCGATTTAATTAGTCTAAATACTACCTAGACAGGTAGAGCGTGGATCGTGTCATTGCATCAGGGAACCTAGGTCATGTAATGGTTAGCACGCTAGTCCTGGGATGAAAAGATGGGTGGGTCAAAACTGTGATGTATGTAACCACCCGACAAACCCGAAACCGAAACCCACAGTTGGCCGGTGGCACGGGCTGCGCGTTGCCGAATAAAGCATTATGAAACCAGATGTCGTTGAGTAGAGTCGGTTCTTAATCACTATCACATGGTGTCAGACGCGAACCTGCAAACACTATGGCACTGTCAGGGCTGAAGCCCCCAGGACATCTAAATCTAGATGGGAATCTAGCGACCAGTTGGAGGAGTTGGTATCATGCATATAAGATATATGCTACGGCCGCTGGAGTGCTAACAAGAAGTGAAAAGGTACAGTGTTGTGTATTTCTACATGTGGCGGGTCCAGAAGCTCAGAAGATACATCAATCCATGACATTCAGTGCAGGCGACACGGATAAAATCGCACCCTTGAGAGACGCGTTCAGGAAGTACTGCGAGGGGAAAACCAACATAACAGTAACAAGATACAACTTCAACTCCTATAACCAAGGTCAGGCGTCAATGGACGCTTACATCAGGGAAGTACGGCACAAAGTATGGCAGTGTGAATACGGGGATCTAGAGGATTCAATGATGTCCGATAGACTGGTGAGCGGTGTGAAATGTAACACACTGCGGGACAGGCTATTGCAAACGCCAAAGTTGACGTTAGAACTCTGCAAAGACATGAGTCGGATGAGCGAACACAAAGGAAAGCAGTTAACAAGCAGCAGCGATACAGAATACGACATGGACTTTGTACGGCAATACGACGCGAAAAAACAGCCAACAAGACAGTATCGAAATCCTCAACAGCAGTGTCTCAACACAGCCAGAACAGACAGAGAGACAACCGCTGCCAGTGCAGGAGTGCGCACCGAGTGCGCGTGGTGCGGGTATTCGCACAAAAACGACAGAGACGCGTGTCCAGCGGAAGGCAAGGCATGCACAATATGCAAGAAGATAGGGCACTTTGGGCACGTGTGTCATGGTAAAACAACAACAATAAATTAATTAGTATTAGACAAGCACGACAGCACAGATGTAGACGACTTTGTGCGGCAGGACGACGACTTGTTCATCGGAGCGATGTCCACGGATGGACAGGATTCAACTGACATGTGGTTTGCAGACATCACGATAGGGCAACAGCACATCAACTTCAAACTGGACACACGCTCTGAAGCCAATATTATCCCGATCGACGTCTTCACAAAAATAAAAGGTGCTCAACTCACAAACCCGCGATACCGATTGGTCACAGAAGATTGTGCCCACGGGAGAAACATTGCTACAGATCAGAGGACAATGGTTACGATTCCAGGTGGTCGAAAAAGGATGTGCGATTCTGGGAAAGGACGCGTGTGTCCGGTTGCGGATCCTTCCCCGGATTGATGTGGTTGGTACACAAGACGAGGCCAACAGCTGCCAAGCGCAACAAATGGTAAAAACATTTAAAGATGTATTCACTGGACTAGGCATGATCAAAGTCGATGCAAAAATACATGTTGACGAGAAATTTGAACCTGTAATAGACCCCCCCCCAGACGAATACCGCATGCCATAGAAAATAAAGTAAGGGGGGAACTGGACAGAATGATTGCATTGGGGGTGGGTCAATTCAATTACAATAGTGAAAAAAGGTGACAAGATCAGAATATGCCTAGACCCGACGAAATTGAACAAGGCCATAAAAAGGGGACCGTACCCTACAAGAACAGTCGAAGAGGTAATATCAAAATTAGAAGGGGCCAAATACTTCTCAGTAATAGACGCAAAAAGTGGCTACTGGCAGATACAATTAGACACGAACAGTTCAAAGTTATACACATTCAACACCCCCTGGGGCCGGTATAGATACACAAGACTGCCCTTTGGCATAAAAACGGCAGGGCACATATTCATTCATGAAATGAACAAGATACTAGAAGGCTTAAAGGGTGTCAATGTAATAACAGATGATATTTTAGTCTACGGTAAGACTGTAAATGAACACAATCACAATCTCAGAGCTGTTCTTGAACGTGCCAGACAAGTAAACCTAAGCCTAAATCCCGACAAATCAACCATATGCAAAACAAGCGTAGACTATGTAGGTCATGTAATATCGGGCCATGGTATTAAACCAAATGAAGAAAGAGTACAAGCCATTAACGACATGCCAACGCCGACAAGTAAACAAGATGTACAACGATTCCTGGGAATGGTAGCGTACGTAGCAAAGTTCCTACCTAATCTAGCAGAAATGACAAAACCACTAAGAATTCTAAGAAAAAAAGAAACTGCATGACACTCGTAAGCAGAGCAAGAAAAAGCATTCAATAAGTTAAAACACATGATAACGCATGCGCCCATACTCAGGTTCTATGATGTATCAAAAACAATAACCCTACAGGTAGATGCATCAAAATCGGGGTTATGAGCTGCACTGCTCCAAGAAGTGCGCCCGATCGCAATGGTGTCAAAAGCTTTAGACGACTCGCAAACCAGCTATGCTGTCATAGAAAAAGAACTATTGGCCATCTGCTTTGGATGTAAGAAATTCCACTAGTACATTTTCGGCAAAAAGGTACGCGTGGAAACTGATCACAAGCCGTTAGTATCTATTGTAAGCAAACCATTGCATCAATTGTCTGCAAGAATGCGACGCATGAGAATACATTTACAAAACTATGACCTAGAACTTGTACATATAAAAGGAACTGAAATGTTTGTTGCAGATGCGCTGTCACAAGACCACAGCGACACAACAGGGCCGGAACAACTCTTTGACAAAGAAATAAGCATAGCAGCTATAGAGGTGATGCAAGAGACATTAACAGACATTGCAAATGCAACACACTCAGACACGGTTCTAAAAGAGGTAACACAATTGGTAAAGAACGGATGGGACAATGACAAAAAGCGCATACCGAAATGTGCAACACCCTACCACGCGTTCAGGCATGAAATAACGGTATATGATGGTATGTTACTAAAAGGAAACAGAATCATAATACCAAAACAAACGCAAAATAAAGTCTTAGAAACACTGCACAAGAAACACCAAGGCATAATAAAAAGCAAGAGACTAGCACGGGAACATGTATTCTGGCCGGGGATGCAGATGCATCTGGAAGACAGAGTAGAAAGGTGCACGACATGCCAGCAATACAGAAATAAACTACAGAAAGAACCAATGAAATCCCACGAAATAACATGCAGGCCATTCCACAAAGTAGGGGTAGACTTAATCCAAGTAGATGGAAAAGACTACATGTTGCTAGTAGATTACTTCTCAAAATTCCCAGAGGTAGTAGAACTAACAAATACCTCAAGCGAGGCAATAATATCACAATTAAAACAGATATTTGGTAGGAACGGCATCCCGTCAATAATAGTCTCCGACAATGGACCACAATTCTCAAGTAGGGAATACAAAAACTTCGCCGAAGAATATGGGTTTACACCAACCTTTTCTAGCCCCATGCACCCACAAAGCAACGGGCAAGTAGAGCGCCACGTACAGACAATAAAAAACATGATCAAAAAGGCACGAGATGAAAAGAAAGACTACAACCTGTTTCTACTGAACTATAGAAACACACCGTTACCCGAATTAGAAGCGTCACCCGCACAACTCTTAATGAGCCATAGGTTAAGGTCTAAATTACCGACAATACCAAAACAACTAAAACCGCAAGTAAAAATAATTACAAAAGAACAGATAGCAAACATTCAGAGCAAACAAAAGGAAAATTTTGACCGACACGCAGGCAAACAACACAGACAAATAAACACAGGCCAACATGTCAGATACGTTACACACAAAGGAAAATGGGAGAAGGGTGTAGTAACAAAAACAAGCAATAACAACGGGAGGGAATATGATATAAGAAACACAAACGACAAAGTGTTAAAACGCAATCGAAAGCACATATTCCCAACGAAGCAAAACCCTGAATACAACCAAGCCCAAACTGCAACATCCGTAAACGCAAAACAGAATCTACCGCAGGGCCGCAACAATGGCCAAATAATCTATATAACAAGATATGGCCGAACAAGCAAACCCGTAGATAGATTTGGTCACCAATAAAGAACGATAGATAAGGCAGAACACCAATAAAACTGACAAATGCGGATAATGGACGAAGAACTTAAAGAGTATCACATACAATTAACGCATGTATCGTACTCAAGATAACGGTACCCGCTTGAGGGCCAAAGTGCAAGAAACAAGAAAGGGTCACAAACTGTTCAAGCAAACTTGTATTAGCATGAAATAAAATTGTAGCATAACATGTCGCATGAAAACGCATATAGTCTTAGATGAGTACTAAATACAGGATGCAGGATCGAACAGGGGAATTCAATCATGCGCATGTGTAAAGGTATACATATAGATATATGTAGCAAAATGAGTCGAATGCAACACATAGCACTTATCTACTATATAAATAAAATAAAATAAAATAAAATAAAAGGGGAGATGGGATCGTCATGCAAGGCACAGTAAGCCACAAATGCGAATGAACTACCCATAAGACAAAAACCCTAAAAGCAAGCACAAGGTTGGGGTCGGCACAGCGGAGTGCGGTAGATGTAAACGGATGAACGGCACAGCTGAGGTGCCACCACTATAAAAGCATGCTTGGCAATATTAAGCCAAATCCGCACAGGTACAATGTTGTTCGATTATAAAAAGGGAGATGTGATGTATGTAACTGCCCGACAAACCCAAAACCGAAACCCACAGTTGGCCGGCGGCACGGGCTGCGCGTTGCCGAATAAAGCATTATGAAACCAGAAGTCGTTGAGTAGAGTCGGTTCTTAATCACTATCACAAAAACCACGACATATCTATTCACGTATCTTCTTAGTTTATTATTTTGTACACACTCATCGTATCCTGCCATCCAGCCTTGAAATACTTTTGGGCCTGTCACACTACAACGCTTCTCTCCAACACGCGTCAACGTGTGGCCGGTTTTGGTGAAAAGTTGGGAAGCGTTACGCATGCGTTAGGCGCGCGTCGGTACACGTCGGTACATTATTCTGGACATTGATGGTCGGCGGACAACGTCAGCACGTGTAATTGGTCGCTGAATGTTTTTAACATGTCAAAAAACGGCGATGCGCGACAACGCATATGAACGTTTCGTTTCGGACGTTACGGGAACGTTAGGCGACGTCGCGATTCGTTGGATGCGCCGGAAGAGCGTTATGCAAATGCTAGGCTGACGCCGCGTGCGGGAGGGTCGTTCGGACACGTTGCCCCAAAGTGTGGCTTTGTTGTTTTATGTCCTACCAACATCTAAGGTCATATGAAGACGTCGCGCCCAACTTTTTTATTTATTTTTCCTCACGCGTCGACACCCGTTGGCCATGCGCGAATAACGCGCCGCGCTGACGCCGATATTTTTCCCCAAACCGCCGATAAGTTGGACGTGTCTCGACGAGTAGAAGATATTTTCCGCGCTGACGGCGCGCCGGCGAGAACCGTCGTAGTGTGACAGGCCCATTAGGGACAAACTGATACCTAAGTTCCTAAATGTGGAGGCTGGAATGTATTTTATCCCTGTCCATTATACCTAACCACTCTTTGGGGGATACTTCTAACAATTTGTTTTTGTTTAGTTTTGGACGGGTGCTATTTTTTGTTAATTGCATTGAAGTAGATTTGTGAGTGGTTACTTGTATTATTAGTGACTTACCTATTTGGACTGCATGCTACAGTACTGCTTCCTTAAGTGCATACATATAACCAGTAGGGTATGAGTCTGTCCTCAAGGATATGCACACTTGACATCCATTATTAGTCCAATCGGAGCTAAAAATAGCGATAGTACATGCGCAATAGGTGCCAACCCTGAATGAATAGCTTTTGTGAGATGCGGGGGGACTGCCATAGCCTCACACATAGGCACATTCCAATTAAGGCATAGCTTAGTATTCAAGGAGGTGAAGGTCACAACAGCCACAACATTAGAGTGTCATTGCTCACGGGCACATAAGAGAGACGAGGAGGCAGATGTTAGGAAAAACATGACACTTTATTTGGGCGCCCCCCCCCCTGGCGGCAAGTACAACTTTGATCTTGTCATTGGCATATACAGGCCTCCTCGGTAGTCCTGACCGACACAAGGTCATGTGACATGATACTGGGTATGGGATGGGTATGTGATGGGAATGCAATATGTAATAATTATACAGTTCAGGATGACATAATGGACATAGGATATTACATCGACATTGGTATAAATGAAACAGGGTAATAGAACAATATGAATTTACGTTCAAACGTGATGATTTGATAACTGTTCATCTTTCAATTGATCGGGTGTCAATTGGGTCATGATTTCGTTGAATGGTATATTTTTTTTAATTATTTTATTTTATTTTTCAGGGTTTATTCATTTTTGTGTTTGATTGGCTCGGGCAATCACTCAGCAGGTGTGGGTGGGGAAAAGAAATGGCTTGTATGTGTGTTCAGTCGTGGGCTGTTTTGCATACTGACCATCGGCATTTGTGGAGCCCCTATGTCATTCATTGCTCCATAACCATTTCTGCACAACCAACATGGAATTATCTTGAGGCAAAGCTTTACATTATCAGTCAATTTGTGGATTGCTGTTAACAGCGATTTGCACCTAAACTCTTCATGTGTATATATATATTCATGTATATATATATATATGTGTGTGTATAGTATAAGGCATTTATATCACTTCATGGGTGAGCTGACTAAATGCCCATTCATCACTCAGCAGTCATGCAATGGTATTTGGGCAATTTTTATTTCCTGTATTTACACGAACAAATAGGTGTTTGTATTGTTGTCTTCTTTTATACCACAAGTAAACGAAAGTAGAGAACAAATAGTAGGTGGAAATTCAACTAGAACAAGATATAAAGGAATATTCATTAGCTTGTGAAGTCACTATAAAAGGTTTCTATCTGATAAAGTGACCGAATTGTTGTTATGGATGTAAAAACGTTCTATCTACAAAAGGCTATCATGCAGTTACACAACTGTTTCTCAACTGGTATTTTCACTGAGATATATCATAAATAATATTGTTTTATCAGCTTTGGTATCATCCAATTACACAGCTTCAGTCCTCATTATCTCGAAAGCACCGTTTTGTCAGATAGAACCTATTTATTGTAAGGTCAAGAGTTTGCAATGTTTAAACACATACTGTCCAGCATTTCAACATTCAAACCAACATTAATTTGGCATGTTTTCAGTTAAAATAGATCCAAAGTTAGCCATTAATAATAGAAGAGAGTTAGAAAGGAGTTGGAGTTGAAAGCAATCAACACAACAGGTGTGTAGTGTCACCTGCATACTTCACCAGACGTGATGGCCGAATGAGTAGAGTGCCCAATCCCCTTGATAGATCGTGGGACCCGAAGCAACGGGTTTGAACCCTTGTCGAATCAAACCAATGACTTAAAATTGGATACTTGCCACTACCGAGCCAGGTGCTTGGCATTAGCAGGATAGGGCAAGGACTGATTGGTTCAAAGTCAGGATAATGTGACTGAGTGGGTTGCTGCTGGTGGCCTGCTCTCCCCGTAGGACATCACTATAAATTTGCCATAAGTGCACACTGTCAGAAAAAAGTCAGTACCCATCCTGATATGACCTTATATGGTGCCAGGATGTAAAACCTCCAACGTCCAACAACACTTCCATACTGGTATATGCTATCCTAGCAGTCCTAATGTAGTAAGATCGTGACTGAGAACCGAACCTATTGCCCTGGGGTACAATCCGCGCACATGAGGTGATCAGTTAACCTGCTAATGAGGTACTTTTGATGCATGCCTTGAACTGTGAAGACACGTGTTGGGCTGTGCTGTCATTTATTTCATCTTCATGGACTGACTGTGAATAGACCTTTTATTAGCAAGAAGCATGCGCAATGACTCGCTACTTGCAGTAGTAGTTCTTGAATTGCTTCTACATAATGTTGCTGCACAACATCATGTCTATATTTACCCCTTGGTTTCCCTTGCAGTCATGTGTCTCCCCGGTGAAGAGATGACGAACGAAGCCTTCATCGCAGCCTCTGCTGATTCTGAAGACAATTGGAGACACAACCAGGCGGTGGCAGTCGGCCAGAACAAGTCCGAACACCGGGATCAGCAGCAGAATCGGACTTCTCCGATTTGGGCGGGAAAGAGGAGTCGAGCAGACGACATCGGGCCGACGGGAATAGGCGTCAGTCGACCCGAGGGAAAGACACTTGGTTCCGGCGGCGATCATGGGTATGGGTACCCGGTTGGCGGCCATGACAGTTGGGAAGCGGAGATGGGAAGTGACACGCGTAGTTGGAATGGAGGACGCCATAACCAGCGTGAGGTTAGTCCGATGCAGCATCATCAGCGTAACTATGGCAACTATGGATTGGGGCATTATGGGAATGACGCGGCCGGAAATGGATATGGTGAGAATAGCCATCTGGGGATAGGGATACACACAGGAAGTGGGAGTTACCATGGAAACGGTCATAGCGACTATGATGATGTCGATGATTATAGTCAGGTGAAAGATGAATTTGAATATGGGTATCAGAAAAGAGGTCGATTTAATGGGCATGATAGACATTCGAAGAACGGGCATTCTGGGTACTTTTCAGATGTTAGCGACAAGAATAACTATCTTGATACTCTTACTAAGTATAACCATGGTTACACTAATGGCAATTATGACAGATATAAGGACAGTGATTTTCAATATGGCGGCAATGGGGGAGGTGGTGTGGGTAGCAGTAATTTTAGACATAACGTTAATGAACCTCAGAATGGGGACAACAATGGAACAGTTGGGCAGGATTGGAAAACAAAAAGGGCTGACTATAATAGCTCCAATAAGGATGATAATAGCTATGATAACATTGAGAATAGCTATGATAAAACTAATTATGGCTATGATGAAATCGATTCCGGCCACGATGGTATCGATAGCCGGGATGGGTATACAGACACAAACTACCTTGCGGGACATAATAGCTACCAAGGTACCGATTATGAGAATGGTGACAAAGGTGTCCGCAATGATGATATACACAATAACTACGATGGAGAGTATAATAGCTACCATCGTGGCTATGGTGATCCATTCAGAAATAGAGTTTGGACCTTTGAGGAGCAGCAACAACGGAGAAGTCATACCAGGAGTTATCACAGAGACTCGCGCGGGTATCAGTCATGGGGAGACACACACGCGAATGGACACTCTTCAACGTTTGAGAACATGTTTGACAGTCCGCATGACGGGTACCGGAATAGCACTGCAAAACACCAGCTGAACAGGGATCGAGAGTGGCATGGGGTCCCTGAGAGTAAACACCATTGGAGCAACGACTATGGGAACTCCCATAGCAATTATGGTGATGCCCATGGACGGTACCATGGTTACGGCCACGGCAAACATATGCCTACCGGAAGTAGGAGAAATAAGTACAATGGTGCGGATGCGCACGAGCATGTGTGGAGTAGTCGGTATGTGAGCGATATCCCGGATAACCATATGAATGCTGTTGGCAATGACAACAATCAGGAGCCAGATGTGTATAGCAGGCGTTACCATGGTAACGACGACAGAGGGTTCATCGGTGGGAAGCTCCTCTACCCTGATGGCAACGGTATGTATGTGTCGTAATCATGTTAATGGTTTTTTATTTTTATTTTCAATTTACTTATATGCATTATTCCTTTAGAAATTGCAGTTACTGGTTATTCTCATTAATGTAGAGGGTGCATGATTATAATCTCCTTTACGAATGATAATGACAGTCCAGCAGTGACAGTCCTCCAGAACGTAACATCAGAATCATGGTAGAGAATCAGTCCTTCAATAATCACTAGTTCAGCAATACAATATATATTTGTACAACAATATCTGCCTGGAGAGTAGAGTATAGCCTGTCCTGGATGGTTGGCACCTAGTGATTGGAGAACTTCACACATAGTTGACTGACAGCACACACAGGCTGGTGGGACAGATAACACAAACATTGTTGGGAGTGACAGCCCCAGCCCCCACCCCAATTATGTGCCATGGCCTGTGTGCTTGCTGGGGATATCCATATATGTATGTATTACCCCTCTCGTTGCTGTGTTGCTGTGGCTCCCATAAACGTTCCTTGTACTTTGTATTATAATCGGAGAATTCTAGAGAGTGATTTACCGTTGATCGTGTTTTTTGACTGCGGAAGAATGCACTCTAAGTCACTTACATCCTGCTTTTGATTTATGAATAATACTTTTAAAAGGAAACTGAAATGTCTGCTGATATAGGATTTCTTAATATATCTAGTTAGCCAGAAAGATGACATACCTCTATAATAACAATGTGATCAGAAAGGTGGATTAAAGTAAGAACTAGACTAAAGACAAAGTAACAATTTCATCAATCTATCTCTGTGGAGTTGACAAGTGCAGACTATTGTAAAATTAAGTGTTGAGTGAGTCATTGTTGGTTGAGTTACGCCGTGTCGGCAGCATAGGCCATATTCCACGCGAGATCTGTTTATTTTTTATTCAGATCGTCGCTTTTACATGTACATTTAGCACAGTAGAGCCTTCCCGGATGGCGATCCTGCTACTCTATTAATGTATCCAGTTTGCCACACAAATGACATATCTCTATGATAACGATGTGATTAAAAAATACGAATTATTTGCGACGAAGTTGCGAGTGATAAATGGTGCTACCGATCACCGACTTCTCAAAGAGCAGGACACTCTGGTTGGTGACCAGTTGGCGATCCGTCGGCGATCTGTCGTATGATCGATTGCTAATCAGTCGGCGAGCAGTGACCGATCAGACAGGGTTGGTCCCCGGCTGGTCGCAGACTGGTTGGCGATTAAAATGCCTTCCCACTCACTTTGCAACTAATCTGGGACCAGTCTGGGACTGACCGACAATTGATTGCCATCGGATCGCCAAATGATCGGTGACATATGACAATGACTGGATACCTCCTGCCAACCATTCATGTTGCCAGGATATCTTTGCTACAACACCTGGAACCTCCTCATGACCATATTGGTCGCCAGGATGGTGGTAACCAGTGAGGACCAAGTAGATACCTTTGAGCGACCACTTGCGACCTGCTGTGACCACCCAAATGTTTTTGGTCGCAAGTGTCCTCCAGGAGGTTGGAGGCAATTGGTGACTGGAGTTTAATGTTTACTGGTTGAAAAGGAGAGATTGGGAATCTATTTTGACAATCAATTTGGGAGAAGTAAAGTTGTTCATCTCCCCCAAAAAGCCTTTGATTCTTACTAAAATAAAAGGAAATTGTGATCTCACTATAAAAGGTTTTATCTGACAAAATGGTGCTTTCGAGATAATGAGGACTGAAGCTATGTAACTGCATGACATTGATAGCAAAGCTGATAAAAACAATATTATTTTTAATATATCTCAGTGAAAAATACCAGTTGAGAAACAGTTGTGTAACTGCATGATATCCTTTTGTAGATAGAACATTTATACATCCATGACACCAATTTGGGCACTTTGTCAGCTAGAACCTTTTTATAGTAAGGTCACAATATCCTGCGAACCACTCATTCCCACTTGTTTTAAAATAAAATAGTCATATTTGTATGTCAACATACACCAAAATGCACTATTTTTTATCACTTTTTGTTCAACATTATTTGCCGATCCCCCACCCCGTCCCCCCGTCCCCCCACCACCACACGCCACTCGGAACCTGATGGTATGATGGGGGGGGGGGCACTCCACCTCCTGCACCTTCCCCTTTTTCCCCACGTTATTTCTCCCTCTTTACATTGTGTGTATTGAAGAGTGATATCTATCCAACCTCATACATTCCTATCTAATTGTCACCTTTCCACATTGCCTCCCCTCCGCTATCCCACGCCACCCTCCACCAGGTTGTACCCGCCCGGGGGACGTGGTGTGTGACGCGGCCGCCGCGACCCAGTTCACCAACTGTCAATTCGCGCGGTGCATCCTGGCCTCGGAGAGCGTCAGCCTGTGGGGACGGCCTTCATTGACGGTGAGCCGGAAGTCGTGCCCGGCCAACACCGGCGTAGTCACCCGGTTCTGCAACCAGTACGCGAAGATTCTGGAGGCAGTCGGCTACACCAGAGGGCAGCACACGATGGGTGAGCGGTCAGACGCAGATGATGGCGCCACCTGGTACAAGAACCGCTACGTGATCGTGAAGGACCCGTGCATACTGTTCAGGGCCGAGTGTAAGTGTTTGTTTTGTTGTTGTTTAACGGCTTAGCAACATATGAGGTCATGTCAGTACGGGAATGTATGTGAGCTGGTGGGTTGTGTGCGATTAGAACATTAATAACACTGCAGCTGCTGGTTTAAGTAAGTAATTTAGAGTGGAGTAGTTTAATTGTTATGTTGCGTATTCCGATGCTTTATAATTGCTACCACTTTCTAAGATATATATACACTATAACCCCGTTAAACCAAGCTCGGTTAAACAAAACGATCGGTTAACCCACACTTTTTTCGGCGGCCCGGCAAAATACTACCATTTATCATATAAAAACGTTGGTTAAACTGGCAGGTGGTTATAAGGTCATCTGATACCCCACTGACTTTTTTGTATGATAAATGGTAGTAGTTTGCCAGGCTGCTGAAAAAAAGTTAGGATTAATCGATCGTTTGGTTTAACGGAACTTGCTTTAACGGGGATATACTCTAGATACATGAAAAACAATAATCAAAGTTCCCACATACATTGTATATTACATGTGCAATACACGCTTACTCAAAGTCAAAGTCAAAGCCAAAGCTCGGTTAAACCAATGATCGGTTAATCCAAACAAATTTATAGCATTCCTTCAAGTTTGGTTTAACGGGGTTATACTGTATTATGTTATTTGTTATAGCCTGCATTATATTAGGTGGAAGTAACCTTGATTTAAAATAGCTAACTTGGGAGGTATTTGAAGGGTAAACAACTAGCATTCATGTTGGCATTCTTGCCAAAACTCTGTCCCCATAGTCTTCAATAGTAACATGTTGAATTAAAGTGACTAGTATGTATGCCCTTCTACATAGTACCACACCATTAATAGCTGCACTGGTATCTACTTTGCGTATTTAGGGTCAAATCTAGATAAGTATTTGCTTTGGAAAATGTGATGTTTTTTATCGGACGAGGTAATAAGCCACTACAAAGATGAAATAGTTTAGTAGATTTGGTGACGGTATGCCACTGATGAATGGTATTGTTTCTTGGGGTATTTTTCGCGGTTTATCCTTGTCTTATTTTTATTTTTATTGGGTGTGTGTTCTTTCGGTAAATGGATTTTGTTCATATGAATAGGCCATTTCTCAGTGGTATAGCAGTAGTCTTCCTGCTATTGGATATGTGAAGAGTTGAGGTGCCAAACCACGTAAACGGCATTCCAAAAATGGAGTTTAAATACAAGGTTTTACCTGAAACACTTTTTAAAGGTCAGTAATTCCAGCAATGAACAAAAGAGTAGGAATATAACAACAACACTTGAAGGTTTAATTCCAATGTTTGTCTCCATTTTTGAATTGGCATTTACATGGTTTTGCGCCTGAAATCTTCAAATATACTATGTCAGCTTCCTGTTGACAGTTATTTATTTATCGTAATTCAGTTTTAAAGATACCTCCACTACACAAGGTATCTTACTTATATTGATATAATGTACATTATTAATTTGTTTAAATAGTCGTTCAGGAATTGTCACGGTTTGTGTTCCTAGTTCAATGTGTGGTTAATTATAATTGTTTAGTAATTAGATATAATAGGACGGGTATATCCATGTGGGTTTTTGGTATTTCAAAATTAGCAACTCATCAACTAATACTATTGGCTGATGCATTTACTGTTTTCCAGCCCCCCCCCCCCCCCCCCCCCAATAGGCGATGTTTACCTTTTGTGCTGGGGGGGGGGGGGCGGGGTGGTCGTTAAGCAAACAGATATTCAAGCCAGTCAATGCCGAGTAACACCGGTTCTCAAATCGAACACCACAAGTGGAGTTGACAAAAACAAGTGCCATGTGCAAAACGACATCACCCCAGTAACCCACCTCTTGGGTAGGGTTTGCTAGGAATGATGACATCACAATTGTGCTGGTAGCATGCTGCAGGATAATAGCTACCAGTACCAGGCCTACATGTTTTGGTGGTAATAACACAGATTAATGAAATGGAAATATAACTAAACTATGCAATCATAAAATACTTTAAATCCTATTTTGCCATAGTTATATCGGTTATTCAATAAATAAAACAAGTTTTGGATTAAACCAAGATTTGTTCCACCCCGAGCATGGAGAAGCGTATTCGATTATTCGACCCGAGTCTGTAGGATGTGCGCATGCGCCAAAAGTGGCTTGGGGGCCCTGAGTTGATTAATGGATTACGCCCATAGTTTCCTTTTTTTCCATACAGGTAGCGGCGTTTTGGACACGGCCGCCGCTCCCATCATCGCAGCGCCCTTAGTTACAGGAACGAGCGCCGCAGCTGTCGTCGTGCAAACAATCGAGGTGCAAGGCAGCGCCCTCGCGACGCTGATGTCAGACACAGCGGTGTCACGTGCTGCCGGTAGTGCGCAGGTGCAGCTGTCGGTTTCCTCCGGCTCGCTGCTGCCAGAGCAGCCGCAGCCGCAGCAGATGCCGTCACGGCCACAGCAGCTGTCGCAGCCGTCGGTGCAACTGTCGACGCGGTCAGAGCAGCTGTCGCCGCAGCAGATGGAACCGGCCCGGCCGGCCGTGGAGGGGAACACCGGCGACCCCCTGGGAAGCGCCGTGAAGAGTGTCGTCGACAGGAGGCAGGACTTCAACTCAGTGGAGGGAACCCTCTCCGAACAGTATGATGCAGCGACGTTGCTAAGAGCACTGAAAAGACTCATGGCGCTGTCAAGGACAAAGTAGTCTGCTCGTTGGTAGCTCGCTGGGTGTTGACTGTCCCGGTCATGTGACCGGATGTAATACAGGAGTGTTGGTATGACGAGGTAATCTAGACCGGAGGGGATGGCCGAATGAGTTAGAGCGCCCCAGTCTCCCCTGCTGGTAGATCATGGGGTTGTGGGTTCGAACCCTGGTCGAGTAAAACCAATGACTTAAAAATTGATAACTTCATAGCCAGGCGCTTGGCATTATTATGATAGGGCATGGACCGGTTGGCTCAGTGTCAGGATAATGTGATTGAGTGGGATATCAGGTCATGGTGCTGGCGGCCTGGTTTCCCAGAGGAACAGCACTATAAACTTGCCATGAGTGTGCACTGTCACAAGTTGGTACCCATCCTGATATGACCTTAGATGTTGCTAGGATGTAAAACAACAACAAACAAAGAACAAACAGAACCAGTAAAATGCAGTGAAAGTCGTCTGCGCGGCGGTAGCGCGTCGGGTGTAAACTGTCTCAGTTATGGATCCGGGATGACCGGATGTAACAAATGATTATTGGCAGGACTTTGTAATCTAAAACCATGAGAACTATTTCAATAAAACTCAATGAAAGTCATCTGCTGAGCGATACTGGGTGGAGCGACTGTGGTGCCCCCTCAGGTGTCTCAGGGTGTCTGTATGTAATACAGGACTGTCAGCAGGACTTGGTAATCTAGACCCAGCAACACTCACTGAAAGTCATCTGTCAGTGATAGCATGTGGGGGCAAATGTCCTGCTTCTTCATGGATCCAGGTTTAGCGGATGCCATATTTGTAATCTAGAACCATTAACACCCAGTGAAAGTCGTCTGCTCAGTGATAGCACGCGGTGTCATGTGTCATAGTTATGGTTCCATGTGACTGGAAGGAATACCGGACTGTCCACAGGACTTGCTGATTTAGAACCACTAACAGTGTAACACGCAGTGGAAGTATATAAATATATATATATATGTGATATAATCTATTATATGAATATAAATTGGCGGAGGCTTATATCTTATAATCATTATTATTATTTATTATTTGTACGACTGAATAATTTCTTCTTCTCTGCATGTTATGTTTATTTGCTGCGGGCCAGCACCCTTCCTTTGCTGCTGCCACCCTCACTGCCGAGTCCAGGCACTATAGCTGGTCATCTGTGCCAGGACACACATCCAATTTTTAGTTTTAGTTTTGTATAGGTAGGGCATTTATTGCTCGGCCAGGAGCCTCATCAATAAATTAGGCTGTTCACCAACTTCCGTCTCAGCTTCCTCTTTTGCTACGTAGGCTGACTTTATACATATATATATGTATATGTATATATATGGGCAGATGTACTGTGTGTAGTTTGGATACAGACCAGAAATTATGATACGTACGGTACAGTAGTTCCTGTTTTCAAGATACAACTCCACTTTCAGAGCAATATTTTCTGTCATATCAAATTAAATTAACACAATTTGTACGTTGGAAACTCGTCCCGACATGTCCGAGATTCGGGAAAAGTGTGTGCAGCTTGGATATAAACCAGCAATTAGGATAGCATGTGGTTCGGATCGAGTAGTTGCTGTCTTGAACTTTGATACAAATCTCCTTTCAGAGCAACGTTTGGCAATATCGGATTGAGTATCAGATGAAATGAAGACAGTGTTTACCCTGAAAACTCGTCTGCTATGTGGCATAATGGTTGCTAGAAACAACGAAGTTCCTGTTTGTTCTGTTAAATTGACTCGAATAAAGTATCACCTATTATATCTAACTTCAAAGACAATATAAGTTTCAAGATAGCAGGAGCTGACATGCATATATATATATTGAAGCTTACTGTACAGTATTGTAATTATGGATGTCCCCGCTATGTGTCAGCACTACATTAAGTAGTTGTCGCTGATGTACTCAAGGTGGCGCCACCGCTACGCTCTATACCACTGCCGCGGCCTGTGGATGGCGTTTGCCAGAAAACTACGCTAGATGGCGAGACTGCGCAACAAAACAGGAACTGACCCAATCACTTGAAGAATAGCAACCCGGGTTGCCTCTGAATCTATACTCTTTCCTATGTATGTTAATACAAATACTAGGTTATTTATCGAGACTTGTTTATATTTAGAAGAACTTGACTGGGCAGTTTTTGTGTTTCATTCAGGCAACAGGGTATCATAAATACACGTCAGATATTCAAACTCGGCAGGACTCTAATTCATTGTAATGTGTTCTGAGATTCCAGGGGCGTCATCGAGACTTGTTTATATTTAGAAAAACTTGACTGGGCAGTTTTTGTGTTTCATTCAGGCAACAGGGTATCATAATACACGTCAGATATTCAAACTCGGCAGGACTCTAATTCATTGTAATGTGTTCTGAGATTCCAGGGGCGTCATCGATTAATCAACTCGAGTCACCGGAGCCACGTCTTGATGCATGCACACATCCTACAGACTCGGGTTGATTAATCGAATAAGTTTCTCCACGCTCGGGTGGAAAAAATGGTGGCTTATTCCCAAACCTTTTTTAAAAATGTGTTTAAAACCGATATAGCTACAGCAAAATAGGATTTAAAGTATTTTATGATGGCATAGTTTAGTTATATTTCCATTTAATTAATCTAGGTTATCAAAAAAGACACCATGTATGACTGGTACCGGTAGCTGTTATCCTGCAGGATGGAACAAGCACAAATGTGACATCATCGCTCCTAGCCACCCCAGTCAAGAGGTGGGTTACTGGGGTCGGGTCGTTTTGAACATGGCCCATGTATTTGTCAACTCCACTCGCGGTGTTCGATTTGAAATTCTGATAACTCCGGTCATCCGAGTTGCCAGGGTCGTGTTAATCGATTATGCCCCAAGTGTTTGACTACACACTGGTTCCCCAGCTATTGTTGTACAGAATATGTTCAATCAAGAACAACCTTCGAAAGATGTGTAGCAACCAGTGGCCATAACGTATGTGACTTCCAATATTGCACTGTTGCTTTCAGTCACTAGATCAGGTTGGAGAGATTACCTCGTTCGGGCTATGGTGGTAAATGTACCTAATTTGAGTACCGGTTCAATTTCCAAGGTCGAATTTCATATAGGATTAAGGTGCAGGTTCACAAATATGGTTGTCGAACACTGAGTTTTAGGAGGTTTTCATATTGGAATACTTCAATAGAAAGCAAAATATTATATCGAATTTCCTGAATATTCGTAGGCCATTTAGTTGGGACCGGATTGAGTAAATTAACAGTGAATATTAGGAAATAATTCAGGAGTTACAACACATGTCTACAGGACAGAACTGCCCATGACAGTACTGTATTGGTATAGCCATTAATCCCAAACAATAGAGGTACCTCCAGTCAACCATGGGGGTATATGCTGGTCTGTGGCCTACTCATATACTTCCACTTGCCATTGGGGGAGGTCCTGTGGGGACTGTTGTACATCACTTAGATATCATTTTTGCATACCAATATATATATATATATGCATAATAAATAATTCACTGTGATTATGCAACTGATGCATAATCACCACAAATATGGCTTGTCTTGCTGGTACAACATTAAGAAAAACCTACCTTAAATATTATTGTATTTGATTAATTCTATTGTTGTTTATCACTTATTTCTATTCATATTATTCAAGGGAAGACCGGTGCCGGAAGGCCTGGGGATGGGAGGCCAGTAAGCTCTGCTCATAAATAACACTGTAATTATGCATCTGATGCATAATCCTCACGAATATGGCATTTCTTGCTGGTACAGCAACAGTACCATTAAACGTACCTTGTGTATTATTGCATTTATTTTATCGTTGGTTATCACATTTTATTTATATTATTTGAATTGAGGCCTGGTGCCAGGAGTCTCGGCACTGGGAGGCCAGGAACTCTGGTGCCGGGAAACCGGGATTCCTTGTGCTGATAGGCTGCCATCTCCTCCCACCCCAAACCCAAACCCTGTATGCCTATTATAAATGCTATACATATCCCTATACCTACCTATACATACACATACACATTCATATACATTCATATACACCAGACGGGATGGCCGAATGAGTTAGAGCGTCCGTCTCCAGTGCTGGTAGATCGTGGGGTCGTGGGTTCGAGTCCCGGTCAAGTCAAACCAATGACTTTAAAATTGATACTTGGTGCTTCCTAGCCAGGCGCTCGGCATTATTAGGATAGGGCAAGGACTGGTGTGCTCAGTGTCAGGATAATGTGACTGAGTGGGATACCAGGTCATGGTGCCGGTGGCCTGGTTTCCCAGTGGGACAGCACTATAAAGTTGCCATGAGTGCGCACTGTCACAAGTTGGTACCCGTCCTGATATGACCTTAGATGTTGCTAGGAAGTAAAACAACAACAAACAAACAAACATTCATATACATACATACATACATATACATACATGTACATACATGTACATACACACATATGCATAGATATACATACATAAACATACATATATACATACATATATACACACATATATACACACTTATGCATACATATACATACATATACATACATATAAAATAGAGGAGAGTGATCTCAGATTAACGTCTGCCATATGGAGGCATTTGTACAAACTACTGTATGACCAACATTTTGATGTATGTTAGTATCGTAGAATTCATACTATTACTTATATCCTATTCACATCTATTTGTATATCTACCTACTATGAACCAAATTATGTAACTACCATAGTAATGAGTCTGAAATAAAGAATTGAATGAATGAATATACATATACATACATATACATACATATACATACATATACATACATATACATACACATACATACACATACAATTATCTTATGCATAAACCCCACAAATATGGCATTTCTTGCTGGTACAGCAACATTAATGAAAACTTACCCTGTATATTATCGCATTTATATTTCATTTATTTTATTGTTGGTTATCCCATTTTATTTGTATTTATATTATCTGAATTGAGGCCTAGTGCCAGAAGTCTCTGCGCCGGGAGGCCGGGAACCCTGGTGCCCAAATCGAGATCATTATCTGGCCGTCAGCTTGTGTTTGTTTGCATTCTCCCCCACTTCACCAACTCTGTGCCAATGTATATACAGACTGCACAGTGGAACTGAATCCACTAACGCCTCCAATTAATTCCTACTGGTGCAGTTTTCGCTCAGATTTAAGGTTGTCATTCACCCCTACTCAGGGTAGAGGTGAGTTTGTTTAAATGTGTTAAGCCACCCTTAATCAGATTCCTGGGTGTTACGGGAGGGGCTAAGATGACTGCAGTAATCCAGAACATTGATGCAATGTGCCGGCAGGGTTGCTCTTGAGTATGCCTTCATCCCACTCCACTCCCCCCTCCACTACCACCATACCATTGATTGCTATGCCAGAAGAGAGCTATTGCTCAACAAGGAGATAGTCCGGTCCCAGAGGAAACCTGTTAGAGAAAGTTTGACCAGAGGTGATGGCCGAATTAGTTGAGCGTCCTCCTCCTGTGTTGGAGGAGGACGCTCACATCATTTCTCGCCGTGAATATGGCCTATGCTGCCTACACGGCATAAAGCAACCACCAATCAATCAATCAGTATATCCTGTGTTGGTAGATCGTGGCATTGCAACTCATGGCCGAATCAAACCAATGATTTCAACATTGACACTTGGCGCCACCTAGCTTGGCACTTGCCACTATTAGGATAGGGCAAGAAGCAGTGGAATGAGGAAGACCAATAATCCATGATTGAAATTTCCCCTCCGTAAAAATAGGGTATTTGCCAATGCAGGTTGTAAAAATATACGGATTTCCGGTTAAGAATGATATATTGGCAGAGAGCATTATTATTCTTGGGCGACGGAGTGGGGACAAGGTTATGTAAACTAAAAGTGATAGTATCCCACTCCAATTGTACATGCTAATAAGTGGTGAAAAATATATGTTATGTGAGATTACTGAAGAGATGTTCCTAAAAAAGAGACAGTACAGTATTATTGAAATGTTTCTCTATGTATTCATAAAGAATGCAATTGGAGAAAAAGGACATTTTTAATATATATATATATATATATATATGTAACTGTATACAACTACCTGTTCACCCATGACCCATGGGAGGGCCCACCTTCAGCCTCATTTGCATATTCACTCAGGGCACCACCTGCAGCTGAGGTGAGTGACAGCCACTGGGGGGTGGCTGCCACTCCGGCTGTGGGGCCGCCTGATTGGCTGACTGGGGGACTGCCCAGTCTCCTACTCTACCCTGGTTCTCTGACCACACTAGTCTCATTCTGAGAGTCATTAATTATTCAAGATTCTGCTTCAGACACACTGAAGAGATGACTCTACTCCTGGCTCTTGAGTGAGACACACCTAGTCTTGAGCAGGAACCCCAGATACTCTGTGTGATGCTATCTAAATTCACATATTCAAATTGAGGTGTACACAGCCATGGGACTCCTGTCCCATGGGCTGTAGGCACTGGTTTCATACAGGCTAAAATAGTAATGGGATACTGTGTGGACAGAAGGTAAGGAGTGTGGAGGATAGGTCACTGGTAGGTGGACAGGAGTTGACGCCAATAATGCACAACTTCTCCACTGTTTATCTGGTGAGAGAGCTACTATTTGCAGATGACAGTGCACTGGTTGCCCACTCTGCTGAAGAGACCCAGAAAATAGTGGACGCTTTCTCCGATGCATCAAAGAAGTTTGGTCTGAAAATTAACATCAAGAAGACGGAGGTGCTGTACCAACCCAACTCTACAAGAACCCGAGAGGAGGAGATCATGGTTGGCGGAAATAAGCTGAACTCTGTTCTGGAATTCACTTTTCTCGGAAGCACTATATCAAGTGATGGACGCATTGATGCTGAGATACAGAGGAGGATGGCCAAAGCTAGCGCATCTTTCGGCCGACTACGCCAGAGACTCTGGAACAACCACCATGTGTCCATTTGCGTCAAAGGTAAGATCTACCGCGCAATTGTGCTATCCACCCTACTTTACGGAGCCGAGGCCTGGACAGTGTACAGATGGCAGGTGAAAAAGCTGCATGCCTTCATGATGCGACATCTGCGTTCAATCATGAGGCTAACCTGGAAGGACCAAGTGATGTAATCATATATCATATCCACGGTGCTCCGGTTACATCTGAAGCAACACTGTGACTCCAGAACTACATCAGGTGTTATGTGAATAGATAGTATGTTGAGTAGGATCCTGGTGAAGATCTTGCCTGCTATGGAAAGAAGAGAGATTCCTCTATAGTTACCTCAGTCTGTTCGATCACCTCTCTTATTGATGATTACAATGCTGGCATCCTTCCATGCTTGGGGTACAGAACCCTCCTCCCAGGCATTGGTGATTAGTTGGTGCAGTCTGTTGAACAGATTGTCTCCTCCGTTCTTCCATACTTCAGCAGGAATTCCATCACCCCCAGGTGCTTTGCCATCTTTCAGGCTGGCGATTGCTCTAGCCATCTCATCCATGGTTGGAATCTCATTGAGGCATGTTTTGGTAATGCGCTGCTGGATGTTGTCCAGAGCTTTGTGATCTATGTCACCAGGGACGTTGAGTAGCTTCTGGAAGTGTTCACTCCATCTTGCCACAACTCTCTTGCTGTCAGAAAAGGTCTCCATTCCATCTGTTGATTTCAGGTGAACAGGTCCCTTCTTCACGGGTCCCCACACTTCCTTCAGTCCGCTGTAGAAGCCCTTCATGTTGTTTCTGTCTGCAGCTCTCTGCAGCTCCTCTGCCTTCATTTCCCACCAGTCTGACTTCAATGCATGGGTGCATTTTTGTAGCAATCTGCAGGCATCTTTGTATGCTGCAGTGGTGGATCTAGTGTTCCTGGTCTACAACACTCTCTGGTGGGCTTGGTCTCTTCTGCTCATAAGATTCTGTAGCTCCTGATTGTTGGGGTCGAACCAGTCCTGATGTTTTCTGTCTGGCTTGCCGAGATATGTTTTAGCTGTGTTGTATACAACCTGCTGCAAAGCTGCCCATTCCTCGTCTGGTGTTGGGCTTTCCTTCTCCTCCCATTGTGCGAGAGCGCTGTCCATCTCCCGCTCGAAGCTCTCCCTGTGACTGATGGTACTTAATTTTGCTGTGTTGAGCTTTGTCGGTTTATTTGTCACTTGCCTGGTGTGCTTTTGTCGTATTCTGAATGCCACTTTTGACCTTAGCATCTGGTGATCGGTCCAACAGTTAGCTCCACGCATGGCTCGAGTACTGTGGAATGTCTATCTTATCCTGGCACCTTGTGATGATGAAGTCGATCATATGCCAGTGTCTGGAATGAGGATGCATCCAAGTGGTCTTGCGTTCATCCTTCTGCTTGAACATGGTGTTTGTCACTATCAGTTCGAACTCAGAGCACAAAGCGAGTAGGAGCTGGCCATTGGAGTTGCATTTCCCGATTCCATGTTTGCCCATGACCAAGGGCCACTTGTCATTGTCTCTTCCTATCCTTGCACTGAAGTCTCCTATCAGCAGTAGCTTATCAGTGCGAGGGATGTCACTGAGCATACTTGCCAGCTGCTTGTAGAAGGCCTCCTTGTTATCATCTGTGTTTGTCATTTTTGGAGCATACACACTGATAATTGTAGCAAAGTCGTCCTTGCTCAAAGGTAGTCTCATCGTCATGATTCTGTCACTTATTGGCCGTGGCATTTCTGTCAGCTTTGTGACAATGTCCTTTCTGATAGCAAAGCCCACTCCAGCTCCTTCTCTCTCCTTCGGGTTTGCCACTCCAGAAGAAAGAGTATTCCAGGTCATTGAGACTACCAGACTCTGAGAACCTTGTTTTGCATAGGGCGGCAATGTCGATGTTGTATTTTGGTAGTTCCATTGCTACTAGTGCCGTCCGTCTTTCTGGTCGGTCAGCTGCTTCTCGGTCGAGGAGAGTCCTGACCTTCCATTGAGCAATTGTCAGTAGTTGTGTTCTGTTGCGTTGTGTTCCTCCTAGCTGATTTTCCACTGTCGACGGAAGATGAGCTCGAGCAGCTGGGTCCTTGGTAACCCGGGTGACGACCGAGCCGGTATGGTGTTTTGTGCGGTTGTACATTTCATGAAAGCTGCCTGCAAAAGTGTTGAAGTGCTGCTGGCTTTTGCCAGTTACCAGCAGCACTCTCTCGGGGAGCAAATAGAGGTTTCACGCCGGCAAGAACATGTCAAGACAGGCGCAAAACTATTTGTACCTGCAGTGGCTGGTCGGGAGATGTTGGGAGTTCCATACATCAACCGCCCTTAATGCTGCCACACTGACATGGTTTTCTGCTTAGGGTTTGCTCCCTTAGCCTTCAGTTCTGTCAAGAAGCTGTACCACAAGGCAGTGGTCTACAACTCTGCAAGGCAGGGGTGTCAAACTCCCTGAGGTATTGCTATACCTGCAATACCTGCATACCATACTACCTGCAATACCTGCATACCATAAATTATATAGTACATATATATGGGACTATTATAAATATAATTGTATGTATATATACACATATACATATATATATATATATACATATATATATATATATATATTTGTATGTAATAGTCCCAAGGTTGATGCATCGTTCTGCCCGTAGCCATATCATGGCCCGCCATCCGGACACTGGGACCACCACCGTCCTGCTTAATTGTCCAGGCCATTTTAAATTAAATTCCACACAGTGGCGCAGATGGCTTATCTTTACGGTGTGCTGATGAAACTCGATGGGTATCGGTACTGGATGTACGGACATTTCGGTCCCGATGCAAGGCCTGCTCCCTAAGGCCTGATGATCATCTGTGACCTCATACACCAGGGTCGCCATCCATATTGAACCCCAAACTATGTGATGTATATTTCCTTAGCACAACATAAACAAGTAACTATATAAGCCTATCGAAATATATATGCGTAGCCCGATTAAAACATCATATTTTCAAAACCAAAATAAGTATCTAGATTTGATTTTACATATGTAATTTAGATCCTGATGCACTTATTAAACCTTTATCGTAATATAGAAGGGAATACTGAGGACAGTTAATAGAACATGTTACTGCAGAAGCCTATCGTGGATTTTGGCTAACAGAAATGAACTGTTAAATGGAGAGGAAGGGTGGAGTGAGAAATGGGAAGTGTGTGTGTGTGGGGGGGGGGGGGTGGACAGGGAAGTCGGGGAATGGAATGAAGAAGGGTTTGAGCAGTGACAGTGAGGGAATTGGGAAAGGGAGGCAACAGGATCGAGCATGAAGGGGAAAGAACCACCCGCCCGACCCAGATTTGTATTTCAAAAGGACGATCACCAACTTCTTATTTTATTTATCCTTATATGTGTATCACGTCAAAGACCGGCGCAACAAAGCTAATGCCGTCGCACGACACCAGGTGTCGCGCGTGCTGGCATGCACCAAGCAGCGTCCGCTGGCGGATTACAAGCATTCCGGGATTACTTCCGGTAGTCTCAGACCTGCGCATGCGTGTTCAACCTTTAGAAGGTTGTCAATAACTCCCCCCACTCCACCCCCACACACACCCCCACCCCACTCCCACCACCCAAAAATCAGACAGGCGTGAACAATATGTGAAAAGGGGCGAGTTGGCCAATGTGCACCACCTTTTTTTTTTTTTTTTTTTTTTTATTGAGGCTGTATTTATACTGTCCATAGCATATAAGCCTGGGTATTCAGGCTTGTTTTCAATGCTGGCCAGCTGTAGTGTTGGTGTTGTCTTATCACACAGTAGCTGCTGATAAGGTATTTGATTGCCTGTATTTCAGTAGCAGATAGATAGTTGGTTGGTCTGGTTAGTACTATAGTAGTCTATGTTAATTTTTTTGGATTTTCTTGGCATATATGTGCTTTATTTTTTCTACTCTTATTTCTAGACTAGCCTACTCCTATTTACATATCATAGGCTTGTACGCAGCTGTGAGGTGTGTTATCTGGGTGCTTTTGGTATGGTTACCTTCCATTGGGCGTCTCGCTGGTGGGCCGTGACATGTATCACCTGCCCTTTTGCGGTGCAGCTTAGTTGGGGGTTCCTAGCCTTATTTTGCACAGATATTTTTTGTATGTTTTTAGATCAGTTTCCGGAAGTGAGGCAATCGCGTGTAGGTGCAGGTGTGACACCAGGTTTACACCTGGTTCCCCACCCACCCACTGTGATTCTATAGATGGATGGATGTATGTTGGAGTTTTACGTCCTGGCAACATATAAGGTCACATGAGGACGGGTACCGACTTGTGACAGTGCACACTCATGGTGACTTTATAGTGCTGTCCCAGCAGGAGAGTAGGCTGCCAGCACCATGACCTGATATCCCACTCAGTCACATTATCCTGACACTGAGCCAACCAGTCCTAGCCCTATCTGAATAATGCTGAGCACCTGGCTAGGAAGTGATAAATATAAACTTTGTATGTCATTAATTTGACTCGACCAGGAATTGAATTCATGATCTCCTGCACAGGAGGAGGCTTGCGCTCAATCGATTCGGCCAGCGCTTCCACTTGATTCCCTTCAAGCCACAAAGACTATTTTATAATACCCTCAACAATGGCTGCCAACATTTCAGAATAGGAAAGCGGAATATGTGTCATGTGAATTGTGAGTTGGGTGAATCGCAACATAATGCGGGCATATCAGATGTTCACTTGGAATGTCTTGCCTAGAGCTCCTTGTGGTTAGGACGGTAGTCCCTTAATGACAGAAGCCTGGGTTTGATGCCCGCTCTAGTAGTTATGTCTATCTTCATTTGCTGAAATAACCTCAATTGTGTATGCGTATAAGCATTTAGTCAGCCACATATGCATATCCCTGTATGTACACACATATTGATTGATGGTTGATTCATGGTTTGTTGGGTTTTTTTAAAACTAAATATATTTTATTCAGTGAAGAATTTCTTTTTTCAGCACCAGAGCACTGGTCTTCCGGCTGTTCATTACAATTTATTGGTACATAAATGACAATATCAGTTGCAATAATAACCACATGAAAATCCTGTTCGATAATAGAAGCATAATATAAATGGACTATTAGTTGTAATAGTAACTGCATACAATTCCAGCTCAACACATGTATTATGCACTCGGTGAGTGTCCATCACATGGTATTGCATGATTCTAGAATTGCCTTTGAATACTTCTTTCTTCCTTTGTCTTTCTCTCATAATTTTTTCAAAAGATATAAGATATCTCCAATACACATATATATATATTATATTGTAAATATGCAAATCAGTAGATCCAATCACCGACACCAAATGCGAGAAACCTGCCCATTTTTTAATCCCATCACAAGTGTTCCATGTTGTGTGGCCCAATGATGGGATTGGTGTCTCAGATTGCATTGGGGACTTACATCAGGCAGGTTTTATGTCAATTTCCAGGAAAATGTTTGGTAAGAGGTTTTGAAAGAAGGTGTAGTAGGGGTAGGGTAGGGGTGGGGTAGGGAATCAGCATGCAGGGCCGTGTAGTGCATTTGAAAACATTTATACATATATATGTCGTCCGCACAGGTCATATTCACAGCAATAATTGTTTCTATATTTAATCAGCCATCGAAATTACATATAAAAACATACAATCACTTATGTGAGACTAGACACACGCATTTACAAAGCTCACAATCATGCAATGTGTGGTCAAAGTAAACGCAAGTCTAGATAAACGTCAAAGGTTTTATTATTAGTAATTCACAGAATGATTGAATAACCTATATGAGGTGGTACATACCATCTGTCCTCACATATAACAAAGCTGTGTATTTTACACACATATGTAGATGAGTGTGGAAAAGTGCAGGTTTTCTTAATATTTCAGAGCACATGCAAAATGACATAAAAGAAGGCAGAGAATCGCAATGATTGCGCAAAAATCGTAATGGTTGGCAGCTCTACAATAAAAAAGCTTAATCCATTCACAACTCCACCTATCGGGTTTTCAGTGCAGTAGTTGTAGCTAAGATCTGGTCACGTGATTTCAACATGCATTCCTTAATGCCAATTGTATTGCACTTAGAACTTCTAAGAACAGCCATGCAATAAAGTTGGTCCTGAATACATTTCACCAACTAGAGTTCAAATAAACTACGGCACCAGGCAGGCAAGAAAGATATGGCGGGAATTACATATACATATCTTTTAAATTACCTTTCACATAGCATTACTAGCAACACAGAGACTTATGGCTTGAGATGAATCTCTGATGCGACATAAAATAAGCCACTCCTGCAGTGAAGCCCTAGTGCTTCATTTGACATCCAAACTTTTTACTGCGTCTTCGAGCCAGACCCGCACTTCCCAACCCAATCAGCATCCATCTTTCGCACACACGCGACTGCATCGTAAATTTCTTCAAAAGCATTTGCATGAATTGCGCACTATCTGGTAACTATTACCCGGTAGACACATCAGTCATCCAGCATCCAGACATCTTCGCAAACAGTCATGAGCTGTGTGGGATTAGAACCCACAATTCTGCCATTTGGCTCCCCGACACTGGCGGTCGTCTTCGGTCTCCTGCATGCTTTCTTTCGTGGAATTGTTGGAGTTTTGAGTGGTGATTCATTCTTGCGCTTAGAGGCAGCTTTCCGTGTGCTCGGCATCGCTGTATGTAGCTATCTCCGCGCTGGTCGAGCCTCAAACACCCGACACCGTGTCGATATGTGTTGACTGGTTCAGCTAGTAGGGTACAATGATTCAAATGAAATGTTATGACTTAATTAGGTCAGCTAGGCATCCAGGTTAAGCGTGGCGGCTGCAGGAACAGTTCCGAAAGTGTATCAGCAATTCGCTAGTCGGCACCATAATCGGCCGATGTGATATATACATAATAGTATATGCGTGACCCTCCAGGTTGGGTAGGGGCTCAGTACAGAGCCAAGGCTAATTAAGTCGAGCGAATAGATATTATTGAATATATAGCTGCTGACCCCATGTGTAAATTACCATTGTTGTGGCCAACATAAACAATGCACTCCCAGAATTAAGTGCATGGAAATGCAGTTAATTTTATATCTGATGGCTTGTTCAGTTACAGCTTATTTTTTCCGACGAGGTCCTCTCAAAACGCAAGGTTAATTAGCCACATCCAGGCACTTCTAGGAATATCAAGGCGTATTATGCATGGTAGCAAACTTTTAAACTTTGAGTCCATGCTCAGAGGGGCAAACTTATCCATATATGAGGCACCGTTTCATCTTGCCTTAAATTGAAACAAGCTACTAGTAATACTACGTGATTCTCTAATCTTTTTGTTTTAATCAATTATATCCCCCATGTCAGGATGACCGATTTTCTCTCTCTCATTTTGTTTGTTTGTTTGCTGTTGAAGATATTCCATGGTACAGTATAACCCCGTTAAAGCAAACTTGAAGGGACACTATAAATTTGTTTGGATTAACCGATCATTGGTTTAACCAAGCTTTGGCTTTGACTTTGACTTTGAGTAAGAGTGTATTGCACATGTAATATCGAATGCATGTGGACACTTTGATTGTTGTTTATGTATCTACAGTAAATCCCCATTAAACCAAGCTCTGCTAAACCAAACGATCGGTTAATCCAACCTTTTTTCGGTGGCCTGGCAAAATACTACCATTTATCATATAACAAATTTGGTGGGGTATCAGATGACCTTATAACAACATGAAAGTTTGGTTTAACTATTCCGGAGTGGCCTGGTGTCTGACACTTTTGTTTGGATTAACCAATAATTTGGATTAATCAATTTTGGTTTAGCAAACTTGTTTATATGATAAATGCTAGTATTTTGCCAGGCCGCCAACAAAAGTTTGGATTAACCGATTGTTTGGTAGGGCCAAGAATGATTGTTTCCCATGGGGGGAAAGGGGTGGGGTGATACTCTACAATGAACCCATGTAACCATATAAATAATAAACCAGACAGCTGGACTCTCTCTTCTTCTTTACACTTCATACTCTTCCTTCTCTTTGTCTGTATTGATTTCACCATAGCCTGCCTACACAACCACAGATTCGAGCATTAGCCTTTACAACGTGATGTTTACACACCGACAAACATGGCCGACCGGGTGGCTTTCTGGGGACATCGGATAATTGGCCTCAGTTATTTGGACTGACTGAAACTGGGGTGGGGGGAGGGGGGGGGGGGGTCTTTCAACCCTTTCAAGCGTCACTCCCTGCACCACTGATGTCTCTTCATTAGGGCCGTGTTTACATAGTGGGGACGTCAGTACGGCGCGTCCGGCGACGTCTCGTCTCGCGCAGAGAGATATGCCCGGTCACGTGACCACGTGACCACGCCAATCGGTCCTCGGCAGCTCCGTGATGCTAACCTGCTGCCGATGGGGGCGAGGAAGGGTATTGGGCTGATGAGGTGCCTTAAAGTTGCATAGCATAGTCCAATGTGTTTTTTAACTGGTTCTGTATAGTGTGCTGGTGAGGTGAGTTAAAGTTGCATAGCATAGTCCAATGTTTATCTCGTTAACTGTTTATGTATAGTGTGCTGGTGAGGTGAGGAAAAGTTGCATAGCACAGTCCAATGATTATTTTGTTAACTGTTTCTGTATAGTGTGCTGGTGAGGTGAGGTAAAGTTGCATAGCACAGTCCAATGTTTATTTTGTTAACTGTTTCTGTATAGTGTGCTGGTGAGGTGAGGAAAAGTTGCATAGCGCAGTCCAATGTTTATTTTGTTAACTGTTTCTGTATAGTGGGCTGGTGAGGTGAGGTAAAGTTGCATAGCACAGTCCAATGTTTATTTTGTTAACTGTTTCTGTATAGTGTGCTGGTGAGGTGACGTAAAGTTGCATAGCACAGTCCAATGTTTATTTTGTTAACTGTTTCTGTATATAAATCATAAATTTACTTTAAAAAAAAAGTTAGTTTATTTGTTAACTTTTTGTATAAAACAAGGTGGGGAATAGGTGCATAGCACAGTCCAATTTTATTTTGTTAATGTTTCTGTATAGTTGCTGGTGAGGTGAAAATGAATCCAAATCCAATGTTTATTTTGTTAACTGTTTCTGTATAGTGTGCTGGTGAGGTGAGGAAAAGTTGCATAGCACAGTCCAATGTTTATTTTGTTAACTGTTTCTGTATAGTGTGCTGGTGAGGTGAGGAAAAGTTGCATAGCACAGTCCAATGTTTATTTTGTTAACTGTTTCTGTATAGTGGGCTGGTGAGGTGAGGAAAAGTTGCATAGCATAGTCCGATGTTTTTTTTGTTAACTGTTTCTGTATGTTGGCTGGTGAGGTGAGGTAAAGTTGCACAGCATAGTCTGATGCTATTTTTTTTTAACTTGTTCTGTATGTGTGCTGGTGGAGTACCTTATACTTGCATAGCATACCCCTATGTTATTTTTGTTAACACTTTCAGTATGTGGGTTGATGAGGTTTCTCAAAGTTGCATAGTCTGATGTTTTTGTGTCAACTGTTTCTGTACATGAGTGCTGGTCGGGTACCAATGTTGTTTTCTGTTACCATCTTTCTGTATGTGGGCTGCTGAGGTGCCGTAAAGTTGCATAACATACTCCAATATATTTTGTGTTAGCTGTTTCTGAATGTGGACTGGTGAGGTCGGTTAAAGTTCCATAACATAGACCGATGTTTTTGTTATTGTTAACTGTTTCTGTATATGGGCTGGTGAGATGCTTTAAAGATGCATAGCATATGCTAATATTTTGTTGGTAACTGTTTCTGTAATATTTTAAATTATTCATATTCTTCTCTCAGGGAGAATGCCAATGAATATGGCTTGGTGCGAGACATCCTCTTGCTGGACCAAGGAAAAGGACTACCAATCATTTATTAAGTCTTACTTGTGAATGAAAAGAGGTGGTTACAGCAGCCTGCACCCACATGTGGCCAGTCGTAGAATGAAGTAGGCCTCCATGTATGCATTTTAGCAGGGATCCAGGTCATTCAGCAGTGCTTAAACCAGCACATAAAAAAATGTAGAGAACTACCAACACATTCGCATAGGAACAACATAGAACAAAACAGCAATGCTGAGGTATATAACACTGCAGCCTAAATACTATTGGTATAATAGATTATACGCCACATCAATTTATCGTTAATAGCTGCCTTTCTTTAGCGGGATGTAACTTTTATGTGAACTATTTGGGGATATCTGAAATGAAGCCACACAAGACTAATGTTGACATGCATGTCAAAATACTGAATAACATAAACTTTAATAGAGTAGCAGCTTCTATGAAATTTCCTTTTTATTCACTTCTATGTACCAACAGATACTACTGGAAGCACCGGCCGAATCTGTACAGCGCAGGCTTCCCGTGCAGCAGGGCAGGAGTTCGAATCCCAGCCGAAGCAATGACTTATCAAACAATGACTTATAAAATCCATACCCGTTGCTGCCTAGACAGGCGCTCGGCATTGACAGGATAGGACAAGGACTGGTTAGCACAGTATTGGGATAATCCGACCGTGTGGGATATCGGTTTATGGTGCTGACAGCCTGGTCTCCCAGTGGGGCAGCCCTATACAATAGCCATGAGTGCGTACTGATAAAAGTCTATTCCAGTCATGTATGACCTTAGACGTTGCTAGTACGGAAAACAATAACAAAGACAACAAACACATACTCAATACATGCAACAGTATCTAACTTGAGTATGTGGAGTATTTTGTGATAAATGGTTTGGTGGTGAAAATGGCATGCTTCCAGCTATCTATGCAGCTTTGATTGATTGATTGATTGGTGGTTGCTTTACACCATGTCGGCAGCATAGGCCATATTCACGGTGAGAAATGTTTGTTTTTTGTTCAAACCATCGCTTTTACATGTAAAAGCAGACAATCAAGTATGTGCCATTAGACACTAATTAAATTAGAAAGCTCACAATCATATATTTGTGGTCAAGGGAAACAAATTCCCATAGAAAAAGAAAAGTTTTATTACTAATTGATAGAATCCATTTAGTAAACTATATAAGGTGGTACAGTCCAGCTGCCCTCAAAAAGGCTAAAATGTTTTCCTGTTTTACCTTAGTAAAAAGGTCATGCATACTGTCTGCAGTGTAGAACCGTTGGCGCAGGGCCAAAAAATCAACGCAACTTAGTAAAATGTGTTTGAGTGTCAGTGGGGACTGACACCCAATACATTCAGGGGGAGGTTCCCCCTTGAGCAGAAAAGCATGTGTAAGCCACGAGTGGCCAATACAGCAGCGGCCAAGGACCACTTGGTCCCGCCGACCTCCCGCCTGAGTCTGTGGTGGCTTTCCCACAGATGGTTCAATTTCTTTAAGTTTATTAATGTTTTCATCCCACTCATGTTGCCATTTGGATTTTATGTGGGTGGCTATTAGTGGTTTCAGATCAGAGTGAGATACAGACACGGTTCAAGATCACAGTTCAGGGCCTTCTTCGCAGCCCGATCAGCTCGTCCGTTTCCTTATATGCCGGCATGGCCAGGCACCCAGCACAGGTGGATATCATACCCATCCGTTGTCAGTTGGTTCATTTTATAAATGACCATTGCTAGAATAGGGTGATTCGTTTTCAGTCCAGCAACAGCCAGGAGGCAAGAGAACAAATCACTGTATATAACATAGTTAGTGTGGTTGGATACCTCGATACACTCCAAAGCGAGAAGGAGTGCTTGGGCTTCTGCAGTGAAAATTGAGCTCTGATCGGGCAAACGTACACCAAATTTTTCCCGTCGGCAGAGTGCCGCAGCAGCTACCCGGCTTTGGTCTTTCGAACCATCAGTGTATATGGAGAGGTGGTCTGCAAACTCGCCTTGAATCTCTGCATGCAGTCCTTGGTATTCGAGTGGATGTGTCCCAGACTTCCTCAGTTCCGTGAGTCAGAGGATAACCAATGGCTTTCTCAATAACCACGGGGGATGTTCTGGGACTTTGGCATCCTCCAACACGTTCAAATCCACACCCAAGGCCTCCAAATGAGGTTTCATTCGGAGCCTCAGTGGCCGGATGTAATTTGGCCTGGCTTCATATCTGGATCCGTCATGTTGCTCGAATAGACAATTGTGTGCAGGATTCAATGCATTAGTTTTTATCTTGACTACATATTGCATGGCCAGTTTGATTCTCCTGTTGTTAAGTGATGGTTCATTGGCTTTGACATAAAGTCTCTGAACTGGTGAGGTGTGGAAGGCCCCAAGGGCCAGGCACAGTCCCTGGTGCTGGATCATGTCTAGCAGCCCAATATATGATTTCCTTGTGGAACTGTATAATATGCTGCCGTAATCCACTTGTGAACGAACCAAGGTTCTGTACACGGAGAGCAGAACATCTCTGTCTGCTCCCCACTCTGAGCTGGACAGCACCGTCAGAATATCCAGCACTTTCAGGCATCTTGTTTTCAGGTACTTTATATGTGGCACAAAATACAGTCTTGCGTCGAGAATGAGGCCCAGAAATTTGGTTTTCTCATCGACTTTAATGGGATCCCAATCCAGGGTCAGCTCTGGTTCTGCATGCATTCTACGCAGCAGGCAGAAGTGCATGCAGACTGTTTTGGTCTTGGAAAATTTGAAACCGTTCAGAACTGACCATCGATGGATCCCATTTATGCTTGGTTGTAGCTGTCTCTCTATGACATTCATGTTAGCACCGCTGTAATATAAAACAAAGTCGTCCACGAAAAGACTACAGGAGACCCCCCGCTTTACAGCAGCAGCAATACCATTGACCTTCCCCCCGAAAAGGGTCACGGCCAGTATGCCTATCCAGCTTTAACTACGGCTGGTTGCTTGGTCTCGGCAGCTCGGCCTATGAGTAATGAGGGGAGGTGGGGAGTGTCTGGTCTGCAGCACCTGTATCTTATCACCCAAGATTCCCCAGGGCCGGATCCAGAACCACCTATTGGGGTTGATTGGAACGTCGAGGCGGTTCTGCAGTGGTGACCCTAAAGGTGACTGGAATGTTGAGCTAAGCCTTGAGCCAAGCATGGAGCTGATTTCTGAGCTGAGTATATATATATGATATATAAGTCAATATACGAGTATAATTAGGCCATAAGCTTCCATCTGCTCCTACCTCAGTCATCGACTGGAGAAGCCATGTTCTAGTCATCTACTTGTAAAGTCTACTGCTCGAAACTGTGATTGTGTAGGCAGGCTATAGTGAAATCAATACAGGCAAAGAGAAAGGAAGAGTATAAAGTGTGAAAGAAGAGAGAGAGTCAAGCCCTCTGGTTTATTATTTATATGCTACATGGATTCACCCCATTCTCCCAATGAGAAAAAAGCATTGTTAGCTCTACCAATAGGGATCCAGCATTCCTGGTCCTCATGGCACCACCACCTAGATAGAAGATTCACCCGGTACTTGTAGTACATGGGTGAATGACAACGTACTGTAAATATGGGCAAAAATAGCTTTAGTATGGAACATGAAGTAGAAACTGTGGTTCCATAATCAAATGGCTACATATATTGGCACAGATTTAGTGAAATGGGAGAGAATGGAAAGATCCAAGATGGCGGCCATAGAATGCCGGCAATTTCAATTTTAGATCATATTAAACTAGCTAATTTATTATATTTTTCAACTCAAAGGTAGCGGGTAGATATGAAGACATCTACAAAGAATAAATGTTGCTTCTTAGATTGTGAAATTAGGCTCTCATTTCATTAAACCACTTTTTCGACCGTTTTTATATAGGGTTGGTATTCACCTGTGTACTGCAAGTACTGGGTGAATCCTTTATCTAACCACCACCAAGCTGTGTGGCTCCCCTGGAGCCTGAGTGTGGTGATCCTTACTCGCAGAGGGGGGAGGGGGTAGTGTGTGGTGCTCTGTGATAATGTCTATTTACCTATCAATCAAGCACCACCAGCACCTACATAAACACATATATGCACCTGATCACATATACCTGTTTTGTAATAGAACATTTGCATACCTCCACCAATGCTTTAATATCGGAATAGTTTACATACTGTTCTAGCCTAGTCAACCTCAGATCTGTTGGTGATGCCACCCGTCTGTGCATGCGCCACTGCCCCCCCCCCCCCCCCCCCCGCACACACCTAAACTCATTATACCACGGAAATTGTTTTATTTGTCAGGGGGTGTTAGTTCCTATAGCCAGAGATTATAACTCTTTGACATTACCATGTCTTGTCTCTCTCTCTTTATTATATAGGACAATTGTAATATATATATATATATATATATATATATATATATGTATATATAATTATTTTCAGGTGCAAATGGAAATGAAGCGCATCCATTAGGGACGAATCAGACCAGTGGCGGCGCCACCATCACATGCGTGGGGGCAAGTAGGATTGGTTGTTTATTGGAGCTTTACGTCTTTGCAACATTTACGGTCATATCAGGACGGGTACCGGTGTAGCATCTACAGTAATAATAATGGACAATATAATCAAGTTTCTTTATGTGCCTTTATATTTGCATAATACTTATATGTGACATGTACATATGGCGGTCCCATCCGTCGACAATGAGCAGTGGAGACAGTACATAAAATAACAGGTACAGAATATAATAATAACAAGTCCATTCCGTGCCGTTATACTCGCATAATATGTATGCACCACGCCGATTCATATATATTTATATAGTATGTATGTACATATTACATATATTATATATATTATATATAGTATATATATTATATATATTGTATATAGTATATATATTATATATATTATATATTATATATATATATTATATATATATCATATATATTTATATATATATTATATATATTATATATATTATATATATTATATATATTATATATATTATTATTATATATTTTATATAGTAATATATTATGTTATATATATTATATATATAATAATATTATATTATATATCTTATATATATTATATATATATTATATATATTATATATATATTATATATACTATGTATATTATATATATTATATATATTATATATATTATATACATATATATGGGAGTACCAGCAATACTGAAGTGGCGCTAAATAGATATTTTGTTAAAACAATAAATATAATTTGGCAATTGACCAGACGGGATGGCCGAATGAGTTGAGCTCCGTCTCCCGTTTTGGTAGATCGTGAGATTCGAAACCACAGGTTCAAATCCCTGGGTGAGTAGTACCAATTACTTAAACAGTTATACTTGTTGCGTCCTAACCAACCATTTGGCATTATTAGTATAGAGTAAGGCCTGGTTGGCTCAGTTTCAAGATAATGTGACTGAGTGGGATATCAAGTCATAGTGCTGGCAGCCTGGTCTCCCAGTGGGACAACACTATAATGTCGCCATGACTGCACACTGTCACTAGTCGGTATCCGTCCTGATATTACCTTAGATGTTGCCACGACGTAAAACTCCAACAACCCAACCAAATCAAATCGGCAATTCATTATCACAACGGAGCCCAATGCCGCCTACCCTCTTGGATCTCCAAGACGGAGGCAGACATCCTGCCGCCAGTATAGAGGGCGCCACTGCAGCGGGAAGACATCATAGACAAGACGCGGGGTCTAGGTTCACACAGATATGTTTTTTTGGTGGAAGCATTTCCATCACTTGCGTCATTAGGTTATATCTGACGTCTCGCGTTGTGATAAGGTCTGTGGTGAATGCGATTACATGACAAGAGCATGATCTGCAACCATCCCACCTGTAATACCCCTGTCACACTACGACGTAACGAGCCAACGTGAGCCTAACGTGACGATTTTTCGTCATTACGTTGCCGTACGTTGGGTTACGTTATGATGACGTCATAATGACGTTAGAGTGACGTCGAGCTACGTCATATTACGTCGTGTTACGTCGGCGCGCGTCAAGGTTTTGAACCTGTTCAAAACTTTCGACGTATCTCGACGTGAAGCCGTCACGTCGGGATGACGTGACAATGACGTTAGGTAGACGTTCCGCGATCGTTATAGCAGCGTAAATGACGTTAGAGTCACGTTATGTCACGTCAGACCGACGGCCTGGGTGGGAGCAAGGTGTGGGCAGCTTTTTGCACGTTACGGTCACGTTATGGTCACGTTACGGTCACGTTACGGTCACGTTACGGTCATGTTACGGTCACGGTTACGGTCACGTTACGGTCACGTTACGGTCACGTTACGGTCACGTTACGGTCACGTTACGTTGGCGTTACGGTCACGTTACGTCCACGTCGCACCCGTTACGGCGACGTTACGCTCACGTTACACTAACGCCCGGTCACGTCGCCAATTACACCTCCCCCCTAACGTTGTCACGTTACAGCTAAGGTCACGTCGTACACCAACGTTACTTTCACGTTACGCTCACGTCCACAATTTGCATATTACGCCCATAACGTCGACGTAATATAATTATTTTCACGTTCTGCCTACGCTGACGTAGTCACGTCGTAGTGTGACAGGGCCATAATAAGACAGGCTAACGGAAGGCATAGCAAGGTTAGCGAAGGTAAACAGTAGTCACATCAGTGTGGTGTCGGGGGGGGGGGGGTGCGAGGCGGTTTCTATGGCAGCGAGGGCAGTATGAAGGTATATAATATATATCTACCTTATATATATATATATAGATGTATATCTGTGTGTGTCGAGCAGTCGGATCAATATGATCGGAGTCACATTCGGAGTCACATTCGGAGAATGGTTGTTACCCGGCAGTCTGAGAATTGTTATCCAGCAGTCCTGTCTGTGTGACGGTAGATATCCAGCAGTAATAGACTACGTTTTGTTGTGTGATGGTGTATTTATGCTGCCCATAGTGGTTACGGTTAATGAGCTGGTAAAAGCAATGGCATTACTTGTGGTGATTAGGTTATATCTGACATCTTGTGTTGTGATAAGGTCTTTGGTTAATGCTATTGCATGACTAGGGCATGCTCTGAGGGTAACCCACCTATAAGGCAGGCTAAGGAAAGGGATGCCAAGGTTAGCGAAGGTAAACAGTCACCTTAGTGCGGTGCTGGGACGGTGGAGCGGGTTGTTCTCAGAAACTGTGTAACATTTTTGTTACATGGATACCAAAAGTGAAAACATTGCAACTAATAGCAGCATTTCACTTTTTGAATTTGATCTCATCCAAATTGAATCCATTGACATTAAACGTCTGACATTCATCCATAAGCTCAGTTTAACACCTATGCATAGCTTCATTTTAGCACATATAATACATTCAAACCAGATCGTAGTGGTTCCAGTGAAGCAAAAAGGATTGTATCTTACAAGAAAAACAGTTGAAAGAAAGTTAGGGTGGATGCATTGTGTCGATATCCACATTTTCTGTGTAGTGAAATCGTTAGTAAACCAGTCCAGAGTGCAAGACATGGGGGTTCGATTCACACTCGATGCGCAATATTTCCCATTTCCATCACCTTTCTCCCCCACGACACTACCATGAGTTCCACGAGTTTATTGTGCCACAAGACGAAAAGTGATAACCCCACCAAGGATTCTTTTGGTCATGATAGCCGAGCTTGGAATCATATCAATATCTCAGGTGACAGAGTTGGGGACCATTGTTATGTAATAGTGATGCAATATGTGCCCACTCACTGTGTGACATGGAAATAACTATGTTTAAATGTTATGATGCACGGTGACTGGGATTGCAGTATGATGTCCAGATATTAAGATACGGTTACTAATTACATGAATGTTCCCTCCATCCACCAGGAAGAGCGTAAAAGGGAGAGGGACATGTATTATTGTATAATGTAATGGTATGGCGACTAGTTGTTACCACGGGACCGCTGGCTAAGCACACCCAGCCATTCTGCATACATAACTTGGTCTGGTATGACGGCTGCTTCCCCAAATGGCATCAGATATCAGGGATTGTTCGGAGTTAAAGTTGCATAGTCCGATGGTTTTAAATTTCAGCCATTTTCAGACCTAAATATATTAAGGCTGACCACTATAAGCTACCTGAAATTAATTTGAAGGAATTTTAATTGGAATAGCTAACGTTTGAGATATTTGAAGTGAAAACATCCACAATTAATTTTGGCAAGCACGCGTTGGTGTCGTAAATGTCCAGCATTCAGCGGACTGTACAGCGTTAACCTGGAATCTGATCGAATCTCTGAGCTCACTTGCCAGAACTGACACATGTTTGAAGTGGACTTTCTTTCAGCATTGGGTTCAATTGTTGTCCGGTCACGTGGCCATTATGGAATGAAATGTACTTGAGCACTTGAGGCCAGTTGCCTTTAATCTTCCTTCTCAGTGGTGCTGGAACTCACTTCGCCTGTTCAAGGACTAACACAAATTATGGGTTCGATTAATGTGAACACAATTGCACTGCATTTGCTCACATGGGTTGGCGTTATCGTTAATTGTAGTGGAATTTCTCCAGAGGTCTTACTTGGATAAGTTATGTCATAGTGACAACTATTTACAGCTGCTTGCTGATTGGGGTTTTCCAGCCTGGGAACATGAATTGGATTATTGTGAATTGCAATGGAATTTCTCCGATGGTCTCGGTTGAAAACTATTTCTATATGATTGTTCGTTGGGGTTTTACCTCCTGGGAACATCTCAATTCATATCACTACAGGTATAGACTTGTGACAGGACGCGCTTATGGCAACTTCAGAGTGCTGCCCCACTGGGAGATCAACCCATTGAGACCATGACCTAATGTCCCACACCTAAACATTATCCTATTACTGAGGTAACCAGTGCTTGTCCTATCCTGGTAATGTTAAGTGCAAGGGTCGGTAGCAACAAGTATCTTACCAAACTTTGCAAACAGTTCTTTTTCTCTTGAAGATTTAAACTGCCGATTATGGATAAGTCTGACTAGACTTGTTTTCACCTTTAGACAGTTTGTCGATAGAAAGCCCGAGCCTACACCTTTACCGACCCAAGTTATTTTTAACCTCCCACGCCACATAGACATGGTATGAGAGCAACTGGCCTTTGATGATGCTGTAAGTTATACACAGGGGTGGAAATCCAAATTGGCAGAGGTGGGGGGCATGGGGAATCGAACCACTGACATTCAGATTAGGAGTCCGACCTTGAAAAAAGTCAGACACTCTAACGACACCTCCACAGAGAACACCACAATTGGATTTGACTCGGCCAGAATTCGAACTCCCGACATTCCGCCCACAAAGTATGCGCCCTACCGATTCGGCCACTGCGTCTTCTATGTTTCTATCTAGTGTTCTCCAGAGATTAATTGATGCAGAGCTGGGTTATTGCATGCAAGGCTTGATCCGTAAACTAATTACAGTATAGCCCCATTAATCCAAGCTCGGTTAAACCGAACAATCGGTTAATCCAAACTTTTTTTGGCAGCCTGGCAAAATACTACCATTTATCATATAAAAAAGGTGTTTAAACCAAAGTTGGTTAATCCAAATTATTGTTTAATCCAAAGAAAAATGTCGGCCCCCAGGCCACTTCCGGTATGGTTAAACCAAACTTTCATGTGGTTATAAGGTCAGCGTCAACTCTTTTATATGATAAATGGTAGTATTTTGCCGGGCCGCCAATAAACGTTTGGATTAACCGCTCGTTGTGTTTAACCGAGCTAGGTTTAATGGGGTTATACTGTATCTACATACAAAAAATGATAATCAAAGTGTCCAAATACATTGCATATTACATGTGCAATACATTCTTACTCAAAGTCAAATTCGAAGCCAAAGGTTGGTTAAACCAATGATCGGTTAATCCAAGCAAATTCCTAGGGTTTAACGGTTTTATACTGTACTCCTTCTTTCGGTGATTTGATCTGTTTTAGGTTGGTTAGGTGGTTGTTGGAATTTTACATCCCGGCAACATCTCCGATCATATCAGGACGGGTACCAACTTTGACAGTGTGCACTCATGACAATGTTATAGTGTTGGCCTACTGGGAGACCAGGCTACCAGCACCGGCACCTGATATTCTACTCAGCCACATTATCCTGCCTCTGAGCCACCCAGTCATTGCCCTCCCTATCCTGATAATGTCAAGTGCCTGTCTAGGAAGCGACAAGAATACATTCTCACATCATTCATTTGACTCGACTAGGGTTCGAACCCGGGGGTTCGAATCCCACGATCTACCAAAACCGGAGACGGACGCTCACTCTTTCAGCATTAGCATCTGGTCCCTAAATAATTGGTGTGGGGTGATGAAAATGGGAAATATTGTGCAAAGAGCGGGACTCGAACCACATCCAGTGTCCTAACCAGTACACCAACTAGGCTCCCTGATATCAACACACTACCCACCCCTACCTGTCTATGTGGCTCCTTGCCTGAGAGGTCAGTGCAGACTACTACACTCGTCCCCCTGAAATTGTAAGTCTTTTAATGCTTATAATTACATACATACAGGCAGTGCACTTAGGTATACATCAACTATATATCGCATAGCTTTTACGGGATCCTGGTCACAGGAACCACTGTCATGGGGGTGATGAAAATGGGAAATAGAGCGGGACTCGAACCCACATCTCTTTGCATTCCAGGCCAGTGTGATAACCATTACACCACCTAGGCTCCCTGATATCAATACACTACCCGTACGTACCTGTCTATGCGGTTCCTTGCCGGAGAGGTCAGTGCAGACCACTACTGATAAGTATCTCTTCACTCAAATTATTAACAATAGCGATGCACGCAATATCAATTAAATGAGTTCCAGTTATTGACCCGGCAAAACACTGGATGCGGTGTTCTGATCAGTAGAGTGCAGGCTTCCCATGCAGAAGGTAGGGAGTTTCAATCTCAGCCGATTCAAATCAATGACTTATTAAATTGACATTTGTCGCTATCTATTCTGTCGCTCGGCGTTACTAGGATAGGACACTGACTGGTTAGCACAGTATCAGGATAATGTGATGTGTAGGATATTGGGTTATGATGCTGGTGGCCAAGTCTCCCACTGGAGCAGTGCAATAAAGTTGCCATGAGTGTGCACTGTCACAAGTTGGAATGTGTGCTGATATGACATTAGGTATTGCCAGCATGTAAAACTCAAAGAAACAAAATTGACCTGAGAAATAAGATCATGTAGATTCCAATAACAAAGGGCTCAAAAAGAGGGAGAGTTTAAATTAATAACACGACCAACAAATTATCTGACGTCATTCGAAGAGGTCAGGTTGTGAGTGGCATCTTACTTCACAAAGGTTTTTATTCAGTGCATGATAGAGAGAAGGGTTTAGGGCCAAATGCGCATTATGTAACATCAGTCAATCAGTTCAAGGTCATCAACAGTCAATATCCAAGGTCAAAGTTCAAGGTTCAGAAATGTTAAGGTCAGGAGGGTGGGGCTCATACCCTCAACCTTTCCCATCAAGTGCCTTATCAGTGGTGTGGGTGGGTGAGGGAAGGAAGGGTAGGTGTTCTCATGTCGGATGGTTAAGCGGTTGTGTGGTTTAAACCTGGCATGTTTCAATAACGTGACCATTTCGGTGGGAAATTTGATTCCCGGGAGGATGGAGCCGTTGCGGCCCTGGAGGCTGTGGCCGGCCGCTAGTTCAAGGTGGATCCACCAGACGGCATGGGGGAGCCAGGCTGGTAGATAATAGTTCCAGTGTTCCCTGTAGATGGTGCCACCATAGCCGTTCATGTTGGCCCCACCTCCGCCCCATGAATTCCGCATGTTAGGACTAACATGCACAATGTGGTGTGGAAAGTCATTCTACCATATTTCCACCACTGTGTAGCTTTCTGATGGTTATTGGGAAAAATACCCTTGGATGAGGCAGTTCCCTGTGTATGTTCCATGGGAAAGTGTGTTCGATTGTAATGTTTATAATTTGTAATATATTGGTAATCAAATGGGACATATAAATTGGCATTACCTGTGTGGGTAAGATTAGTATTACAGTAAAACCTTTCTCAATCTACCGACAATGAGACCGGTTTTAAGTGATCCGTTTAGGGAGGTGGTCGGTTTAGGGAGTTACAATATCCTTAAAATGGTATTGTTGGGGCCCAAACAAAGCGATCGATATAGGTGAGTGGTCGATCTGTGGAGGTGGTCGGTTAGAGAGGCTTTACTGTACTCTGATTTGCCATGTTGACATAGTCACAAGTAGATAAGGTATGTGTATGCTATTTAAATGTGCACACTTCACCACTATTTCTATTTACATCCCACTCAGGCAGCACCACCCCATACATATATATATACATACATGCGCCTGGTCACGTACACCGATCAGTAATAGAACATTTGCATTCCCCCCATGCCGAATATTTTACAACGTGTTCCATCCCTCCACTTCTTACCAGCTGCATCCAAAATACGCAGCGAGGAAAGAAGTTTACATCTCTACGTTGGCTCCATTTGACCTTGTTGAATACACCAACCAATAATTAATAATATCTTAATATCAAACATTTTTAATGGATAATGTTTTTGAATTCAAAAAAAGAAGTTATAATCACCATTTTCTACCATGTACAAAGAGTATAACTCATCTCTGACATTCAATATGTTGATAAAAGATGCATGCAAACAATTTGCGACCATTTTTAGTCTAATCCGACCTTTATCCATCTCTGTGACACTTCTGAGGTCCTCGTGACACTCTAGAGGTTAGTTTTCAGTCTGACAGCATCAACCTTAAATTGGTAGAAATCAGCTTTGGTGTTACTACCATTTAGTTCCACATCGATACGCTTGGCCCACCCATTTCATCTTTCCAGATGTCACACTCGAAGAAACCCAACGACATCGATGGTAGACAAGTGGTTGCTCGACAGGTCTCCATAGATTTAAAATTGTGGATCTCAGCTCTATGGGAAAACAAGGCTTGAGCGGTTTGAATCGATGACCTAGTTTCACAGACTATTTTCTTGTAGAAACCAACAAAATACTCTGATTTCACCAACATAAGTTGTCTTGAGTGGAAGTAGATTCAAAATGTAATTTTGTACTTTATGTACAACTATCTAACATCAAATATCAGTTTTAACAAAAATAGCAGGCATGACAGAAATCTGTATACTTCCAGCATATACTCAGCGTCAAAAGGTAAACAAAGCAATGACAGTGGTTCACGTCAAACTTTTGAAATTACAATGGCCACATCTATATTATTAAATAATAGTAGATTTCTAGCGTTTAGCTTTAGTTTTAGATGCTGTTGTGGTTTCCATACACTTTCTCCAGCAGCTGCCATCATTTCTTCATGTTAACTGTCTCCATCGGTGAAATGTCTCTAATTTCTTCTATTTAATTATATATGCCAGTGTTCTCCTATGAACTACTGCATTCACATTGCAATATTGATGATATCGACCCATTCTTGCAAAGTCCCTATCGATCTTAGTTATCATTTCGCAGAAAGTTATCTTTCTTCACGTTAACATATATCTGAGTTTTATTCAGTAAACTTTTAAATAATACATTTCCTCAAGTATGTTCAACCCTCAAATCTATCCACATAGATTATATAACAATATGCATTTTCCAGGTCAAATACAATTAATCAGATCCATAGACCAATATCAATAATGTCAATGACAGCATAACGTTAATAAATTTTATGACAATAAATGGCAATATTCCACACATTTTTTATGTCCATGAATTTTCAAATGAACCAACCTTTCATGAATAAATGGCAATATTCGACACATTTGTTATGTGCATGAATTTTCAAATGAACCAACCTTTCATGAATAAATGGCAATATTTGACACATTTCTTTGCTCTAAAGGTCCAGATTCATTCACTAAATAAATCAAACAACATTTTCCCAAAAATTTTGAGAAAATAACATTCATCATTCATTGGAAATAGCTGGTGCATTAGTTAATCCAAACTGCATGCGTTTAAATCAAAACAGTCCAATATGAGGGTTAATAGCTGTTTTAGGTCTACTTTGCTTGTGTATCATTACCTGCCAATAACCAGATTTTAGGTCTATTGTGATAACAACTTTAGCTCCATTAAGTTGATACAAAATATGCTGTATCCTGGGCAGAGTATGAGCATCTTTAGTTGTCACTGCATTTAGCTCACGATAGTCCCCTCAAAGATGAATGGTACATCCTTTTCTGGCACTATAGTGACTAGTGAAGCCCAAGGACTACAACTTGCCTCTATAATATCATTTTCAAGCATTCTATCAAACACTTTTTCCACAAGATGTCTTCTAGTTAAAGGAATCCTATAAGAGCTCTCATTTACAGGCTATGCACTACCAGTAGTGATATGCATTTCTACCACCTTACTAGCTCTTAGTTTACCATCATATTCAGGAAATAAAGAAGGAAATTGTATCTTCCAATAGTCTAATTCTAGAACTATCCCCACAATTCCTCTATTTATAGTTTCTAAACCTATCCACGGATGCAAAATATCACATAAGGAAACAAATTTATCTCTATAGCTAATTTCAGCTGCACACATTTCCATTATATCTATACCTATGAGCATATCAAAGCTCAGTGAATCTACTACAAAGAAAGGACATAAAGTATCGTAAAGAGAAATATACGCTATACCTACAGTTGGAATTAGATGTCCTGAAAGAGATCTCAATCTACTGCCCGGATACAATTGCCCATTGGATACAGTGATGTCAATTAAAGATTGAAAAACAGACAAATGTATCAAACTCTTAGCCGCACCTGAGTCTACAAGACCAGATAAATGAAATCCATCAAGTTCAATATTAATCGAGGGACGTGCATCAAGTGTGCTTTCTAGTTTCCCGTCAGTGTACTACCACTCATGTTATCATTACCCAAAAGTTATTTTATTTTAAATGGACAATCGCACATCATGTGTGCTACATCACATAAGAAAGAAGATATCACACACTTTGGTGCTGTACTATGCCTTCTTTGCCTAAAAGCATTACTTTTCCGTGACTGCAGATAGGCGTGAGACATTCCTGTCGGTAATGTCTTCATCCGTGCAATGGCTGACACATTTCTATTGCTCCCCTGCTGTTGTGTTGACAGCACATGCCCCACTGTGTGCTGTGCGACTAGAGTGTGCCTAATTATAGTGGCATTTTCTATGGTGACCGGCTGCCCTAGGTTTACGTGCGGCAATCCACCTTGTACGCCTTGGTTGTAAGAACTGACACAAGAAGGTGTTGCAGCGTTCACAGCTTGAATCCCTGACTGCTCAGAAACACCACTGCCTAATGACAAGTTACCTCGGCACTTTCTACGTGTTTCAATCTCACCTTGAAGAGTCTTCAGAGCCTGACTATCTGAACCAGAAAATTTAGAACCGCTATGAAAAGAGAAAGTCTTGGAAAAATCCAAAGAAGTACCATTAAGACTATGTATTTGTGCACAAATAGCTAAACTACCAAGACATGATTTAGCATGTCTCTGCTGCCTACTAACAGACCTATCACTGAGAATAGACATTTTGAAGGCTTCTTCAAGAGTGTTTGGTTGTGTCGTCTCTACATATCACATGGTATTATCATCAAGTAAGAAGTCAAAAAAGCTTGCAAGGAGGATCTTGAAGGTATCAGCGTAAAAAATGGCAAATTGAATATCCCGACCTTTAGCTGCAGCAGTCTTACACTGCTGACAGTATGCAGCTACTGTTCCCCTTCATTTTCCTTCATAGCCATCACTATCCCCTTTAAATGACTGCATTCATCCGCTGTCAAAAGAGTATATGCTATCACTTTCTTCATTTCTTTCCAGAACCTAGCATTTTTATGCTGACAAGCGGTGAAAAGAACTTCATGCAGCATTCCTTTTGAATTTGATAAAGCAAAGTGAATAATATCTAAGTCTGAAACATCTGCAGGAGTCCCGATATGTTCGATCAAGTTAATCAAATGACATAACGGCCCTCTGTCTGACCCATGCAACAAGGGAACAGACTTGCCATATGCTTTCAATGATCTATTTCATACCTCTGTCTGTCTATATTCAACCTGCAAAAGTTCACATGCTTCCCTACATTCTTCTCTATCCGCCCGTGATTCTGTCCTGTCCCTTAAATCAGACAAACGCTCATCATTTTCCTTTTCAAGAAGATCTAGCCTAATGTCCATACATTTAGACCATGCTTCTAATGCTCCAGTGTCAGCAGAATAATTGCCAAGTGTACACCAAAGTTGAAATTCTTCACGCAATAGTTCCTCCTTTGCATGTGTCACTGGCAACTTCAAGCTGCTGTTGTATGCAGTCATAGAAAAGATTTAGCAGAATTGAATCCAAGTAGAGTGATGTCTGTAAAGTAGAAGAAATAGTTTAAAAAAAAGATGTATTGTATTCCGATGCTCACCCCTCCATTACAAAGTTAAAGAAAAGCCAAAAGTAGTCCCATAAAAAAACAATTGTTAGTGGTGACCTGAGGCTTCAATCATGCCACATTACAGATATAGCATCAATAAAGTCTAGCAGACCTTCTAAAATAGTAGTATTGTCGGAAATAATCGTTGACAAACCCAATTCCGAATAAATTTCAAACCCCCACAGAGTCGAAAAATAGCAGAAATAATAACACTACCTACACAACACACCAAACAAGTACCAGCCAACAAGTTCCTAATCTTTTAAATCAACACCATGTCAATAATGAACGTGGTCAGAACTCATCATGTCAGATAACTGTTGTGGTCAAATAACCAATGTATTACTAACCGTATCAATACAGAGAAAGAGAATGGAAGAGTATAAAGTCTATAGAAGAAGAGAGAGTCAAACCCTCTGGTTCATTATGTATTTGGTTACATGGATTCATTGTAGACTATCACTCCAGCCCTTTCCCCCAATGGAAAACAAGCATTATTGGCCCTACCAATAGGGATCCAGCATTCCTGGTTGCCATGGCTACCAGTTGTCTGCCTACCACCACCAAGCTGTATGGCCACCATGGCCACCACCAACCTTAACTTTTGAGTGTGGTGATCACTAACCCAGCAGAGGGGGTATGCCCTGAGTGCACTCACATCCAGACCTGTCAGAACCACTATGTCTATTTACATCCCACTCAGGCACTACCAGCCCATACATATATATATATATATATATATATATATATATATATATTTACATACATGCGCCTGGTCACGTACACCAATCGGTAATAAAACATTTGCATTCCCCCCTATGCCATATATGAGAATATTTTACTATTGGATGTTGTTGCTGGGACATAAAACTACACCAACCAGCCAACAACCAGAGGCAACGTCATTTGGAATGCATGTTTTAATACCCGATATCACACTCAGTCACATTATCCTGACACTGAGATGAGCAGCTCGTGCTCTAACCTAATAGTTCCAAGTGCCTGGCTAGGAAGCAATAAGTATAAATTTAATAAATCATTGGCATAACTCGACCGGGAATTGTACTCCCATCCCCCGCACGTGAGGCCTACGCTCTACCGATTCGGACATTCGGAAAATAAATGTCTACGTGCTGCTAAATTCCATCGTGAATAAGAGCATGTATGTAAACTCTTGACAATGGGATTTGGTTTGCTTTAGTTTACCTTGCTTAATTAGGGTATTCTGTTCTAGCAACTGATATTGATTGATTGATTGATGGTTGCTTTACGCCGTGTCGGCAGTATAGGCCATATTCACGGCAAAGAAACATATATGGATATATCAGGCGGATATTGACTTGTCACAGTATGCAGTTCTCGTGGATTTATAGCTTTGCAACACTGAGGTACCAAGCTATCAGAACCATGTCCTGATATCCCACTGAGTCACATTATCCGGACACTGAGCCAAGCAGTTCCTGCGTCATCATTACAATAATAGACAGGAGACAATATAGTCAAATCCGGAAATGTATTAAGAATATGGTTGTTGCCCACACGTCGATCCCGTCCTGTTAAATCCTCGGGGAAGTAGTCCCTGTTGGGTCCGTGGTCTGTAATCCAGACAGCCAGCTATCACCGACCGATGCCAGTCTGCACGCCTCATCTGGTCGTCTTATTTGCGTAGTCACACAGTGTTATTAGAGAAGGAGCCTACTGCAGCGCCATCTATATTACGTGTACGCTCCGTACAATACAATTGAACACAATTGAACTCAACACATTTGACATATATAGTTGGATGAGTATTTCCTCTGGCTGGTACCTCTAAAAGGTCCCTCCGTCTATTTTAGGAAGCAAATTGTCCTGCCGACTGGAGCCCGGTAAGGTATAGAGCATGTGCATGTGGGCCTGGAGTGGTGCCGGAACCGGATATGGGCTGCCTGGTGGGCAGCCTGAATATAAAGCAGTATAGTGCTGCCTAAACATGTAGGCTGCACTGTCCCACCCGACCGTTTCACCAACACATTATTTGTATGCTCCGTAGAATACAATTGAACCCACTTGAACACAACACATTTGACATATATAGTTGGATGAGTATGTCCTCTGGCTGGTACCTCTAAAAGGCCCAAACCACCCCAAACCATCTAGTTTTGACCTCATGTCACAAGTATTGTAGTGACCCTAAGGACTCTCTGGACAATCTTTCCTGAAGCGAGGCCTTCAGATATTCAAACACTGCATCCAACTTCCAATCGCCCCTTTCTTTTATTTTGAGTATCGATGTACCACACAAACGCAGGAAGGTGGCACTGCCCCTTCTCAGGCTGTGCATTGAGAATTCCACAGGGTTCAAACCCACCCTGCCACATAGTAACCTTAGGGATGTTAGGTGGAATGAGTATGACATTGATACCAAACCCACCCATCTGGGTAGCCTGAATGCATGGGTATGTCCCATGGATTTGACTTCCTGGAAGTGCTCTTTAACCCAATGCACCGTGCCTAGCATTCGGTCTGCTACTTTAGACACTGGTATTAGGTGTACTCGTTCTCGGTATTGTATTGTCTTCGACTTTCTTACTCTCATCATCATACCACATTCGGAGAATGTGAAGTCTGATGTTAACAAGACTGCATCTGAATCCGATACATGACACTTACGTAGTAAGGCCCTGAATGACACTAGCATTGCTGTTCTTATTGCCATGTGGTCCCTGGTGTTAAGCATCCTGCTAAACATTAACCTTAGCTCTTTAGGCAGGAGAGGTGTAGCCTGCCTTGGCATATCACCGGTAATTCTTATTATCCCTGCCAAGCACTTCTTTAGCCTGTGTTTAGTGTAGTCAATAGGGTCCATGCCCAGATCTTTTAAATGGTTGCTGAGTGCACTTAGATATTGCCTGATTTAATTATAACACATGTGTCTAGCTAAAAAGGATATCTACATGCAAGTCTACATAGCTGAACATGGGTATGGTGACAGGTGATCATGAAAGATTTCACAACATTCAGATTTGGCATAATGGGTGTCCTCGTACCGACCGCTCTCCAGCCTTAGCCTGACCCAATCTGGAATCATCAGGAGAAGAGTTCATGGCAGCACATTGCTTTTGCAACATCAGCATTTCGTATGCGGGTGATGTTTTCATAAGCTCCCAGCCTACCTAGACTGTAACATATTACATTGTCATGAGTGTTTATGTAAACCAACTGAAGATCAAAGTTATATGTAATGGACAACCAAAATGTTAGGCTCAACCATGTCATTGTGCTCTTAATCCGGCTTCTTCCAGTTTTAAGGGCTGCTCGAACCTGTGTGTTATCGGTCACAAAAATAACTGCCCTGTTCACCCATAGGTGGCCCCACCTGCTAAGCCCCACTAGGATATGCCAAAGTTCAGAACATTTATATTATCCATTTTGCAACCCCCATCTTTTGCTTCCGCAAAGTGGTGTCCCAACCACCTCTCGAGCACCCTAGCTTTCCTCAGATCGAAAGCGCCCGCTAACCAGTCTTCCCCATGCATAGCACCAAATCCAGATAGTGACGCATCACTGTATGCTGAGATGCATGGTTCACATGACTTAATTATTTTAGCTTTCCCGTTGAATGAGCCGGCAAACTCCAGCCACCACTTCAGGTCCAACCTGAACTCATTATTGAGCGTCACCCTGTGCACACTCTTTTTTATGGATGCAACCAGGTTGCATACCCGCCGTGAAAAAGGTGTACCGCTGTGAATTACCTTACAACAGTGTGCAAGTACTCCTACAAGTCTAGCCAATTCCTTTTTTGATGCTTTCCTCTTGTGTAGGAACCAATGCAGCAATTTATGTAACATCTCAAGTTTATTGAGTGGCAGTCTGAGTTCCATCAGGACCCCCAGTAAACATATAATCCGCCCCTGACCTACCAGTTTCTTGTAACTAACATAAAACTGCAGTCTCCTTAAAATATTTACCAGTGCCCACTGGGCCTCCCTGCATTCTAGTTCTGTTTGTGCTACCACACACAAGTTGTCTAAATAGTCAATGCAGTCTGGATACCCTTCCCTCACCATACAGTGCACGACCATATCACTCACTTTTGAGAATACATAGGGGCTGCTGCTCAGCCCCATACATAAGCAGTTATCTTGGAAATAAACAGTGCCTTCACCAAAGTCCCATGTTAGGCCCAGTTTCTCCCTGGGCGTCAGATGAGTATTCACTGCCCTATAAGCATTTCTTATGTCAACTGTTGCTAAGTAATCCCCCACCTGCAGTAATTCTGTGACCGATTCCACAGAGTTATAGCAAAAGTTGCCCCGACAGCCTAAGGTATAATCATTAAGACATATACCACCCAAAGTCAATGATGGCTGTGAAGTCATCATGGCCTTTGGGTACAGCACCCAAACCATGAATACACACACAAGATTTATCAACGATAGTCAACAATTGGTCATCAATCTCCACTTGTAGCCTCCCGCATATCGTAACACCGACCTCCCCCTTAGTGATAGAGCCATAGTTGGCTTTCTTATAGCTGCTGTCACATGATTCGTTGATAACCCTGAAACAGAAGCATGCATCCCGTAAAACATATTCCCAGTCGGGATCAACATCCCTCCTACAAAAACCTTTTGAAAACACACGACATGGTATTATTTGGGCCAGAGCCCCATCAATTATGTAGACACAATCAAATAAATCAACAGTGTACATGTTAAAATTTTCAATGTAGCAATCAGTCCTACTATAGTGACTCTCCCTGTCCACTACCCACAAAGTGCAAACCAGATTTTCATCATTATTGTGGGCTGGTTCAGGGTGGATTACCCTGAACCAGTCATCATTGCGATTTACCATTCGCCGATGCGAGACGCCAAAGTCTCCAGTGGTGCGACCACCTCCTCCTTCACTTTTGTTCATGCAAGTGTGTTTGTTGTTTGCACAGCCCCCAGTGGTCTCAGACAGAAGATTCCCACCAGGTGGTGTTTGCATAGCAATCGCTTCATGTAACGATGTTTCATGTTCTCCCTGATCGTTGTTTTCCAGTGTTGCGCTAATCCCCATGTTAGGATTAACTGCTGCATCGGTCCCTTCCTTGATGTGTCCACAATACGTATGCCGCCTGATGGCGCCACTTCAACGGCATTCGCGATGTAATCCCCCTGGGCTGATGCCGGTGTCTTACTGCTGTGGCCTTCTTCCCCACCTTCCTCACACACACCAACAACCATGCAACACTTTTTGGAAAGTCAGTATTTTTTCTGAGGACACGCCTCCGCCACATGGCTCTTGTTGCGACATGTCAGCCAATGATGGTCCCATGAGCACTTTTCCCATGTACAACGTTCCTTGTTGTAGTTATCTGTGAAACATGAACCCTTCACTTTTTGTGACACACTTCTCCTGCTTTCACTCACCCCCTTGCTGTATGTGCTCCTCGGTTTTTTTACCTCCTTATAGGATTTCAAATTGTCCATATTGAAGGTGAGCAGTGAAAGATCCCACCCTAATCACCCACAAGCCCTCGTTTGCCCTTATCCCGGATAGCTCTGTTGTACCCCATGTAGGCCTCATCTGAGTAGTTATTGGTTATTGCATGCATACACATGTACGCCAAGTGTCTGAGATATCCCATCAAAGGCTCCATATTCATGTCCGCCTTCTTAGCTCTCATAGAACCCCACACACAAGCACCATCCCTCAGTTCATGAAAATTCAGATTGTTCATGTTTTTTTTCCCTTTGGTATATTTGTCCAAAAAAACTTCTGCACTTCTTCCGGGGTCTTCTCCTCCGTTCTCGGCTCCGGTCCCTGCTGCTGTCCATGTCTGTTGTCCCAGACGATGTACTCGAATATGAATCACTGCTTGGGATTGTGTCCGGATCAATGCCGGTTGCCTCCTCCTTTCCATCCTTGCTGCCCATGCTCTTCTTCTTTTTCATCCTCTTTTCCTTCTTCTTCTCCCATGATCTCGATTCCGTCTTATCATCCTCCTCCTCCTCGTCAGTACTCAGGGACCTCTGCAATTTGTCCCTTAGCTTTGCTTTACGCCTCTCCAACACCCGTTGCGCTAGTTTACAGAGCAACTCCAGGTCCTCCTTGTCTGCTTCCACCTCTACCACACTTATACTATTCCTCCACGGATGCTTCGTCTGTTTCACTTCACCCAGCGCCATGGCCAACATTTTGTCTGCCACGTCCTCACCACCCAGACCATGCCTTCTGGCTGCTTATCCTCCAATGGTTCAGACTTAATCGCATGCCTTGATAATTTAGCCTTGGTCACTTTGCATTTAGCGCCATGCAGTGAGTCATGCTCATCTCCACAACCTTTGCACAAATCGATAACAATCCTTGTACCACACATACATGCACACTGACAACTAGTAGTATGTCTCAGCCTGTCTCCTCCCTAGGCATGTACAACTCGACAGTTGCCTGTGACAAAATCAGACGTGGCAACTCAACCTCCACTACCACGTCCATCTCAAGCAAATTGTCCTGCCTACTGGAGCCAGATAAGGTTTAGTGCATGCACACGTGGGCCCGGCGTGCTGCCTGCACCGGATATGGGCTGCCTGGTGGGGGGTAGCCTGACTACAAACCAGTATAGTGCTGCCTAAACATGTAGGCTGCACTGTCCAACTGGACTGCTTCACCAACGACTAACCATACACTCTGTTCCAATAATACTTGCGTAACTAGTTCATCATCATCATCATGCTGTTGGTCACGATGCGACAAAGACTGCTTTCATTACTTGACTGCCGCTCTCCATTTAGCTCTCTGCTGTGAGAGTAATGTCCACTAGTCAGTCTTAATGTCTCTCAGGTTCAGGTTTCTCTTGATGGTATCCTTGAACTGAAGACAAGGGCACCCTCTCTTTCTGTAACCAGACGACAGTTGAGAATAGAGAATCTGATGTGGTAGCCTGCCTGATGACATCCTCATTAGGTGTCCAGTCCACTGGAGATTCTTTTTGATCAGAAGATCTTCCATAGAGGGCCACCCTGTCCGTTTGAGTGTTTCCTTATTTGTCACTTTGTCCTTCCAGGTTAGCCTCATGATTGAATGCAGATGTTGCATCCTTAAGGCATGCAGATTTTTCAAATGTTGTCTGTACAGGCCTCGGCTCCATATAGTAGGGTGGATAGCACGATTGCATGGAATATCTTGCCTTTGACCTGCATGGACACGTGGTGGTTGTTCCAGAGTCTCTGGAATAGTCAGCCGAACGATGCACTAGCCTTAGCCATCCTCCTCTGTATTTCAGCATCAATGCGTCCATCACTTGATATAGTGCTTCAGAGGTAGGTGAATTCCCGAACAGAGTTCAGCTTGTTTCCGTCAACCATGATATCCTCCTCTCAGGTTCTTGTAGAGTTGGGTTGGTGCAGCACCTCTGGCTTCTTGATGTTAATCTTCAAGCCAAACTTCTTTGATGCATCGGAGAAAGTGTCCACTATTATCCGGATCTCTTCAGCAGAGTGGGCAACCAGTGCACTGTCATCTGCGAATAGCAGCTCTCTCACCAGTATCTCTCACCAGTAGTCTGAAGTGTGAAACATTGAATCGGTCAGCACTCTGTCTGGACTGTATATAGATGCCATCCCACATGTCTCAGAAAACCACATCAAGCATTGCTGATAGGAAGCTGGAGAAGAGCATGGGGCCAGTACACAGCCTTGCTTGACCCTATTGGTAACCCCGAACGAGTCCGAGACTTCCCCTCCAACAGTAATGTTTGCCATCATTCCTCTATCATTCATGAAAGCTGCCTGCAAAAGTGTTGATGTGCTGCTGGCTTTTGCAAGTTACCAGCGGCACTCTCTCGGGGAGCAAATAGAGGATTCACACCAGCAAGAACATGTCCAGACATGGGCAAAACTATTTGTCCCTACAGTGGCTGGTCGGGAGATGTTGGGAGTTCCATACATCAACCGCCCTTAATGCTGCCACAGTGACATGGTTTTCTGTTTAAGGTTTGCTCCCTTAGCATTCGGTTCTGTCAAGAACCTGTACCACAAGGCATTGGTTTAAAACTCTGCAGGGCAGGGGTATCAAACTCCCTGAGGTATTGCAATACCTGCAATACCTGCATACCCTAGTGTATGTAACTAGTTACACAACACATAATATAACAAGTACCAACCAGCGCCTTATATTAAGTCACATCTCATTTTGTTTTCTAAAAGATGCTGGTTCTGCACATTAGAAAATAAATATTGATTTCCTTAGCTATAAACTCCACGAACCTACCAACTTTTTGTTGTAAAGGACATTAATTATCCATGAATAAACACCGTCAAAATTGAGAGAATATTTGGTGATCTTGACTGTTAAGACGGGTCAGATGCAAGTTCTGCTCATCTATCTCCGGTGACAATGCTTGACACCGTCGGGAACCTCTGTTGATTACGTCGATATGATGAATTTCTGTCAGGCCGACACAGAGATACCGCCTATCAGCCTGCGCCATCAGCTCCGGTAAATGGCAGACTGAATAACGAAAAAAAAAAAAGTTCAGTAACTCAATTCAATTAATAACCACCCCAGGCCCGAGAGCTGATGGTCAAAGGCTCCAAAACCTGTAATGATTCACGGCAACTTCAGGAAACTTTCCGTTGGAGATTTCTGTGAATAAATAAGACAATAATTAGTTGATACTGGCTATTGCAATAGGGTTTGAGAAACCATTTAACTTGTGTGTTTCCAACTCACACACCTGGCTGTATTTTGATAACTGTGCGGTGTAACATAGATATAGGACAGAGCAGGTTAAGACAGATGTTCATGTGCTGCTTTGATAGTGTTGATTCCACCAGAGACTGTTCGATTCAGTTGAATTGTGGCCACCTCCTTCTGACAGTATGCACTCACTGGTGCCGACATTATAGTGCTTCCCCATTGGGATGCAGTGGTGCTGGCGCAATGAACTGATATTCCAGTCAGTTCCATTGTTCTGACACTGAGACAAGCAATCAGCCCTTGCTTGTTTCACATAATTCAGAATCGACACTGGTGTGGTCTGCACCACGAGTTAGTAAGAGGGGTAAGTAAGTAAGTTAGTTAGTTAGTAAATACAGCTAGTATATACTGGTGGCTACAGTTCCTAGTACCTAAACAATTTGTTTAAATAAACTGAGCAAATCAGTCTATATATATATATATAGACTGATTTGCTCAGACATATAATTTAAAATCCGACCGTCTGAGCGGGTCTGGCAGCAGTAGTGACCAGACGCAGCTGGTGTCAAGGAGGTCAGGAGCCACACACAGGAGGCAGACTAGTGGGGGATGTAGGAACTAGACTAGGCAGCAGCTTAGGCAGTACTAACTCAATGACTCTAGCTCAGTAGGAGTAACTAATAACATGACAGTACAGGGTGTAGTAACTAATATATGGGAAGGTAGTTGGTTGTGTCCTTGTTTATATTCCCATAATAGATTATAGAGCACATATATATATATACATATATGTATATATATATATATAGACATATATGTATTATATATATAGATATATATATATAGATATATGTATAATATATATATTATATATATAGATATATATATATATACATATATTATATATATGTTATTTATATATAATATATATATATATATATAAATGCAAAACCGAATGCAGACTAAGAGTGTTCCCAATGGCTGCGCCTCTCCTCATATCGACAATCCACATCCGCTTCCCTCCCTGCCTCTTCCCCCTCCCCACGATTCCACCTTCCCCCACCACGCCTCGCCTCGCCACCCACCCCTATCCCCCTCCCACATCCATCCTCTCTGTCCCATGGCGTTTGTCTCCCAGGGGCCTCGGCGGAAGTGGCTGAGAGGAAGCCATACATACACACACAGAACTTCCGCCTTTTAAAAAATAGGGGGAAAAAATGAAACAAACCAAAGCCAGAGCTAGAACCCCCCCCCCCTCCCACCCAAATATAATAATGACGAAAAAAAGTGGTGTTAATCTTGGGAGCGGTGTCGGGCGCCGGTCAATAGTCGCGCCGGGGAGTTGGCCGGGGTGAGTGTCTAGACAGCGGGGCGTGAGATTGTCAGGGGCTGACGCCCGACTAACTGTCATAACGCCGACAGCCTCAGCCCCATGATCCCCGCCGACCGAGCCGATTGGAGCCAAAGGGGACCGATGGGGCCGACGGGGGCCGACGGTCCCAATGGTTAATTTGGAGAAAACCATCCATATGCTAACAACAAGTTTGTTTTATTTAACAATGCCTCTAGATCACAGCGATTTTTATCATCGGCTATTGGACGTCAAACAAATGGTCATTCTTGCATATTTCTTTGGAGGAAACTCGCTTCCGCCATGTAGCTACTCTAGGGGTATTTTATATGCACTTTCCCACATACGGGACAGCACATACCACAGCCTTTGATGCACCAGTTGTAGACCACTGGTTGGAACATAATATATCCCAAGCTATTTATGTGCTAAATAAATACTTTAATAAATATTATGTAATGGAGGGCCTATAAGTATTCACCCGAACATGCTACTATCGCCCCATCTACTGGAAATGCAGCAACCTGGGCGACTTGCGTTTGCACTCAGGTAGGCAAACCCAAAGAAAGTTGCCGCTGAGTGGGCACAAGCACTACTATCACCATCACTCTCGTTGGAGATTTTGACCATAAATAAATGGTAGGCTAGATTGTTGGCCAGCCAGAAGTATCGATCTAAACCAACATACATGTTATGTTGTCTCTTCCAGAGTCTATAATAATATACTTACAAATCCCACGACTGGGAAAAGTAGGCAGTCAACTTCTCCACCGACCACAGTCCATAACTGCTCAACTGAGGACAAGTAGTGGTTGATTGCCTGGTTCATAATTAGGCAGAAACTATCAGGAAGTCCTTATTAACACTGATTCGTGGGAGTTTTACGTCCAGGCAACATCTAAGGTCATATCAGGACGGGGCCTTATTAACTTTGGGGAGATGGGACGCTGGTTCCGCTGGTTGACGGATGTCATCGTGATCTGGCACTGGCGCGCCCACCCATCTTACTAACTCAAAGCCGTCGCTAATGGCGCCGGCTGCGATCCGGTTCACTAACAAAGCACACGACTGGGCGCGGTGGTCTAATCGGTAGAGCTCGTGCTTCGTGTGTGGAATTTCGTCACCATGAGTGTCCACTGTCACAAGTTGTTAACCATCCTGATATGACCTAAGATATTGCTGGGACGTAAAACAAAAAAACAAAAAAAAGAAACACACACCAACCTACTACATCCTAAATGGTTAGCCCTCTTGATTAAACAATCCCACTCTAGTTGCAATATACGCACATTGTCTGAATGGGTTGACGTGATAACAAGCAACTGGTTTGAGCAGGTTTTATGACCTAGCAAGACATGATGCAATGTATATCGTAATCATTGCGCTTCTTTCATTCTCCTTCTATTTATCCACTGTAATGAAGTTTCATGGAAATTGTATCTGTATAATATGAGGATGTTGAAATTGACTTGATTGACTTGAATTCGATAAAGGCATATTCTGACAGGCTACCTCCTATGTTACAGCCCACGCTCATGGTGGCTTTATAGCAATGCCTAACTTGGATCCGGTATCACTTGCACACACATTTCTATAGTAATCCGCACGCTCCTCCTGTTATTTAACCACACAACCTATCCTAGTGTTGTCAAGCACTAGGTAAACTAGCGACAAGGGTCAATTCAAGCGTCAGGTGGCGGGGTCAAATCTCTTGGGCTGTAATCAACCAGATAATAGAACCCAGAACCTCCGACACCCCAACTCCGCCATCACGCTTTGTTTAGAAACTCATATACTAATGGATTAATTGATAATGAGGTTATTGCCTATTGGAAATATGCAATTCTCACTCATATATTAAGGCTGCAATACCCGATGAAAATGCACCATTCTTGGAACCCAGGCCTAGTGATGAGGTCGCCATGTTTAATTATTTACCTATTATAAACACCTATGGCCACCCCCTTCCCCACCACACTGCACTCCCTTACCTGCTTCCAACAAACCAACTTATCCACCTTCCAAATTATTTGCCCAACACCTTCAGAAAATGCATATCAGTCTGGTAGTATTGCTATAAACATAGACACTAATAAAGACTGTACTAGACTACTAAATGACTGAAATGTACAATCCTCCAAGCATAGTTTATCCCATCATTACTAACAATCTACTTACTCAAACTACTTCATGAACTCAAAAACACACACCAAGTATTAACCTTTTTAAGCATAACCCTACAAGCTAACCACACTCCAGCTAAGAAAATAAACAGACCATTTTACTAACACTCCATCTTAAAATCCCATGTCCATCAATATGATAAGTATGTAAATCACAATACAGTAGGCATTTAAACCTATGAAGGGAAACTAGGCACCTAACCACTCCATAATGTTATGGTCTAAACAATACACATGTATGTATCTAAGTATCTATGTGTACAACATATAATTACTAGCTTATAGGTGAATTGTCAAACTATAAGTCTTGGAATGATTAATATTGTTATTTCAGCTGGCTTGAGCTAGCTGCTGATGATAATATCAGACTACATACATGGTTTGCAGAATCTGGGAAAAGAGTGTTGGGTGCGGGGTTGGTGGGTGGGGTCGTGTGTTGGGTGTTGTGCGTAGGGTCGAGTGTTGGGTGTTGGGTGTTGGGTGTAGGGCGTGGGGTCGGGTGTTGGGTGGTGTGTGTGGGGCGTGGGATATATATTGTAAATAACTGTAATATCACATGGCTAGTAGACCAATGAATAAACTATATTTACAACAACAAAAAACAATATCTAGATTCGATTCCATATATCCAATTTAAAGTTCCATAGTCCGAAGGTTTTGAGCTCCTGTCATTTTTCTGAGATACATATAACCAATTGACTTGTATAATCTACCTTCAATTAGTTTGAATCAAATATTATTATAGCTGCTTAGCCTATGATATATGTGATGTGCAACAATGTGAAATTAATGTTGGCAAGCATGCCAAAACTCTGACAAAATAGACATCGGCAGTCCCAGGATCTAGTAAATTGCCTCAGTGTCCCCCTCCTATGTAGCCACAGATGGTATCTAACTTAGATATGTGGAATCAAATGAAGAGCACAGGCGCAAAACCACATAAACACCAATCCAAAAATGTAGTTTAAATAAAATATTGTTCCCTGAATATAATTTTACTTCTCACGGATTTCACTTTTCATATGATCATATGGTTATGGTGCAATGAACAACAAAGTAGAAATATAACAAAATTAACTTTTTGTATGTTTGATTCCAAGGTTTGTCTCTATTTTTGGATTGGCGTTTACATGGTTTTGCACCTGAACTCTTCAATTCTAGATTTAAGTGTTTTGGTTGAGAAAATGGGATGCTTCATCGCACTATGCAGCTTTTATAAACCGGCACATGAAGCTTTAATTATCGCGTGATGAAATGCTGCAGGTCCTGATATGTGGTGTGACGTCACAAACTGCTTTTTGAAGTAACAAAGGGAAGTACTAGGAAATAGTAGGCCCACGTCCTGATATTACCTTAGATGGTGCTAGGACGTCACACAAGAACAAACAAAAGTAGTAGGCCCAGATTTGATTAAGTGATTTGAATAAATATATCTGGCAATTCTTTCGTTTGTATGACCAGTTTCATCCGGGATCTACTGCCGCCCTAGGGCATATCTTCAGGAGCAGTGGATGGTGGGGGAGGGTGGAGTGGGGCTGGCTGGTGGTGGCGGGTGGTGGAGGGTGGGGGGGCTCGGGATGAGGGGGTCCCAGGGATGTCTAGCCGGCAGGATTATACATGCAGGGTCCTCCTACAGACAGTCAAACACATTTTACTAAGTTGCGTTGATTTGTTGGCCCTGCACCAACGGTTCTACACTGCAGACAGTATGCATGACCTTTTTACTAAGGTAAAACAGGAAAACATTTTTGCCTTTTTGAGGGCAGCTGGACTGTACCACCTCATATAGTTTACTATATAGATTCTATCAATTATTAATAACACTTTTCTTTTTCTATAGGAATTTGTTTCCCTTGACCACAAATATATGATTTTGAGCTTTCTAATTTAATGACTGTCTATTGGCACATAATTGATTGTCTGCTGTTACATGTAACAGCAATGGTTTGAACAAAAAACTAACATTTCTCGCCTTGAATATGGCCTATGCTGCCGACATGGCGTAAAGCAACCACCAATCAATCAATCAATCCTACAGACGGGGTAGGGGAGTGGTGTGGAGGTGTGGGGTGTTGGTTATGTGACCACTGGATGTGGGGTGTTGGGAAGGACTGGAAGGTGGGTAGGTGTTTGAGGTGTTGGGCAGGGAATGGTTTGCAGAATCTGGGAAAAGAGTGTTGCGTGTGGGGTGTGTGAGTGGGGTTGTGTGTTGGGTGTTGTGCGTAGGGTCGAGTGTTGGGTGTTGGGTGTTGGGTGTTGGGTGTAGGGCGTGGGGTCGGGTTTTGGGTGTTGTGTGTGGGGCATGGGGTTTGGTGTTGGCTGTGGGGTGTTAGGTGTTTTAGGGTTTGGCGTAGGGTCTGGGGGTTGGAATGGCGTGTGTGGTGGTGGTAGGTGGGGAATGAGGTGTGCTGGATGTTGCGTGTGGAGTACGGTGATTGGTGCATCGGGTGGGGGGGGGGGGTTCGGATGGGCTGTGGGGGATGGGGTGTGGTGTTGTGGGTTGGGTCGGTTCGTGTTTGGGGTTGGTGTGGCTGGTGTCGGTGTGTATGGGTCGTGGGTTCGGTGTTTGGGGGTTCGGTGTGGGCTGTGGTTGTGGAGATGGGGTCCGGTGTGTATGGGTTGTGGGTTCGGTGTTTGGGGGTTCGGTGTGGGCTGTGGTTGTGGGGATGGGGTGTGGTGTTTATGGGTCGTGGGTTCGGTGTTTGGCGGTTTGGTGTGGGCTGTGGTTGTGGGGATGGGGTCCGGTGTTTATGGGTTGTGGGTTCGGTGTTTGGGGGTTCGGTGTGGGCTGTGGTTTTGGGGATGGGGTGTGGTGTTTATGGGTTGTAGGTTCGGTGTTTGGGGGTTCGGTGTGGGCTGTGGTTGTGGGGATGGGGTCCGGTGTTTATGGGTTGTGGGTTCGGTGTTTGGGGGTTCGGTGTGGGCTGTGGTTGTGGGGATGGCGTATGCAGTGGGAGTTCTCTGGGTGTGTGAGTGATGAGATGTGGTGTGTGGCAGAAGAGCATCGTGTGAGAGTGGCATGTACGATGTGGGGGTAGTAGTGCGGATGTGAGACTAGTGTTGCAGGAGTGTGTAGGTTGTGGGTGGTGTGTGTGGTGAGGTATGGGGGTGGAGTGTGGGTTGGGGGTTGTGGTTGGGGTGGGGTGGGGGTGGAGTGGGAATGTGGAAGAGGTTGAAGGGTCTGTTTGGGACAGATTGGGGATGTAGTGTACTTGGTGAGTGTCTGCGGGTGTGGAAGCAAGTGTGGAAGCAAGTGTGGAAGCAAGTGTGGAAGCAAGTGTGGAATCAAGTGAGAGAAGGGTTGGGGAGTGTGGAGGAAAGGAGGGGAGGGGTGAGTGGGAGTGTGGGGGTTGGAGGCAGTGGGGTGTCTGTGATTGTGCGAGGTTGGATCGGTTGGGTGACTGTGAGTGTGGAGGGTTGAATAGAGTGGGTTTCTGGGAGTTTGGAGGGTTGGGGAGTGTGGATCGTTGGAGAGAGTGAGGTGTTTGGGAGTGTGGAGGGTTGGAGGGTGTGGACGGTTGGAAAATGTGGCGGCTGCTGGTAGTGCGGAGGGTTGGGGACCATGAGTGTCTGGAGTATGGAGGGTTTCTTAAGGGTTGTTGAGGGGGAGGCATGAGTGAGCCCTAGGGGCCAACCCAGACGCTTAGCTCTAAGTTAGCTGCGTGCATTTGGGACAGGGGAGTGAGGGTGTTTGGGGCGGGTTAGGATGGAGGTAACATTGGGCTGGGTTGTGTTGAGTGGATTGAGTGGTGGTGGGTTTCATGGTGCTATGCTGCCGGGTGTGGAAGGGTATTGGGGTGTGGTGAGAATGTGTTGTAGTGGGGTAGCATGGGTAATGATTGGGTGGGGGTTGAGTGGGTATGGGGGTGGGGTCAGTGTTGGTTGGGTCTGCTGTGGGTGTGCAGTGGGGGTGGGGTGGGTTTGGGTGTGGGTGTGGGGATGTGGGGGGGGGATGCTGTGGAGTGAAGGTGGGTGTGGGGTTTGGGTGGGTGTGGGTGTTTGTATGGGTGTGGGTGTGGGTGTGTGTGGGTGTGGCTGTGGGTGTGGGTGTGGGTGTGAGTTGGTGTGGCTATGGGGTGGCAACAGGAATGTGGGAAGGGTATCCATGGAGTGCGAAGAGTGGGTCTGTTGGATGGGATCACGGTGGGTGTAGGGGCTGGGGAGTTCTGATAAAGTTAGGATGTGGTGCGCAAGGGTAGACAGCGGTGCCCTCAGTCAGGAAGTACCAGATGGAACTATTGGCTGCACATGCGCAGTCACGTCCATCAAAATGGCCGACATTGTCGTTGTATGGGTCGGCTGAGTGTGTGTGTGTGTGTGTGTGTTTGTCAGTGCCTGTGTGTGTGATGAGGGTGGGGGTCTTACGAGGGTCTGAGTGTGCAGTTTGCGGAGGTGCGTGTTGAGGGCGGGGGAGGGGAGAGGGGGGAGGAGGAGCTGTGGTGGTGGGTTGGTTCAAGAAACCCTGGGGATCTTACCAGGAAGTGAAACTTCCAAATGACAGCAATGGAATGCCACAGCACACTTCTGGAAGAACACCCTTTCCTAGAAGCAAGTTGTATATTTGAATGTGGTAAGCGCGGACATGAAAATGTGACAGGCAAAACTAGCAGAATAGAACTCATGTTCCAGGATGTCTTGATCCAAGTATCAGAGAGTGAATTTGAAGAAAGGGACTGATGTATGTATTGCGGTAGATTTTCTAAATGACCTTCATTCTGAACACGCTCTGACAGTGGCCACAGTGACAATTTCCAAGCAACATCGGTCAAAATTCATACTTGTCGCTACCTTGTCTCGGCATTACTAGGATAGAGCAATGACTGGTTAGCTCAGTATTAGGATAAAGTGAATGTGTGGGATATTGGGTGATGACTCTGGTGGCATGGTATCCCAATTGGACAGCACTGTTATGTTGGCATGAGTGTCCACTGTCACAAATGGATGCACTCTTCTGATATGACCTTCAATGTTGTGAGGATGTTAACTTTGACAATGCAAACACATCAAACATTGGTAAAATGCAACTAGAGGAAGATGGGAAGAGGTGATATCAAAGGAAGGGTCTTAGAGTAATTCAGACAATGAGCGGGAACTACTGAGGAAAGGAGGCTGATGGGGAAACGGGCACAGCATTAAGCAAGATTACCTTGAAGAAGCAATGTTCAAGAGACAATAGAGTAGGTGCGACTGAGGAGGTTGGGGAGGATGGGAAGGATGGGCAGGGTGGAGAAAATGGGCAGGAAGGGGAGGATGGGCAGGAAGGGGAATAATGGGAGGATGGGGAGGATGGGGAAGATGGGGAAGATGCGGAGGATAGGGAGGAAGGGGGAGGAGGGGAGGATGGGAGGATTGGGAGGGTGGAAGGATGGGGAGGATGGGAAGGATGGGGAAGGAAGGGAGGATAGGGAGGATGGGGATGAAGCGGAGGAAGGGGAGGAAGGGGAGGAAAGGGGAGAAGGGAAGGAAGGGGAGATGGGGAGGATGGGAGAGGAAAGGGGAGGAAGGGGAGGATGGTAGGAAGGGGAGGAAGGGGGGAAGGGGAGGAAGGAAAGAAAGGGAGAGAAGGGGGGGGGGGGAAGGGGAGGAAGGGGAAGGGGGGAGGGGAAGGGGAGGGGGTGGGGGGGGAGGGGATGGGATTGGAGGGTATAGGGATGGTGGGGGAAGGGGGAGGGGGGGATGGGGAGGTGGGGAGTGGGGAGGTGGGAGGGAGAAGAGGAGAGGGGGAGGGGAGGGGGAGGGAGGGGGGAGAATGGAGGAAGGGAGGAGGGGAGAAGGGGGGAGGGTGGGAATGGTGGAGGGTAGGTAGGTAGGAAGAAGGGGAAGGGAAGGGGAGGGAGAAGGAGGGAGAAGGAATGGGAGGATGGGGAGGATGGGAAGGATGGGGAGGATGGGGAGGATGGGAAGGATGGGGAGGGTAGGGAGGATGGGCAGAATGGGCATATTGAGGAGGATGGCCAGGATGCACAGGACGGGCAGGATGGGCAGGATGGGCAGGATGGGGAAGATGGGCAATAAGGGTAGGATGGGGAGGATAGGGAGGACGCGGACGATGGGCTAGAATGACAGTAAGGGGAACATGGGCGGAATGAGGACGATGGGGAGGATGAGGAGGAAGGGCAGGAAGAGTAGGATGAGTAGGATTAGCAGGGACAGGACGAGGAGGGCGCATAAAATGTAGCGACATTATGAATACCGATCCAGACCGATTGGCGTTTATTTGGTGTTGTGCCTGGATGTGGGGTGTCTGTGATTGTGACAGCCAAAACTAGCAAGAAGTCGTGTGGGGGTGGTTAGGTGTTTGAGGTATAGCAGGAATCCAATTATCAATAAGACAATCAAATTGAAGACAAAATATACTTTGTGTTTTGAAAATTGGTCTGCAAATGCCAGGGTGTCCGTCGCTGACAGTCGGAAACAGATGATCCTACTGTTGTTGAAGATGTATACTGCCTATCAAGGATAAGTCTGAATATACTTGTTTTCATCATTAGACAGTTCGTTGATAGAAAGCCCCAGCCTGCACTTTTACCGACCCAAGGGATATTTAACCTCCCACACCACATAGACATGGTATGAGAGCAACTGGCCTTTGATGACGCTGTAAGTTATACACAGAGGTGGAAATCCAAATTGGCAGAGCTGGGGGCATGGGGAATCGAACCACCAACCTTCAGATTAGGAGTCCAACCTAGAAAAAGACAGACACTCTAACCACTCCGCCACAGAGAACACCACTGTATACCTGCGTTGGTTGCTTAGTTGTGTGTGCTACTTACGCCATGTTGTTTGATTGGTTGTTGGAGTTTTATGTCCTTGCAACACGTCTAGGGTCATATTAGGACTGGTACCTACTTGGGTCAATGCACAATCATGGCGACTTTGTAGATCTGCCCCACTGAAAAATCAGGCTTCCAACCCCATGACTCGATGTCCCACTCAGTCACAATATCATTACACTGAGCCAACCAGTCCTTGCCCTATCCTAATAATGCCAAGCTCCGTATTAGTTTATGGTGAATCAATCTAAATGTCATGTTCATACTATCTTTCTTGTCCAATATCGAATATATTTCAATATTGTCTACTCGTGTTTGCGTTCCAAGCACAACACAAAGTGAGAGATGAATATTTCCTCTATTCATGAAATAAAACACACTTCGGCACAAATTTAGCATGTAATTCCATTGCATCACGTGATCAACATACTGGACGCGCATTGACCAATTGCCTTTTCCTCAGTTCGATGACAGATATGTCCACATAGCATTTTCAACTGGGAGAACCACATTTTGAATCTGGGGATGTATTGTACTTGGTGAGTGTCAGCGGGTGTGGAAGATTCCAACGAAAAACATGGAAGAATATTGTTATTTGCTGGATAATATCTGCTTTAACGGCAGCAAGTTCTATTCAATTGACTTGGTATTTCCTTATATGCATGTACATGCATATAGAAAGACAGTTAGAATCAGGAAGGATTAACACAGACAGGGCGGGCGTGTTACACCCTCAGCAAATCTTTAGTTTGACGGGAATATTCCCCGTCTACAGCGAGAATCCCTTTGGATTATGATCAATAACCAGCTAACAATAATTTAGTTGATATAATACCATTAAAGGACATCTTCGCTGTCTGCTTAACAGTGTATTTTCCTAACTTTGTGTCTCAGATTATGAAACACAGGGTGTATTACACCCCAAACAAATCTTTAATTTGACGGAAATATTCCCGGTCTACAGGGCGAATCCCATTGGATTATCCTCAATAACAAGCTAACGATAATACAATTGATATAACACCATTAAAGGGCATGTTCAGTGTCTGGGTAACAGTGTATTTTACTAACTTTGTGTCTCAGATTATGAAACACAGGGTGTATTACACCGCTAACAAATCTTTAATTTGACGGAAATATTCCCAGTTTACATAACGAATCGTATTAGATTATCATCCTTAAACAAGCTGCTGATAATATGATATATATATATGGGGAGTTCAGGCGCAAAACCACCTAAAAACAATCTGAAGATTGAGATAAATATTAGAGTCAAACATTCAAAAGGTTACCTTGTGGACATATCTATTTTTTTTGTTAATTGCTCCATAACTATTTCATCACGAATGAAACAAACTGGAATGAGAATTAAGGTTGCCCTCAGGTAAATATATTTTATTTTAATTATTTTTTGGGGATCGGCATATACAGGGTTTTGTGCCTGAACTCTTCATATATATTTAGGTTCGTAGATATATTTATTCTGCTGAATTAGCTTTTTGTCAATTCCAGCAAGTATTCAATTCAGGGTTATTTACACAAAAGGTAAATAGAATAGGTATACACAAACTGTTGAATACGCAATTGGCAGCATGAAACACATTGAAATTCTGTAACCCAAAGGTTCCATAGCAATATTTTACCAGTAGTGTCATATAACTAGATCAATGTTACACAGATCAATGTGAATATCTACAAGGTATTTAGAAGATAAACAACAATTTATAGGAAGAGTTTAGGTGTAAAACACCGTAAATGCCAATCCAAAAATGGAGCTAAAGATTTAAATCAAACGTATAAGAAGTTAATGTTTGTATATTCCCATTATTGTGTTCATTGTTCCATACCCATATGATCATAGGAAAAGTGGAATTAATTAAAATTATTTTCAAGTACAAATATTTTATTTGAACGACATTTTTGGATTGGCCTTTACGTGGTTTTGCGCCTGTACTCTTCATATGAATAGTTCAGGTGCAAAACCAAGTAAGCATCAATCCAAAAATGGATATAAACATTGGAATTAAACCCTCAACAACGTTTTTTTGTTATATTCTTTCTCTTTCGTACATTCCTCCATAACCATCTGATCATAAGAAAAGTGGAATTAGTGAGAATTAAAATGAGTTTCATGTACAAATCCTTATATTTAAACTACATTTTTGGATTGGCCTTTACGTGGTTTGGCACCTGTACTCTTCATAAATAATAGTCGGCCTCTGGTTAGCATTAACTATGCCTAACTTTGTGTTCCCTAACAGCCGTCCACTTGGGGGAACAAGCTTGGGCATGCCTGGGGATCATGCTAATCAGCAGTATATCTAACTGCACCAATATGAGACAGCAAGAGTTGGTGAACCAGTTAGAGGTCGATGTTGTTGTGAGCGCTGTGTTCCCTGTTTTGCGTTATAGATCATTCCCTGAGGAGATAATCATCCCACATTATCCCATCATATACAGTAAAACCACTCTAACCGACCAGCTCCACACATCGACCACTCCCCTATATCGATCGCTTCATTTTGGTTCCAAATGATCTCATATACAAGTTTCGTGTGTAAGGATTACAAAACACACCCCCTTAAACGGACGAGCTCCCCGTCCTGATATGACCTTAGATGTTGCTAGGACGTAAAACAACAACAAACAAACAAACAGCTCCCTAAATGGATCATTGAAAATCGATCCGATTGTCTGTCGTTTTAGAGAGGTTTGACTTGAGTGCAGGGACAAATAGTTTTGTGCCTGTCTTGACATGTTCTTGCCGGTGTGAAACCTCTATTTGCTCCCCGAGAGAGGGCCGCTGGTAACTTGCAAAAGCCAGCAGCACTTCAACACTTTTGCAGGCAGCTTTCCTGAAATGTAGATCCCAACCATGGATGAGATGGCTAGAGCAATCGCCAGCCTGAAAGAGGGCAAAGCACCTGGGGGTGATGGAATTCCTGCCGAGGTATGGAAGTATGGAGGAGACAATCTGCTCAACAGACTGCACCAACTAATCACCAATGCCTGGGAGGAGGGTTCTGTACCCCAAGCATGGAAGGATGCCAGCATTGTAACAATCTACAAGAAAGGTGATCAAACAGACTGTGGGAACTATAGAGGAATCTCTCTTCTTTCCATAGCAGGGAAGATCTTCGCCAGGATCCTACTCAACAGACTATCTATTCACATAACACCTGGTGTAGTTCCGGAGTCACAGTGTGGCTTCAGAGGTAACCGGAGCACTGTGGATATGATATTTTGTCTCCGACAGCTACAAGAAAAGTGCATTGAGCAGGACCGACCACTGTACATGGTATTTGTCGATTTCACTAAGACATTTGATACAGTCGGGAGGACCGGGCTATGGCAGCTACTGAGGAAGTACGGATGCCCAGAGAAGTTCACAACTATGATCGAGGCTCTACATACACAAATGATGGCGAACGTTAGTGCTGGAGGGTAAGTCTCGGAATCGTTCGGGGTTACCAATGGGGTCAAGCAAGGTTGTGTACTGGCCCCCACGCTCTTCTCCATCTTCCTATCAGCAATGCTAGTCGATGCTTTCCGAGACATGGGGGATGCCATCTATATACCGTCAGGAAAGAGTGCTGACCTATTCAATGTCACACACTTCAGAACAAAGACCAAGACTATTCAGATACTGGTGAGAGAGCTACTATTCGCAGATGACAGTGCACTGGTTGCCCACTCTGCTGAAGAGACCAAGAAAATTGTTGATGCTTTCTCCGATGCATCAAAGAAGTTTGGTCTGAAAATTAACATCAAGAAGACAGAGGTGATGTACCAGCCCAACTCTACAAGAACCTGAGAGGAGGAGATCATGGTTGATGGAAACAAGCTGAACTCTGTTCCGGAATTCACCTATCTCGGAAGCACTATATCAAGTGATGGACGCATTGATGCTGAGATACAGAGGAGGATGGCCAAGGCTAGTGCATCTTTCGGCCGACTACGCCAGAGACTCTGGAACAACCACCATGTGTCCATTCGCATCAAGGGTAAGATCTACCGTGCAATCGTGCTATCCAGCCTACTATACGGAGCCGAGGCCTGGACAATGTACAGACGGCAGGTTGAAAAAGCTGCATGCCTTCATGATGCAACATCTGCATTCAATCATGAGGCTAACCTGGAAGGACAAAGTGACAAATAAGGAAATACTTGAACGGATGGGGCTGCCCTCTATAGAAGATCTTCTGATCAAAAAGAATCTCTGGTGGACTGGGCACCGCATGAGGATGTCATCAGACAGGCTACCAAAGCAGATCCTCTATTCTCAACTGACTTGTGGCTACAGAAAGAGAGGGTGCCCCCGTCTCCGGTTCAGGGATACCATCAAGAGAAACCTGAAGCTGAGAGACATTAAGACCAACTCATGGACGCAACTCTCACAGCAGAGAGCTAAATGGAGAGCGGCAGTCAGGTAATGAAAGCAGTCTTTGTTGCCTCGCGGCCGACAGAATGATCATAATGATGACTGGAGTGAGATTTCTACGCGCTAACATCACACGACTGGCTACATATGTATAAAATCAATAGCATTGCTGTTTATAGCTATATCAATGTTGCATTGTACTTTGCAGTTTTAAAACGAGCTAATCATATCAAACATTAACTACAGTAAAACCTCTCTAACTCGTCCGATCATGGGATTTAGGGAGGTGGTCGGTTTAGAGAGTATTATTTATCGGTTCAATGGTAGTGTATGGGCGATCCTCTGGGACTGAAATAAAGTGATCGATATCAGGGAGTGGTCGTTCTGGAGAGGTGGTCGGTTAGAGTGGTTTTACTGTATAACATATTGCTTCACCACCTCGGGAGATTCTCAAGACCAGATCAGGGACGGGGCAGTGGCGTTATGGGGGAAACATTGCCAAGTGAAAGCGTTGGGGGTTAGGGGGGGGGGGGGCGGGAGGGGCTAGCGGGGGAGGGGGGAGTGGGGCTGGGCGGGGTGGGGGCGACTCACAGGACCCCACTCAGAAGGGCCCCGTCTGACTGATGGACACTGCGATGAACTTGCCGTCTAGGGCGCATGCGTGCCCAGATAGCCCCAGTACCAAGAGTACTTCCCCGGGCACCACGACGCCCGTACCCACACACGCGTCCCACCCACCGCCCCAGCACCTACAGACGCCTCCCACCCACCGCCCCAGCACCTACTCACAGGACGGATAATGCTCGGTTGTGACCGGCCTGATGGCCCGAAGCGGTGAGAGTCGGCTGGTGTGGGTGGTCGGTTTGGTGATGAAGTCAGCGGTTTTGGGGTGTGGGGGTTGGCGTATGTTGTAGGGGTTACGGTGGGGGTAGGGGTGGCGGTGGGGGTGGGATATGTTGGTTGTCGGTTGATTGTTGGTTGGTTGTTGGAGTTTTACGTCCTTGCAACTTCTATATTCTCTGTGGCAGAGTGGTTAGAGTGTCTGGAGGATGGTGGTTCGATTCCCCATGCTCCCTCCCCCCCCCCCCCCCCACATCTGCCAATTTGGATTTCCACCGCTGTGTATAATTTACAGTGTCATCAAAGGAGAGTTGATCTCATACCATGTCTATGTGGTGTGGGAGGTTCAAAAACTCTTGGGTCGGTAAAAGTGCAGGCTTGGGCTTTCTATCGACAAACTGTATAATGGGGAAAACACTTCTATTCAGACTTATCCATGATATGCAGTATAGATCTTCAAGAAAGGTCAAACCAGGATGGGTACAGACGTTTGACAGTGCACATTCATGGCGACTTTACAGTGCTTCCCCAATGAATGCGCACTGTAGCAAGTCCGTATCGATCCTTTTCTGACCTCAGAATTGAATAGGACCTAACACCTCATAAACAATATATATATACATATATTGATATATCTATTGATATATAAATTGATATATATGGATAACCATCTATTCCCAGACATGTATATGCATACACATGTGTATGAACATGTACATTATGTATGCATACATACATGTGTTTGCATATGTTTGCATATATACATACGAAGAGTTCAGATGCAAACCCAAACGCAGATGTAAACACCAATCCAAAAATGTAGGTTAAATAAAAGCTTGTTCCCTGAACATAATTTGAATTCTCACTAATTCCACTTTTCATACGATCATATGCTAACGGTGCAATGAACAACAAAGTAAGAATATAATCAAATTACCGTTTTGTAGGTTTGATTCCAATGGTTGTCTCCATTTTTGGATTGGCATTTATGTGGTTTTGTGCCTGACCTCTTCACGGTTATATTTACATAGATTATTTGATATAATCGGTAAAACAAAACAGATCTTTCTCACTATGCTACTACTAGACACTTTTATATCTACCATCATAGTACATTAATCCTCCAAGTGGGGTGCCATCTTATGCTAACTTCAGGCTCACTGCCACCGCTACTCCCCTGCTCTCCAATCCAGGCACGCGGCGCCCCCTTCTGGCCTCACACAGACGTGAATTCAAGTACAGTGACATCTGACTTCCACCTCCAAAAGATGAAGACTCACATATAACTCACTTGTGGTTTTCATAGCGGTGCATTGCAATCATAACTCACTTCAGGTTCCCACAATCATAACTCACGTATGGTTCATTCAAAGTTGCACACAATTATCATTCAATTCAGGGTCCCACAGAATTGCACGCAGTCATAGCTCACTTCCGGTTCTCACAAAATTGCACACACTCATAGCTCACTTCCGGAAGCATTAGTCACTTCCGGTTCACACTAATCGGACTTACTTATATCTCACTTCCGGATCTCACAGGATTGCATACCATCATAACTCATGCATCGTTCCTTGAGACGCTCAGGTAAGAATATAACTCACATTCCGGTTCCAACAGAATTCCATTTAATAATATTTCACTTCCGGTTCCGGTTCAATCATAACTCAATTCAGGTTCCTCCAGAGAATCACATAAACATAACTCCCTTCCGATTCCAACATAATTCCACTTAATTAGAACTCACCTACATAGGTAAGATAGTTAGGTATGATGACAATCAGCCAGTGAACAGACGCGATGGCCGAATCATTTGAGCGTCTGTCTTCAATGTTGTTAATTTGTGGGATTCAAACCCATTGGATTGAACCCCGGTCGAGTGAAACCAATTACATAAAAATGTATCCCTGTCGCTTCCTAGCCAGGAACTCGATATTATTAGGAATAGGGCAAGGATTGGTTGGCTAAGTGTCAGGATAATGTGATGGAGTGTGATACAGTACAACCCCGTTAAACCAAACTCTGTTAAACCAAACGATAGGTTAATCCAAACTTTTTTCGGCGGCCCGGCAAAATACTACCATTTATCACATAAAAAAAAGTTGGTCAAACCAAAGTCGGGCAATCCAAACTATCGGTTAATCTAAACAAAAGTGTCAGTCCTAGGCCACTTCTGGTACAGTTAAACCAAACATGGTCATCTGAGACACCACCACATCTTATACCACACTTGTTCGGATAAGTGTTAGAGCATGAGACCTTCATGGGGGTGCTTATACAATTAGCGGCTTATGCAATCGGCTGCACCCGTTCTCTTACATCGTGGTGTGAGTTGTTTATTTATTACATGTGCAATATATGCTTTGTAATTCATAATGCACCCACGTTTTTGCCAAAGCCAAGTCAAAGTCGAAGGCAAAGCTCGGTTGAACCAATGATCGGTTAATCCAAACAGATTTCTAGGGTCCCTTCAAGTTTGGTTTAACGGGATTGTACTGTATCAATGATCGGTTAATCAAAACAGATTTCTAGGGTCCCTTCAAATTTGGTTTAACGGGGCTGTACTGTATCAGGTCATGGTGATGGTGGCCTGATCTCCCAGCTGGGTAGCACTATAAAGTCACCATGAGTGACACATCCGGATATGACCTTAGATGTTGCCAGGACGTAATACTCCAACAACCAACCAAGCATCAGCCAGTGTCTTGTGTAGTCAGCTTTGTTAGAGTCAGGCATGGCACGACGTGACAACATGCACGTAGCCCGGATCATAACTGGCGCAGAATCAAATTATTCATTTAAACACACATTCACTTTTACCTAGAATTCACTTAATGTCCCTCGCATGTCACATTTCGGGGTGTAAACGTGCCGGCTGGTGGGTGTGGGTGGTGCAAATAGGTGAAATGAAAGCACTACAGGTAATGAAGGAAACAGTGTTAGAGTGAAAGTAAGAGAATGATCTCTTTGGTTTATTGGCTTATATAGGTTCTTCAAGATTCAAGATGGCCGTTGTCACATGATTCCATTCATCAATCACAGTACAATGCAGTGGTCACATGACTCACTCCTCCAATCAGAGTACAATGCAGTGGTCAATGATCATAACAATACCATGTGGGGGGGAGGGGGCATGTGAGGTGACTCTTCCAAAGACTATTCTTAGTCAAACTCGGAAGTGACACTCCCTCTAAAGACTATTCAATTATACAAATTCTATACTCAATGAATAATAGTTTACCAATTTCACACATCCCTCATATGCCTTTGGGTTTTTATATTTTAACATTTATCATTATATAGACAGTTTGTAATTTATTATAGTAACTTCACCTCGGTTCACATGCATTATATCGGACAATTTTACAGGGGATGAAGTGACCAGGTGCGATAGCCGAATACTTTGAGCATCCGTCTGCCGTTTTGGCAGATCGTGGGATTCAAACCCATTAGGTTCGAACCCTGATCGAGTCAAACCAATGATATACAAATTGATACTTGCCACTTCCTAGCCATGCGCTCGACATCATTAGGATATATGGGGAGTGTGACATAGCTCAGGCGGTAGAGTATCCACCTGTCAAGGTTTTGATTATCCGATCGATCCTGCTCAGTGGATACATTTGCACTTTGGACTATTTTCCATTCGAACCAGTAGTCCACAACTGGTACATTAAAGGATGTAGTATGTATTGTCCTAGTAAGGGGGGAAGTGCATATAAAAGACCCCTTGCTGCTTATTGGAAAGAGTAGCCTAGGTGGTGGCAGGGGGATTCCTCTACAGAAATAAGTCAGAATGACCATATGTTTGCCGTCAAATAGCCGATGATGAAAATCAATGTGCTCTAGAGGCGTCATTAAATAAAACAAACTTGTTTGGACAGTATTAGGATAAGGCAAGGACTGCTTGGCTCAGGGTGAGGAAAATGTGACTGAGTGGGATATCAGGTCATGGTGCTGACGGCCTGGTCTCCCAGGGGGGCAGCACTATGAAGTGGCCAGAAGCGCGCACTATCCCAAGTCGGTAGCCCTCCTGAGATGACCATATATGTTGCCAGGACATAAAACCCCAACAACCAACATCGCTTGAAGTATTGCATTATCACCAGTATTTCTGCACCATTATTATTATTATTATTGAAGTATTGCATTATCACCAGTATTTCTGCACCAGGCCGCTCAGCCTGTATTCATCGATTATCAGATCAAGTCAATGTCCATTAATAATTTCAATACTCATCATTATCAAAGACCATATAATACTAAGATGGCTCACTCCCTATCTTTCCCATGGTAATGTAAATTTTGAAGTGCCACCTTGTGGTGTGTTTGATTAGCCCGTCTGCTGGTTGGTGTTTCACATGTAAAGAATTATATTATACATGAGATAGGTAAGTATGAATACACATCAATATGAAATTGCTATGAATACACATCATCATCAGCATCATCATCATCATCATAACACATCTTTCACATTCAAATAAACATTTATACATATAATATAGCAACTGTTTAACCAAGAGAACAGCCAGCGCACCAAGTGGGGTGTTTGATCATTTTGATTACACAGTACAGGCTGAGTGAGCCGTCTTAGTATTATAGGGTATTTGTCATTATACAACACGATGAAGACAAGTCAGAAGAAAAAAAAAGATTATCCCCAACAAATAAAATCCTAATTAAAAGCCCACCCACAGTCAGGCTAGGTGGAGTTTGTTATAGGCCGTTGCTAATTACCTGCTTTACGGTAGAGGTTCCAAACGGACATGTGATCAGATAAAACCTAGCCCAGCCACCATGGGTGTCACACTGTTCAGACATTGGATTGGCATCTAATCACTGTCCACAATCAGTGCTCTAGCAGATGGACTATCTATCAGGTTGGAGAGCATACCTCGTTGTAGCTATGGTGGTCATTTGACCGGGGAGTTAATTACCAAGGTCAAATTGTATATAAGATTAGGGAGTGAAATTACATATATGCCTGATGAGTTTGGGCTAGTTTTACTCTTGGAACATAGTAAAGGAAAGGTACAAATTATATTAAGATCCCCGATTAATGTCAGGATATTTAGTTTGGGAACTACTTTGTAAAACAACATTTAAATGGTAGTCCTTAATGAATATAAATCAGCTTCCCTGTGCTAGTTACTGTGCTGGAATAACCAAACAACCATATCACAATAGAGGTAGCTCCAGTGAGCCATGGGGGTATATGCTGGTCAGTGTCAAACCCTGTCTGACTGCCCCCCCCCCCCCTCCCACACACACACACACACTCTGACTCCCCCCAGCCCAGACCCCCCAACTGACATCCTTTACACGCCTTCATATGCAGTGGCCAGCTTACTGGGGGCTGGGGGTTAGTTCAGAGAGGGAAAACTGTGAGCATGCCAGATTAGATTTATTAGCTATAGTAGTATGTATATTTTGTATCAATTATTATTGCCACTATTATTATCATTATAATTATCATTATTATTACCATTATTAGTATTATCATTATTATTATTATTTCTTTCATCGTTATTAATGTCAATATTAATGACATTGTGGATGTTATGCGTAACATTGGTAATTTACTGCAGAGACACAAAGTGACTTACGCAGGAATTACACAAAGGGCATAATCGATTAATCGACTCTGGTCACCAGAGCCACTTTTTGGCACATGCGCACATCCTACAGACTCGGGCTGAATAATCAAATATGCTTCTCCGCACTCGGGATGGACACTTTTTTGTTGTTGAATAATCGATAAAACTACAGCAAAATAGGATTTAAAGTATTTTATGATGGCCTAGTTTAGCTATATTTCCATTTCATTAATCTAAGTTATTCTTTAAAAGAAAGAAGTATGACTGGTACTGGTAGCTGTTATCCTGCAGGATGGTAGCAGCACAAATGTGACCTTATCGCTCATAGCCAACCCCAGCTAGGAGGTGGGTTACTTGGGTCGGATCATTTGCACATGGCACGTGTATTTGTCGACTCTACTCGCAGTGTTCGATTTGAAAATCTGATGACTCGGGTAACCAGAGTCACTCAGGTAGTGTTAATCGATTACGGCCCAAGTGACTTAGACCAGCATATAGATAGGCCCCGGAATGACGGCTGGGATCTCCTCTATTGACCAGCGGTTCTCGCCGTATGGTGGCGCCACCTAGCAGAAACCCCAAGACGCACTACAAACCATAAGGGTGTTAGTTATTGTTTTACGTCGTAGCAACATCTAAGGTCAGATCAGGACGGGTACTGACTTGTGGCAGTACGCACGACAGGCAAAATGTGTGTAGCCCACCAGACGATTTATGTCTCGAATATTCCACACCTTTCATGACACCCCAGGCATCGGAAAACTTGATGTACCCGACGAGCTCAGGCCCAACATCAAGTGGTTTCTCTAATATGCCAAGGAATGTAATGGTATAATTCTCCATGAATCCACTGACAAATACACATGGGTAATAGAATGTGACTCCTGCCTAAAAGTGGTGCCTTCTCCAGTGAGCACTACTACTCTCAAACCTAGCATGACAACATCAGGAGGAACCACACCAACATCGCCCACCTCGAGCCGATTAACCTTCTGGCCGCAATGAAGTACCTCGTGCCTGACAACCTGGAAGATTAGATCATTGTAATTAACACCAACAACATGGCAAGCCAGCAGGTTCTCTCATCTGGTGCAGGCAGAGACCCCATACTCACTACCTATGCCAGAGAGATCTGGCTGTATGCGGCAACCAAACATTGTCGGGTAGAGATTCTCCACAAGTCTGGCAAGGATCTGATCCGGGCCGACGCCCTTAGTAGGAAAAGCATTGATGATGCCACTGACAAGAAAGCCAACATACTCACCCGCGAAATGAACTTTGGTGTTCTCTGTGGCAGAGTGGTTAGACTGTTTGACTTTTTTCTAGGTCAGTCTCCTAATCTGAAGGTTGGTGGTTTGATTCCCCGTGTCCCCTACCTCTGCCAATTTGGATGTCCACCACTGTGTAGAACTTACAGCGTCATCAAAGGCCAGTTGCTCTCATACCATGTCTAGGTGGTGTGGGACGTTAACAATCCCTTGGGTTGGTAAGAGTGTAGGCTCGGGCTTTCTATCAACGAACTGTATAATGGTGAAAACAAGTCTATTCAGACTTATCCATGATAGGCAGTATAAATCTTCAAGAAAAAATAAATAAAATAAAATAAAATATAAAGGCAATCATATTTAAGGTAAATTTTTCTTAATGTTGTTGTACCAGTAAGAAAAGCCTGCAAAAGTGGATAATCGCAGTGAATTATTTATTATGCATATATATATATATATATTGGTATGCAAACAAAATATATCTAAATGATGTACAACAGTCCCCTCAGGCCCTCCTCGCCCAGTGGCAAGTGGAAGTTTATGACTGGGCCACAGACCAGCATATACCCCCATGGTTGACTGGAGGTGCCCTATTGTATGGGAGTTACTGCTATACCAACGCAGTACTATCATGGGCAGTTTTGACCTGTATCCATGTGTTGTAGCTAATGAATTATTTCCTAATATTCACTGTTAATTTACTCAGTCCAGTCCTACCTAAATGCCCTGGGAATATTCAGGACTCTAGATATACTTGTCTGCTCTCTAGTGATGTATTCCAATATGAAAACATCCCAAAACTTAGTGTGTCATAGCCAAATTAGTAAAATTGCACATTAATCTTATAATAACATTCGACCTTGGTAATTAACTCGGTGGTCAAATGACCACCGTAGCTAAAACGAGGTAAGGTCTCCAACCTGTTCGATCTCTACACTGCCCGTATCTGTGCATTAGTAAACGCATTATCTATCCCTGCATTATCAGAGTCAGGACACTCTCAGAATGCATTGTATTATATATTTGTTTTGGTAAATTTGTTTATTCGGCGGAATAAGTCTTTGCCAGTGCCGAAGCACTGGTCTTCCATCCATTTTTCAATTCAGGGTTATTTACACAAAAGGGATATAGAATAAGGTGTACAATAACTGTTGAATACACAATTTGCAGCATCTAAAGACCCAGTCACACCTTACCAGACTTGGGAACCGGACGAGAACTGGACAATGTCCGGTACTGTACGGCGATGTCTGGTACATGTCTGGTACCCATCCGGCAGTGTCCGGTGGTGTCCGGCGGTGTCAGGTACACGTTTTGAACATGCACACACCTTTTACCGGACACCACCGGACTGATGTGTCCGGTTGGTGTCCGGTTTGTCCGGTAGATGTCCGGTACCCATCCGGTACCCATCTGTACATGTCCGGTACCCATCCGTTGGTGTCTGGTTTGTCCATTTTGTCTGGTACATATCCGGTACCCATCCATTACGTGTCCGGTTCTCGTCCGGTTCTCGTCCAGTTCTCGTGTGGTACATGTACGGTACATGTACTGTACTTGTCTGGTTGTCTGGCAGCAATTGACCCAATTACGCTCCATTTTGATACATTTTGATACAGTTTGTCTACCGTAGAGCACCGGACTAGACAAGAATTTGTCCTGTGGTGTCCGGTACTCAGTCCGGTAAGGTGTGACAGGCGCTTAACACAATGAAATTTTGTAACCCACAAGTTCCATAGCAATACGGTAACATTAGTGTCATATAATTAGATCAATATTAGTCAGATCAATGTGAGTATTTACATAGTATTTAGAATGTAAGCAGAAGTTATCTTCTGTATTCAGTTGGTCAAGTTGTATTAAGTTTTAAAGTTCAGTTGCAGTTAGGCAAGCGGTATATAAATGTCAGTTTGTTACAAATATTCTAGTGTAAATATATGGTAAATAAATCTGGGTATTCCGTTGAATGGAGTGTTTGCCATATGTCCATCGTTCAAGTCAGGATTATTCACACAAAAATTGCTATATAAAGTATATATGTCAGGATATGTGGTAGAAGATAACATTAACGGTACAAATTTAATAAGTAAGTTGCAAAAAGTAGCATAATGGATTGCTGATATATATATCTATATATATATATATATATATATTTATATGTATATATATATATATATATAAACAGTTGTCCCCTGGAAAAACAGAAACAAAAGACAGGAGTGGTTGAGAAAGAGTATATATTATCTGGTGGGAATATATTATTGCCCACCTAAAATTTAAATCCGTCCTGCTGAGCGGGAGCGGCAGTGGTAGTGACCAGGCGCAGCTGGTATCATGCAGTCATGAGCCACTCACAGGTGGCAGTGCAGTGGAGAATGAAGGAACTAATCTAGGCATATGAGGTTGGGTAGTACTAGCTCAATGACATTAGGGCATAGACTAAGTAAAGGGAGAGAAATGCTAGGGGGTAGTGTTCTTGTTTATATTCCCATAATAGATTATAGAGCACATATATATATATGCCTGTACACATTATTGCAATATATCACAAGACTGGATGGCCGGATGAGTGTACGTCCGTCTCCAGTTTTGTTGGATCGTGGGATTCGAACTCACGGGTTCGAATCCTGGCCCAGTCTAACCAATGAGTTAAGAATGTATATGTGATGCTTCCTATCCAGGCCCTTGGTATTATGACCTGATAACCCACTCAGTCACATTATCATGACACTGAACTTACAAGTCCTTGCCTTATCCTAGTAATGCCTAGCGCTAAGCTAGGAAGAGACAAGTATCAGTTGTGGAAGTCATTGGTTTGACTCGCGCCATAATCAAACTCACGATCTCCCAACCGGGAAGGCTGTGCTCTATCGACTGGGGCACCACATCCTGTATATATGCAGATATGTGTCGGGGGAAGTGGTTAGTGCCTGGATGAGGGCAGGTCAAGACAGAAATTAATCAGGTGGTGCCGTCTACTGTGTATTCTGCAAACTGGGACTGGAGATGGTTTGTTTTGTTATGTTTTCTTAGACGTTGTTTGACGTCCTGACAACATCTAAAGTCATATCAGGACGGGTACCGACTTGTGATAGTGCACACTCATGACAACTTTATAGTGCTGCCTCAATGGGAGACCATGCCACCAGCACCATGACCTGATATCCCATTGGGTTACATTATCCTGACATTGAACCAACTAGTCCTTGCCCTATACTAATAATGCCAAGTGCCTGGCTAGGAAGTGACAAATATCAATTTTTAAGTATTTGATTTGACTCGACCAGGGTTCAAATCCACGGATCCATGGGTTCGGATCCCCCGATCTCCCAAAATAGTAGACGGACGCTCACCTCATTCGTCCATCCTGTCTTGTGTGATACTGGAGCTGGTCTACAGGGACAAATCAGTCCACCTCCATTGAGACAGGTGGGGAATCACACCCGAGGACTCTGGTTCTAAAGACTGAAGTCTGCAGTGCTGGACCTGGTCCTGAGTCGATGGAGGGGAGTAGTCCCTGTGAAAGGAAGATGCACTGAGAATGCTTAATTGTTGAATGCATATTGGTTGGTTGGTCGTTAGAGTTTTACGTCTTGGCAACATTTAAGGTCATATCAGGGGGGCACCGATGTGTGACAGTGCACACTCATGGTGATGTTATAGTGCTGCCCGACTGGGACACTAGGCCACCAGCATCATGACCTGATATCCCACTCAGTCACATTATCCTGAAAGTGAGGCAACCAGTAATTGCTGTATCTTAATGCTGCTGAGTGTTTGGCTATGAAGCGACAAGTATCAATTGTTTGTATGTCATTGTGTGACTTGACAGGGAATTGAACTGCTGAGCTGCCAGACGCTACCCCTGTCGGTCTCTAGCAATGGAACCTGAAACGCACAGATGGAAGCATTAGCGATGGGAGGTATCAGTTTGTTTGTTTGTTTGTTGTTGTTTTACGTCCTAGCAACATCTAAGGTCATATCAGGACGGAAGGGAGGTATCAAGTACTTAGGCAAATATTATTATGAGCGAATCATATAATTCGGATTTTATAAACCACCTAAGTAGGTTGTTTATATGAACCAAATTTTATGATTTGACTTATATCGCCCATGTGAACGCAACCGACATACTTGATGCGGATTAAGGAAATCACACGCATGCGAAGTCGAGACTTGAGTTTGTTTATTTTCCGATCGATCAAAAGCGCATATTATAGAATTTAGTCTATAAACCGCTAGCTGCGCGCAGATATTTTGTTCATCATTTATTTTTAGGTTTTCGCTGCCCAGCAGAAGTTTTGATCGTTCCAAAACAATAGGATTCAGTCCATAGCTTTCTGGTTAGTATGGACTTGCTCATGCGCAGATATCCACTTCTGCCTTAAACCGACTCAAGCACTGCCTGTGTGAATGCGAAACACTTTCAAACTCGGTCCGTGTAAACGGGCATCTAACTCGATTCATATGATTCGCCTTGTCTAAATCGCTTTAAACTTGTCCCCTGTGAACACGGCTTTATTGTTGTTCTTCTATCCGATATTGCTCCTGTAGCCTTCATTTTGTATATGCTACTTTCTAGTATGGGCTACTGGAGGTTGCGGTGCGGCCTGGATGCCTGCTTCCAAGCAGCTCCCCTACTTTCCCTCCTTTCCTCCAGGTGGCACCTCACCCACCTGTTATCTGCCCATTTCGCCAATTATTTAGCTCAATAAAATTAACAGTACGACTTAAGGGCCAGCCAGAGTTATAGACTTGAACCATACACATTTGTCTTTTCTCCTTTTCTGTTATCTATTATGTTATGGAAGGAATTAATAATATCAGGGAATGCAAATACACTCCAATTAAAATTATATTGGCGTGCTAGTATATCAGATATATAATATGAAAAAAGAGTACTGCTGGTTTCTTAATACAAGTGAAATGGAATGCCTTGTCTTTTACACAAAACAAGCTAAAGTAATATGAATACGGCCATTTTAAAACAGAACGCTGAAAGCTCCCTACGAGAGGGGATCCCCGAGTAAGTTTAGCGTCCGTCTCCCCTTTGGTTAGATCCTGGGATCCAAACCTGGATGAATTAAAATTGATACTTCTCACTTCCTCGCCACACGCTCATCATTATTAGGAAAGGGCAAGGACTGGTTGGCTCGATGTCAGGATAATGTAACTGTGTGGGATATCAGGTTATGGTGCTGGTGACCTGGACGCCCAGTGGGGCAGCACTATGAAGTTACCAGGAATGTGCAATGTCACAAGTCGGTACCCATCCTGATGTTGCCAGGACGGAAAACTCCAACAACCAACCTGAAAGCCAACTAAGCCAACTCATTCAATTACGCTAGCATGATGCACCGTCCATTTACAAATCATGTTCAGTAAACTGCTGCTAGAGCAGGGAAGGTAGCCCGCCTGCGCCGATACTAGAATTCTGTGCAATATGCGACTGAAAACTCCCAAAAAACAAAAACAAACAGTGCACAGTCTGTGGTTGCACACCACCAGGTGGCAGTGTGTGCCCAGTGAGAGACCGTAGAATGCTGCACAATCTGAGGCTACATACCACCAGGTGGCAGTGCGTGCCCAGGGAGAGGCCATAGAACGCTACCCAGTCTGAGGCCACACAACACCAGGTGGCAGTGCTTGCCCAGTGAGAGGCCATAGTAGGTTGCACACTGTGCGGCTACACACCACCAGGTGGCAGTATATGCCCAGTGTGAGGCTGTAGAATGCTGGACAATCTATTGCTGCACACCACCAGTGTGCAGTGCATGCCCAGTGAGAGCCCACGTTTATTCTTGGCTTAGCATAGTGTAAAATATTTTGGAATTTTGGGGTAATTTTTATTTAGTGCTATGCAGCCAACAGGCTGCCGGGTACCAGATAACTAGGTCACCTGACTGGTAACCGGCTGCATTGGTACTCTGTAGCCAATGGGCTGCCGGCTTCAAGCTAAGGTCACCTGACCGATACCCAGATTAAAACCTATAAATAAGGGTGCAGCTCACATGCTCTCTCTCTTTCACCGCAACCACCAGCCATTCCAGACCATGTACATATACGCCTGTCGCAACTGTATTGAGATTAAAGAAATCATGTGAGTGCAATGTTGTCTTCTTGTGGATGTTTCAGACACCGAGCCTGCCAGGATAGCAGAAGTAGATAAGGGATATATACAAAGATAGACAAACATTTCAATAGTGTGTCCTGCTTTTCTACCTCGTGTCTGAGGATCCAGTTTTATGTGTGGGACACAGAATCTGCTTGTTCTTTGGTCGGGGGATGCCACCATTATGAGTATCTGATTATTGAACGCATGTAGCTATCAATATTGCTCCGTAAACTAATGATATTATTGAGTAATTAGTCAGGGGTTTCACCTGCTGAAGTTATTTGTAATCCTTTATTTGGGTTCATTTAATTGTTTTATTATTTTTCTTTTATGGGTAAGTCATGTTGTAATTGAATCTTGAGAGTTAAATCAGCTCATGGTAAAACCAGATATGACAGCCTTGGCAGAAAACATCGAAGGTCCTTGGATAATTCTCCAGCCGAGTCAAATTAATTATTTATACAATTACTACTTGCATATTCTATTCACGATTGTGCTCCTCGTTACATGGATCGAGTGAAGCTTTGTTGGCACGGTCCAGATAATGTGTCTGAGTGGGATATCAGGTCATGGTGCTGGTGGTATGGCATCCCAAAAGGGCACCACTATAAACACACTAGTAGTGTGCACGATCAGAGATTGGTCACGATGATAAGACCTCAGGAGTTTCTAGGACATAATGTCCCAACAAACTAACTATGTACCTGAAAGATACCACCGAGATTTTAAACCACCCATATTCCAACCCAACCCAGGATACCCAAACTCACACGACACTTGCAAACATGCCCACAACAGATTCTATCATTTCTACACGCCAATCATACCAAGCTTCAGATTAATTGTATCATGTATTATTGCATCTAGGTGTACTTCACATTATATATCTTAAGTCAGTCATGTTAAATCAAAGTTATTTAAAATTAAAATGGCTGCCACACCTCGCCAGATTGAGGAACATACATAATTGTGTAGTCCGGTGGTGAGAAGTATCAAAATGTATTAAAATGTGTCAAAATGTTGCGTTCGACACATGGACATGAAACGGATATGAAATGGACATGAAACCGGCATGACACGGACATGAATGGATAGCCAACGGACGAAACAAACTCAAACCGGACAAGAACTGTAGACGTCAGTCTGGCGGCATCCTTTCCTAGTTTTTGTGCATGTTTAAAACTTATACGGACACAAAACAGACTTTGTTCGGTTTCTGTCTGTTTCCCCCAATCCGGTCTGATGTGACAGGGCCTTAAAGGAACTTAATATATTTTATCCCGGAAAATTAGAGAAACCAAAGGCATTGGAAGATGCTCCTTTAAAGGAGACGGTTAAAAGCAAGAGCCATTGTAAGATAATGTATACCAAATCAAGCTCTGACATATATACCTGCCAATTTCGTGACAACTTCACATATCAAAATTAGGAACCGGAATCCGGCGAATCAGAGGACCGGATACAATAAAATTACATGACGCTCTGCCAACCTGGCCCATAAGGCGGGAGAGAACAAGTTTTCAGGTACAGTCGGCCTCCTACAATCTGTCTGGCCTGTCCCTCCGTGTGGAACCAGTGTAGCATGCTGTGAACGGGGAATTTTTCGTCATTGTGTCCTTCCACCAGTTATGGTGGATGCTGGTAGCAGGATTTGCAATCAGATAGCTGATTCACAGGGCCATGATGTGGAAGCTCCTGCTGTGGCCAGTTTGTCGATAGAAAGCCCGGGCCTACACTTTTACCGACCCAAGGGATTTTTAGCCTCCCACACCTCTTAGATATGGTATGTCTATGAGAGCAAGCGGCCTTTGATGACGCTGTAAGTTATACACAGTGGTGGAAATCCAAATTGGCAGAGTTGAGAGTGGGGCATGGGGACTCGAACCAGCAACCCTCGGATCAGGCATCCGACCTAGAAAAAAAGTCAGACACTCTAACCAGTCCTCCACAGAGAACACCACGAATGAGTGGGTTTCTTTGTTTGTTGTTGTTTTTTGTCCTAGCAACATCCAAGATGATATCAGGATGGGTACCTATTTGTGACAGTGTGCACTCATGGTGAGTTTATATGGCTGCCCCACTGGGATACCATGCCACCAGCACCATGACCTGATATCCCACTCGGTCACATTATCCTGACACTGAGCCAAGCCTTGTCCAACCATATAAATGATGAGCGCCTAGCTAGGAAGCGACAAATATCAATGCTTAAGTCATCAGTTGGACTCGACCAGTGTTCAAACACAGTCTCCCATGCGTTTGGATCCCACAATCTCCCAAAACAGGAGACTGACGGTCAAGTCATTTGGCCATTCCATCTGGTTGGTAATGAGTGGGTAGAGGGGAGCTAATCAGAAATCACTCAGGCCTCATGCACGCCGGGTCTCTACTCTCCAACACCCTCTTCCGGTTGGTGCGTGTTTCGCCTGGAGTCGAAACGATATTGCACTTAAGGGCATGTGACCTCCCCGTACTTGGAAGGTGATCGGTGCAACTAGGAGGCAGCACGCAGATTCTGTATATGTGAGGTATCACGTCTTATTGAAGTATGAAAGCGCGGAAGGGAACTACTTCATTATTATAATATTATTTATTTTGCATTGTATTTTCGTTGTTTCTATCCTACTTCCTGTAAGGAGAGACTCATTCACACCGGATGATATTTGCCGTGACCAGGATTTGTCGACATATGGGACAATGCATAATGTTGAATCATAGCATCGGGTGTGTCCTGTGTAACATGGATATTTGGAATGGTAAGGATGAGATTTACATGGTCCTGAGTGCGCTGGAGAGCACTGATCTTCCCAGAGGAAATAATATATGCACATGCTGACTTGGCTAGGTTGATTGCACCATGGACCCTAGATGACAGATTCACCTGGTACTTGTAGTAAACAGGTGAATGACAACGTAGTCCAAATACTCACGAAAATAACTTTAGTATGGAAAAGGAGGTAGAATGCATGTCTCCTGTATCAAATGCGTACTTATATTGCCACAGATTTGGTGAAATGGGAGAGAATGCAAAAAGGCAAGATGGCGGCCATAGAACGCCGTCGATTTCACCTTTAAATTCTATTAAACTATATGTTTTATTATATTTTCCAACTCAAAGGTAGCGGGGAAATATGAAGACCTATATAAAGAATAATTGCAGCACCTTACATTGTGAAATTAGGCTCTCATTTCATTTCCCAGCTTTTCCGAAAGCTTTTGTATAGGGTTGGTATTCACCCGTGTACTGCAAGTACGGGGTGAATCATTTATCTACAGGGATCCTAGATAGGCTAATGATTTGGATGCTACTTCCATAATGCAAATTGAGCCTCTAATATACTGCTCTTTTGAACATGTCCAAAGACTAAATCAGAAATCACGGCTCACCCACGTTATAACCAAGTTAACATCACTGACACGTATGGGTGCCGGTGTGGCAGTAAATCGCAAACCCCTGGAAATTGCACATCCCGGGGTTTGCGATTTACTAGGAAATCACAAACCCCCCCTGTAGCGGCGGCATTAATATCACTTCGATTTTAGGGTTAATTTGATCAAATTTCACTTTTTGAGTATGTAATTCTGTTAAATATGATAGCATTGAATAGATTTGGGCCTAATCGGTACCTAACACCGCCCTTAAACCTGGTAGAAGTGGTGTATCATGAACATGAGGGGTTTGAGATCTCCAGGGGGGATATGTGATTTCCTAGGAAATCGCAAACCCCCCATGCCCATATATGGCATGGGGGTTTGCAATTTCCTAGGAAATCACAAGTGGGGGTTTGCGATTTACAGGGTTTGCGATTTCCTGCTACACCGGTACGTTCAACTATGTTCAACTACATTCAACTACATTAGCCTCCACTATGCTCAACTACATCCACTAACGGATAGGTGACCTGGGCTTTAGGGTAATGGTATTTCTCATTAATTTGACTTTTCTTGTTAAGCTATGAATCTATGAAGCTACAAACAAACACAATATGGATGTATAGAAGTGGATATATTCAAGGTTATACTCCAATATTGATCTAAATTTGTGAATTTGTTTTTACAGGGTATTGCGCCTGAACTCTTCATACCTCACATTAATCTTACCCACTCTATGCATGTGTTTAGTTTGTGTATCCCGTACAAAATAACACCTGCTTGGCGCTCAAATTTATGTTAATTTTAATCGAAAGACCTTGATTTTCATGTTACATATTAATGGACCTTTGTTATTTTGTTATTGTTGTTGTTATTATCGACAAGGTATTTACTCTGCCTAAAACGTATAAGCTCCCGCGAGGGTGCTTGTTTTCAACACTGTGTACAAATATACAGTCTTTCGGTCGTGATAGCCAAGCTTGGAATCATATCAATATCTCGGGCGACGGAGTTGGGGAACATTGTTAAGTAATAGTGATACAATGTGTGCCCACTCATTGTGTGACATGGAAATAACTATGTGTAAATGTTAGGAAGCACGATGTCCGGGATTGCGGTATGATATCCGGATATTAAGATACGGTTACTAATTACAGGAATGTTCCCTCTATGCACCAGGAAGTGTGCAAAAGGGAGAGGGACATGTATTACTGTTTAATGTAATTGTATGGCGACTACTTGTTACCACAGGACTGCTGGGTAAGCGCACCCAGCCATTCTGTATACATTAAGGACACCACCTACCCTGGGGTTGAGTGACAGGTGCCCCCTTTTGGGCGCCACCCCTCCCAGGCTGCAGAGGTGTTTGATTGGCTGGCTGTGTGAGCCCAGTCACCCTTGTACTCCTTGCACTTGCTGGACAGAAACACACTCACTCTAGAGATACCAAAGGAAGCAGTTCACCTCTGAGCTGTGTGTAACACCCACAACACTTAGGTTCAATGGGTTGTATGCACTGATTTTGACTGAACAAGCAGAAGGTATGTAGGTATGTGTAGCAGGTTGTAAGTGAGTCAGGGTAGCAGGTCACTAGCAGGTGAACAAGAGTTGTAGCAACCTTATCGCTGTCAATCTTGCACGCCTTGTTTCCCTTTCATTCTTATGAGTTGTGTTTTGGTATTTAGTAGGGGGAGACTGGCATACAGTTGCCAGGATCCTCCTGATAGTAGTGAGTATAAGATGAGTAAGTGGAGATGGCCAAACAACCAGTTATTCTTCAGCTGGACAGCTGTGGTGATGGCATGGTCTGGTCACTGGGCATGCACTGCCACCTGTTATAGTGCGAGTGCGTGGGTAGAATGAGGGCACCCACTTAGAAGGACTATTGTTGATGTATCCCATAATATACAATTACGTCTTATACTTTCTCTTGCACCTGTGTGGAGGCTGTTAGTGTTATCTATTCGCTGTAGAACTGTATTCTAGTAATTCCATATATAGTTCCATAGTCAATAGGCAACCACCTCCATTAATACCTGATTAGCTGAGGGTCAGAATAATTTGACTGAGTGGGATATCAGGTCATCGTTGGGACAGCCTGATGTCCAAGTTGGGCAGCAATATAAAGTCACCATGAGTGTGCACTGTCACAAGTCGATACCTGTCCTGATATGATTTAGATGTTTCCAGGACTTAAAACCCCAACAACCACCCGATAATTAGGTAGAGTCTGCCTGGTGCTTGAATTAGTATTATCATAGCTCGACTGAGTAAGACATTCTATTAAATAGATTGAACATTCCGTCGATGCAGCAACTATTGTTTAATAAGCGCATTTTCTAAACCAAAATACTTACCTACATATGATCCTATGAATCCAACTATTACTGGTGTTGGGTAAGTTGGTTGGTTGTTGGAGTTTACATCCTGCAACATCTAAGGTCATATCAGCACATCTTCCGACTGGTGACAGTGCACACTCATGACGACTTTATAGTTCTGCCTCACTGGGAGACCAGGATGTTGGCACAATGACCTGATATCCCATTCACTATCCTGGCACTGAGCCAACTAGTCCATGTCCTATCCTAATAATGCCGAGTGCCTGGCTAGGAAGCGGCAAGTATCAATTTTGTTAGTCATTGGTCTGACTCAACTGGAAGCTGTGAGAGGAATATTGTCGACTGACATGGTACCTCAGATGGGCAGCATTATATTGCCGCCAGGGCTGTGAATAGTAAACAAATTTATACCATTCTGGACATTGTCCCGTAACCGGTCCATGAGCCTAGCACTCGCGTAGCCTCTCGAAGTAGGCACTCTCACGAGTTGATACTTCTTGCTGATCGGACATAATGTGTTGCTAAGATGTAAAGCCCCAATCAAGCGATCAATGTTCTACATCAGTTGTATAAGGATGTCACGCAACCCGGGAACCTTACTGCACTCACCATGCCGTAGACAGTGGAGGGTAAAAGGGGCATGTCTGCAAGCTGGATTATTAATGCCTAATACCCCTGTCACACTACGACGTAACGAGCAAACGTAAGCCTGACGTGATCACGTTTCATCATTACCTTGACCTAGGTTGGATTACGTTATGATGACGTCAGAATGGCGTTAGACTAATGTCGAGCCACGTCACGTTACGTTGTGTTACGTCGGCGCTCGTCAAAGTTTTGAACCTGTTCAAAACTTTTGACATAACTAGAACGTAAGGGTTTACGTTTGCTGTACGTTCTGTACACGTTTGGCGAACGTCAATGATGTTAAACAGACATTAGTCAAACACTGGTCACTATGTTGCACTAGGTTGCACTATGTTGCACTACGTTGCACTACATTGACCCACATTAAAGCCGGTGGAAAAGTGCAGTCCGCGTAGTGACACCATCGGGATAACATATGCCTAACGTACGTCCAACGTACATTTAGCGTTTTGCCACCATTGCATGACATTAGTAACGTAAGGCAATGTAAAGCAACATAGTTCTGGCATTGGAATAACGTACATAACGTTCCCTGAGCGTAATTACGTTGTCCTCTCTCATTGAATGACAGCATCACTACGCTTTACCGCCGTTACTCTCTCATCCACTATGCTGCATCCACGTTCAACTTGTGCCCAAATTTGCATAATACGCCGAGAAGTTCAACGTTCTTCACGTTCTCCCTACGCTGACGTCATTACGTCGTAGTGTGACAGGGCCATAACCCACACCAGCTCTTGATATGACCTTAGATGTTGCTAGGACAACAAACAAACAAACACACCAGCTGAGACTTGTGACATAGGCGACCACTTTTTTTCATTCAATTTTTGTATTGACAAGGTATTAATTCTGCCCTTAACTTATAAGCTCCCGCGAGGGTGCTTGTTTTCAATGCTGGACAGCTGTGCTACTGGTTTGGTCTGGTCCTGCACCCAGGAGTGTTCACCTGTTCCTTCACGGGGCAGCCTTTTGCAGCTTTGGGTGTTGGTAGTCTCTATGTTAGTTTGTTTGTATCTTTCTAGAGATTTTGTCTATAGCCTCTGGTATATTCCCACCAATGTTTGCTCGATATAATACTAGCATAGAACCTTTCTACCTGACCACCTCCACAGATTGACCACTCCCCTATATCGATTGCTTTATTTGGGTCCCAAACGATCACCCATACAATTTCATTGTAACAATAACAAAAACTCCCTAAACCGACACCCTACCTAAATGGACCATTTAAATACGGTCCCATGGTCGGTGGATTTAGAGAGGTTTAACTGCATAGTCACCGTCAGTTTTACTTTTTATATTCGCGTGTTTATTCATATCTGATGGAATCTACCATGATTAGTAACTTGGAAGGGTGCATCGGGATTAGAGGGTTCATTGGTTATATTTCTTTGAAATAAGTCTTTGTTGACGTTTCGTGTGCGCGCAACCTAGAAAGTCGTATCAGGACGGGTACGACTTGTGACACTGTGCACTCATGGCGACTTTATTGTGCTGCCCCACTGGGAGACTAGGCTGTCAGCACCATGACCCTCCAATTCCCCACTCAGTCACATTATCCTGATATTTAACTAAACCAGTCCTTTCCCTATCCTAATAATGCTAAGTGCCGGGCTAGTAAGCGACAAGCATCTATTTAGTAAATTGGTGATTTGACTCGACCGGGAAACGAAATTATGACCTCCCGCACTTTAAGCCTGCGCTCTACCGATTCGGTCACTGCGTCCAGAGCTGCTCACCAATGTGAATCGCGCTATATTATATACATATAACACGGGTGAGGCTGGGAGTGAGGCTGGACCTGGATTTGTTCATTTGGGGTTTTACGACCTGGCAACACATAAGGTCATACGATGACGAGTGCCGACTTGTGACAGTACGCACTCATGGCGACTTGTATAGTGCTGCGCCACTGTGAGACCAGCCCACTGGCACCATGCCCTGAATATTTCAGAACATTCTGAGATTGAGTCAGATTGATTTGATGGAAAATAAATATAATAGCAGGTTAGACAGATAAACCAAATGTCAATATAACCATAGATGGCACAAACATAGAACAAGTATCCGAATTCATATATCTCGGACAACAGATTACAAATGATGGGAGATGTGAAGAAGAAATTAAAAGAAGGATAACAATAGCCCGAACAACATTCTCCAAAATGTATAGAGTGTTAACATCAAGTAAGATATTAATACAAACAATGAAGCATATTCTTCAGTGTTATGTGTGGTCTACTCTAATGTATGGGGCAGAGACATGGACAATCTCTAAGAAAATGTACAAACCTTTAGCAGCATTTGAGATGTGGACTTATCGAAGGATGATGAAAATATCATGGACAAAGAAGATCACCAACAAAGAAGTTCTCAGAAAAATTAAAAATAAGAAAAGCTTGTTTGCCACTATACAGACAAAGAAACTTATTTATTTTGGCCACATCATTCGTCAGAGTTCAATATACCGTACATTGTTGGAAGGGAAGGTGAATGGCAGCAGGGGGAGAGGGAGACCAAGAACATCATGGTTTACAAATATTTCACAGTGGACAGGCTTGAATTATTCACAGTCTATCAGAACAGCACAACATCGGGACAAGTGGAGAACCATTGCATCCAACCCTCGACTAGAGGACGGAACTATTGATTGATTGAGGCTTATTTTAAACGCAACACAGATAATGTTATTTTGAGTGTCGTGGTTGGTTGCTTGTTGGAATTTTACATCCGGGCAAAATCTGAGGTCATACCAGGATGGGTACCGAGTTGTGACAGTGTGCACTCATGGCAACTTTATAGTGCTGACACACTGGGAAATCAGGCTGTCAACACCATGACCCGATATATCCCTCCATCACATTATCCTGACACTGAGCTAATCAGTCCATGCCCTATCCTATTAATGCTGAATGCCAAGCTAGGAACCAACAAGTAGAAATTTGATTTGGTTCGACTCAAGCGAGAATCTAACTCCAGATCTCCCACACAGGAGGTTTACGCTCTACCGATTCGGTCTCCATGTGCGGTGTGATTGTTGTAGTTCCCGACTTCTTTCCGTTTTGAAGTGAGGCAAGAGGCAGACGGTGCCGGTGCCGAGGTCGGGAGCGGAGAGAGTGCCCAGACAAGGGTCTTGCTCAGAGTCATGGTGGTGGATAGATGGGGGGGGGCCCAGGAGGGGCCCCCCGGAAACATTATGGTCTATTCTTTATTTATATTCACATAATCACTTATATAGCACATATGTATACAGTAAAACCTCTCTAAATCGACTGACCTTGGGACCGACTTTAAGTGGTCCATTTAGGGCGGTGGTCGGATTAGGAGTTAGAATATGATTACAATGGTATTGTTGGGACCCCAATAAAGCGATCGGTATAGGGGGGGTGGTCGATATGCGGAGGTTGTCGGTTAGGGAGGTTTAACTGTATACATATATATATAGATGTGTGTATATATATATATATGGTTATACCGCATCATTTCGATGGCAATTTTCTGTGTGCAGGGAAATGAATGTGTCTACCGTTTGCTTCCTCTGTCTCTATGTTTTTCTATGGAACTACTCGGTGAAACACTGCTTGGTTGTTTGCATCGAAGACATATTTCTAGATGATTCCTTTGTGTAGAGCGTAAAGGCCTGGTCACATAAATGTTAGTGGACGTATGTGAACGTAGTGGAGGATAACGTGGTTGAAAGTAGTTGAACGTAGTTGAATGAAGTTGAATGAGGTTGAATGTACTGGTATCCATACTTGTCCTTGGTAATAACATGGGTGAGCCATGATCTCCGTTTAAATTTGTGGACATGGTCAAAAGAGTGGTCTGTTAGAGGCTGAATTTGAATCTGTGATGCTAACATACTGTGGCTTAGTCTATCATAGTATAATGTACCTCTTAATGTACTCTACCATACTCTAGTGCACTTTGATGCTCACAAAACCATGGTCATTCCAATTTGGGCATGCCATGGTCACATAGCTGTTATATATAAGTGGTAGTGGATGTAGTTGACCATAGTTGAAGATAGTGGAGGCTAACATAGTTGAAAGTAGTTGAACTTAATTGAATGTAATTGAAAGTACTGGCATCATAGTTATCCGTATCATTCGGTGGCCCATCAACCAAAACCTGCCGTACCTTAACGTACTCCAACGTAGTTTCCTGCATCGGTGACCTACACTTTTGTGAACGTAGTTGAACGGAGGTGAACATAGTGGAGGCTAACGTGGGTCAAACGTGGTGTAAGTACATTAAACTACGTTGAAATACGTTAAGATATGCAGGTCCTGGTACAGATAACTACATTATGGTACGGATAATTACGTTAAGGTATGGATAAATACATTACGGTATGGATAAATATGTTGAGGTATGGATGCCAGTACGTTCAACTACGTTCAACTACGTTCCACTTCGTTAACCTCTAGTACGTCCACCTATATCCACTAAGGGCTATGTGACCAGGGCTTCGTCCAAGTATGCTAGAGCATGCTAGAAGACGCTAGAGTATGCTAGAGTATGCTAGAGTATGCTAGAGTATGCTAGAATATGCTAGAGTATACTAGAGCATGTTACCATCACGAAGCAAATTCAGCCCCGACGTAGCGCTCTTCTGAACATGTCCACAGATTACATCAAAACTCACGGCCCACCCATGTTATTACCAAGGAGAAGTATGGATGCCGGTACGTTCAACTACGTTCAACTACGTTCAACTATGTTAGCCTCCACTACGTTCAACAATGTCCACTAACATGTATGTGACCGGAGCATAAGAAACTTACACCATGTTTGACCCACGTTAATCTATCCTACGGATCACTACGTCCAATAAGGGCTATGTGACCAGGGTTTGGGTAAGAAAGGGGAAGTTTGGCGGGGGGTGGGGGGGGGGGGGACGAGCAGAGTGTGAAAATTGGGTTTACCGTTGGAATGGGAGATGGGTAAACAATGTGATGCACATGCATGTGTATGGGTGCTGGTGTGCGGGAGGGGAGCCCTGAGAGGAGTGCACGGAGCCTAGGCATCAACTGCGTGGCTCAGTGTCAGGATAATATGGCTGAGTAGGATATCAGATCCTGTTTGTTTGGTGTTTTTTGTTGGTACATTAGTTGATTAAACGGGGGAAATTTCAATCGCAGACGATGATTGGTCTTCCTCATTCCATTGCTCCTTGCCCTATCCTAATAATGCCGAGCAGCAGGCTGTGAAGCGACAAGTATCAATTTTTAAGTCATTGATGTGGTGTTAGCGAGCCAAAACTGGTTTTGGCGGGGATTTCTAGGTTAGCGGAGAAAACTCAGGACTTAAGGAGCAGTGTTACTGTTATCGCAAACACACCGAGTTCATGCATACGAACCCACGATCCCACGATCTTTCAAAATGGGAGACCGATACTCTAATTCATTTGGCCATCCTGCCTGTGGTATATTCCTACTAATGTTTTCTAGATTTAGAACTAGAGTAAAAACATCGCTAACCGACCACCTCCACGTATTGACCACTCACCTGTCTGTAATGTAAGCAAGATGTTATTGTTAACTCCTCAAGGTGTGTAGCATATGTGATCTTTTATTCCACGTATATCACATTTACAGGATCAGTGTCACATGACCCATAATACACTGATCCGATCTGCGCGGCTACAAACATACATACATTACACTGTCGGCCTGGTATCCCAGTAGGGCAGCACTATAAAGTCGAACATGAGTGTGCACTCTCACAACTCGATACCCGTGCTGATATGACCTTAGATGTTGCCAGGGCGTAACACTCCAACAACCAACCAACCAACCAAAGCAAACCCAGCCTATGTATCACCGCGTGGAGGCCTAAATAAACGCCTCTATCTTTAAAAGTGTCGATCAGGAGGCGTACGATCCGTAAAGCGTATGGGTGACACCGACGGTGTCGGAACCGGAAGTGTCCGGTGTCCCGGCGCGCCTATGACGCGTCGATAAGGCGGCGGCCGGAAGATGCGCAACAAATGGTGCGCACTGACACGTGCCCTAATCGCCCCGCTGGCGCGTCTTGTTTATGGTTATTAGGTCAGAGCGACTAGGGACCCGTCCGGTTCCGAGGGCCTGGGGGTGCGGTCCGGGGGCCGGCGAGGGGAGGTGGGGCGAGGGCTGGGGGCAGGTGGGGGGGCGGGGGCCGGGGGCCGGGGGCCGAGGGCCGGTAAACGGGGGCCGGGGCCGGGGGCCGGCGGCCGGGGCCGGGGGCCGGGGGCCGGGGGCCGGGTGCCGGGTGCCGGGGGCCGGGGGCCGGGGGCCGGCGGCCGGGGCCGGGGGCCGGGGGCCGGGGTCAGGGGGGCCGGGTGCAGGGGGGCAGGGGGGCTGGGGGCCGAGTCGTGATTGGTTGCATTGTAACGGTGTGCACAGTCATCACCAGATAGTTGTTGGTTGGTTGTTGGAGTTTGATATCCTAGCAACATATAAGGTCATATCAGGATGGGTACCGACTTGTAACAGTACTCATGGAGATGGTATAGTCCTGCTCCACTGAGGAAGCAGGCCGCCAGCACCATGACCTGATTGATAACCCACTGAGTCACATTATCCTGTCACCCAGCTAACACCTTGCCCTATCCTATTAATTCATAATGCCAGGCTAGGAAGCGACACATATAAAAAAAATTTATTTTTACTAAATGTATTTTATTCAGTGAATAATCTCTTTTGTCAGCACCAGAGCACTGGTCTTCCGGCCGTTCATTACAATTTGTTGGTACATAAATGACAATATCAGTTGCAATAATAACCACATGAAAAACCTATTCGATAATAGAAGCATAATATAAATTGACTATTTGTCCTAATAGTAACTGCATGCAATTCCAATTCAACATATGTATTATCCACTTGGTGAGCATGCATCAATAAATGTACAAGATGACTCTAGAATTGTCTTTAAACACTTCTTTATTCCTTTGTTTTCTCTCTTCTTTTTTTCAAAAAGATATAACATACCTCCAATACACATATATATATTATATTGTAAATATGCAAATCAGTGGATCCAATCACCAATACCAAATGCGGAAACCTTCCCTTTTTTGTTTTAATCCCATCACAAGTGTTCCGTTCTGTGTGGCCTAATGATGGGATCGAGGTCTGAGATTGCAGTGAGGACTTACATCAGACAGGTTTTATGTCAATTTAAAGGAAGATTTTAGGTAATAGGTTTTGAAAGAAGGTGTAGTAGGGGTGGGGTAGGGGCGGGAAGGGGATCAGCATGCAGGGCTGTATAGTGCATTTGAGAACAGTTATATATATATATATATGTATGTACAAGGATCAGGGCAAGGAAGGCCTTTAGAATACCTATAACCGTGTCGGGGTCTGACAGGCCTGTTGTATTTTCATTAAGTTTTTAAATTCAAGGAGACTTGTGGACAGTCTTGTCCTCACTGGAAGTTTATTCCACAATGTGCCACCTCTGTAAATCGGTGCTTTAGTCAGTTTGTTTGTTAGTGGCTTGGGTGTTTTTAGAAGTGTAGCATCGCTCTGTCTGGTTACTCTGTTTGTATGGTCAACATATTGTTCATCATTGGATCTGTTATACATGAGACTGAGGAGATGTGTGTCCCTCCTTTGGCTAAGGTAGCTGACTTGTGCTTTAGCATGCATTTCCTTTACAGAGAGGGTTTTCCCTCTGTAGACAGTTCTAAGTGCCCTGTTTTGAATCCTCTGTAATTTGTTTTCTTGTTGTTTTGTCACCAGTCCATATATTAAATCATTGTAGTCAATTATTGGAAGAATAGTGGCTTTAGATAGTAACAGGGCTGTATTCTCGCTCATGTAGTACCTAATTTTTCTGAAAGTTGTCATTTGTATGGCTATCATTTGATTAAGTCTTGAGAGTTGTTTAAAGTCATTGGTTTGAATTGACCTGAAACCAAACTCCCGGTCTACCACACGCAAGGCCCGTGCGCTAGCGATTCGGCCACCCCACCCGGAATGAGATCGTTCATCAATACTGGGGGACATCATAAGGCATCACGAGACAATTGTGAGCTGCAACGCGCGATGGAGGGACCCACACTCATGTGTGGACGTGTGTGACGTGTGGAGACTGTGGAGATGGCACCCCACACCCACAGTAACACTCACACTCACACTCACACTAACACTCACACTC